>CM055427.1:0-1430000 GCA_029228465.1 Salix viminalis
AAGCTACGAGCGACGCACGTGAAAGCTCAGTTTTTCCACCCGTGACAAAAAATGCCTTGGAAAAGTGAAGGTACATAAATTGAGCTGGGAACCCTAAAGCTTCCTCTCAGGCACACCATCCCATGTTTCTTTTCCTCCTCCACCATATGCTGCGGCAGTGGCTGCTGCCACAGCTGCTGCTCCAACATTAAAGCCACCACTATAGGGATTTAGCATAGCAGAACTGGCAGCAGCCATGCCAAGCCCAAGAAGGTCAAGTGTCGTTGGTTTGTTTCCAAACAATGAAGATGAACCCATCATAACATCACTGGAGGGAAGCCCAAGGCCTAGTCCAGCTGCAACAGTAGTGATGCTCTCTGGCTCCACAACCCATTTATTGCAGTTATTGTCTTGATTAGTTGAGAGGGGTAATCCTAAACCACGGAGAAATGATGGGTTTGATGTCGTTGCACCCATTTGAGCTGCTTTTTGAAGCAATGCAGTGGCTGACATGGCTGGTTGCGGAGATGGTGTGTAATGGTAGTGGTCTTGCTCTGTGGTGAAGAGAGACGAAGTATTGTTGGAGAGATAAAGAGATGGTGAAAGAGAGAGTGATGGGGGTTCTATTGCTCTAGGTGCTGGCATAGTAGGGGGACAATCAGAGCGAGCTAAGCCGCAAAACAGATGTGGGAATGAGGATGGTACAGATGCTTCTTGCGGGATAGCTGCCGGTTCTGCTGTCGAAGAGGCAAATGTAGCAGCAAATACATTACTGGTGGAGCTGGTTGAGCTTGTGCTTGTTGCTGTGGCACACGCTGTTGGTGGTGGCGAAAGTCCAAATCGATTTTCTGCTAATTCTGTGACAAGAAACAAAGATAACTAACATTAACCCTAAGTAAAGAAAAGCGACTTGAAAAGGTAAGAAGAATAATGCAGTCCGTTGATCCCAAATACCAAAGAGAGGATATACTAGCAAAAAGATGGTACTTTTTGGAGGAACTTGAGGGGTGTGCTAATGAAAGGCGGTAGCTCCAACTGCTGTATAAGCTTTTAGTGGGAGCAAAAGCAAGAAGCAATTATGGAGTACTTTCTCTCCAAATCTCAATTCACTTTTTTATTGTGTAAATTTTCGATCTTTGAGCATATAACATATTGACTGTGGTACGTAGCAGCAGCTACTCGTGAAACACAACGTAAACCCTTCTCTCCTCACTCACCTACCGCATCTGTTAATATTCTCTAGCCCAACATCCACACGAGAAGGACATCAACAAGAGACAAAACACACGAACATAACCAACCCTGTTAACCCAAAACCATGAACTTCAATCTATTCTGTCCACAGCCACAAGAAAACAATAAAAAATACAGCCATGATTCACGGACCTTAGGCAAGTCAAATACTTGACTTGGCAGGCAATGTATTAATAACGCGCTAACTAGCAAGCTAAGGCTAAGTTAGTTACCAGAGCTTTGAACTGACAAGCCCGGAGACACCACGCTAGTAGACGGCGTAAGCGGTGGAGGCGATGGTGAAGCAACCACACGCCTGATGTCACAGCCATTCCCTTCCTTTCCCATAATCGCTAGGGTTTGTGTCCCTTGCACTCTCCTCCGCTAACGCATCGCAAAATGCTCTGTGTGTTATAAAACTATCCCTCCTATATAACATAACAAAAACAAATAACATAACATAATTAATCAAGTTAAAATCAATGACAAGAAAAACATAGGGTATAAAAAACAAAATTATTTGACATTTACCTTGAAAACAAAGTGCCACAATCACATTTATACTCCTTAGTGCCACAAGTTTTCAAGTGAGCCTTCCAATCAGACTGGACGGCATATTTCTTCGAACATCTCTCACACTTCCACTTTTTCTCACCATGCTTTCTGTAGAAGTGCTTTTTAATGCCAGTAAGATCACCAAGAGCTCTAGCTGGGTTGTGATGTACACAGGATGACTCTGGACAAACATAGACACGCTTCCTTGGTTCTTTGTTGGTTCGTTGCTTTAGCTTCCATGGTAAGTTATGGCCCCGTCTGTGAAGTTGGAGGTTCTGGTCTCTTTGAAAGCCCTTGTTACAGATCTCACACACGAACCTGTTTGTGGCTAATAAAGTCTTTGGTGATAACGCAACGACTTCGGCATCTGGATCTGAAATGGAAAGAAAAATGATTTTATAAAAAATTAGCTCACTAAAATATTACCGAGTTTATGAAATTTTGGGGTCTTGGCACTGGTGCTGATGAGTTAATTACCAGGCATTCCAGGGAGATTTCGCTTCTTCTTTGGTATTGGCGCTGTAATAGAGTGTGGTATGCCTTGGTTATCAAAAAAAGAAACACTGCTAATTGTGTCTTCTCCAGAAGCTGTAGATACTGTCATTCTGGATGAATTCTCACCACCCACCATTCTATTATTTCAGAAACTTCTAGTTAAGATGAAATGAATTGTTGGATATCACCAAAAAGAGAGGAGAAATCTTTCTACTTTTCCAAGTCTCAAAGTTTACAAAAGATATATGGGGTTGCAATAGTACTGTGCTAGGATTTTGATTTAAAAGAGCATTTGACAAGAGAGGAAATGGATTATTACATCTGACATGAATCTTGGAAATCACCAGAATACCAATTCACTTGAACTGGTGTGTTTCAATTCTGAGATCCTGTCTTCTTTTAAGATTCAAGAGAGAGAGAGAAAACAGCTATATATGTTCAGAAAAACTCCTGCCTTGTGTTTCTTTGATCAGCTATCTCTCAGGATGAAGGGAAATAAGGCACCGTTTTGACTCATCACCCTGAGTTTCATTGTCCTAAGAGGCGGCTACTTGAAGTCATACTCGTCTTCACGGAGAGGGGAGGAGTGTGCAGAGACTTAAATGGATAAATGAAGTGTAGAAGGTAAATTTAAGAAAGAGAAAGAAAAAGAAAAATGAGTTAAAGGCTTAAAGCGGCGCCATTTAACTATGGCTAATTTTGAACCTGGGCCTTTTGGATTTATTTAACTATAGTTAAGAGAACATCTGTATGCATTTTGCCGGGGCAACAAGTCTCCTGTGCAATCAAATTTGTCCGTCCACGTGTCCGTTATGCTCCTTGCTGAGATTTGTCGGAAGACTGAACTATCGGGGCTAGGCGGTGCTTGTCGTTTTGTAGAGAAAGAAAATATAATAATCATATCTCCCTGCAAGTTTTTTTGGAACCTTTTGAAATAGCATTACGGAAAGACATTATTACCCATGCTTGGTTAAGATTTTTCATGAAGGGCGCGTCTGACATTGCTGGTACCTGATAGAACGTTGTTTCAGAAATCTAATTATTTTTTAAAATATTTTTATGTTTAATAAAGTTGATATAAAAAATAAATTTTATATACATATATTTAAATGAAAAAAATGATAAAACACAACCTTGTCACACTATTAAATAAATTCGAAAACAATTATCGTGACAGTTTGGCTCATCGGCAAATACTTTTAATATTATTTATTTTTTTACTTCTAGCAACTAGACTGTTTATTTGAGAATGTAAGACATGGTATTTTTTAAAATATTTGTTAAAAATACAATTAAAAAAAATGATTAGCCAAACAAAAAAACACTAAAAACATTTATTTATTTTTTTTAAATAAAAGATATAGAAAATCACAATCCAATTACACTCCTACATGATCCCTTAAACTAAGTATACATTATGTTATCGATGAATTATGCGATTCTTTTTTGTTAAATGATTGTTTAAAAGTTGATTGGTGTATATTGAATCACTTTTATATAAGTTTCCAAATCATGTATGCGATTTTTTTTTGGTAAATGATTGTTTAAAAGTTGATTGGTGTATAATGAATCACTTTTATATAAGTTTCCAAATCATGTGTTTGCATTTAGTTGTAAGAGAAATACCTTTAAATGTGCTTTGGTTCATCAAAATTAGAAAGTTTATTTGAATTTAAAATAATTATCTCAACTTTTTTATATATGCTCTTGCATATCCAATTGATTCATTTGTTTTTATTTTTTAATCTAGATCAATACAAAAACACCTCTCATATAATAAATTTAGATTCAATCTGATTTATTATATAAAAAATATATTTTTAAAAAGGAATTATCATGAGATATTAAAACTCGATTTTTTATTGGTTTAAGTGGGATTTGTGTTTTTTAAAATAACTATATTTTTTCAATTTAAACAGGAAAATGGACCAAAAAAATAGATTGGAGAATAATTACATATCTCAGAGACAAATGAGATGCAATTAGATTTGTGCAAATAGATTGATACCTTGATTGAAAATTAAACTTGTTTTATTCAAGATGTACAAATAATTATTTTTCTTAGACAATCGAGAAAAACAATTCATCATAGTTTGAGTCATGATCGAGGCTAAATAATTTATTACAGTGATTTTAATAAATAGATATAAATATACTAGTTTTGATTAAATAAATTATGATGAATGCTGACATAAGGACTTCCAAGTCAAAAAGGTATACAAGGAACTAAATATATTCGATCACTTGGGTTACCCATTTCAGGGCTAACAACATGCACACATGTAACGGTTTAACAATATTTCTGAACTAAAACTGAACACTATTTGTTATTTATCCTCACGTTGCCGTCGAGTGCTTTGCTTGAAAAGGGACTAACGTTAACAATTGGTCCCCGTGCTCTCGAGTGAGCTCACACAGCTACGCTGTGTTTTCTTATAATAGTAGATAACAAAATATTTTATGCGTTGCGAGAGAAAAAAATCCCAAAGAATGTAACAACGAACTTCTTATCGATTGTCTACTATTATATGAAAACAATATGATAAATATCTTTCTTAATTTTATTATTAAACAACAAGCAAATTGAATTTTATATTTTGATATAATTTATTTTACTTAAAATTATCATGGTCTTATAAGTTATAATGGAAGTCACACATTTGAAAGATTAACCTAGTTGACCCGAGTTGATTCAATATATTGTTGTTTCAATATTTTATTAAGATGTCAACTTGATTTTTTGTAGTTAAACAATATTTTTATCAATTTTTAATGTTATCCTTGAACTCATCAAGTCAGTCGAATTTTATCAGTTCAACTCTTTTTTTTTTTTACTTACACAGTTCTAAATAAATTTATTTTTGGATTTGAATTAAAAAAATTAAATTAATATATTTAATTATATATATATAAGCAATACAACCCTAAAATGAAACATTCGCTTCAAAATCGAAACATTTCATTCCAATTAAAAAAACAAAACATCAACCGAAACGGAATTAACAACTTGCTTTCTAAAGGAAAAACAGGTTTATTAAAATTTATAAATTATATTTTTAAACTGTTTTTTATCGTAATTTATGATTAAAAGAAGTTTTAAATAATAAAAACAAGATAATCTTAAAAGGTGTGATATTCAGTACATTGCATTATAATAATAAATGTTTGATTTTTTTAAAGTTTTTTTTAATTGAAAACATATTAAAATAATATATTTTTTTATTAACACAATAACATAATGCATTGATTTAATATTTTATAAATAAAAAACTTAAAAAAATATTTCAAATAAAGGTTTAAACGGAAAAAAATATAGTTCATTATTTAATTTAATCTGCATGCTGTACGTGATATATAGTACTTTTGGCTAATGACAAATGGCCCTCCACTGCGCGCAGACTCGTACCCCGCTCTTTGTAGCAGACCATCGTTTCTGCCTTTACACTTTTGCTTGCCTGCCATCTGCTGTGGGTGATATTTTTTTAATGAAAATAAATAAATAAATAAAATTAATTGGCTTAAATAAGTAAAAATATAATTTTTAATATTTTTATCTGTTTTAACTAAAGTTGATGTTTTTAAATACAATTAAGCTTTTAGATAATATTTTTGTGTACATTTTTTTTCATATAATAAAATGTTTATATAAATTTTAAATATTTTAATAACACTATATGATTATTAGTTGAATTAAATAATTAATATTTAATTATATTATATTAATCATAAAAAATCAAAATTTATTATATCTTAAAAAAATAAATTCAATAAAAAATAATATCACAAATAAACTAAGTTCCAATTTTCGATAAATATTACTTCATGTTATAAATATTTATATAATAATATTTAAAAATGTTATTAACCAGTTTTTACTTAAATTCACTGCATAATAAAAATAATAACTAATAAATAATTAGAAAAAAGTGTTCATTAGAAAATATTTTTATTATTATTATTGTATAGACTACACTAGTTAATTGTCTGCATTACGTTGCAGGTCAAGCATATAATTTTTATAACTATTGAGATTAAAATATAATATTATACATGTAAAGTATGATATAACGAAACAGATCAACATATCATATTATAACAGCAGTAACATCAAAACTTAACATCTAAAATTATCACCACTATTACTGTCAAAACGATAAAAATTATTAAATTACCCTTGAAGAAAAAAACTCAAAAACATTAAAAAAATAAGCAAAAAAAAAAACTAAAATTATTATTATTATTATTATTATTATTGTGTTAATGATGAAAAAAAAATATAAATGAGAGGCAACAACATTGAAGTCTTAACATCTAAAATTATAATTATTATTACTGTTAAAACAATAAAAAATACTAAATTATTCCCAAGAGAAAAAAACTCAAAAACATTAACAAAAAAAAGTAAGCAAGAAAAAAAACTAAAATCATTATTGTTGTTGTTGTTGTTGTGTTAATAATGAAAAAAAAAAACGAAAGACAACAACATCAAAGTCATAACATCCAAAATTATAATTATTATTACTATCAAAACAATAAAAATTATTAAATTATCACTAGAGAAAAAAAATAAAAAAACATTAACATAAGAGTAAGCAAAAAAAAATATTATTATTATATTAATAATAAAAATAAAAATAAAAATAAATGAAAGACTAAAAAAGTCCTAATTTTTTTAACAAAATATCAAATAAATAAATGATAAAATAAAAATAAAAATTACCAGGTGAAAAAATTCAAAAAACTAAAAGAAAGAACGAAGAGAGAGAGAAAAACAGAAATATCAATTTTCAAATGACCATAGATATAAAATCAAATTTAAGAGTTAATTTTCTTTTTACATACCACCTCAATAAATAAGAAAATAATAAAAATTAAAAATCAAAGTTAAGAGCACTCTTATATATTACATGGATAAAAATAGGGATTATCTCAGGAATATAAAAAGAATGAAGGGATTAAAATCAATAATTAAAAGTATAAGAGCTGAAATAAAAATCAAATATATTATCAATTTCAATTAAATGAAAAAAAATCAAATATTGTGTATCGAATAAATTAAGGTATTTAAACCCAGTCCGAAATTAAAAGAAAGAGGAGCAAACCAAAATATATAATTAATTTCAATCGAAGGATCCAATTGAAATAGATCAAAATTTATATAACAGAAATCAGGACCTTATGAAAAATTCAAAGAATAGGGACTAAAGTGAATAAAGTAAAAACTCGGGGCCTCACCTGTACTTTTAGCATGCATGAGAGAGAAAACCATCTTTATCAGCATTCACTTGTTTAATCATGACCTATTTGAAGTGTAATTAAAATTATTGTTAGAAAATATTTTTTATTTAGAAAATTGTTATAATATTTTTTATATTTTTTTAAAATGTTTTTAATCTTATCATATTAAAATAATTTAAAAATATTAAAAAAATAATTTAAAATAAAAAATAAAAAAATTTTTTTGAACGTAGTGTCAAATAAGCACTTAATCTTTTTTTTATGCGAACAAATCTTACCCCTAGAAAGTGCACTTTGAGGATCTAATTGAACGAGAAAAACCTTGATTATCCTAGATTCTTACAAGAGATATACACTTTGACTCGAACTCAAAATCTATTGTATAAATCATAAAATCTTTGTCATCACGATCGATCGAACTCGAACTCATACTTTTGGTTACTTGTTGGTCCTAGTCCAAATCTACCATCTAAAAAATTCTAAAACTATATTTTATTCATAGGAGTATTTATATTTTTAGTGGGTATTTGGTATTGTGGATGTGGGTGAGGTTGAAAAAAACTGGGTGTGTTTTGTGTTTGGTTATGTATTAATCACCACAATAATTTGTATGGGGCCCACAAATTAAAGAGAAGCTAAAAATAGCTTCTTTTCAGGGGTCTTTGGGAGTACTTTTAGAAAATGTTTTTAAAGAAATTTGAATTTTTTATTTTATTTTTAATTTTTACTTTAAATTAATTTTTTGGTGTTTTTAGATCATTTTGATGTTTTTAGATCATTTTGATGTGCTGATGTCAAATAATTTTTTTTTAAAAAAAAATATATCATTTTGATACATTTCTAAACAAAAAACAACTATAATCACATTTTCAAATAATAACAGTTGCCATCTGTCTCAAGTGTGCTTTGAGCCAGAGAAGCGCACGGTATCTATTCAACTCGAGAGCCAATATATACTATATATCCAGGAATTATTGATATAAACAAATAAGACAGCATAACAGTCAATCAAGTCTATAGAGAACTACTGCATGCTTCATTTCCTAAAAAAATATGCATCTATTGTCAACGAGTAATCTACTTTTTGAAAAGGGGCTATATATTATATATTGAAAATTTGATTCATTGAGTATAAAATTAATCTTAAAAAATTACATAATAAAATCTTTTTTTTCTTGAATATGATCATAATCATTTTTTATTAGATATTATAGCTCATAGTAAATAATTAGGGATTGTAAAGACTTTCACGTATTGATCTTGTTCGTGATTGCATTGCAAGTATCTGATGAGAGAATAAAAAAAAATATTCAATTTACTTGAATTATTAATTACATCATGATATTATGATTATTAAATCTATAATATTTTAAAAAACAATATGTGTTTGTGCATGTGTATGTATGTATATGTTATTTAAAATAATTTCACAAGCTGACAGCAATATGAAAAACATAGTAGCTAAACACATGAAACTGTTTTTCATTAAACCTTAAACTCAACTACAGTTTTACCTTAATATAATTTAATTAAGATTATTTTAGAACAAATCAATAAAAGTTGGAAAAATAGAGGTGAAAACAGTGTTGCAGTAAGAAAGAGATTAGATTTGGTTCTCCCACGTAATTTTATCCTTTTTTATTTATTTAAATGGTAAAAGTAGTTTGTCTTCTCTAGGATGGAGTTAGGATAATAAATGAGATTAGATTTTTAAATATATTAATATAGTATTTTTTATTTTTAAAAAAAATTGTTTTTGATATAAATATAATTTATTTATTTTTAAAATATAAAAAAATAAATTTAATAAAATAATAATTATAGCGCCACACCAAATAGTGACTATATGTGTATAACACATATATTATAAGTGAACTATTTAGAAATGTAGTTGATGTTGTTTTTTTTAAAAAAAAACAATTTTCAGAATTATATTAAAATAATATTTTTTTTTATTTTTTAAAAATAATCTAAAAACATAAAAAAATAATTTAAAATTAAAAAAAAAACATTTTTAAAATGAAATTACAAACATATATAGACCAGATAAGCTGCTCAATGTGGCATAGTTTCAAATTTAAAATGATTGCTGCCATATGTAGGGGTATATTCGACTTTTGAATTTACATGTGCCACTTAATGCCACTCTGGCCTCCACCAACTTCAACCTATCCACTTGCCTGGTCCAGGTGTATCTATTGTGGCCCAAAAATACTAGATGGCCGGTCTGAGCTCTGATTTGACGGGTACTGGAATGGCCCACCGTTAGACAGACCATTTCACAGCAAATAATTACCAGTATAATAGTAGATCTTAAGTCATTAACAATTTATAAGGAAACAAATGACAATAATTCACACAATCAACAGATGTGAACACGAGGCAAAGTAGAGCAGAAATTCAGAAAATAAGCAATTTTTTAACATGTTGTTTCAAGTCATTGTAATTGGATCAATCAATCAATAAATAAATTAAATTTACATATTTATATCATATAAATTTAATTTAATTTTTTATTTTATAAAAAATAAATGAGTAATTAGAAATTGTTTATTATTATTATTATTTTTTTTCTTTTTAAAATTGTAAATTAAAGGAATTAATCTCTAATTTACTTTAATAGTATTTTAAAGAATTAACTTTCATCTAAAATTTATTTTTTAATACTTAAAAAGTTTCAAATATAAAATTTAATTAAAATAATGAATTAATCCAATTTAGAAGATATAGTTCCGGTTTATATTTACATTTTACAAGTATTTTTGAAAAAAAGTATTTTTTATATATGTATATTTTTCCTGGCTTCAAATTTATTTATTTTAGTATTTTAAAATTATTTGATACATCATTATTAAAAATTATTTTTTAAGAAATAAAAATATATTATTTTAATATATTTCTAAACATAAAATATTTTAAAAAACAATTAATATTTTATACAATAATTCAAAAGAAATTATTTGTCTGATATCAAGATGCCCAACTATAAAAGCAAGAATCCATGACTGGGTTATGTGGAAAGAATTGTACTCGCACTCAAAAAGTTGAATCTCTGTTTTAATATTAATATTAATATTAATATTTTTTCTTTTCGTGTTGACCCTTATCAGAGCTTAATTATGAGGGTCTTGAGCTTATCTTTTCAGGAGGTATCATTATGTTTTTTAAAAATGGAGGAGAAAACACAGAAATCTGATTTAGATTGACTTTAAACAACAATCAAAGATGGTGTTTAGTATTGTAGTATAATTTAATTTTGGAAATTTTTAATTTTAAAATTATATTTCCGTGTTTGAATTGTATTAATATATTTTTAAATAAAAAATACTTATAAAAAATATCTTTTTATCTGTCAACTTGGCGAGTTCAAAATTGGGCTCGATTATGTTGAAAGAAAGCCGATTGGACGTCTATGGGAATATGACTTGGAATGATAAGAAAAGGCTAAAATTAGAATAAGCTTTACCTGTGTCCCGCTCAATACATCACAGAGTGTCTCTGAGAAATATTGGACAAGACTAATTAATTCTTTCGGATATTTTATCTTTCCCTTTATTTTTATTTTTATTTTTTTTGAGCCAAAGCCGACCAAGTTTGTCAGTCTTTATTTTAGTTGGTATTTATTTTTTTTTAATTATAATGAAAATATTTTGATTTTGAAACCTTTTAGGTTGTTTTAGAGTTATAAATATGAAAAATAAATAAATATTAATTTAACAAATATAATTCAAATTCAAAGATAAATTAATTTAAATTATATAATACAAATACATAGTCAAACAAACATAATTTCAAAATTAGAAACATCTCTAAAATTCTAAAATATTATTAAAGTAAAATGTCCTAAAATAAAAAAAATATAAATCAAACATCATCTACATCATTAATATAAAAATAAAGATCTTGATCTTGTGGTGGTGGTATGTGAGGAAAGTCATCAACTAGACATTCCAATAGTTGATCATTTTCACCAAGATCATGTTCCTTATTAAAACATATCTCTTCATTTTCTAAATTTAAAATAGACAAAAATACTTCAATAATCTCCCAACTTATATCATCGCCATCAAGAAGATTGAGGTTTTTCACAAATCCATTCATTTAATAGATCATTGTCATCAAGTCTAATAAGATCTCAAGCATATCTTGTTTTGCTCAAATTCCTAAAAAAAAAGATAAACATGAAAAAAAAATTAAAAAATTAATATCAATGTAATATAAAATAATTATTATTTTCAATATTATTATTAATATAATAGTATTGATATTTTACCTCTATTAAATCCTTAGATTATAACGAGCTAATACTAAATCATTTAATCTTTTGTGTAGATTCAAAAAAATATTATATTTTAAAAACACTAAAAGTTATTACTTGGATTTAACCTTTCTCTTTGATGAATAGCTAGGGGCATGCCAAAGTTACCGATTGTTTTCTTATACTCCTCAAGTTGGTCACTAATTATATCTTGAATGTCATAATCAAGAATCAATATAGTAATTGCGCTAAGTAAACCTCAAGTAACCTCCTTTTATTTTGAAAACCAAGGCTTACAATATATCTCAAGATTAAGAAAAAACTTTATTGCATGTAATGGACTATGAACTTGCTTGTCTCATCTAGCATTAATTATCCGAATATATGGTCTATATTGAGATACTCTATTATGTGCTTGAGGCTAGATGTTATTTATGTAAAGTCTAGATTTTATTAAGTTTGGCCTTTTTTTATTCAAATTTCTTGACCTTTTTGTAAAATTCAGTATATAACTACATGTAAAATATAAAAGATACTGGCCGGTTATATGGATTTATAGCAGATTTCACCTTCTTTTTTTTCCCAATACCACTGAATTGAACCAAAAATCATATGGGGAGGCAGAGCAGAAGTGATCAACCCCTCTCATTTCTCCTCGTATATTATTTCTTAAAAACAGACTCTTTATGCAATTCCATTCCAAAACATGCCCAGATCCTTGTTAATAACAGCAAAATCCGAGTCTACAATATGCAGGCTATAAAGTACAAGCTAAATTCAAGACATAATGCGGTTAACAGTATCAAAAGATCAAGAATTTTCCTTGACAGCAAGAGTAACAGAGGCACATGAATTAATCAACACCAGAAAACTAATTTCCTTAACCCAAATTTCTATTTATCTGCGGCTGAAATTGATGACAGGAATTGAAATTAACAAAATATAAACAAGGGCTTTGATGCTAAAATGCTGGTAGAAAGGAAGGAAGGCCGAGAGGAATCATCTTTATACTCCAATTGGATGTTATTAAAACAATTTTTTTTTCTGCATCTAAAAATTCAAAGGATGAAAAGGAAAACTTTATCATAAATTCAGGCATTCGATCTTCGGTTATAAGAAGATATATACCTTTTCAAAGGTAGTGCTGTTAGTCACTGCCGTGGAAGAAGAAATGATAGGGTGCCATCGTGGAAAGAAATTTTGGGAATAAGAAATGAAGAGCCGATGAGGGTGACGCTGTAGGAAGAACAAGTTAGAGATTTGAGTTCGGGGAAAATGAGTTGGAGGTTCAATTTAATTATTTAATTTTGTCTTAAAGCCGAAACGACACAAGCGAAATGATACCGACGTGTTTCTGCCAGTATTTAGTTGAAAAATCTAGAATAAAGTAGAATTTAAAAGTAAAAACAATGTTGTTTTATCTCGTTTTAGTCATTTTAATTAAAACAAAACAAAACTGAAAATACTAATTATAACAAGAGGATGGTTTTCACTATCACATCATCATTAGATATTCTGGTGCGAGATTTATCTACAGAGCTACAAATCTACAGGTTCTTTGGAAGTGCATGGTACTTTTTATATTAACCTACCACAATCATAAAAAAATATATAAAAAACATTAACTTGCGGGGAAAAAGAAAAGAAAAGAAAGGAACAGGTGTACGAGGAATGGAGTCTCCTTCCTCTCTTTCTACTAATTCAATTTCAAAGCAATCTACTCTTAACAGGTTTGACAGTACTGAGGGAAATCTGAGAGCACATATAATACAAATTTCTAATACCTGTATACTAATGTAGTTGATGGACCAAGCGGAATAAAAAATAATACTACCAGTCGGCGAGCGAAGCACAAAACAAAAATATAATGTCAGAAATGGGTGACAGGTCCACGAAGTAATGATAGCCAATCTGATTATCTTTTCCGATTCCAGCAGGCACACCTTTAGCCTCGATGGTTTCATCCCCCCATACCTTTTCTCCTTTATAGATGGGTTTGCCCCCCTCTAGCTATTCCGATCCCATTCCATAGAGTTGTTGATTGTGTAGCTTTGATAATTTCCAACCGAGGAGGAATGGGGTCTTTAATGTTAATCGAGCACGGCACCAGGAGGAATGGGTTTTTTTTACGGGTTTTTCATGTTACTATTGTTTATATAAACAATTACCATCACAGCATCCATGCCAAAATCCAAATTCATTGTTACTTCTCTTTATTATGAAAAAAAAGAAGGTCAGGTACATTATGAACAAAATATAACGACGTTCATGCAACGCCTGCAACATATGGCATAGTACTTCAAGCACAAGGGAATATGACTCCTGGCCACTTGGGCAGGAGAATCCTAGAGCAAGAAGATGCAATGGTTCTTTGAATGTACCATCATCTTCTCGTCCAGAACTACTTTGACTCAGCACCACCAGTAAAGCAGTTCATCTCTTACATTTTCAATGGAACACAGCCAATATTTATGATCGGCAGGTATTGAAGATCTCACCACCAGTAAAGCATGCTTGTTTCTAAATAACAATGGTTTGCAAAAAAACTTAAAGCAGTCCTGGATAGCACCCTTCACCGATTTAGAATCCATCATATTATCTCATCGAAGTTACCTAATAATTCTTTATATAATTGCAGAGATTTGGTTCTATTAACACACTGAAAAGCTACGATCTGTCTGCTTCCCTTTATATGCCAGCAATCATAGACTATGGGTGTGCATAGTCTGCAGTTACAAAGCTGAGAGCATAAACCTATATCAAATCCAACTTCCTCATCAGAAAGCACTGTTTATTGCTGCCACCTTCACTTTATTATGATTGGTACCTTATACTTTCTCATCAGAAAGCACTTCTGCCATACAATTTCACTACTGGCTCGCGCTATGATTAAGCAAAATCTTTTGAGTGCAACCAAACTGTGCACAAATATTAGGTTGGAGATACAACAGTCTTGGATTACTTTTTCCTCTAGGTTCTTTGGTGTAAATTCTGTACTATGTTGCTCCCATCACATCAAATCTAATATGTCCCGGGGGGGTTATTCTTATTTGCTTTTTTAGCCTTGGGCTCGCTCTCCATTTGTTTCTTGCTATTACCTGTTTCCTAGCAAGTTTAGGAAACCTTGTCTTCCTTTTGCACTGCTGCATTTAATATACCTGCTTGTGCTAGGTTGAAGCTGTCATACATTTTGAGGATGACACTGAAGAGCTGCAACAATGGGATCAACAGCAAATTTCATGGAATTCAACCAGTTCTAGGTTGCGTTTCAATTTGCTTCATGTACTCCATATAAGCAGCTCTTAACGCTTGTCTTCTACGTTATTTTGCAGATTGTTGGGTTGTGTCAAGAGCTGAGTGATGTCCACGATAGCATGGCAAAGAAGTGCTTGTTTGTTCCTATCTGATTTATTATTTTGATAGCAAGTTAGAAGATGGAGATGGATTACTTCACGTATATAAGCACAAAAGCAGAGGAAGTTGGAGCATTTTGTAAGTTTTATTTGCTTGTTTATATTGACAAGAAATTTCAGTATTTACTGTTAATTTATTCTTTTCCATCATGCTTTTCACGCCAGAGGTTCACTGGCTAGCTGGTTACCGGCCTCAATTCATTGATTAACATGTGTTAGTATTTGGCCGTTTTCTGGCAGCCTTCATATGGCCTCATGCAACTTTCTGATGTCATTTCAAATCAACTACTACTGCCATTGGAGAATTTGCTGTTTATGGACGCATAAACCTTTTTACCACGGGGTTTGCATAAAAACCCTGATGTTCCACTCATCTACGATCCTTTCCTCCTCCCCCTTCCATGTTCTGTTGAATTGATGGAGCTGAAGGAGCGGGGAAATCAAAATACAGGTAGAGATGCATAGCTGCATATGGTGGAGGGGTGGGGATTTCAGTAATGATCTCAAACGGGACCGCAAAAAAAGAGAATTCTGACATTTCTTGGGAGTGCGTCCCAGCAAATTCAGATGGTAAGAGTCTCAACTAAATTCACTTGACTGCGTCCCATCTCGAGGCCCAATAAATTCACTAGGTAAGTCCTCAACTAAATCAAAGCAATGAAAAGGAAAAGTGCTTTTCTTTTGATTTAAATATATATTTACAAAAAGAAAAGACATCTTCCCATTTCATTCTACAAGATCAAAGCTTTGAGCTGCGATTTATATGTGGGAGAGAGTATTGAGTAATAATTACTGCTCCTCTCACTTGATTTCCCTAGCAAATAATCGTTATGAACAACACTGTTGCCTGTGAGAATTTATCCATCACGGAATACTACCATAAACTATGTGTTTGGAGCTCCAGATGGAGAGAACTTTGCAGGATCCTTTCCTAGGAGCACGTCATGATTGATGGACGCCAATTGTGACAGATTCTGCATCAAAATAAGATCTTTAATGACCTCGTTTAAAAAATAAACAGCTTTCCATGGGGAGCCTGAAATTATGCTTCACAAGCCTCTTGCAAACATAAAAACTCTGTATCGGATCCAAATGTTTAAACAAGCAATAAATTAGAGTATAAAAGAGAACACCCTATAGCCAGCAGCACCCAGGAACATGATAATCCAACAAGTTCCATCATTATTCTTCCCTTTCCCCGAAATTATCATCTAGTGGATAATACGTGTGAGTGACTGAACAAGGCATGTGTTTCAGTACTAAAACTTTTGGATATCCACTCAAAGTTGGTCGTACAAGTTCACCAATGTACAGGAATTCAAAATATTAGAACATTTCATCTTTAGCAACTTGCAAGTTAGCTTACCTTGAAAGAGAAATTTATCAATGAGAGATCAAGTGGAGAAGAATCAAAATCTGCAAGGTCACCACATTCATCCATCTGGCAAAAGGAAATATAAGACAACGAAATAATTGCAATCTAAAATTCATATGATGATGGGTAAAGTACATCAGCTCTTATCCCACAAGGTTCTCCAACCCTACCAAATAAAAAAGAAAAATAGGAAGTGTTGTAGAGACTATATTAGCACCATTAATGCGAGTCTAGCAATGACAGAGAACGTAATCTTCATGCAATCACTCAAGTCAATGCAACAACACTTGTAGTTGATAAAAAATATTTGTTTCATTTTGAATTTTTTATCACAGCTATGCTCACAAAAAGACTTGGACACAAAAATCTTGAAAATATAATATCATGCTATGGATAAATGCAGAATCTTCAAATAACTCTTTGATGTAGTATCCATAGAAATTATCAAACCAACTATTACTGCAGATATAAATACAAGACATCATTCACAAATATTTGCAGAGACCAGCCACCTGTTCCCTGTTTTGTGCTGGAGCGGTGGTGGGGCAGACCAAATCCATTGATTCAGATAGTACAGGCAAGATCCCAGAACTTAGCAGAACCATGAACAGTTCACAAGGAAGATAAATTAGGTTTCCTACCTCAACACCAGAATTTGAAGATGAGTTATGCATGTCGCTATCAGAATGGCTACTAGCTTTATCATTTGGCATTCCAATAGACATTTGAGAAAACCTTGACACAAAATAGCTCGTGTCATCTACACTGCTAGGGTTGGGAACAAAGGCAGCCTGAGGACAAAATTAGAGGTAGCAGAGTTAGAAATTAACAACAGATTCCAGTGAAATTATTATAAAAAAAATCTTGCTGGTGTCTTTCAACGCTCTATAGTCAGGCATGCATAATTTTTTTATGCACATGTAGAAACATAAAAACAGGATGGAGTGAGCTAGTTGATGGCACAGCTCCACTAAGCAAACGGGATTAGTACTTGTATATTAGTTGAACTTTGCATCCAAAGAAAGCATTTTCACTATACACAAATGATGTCAACTGTTTGCACTTGGAATATATTGGGTTATCTACAATGTAAGAAAGACCCAGAAGAGATTATAATGCGATGATTTTGATAAAATCAGATTTGAGACAGCACATTCTTCATTAATAATATTCTCCAGCTGACCTAATCTTCACATAAATAACTTTTTAAGGTAACTTCGATTCCAGTTCCAGAATCAAATGACTTGAATAAGGTAATTATAGCTCATAAACTCCACAAAACTTCTGCTTGAAAGGGTACAAGTGAGGGGGAACAGAGTGGCAGCATGATTTTGGTCATTTTGAACTTGAGAACTACGAATCTAAACCTCCCATTATGAGTATGATGGTATGAATCCACACCTTTTGCAGAGCAAGGTTGTCCCAATCAACTCCTTTGAAAAAAGGATGTGCTTTGACCTATAAAAATTTCACATGCAAGGCACAATAAAAGCCAATTTGAAAATTCATTAGGTCATCTTTCGACTTTTAGTGGCCAGGAGAAAATATTTGATTCTTAATCAGCAAAGTTATTCAGTAAAAACAACCTCTGTCGATCCATTTGCTCCTAACCGTTGACTTGGATTATGAATAATCAACCTGTATAGAAAAGAATTGAAGCTGAATGAGTGCTATGGCGTGTAAAGTTGAGTGCATTCTTTGATGATAACTTACACTACACTGTGCAAAATATAGCAACTTCAGGGCATAGTTAGTAAAATGTTAAAGCTAAACAAATCCTACATCACATCAAAATGGTAGAACTTGCATGTTATTGCCTGGAAAGCCATGAAGTAATGAAAAATAAATATGAAAATAACTGATGAGGGTGATGTTGAAGCTACAGTATGATGTTGCCAAGGGTAAAAATTATAAATGGTTTGACACCACAAGTTTTGGGGAATAAATGAGAAGGATCATAATGATTATGCAAAGAAGTCAGTTCTGGTGTTATAATGGAGCCTTAGGTGACACTGAGTTATATAAGGGTATATAAAAAAAAAGTGTCATTATCAGTGTAATTCACTTAAAGCTACAGGATACAAGTTTCTAAAATAATAAAGCACTGTCCTAAACAGGTTCATGCACAAAATTTGAACTTGCAAACCTGCGACTTCCTGTTTTTAAACATCAGTGAGTAGAGAGGATCACCCTGCAGTATATGATTGATCTTCACCCAAATAATTAATGCTTTTCTTGTCCAGACTTCTATCTATTTGAGCTATCAATAATCTTCTGGTGGTAGCATCCAATATAGCCAGTAATAGAAACTTAATATATAGGAGCACTTTTCATTTTCTTAAAAAAGAAGTGAATTAGAAACTAAAATAAATTTCCATTGTGTCAAGGGATGGAGCAAATAAATGTTATTTATTGACAGCTTACAGATTCAAAAGCTGATTGCCAACCTGTTGATCAAGTCTTGGGCCTCATATGACATGTCATCAGGAACAGAAGGCCAAGGGATTTTTCTATTAAGAATGTTGTCAAAGATTATCTGTGGCCATGACAAGACAAAAAACTTAGACACGATTAATTTTGAGCACAGAGTATCTTTTTCTCGAGTAATAAAAAGAAATTATGTCTACTAACAGTAATCTAGGAAAATCAAGAGACACTAAATATAAACATACCTCGGGATGTTCAGCAGTGAAAGGTGGAATTCCAGTTATAAATTCAAATAAGATTATTCCAACAGACCACCAATCTGAAGCATAACCTGCATGAATGCCAGAAGGTAACTTAACTTGCCTGGTAAAGTTGAAATGAATATAAATATTAGTTTAGGCTGGAAGTAACCATGCTCAGTTCCAAGAAGAATTTCAGGGGCAAGATAGTCAGGCGTCCCAACTGCTGAGTGCTGATTTCTGTCCTCTGTTTGTTGAGCATTTGGATTAGGAGGACCAGAAGATGCATTTCTATCTGTATCGGATCCTGATAAATCAATGGTGCTGTTTATAAGGCCAATTTTTGATAGTCCGAAGTCTGTAAGCTGGTCACATACGCAATCATTAGTACATCTCCACTAGCAAGAACTGAAGCTGGTGCAGAACACTCAAAACTACAAGATATAGGGATTAATATGGACATTTTATTTGATGCATATTAGATGGGAGGTCACCTATCTGGAAAGAAAACTAAAAGGATGCTGCCAACTGTTTTAGCAAATAGATTCATTCAATACTCCAGTTCCTAAAAAGCAAGATAATATATGTGCAAAAGCAACTTTGAATGTGCTCCAGGTCAATTCTGCAACCAAGAGAATATAAACATATACTATTATCGCTCATGAGAGAAGATAGAGAACAACAATTATTTATGCAAGTGCACATCATCACAAATTCACACCATGAGTGCTCACATACCCACACAGATGTACACATTCGAAGGAAACACGTGTAAATAATGCTTATTAATGATTTTAACTTGTGTATGTAGAAACAGTAAAATTGTGAACTTTAAAGACCAGACCTTGATGTGCCCATCATGTGCAATCAATATATTGTCTGGTTTCAGATCACGATGCACAATTCCATGAGAATGGAGATACTCTAAAGCAAGAACCTGGAACAGATATAAGCTATTTAAATTGAGGTACAGAAGAACTAAAATAAGCATACAAAGGCATTCATGATTTTGTTCTAACAAACCAGTTCTGCAATATATATACGAGCTATATCTTCCTCAAGGCAACCAACTTTTCTCAGCAAAGAGTAGATATCACCTCCATTAAGATACTCCATAACGAGATACAGGTTATCTCTGCAGGTGAATGAATAAAAAAACCGAACCTGAAATGACAAGACCATGTTTTTATAGCCCATTCAAATACAGAGGTTCAGAAGTAATAGAAAGAAAATATTAACCATCATTTGTAATTGGCTAGCTAACTATAGAAAGCAGGTTCAATAAGGTATAGAAACGACCAACAAAAGGGGTTGTGGAAGTGCTAAAGTTCAATGTAAATACAAAAGCAATCAAGACTTGAACATTACCACAAATGGGTTCCGAACTGTTATCAATATGTTACGCTCTGCTAATATGCGCTGAACATCATTCTTGCGTAACATATCCAATTTCTTGAGCACCTACGAAAGGCATTATATTATGAGAATATATACCAAAACAGTCAACCAATAATGGAAGCACAAATGCAAAATTTGTAGAGAAATTACTTGCCAGTACATTCCATGAGAATAATGGATAAATAGAGATACTTTTTAGTACTTTGACAAGGACCTATGAAGAACAGAAAAGTTTATAGATTACACCCTGCTGCATAGCTGCCATAATGACCCATTGTTCAATAAGTGATATGGGTAGAATTAAACTGCTAAGATTTAAGGCTTTGTATGGTAGAGCTGATAAGTTATAGTTGTTCTACATTAGCAATAGCGTGGAGAACACATTAAAATACACATATTAAAGTCACATTTCTAGCTCATACAGCTAAACCTTAATTACCACCTAGCTTAGCTAATTCTCTGTAACCTCCCCAGCTTGATCCATGATTTTTTAGCCTTTTTCTAGCACTTTGTAGTGCCTTCAAGTTCAAGAAAAAAGCTTCATTTAGCTGCAATGGTGATTGTATTGCAGACAATCTAGCATCCTACATGGTTCTATTAAACCAGGTATCCAGTATGTAGCTAAAGTACATATTCATTTATAAAATCAAGAGCTGCATCAGATCTTTTCTGTCTCAATTCATCAATCTGGTACCAACATGTAGCTAATGTACTTATGCATAGGCCTCTAGTTTTTGAACATTGACTTGCTGCAAAATTTCCATACAAAGAACAACTTGCATATGCCCCGCTTGCAAACCAACTGGGTTTTGGCATTGATTTTTTACCTTTATTGCAAATAAATCTCTTGTTGTTCGTTTGCGTGCAAGAAAGACTTTTCCAAAGGCACCTCTGCTAATTGGTTTCATGATTTCAAAATCATCAATGCTTGTCCGCTCTTTATTTGATACATGCACAGGTGTCGATGCTGCACTGCTTTGAGATGCATTATCAAACGGAAGTCTCAGATTTTCCTTAAATCTCTCATTGGTAACTGGACTTTTTGTATCCATTAAATCACAAGCAAGTATATACTTTTCCCTGCATATGTCATAGGAAATCTGACATGAATAATTCAACAACTTGAGGGTTGTAGTAATATAAGAAAATCTCTTTCAAATACTCTAGAATTACCGCAGAAGTTTCTCTATCCGGCCTCCAAAAGTGTCAATAACAAGAGCTTTGAGTTTGCTATGCTGTAAAACATCCTGCAAATCTTGCATACAAGCGAGCAAAAATTCAGATGACCCTTCTTTTGAAAGATCAGTGCCTGCTACACAGCGTGCTATGTCTGCTAGGTCAATCATCTGCAGAATTTTTTTTGAAAATGATTAAGTGCAGATTCAGTCTTCATTTAACCTTGTAACAATATTTATAAGTCTACAAGGAATCAGAACTGAATGTTTGAAAAATACTAATAAATATACTAAAGGAAATGCTAATAAAATATTAGAAAGAATAGTTAACATGCTTCACTGCCAAAAAATAATCTCAAAAGAAAAGAATTGATATGGATTCCATCATAAAACACTAAACTGGATAGCACAAGTTGTGACCTTTAAAAACTGCTATCATGGAGAGTTGGCTACCATGAATGATCCAATTTAGGAGAAACAGAAAAATTTATACCCTGTTCAAATAACAATCATCCATGACGTGATTATAAACCTCAAATCCTCAAATAAGGTCAAAAGTGAAGGGCTCTGGCCACCAACTTAAGAGTTTGTCTTCATTTTTCTCTAGAATTAGTTTTTTCAATTGTAACCATGACAAATTCACAGCTTGATTAAGCAGTTGAATCAATGGCTACAGGTGAGTGGCACAATAGAACCTCCAAAATGGAAAGTAAAACCAATTCTCGATGAATGATATTGCTGATGAATTAGATTGCGCATTCTTAGAATCTAACTTTGTTCTCCATGTAAGTTTCATTTCTGAGATAGAAGGTTCTCCTCTAAATAAAAAACTTCTGCTAGAACCAACTAACCTGCTGAACATCTTCTAGCTCAGAAGAATTGTTATGCTCTAACCAGAAGGAATCAAAATGACCAGCCCTGGGGGTATTTGTAGAGGACATTGATGTCATGCTCCCAGCTGATGAGTGCGCACCATGGTTGGGTAACTTTACACCCAAATGGCCTTTAAAATTAACAGAGGGTGAAAGAGAATCATCTATAAAGGCAGTGTCCATCTCATGTATGTCCTCAAACATCCCTTCAACGCCTCTATTTCTCCATTCACTTATTTTGGGGGACTGACCTTCAGTAATTACAGAGTTTGTACTTTGAACTCTCAAGTTTTCAGGAATGCCATATGATGGATGAAAATTCATATTGCGCGAGTCGATAATCTGTTCCAGTATCTCTTCAAGGTTTGAAAGGCGTTCATCTATATCCAGGCAATTTAAGTCACATTTATCTGCATATGCACATATATACGAATGGGATTCTAGATGAGAAATTGGAACAATTTCTTCACATATCCTACAGATCACTAAATCAGATCCGTCTAGAACTCGCCCCTCGTTGTCAATGGGATCATCTAAATTTTGTCCTTGCTCATGAAGCGAACCACAGTTCTGATTGCAACTAATATTTCCAGCAGCTCTGTTACTTCCCTGACAAAATTGCTGCACTTGTGAAACTGAATCACTTTTGGATTTTTGAGATTGCAACTTTTGTTCCAAAAACAGAGAATCCATGTTGGAATTTAAGTCACTCTGATCAGTTGGCTGTATGGAGCAGCAATATATTTCCACAGGGAGAGAAGAAGACGAAGTATTTTGTACCTGCAACTTTTGCTTCGCATCAACTTTCTGATTTAAACCATAACCATTATCAGAATCAGCAATCCCACGCTTGGCAGCCCAGCTCATTTCAACAGAAGGGACACTTTCTAGACATTTTTTCAATTTACGAAGAGATTTCTCATCAATTGGTTCACTGTCTTTCTGGAACTGTAATAGTCTTGTGCAGCGAGTCAATATGAAAAGCATGCGAGTAAACAGCCACTTGAGGATTCCTGTTTGACACTGTTGCCTTTTCTCTGTCAGATCTTGAACAATGTCTTCACATTTCATGCGAAACTGAGAACATGTCATCTCCATACAGAATTGAGACAGAGTCAGAAGATCCACAGCCAATTTCTGCTCTTCATGCGAGGAGAAGTCAGTTTTCTCAAGGACATCCATAGCATCCCCAACTAAACTAGCCAGCTCTGTGTTTGCTACTTCTTTTGCAGCATCAAATCTTGAATGCAATGAACCCAACAGCTCCTGTTATCAACTCATGAGATAGAGAGTAGTAATATTATTCTTAATGCATAGAGTCAGATAGAGTGAATCAATATTTTCATCAAAGAAGCACAAACATAAGAAGAGAAGTCTCCTTTTGACGGCATACCAGTAGTTACTTTTGATATGATATAACTTTTTTCACTCAAGGACAATTTAGAATATTCGGGTCATATGAGATCAACAATGGCCCATTGGGAAAGGGGAAGTTAATAACCGTTGAAGTAACAGGTTGTTGAAATATGACTATGAACTTGGTGCTATCATTAAAAAAATATTATGTGTCGCCTAATCATTTATTCTCAAGCATACCTTCAAATCACTGTAGCTATGAGCCCGTGGTTGGGCAGGAGGAATGTCACCCTTTGGTCCTAATTCATGGGAAAAGCTTTTTAAGCCTTTTGACACTTTACTCCGATTTAGATTCTCCGATGAAGAAATTTCCTCATTTAAATAATTGCATCCATTGGTAAATTCAGTTCCTGCACGATCCTTTCTATCAAGCATCTTAGCTTCCAAATTCCCCTCCTGCCCAAGAAGATGCATGCTTAATTAGTGTTTCCACTAAAGTACAGAGTCCAATCAAGCATAAAAGTACTATAAACATTCCCAGGCTCACCTCAACATTTGGAGAAACATCCTTTATAACTTGAATGGCATCCTTGGTGAAATAAGATGCGATCCATTGGCCTATGCTCTTTCCTTTACGGGACTCTTCAAAGAACAGGAAATTAGAAAGTCATTTCAATTCAAGAAATAAACAGGAGTGTGATATCAAATCGAATTGTCCATTAAAAACAGATATCTTATTTTACACAAATAATCACAAAAGTGAATCTGGAGAAAGCCTTCATACAAATTTCCCCGGACTAAAATATTAGCTTTTCGCCTACAAGTATAGGATTCTAATATATTGGAACAGATGTCACCATATGGCATAACCTTAAAAGGAAACTGCATCTCATTCATTCCTAATAAGAAAGGAAGGAGACATGGTTTACCTACCACCACTCCAGGAGGGCCATCAACAAGAGGAAGAACAATATATTTGATCCTGCTAATGCCAAGGACAAAAACTAAAAACTTAGTCTTGGTATAAAATGACATCACTACGTCGTTTTAACTAGCCATTATGCAGGTATATCCATCTTTATGGATTTTGATCGATATCCAACTAACAGAATCCAATAACCAGACAAAAAGTGGGTGGCACTCAGCTCTGCAATGTCTCCCTAATCAAATAATTCATTTATCACCGGGGAAAAAAATCACAATCAGTTCTTATTCATAAAAATCATCCTCAATACCTTCTTTAAGCTCCATCAAGAAAAGAACCTTGAGCCATGCTGTCAACTCTTATTTTGACCTAACTTCTCATGAGCCTTGAAAATTTGATAATTTCACACAAGCACGTGCCTCTATAGTGGAACTCCATAAAAGAGCACAAGAACCAGAATCCCACACCAGTCCCCTCGTGTTTTCCTCGTTATCACCTTATTACAGTAGCATTCTCTTCCAATGCCCTCAAAAAATTTCATCAGTTGAGCAATCCCTATAACTTGTCGAGACGAGTTGCTACCATTAATACACATGCAACTAATTAACCCTGAAAATTGCTTTGCAGCTTGAAAAATCTCAATCAACTAGGAATTGATTTTACACCGTTCCGCCAATTGGATTCCTATCTTAATTGTATAGCTGCTTCGTGTGTATATATATAATTTAGTAAATAACAGCTAACGAGTTGGCATTTCCTTTCTCCCATAAAAACAAAAGCAACATCTGAGTTTTGTTTCTATTTCTAGTAAATTTGCTTATCCTTCTTTACTCGCTACTAATTTTAATTAACATTTATCTGCCCAATAGTAACTATACATAATTAACACCAAAAACAACGGAACAAAATCAACAACAAAAACAATAAAATCGAACCTGCTTTGTGAGAAGCGCTCTTTCCTCGACTCTGAGCCATCGGTTTCTGTTTAACCTTCACAGGTGGCCTTGAAGAAGCTACGACATGAGTCTTAGACTCAGTTAACTCGTCAAGCTTTGAACACAGATGTTCCTTCGAAGATACTGGCCGAGTCTTAATCCGATTCAGCCCGGTTGGAATTCCATTATTAGCCTCTGCTGTTGATTCTTCGCTGATTCGACTCGATTCCGTCATCTCTTCGAGGAAAAAAGTAACTAACCAGTTCACAGTCGTTTTGCTCTGGTGATCTTTATGTAACGGCAACTAAAAAAAAAGGACAGGGCCATCGGAAAGCAAGCCAAAGTAAGTTAGGATTGAATTGATATACGCGCGCAAGAGAAAGGAAGAGTCGTTTCTGGTGGCTCGTTGGTTTGCTTTGTTCAATTCAAACGTTGAGAGAGAGCGTCAGAAATTAGTATATTATTTTATTGTTTAGCAAGCCTTTAAAATAAAAAAGTACTGTGGAGTTCTGTTTTATGATCAGAAAAAAAAAAAAAAAATAATAATATGGGGAATAATTGTAATTATTAAATCAAACAGAAATAAAGGAAAATAGCTCCCCACCATGTCGTTGATGATCCGTGGAAATGCGATCTGTAAAAGGTTGAGTTTCTCTCTTCTACCTGCTGGAAATCTAAGGAAAATCCATTTCCATAGAAGAGAGAAACCTGAGAGAAAATTCACTACTTTTATATGTATGTATATATATATATAGGAACACAGAGTTTAAGTATGAGGGGTGGTTATTTATTAAGATTAGATCCCGTTCAAACCCGTTGTCCGCTTTAATCGTTCGTATTAGGACGGGGAAAAAATTGATTGTTTCTTTTTTATAAGGTGGAAATGGAATTTAGTTTGTTATGTTTGACGTCAAATTATTTAATTTTAGGGTATAAAATGTTTGATGATGCTTATCGACAAAAAAAATATGTATTTATAGTATCCCTTGAGTCATCTACAGTACATTCTGGCCCGCTGGGTATGGCATTGGTATTCTTCCACTTGGACAGTTGGATTGCATAGTCTTCTCTCTTGGTTGCTCTCAAAATCAGGTGGAGGACACGTGGATTCACGGTGGAGGAGATTATTTATTTGTGCAGTAATTAGCACCGAGCACATATATTTTTCTAATTATCCGTTAGTGTTTTTTTTTGTTACAAACTTTTTTTATTTATGAAATTATCAAATTAATGTTTTGATATTAAAAAAAACTCGGGAAAAAAATATTATTTCAATTAAAAATCACTTAAAAAAACATGTTTTCATATAAAATAACATTAGGATTGGTGTTTTCTAAAATAGTTATTCGAATAAAAACAACAGTAAGCTAAAAGTACGGCCTGCATTCGATTGCGGCTGTGATGTGCTTTCAGATCTAAATCGGAATGCTTGACAGTGGTGTTAAATTTGAAGGGATTAATGTGTGTTTGGTAATAAGATGTATAATATTTCAAAAGAAAAAACCTTTTATTTAAAACATTAGTAGATCAAAACTATATTATATAAAAATATCATTTGGAAGCTAACTATACTTTCCAAACAAATCTTGGCTGGCAGGCAAGTTAGACCAGGTAGACTCCGGATGACATCAGAATAACATCTTATCCATTATTATTAACCTTGTGCGAGTGCGACTACAGTCTGATTAAGTTACAACACTGAAAGCTCAAACGGCCTCGGTAATGTCAATCCAAGGACGAATCTAAAAAGAATAACAGCACCACAAGTTGGAATGTTACAGCAAATTTATCTTGCAACTCAATTGCTATCATCAACAACTTGATTGTTTACATATAGATTCTCCCTTCTTTTAGGGTAACCTGTTGATTCCAGGGCTGGACCCCTAAACTTTAGCTCTGAAGATGCTCTATAATTGGGATCAACAGAAGTAGGCCTAGCATTGGCATCAGCAGAGTTCGGCCTGAATGAACTGGTTGCTCCACCAGGGAATCGCGAAGGAGAAGGATACCTCCTTGATTGAGGTCTCAATCCACTAGCCCTTAAGTCCATCATATCACTACTTCTTGAAGATGAATCTACAAATGACCTGTCTGCAGAGGCTGACGGCCCTAATGGAGCTCCGGTTGTAACAGATGTGGAGCTAAAAGGATCATCGGGCCCCCACGATGTAAGTGCTTCCTTCTTCTTGGCAAAGAATTGCCATGCTCCAAAAAGAAAGAGTATGAAGAATAACACAGGACTTGTCCATAGCATTGTGTTGAATTCTCCTTTAAATATTGGAAGGTTCGACCGATACATTCCCACATACCCACTCCCAAGGCCAAGAACAACAAGTTTTTCACGGTCACTGGCAATCAATGGTACGACCCTTCTTCTCTCAGTGCTTGCATCTGCCAACTGATAATTCAGAAATGATGATTTGATCTCATCCAGAAGAGCAGAGAAGAGAAGGCGAGGTCCCCCAACCCTAACATAATGCTGAGATGAAACATTGTACACAAAAACCTTCTCTTTGTTCACAACAAACAAGTAGCCCTTAATCGATTGTAAGGCAAGAGGTTCGTCCATGTCGAATTTTCTCTTGGATCTGACCCTGCATTTGAAGTTCATTATATCCCCTAACAACAGTACATTAATCAAATCCCCTTCTGATGTAAAGCCATATGCTTTAGACCGTTCGGTGGCATCAAAAACATAATTCCGAGCAAGAGTGTGATTCAAACCTTCACAGTCAGATTCTCTGACTTTCATGCTCCTCAAATCTATTGACCCTGCACCACTTTCTGTCAAAAACAAAAGCCTTTGCTTCAAGAATGCAAGTGGTCTACTTGTGGGCATAGCAGAACCATGAACAGTCCCATTTTCTCTAAAAACCGTGATCATCCCACTAACATCCGATGACAAGATATACCTTGATCTGCCGACATGATGCACTTCCAAGATACTTATAGGTGAACCTTGTTGCCCATTCTCAAGGAACGCAAACTTACCAACATTTTCCATAGAAATTGTGCTCCACTCTTCTCCATTCGACACATCATGAAGTTTATGAACCAAAACTGCACCATTCTGATGCCCTGTTACCACAGTACTCTCATTCTTATAAGCCGATAAATACGAAACCATAGCTGTAATTGGTGAAGAGGACATTGTGTAAAACTCAACCACAACATCCCCATTCCTTAAAAACACATAAACCCTCCCTCTATCATCACCAACAGCTACATACTTGCTAAGCCCCTCGTAATCTCTAAATGGCAAAACATGAATACATGTTGCATCAGAATCTAATTTCACAGCAGACACGAATTGAAACCTCTCTGACCAAAATGGGCTGTACTTTGTAACTGAAACAGCGCCCACTCTCTCTCCATCTCTAGCCTTGGCCTCTAATCCCTCTTCTTCAACTTTTTGAACCAGTCTCTTACCATCAAATTTTCCCTGATTAATCCTTTCTGGCTCTTGATTCTGTTCTGTATCAACAGATGCTACTTTTGGTAACTCGGATAATTTATGCTCTAATGTAGCAACTATTTCACTTAGGTTTCTCACTAGTTGTTCAAGTTTATTCAATAAAACTTCTTGTTGATTAAGCTCAATTCTAGAGTCAGTTTCGTGTTCATGATAAAGAGCATGATGGATATCATGCTCGAGCTCTTGTTGGGTTGAGACGGAGCTAGAGTCTGCCAAAATTCTAGACGGGGAACAAGAAATGAAAAGCAAATAGAGGAAACAGAACAACTTGCCTTGGTGAGTATTAGCCATTGAAGAAGATTGACAAAGTCTCAGTGTGTTGCTGTTGACATATTTGTATAGTGGGATTGCAGATCTTTGGTGTCTGGATCTAATTATTGCAGGGAAGTTGGCTGGAATCTATGCTAGTTTCGCTAAATCTAAGGTGCGAGACATAAGATATTTCGGATCAGAAGAATTTTTTTTTAGGTTATTCTTGACTTATAGCATCCACAACCCTGTTCGCTAATTTCTAGCTAATTTTTTCACATTAAAAAAAAAAGAAGTTGTACGTGTATTCATAAAAATACTATGTATTCGAATAATACTCTATTTCTCTCTTCTTCTTCTTTTTAATTTTATTTGGTCAATGTTTTTTTATTAATTTAGTTTTTTCATTAAATTATTATATATGAATGGTGGATTTAGCAGGATAGCCTTAGTTTCTTTTCTTTTTTTTTAAATCGGATTGACTAGAAATTATATTTTATAATTTTTTTGTTTGTTTTTTTATTATGTTATTTTGGCTTTAATTACAACTAGTTAACCTCAGTTGGCTATAGTTGTTTTTTTTATGTTTTTTGATTAATTTTTTAAATTTTCATTCAATATTAAATCAATCAGGAATTAAGCTTCATATTTATTTTAATGTGTTTTATGTAAGTATATTTTCATCTCAAGTTATTTTTTAATCATTTTTATAAGATATTATCTCAATTTCATGACTCGAGTCACAAGTTCTTCAATATTGAATTTGATTTTTATATCTTAATATCACGACCCAAGTTGCGGGTTTGACAGGTTAATCCAATTGACTCAATTCTTTTTAATTGATTTTTTTTCTCAATCTTGTCATTTTATATTATGTTTGATTAGGAATTAGATTTCATGATTTATTTTGCTTTGTTATTTATTAGGTTATCTCGACCTCATGAGTTAGAAATAATGTTTAACGATCTAACTTGACTTATTTTTATGTCATCTTTTAATTAAGATTTTTACAAATTTCATCATTCAATACTAGGTCTGACAAGTTCGATTAGAAATTAAGTTTTCATAATCCATTTTGATTTGCTCTCTACCAAAGTTAATTTTATATCATGACTCATGTATATGGTAGGTTAAGCTAAAATCACACTATTTTTTTTCTATGAGGTTATCTTGATCTCATAATCTAGGTCATAAATTTAGTAGATTTACTCGAGGTGTCCTTTATATTTTTTTTAATTGATTTCTTTCTTTAATTCCATTCTTCAGTACTACGATAAATGGGAATTAGAATTCATGATTTATTTTAGTTTGATTTTATATGAGGTTATCTTTGTTTTTTAACCTGTGTCATGGATTTAATAGGTTAACTCGAGACACTTTTTTTAGATCATGATTTTAATTGATTTTTTTTTTAATTTTATGTCTTAACATTGGGTTGATTAAGATTAAGATTTCATAATTTATTTTGATTTTTTTTATATGGGGTTATCATGGTCTCATAATCCAAGTAGCAAACTTGGCATGTTAGCTCAGATTGATCCAAGTCAGTTCATTATATTGTTACCTTGATACTAGAAAAATATAATATTAATTATTTTTTAGTTAAACTATGTTTTCACGGGTCTTTTATGTTATTTTTGGATATCAAAGTCAATTATGTCATATTAGGTCAACCCTTACATGATTTATTTATTTTTTCACTAAAAAAAATGTTATCAACATCCAAATATTTTTTTAGAAAAAAGAAGAAATTAATTTGACTGGCGACATAGCATGGGCCAATAATTTAGTTTAAATTAAATTAGTTAAAAGTCATTTTAGCTTAACTTTTTTAAAAATCATTATCATATCCATACTCTCTATTTTAGATAGTCATACATATTTTATAATTTTTTTTATAAAATTGATTGAAATTCAGACACTAAATTTCAATTTTATTTTTACTCAATTGTCCTTATAGTCTTATGCACATTAATTTTGCTCACCAACCATAGTAAACCATTTTATTGAAGGTACATTTCGAATCAAATTCAAACTTATTTCTATAGATCAATAGACAATTTTCTTCTCAATGATTAATTAAAAGTATTGGCATGAATTTGGATGAATATCAATACTTGTCTTGTCAACCTTGATAATCCTCAGCCCCACTTTACTCCAATGACATCAATTAAATCATTAGTACATCGGAGATGCCATTTTTATTTTACATGTCCAACACAAATCTGGGATATAATTCTTGTGAGCATGAACCCATGACAAAATTCATAAATAAAAGATAAAAACTAAAATAAATGCAAAGCATCCTCTTATTTAAAGCTAGCAAGGATGTATCATACATGATAAAGCTCTAATTAGAAGGGGAAATTGTCAAAGTCTTTCAAATATCCATATTCACTCATTGCACAATATATTCATTTGGTTGCAAGAACTAAAAAATCTAAGATTCAAAAACTAAAGTTGCCTTATTTCCTCTACTATCCTTGCAAAAGAAAAAGAAAATATATACTAAGCTCTAACATAGGAAACTTGGGTCTAAACCATAAACTAAAAACTAGAGTTTTATTATTGTACTATGAGAATTAATAAAATAACTAACATCAAGTTTGAAAGAGAAAACTCAAATTTAAAAATCAATATTCAATGAAATTTATGGCAACAATAAAAGACTAGTGAATGAAACCCTATGAAAACAAGTATACATATTTTTGGAAATAACTTATAATATAAAGAAACCCATATAAACAAACAAAAAGAGATTCGATCAAGCATTAAATGCAAGTTATAATTTAAAGAATCTTTTTTTATATCAGGCTAAATAGATATATTTTAAACACAAACTAAACCCAAATTGAACCTTATTAAACCATTTCCCCCTAATTTAGCACTAGTATTTTATTTGAGTACTTAGAAATAAGAGTAAAAGAGATGTGTCAACTTCAACGTGCACTCTTATATATACTAAATGCCAAAAAAAAATATTTACTTAATAAAATAAGTTAATGAAGTAAAGAAATTTCAACTTTCTTTCATTTTCTAGCATTTTCTTGGTGATCAAACAAGAATTTATTTTCATTTTAATATTCTAAAAAAAGACCTAAGATTTAGATGGAAGAAGGAAGAAATTGAGGATGAGGAATTATTTTCCTTCACTTCCCCGTGAAAAGCCCCCCGTCTCACTACTAGGAAGTGTTATAGTACTCATTATATATAGCAAGTTATGCTCATAAAGTTAGATTAGTTAGTGGATGAGGAGCAACAATGTTTTTTTTTTTTCATTTTCACTAGTTATTATAGATAAAGATTTAGTTTCGTTAATACGGTTATGGATGTTCTTAGGTTTGTACATTATTAGGGCAATAAATTTAGTTTTTTAGGTGAAAGTATTTGTTCTCAAAGCTAAAGTAAGAAGAAAATGGTTTAATTAGGATTGTAAGACTATAAGTTATAAATTTTCAATCATTAATGGACACATTGAAAATATGACCAAAATGACAAGGAGTTCCTCGCTTTGCTAGTTAAGGTATGTTGTTTTGGGTCTAGATACCTTTTAACAACTTTCCTCTTCTTAGGATTAGTGGAAACACAATGATGTACTTGGAGGAATGTTAATTTAATTTTACAAAAGACAATTTTAAAATAAATATCATTATAAGTAGAGAATGTGTAATAAATAAAGGTTGATATTTTAAAGAAAATGTTCCACGGTTTTATAATATGAGCTTTTATTATTCCATTGAAGAAAAAAGTTAACAATTATAAACCAACGTTAGCATTACACATGAACATTTGTAAACACAAAATACTTTTTTAGCAGAAAAAAAATCCGATGTATAACATACCTAATATAGATTAACCCACTAACACCAAAGATCCATTACACGTTCCAAATAGTTCCAAATCAAAAACATTAAAAGAAGCATTAAATGGATTGGTTGTGCAAGTTTCAACCAAGGTTGAACTTAAGGATCCTTTAAAGCATAAAAAAGGTCATAATGCATTTAATTCATGTGCAAAAAGGACTCAATCCACTCTTATTTGGACCATGAAGTCTTGACAGCAAGGGTAACAATTTTGGTGAGTAGAAACACAACAAAGAAAACAAATGAATCTAAATTTATATAGAAAACATATGTGACGACAAAGAGGAGCATTAAAGGTAGTAATCTTTTCCTTTCAAAAGACAAATAAGTGCAAAGTTAAGATTAGAATTTTTTTCTAACTTGGAAACCAAAGGGGTAACGACTTCTCCTTTAGTTGCTAGGATTATTAGGCACCAATATAAGCTATAAATAAGTCTTGTATTAGATCTTCAATGTTTTTCTTCTTCTTTTCTTTTCATGATAGAACAAAACCTAGAAATATAGGCTTTATTTTTAATTTGTTAGCTATAACCTAAGGCTTGTTTATGTTTAATTAATACTTTGTTTTTAGCTAAAATCCAAGGGTTTTTTGGATTAGGATTTAGGCTTACTAGTAAAGGTTTAGGTTAGTTTTGTAGTACATCAATTTACCTAACAATGGTAGATCCATTAAGGTTAATTCTCAAAAACTATTTAAACACATGTAAAGCCTAAACATCTTTGATCAAAAATACTTTTGAACTTTTCAGTGTAACATGTAAGAGATATTTTTGCATTTTTTTGTTTTTTAAAAGAATTGAATCTTCTTATCAAAGATTATTTGGTTTCATGTTGTCATTCAACTTTATTTTCAATAATGCTGGTATATTGTGACAAGTTTTTATTGTGACATATTCCTATCATATCTTTTTCAACTTTCTAGGATTGATTACAATCTTGATTATAGGTTATATAATCTTAAGATTTGAATCAATACCATTCTTTAATTATGATCGTTCCAAAATTCCAGGAAAAAAAAGAAGTCATTATTCCCTAAAAAAAACCAGACATCATTTTTTTAGCTCTAGAGACCGATCCATACACCTTGATAACTAATACAACTTATTATCATTGTTTAAAAACAAGAACCAAAGTATGTTTTGGACCTTTTTTCCCTCAAGGGATTAATAGAAGCCAAATGACATATTTAGAACAATGCTAAATTAATTTTACAAAAAAAAATTCCAAAATTAAAATAATTATAAACAGATGGGATGATATCATAGTTGTCAATTTCATTTCGATTGGTGTTTTATTTTTTTTATTGATACATAATATTTTGGTTTCGGAATATTTCAGCAGCGTCGTTTTAAGATTGTATTATTCATATATAATTAATTAATTATATACAAAATATATTATTGGCGTTCCTCATGACGGACACTCCAAAAGCAATTTGTACGTGGATTCACTTTTCTTTTTTTTTGCTTTACCTGCATCGCAAACACAGTTGAGAGCAAATTTCTAATCGCATGTTCTGGAATTTAAGAGAAAACACTACACTTGTCTGCCAAAAATAGATGCATCACATAATTTATCAAAGCAGCACCATTAGTGTAGGTGTATTATTTCACCAATAAAGTCTAGATCCACACAGCATTTAGTATCCAGTGATAGCATATCTCAGGTGACACTATACGCAGTTCTTGTAGATACCCTAGGTTCGTTCTTTCTCTGCTTCCGGTCCAATTTGAATGCATCATATATGGCCTCAACTTGGTCAGCCATGATATTACTATTGTGGCGGCTAGATTGCAGAGAAGGGCACCTTAATATCTCGTGTAGCGACGGACCAGATTTCATTTCTGTAGCAGTTTGAGTGTTTTGAGTGCTTGATCTAATTTGAGAGCCACTGAACTTGGTTGAAACAGTTTTCCTTGGTCTATTCTCACTCTGGATCTGCAAATTTTCCATTGGAGTTTGCAAAGATAAACAAACAACGTCATGTTTTCTTGTCTTCGCACTAAAACATCAATTAAATAAAGACCACGATAAAGAACTAGCGTGTATCGCCAAGTTGGATTATAGTAGCTTTGAAATAATAAAACTAGTTCTACTATCGTTTTAGATAAACAGAACCACCTTTCTGTTCTCACATTACACAAGGATCAAATGGTAAAATATGAATTGCCCCAAGAAATTAAAATCAAACAATTTTTTTTTAAAAATGAAGCAAATTATGATAAACTTTCCACTTATTTAAAGCTTTGCAAACTTCTAGAGCTTACCAAATTTGAAGAATCCTCTGGAATTGAGATTGCACTCCTGCTATTGCTGTCATCTCTTTCAAAGACAAAAGAACGAACCATGCTTGATCCATGCTTCTGGGACGATGGCAGAGAACTTTTTGACCCCCGCCCTACAAAAGATGACTGCAATGTTTTTCAAAGGAAAGTTATTGTCAGTGGCATTCGCAAGACAAAACAGTAACTAAATTAACATTGATTTGGTCAAATTTGTGATATTCATTAAGGAGTATGGCGCCAGGGTTCTTCTGTTAATAAGATGCGTCATTGACAGCATAGACAACAAGACATCAAACGTAACAACAAAGCAAACCATATACCTTTGATGACATATTCCTATTTCCTGTTATGGATCGCATATGAGAATAGGCTGCAAAATAAGTATAGTGAATGCAAGATCAGAACCATACAAGTAAAACTGGAACTCATTTGCGTGGATGCAATGAGTCAAAATTTAGATGACGTGACAGATCATAACAATCCCAAATTAACTGGGGTCAGAATATATCTGCCTCGATATCAAGTGATTATATGATATATAAATGATCATGCATAAAAATAGTTAAGATCATACATGGTATCTTAGCTTTCTTTCTAGTGTCAGGCACGCCATTCAGCTTCTTTATAAGACCAAAGATTTCTTTGGAGCCTTCAGCCTCTGCTGGTGACAGGAATGTAGCCTGATCTTCCTGTTTCAAATCATGACCAGTCACCATCTTGCAATCGAAACCAAAATTTTCACAAGAAAATCATAAAATCATACAAAACCTATGGGCCAGAGGATCTGAATCAGCATAGGACTTGCTAATTGGAAGAATATATTATCATGGAACCATCTCACCTAAAAGCTTAAGCTATTAGGTGAGACCCTAGAATATGATTTATATTATTTTCTAACATATATATAACCACAACTCTTGAGAGAACATGATCATAGATTGCTAAGAACTCACTGCTTTATAAGAAAGTTGCTCCTTAACAAGCCTCGTTTCTGTTTCCTCATCATCAGATGATATATATACATCATCCTTATCTGTAAACATTTGAGAAATCATTTCCTTTGCTTTCTTTAAGTTCATCCGGACAACATTTCTTGTAACTTCTGCAGCCTCATCTAGAAACTCTTCTTCATCTACTTCTTCATCTTCTTTGCCTTCATCTTCTTTCCCTTCAAGCACAGTAGTTTCCCTTTGTTTAGAACCACATTTCAGTCTCCGCAACAGATTTTCTGTTCCATCAGCATCCTGTTGCTCAAGCCACTTTTGATGAAGCTGGTTGCGAATTTCATTATCAAATGGTTTTTCTTTGTAACCAGTTTCTATCATATCATTAAGTTCCTCAGAGTCTAAGTCATCCTCATCTTCCTCGGAATCTCTGAATCGCATTAGATCATGATCACTGTCATCTTCTACTTCAGCTTCTTCATCAATAAAAGCTTTCATAGGATCACCTTTAGGAGATAAAGATAGATCAGTCAACCCATGTGGGATTGGATCAATGTTCTCCTTGTCATTGTCCTCTTCATCGGAACTAGTTAACAGAGAACACAACAATTTCACTTTTAGAAGAGGGAGCTATTAAATAATCAGATGTTCAAAAAGTGAGCTAAATTATTCTAGATTTCAGTCACTATCCAGTCAAAAATAGAAAGGAATGCACCTGCATCAGGACAAATGGGTATAGAATGTACAGACTGTTTGAAGTGCTATACACAAGGAGTGATTTCTGGGGACATGCATTGGTAGATAAAATCATTTGTACGCTCACTTTTAGCAATCAAAAATCTAGAAGTATGCTTATGATCAGGTATGATGATAAGATGCTTGCAACGGCAAAGAAAGCAAAATTTTAGGACTTACAACTCATCAGGAGGAGCAGAATCGAGCTTCAAGTTCATTGCAAGTAAGGACGGTGCTTGAACTCCTTCCATGGGACTGCTGGGTGGATCATCTGAAATCTCATCTTTTGAGGTGCCTTTTTGGGAATCAAAACACAGATCCTAAAACATGCATATTAAAAAATATTAAATACAGGAATTCCTTTTAAAGTGTGGCAATCACAGGACTAAAATGTGATGGAAACCTGAGTATCATCAACAGGGGCTCGAAATGTTTGCTTTGACTCTCCATTTAAATCCTGCAATTCAACAGATTTAATAGACTTTATGTACAAACAAAATAAAAATGCTAAAACTTGAGAAGGCATGCTCCTTCCAACCAGTGACAATGAAATTCATTCAGTAAATGTGACATCTTTAACTCACCATCTGGGAAGCCATAGTTTTAGGACTATGATTTGCTGTCCTCTTAGATCCATCGACACTCAAGGAATCGAAACTGTTCTCCTCGTCAAAAGGGTCCGCAGTCGTTTCACTGTCTGCTCTTACAACCTTTTGAATTTCGATATCCTCAGTAAGATCATTTTCAAATTCACAGTCCAGTACAACTTCTCTTGAAAAAGCATCATCCGTATCGTTAAAAGAACTTGTGTTTACAGAAACAAATCTGTCACCCATGAAAGTAGCAAGACAAATAGAATAGTTGATTAAATAAGACATTGATTAAAAAAACCACACAGAGTCAAAGCCAAGAGAGCACAACTCACTTCTTTGAGACCTCACGCTTCCTCAGCCGAATCTTCTCTATAACAGAAGATACAGGCTTTTGAACAATTGGGACTGGTTTAAATGATGCCTCTCTAGTTTCTAAACACGGTGAATACATAAATAAGGAGTTTATAAAGCATCCAGATAGTAACTGATATTCAGGAAACAACAAGACTTGCACAATTGAATACAATCCAATTTCTACCTCTCAACAGTTTCTGAGATTCGATAATGAGCTCCTTATGTCTCTCTCTTCTTTCCTGTTTAATTGAAATCAACTAAATACATAATCCGTCGAAGAAATTTAAGGGAAAAATCATTACTGGTACAAGCACACGAAAAATACACATACCTTCGCTTCCCTTCTTCTGTTGGTGTGAACCCAAAACTGCTCATCTCCATAATCATCACCTCCACTTTTTGATTCCTTCTTCCTCTTCGCTTTGAGCTCTTCGAAACCATCAAAATCAGGTAGTTTCTTATCCAATTCCTCCTCGGTCCTAAAATCCCTAATTTCATCTTCCATTCCTTGTCCATTGAATTCCTCATCCACGGAATCAAATTCCAAAGCTCTCTTAACACCAGCTACAGTATCCTCGTTTCCCGAGCCACTAAAGTCAGTATCCAAATCGTTTCCCTCCTCGAGATTTCCCAAATCACCAGGTTCAGATCTCGAAATCGGTTCGCTAAAATCTTCCCCGGTCTGCTCTTCTGCGTCTAGGATTTCAAAATTGGGAGAGTCTGTTGGTTGTATGGAAGGTGGAGGTGACGGTGGAGTGTCGTTTGGAAGATTGAGGAAGGGATCTGGAGAGATTTTGACAATATTGGTAGCTTTTTTGAGACGTTTGAATTTTCTTTGAGGGAGAGGAGAGGGTGGCTTTTCGGTGTCTGAGAATGGGAGGAGTTCCTCTTCGCTGTCCATTCTCTGTTCAAAAATTTGCCAACGGAGGAGAGCTAGGGTTTTAGTTTTGCCTGTTGAAATGGAGGGGAGGTTCTTTTTGTTAAGAAGATCAGGATCTCATTAGGCGGCAAATGTTTCAAAAAAATAGGATTTTCTGAATTTGAACCGCCAAAAATAGCGAGCGGGAATCAGGGTAGTGTCGCCTTCGCTGTGTTTATATTTGCTAGTTATATAGAGCTGTTAGTTTATGTATTTTAAAAGAGATTTAATATTTTTATTTTATTTTCTAAATTATTTTTTTTTTCAAAAATATTGTTTTAATATGCTAATATCAATGTATTTTTAAGTAAAATATATTTTAAAAATTAATTGTTACCACAATATCAAATAAGTTATTAGTTATTTGACACTACTACCCCGAGCATAATAGATTTTTTTAATATATTTTTATGCTTTAGAAACTTTCTATTTCGACTAAGAAATATGAATATATACAATCAATTAAATTGAGAGCTACATATTATAATAAATAAATAAATAAATAATCATTAATGATACCTCAATACAAAACTTTAAATCAAGAGACAATTATACATCAAGATATTTAATCTTTAAATATGTAATAGAAATAGAGATATAAATTAAATAAATTAAATAGTTTGAATAAAATAAAAACAGAGAAAAACATCATGCAAGACTGCAATTATTAATAATAGTTTTTGAAAATATTTTTTTACTTTCAAAAATAAATTCCATACATATAAAAGATTCAAAGAAATATATAGATGAATTAGAAAAACTCTTTAAATTTAAATGTATAACCAAAAAACAATTTTTATTCAAAATAAATTTTCTAAAAAAACGAAAGAATATTGAAATAATCAACACAAAATCAAAAATAAATTCAAACTTAAAATATGTTTTTTTACAAAACACTTTATATGAACTTTTTTCATCAAATAGAACTTTAAAATTTTGGATTTGACAATCTTTCAATTGAGTTCTTGTTAGTTTAATTTCTTATAATTACATATATAATTGCATCTAAAGTTTTAAAGTTCTTTCAATTTTATCCCTGTTGAACTCAATTGCTAGCCTCAAGATTGGTTGCCCTTTTTATTTTGGCATTTGGTTCTAAATTTGTACATTTTGACCCTCAATCGATCAATCAACTCTTAACTGTTTTAATTTGATATGTGATTTAGTTACTTTTAGCCCCTACATTCATAAGACTTTTTTTTATTTTTATCTTTGATTATGAATTTCTTCAATCCCTAATTGTCGGATAAACTTTGATATTTAATGCCATTAAGCTTTTGATTTGATCAAATTAACTCTAAAAAATTACAATCCAATCCTTGTACTTTAATTTGTTTCAATTAAAACTCAAATTGATTTTTAAAAACAATTTTTATTGCAACCTCAATAAATTATAATAAACTTGCAAAAATTCTAATTATGGCCTTAAACATCTAATGTCGGATTTTTCTGAGATTTTTTTTTTGTTGCAAATAAGGCATTAATAGGTTGAATATACGCTATTAGATTTCCCAATCTTGTATATTTGGATCTTCCTTAACTAATATTCGATAATTTCCCGGGTGTTCTGGTATTATTCTCACTAATACATATTTATTTATCTATTCCTTTTTTTTGATATTTTTTTTTGTATATGTGAGGCCTCAAAAATAAGTAACAACAGGTTAGGTTCAAAATTCCAAGTATAATGGTACATCTCATTTTTGTTTTTTTTTTGTTTTTAAATGATATTACAATACAATTTAACATGAATATGATTGTCTTTATTGACTATCAAGTTACCGTTTGGAATTATGGTAGTTACTTCTTAAAATATGTTTTTGTTTAAAAATATATTAAAATAATATATATATATATTATTTTTAATAAAAACATTTACACCCGCAGATCAAGATAATAAAAAGTAACTCAAAATAAAATAAAATGTAATTTTTTTATCGCATAAACATACACACATAAAGCATACATATGATACAAGACATTGCAACAAAAGGACCAAATGCATATTTCAAAAGAAAGATTTAACAGTTTGAAAAATGGTGGTACAGGTAATCAGCTCAGTTATAACTATTGGCAATATTCAAGGACGAAAAAAAAGCTTAAAGCAACTGGGGGCGCAGCCAGAGGTGGAGCTGTTTGTTAAAATAACCGGTGAATGTTACAGCCAAGATGAAACACATCACATCTCAAAGTTCCACGTACTCTCAGCACTTAATTTTGGCATTCTTGACTCCTCAGCCAAATTGACAGATGCAGAAAACTGGGATAAAGAAGGGCCAAGATTAGAATATCATTTTTGAGTTAAAATCACATAAAATAGAGATGATTTTGGAATCCTGGAAATGCTTAAAGAGGCTTATCCAAACAGCTCAAAGCACACTACAACCACCAGATGAAAAATTACGCAGCTCACAAGCATCAATCTAGCATCCAAATAGCTGAAAGTTAAGCAACCACCCATTCTGTGATATCATCAGCAATTCCAGACATGTGTTGCCTCGGGCCATAAAAGTATAGGTATTCTATTGAAAACTCTCAAGTCATTGATTCAGAATTCTCTTAAAAAACATCAACATGCCAGTGCCTTTTTGTGATTGAAAAATGGAAGCAAATTATAAACACCATAGCTTTCCACAGACCAGAACATGCTCAGTTATAGTTCAATTGAAAACCTAGAAAACACAAGCATGCTTGTGTTGCAGAATCAATAAGATGCATCTAGGAATTATAAAATGGAAATAAAACATGCAAGCCAAGAGTAGTCTAGAGACACAGTTCCTATCAATGAACCGATGCCTTTAAAATTCAAAACTATAACCATGTCCAGCTTAATGGAGGATCAGATTCTTAAGGCATGCAGTGGATTGCTAAATTTAAGCTCAACTCCAATACGAGTTCCATACAAGTTACTATCACTTAGAGTGAGAACATACAGTAATTTCAACTTCTATTTCTTGATTTTACTCTTTAATTTAGAAACCAAATTCCAGCAACTTGCCAATAAGCATATTAATTCAAGCTATTACCTTGAAACTCCCATTCAGCTTTGAGTTCGTCAACCACTCCAAGCCTAGATTCTTGCTTGATGTTTGATAGGTAGCCTTGAACACATCATCACCATAGACCTTCCGAGATACCGCAAAATCCCATGAATTCTTTGCTAAGTCATAACACGGCTCAAATGTTGTCAGCCCTCGATGCACATAAGTATACTTCAGCTTGCAATTCTCCGTCCCGATCATATAGTTAGCAGATATTTTGTTCTCTGAATCAATCACAAGAGTCCCGTCCAAAATAGTACGGTTATCCCCTCTGCTATGAATGTATGTCAGATTCAAGGGCTTGTCCACAACCTTAACAGCATTCATAAACTGAAACCTAAAATCCTGCACCACAACACCAGTTGAAAATCAAGTCAATGCTACCAAACTTTACTAAAGAAAAATCAAGCTTTCCTTAATTTCACAGCTACAAGGGATAAAAACATGTTACCGGTCAGTAACTGAAACCCTAGATTTTTTAAAATGAATCCCTTATTTATAAATTCAAAAAATCTAATGCCCTCTTTGGATGCTGGTGAATCAAATAGGAGGCCAAACTTGCAGTCAATTGATTCGAAATCAAAGTGAGCAAAGCAAGTTCAAACTACCCGCCCAGTCGAAAACCCTAGTTACCTACAAAATTGGCAGCCACCAAACAGACCTTATGCGATTAAGAAAGCAAAGCAATGGAGTTTGTGGAGGGGTAACCTTTCTGGGAACGTTGTAGTCTACTATGAAGAAGCCAGGTTTCTCGACAGCTAGAGACAAGCCGTTTAAGCTAGGACCGTTGACGACGGTGGCGTCGGTTACAGAAGCCCGTAGCTTAACATCGCCGGTGATGAAGGCGACTGTAGCAGCGCCGGTGCTTTTGTCATTATCGTACTTGCCCTTCAAAGACGCTCTCATTGCGTGAAAATCGAGAAAGGCAAGGCAGATGGATTATCAATGCCAACAATATTAATCGGTGGCTGGTAAGTATACAAAGTAGTATTTATATTTTATACGATGGTTTGTTTTAGATTATGTTACAACTTAGTCCCTCTACTAACCAGACATTTTATACGCGCGCGTGTGTGTTTATAATCCCTGTCGTATTTTTAAAATAATTTACAGCTTAATCCTTTCTATCAATTTCTTATTTTTCCTATTTCTTTAAATATAAAAAAATGGATAAGATGACAACCATGCATTTAAAAAAAAATATATATATATTATTCATATATTTCTATGGCATGAGTTTATTTGTTTATTTTATTTATTACTTAAGTCATAGGTTTGTTAGGACGAGTTTATCTTTTACTTATTTAGATAAATAAGTTTAGTAAACGCGGTCCACTAAATGTCTAGTTTTACGTTATTGTTTATCCACATTTATCTTTTAATTTTTGAAGTTTCATTCATGGTTATTAATAATATTTTTTTTATTCACATGAATAATTAATAATTTATTTAGTCAAATGACACTTCTGCCTTTCAAAAACCCCAAATCTTTAACACACACCCAGAGGTATATAATGTTTTCACACTTTAGTGTGTAATGTAATTACTCTCGTATCCATTGTAGACATCAAAATCTCAACAAATTTGATCTATGATCCAAAAAATTTATTTATTAGATGTGGATCTAATTAAATTTATTAGGTTTGAGCAGATACATTGAAGGCATTAATATAGCACATCGTGGGAAGACCACTGCGACACTTTACAGATACGGAGCATCACATAATCATAAGAGGAAAATAGAGGAAACATGGATGATTGAAGAAGTTGATTTTAACATCTGTGGGTTGTCAATGGATTGCTTTTTACCTCCTGCTGATCTTAAGAGAGAACAAGAAGGTGGGGAGCTGTGACCAAATTATTTGAGCTATGGGAACAAAAAAGGAAATTCCATGTACATATATAGGGAAGAGATAGTTTTTTGAAAAATATTCAACCATTCATTGAAAAAAGAAAACGGCCCAACATATTTATCTGAAATCTGTTTTTTATTCCATCAATGAAGAAATGGTTATATTCTATCAATCCAACTTATAGTTTTCTTGTAGAAAACATCAAGATCCAATTGTTTAATTAGAGCATGTTTATATGAGTTTATTCTACATCTAACTTGAATGGAACCACCAGCCCAACAAGTAACTGGTGCGTGTGTGTGTAATGATCAAGGATAATGGATGGATGCCTTGTCTCAAAGAAAGAGCCAAGTGAAAGGTACGGTTTTGCTTGATTAGTTCTGTAATTCCACGTATAAAAGCACCACCTTCTACAAACAAGTTTCCTTGGCTGCAACTTGCCAGTGCTTTTGGCGTTACAAACTTGAGTCTTATGTGCTCTCTCTACATTATGAAGACTCTTCCTCATCAGTGGAGGAACTATCTATTTTCGGGAGGGGTACACTTCAACTGGGCTGTTGTAAGTTGCAACTCCAACACAACAGCTAACATCTCTCTCTGCCGACCAAACCCGCACAACGGGTGGTCTTCAGTGATTTTTATCAACCACCTGGACCAAATCCTCGTCAGCATCACTGGCTACAAAAACTTGGGGGAAGCAAAAGACCTCTTCCTATATGCAAATACACATATCACCCACTCCATTTTTAAAAAGAGGGCAACAAAACAAGTAAATACACATTTCAGCCAGGAGAAAAGGCAACCGATTTCCAGCCTTGTGTTAACACACTTGGACAAGCACGCATACAAATGATGCCACCAGCTTCAGTCCAGAGCATGAATGGACCAAAAATGGGGAACCGAGGAAAACAATGCACCATTCAAGGTTTTGCCTTCATGATTTATGATAAATCTTTGTGATTCTCTGACAAAAAAGACAGTAACTCTACCGCAGGAATTTTAGTCCACAAAATTGCTAGAGCAGATCAAATTTGGTACTGCTGCTGTTGATCTATGTAGAGAAACATAATCCTAATGTAAAAACATTTACAAACAGTGTAGTCAAAGCGTATTTACAACTACCATTCAAATCCCCTAGTCTTCTAGGGTCTGAATCTCGCCCATCATGATCCGGTTACTGACAACATTAAATCCTAAAACAGAAGGGCTGACCTTCTTCCCCTTTTTCCCTTTCTTCTTGCCTCCACCCTTCCCCAGCCCATCTTCACGGTCATAATCTTCAACACCTGCATTGTCAAAAGTCACATCTTTGGCACCGATCCCACCAGTCTTCCAATCATTCCGCCCTTGAAAGGCTATTTCAAGAACATCTGCTCCTAACATCTCTTTGCAATTGAGGAATTTGTCAATGAACTCATGATCAGGATCAAATGATGCAAGATTTTCTATCAGAAGCATCTCCGCCTCTGATCTGGATTGCTTCAAGCAGTATTCCAGGAAACTTGTATCTATCACAAGGGATTCCATTGTATGAGATCAAACTTAACGACAAGAAAAGGTGTTCAAGTCAACATGTCACATACATGAACATAATTTGTAATGAACCATGGGTCCCAGCCAGAGGAAAGTGGAAAACTAATTAAATCTCTGTGATACATGGAATTTGACCTATTTGGCAGAGAAGCCATACTACTAAAGATCATGGTACTTGTTATATGTATGCTTGAGAGATCAGTCTTTTGAGTGGGGGGAAAGTAAAGTCTGTAAAAAGTATATTTATCAATCTGGAATAGATGCTTGTTACCCAAATGCTTAAGATCAAGTTCGATGAAAATCACAATTCTAGTAAATAAATGTCAAGCAAAAGAAGAAAGAACATAGAATGGTACCTTTAGTCCCAACAAGTCTAACACATTCACTCTCACACCAAGCCCTGAACTCCATAGCCTCTGAAAAAGAATAAACATAAAGGGTAAACAACAATTCTTGACAGGTTAAGATGAAAAGCCTATTGTCACTTTACCTGAATGCTTGTTCATTGTATCTCGTTTCCCTTTAAGAGACGACTGAGTAGTGGCAGTTGAAGATGAGAGAGAATGCTCAGCAGGTCTGCCACCCACGGATTTCTGTCTCCCAAATGATGCAACTGGTGCTCCTTTTACAGGAGTAGTTTTGGTTCCCCAACTTCCCTGGCTTGAAAGATGAGGGAATTCTGACCTGTTTAGAAGAAAGATAACAAAATTTACTTTTGGTTTCTCTCATCAGGGGCATTGATTAAGAGACAGCACGGAGTAATGATGTAAAGAAAGCAACAACTAGACATAGGCTTACCCAACAAACAAAGACAAAAAAATCTACTAGACCTTTGAGTTTTGGCAAAATATGCCAAGTTCAAAAGCAAGTACCAACAATCACTAAACTTAGTACACCTGTTCATGTGAAAATTACAAAGGAGCTCTCACGTATGAACGTTTTTATGTGGACTAAGTATATGTGGCAACCCAGCTTATTTCGTTAAGCCATAAACATTTCACAACAAATTCATTTATTTTTTTAGCCTTAATCACGGATTGGACTAAACCCTGCACCATTGAGCTTGACTTCCATGTCTTCACAAGAATGGTTCCCATAAGAAAGAAATTCTTTTGGCAACAAAAGGTAGCTCCAGTTACATGCTTAAAAATATTTTCTATTAAGCAACTAGAACAGGTCAAATGCTATCATTTTGGGGAATCACTGGAATAATTAAGGGACTCGGAAACAGGGAAGGACAAAATGGTAAGTGGACAAAAACAAGGTATTCTGTTCACTAGTTTGAGCTGGTTGAATAGGTACCAACTAATCAGCAGCGTTGCAATATAACCATTTTTTATAGACAAGCAAACAGCAACAAAAAGAGGTGCAGAATCCCAAACAAGAAAAATCGACTAATCAAACAGGTAAAGGCATGCTGCAAAATTTAATAAACCAGATCAAATTTACACGGCATCTGCAGAAAGCAAGTATGCTCACAAGGGCAGCTCTAAAATAGAAAGAATGGTTCAACTAAAGAAGCAAAGTTTGACAAACTAAAAGCTAGTTAGATGGGAAGAAAAAGAATCATACTGCTTAGGCTCCTGCTTTGATTGATCAACCGGGCCCCAAAATAGTTCATCGTCTACTTTGTATTTTGACTGAGAAGAAGTGCGGGAATTTATCTGGATAGGAGCAGCTGCCTTTGAAGGAGAAGATGCAGGATGTGACCATGAAGAGCCACTTCCATTTGCAGATTGAGTGGGCTGAGGTTTCTGAGGAATTGGTATTTGATGCTGAGGCTGGGCAGAAGAGACCTTTTTCTCCTGTTCCTTTTGGATGTCCCTTAAAGATGTGGGCTTTGGAAGCTTCTTGGAGTCAGCAGACCATGCTGGAGAAGGAGAATGGTTTGCTGGTTCTCCCTTCCAAAAAACAAAATCTCCCAAAGAAGGGCCAGATGGAATTGCAGGCAACACTTCCTTCTCCTGCTGCACAGAGCGAGCACCTTTCCCTTTCTCAATGGGACTTGAACTAACAGCCATTTCAGTAGAAGGTATAGGCACCACCGCCTTAGCTGCAGCCCCCTTTGCTTTAGCTGACCTTTTGCGACTCTTTTTAGTGTCTTTAGCCTCAATAAAGTTTCCATCATCTATAGATTCTAAACTGTTAGTTGTGACTGGTTGAGTAGTCAGGCTAGATAAGGATTCAGAAACTCCCATCTCTCTTTCATTAGATTTCGCCAAAACTTCTTCTGCCAATAGATCATGTAACTGACTTTTCTTGCTCTTAGAAGAAAGTGAAATTTCTGCTTTTCCCACATTTATGTCAGTACTAATCACTTCTCTTTGAATATCTCTGGAAGTTTTTGGGTCTGAACTAGCCACAACCCCAGCCCAGGGAGTTGATGAACTTGTGTGGTTGACAGAAGTGCTGCGTCTCAGAAACTGCCATGCCAACCTGAGCCTTCCTTTGTTCTTCCTGTTGAATTTCCAACAATGACTTTGGTTTGAAACCAGGAGCAGGTTTCCAGGCACGTTGACTTGATTGAATCTGTGCACTAAGAACTGGTACAGACCCAGCCAGTTTCAATTCACCCTCAACTTCTGGGGATCCAACATCATCTCCAGAATTGATGGCAGGCAATGAACTAGAAACCTGCTGGGAATCGACTACTTCTGCAGAAGTACCCAACTTCTTGTCCCTTGCCTTTTGTGGAGATGACCCAGAAAGATTTTCTCCAGTTCCATCATGTGATTCAAATCTGGTTATACCAGCATTTGGCCCCTCATTTTCAGATTGGTTAGATAATTGCAAAGAGAAAGCCTTTGTTGCTACCTTTGCCTGGTCAGAAGAAGAGTTTAACTTAGCAGATTTTTGCTTTCTGGATTTCTTCTCAGAAGCTTTTCTTGTCTCACGAGTTTCAATGTTTTTCACTTCTGTTGCCACTTCAGGCTCTATATTTGATTGACCTCTATCAACCTGCTGCTCATCAAGTGACCTATCATCTAGTTCAACTTTTACAACACTGGCATGATCAGGCTTTGAAATTGCTTTCTCACCAGCTCCTGCTAGCACTACTGGATCAGAGATTTCATGAGAATCCTGATGGACAGAATCTGAAGTAGCCTCAGATAGCTTAACCTTTGCACCTTCTTCAGTTCTCCAAGGAACTTCTGATGTATGACCCAGTGAATGAGGAACACGGAAGTCAGAAGAGGGGACAGGTTCAGATGCAACAGAAGCCTCATGTGAAGATTTGTTCATCCGCACTGGCAAGGGTGAGCTATCAGCAAATGCTGATGCTGGTAATGATTCTTTCGGATGAATATCACCTAGTTTTCCAGGACTTGTACCCCAGCTTTTTTGAAGATTAACATTCCCAAAAATTTGTTGTGGAAGATGGAGAGAAGATGCTTCAGAACTGACATTATAAGGGACATCATGGGTAACTTGAGGTGGCAAATTCAATAAACTGGCTGTGTGTTCATCTTGCACATTTGAAACTGGCAACTGTGGACCAGATGCAAACAATTCTTTGGACAGCTGAAGCCGAGAAGGATCCACAGGTGCATTTCCCATAGCTATTGAAGGAGTCTGTAATTTTCCATAAGATGGCTCACCAAAACGCTGATGAGAATGGTGCTCTGACATAACTTGGGAAAGTAACTGTTGTTGCCGCAACAACTGTTGTTGCTCCTCCTGTTTTTGTTGCTGTTGCTGCTGCTGCTTGAGTAACAAATGCTTATCTAACACTGAAAGCTGCTGTGTTTGAAGAGGAACCTGGGAATGAGACTGCAGCAAGTATTGCTGTTGCAGCAAGTATTGCTGCTGCAACAAGTTGAGTAATTGTGGATCCTGGGGTAAAGCTGAGGGCAACAGTTTTTCAGGTGTCAAAATACCAGATGGGGTATCTATACCTTGACCAAGCAGGTTTGTTAAAGGTGGGTTCTGCCGCGGCAGTCTCTGTTGTTGCCCAAAGAGAACTTGTGGTGGAAAATTCTGAGCATGAAGCAAGTCAATCTTATCCTGAAGTGGATCCAAGCTGTCCTGGGCAGGGAAATTTGACCAACCACTAACACCATTATTTATGCCAGAGGCAGGCCTGTCAGATAGGCCTTGAAGGATGGACATCAAATCAGCATTTTGAGAATGAGGAGGCTGATGCAGATTGTCAGACAATGAGGGTAGGAGTTTTGCTTGATGCATCGTGGAGTCTGGGTGAACTTCTGGCTTTGAAACCATGGATTGAGCATCTCTTCCCTGCCAATATGGATAAGGACTGGGTAATGATCTCTGCCGTTCAAGTGCCATTTTCTGTGCCAACAGGTGCAGATCGTTCCCGCCATCAACTCCCAATGATGGCACACCACCAGAACTATTTCCAGTAAATCCTTGAGAACCTAAAGAGAAAACATAAGCATCAAGATCACATAAAGATGCGACAAGATGACAACTACAATTAGAAACCAAGGGGAAATGCCCAAAGCATAGAGCTGTTCAATAAAACAGAGTTCATTTTTTAAACATGAAAATAAGCTGGGGGTAACCGAACCTTGTGAAGACAGACCCAAGTTTCCAGACATCAGTGACTCTAAGAATCGGTTTTCAGCTTCTGTTGCCGAACCAGGTTTAGACCTTGGATCATTTCTTATAATATCAAACTCCTTTAAGCTAGGATGCATGTTTCCAAAGCTGGTAATGTTTGGCCTGCTAGATGAGTCAGTGAATTCATTCTGTTTTGTCCCAGCAAACCCAGGTGGTGGCCTTGCCTTGGCTCGCAAATGAGGCATAACATCACCAAGAAATAAAAAGGGCGAGTCCTGTGATGCATTTGCCAGCCGAACTTGCAAATCTATGCCAAAATATCCAGTCTCGAACCACCCAATGATATCACTGCCAGAAAAGGGACCTTGAATTTCACCCTGGGGATCCTTATAATAAAGAACCAGGTTCTCAGGAGAAGGTTGTGAAAACTTCTTGACCTCTTGCTCCCTGTCCAGAGCAGCAGATGGCTGCCTTTTCATAATGGGATCCTCATTGGTCTGCCACTTTGCCTCATCTCTAGAGAATGATGGATTGGCTGCATTGCTCTCCCGTGGATTTTCAGGATCTTTTGGAGGTTGATTCCAGGCCATATCAGCAGCCCTCAACTTGACATCACTGGAAGCATCTCTCCAGTCATGCGAGACAGTATTCAACTGATCAACCAGTGATGGAGCTCGCCATGGAGTTCCAGATTGCGCAGAAGCATTTCCCTCCACGGTCAATTCCCTGTTTATGGGCACCTCATCCTCCTTTTTGTAAGGACTGGTTTCTCTAAAAGCTGCATATGGAAAATAATTATTATTATAATGCACCAGGACATTGGGCACTTTAAATGGAGCACGCTGTCATACAATAACATACCAAACTTTTACAGACTGAACTAAGAGTAAAACGACAGTAAAAGCACAAATGAAAAATTATCTGAACCAAAAAACCAATTATAACAAGCAACAACCACAAATTTTTAATTTGAGTTCAAGATAATTATTTTTCTAGTCTTGTTAAGTTTGAAGAAAAAGGGGGCCACCTTCATAGCTCATTGAATGATTTCAAAGGTAGCCAGCTCAGCTTAATAAACACATGCACAAATCACTTTTTGTTTCTGTTACCTTCAGCTTTGAACTTGTCATCAGAATATGTTCCATGACCACCCATTGAAATGTTGAGGCTTTCATCTCTACCATTATCAACAGAGTGTGGCATATCTTCATTGCTACCTGCAATGACATGCCAATCCGAACATAATTATTTCCTTGCTCTAGAGTATGTGCAAGTACACTGGAATAAAAACAGCTTTGAAAGGTACAATACCAAGCTTGGCTCTCATTGGTTGTGTAGAATCAATTGAGTTCCGACTAAGAGATCCTTCCTTTGATATCTGAGGAGCACCACTGCTAACTATGTCTCCCTTGTCAATTCCCTTCAAAACCACCTGCTCCAGCAATAAAGGAAATCCAATAAATATAAAGCAGTGCTTGTATCCACCCAGATAATAAATATATACAAATTTACCATTTCCTCAGGACTGGGAGCACAGAGTGCCAGTGGCTCCAAGGGCTCTTCCAGTGTAAGCAAAGGCACTTGCACAAACCCGTTCAGTAGTTGGCATGACTTCATGTCAGTCATCCTGTATATATCTAGCAATTTAGTCCTACTATAGCTTAGTTGGCCATTTTCACCTTTATCTGAAATACCTCCTGAATATTGAGAATTAGTAGAAATGTTGTTAAAGGAGATTCCACCAGAGCTAAGCCTTCCACGACCAAGAGAGTACGTTGGAGTATTTTCCCCACGTCCTCGACCATATGAAAATGTTGGAACCTGCTTGTTCGGTGTTAGAGTTTGGTGATGGGGTGGCTCTCCCCTCCCTCGACCTTGGGAGGAGTTGGATCTCCATGGCCGATAATGATCACCCTCCCGTTCATCTTTTCCATGGCCAGAATGATGAGACAACCCTTTTTCAAATGGTGTGTCACCATCTCTGCCAGAGTCTGACCACTTTTCACGCAAACCTTCTGTATCTTTGTTGTCTGGGCCCCAGCGTGTGTTCCATTTGCTCTCGCGCCGCTGATCATAATTAGTTTCCCTGTTACTCGAATCAGTCCAACGCTCAGAAGGGCCACGGCGTGCTTCATAGTGTTTGGTGGATGAATTCTCTGGCCAGCGGTCCATCCGCCGACTATCACCAAGCTCTTTATCTCCATCTCTCCAGCGATCTTTACGCAAGGAGGAATTGGTGTCTCTTTCTTCATCCCGCCAACGATCACGGCGACCAGTTTCCATATCAAGCAAGGAAGGCCGAAAAACATCCTTTTTCTTCTGGTCATGCATCTCCTCAGTGTTATCTGAGTGATTGCCATAAGCTGGAAGTGGGCTGCTTTCCTGTATACCCCATCAACACCACAAAAAGAACAGGATTAAATTGCAGGCTAAAGTAATCACATCAAACAGTTGACATGGATTGCATGGTGACAGCAAGAGAGTAGATTCATCTAAGGAATATAATGTAAAACCAAATAATTGTCCATGAATAAGCAAGTTCTGATAGTAAAAGATCATTAATACAGACAAAAGGTTGTGATAACAGACCCCTGTTCCCACTCCAGGTTTGCTCTCGCCTGGTTTTGGCAGAAGCCACTGCGGTGACAGCGGAATAGGATTGTCAGAACCTTGAGCATCTGCATGTAATAAACAAAAAGAGTTAAAAAAAAAAAACTTTCCCCGCATATCCAAACGAATAATTAAAATAGCATGCTCAGCTATTCCATGAATGACTGGAATTAATTGATGTGAGCTCCATTGATTAAACCAAAGCAACATAATTGCTGAAAATTGGAAACCTTGCCCGTTGCCTGACACAAGTAGCGTCTGACAATTACACGAATCATCACAAAAACATAAATTTAATAACATGTATTAATCAACAGGTCCCAATGTATAAACAGAACAAATTTAATCCAAATCATGAAAACTTAACAAAGGCCTCTACTGCCAGAGTGGCACCATCCCGGTTCAAATTACATTTTACTGACTTTTTTCCACAAGGGAAGTGAAAAAAATCAAGTCTTCTGATGCAAACCCTAAAATGCAGAACAAAACAACAATAGCAAGGGGGTGAGAGCAAAAGAGAAGGTACTGAAAAATACTGCAAACAAAATTATATTATCATTCAAAAATATTTTAAAAAAAAACCAAAAATGATAATCACTCTAGTTTATCGTATAGAAAACCCGAACGGAAAAAAATAATTAAAAAAAATACTTGGCTAAAGACAGAAAAATTAATAAATTCACTGCTTCCCAACTTAATGCAAAATTAAACAGAAACCCAATAATATTACCGCATTTGCAAACATAAACACAAAACCCTAAAAAAACAAAGAACAGACATCAACAATCAGTCAAAGAAAGCCACAAAATCCACAAATAAATACAAGGTCAAATGACGAAAAAGAAAAGGTAGGGTTTAGTTTTTCTCCCAAAAACTAAGGCCAAATTATACTAAAAGAAACTGAGAGGTTTAAGAGAGACGAGAGAGAGAGATCGTTAACACCTTTGGAGATCTGGAAAAGAGGCGTGAGGGATAGGCCGGGACGGGAACCGGAGACGGAATTATTAGCCATGGATGATCGGTGATGAAAACAATAGGAGGGCGTCGAGAGAGATATTTCAGTATTGCTCTTGATTTGTTTGGGCGAGGTGAGGAAAAGGGGGCAATGGGGGGAAGAAGAGGGAATATATAAAGGGTAGGTTAAAATGATTCATCATCCGGCTTACGTTAGCATAAGGCTCGTGACTTATTTGGTTGTCCGATTTATTTTTAATTATGCTCACGCGCTCTACCACCTTGTTTAAAGTTTAAACATAATTCAGATAAAAGATTTCTTTTCTTCTTGCTTAAAAAAGAGACGGAAAATATTTTAGTCTCTCTCTAGATTAAACAATAAGGAAAAAACCTAACATTTGATTAAATTATTTGATGCATATATATATATAAAGTAGTCAACTCCTTGCTATTTTGTTATTTTATAATTGTGATTTTATTCATTGAATAAAAAATTAAAGTTGATTCATTTTTTTTATCCTATGGTATTTTATTTCATTCTCAAATATATTTTTAAGAGAAATTAATGGTTGAAATAGGGTTTTTTTAGGGTTTTAATGAACTATTTCCCCCCAAAAAAAAGGTATTTATTCATTAGAATCCAAATTTGATTTTTTTGTGGAAGCTTGAGATTTGATAACTTTTATTATATATTTAAGAGTGTAGTGATTTATGCTTTTAAATGTTTTTTAAAAATATTTTTTGCTTGAAAAAATATAAAAAATAATTTTTAATATTAACAAATTAAAAAGTTAAAACTTATTAAAAAATAATTTAATATCTTTTCATACTAGAGCTATTTTTAAAATACAACCAAACACAATCTCAACCGAAATACAGATCATTCATAAGCCAAAATGGAAAGGGTTAGTAAAATACACATCATCCAAAAAAGACTTTCTTCATCCAATAAAAGACTTTCTTTTGAGATAGATTACTTGCGGTTTTTGCATGTGAGATATGGTGACATGATAAAGGGTTGCTTCTCTTCATTTCCCTCACTGAGGGTGCGTTATGAACCCACTCTAAAATGGCTCTTTAAATAATGTATATATAGTTTTTTTGATGATGTGTACTCCAATGGTAAAAGTCATTTTGAAGAGCTATTTTTTTATATTATTTTAAATATGGTGCAATTATTTTGTATGTAATTTAATTATATAATTAATTATACAATTAATAGGAGTAAATTATATAATTAAATAATTACTTTTAAAAAAACCCTCGAACATTATAATTATTAAATTTTTAATTATATTTAAATTAAAAAAAGAATTTTGAAATTAAAAACCCCGCAACAATTTAAATTTGAAATTCTAAAATATTGAAAAATTCCTCCAAAATTTCATTTGCCACCAACTTATTGTCGTTGAGTGTTAGAAGAACTTTAAGAAACAAACTGAATTGATATCAATTTTATAACACGATACAATATCTTTTCTTAAGATAACCCAATAATATTCTAGCTGAAATTGTTTGTCAGGCAATGAAGCATACATTTGACGAACATCATTAATTTGATAAAAACAAATTCAATAAATTAAACTATATTATAAAAATATATGAAACAAATACGATCAAATAAAAAAATTACCCTTGATTCTTTAGTCGTTCCACTTTGCTGACAGTTTTCAATTTGGGTAACAAAACTAATAAAATTTTCAACTTCTCTATTTATTTCTTGTCATCTACTTGAGATATTTACTTGAGAACGTTTTTTTAAGAAAACATATTTGAGTTCATCTAAAAAAAATTGTATTAATTAATATATATATATATATATATATATATATATATATATATATAAGGAAACAAATTCATAATAAAAACTCATGTGCCAAATTCATAATTTATATCAGTCCTCTCGATTATTATATATATATTCACTCATTGAAATTAAGGTTTAGGTTTATATAGGGGTGTGCAAAAAAACCGGCTAGCCGATTAAACCGAGAAAACCGGAAAAAAATAATCAAAAAAATTGAACCGATAAAAAAAACCCGAATAAATCGATTATAAAATTTTGAAAAATATCCGGTTTGGTTCGATACCAGTTTTGTAAGGCAAAAACCGAAATTAATTCTCACGACCCGATTTCCGGATCCGTGACCGGCACATAGGCATGGTTCCCCTCCAAGGTTCCACACCTATGTGAACCCAAACTTACACACAAACTTATCATTTAACTTTCAGAGTTCAACGCAGCGGAAATAACAAAGTAAATTTTATAACATAATTCAATTGTCTTTATACAAGAGTTGATTACATATTGTTATAATTGTGGAGCACTAACTAGACATATGAACAAAAGTATCAATTACAACCAAAATAGCAGGTTCTAAGAGTAGGACAAAAATGACCTGCTAGCAAGCTACGGCCCTGAAAATGATAAATAATGAGTGGGTGAGTTCAACAACTCAGTGAGTAGATAACATCTAATATACAAATACGAGATAATACAACAAAGAGAAGTATAATATCAAATCAGCTCGAAGTTCTTACAAGGAGTTTCTCAAATAGGTCATAACAAGAATTTAATAGGTAAAACTCGTCAAAAAATCAAAATGCAATGAGCATGAGGCTCCGTACTGTGGGATGATCAGTTCACACAAGTTGGTGACTCCCCCAACCAACTAGGGTTTCAGATACGATGTGCACAAAGGCTAACACTACCCTGTTAGCATGGGTATTCTGACTAGCATATCATAGGTATATCTTATAATCAAACAAACATATTCATATATCAAGGCTCAACTCATGGTATCAATATGAGGAGCTATCAATTCACAAACAGATATAGGCTAGGTGCTTTGGAGGGTTTGGATCCACTGGCGTGTGAGCTTGTTGTGCTTGGTAAAATATTTCTGAAGAACTTGTGTTTCTTAGCGGGAAAATTTAGTGAACAGATTGTCAGCTTAGTGGTTAATGTTTTAGGTTTGGTGAATAACCTTGTTTTGTAATGAGGACATGGTATTTTTTTCAACATTGCAACAAAGCTAAGGAGATTATCATGCTCCAAAATACTTGGATGTGAGAAATTAAACTGTGTAATTTCACAAATACATGGAGAATTGGTGTTCCTGGCATGAAATTCTGGTGGACTCTTCCCCGCAACCGTGTACTTCATACTGCAATCGCCCATAATTTACTAAATAAAGATGATGCCTTCTCCAAGTGGCTATTGTGAATAGCACAAACCATAAAAGCGCCCATCACCCTGTAAGACTATTAATAGCCAGGTGCTTCAACTGGGTAAACGCAAGCATTATAACCTAGAACAAAGGAATAAAGGAACGTCAGACTGTAGTTTATGCAGTAAAATGCAGGGGGTCAGTGAGACCAACAAGGAAAAGTATTTTGAGGGAACTTATTGGGGTTGTTTGACGAGAGAGTGGCTGACTGTGAGAAATCACACTCCAGAGGATTTTTATCATAAGTTTGATAGAAAAGATTTATGGCATAAGTAGCGTGCGAGGCTATCGTGTTTGGTTCAAAGCAAGCCTCGCCTGGTTTGATCGGACCACAGTCAATCCCTCGTCCATAAGCATAATCCAAATTATCCTGCAATTGGGCATCTGACACACCAGACTTGGGCACACACCATGTTGCTTTCTACGACTTTGGAGACGGGTTAGTTGGAGTTTTTGGTGTGGTCGGACTCTTAAACCACAACACTGACTCGTAGGTTAATAAAATTTCATACACTAGAACTAATACCAAGATGAACAAAAAGAAACAGTAACATGCGGATTATGAAAGCTGTTAATTAGCTGGTCCATATGCATGAATTGGCTATGCCCCTATTTTTCTTTTTACCTTGAAAATGAACTACCTTTCTTCTTAACAAACGATAAAGGAAAATCAATAAATGTGTAGATTTGAAGTGGTACCACTGCAATAAAATATAATCGACTCTCAATTACCTGGCTGCTTTTAGAGAGCCCAACATCATAAGCCACGGTGAGATCAAGCTTGAAAAGTTCAAATGACTGCTCAAAACCAGGCCTAAGTTTCAAGTCCTCATCATAGAGAGCAAAAAGGTATGTATCCACTGCTTTTCCTGACATAAGAGGAGTGCCTGCCATGGATCGAAGGTGTGCGATCAAATTGCCATTATAAGCCTTGGCGTTCTCAATACTTGGCCCTACCTCGTTGTCATCTCCTTTGTATGGCCATCCAGTCTCAACCACCACGATCTCTACACTCTTAAATCCAATAGAACTCAGTGCATAATAAACTGCATCGACCTGCAATTTGAAAAGCAACCACTACTTCTAAGCAACCTTATTTTAAAAAAAGATAGTAGTCGAGCTGCAATTGATTTACTCCATCTCACCTAAGCATCAAACATGTTCATGTACTTAATCCTAGTGTTTCCGTCCACTCTTCCCACATTCGACTGGAAAAGGCAAAAAGCAAGCGTCTCAGGCCTTGTATCGCTTCTGTAAGCAAAGTAAGGGTAGGGAATGATGGCAAAGGGCGAAGCAGTCGCATTGTTAAACCCCAGTAAGCCCTTCATCAAATCCTCATAACTTGGATCAAACCTTCCAGAAGAAGACCGCTCCAATTGCTTTAAGCACTCCCATCGAGTGAACAGTAGAGACCTTAATTTCTCCACCGAGCGACACATCATTAAGAGCTTGTTCATGAGATTCTGGTCACCGGAAGTCATCACCTCGTTTCCAACATTGATGAGGATGATTTTGGAAGCTGGATAGAAGGGGAGCATGTTCGTGTTGATCCAGTTCTTAGCAAAACTGGGATCAGAGGCTAGTGCTGGAATGTCACAATTTGTAGTGCCGATGACAATTCCAATTCCGGTGTTGGCTAAGGCTTTGATTATGGTCGGGTCCGATCCATATAATCAAACCTTTTGGATTGAAGTGGATTGGAGAAGCTTTGCGGTGGCTGATGGTGGTGGAAGGTTGTCAGCAACTTGGCCGTAGTTTACACCGATAAATGATTGTGAGTCTAGCAGCAAAATATTTTAAAACAGGTGTCGAATCAAACAGTTATTTAATATTTCAAGCTTACTCGAAATAGAAAGAGATGTAAATTAAACTCACTTGCAATATTTACAGTCATTGAGAAGGAAACGAGGAGGAGGAAAGCAACAAAAGAAGGAAGCAGCGCCATGACTGAGGAGGAGGTCCTGCTCTCTGTTTTGTATATTTTGAAGAAAGTGGAGAGGTGGGAGATACATATAAAAGAAGAATATGCTAAAGTCAAGGGTAGAATCGTAAAACTAACTTTCGGATTAATTACTAAGCTTCGCTTAATATTATTTATTTGTAGTGTGCTTGTATAAAAAAGTATATTCTTTAGTAATTTTATATATTTTTAATTTATTACTGTATTTTTTTATATAAAAATACATAAAATATATTTTTAAAAATAAGGACTACAATACAATATAGCAAGTTTAGATTTACACAATTAAAAATTACTATAAATTTACCAAATAATCCATGATAAAAGAAACTAACTAGAAGGAACATATTGTTTATAAGATATTATTTGATTAAGATACGCAAATTTATATATTTTTAGCTTGACTCCAAATTTATTTATCGATATATAAATTTCAACAAATTAAAATCAGATGGTAAAGAATATCAGAAAAACTGAAATCTTATATCAAGTGATTTTAAATATGTAACTGGTGTGCCTAGATAAATTTATTTCTCAAGATTTAAACCTAAACATATTCTAATTAAACTAAATAAAGAAAGAGAATCAAGCAATCGAAGGGATCGGCGAAATGACATGAATACCCTCCTCTAATGACCGCCATGCCTCTTTTGGAGGAAATCTTAGCCAATACGAAACCGCATGCCCCCTTTTCACAACGGAGAAATATATTTTCACATAGAAGAAAAGTAAAGCATATTCCTGGGGGTGGGTTTGCTTTGGCAAATGTTTAGAATAAAGCAAAACTTTGAAAACATACATCTTCATCATAATGCCTTTTTAGACTGCGATGGAGGTAGTTTCTAATTTTTTTTTATTATTCTTTAACAAAGCAGATCAAAACAATAATCTAAAATAATTTTTTAAATTCATTTTTTACTAACCAAGTGGCAAGGCCGATTGTTTTCTTGGGCTCTTGAGCCCCTTTATGTAACCAAACAACAAGAAGAAGAAAGCTTGTGAGATTAGTTATTTAGAAAACAAAAAACTACTTATTACCACTAACAGCATTAAGGAAACTTCCACAACCACGCTTTACTCTTGTTAAATAACTAACTAGTAACTACAGTGAATCTTGTTTTACTAGTGACAAATTATTGTACCAATAGAAGCATATTATTGTAGATTCTAATAGTAAAATTATTAGTTTTACCTCTCGATACACAATAATTTTACCCCTGAACTCCGGGGTATTTTAGATTTTTTATATTTTGTGCACAGTAAAATAACAATAATACCCTCTAATAAGACAAAAACCAAGAGTTGTCGTCGAGTTGTCACTGTAAATTCACATTTTCATTGCATGGTCAAATAACTCTTTTACCCTCAAATAAGACAAAACATCATGAGTTACCTGCGGGGGCATTACAGGACATTTCACATTTTTTGAAAATGTATAAATATGGATTTATCCCCATGTAAGACAAAACTCAAAAGCTAACTGTAAGGGTGACATGGTAATTTACCATTTTTTAAAATTATATATTCTATCAAGGGTACTCGCGCGCCACAAGATGCGTCATCGGTTTCTGCGCTCCCACCCACTTCGATCGGTGCGTGCAACATCATACGACGGTTAAAAATGTCCATTTGGCTCTCCCCGGATGCGCTGTCATGTCCTCTTTCTTATGGTGTGACACGTGACATTCCAAAATGGCTAGAGAAGTGACGGTGGTCGGTTGAATCCCCCCTCTTCTTTCTCTCTTGCATGCTCAACTACATAGTAGTTCTCGTTGTTTGTATTTTGTTCATGGCAATCCCTGATCTTTTGATTTGTTTGTTATGATACTGATTTTCTGTTATAAATTTTTTGATTTGTTTCAATTGTGTCTTTCAATTGAAATTGATTATATATTTCAGTTTCATTTCGGTCCTTATAAAATTGCTCTGGTGCTTATACATTTTCACATTAGTTTTATTTGAGCCTATATCTGATTTCATCCCCTCCACCTCTTTCTTGGGTAGCTTTCCATCATGCATAGTCATTTCAAAGTTAACATGGTGATTTTCGCAGGTTCTTTTCTGTCTACAAGGCATTTTTTGGGTCTTGAAGCATCTTTATCTGGTTGGGTTGCATTTGTTTTCTTATTGTGAACACTGAATTCTTAACATCTTTTGTCTTGTGCTCTCGTGTAGTGCTTCCATTTTGCAGATTTATTTGTGACATTCCTTTCAGTTTTCTACTTGGGACTTAACTTTTTCTTTTCGTGTTTTGAATCTGCATTTTCTAGAAGCTCCTTTAGGCCATTTATTTTTGCATTTACATTTGGAATTCTCACCTTTTCTGGTTTGGAGTTTGATGAATTTGACTGGTTTTTCTGTTCAGATAACGTTGCTGAAGGTTTTGACGTGGAGCCATGGATTTCTTGTGAGAAGCTGAATTTTAAGGTATGTAAAATGTGTTTATCATGGTTGAAATTTGTAGTTTTTGATTAATAAGTCAGAGCCATTAGCCTTTGCCTGATATCATTCCTTGCAACCTCCTAGATGTAATGAGAATTTCTTGAGGGCTTGTCAAAGGAGAACCTTGGCAGAGCAAGTATTTATGCTTAATTGTTCTAACAGAGTCGTCGTCGTCGTCATCAAGCAACGTGATACGAGTTATGCTATGTGGGGTGATCATATATTTTGAAGCTTCTTGCACAATCATCCTCCATTACTCTTCCAAATTCATGCCCCTTTGAGTAGTTACTTGTCAATTTCTATTGAATATGATTCAAAGTTAAGGCCATTTGAACAAGCTTTCAGGATTTAGTATAACTTATGTGCACCTTCTGATATTTCTTTGATGTAGATATTGGAGAGGGTAGGGGAACGGGTGCTTGAAGAGTCATATCTATCCATACCACTTCTTTCCATCCTCCCTCACTTCCAATAATCTTTTGCCAATTTGATGCAGGAAACTTAGCATTGAACTGTTGCTAGACGAATCCATTTTTCCAAGTTTTCCAGTTCCTAAGGCAAAAGCTAGTGCCATGGACATATCTTTCTATTTGTTCGAAGCTTTGACCTCTTCCAAATGGAACAATCTCTGCTGAAGCTTCTCCATGTGAGAATGTTCTATTATTTCCACTGCTTTTATTAAGCACACTTCCACATTTCCATTATGTGGTCATGGAACAGTTTGAGCAAATTGGAAATCCATAATAACTACAACTGTCATGAGCTTGAGCCATGATACTCACAGTTTCATGCGTCTTCATTTCTCTGGATCCTCTGTAGGTTTGCTTGGAATAAGCATATGCATCTGCACAAGCACATGATACATAGCAAACAACAATGACTTTTCTACTGCAACGCATATACTATCATTTGATCATGAAAATAGGTAGGAAGTTTGTATACTATAAGACTGGATGCCACTCGCCTAGTTTTAGATGATTGTTTCGGTTTCTAAACCCTAATCAATTTGCACAAAAAAGACACGACAAATGAAGTTTTAAATGATGCAATTGGATATCGGTTTTTTTAAAAATCAAATTCAATTGATTTAATATGCTAAACTTGAAACCAAGATAATTATATAAAAAATAAAACAAAATAAATTATGAAACTTAATCTAGATAACCGAAATTTGAAGAAAAAAAATTAATTAAATAATATTTTTGCGAGATGAAGCAAGTAAGAACATAATTGTTTTAGTATCTTGTTAAATTAAATAAATTTAGGGGAAAAAAGTAAAAAGACTATGGTTATACAAAGTCCGGTGCAGGAAATTCCTAGCTCAGCGTGGGAATACGATGTCCTCTTTCCAAACAGCTATACGTTTCAAGAAACAGGACTCACCATACACGTGTCATAAAATCAATCCTGTCAAAACGTATCGAGAACCTTCCTCGCTAATTGCCAAACAGGCAAGCACAAACCGCTTTTTAACAAATATGCGCAAATCGGACGGTAGATTCCTTCGTCAAAACATAACAGCCGTTGGATTACGGCATCTATATAATAATTATAATTAGGTTCCTTCTAAGCTGCCATCTCTACCCCTTTAACGTTGCCTCGTCCCCTATATATTTCACTCAACAATCTCAATTTTCAGATCTAATTAAATCCCTTCCGGTTCTCTCTTAATAGTCTTCTAATTCTGGTAGATTTTGAATTGATCTATCTTCTGATCATGCAACCTCATGGTCCCGGATCCGATTTCTTTCTTAGGCTTACCGGCCTAAATAGATCTGATATCGACGTGTTATGCCTCTTTTGGCTTGAAGTTGGATCGGAAAATCTTGAAGGACCATGCTTCCAATTTACGTAGTCTATTGAGGTATGCTTTTTAGCTAGATCTATTTTGTTGATCTTTGATCTTTATATTTTTCTTGATTTTTAGAAATTTACATTCCGCATCCTTTTCAGTTTTGTGCTTCGATCTGGTCAACATATTTTTTGGTGTCGAGAATCCGGGTCTCGTGCTGATGAGGGAGCTCTTTCTTTCAGGAACACTTAAAGGTGAGTTGGTCTTTTGGATTTTTTAAGATCTAGGGTCTATTACTTGATGATATATTTTTTTTAAACACTGTATTGATTTCTGGACTGTCCTGTAACAGACTACACGTACTATGGTGATTGACAGTTTTACGGGACGGAGCTGGAGTTGATGGGGCTGTGCCGGTAATCGTGAGTTAATAGGCTGCTAATGAGCTATGGGCAAATTATTTACACGTGCTTGTTAGTATATCCAGCAATGATTCTCTCCGACCATGTTAAGTATATTGTGTTGCGTAATCGGTGGGTTTATGGGGTGATCGGCTTGGTGGATAAAAAGGTGTAGAGATATGTAGATTTCTGATGGATGTTGTTAATTGTCAGTCCGACCTTTGCCATGTCAGGTGCGCTTGCTTGGCAGGTCAAAAAACCTAATAAAAAAGAGAGATTTTTGGGTTTCGAAGGGGGAGATGGCACGGGATTATTATCTATTTTCCCCGGCTCTCCCCCTTCTGTGTTTGACAGGTTCCTTCTTTCCCTCTCTTTCTACCCTCTATTTTGTTTCTGCTGGAAGGATACCGATAAAATAGCAAATCAAACAAGGAAACCAAGCCATCAGCAAGGATCAGCACTGCTCACAACATTAAATCATCATCCAGAGGTATATTCTGCTATTGCCATGTTAATTCCCAAATGCATTAATTGTCGCCGTCTGCATGACGTTATCTCTAGCTTTTGTGGAGCAGCTAACTATTTCATACACAATATAATAACTCGAACTGATCACACTTCCCTCAACTGCACAGCGGCTCTTGTTATTCATTTACAACATCATTTATAAATTTTGAGAACAGTTAATTTTAGTTTACGCCTATTCTGGATAAATACGTGAGCCTTGGTATCTCAACGCACATGTGCACTGGAATAATGCAATGTTTGATTTGCAGCTGCCTTCTACATTGCATGCTCAGCGTTGCTTTCAATAACTACAATCTGACTATTCTAGCCGCATAATGTTCTTTATGGTTTTGGTTTCCATTGCCGGTTATCTACTAATTTTGAAAAAGCTACTATTTATGACACTCAACTCCTCCATTCTAGTATAGATAAAACCTAATCTATGCCCTGTGGAAAGACAAGCTAGATGAGATCTGATATAAAACCGATGCAAAGACAAGCTATGCTGTTTTTGTGAGCCATGTGCTTCAGTTTTGATTCTGAGTATGTTGACCTCATCCTTTTTATTCCATATTTATTTTCACTGATCTCTGTTTGTATATTAATATCTATCTACACTTCATTTCATTATGCTTTTGCTATTCCATATTTGTAGCCAAAATCTTCCCAAAGCATGCTGTATTTAGTCAGGCTGGAGTTATTGATTTTTGTCCCCTTAAGATCGTCTGTAACCACGGCAGTTCAGCTTGTATAGTACTTTGATATAATCTAGACCATCCAGAATGTATTTTGGAAGACCCATTGCTCCTGTAAGCACTCGGCTATTTTTTTCCTGCGACTGGGCATTCAAGGATTGTTGCAGCATCATGATCTGCTCAACTCTATGTTGGAATTTAGCATGCTCAGCCACTGCCTTTCGGGGCAAGTTCTGATTCTGGAGTTCACTTGACTTGTGCTGCCTGCTCACTATTTGACGGAGTCGATGGAGAAGTGATGCAAGATCAGAGGTTGACTGACGAAGCGTTGTGCTGGCACGTGAACCTGACCTGACCTGACCAATCTGAGCCTCCGTTGTATGTTTGAATGGTTGTGTTTTAAGATCGCTGCTCTAAGATTTTTGAATGTTATTGATACTGATGGGTAATGCTCTGCTGAATTGCAGGGATCTAGGCATGGGATCCCGTTTCTCTCGCATGCCAGTGTTTTGATCGCTATCATACTAGGCGTTTTGAGGATTGCGTTGATTGGCAGCATAGGCTTCAATTGCACCTGAATGACATCACGGTGCTCTTCTTGAGAATATATACCTCGAAGGTGAAATTCAGCTGTCAAGGCTGATTCAATGAGTGAAAACAAGTGGTTTGAGTTTGACAATCTGCGCACTCTCCGTCAGCCTTCTCTGTATTATTTCCACAGATAAGCCTTTCTTTCTGCGAGGAGCACCGATCAGTGATCTTTCCCCCCTTCAATGGCTAGGCTGTTTTGATAATGGAATGCCTTTTGTCCATGAGAATTCACTTGCCCATCTTGCACCCCATTACCAAGCGATTGATTTGACAAGTTGCGCGCTCTCCATCTACCTCGAGGAGCATCAATCTGTGACTTTCCCCCTTAAACATCCAGGCTGTTTTGATAATTGAATGCTTAGGCCATGAGAATTCACTTGTCCTTCTTTAAAGCGATTGCTGTGTATCTTTAAAGCGTGGTGTGCATGTGGCTCTTACAGTGTTCTTTATTTCCAATGAGTAGATTATGTATGATCCTGAGTGACGTCATGCCCAACTCTTGTGAGGTAGGGCATTTTCTAAGACAAAATGAACACCCCCTGACCAAGGTATGTCGGTGATTTCATTTCATCCAAGTTGTTGGCGTAAATACATCTGATATTTCTGGTCTTGAATGACAGTTCCTAACAATGGAGAATTCAGAGGTCTTATGTCGAAACAGGTTCGGTAATGCAAAAAGACCAATGGTTCTTTATCATCAAGGTAAACCTGGTTTTTTTCCCACCTGTTAGATGCCCATGTTTTTAAATTTATGAAACGCCCGTTCAATTACTTTCTCTATATTCAATTCTAACCGAATCAATTTGATCTTACTTATTTTTTCGTGGTGTGAAAAGTTGATCCGAGAATTAACTAATTAGGTACCACCACCTTGAGCACCATAAAATTAAAGTATATGCTGAGATCCAATAGCTCAAACTCGGCAAGAGCATCCTAGCCTAGTGCTAGTGAGATTGGTGGTTCAAATCCACCTGGATCTGTATTTTTTCGTGCTGTCAAAAGCGAAAGACAATAAAAAGACACGATCCAATGGCTCACAGCATCTTGTTTGAAATGTCAAGGCGAGCGCTTCTTGACAATACTATTTTTTTTATATATAATAATATAAAAAACGCTTGATGAAAATAAAAAAAAAGCTAGCCTGAAAATACAACACAAGCTCTTTGAAATATATAATAATATATGGTTTTTTTGTTGATGTGTATTCTAATGCTAAAAAGCTATTTTGGAGAGCTATTTTTTTTTAATTTTTTTAAATAAAGTTTAATTATTTTTATATAGTTTAATTATATAATTAACTAAAAACCCTCCAACAATATTTAAATTAAAAAAATAGATTTAAATATAATTACAAGACCCGCAATATTTTAATTTGGTAGTTTTTTTAATTGCTTTAATGTATTATCATTAAAAATAGTTTTTAAAGAGCAAATAAATTATTATTTTGATCTCCATTCTATCCTAGTTTGCTGGCGTGACTTATTTGTTAATTGTCAAATATATGTAGGTGGCCAAATTTATAACGAGCGTGACAGCAAAAACAAACGGGGAAAGGATCCTCAACTATTACTCAACGTCTAATAAATGTCGAAACCCTATAAGTTTATATTACCTTTGTTTACGGCAATCTCGCTACTCGCTACTCGCATGTGCCCATTTACTATTCTCTAGCCCCCCGGCTTAAAACTCTCACAAAACCCACACTATTTTAATGTTAGTTTGTTCCTCCTTCTTTGTTTTCTTATCAAAATATATTATTTTTGAAATTTTATTTTTAACATTAAAATATTTTTTTATAAAAACACACGGCTAAAAACAAACACAATATATAGAGACAGCCTTCCCAAGAACGCACAATACCTTCTCGCCCCCTCTGTTTCTGCAGCCGTGGTGCATGGCCCTAATGGTGGACTGATCGTCAAGATTATCTCCCCTTCACTTGACACGTTATCAGTTCAGCTTTAAAGTAAGTCACTCTCTTGCTTTGTTGTTTCCTTTCAAGGCTTTCCTTTTTCTTCCTGCTTTCGTTTTGCTGCTAGTGACTCTTGGTTTATGATGAAGTCAAGTCTGTGGCTTGATTTTGCTTTCTAAATTTCTATTTGGCACCAAAAATAGGAGATGCAATGGACCAGAAAAGGAGCTTAAGTTTATTCTGATTTCTTGGCTGCGAATACTTTCAGCTTTTTTCACCATTATGAACTACTCCCTGACAGCCACTTCCTTTTATTTGCGCACTTGATATCGGGAAGTCACCCTTCACCGCATCGCCTACAAAAGTCTTGTGTCTTAAAACATCAGATGCGCATGCACCAGATTTGGCTTTGGCCCCCCTCATCACATCAGATTTGGGATAATGAATTCTAGATGTTTGTGTAAATGACCAAAAGAAAAGAGAGATGCGTCTATCTTAAATCCTAGCTTATGTTTCTTTCTTTACCTTTTTTTTCACCTTACATCGAGCTTTCTCTTTAACTCTATTTATTACAGGTCGAAGAGAGCTCTACTAAGTTGATGGATCGGGAAGGAAGGATGGCGTGTCTAAAGGACATAGCACCTGCTGCTGAAAACAACATCAACACACAGTTCATAGTTTTGGACAAAGGCAGAACTATATTGGAAGGGCGGAACAAGACCTGCTTGGCTCTCGTGGCTGACGAGACTGCCTCGGTTCATTTCCAATTCTGGGGTGATGAGTGCGATGGATTCGAGCCAGGTGACATAATCCGTTTGGCTAATGGCATCTTTTCTTACAGCAGGAACACCAATCTTGTTTTGAGAGCGGGCAGGAGAGGAGTTATTGAGAAGGTGGGAGAATTCGCCATGGTATTTGTGGAGACCCCAAATATGAGCGAGATTACTTGGATTCCAGACACAAATCGTTCCAACAAGTATGTGCAAGATTCTGTCATTTCTTCACATTCCCGTATCTTTCCTCCATTACCTTAAACATTGTCTATATATTAGATGCGATGTGATTTAGAGAAGACAACCCTAAGAATGTGTTTCATGCATCCATGTCTAATGCAACGGGCTGTGGAAGATGTTTATTTTAAGAAATCAGAGTCAAATGTTTCATTTCACCTCTTCTCGGGATTAATGTGGTGGACTGATGTCCAGCTAGCAGTGAACCAGAGTTGAGAAATATGAAAAGCTAGCGAGTGACATTTCAATGATTTTCATGCTGCAACTGACACTCTCACATTTGAACCGGTAGCTTTCAAGGGTGGCCGAGTCATTTTTACATGCCTCAACACACCAATGATGTAAACCAGATGATTATATTGTAAATTAAATACCTCTAAGATTGCCTATTTTACAAGAGCTGAAGTTGATCACCCTCTAAACTATCATCAAAATATATTTCTGTATGGTTAAAATCGCCTGTTCAAGTTTCTCTCTCTCTATTTTCCTTGGAAGGTATATATTCTGCTTTTTGTCTTTTGACCTGCTCTTCTCTTCTCTCTTTATCAGTGGCCCTGTCCCACTTGATCAGTGCGTTCTCGCGATTGAATCGCATCACATTCTTGCTTTTATCAGCCCCATTAGCAGATATTTCTTGCCGTTCTTGCCTCGGCCCAAATTGTTCTTTTATCCTTGTCTACTTGTGAGAAATCGAGGGGTCAGTGCTCATGTCGACTTCTTTGTCTTTATATATAAAACGAAGAAGAAGAAGAAGAAGAAGAAGAAGAAGAAGAAGAAGAATTGTGGATTCCCTGTAAAGGACAGATTCATTCCGATGAAAAAATCAGTATAGAGCCAGCAGAAAAATTGAAAAGGGAAACCTAGATCGAAAAACAAAGTAGAGGGACCGGATTTGTGCACTGCCTCTTGAGATGGTAGGCAAGGCATAAGAACCTTTGAGTCGCCGGAGAGTGCCTGAATTGACTTTTGAGGAGATGGCGCGTGCCAAGTTTAGTCGACTTTTCGTGCATTGCATGAGTCACCTTTTTTAACTTTACTAATCATTGTCTAGAAGGGATGAGTTGACCTGACCCACCGGCCATAAATTTTGGAGCCAAGAAACCTAACCACCACGAGCATCAAGATTTCTTTCATGCATTGCCGATTCATTTGGCAAAGGGAATACAACCGTTAAATAATATGTAATTTTAAGTTAATATGATTTTTAAACAATTAAACCATCTGCTGCCATGCATGAATCTCCAGTATAATTGGAATGGAAAGAGAATCCATATTTTTTTCTCTTATCACTAGTGCACTGATAAATTAAAGTAAGCTGTTGAAATGCTGTGAGTGAATGGTGTCATTTACACCAGCCCTGGCTTGGACTATAATTTATTCATAATTTCCATTTATTTAGTATAATCATTAGTTATGAAATCTGACCTGATGTCTCGATTTATATCCTGAGTTATCTAATATCATTTTTTTTTTTTATTAATTTGGACAAGAATATAGGATAATAGCTCCTCAAAATGACTTGTTACACCAAACCAAAGTTGTCAATTCCATTTTAGTTGATGCTTTATTTTTTCAATTGCAATAAAATATTTTGGTTTCGGAGCATTTCGGTGTGACGTTTCGAGGGCTGTACTGTTTATGTATATATACATATAAAATTAAATATATTAATTCATGTCTTTTAGTTCAAATCCAAAAATAAAATTATTTAGAATTGTGCAATTTAATCTAAAAAACACATAATAAAATGGTTTTTTTAAAACAAAATTATAAACATGTATAATATTACAAGAATGTCATTATCAATCTCGCAAGGTCATTATATACTCTGATTGCTCTGAAATGTTAACATAATATATATAAGTATATCAAAAGACTCATCGTAGAATTTAATCTTAATCTAATAGTCGGATTACAAGATATGATTGATATTGTAAAATTATTCATTATTTAAAAAAAATACTATTTGGCCGAAATGGAACGGACGGAAGGAAACCGAAATGTTTCAGACGGTTTTTGGTTGAGAAATCCGGAATGAGCCAAAATTAAAACTGAGATAAAAACGACGTCATTTTATCTTGTTTTTTTAACTAATACAAAATGTTTTGGCTATTTTAGCTGAAATGGAACAAATTGACAACCATGCACCAAACATAAGTTTTATATAACTACTCTATCATGTTTTGTTAAGGAAATCAAAATGATCTAAAATCATGTTTTTTTTATTGAAAAAATCAAGATTTTTTTTATTAATCTAGGCAAGAATACAAAGTAATAGATTTTCAAGATAACTCGTTAGGTCAAATTTGAGTTTTATAAAGCGAGTATAACTAACTCTACAATGTTTTGTTAAAATGTTGATTTAAGTAATGTTTGACAGTGTAGTAATTATTATCTATCAAATATATTATGATTGAAAATATATATATATATATTTTTTTTTCTATTTCTTAAAATTTATTTTTAACACTAACGCATTTAAATAATTTAAAAAAAACACGGTTATAAACAAACACGTCATTACTGGATTTGTTCGGGTTTGTAAGTAAGACAGTGAGAAGTACTTAACACGGTAACCAGTGACCAGGGTTGGTATAGCCTCTGCCTGCCTCCCTTAATCAATTTATAGTTCTGACCCTGAAAACTGCTAATATTTAGATTTTGGCCCTCTACAAGAAAAAATTATAGTTTGGCGCCCAAGCTAATTTTACTGGCTCCGAAGTGTTTTAAGAACATAAACCCGTACGGCTTCCATCTCATAAAATAAAATATCTCCGAACCTATCTCTAAAGGAAGGTCGCTCGGGTCTTGCTTTGTTTGTCTTCGTACAAGTAAAGTGATGACTTTTCTGTGAAGAAGATATAGAGGGAGCTTTCCCAAGAACGCACAATACATTCTCTCTCCCTCTGTTTCTGCAGCACTGGTGATCTGGCCCTAATGGTGGACTGATCGTCAAGATTATCTCCCCTTCACTTGACACGTTATCAGTTCACCTTTAAAGTAAGTCACTCTCTTGCTTTGTTGTTTCCTTTCAGGGCTTTCCTTTTTCTTCCTGCTTTCGTTTTGGCTGTTAGTGACTCTTGGTTTATGATGAAGTCAAGCATGTGGCTCGATTGATTTATCTATCTCCCTGTTGATTTTGCTTTCTAAATTTCTATTTGGCACCAAAAATAGGAAATGCAATGGACCAGAAAAGGAGCTTAAGTTTATTCTGACATGTCAAAATTGACTGTGCAATGGAGTTGGCTTTTGGTTTTCTCTTCCTATATATTCTTTGTTAGAAGAAGGCCAGAAGGGATAAATTGATTTGTCATTCAAGGCTGATTCCTGTTTTTAGTTGCTTGATTAAAGGAGTCAAGTTAGAGTGGGTGGTGAGTTGAATCATGCCTTGTTCTTTTGGTATGATATACAGGTTGCGTGATGGCCTTTATTTATGCATCCATTGCTCTTTAATGAAACTTTTATGGATGTGAAAATGTCCACGTGGACAAGTGTTACAGCCATGGATCGATCCCTTGCCGACCTTGTTACCTTTGACTACGTATTTCCTAGCCTTGATTGCAGAATGGGGCCTTGGATCTTGCAAATTCAGCTGCATATGTTTACACTATCGGTCTCCTTTTTTTCTTTTTTCGTTTTCTGATTGTGGCTGATTGGCCGAGTAAAAAATATTAACGTTGACCCAGTTTCTGGTCTACTTTGGCTTTTTTTTCCTATCCTTAAGATCTTCCCTTTTCTTTGAAGGGTAGTTGGATCGATGCCACTTCGCAGCCAATTCTTTCTCATTGAGTTGTTATTTAAGGTTTGTTCGGCTGTTTATTCATTACAGGTTGAATACAGCTGCAGATTATACTGATACTTGTCACCATGTTTCGCTGGCGGAATAATACCAGCCATGATCAGGAAAATGATTCAGTGCAGCATGAATCTAAGGTAACAAGTTGGAGGTCTTTGACTCGCAGCAAACACTAAACCTGTTTTAATATACATAACTAAGTATATTATGCCTTTTACCTAGTTAATCTGGTACTGAGTACGGTCTTGTAATTCTACTTTAGATCAATGAGCTCAAGGCTGCTATTGGACCGCTCTCTGGACGCAGTTTACAATATTGCACCGACGCGTGCTTCAGAAGATATCTGGATGCTAGGAACTGGAATGTAGACAAAGCAAAGAAAATGCTGGAAGAGACGATTAGATGGAGATCAGCATATAAACCTGAAGAGATTTGCTGGGTAAGTTGGTGTGATTCATGTTAATCTTCATAGAAAGCATGGCAACACTTCCCCCTACTGGCTCAGTGTGTTTAAAGCTCTTCTGATCATTGGTTTTATTGTCAGCATGAAGTTGCTGTTGAGGGGGAGACTGGAAAAATATACAGAGCGAATTTCCATGACCGACAAGGAAGGACAGTTCTTATTTTAAGGCCAGGAATGCAGGTTTCATGGGCGATTCTTCTTTTTTTCTCCCTTGGATGAGGGATTTGGATGATTCACACTGCAAATTCCTTGTATTTCCAAATCGAAAACTGATTCCATAACAACTGCTGCAGAATACAAAGTCAATAGACAATCAGATGCGGCATCTGACGTATCTCATAGAGAATGCTGTCCTCAATCTACCAGAGAGTCAAGAACAAATGGCGTGGTTGATAGATTTCACTGGGTTGTCCATAAGCAACACTCCACCCATAAAATCAGCTCGTGATACTGTCAATATACTGCAAAACCACTACCCTGAGAGGTTAGCCGTGGCATTTCTTTACAATCCTCCACGAATTTTTGAAGCATTCTGGAAGGTATGTTTTCTAACTCCTTTCAACTGTTTTGTTTATTGAACTGTTTTGTTTATTGAATGAGTTTTGGAACGTAGACCTATTAAAATTGCAAATAATTTGCCCTTGTGGACCAACCTGTCGAGGCCATGCGGGCATTGAATAAATTGCTACGAAGATTGGCAACGTTTAACTGTTACTTCTGGTCCGCAAGGCTGGAGTAGTCAAAGAATCAAACCTAAAGATTCAGCAACGACATTGCTTTGCAGTTTGCATGATTCTTTATTGCTCTAATACGTTCTATAATATAATGCAGCAGTTCCTTTGCTGCTCGTGGCTTGTCCTGGTCTCTAATGGTATTTAGGACATAATTAGATAGATTCGAGTCGGCGACTAACATCTCATGGTCCGATACATGCAGATCGTCAAGTATTTCTTGGATGCCAAAACATTCCAGAAGGTAAAATTTGTGTACCCCAAGGATAATGACAGTGTCGATCTCATGAGGTCATATTTTGACGATGAAAACCTTCCAACCGAGCTCGGAGGAAAGGCCACATTGAAGTATGACCATGAAGAGTTCTCAAGATCAATGATTGAAGATGATGAGAAGGCCGCTGCATTTTGGGGATTTGACAGGAAGCTTCAACAAGCAGCGAATCCAAAGCCAGTTGACTCGGCATCACCGGCCAGCTAGGCCGCCATTCTCAGTGTATTATCGTAATAAGTGTAGACCATTTGTAGCCTGTACACCTGAAAGGGTGCGGCTTGCTTTTTACTATCTATGGGAACGTTTTGAGTTTCTACCACTTTTCAGTCGTACTGTATTCAATACTCTTTGCAACTCCGATTCTCATGAATTGTATTAAAAAACGTCTCTATCTACTATCTATACACCCACAATGTGAGGTCGTTAGTTGAAGTGAAGCTTTGTAGGATGAATGCAAGAACAAAAGAAGGTCAATCTATATTTCAACTACAAATCCGCAACGTTCCTTTGGCTAAGTTAGCTTCTCAAAAACAGATTTATTAACATGGACATGCAAGCCATACAGTCTTACACGTGTACATCAATGCAATCGACTGTCATCCCTTCCCCTTTGCAAGAGCTAATCATCTTTCACACTCTCTAAACAGTAGCGGACACAATCAGAGTGGAAAACGACTGTTAGCTGCACACAGCACACAAGTCACAGTCAAAATCTTGCGGTCAAAAGAGCCATCTTGTGAACACGGTCAAGTTAGCGGCGTTTGGATGTCGAGGGTAGCAACTCGGAGAAGACGAGTCACACGGGCCGTCTTTTGAAGTTATGCGTTGTTGCTTTGTAAGTGCGAACCAGCAAACCAACTCCTACACCGATCCCAAGACAAATGCCAAGCCCAAGCCCCACACCAACCCTGACTCCAGCATTAAACCATGAAAGTTGACAATCTTCACCGTCCATGTTTTCATTTCTCCTCCAGTACATGTTACTATAATCTTCTTCATTTTCTAATTTGCAAATTCTGTAGTCAACTACCTGCAAATGAAGAATGGAAAAGTGACGAGTGAGGTAAATACCACATCAGACTCTGAGGAAAAAGTATCCAGAAAGCTAGTACGTTTAAAGGTTAAGAGCTGTAATGAACAAACAAGTTCATGTTTGATAAGATGGGCAGACCTTCACCTCAAGTACACAAATAAGTATATAATGTATTCCCTGGTGAACCATCAAATTCAGCAATAAGAATTCACATGATCAATCCTTTACCATCAGAATTCACATTTTTCTATGAGAATTCTATGTTGGGTAGACTAGGCTCACTTAAACTAAAAAAATAATGTCTATTTCCATGGAAGAAAACATTACAATCATTGTTTGTGATCATGGTGATAAGGTGGGGCTCTCACCAACCTTCAATACCACCATCCTAAACGAATCCCCAAAAAGGCACACATGAATACAATCCTTGCATAAATCTTACTGAATGATAAAACAAGGATTTATTTATTTATAGTAAAACAATCACAGAACAATTAGAGGGATCAAATTCAGCCAGTAAACAAATCACTAATGACACCAAGCCATTGCAAAATAGCAGCAGATTCCCTGTCATCTAAACTTTTTGAAATACCTGTGGCGAGTGCATGATAATGTGTTCAAAAAAGCATTCATGTGACCTTCAGAACAAGCTCCTAATATCCTTTGGTTAATCTTTTATGTGCTTTGAGGAAATGAGCACGCCAAGATATGGCAAGAGATAATCTCACCATTCCTTGAGGCCAAAGTTCATTACCTCAACCCCCCTGGTCTCAATGAGAGATCCCAAATTTATATGAAAATGAAAATGAACTGTACATGAACTCTTCGAGGAATCCCTTTACCTAGTAGCTCCAGATGCATATAATTAACACATCATGAAAAAATATTAAAGAAAACGGAAAGTAACAAGTTATCCAGAATGCATTGCTATACCATGCAATGTAACAATTCAAGTTGATTGAAGGGAAAAAAAATGGTCCCAAATAACAAGAAGATTGCCGGACATGAGATCTTGCATGTTGGAAAGATTAGCAACTGAGGCAAATCTGTGTTGCCTAGTATCACATGCAGAATACTTATCATGTGTTGAAGTCGAAATTTAGTGTTTAGGATTTAATTTGTAATCCAAAGACACAAATTCTCATCACCACAAAGAATCAACTAGCTTGCTGCAAGTTGCTTTTGAACCTACCTAGATTGCAGTAAGCCCTATGAAATAATAACAACCCACCATTTAGTTCAGTTACAGATAGAGAAAGGGCAAACAACAAAATTCCCAGAAATGGCCCGAGGGTAGGTAGCCCCACATGTGGGCACCAACATCCATGCGGCTTCAGCATGAGTCCATGCAAATCAGGATTTCAGAGGGAAGGATATTTGAAAACAATGCAATAAAAAAAGAGGGACAATGAACACTATCTCATTGCTTGGAAAGTGTGCCCTGCCCATACCCATGCCACATCCAGGATAAGATAGCTTCCTAGTCCAAAATATCAATGTCTAGTATGGGACCTTTACAACAACAAAAAACATGTTTCAAGATAGGAAGCACATTTGGGGCCATACCAAAAAGGGAATCCAACATAAAATTCCCTCCATTTCTTAAGTTTTGAATCACATGATTCATATTAAATTAAAAAATAACTAACCAAACCACAAAGAATATGCTCCTTCAAACATGAAAATATATTAATGCACTGCTGAAAGCAATAACAAAAATCAAAAAAGCACATGTATATTCAGCAAATTGAAATTTAAGAATAAAAATAGTCATTACCTGCAAATCATGGTCTGGTGATGTTTTTTTTGTGGATTCAGCTGTCTCATACTCAGGAATTGAGTCCAAGATGCCCTTCCTATTATGCTTCTTGTGGTAAGTGAGTTGCAAAGTCTTAGTTAATATGATAGGTGTCCCTAAGAAGGAACCTGTAACATACACCTCAACGGTTGGTAGTGGTAACTTCGGACCACCATTGTATTTTCCTTTCAAGAAGCCAGTGCCAATGGTTATATGGGAATCACAGTTCATCCTCCACTGTTTTACACTGCTTTTTGATTCCCCAGTGCAGCCATTATTATTGGACATTTCCAAGACCCCGGATAGAACAAGATCCTTTCCATCAAGTACCTCAAATTCCACACTCCCAGTAGTTCGAATACTGTCTGTGCTAACAAATGTAGCTTCTTTTGATTTTTTATCCACTCGATCTCTCCTAAGAAGCGCAGCGATACCATCAGAATACATACTAGTTCGAGAACCATTAATTTCCAAAAGAGTATCAGGACTTAGCGGAATATGGCTGAGAGTGAGAAACTGAGGGGTCAAATCATCGACCTGAAAATTACTGATCCTGACATAAAAGACTCTCAGATCAAACCAAGGTGATGTGAATTTGCTGCAGGGTTTGAATGGCGAGTATCTGATGATTTGAAGATTGGATTTTGCCGCTTCCCCGTTGCTAGATGCTTCATAAGGACCTTCCATGATTGATGATCCAGAAGCTTAATCCTCACTCACCATAACCTTCCAATTTGGATTGGACTGGACTCTAGGAACATCTAGAGAAGAACCATACAAGTTTAAATCAAATATCCAGAGAAGACCTGTTCAAAAATCAAACAGAGTTTTACTATTTATTTGGTTTTTTTTTAAAAAAAAAAACACACCAAATCATCTGAAGAAAAAAAAACCTGGTACACAAAAGAAAAACCCAGGAACCCAAAATAGTCAAGACTCATATCCATGCAAATAGAATAGAAGAGAGAGGCCTAATATTCAGGTAACTGAAGCCCTAGAAATAAGGAAAACAGAGTAGAAAAAATCATAACTGGCACAAACAAGCATATATTACACACACAACTTTTCTCTTTTTGACTCCCTGATAATCTTCCCTCTATATAATGTATATTCCAATACCAAAAATGAAAGACATAAACGAAGACCAAGAAATCATCTTTGCTTGATCAATCAAAGAAATACCCACCAGCAGAATAGAAGGAATTCACTCCCATGTAGACAAAAGTGGGACTTATCTTTCAATTCCAAATCAAGCAGCAGCAGCAGCAGCAGCAGTAGCTATCATCTTCCAAGAAGAAAAAATAAATTGCCAAACTAAAGAGAAAGAAAATAATTATGCATACTTAACAAAACAGGACTAATAGCAAAGAATAAAATGCAAGTCATACTACCAGACAAAAAGGGCCTCTCTTTCTCTTGATACTCGACAGCAACACGGAGCCACAAAAAAAGAAAAAAAAGGCGAAAAAAATCAACTTACATGAAAACTCACTATTAAAAAGCAGCCGCTACATAGAATAGTGGACTATAGAAACGACACTAGGACGGACCCAGCTTCACTCCTCTCAATCGCCATTCAAGCTTCAATCTTGAAGCTTTTGATTACTCTCAACACAATTCGTGGCTTAGAAAATAGGAGAATAAACCCACCTGTGTCACCTATACCTTTCATAGGAAATCTATGCCTCTTATGGTGTTCATAGCAGCGAGTGGTGTGTGTATGCAGAATAAGAACAGTTATTTATTTATTTATTAAGGCGTCTCTCTCCGCTGAAGGAGTGAGCTTTTCACTCCTTTTTTAATCACCTTGTTTTTAATCACTCCTTATTTATTTATTTATTTAATCACCTTTTTAAAAAAAAAACATATTTTTTAATATTTTAAACAACTTCGTTAAAAATAATAAAACATATTTTTAAAACCTAAAAACAAAGTTATCTAAATACAATAAAAAAAGTATTCTCTCTCGACGCCCTGCTTTTGTTTTCATCACCGATCATCCATGGCTAATAATTCCGTCTCCGGTTCCCGTCCCGGCCTATCCCTCACGCCTCTTTTCCAGATCTCCAAAGGTGTTAACGATCTCTCTCTCTCTCTCGTCTCTCTTAAACCTCTCAGTTTCTTTTAGTTTAATTTGGCCTTAGTTTTTGGGAGAAAAACAAAACCCTATCTTTTCTTTTTCGTCATTTGAGCTTGTATTTATTTGTGGATTTTGTGGCTTTCTTTGACTGATTGTTGGTGTCTGTTCTTTGTTTTTTTAGGGTTTTGTGTCATGTGCCTAGTCATTTCACGGTGTGACATGGTCTTTTCATAGTCAGTACATGCAGGCTTTCATCAAATCAAGGCTAGCTAGGCTTATTAGTCTGGTTGGGTTATCAATTTGAGTTTTATTAGTTTGATTACTTTCAGTCTAGTTTAGTCGGGTAGTTATTTCGGGTTATTATTATTAAGTCACATGGTTAGGTGTCAGACCAGTTATGAATAAGTCAACAAGTATCATGGCTGAAAATCAGCTGAGTATCAGAGTTATGTTACTGGGGTCCTAGACATTCGGTAATTAGTTATTCTTTTTTGTTATTTAAAGTCAGAAGTCATTAATAAATGTACTAAATAATTTCTAAAATTCTAAATTAAACTATTGGAGGTTTTGGATTCCTCGAAAATCCATTTTTATCTTCTTGAATTACTGGAGTCGTGACATTGGTATCAGAGCCAACGATCCATGGCTAAGGGGGCAGGAACAAGCTACTCTCAACTCGCTGAATCTTTGACAGTTGTGAAACAAAACCAAGATCAGTTTCAACAGAATCATCATGCACTGCAACAGATGGTGCAAGGGCTGACACAGAAGCTAGATGTAGTTGCCTCACATGTAGAGGTTCTGGTGCAGTCAAAAGCCGTCCAAAATACAGGCGACCCTGGAGGGTCTGCACATCCAATTACTAATCCCATATATGAGGCCAATATAGGTATCCAGACCAGAGCAGTAAGACTGGATTTTCCAAGGTTCAATGGAGAGAACCCGAGTGGATGGATTTATCGGGCCAATCAATTTTTTACCTACCACTAGACCAATCCGCTCCACAGAGTTCTAATGACATCCTTCCACATGGAGGGAAAGGCTTTAGTTTGGTTTCAAGACATTGAAGCTGCTGGGGGTCCTAACGGTTGGAGGGGTTTATTCAGGTTCTACAGACTCGATTCGAGTAATCACCTTATGAGGATCCCATGAAGACCAAAACTTCAACTCATGCAGCCACTAAGCTAACCCCATTTGAATCAGTCTCCAGTTACCCTTTTTCCCTAAAATTAATGCAATTCCTTCCAGGCACCACAAAGTTACAGGAAGTGGAAAATACCTTGAAAACACGGGATGAAATCCTCAGCGTCCTCCAAGCTAACCTGCAGCAAACACAAGAAGGAATGAGAAAGGATGCAGACCGAAGACGTACAAATAGAAATTTTGAGGAAGAGGACTGGGGTTACCTCCGTTTGCAACCCTACAAGTAGCAAACGGTGGCCCAAAGGCAGAACATGAAGCTGTCCCCACGATTCCATGGATCATTTCAGGTGTTCGAGAAGGCGGGGAAGGCGGCGTATCGACTGGATCTGACCCTGAGTTCAAAAATCCATCCCGTTTTCCACGTGTCCTGCTTGAAGGAAAAATTGGGGCAACGCCACCGACTGGTGGTCACCCTCCCTCCCAAAGACAAAAAAAAAGGGTCAATTGGCCTGAACCGGAGGAAAATTTTAGAAAAAAAAAAAAAAAAAAAGGAAAAAGGTGACAGAGGTGTTGGTAAAATGAAAAGGATTTGGGAGCAGAAAAGCTTTTCGGGTGGAGTATGTTGAGCTGGAGAGGGAGAGTACTCAGACCTTGTGGACAAGGTCTTTTAAAGGAGGGGGCATTGTCACGTGCCTAGTCATTTCACGGTGTGACATGGTCTTTTCACAGTCAGTACATGCAGGCTTTAATCAAATCAAGGTTAGCTAGGCTTGTTAGTCTGGTTGGGTTATCAGTTTGAGTTTTATTAGTTTGGTTACTTTCAGTCTAGTTTAGTCGAGTAGTTATTTCGGGTTATTATTATTGAGTCATATTGTTAGGTGTCAGACCAGTTATGAATAAGTCAACAAGTATCATGGCTGAAAATCAGCTGAGTATCAGAGTTGTGTTACTGGGGTCCTAGACATTCAGTAATTAGTTATTCTTTTTGTTATTTAAAGTCAGAAGTCATTAATAAATGTACTGAACAATTTCTAAAATTCTAAATTAAACTATTGGAGGTTTTGGATTCCTCGAAAATCCATTTTTATCTTCTTGAATTACTGGAGTCGTGACATTTTGTGTTTATGTTTGCAAATGCGGTAATATTATTGGGTTTCTGTTTAATTAATTTTGCATTAAGTTAGGAAGCAGTGAATTTGTTAATTTTTCTGTTTTTAGCCAAGTATTTTTTTTTCCCGTTTGGGTTTTCTATAGGATAAACTAGAGTGATTATCATTTTTGGGTTTTTTTTTAAATATTTTTGAATGATAATAGTTTGCAGTATTTTTCAGTACCTTCTTTTTTGCTCTCACCCCCTTGCTATTGTTGTTTTGTTCTGCATTTTAGGGTTTGCATCAGAAGACTTGATTTTTTTCACTTTCCTTGTGGAAAAAAGTCAGTAAAATGTAATTTGAACCGGGATGGTGCCACTCTGGCAGTAGAGGCCTTTGTTAAGTTTTCATGATTTGGATTACATTTGTTCTGTTTATACATTGGGACCTGATGATTAATACATGTTACTAAATTTCTATTTTTGTGATGATTCGTGTAATTGTCAACGCTACTTGTGTTAGGCAACGGGCAAGGTTTCCAATTTTTAGCAATTATGTTGCTTTGGTTTAATCAATGGAGCTCACATCAATTAATTCCAGTCATTCATGGAATAGCTGAGCATGCTATTTTAATTATTCGTTTGGATATGCGGGGAAAGTTTTTTTTGTTAACTCCTTTTGTTTATTACATGCAGATGCTCAAGGTTCTGACAATCCTATTCCGCTGTCACCACAGTGGCTTCTGCCAAAACCAGGCGAGAGCAAACCTGGAGTGGGAACAGGGGTCTGTTATCACAACCTTTTGTCTGTATTAATGATCTTTTACCATCAGAACTTGCTTATTCATGGATAATTATTTGGTTTTACATTATATTCCTTAGATGAATCTACTCTCGCTGTCACCATGCAATCCATGTCAACTGTTTGCTGTGATTATGTGATTACTTTAGCCTGCAATTTAATCCTGTTCTTTTGTGGTGTTGATGGGGGTATACAGGAAAGCAGCCCACTTCCAGCTTATGGCAATCACTCAGATAACACTGAGGAGATGCATGATCAAAAGAAAAAGGATGTTTTTCGGCCTTCCTTGCTTGATATGGAAACTGGTCGTCGTGATCGTTGGCGTGATGAAGAAAGAGACACCAAATCCTCCTTGCGTAAAGATCGCTGGAGAGATGGAGATAAAGAGCTTGGTGATAGTCGGCGGATGGACCGCTGGCCAGAGAATTCATCTCTCTTAAGAGTGAAAAGGCTCTCTGAAAATGTTGTGTTGCCCTCTAGAGGCTCCCCTCTTTCGGCTGGCTATGATCTCTCCAGGTGCATAGCAAAAACCCTCTTCCAGTCCTTTCATTTTTCACAATGTCAGCGCAGGATTATTAGCAAATTAATGTTTTTTAATGTTGTGCAGCGTCTCAGCGGCAAAGGTACCAGCTAGAGGAAAAGCCCTTATCCCTACAGATTTGAGCATTGCAATACCTGAAGGAACTTATGCTCGTATTGGTAAATCCCAACCTTTGTATTTTAATGTTATATATGCTCGCTTTGCATATGGTTTGATTTTATTTCTGAAGCTGGGCTTTGTTAATTTAGCACCCAGATCGGGACTGACATGGAAGCACTCAATTGACGTGGGTGGTGGTGTCATAGACGTTGACTACCGAGGCTCAGTCGGGGTTATCTTGTTTAATCATTCTGACCTTGATTTTGAGGTCAAGGTTGGTGACAAAATTGCATATTTAATTATTCAGAAGATCGTGACTCCTAATGCTATGGATGTTGAGGATCTGGATGCAACCGTGAAAGGAGCTGGAGGGTTTGGAAACTCCTTCAGAGTGAAAAGGCTCTCTGAAAATGCTGTGTTGCCCTCTAGAGGCTCCCCTCTTTCGGCTGGCTATGATCTCTCAAGGTGTATAGCAAAACCCTCTTCCAGTCCTTTCATTTTTCACAATGTCAGCGCAGGATTATTAGCAAATTAGTGTTTTCTTTTAATGTTGTGCAGCGTCTCAGCGGCAAAGGTACCAGCTAGAGGAAAAGCCCTTATCCCTACAGATTTGAGCATTGCAATACCTGAAGGAACTTATGCTCGTATTGGTAAATCCCAACCTTTGTATTTTAATGTTATATATGCTCGCTTTGCATATGGTTTGATTTTGTTTCTGAAGCTGGGCTTTGTTGATTTAGCACCCAGATCGGGACTGACATGGAAACACTCAATTGACGTGGGTGAAGGTGTCATAGACGCTAATTACCGAGGCCCAGTCGGGGTTATCTTGTGTAATCATTCTGATGTTGATTTTGAGGTCAAGGTTGGTGACAGAATTGCGCAATTAATAATTGAGATGATCGTGACTCCTAATGGTGTGGAAGTTGAGGATCTGGATGCAACCGTGAGGGGAGCTGGAGGGTGTGGAAACTCCTTCAGAGTGAAAAGGCTCTCTAAAAATGTTGTGTTGCCCTCTAGAGGCTCCCCTCTTTCGGCTGGCTATGATCTCTCCAGGTGTATAGCAAAACCCTCTTCCAGTCCTTTCATTTTTCATAATGTCAGCGCAGGATTATTAGCAAATCAATGTTTTTTTTTTTAATGTTGTGCAGCGTCTCAGTGGCAAAGGTACCAGCTAGAGGAAAAGCTCTTATCCCTACAGATTTGAGCATTGCAATACCTGAAGGAACTTATGCTCGTATTGGTAAATACCAGCCTTCGTATTTTAATGTTATATATGCTCGCTTGTATATGGTTTGATTTTGTTTCTGAAGTTGGGCCTTGTTGATTTAGCACCCAGATCGGGACTGACATGGAAGCACTCAATTGACGTGGGTGGTGGTGTCATAGACGCTGACTACCGAGGCCCAGTCGGGGTTATCTTGTGTAATCATTCTGATGTTGATTTTGAGGTCAAGGTTGGTGATAGAGTTGCACAGATAATTATTCAGAAGATCATGACTCCTAATGCTATGGAAGTTGAGGATCTGGATGCAACCGTGAGAGGAGCTGGAGGGTTTGGATCCACTGGCGTGCGAGCTTGTTGTGCCTCATGAAATATTTTTAAAAAACTCGTGTTTCTTAACGGGAAAATTTAGTGACCGGCTTAGTGGTTAGTGTTTTAGGTTTGGTGAAGAACCTTGGTTTGTAATGAAGACATGGTAATTTTTTTCCAACATTGCAACAAAGCTAAGGAGATTATCATCCTCCAAATTACTCCGCTGTGAGAAATTTAACAGGCTAATTAATTTCACAAATACATGGAGAATTGGTTCCTGGCATGAAAATCTCTCTGGACTTTTCTCCGCAGCCATGTACTTCACACTGCAATCGCCCATAGCTTACAAATTTAAACTCGTGAACTTTTGGACAAGATTTATTGGCCTTTTGATTAGTAAAAATAATAATAAAATAATCAAGATAGCAGCTTGAGCACTTTTTAGCTCCATTGGATGGATTATACACCAACCAATCTCGAAAGTCCAGGTAATTCACCAGAAATATTCCATAAATGGGAAAGAAGAAGAGCAAGAACAACTTGTCCCTCGCCGCTTTTATTAACAAGTATTCATCATTCATGACCATACCAATTGAAAAATACTGGATATACCATCGATGAATTTAAACCATTCATTTTGAAATCAACCGCCTGCATTTTCTTCTGTAGAAAAATAAATCGCAATCCTGCCTCTTAGAATTCGAATCAACGATTTGAATTTTCTACATGATAATTCATAGTAACCATGAACAAGACAAATTATTAAACCTGGTTAGTCTATAGTCAGAATTTTGTAAATTTGGAAAGATTAATTGGTATTTAATTAAGACAATGTTTATTTGATTTTTTAAAGTTCATAAATTATCGGATCGACTTTCATTTTATTATTTCATAGCCCGGCCCAAGTTAAATCACGGGCTAACTTACTGAATCAAGTCGTTGGGTTTACAGCACCGATCCTTATATATATTATTTTATTATCTTAGCATGGGCTTTGTCGACCTGTTTATCATAAGAAGACAAAAGGGCCCCTACCTTACGTGGCATGAACTTTCCATTCGTGTTGAAACTAAACAGGCACAATATTTTCAAGGAGGCTAACGGCTAGCGGCCCAATTGTTGAAGAACTCATTCGAAACGACGTCATTTGTGATCTTACGCTGATGAGATCATGCTTGATGACGAGCACAGGATGTAGACCCCACTCTCCGTTTGCCTCGCGGGTATTGACTATTGACTTGCCACTTCACCAAGCTTGACCGTACACAATATCATCGGGTATCTCAATTCTCATGTCCACTTTGAGGGAGAGCAGCTCTTGCGCGCAGCCCCTGCCTGTATTGCATACATGGCGACCAGCAGATGTTTCGTTACACGTGGCACTCTACACACGCCGCTCCATCGTGACTTCATGAACCCACCTCACAGGATTCGCACAGGGAAGGAAGAGGCAAGAGGGTGTTCTGGGGATTTAAAATCAGGTTTGAATGGTCACGATGGAGCCAGGCCCACATAGAAACTACGTCAATCAATCAATCAATCAATCAATCCATAAGGTTCTCGTGGGACCCATTTATAGATAGATCGTCGCGGCTTAAACAAAAATGTTGACCTCTTTGCGAGAGTCAAACCAGTCTCTCCTTTTAACTTTCCGTACCCACTCCAATATTTGGATTCATTTTCTTTTTACAATATCATGCACGTACCTCCTCGAAGTTGAGAGAGTTGAGTTTATCTCTTCAAATAGTATAGTTAGTAAAAATGTTTTGAAAATTAGTATGATAACATGTTATTTAAAAATGGTTAAGATAATTCGAGTATCCAACTATATCTTACAAAAACATTATCATTTCTGGCCGTAAGAGCACCGATCAGACATTGTGATCAAATTAAATAATTTTATAAGACGCACTATTAAAAATAATATAATTATAAATGTTCGTGATATTATAAACGTGACTCTAACGAGCATGACACCTAATTAAAATGAAGGGATTCATGTTTATGCAAACAAATTAACCGGCAACCTCGGAAAAAATGTGAAAAATTGAAAGTATAGAAAAAAAACAAATAAAAAAGCCCTAGCCGGGCAAGAGCTGAGCCGGTTGCCCCGTTCAAATGGGTAGTAAATGAAAGGGAATAGAGACGGCAGAGAAGCAGCATATCAAAGACGCGAAGAACAAGTGGTCGTCAGACAGAGACACGGAGTCTCTCTGTCCGAGTCATACACTGCTGTAGCAGCAGCAGCAGCAGCAGTACCACAAACAGAAAATCTAATATGATTAACCTAACCCACGCAAAATATATATAGTAATAATATATAAAAGAGAAATCCCCCGATGCTTGCCTTTCGTCTACAGATACTATAAAAGAAGCTAGCTAGTATTTGTACGAGCAACCCTAAACCATGGTTGGTGGTGGTGGTTAGTCCTGGTCATCCCCTTAATAGGTAGGTTCCCATTGCTTGCTTCTATCTTCTCTATAGAGCACCACTACCCCTTTCGACCCCATCTCCTCCTTCTTGTCTTTTCTTCCTGCAACAACGGGGTAGCTTACATATATCCATATATATATATATATATATATAGAGAGAGAGAGAGAGAGAGAGAGGGGTGGGGGGGATGGGGATGCTACTGTTTGACAAAACAAAAGAAAAGGAAAGATGACTTTTAGTTTATTCTCCTTATTTAGAAGAGAGAGGGAGAGAAAGAGTGTGGTTTCCAGAATCTGGATATTGGCCAAAGATACAAGTCCAGCTGATCTTTCAGCAGAGAGAGAGAGAGAGAGAGAGAGAGAACACGAAGACAGGGATATATCATAAATTGGGTAATTAGAAGTGGATGATGGTTTGATTTCTTTTGGTGCTAGGAGAAAGCTCTGGGGCAGGGAGGGGTGGTGTTGTTCAGATTGAAAAATATTAGTATTGATAGAGAAAGATTATCAGTTTGATGGGTAAGAGTAGGAAGCCTCAGAAAACAAAGGAGCTTTCAGTGGCAATAGCAGAAGCTTCATCCACGGGAGATCCAGAGACCAGGCAGCAGAGTCAAACTCCTAGAAAGAGAGGTAGACCACGCAAGATTATTGAAAAGAGTGAAAGCGTAGTGAAAAAGGAAGAATCCACAGCAGAAGGAGCTCAGGCAACTCATGAACAGGGTAGTGGGAGCCAATCAAAGAAAATTAAAACTAGCCAAGAAGAAGAAGCAGCAGCACAGCAGCAGGTAGAAGCAGAGGGGCCATCGTCTTCTACCAGAGGCAAGAAGAAAGAAGATGGGAAATCTGAAGGGAAGGAGCCTCCAAGGAGAAGCAGAAGGAGAAAAAGCAAACCACGAAAGAGCAGCTGAACAGGCAGGTTGCTAGCTAGCGATGGTATAGAATCAACAGCCCTTTATTGCTTCATCTTGTGATTAAAAATTTAAAACCAAAACCAACCAAAAGAACTTGAACAGGAAGGAAGATGAATTGACTTTTGGTGTCAGGATTCTTAATTAAGTTGCTCTTGTTCTTGCTGAGGCTTCTTGATTATCTCGATTTGTCCAGTCTTTCTTCCGAATTGATGGAACAAAAGGTAGAGAGGGCTTATCGTGTGCTTTGATTTTCGTATCATTTGATCACCATCCATTTGTGCCGGGATGCTTGATTGTTAATTAATTATTAGGATATTGAATCAGGTTTGTTCAAGTATTCCTAGCTATTTTGTTTTTTTCATTTTCCACCGTCCTCCCCATTTCTTTCCATTATAAGATACTCCTAGTCTACTTAGCTGCTGGTGGGAATATCTACTCATTATTTTCTAGAAAGTAAATTTTTTAACATCAATATATTAAAATCATTAAAAGAGTATCAATTTGATATTTTTAAATGAAACATGTTTTTTAAAATGCATTAAAAAATAGAAAGCCATTGCATTTCTGAAGAATCACATGTGCTCCTGATGGAAGGAGTTTTTTCTTCAAAAAGCTGCAATAAAAGCAATTGATTTTGTTTTTCTTACCGAATTTCAAGAAGTATAGCTCATAGTTTATGTATCGTAACGATTAGTCAAAATCAAATATCTCTAAATGTAGAGCAGCTAGCGAAAGGCAGACCGTACAAGGCAGGAAACTCTGACAGGTTTTATCGTTAGGTAGTAGTAGCTCACAAAAAAAGAGAGAGAGTATTGATATGGCCAACAGCATGGACGGGTGTTGAAAGCAGGCAATAAGAACCCTCTAACAACCCAGCTTGAATCATACTAATACTCGGGAGTTGATGTTTTTTTTTCCAAGTCGAACCCATGACATGTGTTCCTAAACCTTATTTGCTATGCAGTAGACAGCAGTTGCGTAGTCATGGCCTGATGCGACAAAGTCAAAAGAAAATAATAAAAAAAAACACAAGGGAAGAGGACGACAGCCAGAGAGACTTGGTCCTGTTACATGAAGGACAACAAATTTCTTGTCATCTCCACGCATTTTCAACCGAATCAGTTGAAATTAATGAGCGAAAATCGACCCGCTCTCTATCTTAATCTTTATTTTGTCCCGGTCAAGCCACTGATTTATTAAAAATCATCACCTAAATCCTCATTCCATTAATGGGAATCCGGTTCGAGGGCTGTAGAAGCAGTAGAATCATGTGTGGTGTGTATGGAACAGAGAGAAGGGGAGGAGATGCCCGCTTAGAACAAGTCGGGATAGGACTAGGATGGTGACTTACTTATCCATCGAAGATGGGACCAGGCCGTAGGAGGGCCAAAGCCTGCAAGTGGTGGGTCCCACCTGAAAAATCTAGACAGGCTACTACTGTTTGATTGCGGGCTCTTCTTAATCACAGCGCCTGTTTCTCATGGTGTTGTGAAACTGGCTCGGTCCCGCAGATCCACCGCCCCAGCTCATTACTTGACCCACGCTGGATTTTAAATTGAAAATTATCGTACTATTTGAAAGATATATTTAAATAATATGTTTTTATTTTTGAAATTTTATTTTTAATATAAACACATCAAAACACGTGTATAAAGATAGGAAGATTCTCCTACCTTTTCTTACGTGCAATTCCCCTCTTTCGGTAGTGTATCTCAGCAAATGAACATTTCTCTAAGCTTATCCTGCAGCTTATACGCCGTTTGAAAGCTGCTTCAAGGATCCAACGAATAGCTAAGGTTTGTGGACGATCCCTGGCTACAATCCCAGGGACATCTACCTGCTACTCCTACCTTTTTTACTTCGCGTATGGGCTTTATATATTAACAATTACCTAAAACAAAACGGAAAACACTGTTGAAAACACTGTGCACACACTCACATATGCACTGTGGATGCGAGCTTTTTCATCCGTGTGTCGCGCGAGTTCGTCCACCTTTTTTTTTTTCCTGCCTATGAAACAGTGTAATAACGAAATTAACCCCCGAAAAAGACAAAAAACAAAATTAGATATATCATTACTTTTCTCTGAGATCGCTCTTCGTTTTAGCAAAGCCACTCATCGTCGAAAAGAAATGCAACTTCAATATGACAAAGATTTAGTCAACGCGCACGTAGAGGTTTTGCTTAGATTTCTCCCTCGGGAAATCCTAATGGAAGGGAGGCTGGACAATAAAATCATGTTGTTGAACTTCCTGTGTCTAAGAACCACTTCCTACAAATGCAAGCAATGATATATCTAAAATCTTTCTTTCTCCATGACTCACTGCTAGGGAATTATAAATACGACTCAACGGGGCAGAGAAGCCATGAACAAGGTAAAACAGAGAAGAACATTTTTGGTGGCAGAATGCATGGAAAAAGTTGAAATAAAAAAAAAAATGATCTGGAATTGCCCAACTTAGAAGTTACGAAATTCTTCAACGTGCATGCGCGGTCGTCTTCAAGTAAAAAATTCCCCATGCATGACAGCGATGCAATGTCAGGTGGATGGTGAGTGCACTAAGGCAGTGCAAATGTAAGAAGAAACAACTCTCGACTGGTGTTGGTCCCACTTCAATAAACATAAAGTAAAACCAAGGGCACAGGAGGGTAAAAAACAAACATATGACGCACCTTTTTCAATGGAATTGGTGAAGATGTTTAAAATTAAGGGAGTAGAGAATCTCTCTGTATCTATGCTACGCCATAACTCAGCTCTCTCTTTCTAAAAAACAAACCTTTAGATACATGTGTGATAGACTCACCTTTTCCCTATCTATAGTCAGGGAATGCAAAACTGTGTTACAAGAGTACGAAACACCATCACCTAATAATTAACGACAAAAGATCAATTTTGGGTAATGAAACACATCATGGCAGTAATTTCATTCGGCGTTTTAGGCAATCATTTATGTGTCTGTCTATGGATTTTTTTATTTCAATGCTGATTCTGATCTCTAACCTGGTTGATCAGTGGGTGGTTTTATGATGTCGCTCTTTCCTATACCGAGATTGAACCGGATCAAATCCACCTTCTTCAGCTCCATAAACAGCCCAGGATGGTGTGGCAGCCATGTAGTCCTTGCTATTGAAAGGTTTACCAGAAGCAACCTGCATTTTCGTGAGAAAATAATTGGTTAGCGAGTCTTAATTAGAGAAAAGTACTTCTGAAAGAATGATATCGGTGCTGTTAACAACCAGATCATGGAACTTGTCATAATCTATCCATGTGAACCATTGACCGTCGACTTTGAACTTCTCTGTTTTTGCCAAAAGGACACAACATGAGTGGACATGCTCACAAGCAACCTCATATTCCCCTTTGCTTTTAAGAGACAAGGCCTCTGAGAAAGCTTTCACATCGGAATGCCAAGGCACATTCTCCATCGTCAACTTTGATGTGGCAGACCTGCATGGGAAAACAAGAATATTAATCACAGCATTGCTTAGTGCAAAACATGATAGGCTAAACAGCTTACGATCCACAGTAGGTAACGCCTTTGATTTCAATGAAATCAGGCTGTCCGATGCTAAAGAGGTTAAAATAAGCATCTAAATCCTCCGTGTTCCACCCTTTAACCAGTGTCAAGCGATAAACAGTCCGTTGTTGCTTCTCTGTGAGGGATTTCAAAGAGTCCTGAAAAGGAATTGCTATACATTACAACAGGCATGAGACATTAGTAAAAAACTGAAGTGCCTGCATGAATATCATGGATCCCCTCTATATGATACAGGAGAGGGACTCATGATCTGACAGGTTCCGAAACATGCTTCTATGCCAATGAAAAGCCAAAAGCATTATTAGGTAAAGGCAAAGGAAATTTAGGCCTTCAAAAACAATAGAGAGCATTTAGCTCTCCGTGTAGGCATAAGAAAAAGAGAGAGGCTATAATGCAGACAAAAAGATCTCTAACCCATTCATCACGGACAAGGCTTAGATTACCAAGCAACAGATCATTAGACTAGAAAGGAACTTACAATAAATCGCTCCCAAAAATCACCAAAAAGTGGCCTATCAATTGCCTTCAGGCTCTCCTTTGTTGCAGCATCTACACTGACATATAACTGCATGCATCAAAGATATCAAATAGTTCTGTTCCATCAGCAAGAGTACATGAATCTTTGGACACCAGATTCTACTTCGACAGAGAGAGGCGCCTTCATACCTGGGTTACAGGCTTCAGCATTTGAATCTTCTCAGGGAACTGTGCATTTGTTACTAGAAATGTGGATATCCGCCTTCGGTGCAGCTCATCCACTAGTGTATTAATCTCCGGATACATAATAGGTTCACCAACAAGTGATAAAGCACAATGCCTGGGAGAGAGACCTTCGTTCAATCGCTCAAGAGTAACACCTGCGGGAATACAATGTGCTAATAAATGCAGTAGATGACCCAGTATAGCGGAAAGGAAAAGGTTAAAAAAATTAATAAACTTCATCCACAAATTATAATTCCACGAAAAGTATATCATAGTTCAAAACACTTTCCATAAGAAAGGTCAATTTGTCAATAGGATAACTTATGTTCTTCAAGCAATTTGATTCTTGAGGTTTCAAAATAGAAAATATTTATTAAAAATCAATCAAAGATACTCACATCCAAGAACTTCTAGACTTAAGTAAATGAATCAGGTTATGTACCCATCCAAACGTAGTGCCTCCCCGCACCCCTCAAGCACAGAAACCCCTCTGCTATAGGCAAGTGAAATCATATAAATCTACTGAAGTTCTCACCCCAAACTTCTGTCCTGGGCTAACTAATTGTGTTCCAGGCTGAATCCCAATATCGGCCTGAGTATAATAGGGTCAGGTGGTTGCTCCCATTAAATGCCATGAGTGACTCAGATTGGGCACCATTATGTCATTGGAGGCATGACAGTTTTAAGACTTATCATCTCGCACTAGGAGCAGAAAGCATATTTACTGCGTGAACGTACACATACAACCGATCATAATTCTAAAGGATCTTCCCAAACAACAGCAACACGAAGAAAAAGATTACCAGGAACTCCTTTCATTTGCTTAATCATCTTTGTATGCAGATCTATGGCAGAATTCACAATCTCCAGAGGATCATCCATTTTCCATTGCCAACTCTTTCCTACAGGATTTGTGTGATGTCTCCAACAGAAAACACATTTGTTGGCGCATGCCAAACTAGGAGTTGCCTCCATGCACCTGCTCATTCAAGTTTAAAAATCACAACTCCCAGAGAAGGTAAAAATCATAACCAAAAAATATAAACCACACTAAATCTATATGAGCATATGACACTTGGGCCACAGCAAACAAATTTCTACCAGTAGAATTGGTCAGCTACTCAATCAAATGATATTGAGCATCTTTCCTATCTCTTCTAAAGAAAGAAGTTCATCAATTCAAAACCCAAACAGGAGAGCACAAATCACAAAACGGAAAATAAAACATACATAAAACAAAAACAAAGCAATCACCTATGACTTTCGATTCCATAAAAAGAGTGCTTTATAGCAACCTCCTCGCCCTCTAAGTTGTGATTTGGTCCATCTACAAATCTTAACACCACTATGTGAACCAATGATTTTGTATCCCTGCAAATTCAATACCGAAACTGAAATTAGGAAACCAAAAAATTTACACTAAGCAACAACACGGCTGCGTGAAGAATTCATAACTAGAAATGTTGTTTGATTTTATACCTGCTTTTCTAAGCTTGCTCTGATCACCGGAGTCACCATTTCTTTTTGACCATTCAATTTCCCATTCTCTCCATTTAGTTTCCCATTACTTTGAGCCTCGACAAACGACCTCCTTGACGGCCCTTTACCCGCAATATCTTCAAGATCAACAATGTCCGATTCCACCCCACCATCGTCCTCATCGTCATCGCTCTCATCAATAAAAACCACTCCATTGCCACTAACCTCTCCATTCTCCACACTCTCTCCTTTCAAAACCCTGGCTAGTCTCCCACTCCACTCCTCAAAAACCATATCCAATTCACCAGCATCCACATCACCCTCCCCAACTCCCACAACCTCTTTCGCTCCCAAATCCCTCAACCACCGCGAAAAATCTTTAGCCAAAGCATTAAATGTCTCGCCATAAGCTCTACTTCCAACACCAAAAACCGCGAACTTACATTCCGAGAGCATCAACGAGCCGACACGAAAGTCGCCAGCGCTTTCGGCAAGCCAATTCGCGAAGAATTTGGCATTTTGAGGCGCTTTACCATCTTCCCAAGTGGAAGCGATGATTATGACCAGTTTTTCTTTGAAGAGGTCCTCGGGCTCGTAACTCTGAGGGTCGATGAGGTCAAAATGGAGATTTTTTGAAGCTAGGAGACTGTGGAGACGATGAGCTAGGGTTTTGGAAGTGCCAGTTTGGGAGACGAAGAAGAGCTTGGGTTTGTTAGGGTTAGGGTTTAGGGAGATTTTTTTGAGGCGGCGAGATTTGTAAAAGCAGTAGACTGTAGTGGCTGAGAGCAAAGCAAGGAGAGTTAAGCGAGCGGGAGTGGAGGTTAGGGGCATGATGGTCATTTACTTATTATCAGGGGAAGTGAGGGGATTGTTGATGAGAGAGTGGCGCTAGTGTTTCTCCTTCATTGTTTGATTTGAAGTCACAGTTTGGGGGGGGTGAAGACTGGAGAGGAAGAAGACGACGGCTGTTTTTCTCAAGTAGAGATGATGGGCGATGAGTTATGACCCATATTTCACGAGCCTTTAAGCCCATGATAATTTGAATGGGCCTCAGGTTTTTGCTCATGAAATTATCTTTGGATCAACCAATGGGCTTCTAGTTATTTTGCTTGATTCTCAGGATGAAAACAAGGAAAGAATAAATCAGTCTTTCAAGACAATTTTGAAACAAATCTAACCATCAAAGTATATCGACTATTCGTTGAACAGCTTGAAGTCAAACCTTCTTTTCACACTGTTACGGATACAAAAATAATGGGGAAAATAGATAGATGGAGTATTGTGTCACGAAAACCATGTAAAAGGTAAAGTATCAATTCGTGGATGAGGTAAAAATGAGTGATTAAGCATATATTTCACAGTTGATGAACATTCAGTATGGAAGGCAGAGGCTAACAAAAATTGCCTTCCATGTATTCTACTTTCATCTCGCAACCACTCACTGTACATATACATGAGATGAGTTTTAAGGGCGCCAAGTGTTTTTTTGTGCACACAATATGCCCTCTCTATCCTGAGCATATGTCATGCGAATCTCCCAGTGCAAACTCCTCAGTATTCCCTCTAGTGGATCTAGTATCTCAACCTTATCTCGTATAACTGCCCAGCCACCTGGTCGTAGTATACGATCCATCTCGACGACAATCGACGCAGGCTGTCTACACCTGAAGGTACATTTAACATTGGATGAGTGATCGAAACCATATTCTCTAACTAAAAATAGCCAGCATTCTGATGCATGCAAAGAAACAAACTTCATGGTTCAGATGGGATAAACTCCTGAACTAAAAGCCCTTGGACTCGCTTGCTAGAAACACTAGAGAAATCATGTTGGCATGTTGCACTGAACACCTAAGCAACAAAGTGCTAGTTGAGCAAGCTGGTGAGGTGGGCTTTGTGAGTGATAAGATCACAGCAGAGTTCTATGTGCAAATACTATCGATGAAGTGACAGGCATGAAGAAGGCAGAACTGGAGAAGTAATTTGACCTGTTCTTGAGCCGTGAAAACAGATGATCAGCGTGTAAGAGATCATATGATCTTGGATATGTGCCAAAGGACTCACACCAATCATGATAGACGCCAACTAGTCCACGATCGTATATGATAGGAAGCGTGTCTGGTGCATGGACAGGAACCACATTCATCACCCAAACCTTGTGTTGTGCAAGAGCAGCAGCAAATCTGAATTTCCAAATGAAGATTACTGTAGCTTTTTAGAAAAAGTTTTAAACTATTTGCACAAGTAAAAAGTGCTGATAGAATTTATGTACGGGCCTATAGAACTTGTTCTTTTAACCACATCACCTCTTGAATTGTTTAAACAAGAGACTGCAACTTTCAAAAAAAATAAAATTGAAATTGATCAGTTAGCATACCCTCCATTGATGGCCTTCATGTCCATAATGTTCCGGATATTTGACCAGTCAATTCCCATTCCCGTGAGATAAGACTTCTCAACAATAGCTTTCCAGTGGCTGGTATCAGCAATCAGTTTTTCTTTATTGTTCATCCAGTCAGGATAAGTTTCAAGCCTCCTGGGCCATTCCTCAGGCCACTCTGTTCCGTGTTGTTCGATTGCAGATGGAACGGGGTGTACGCAAGTCTTCATAGGAACATACCTGACAAAAGAAGTTGCGGTCACCAAGTTAAAGGGCAATGGAGTTGATAACATGGGACTGAAAACTAATGCTCAACTGAAGTTTCATCTACTGACAGAAGAGAAATATTGATATTATAGCAATACTACAACATGAAGATCCATCATCAAAACGAAATACCCTAGGCTTACCAGGCTGCATCTGGATTTTCATTTTCCTTGCAAAGAGGTGGATTTTTATGCCTCCTCAACTCATATATATCATTTGACTCAGGCTTTTGATATATTTTGACACCCACTTCACCCACTTCATCAGTTTTATGAGCCAGAACGTTCCAACAGACAGATGCTGTCAATGAGGTCATAGCTGGAACAAAAGAATTGTATGGTGGAAGTAAATAAGCTTTGATGACTAATCCAGGCACACAACAGAATGAATGTTTCACATATATGACAACAAAACAATGCAAGAAAATACAGGGCAAATGACTGCTTCTCCAGGAAACAGAAAGCAAGCAACTGACTGCACCCTGAAGTCTAACCGAAAACCCAACTCAGTTTTGCAAGCTTTAAGCAGAAAAAAATTGTTGATAAAGTTTCTGAATCTGCAATGGTCTCAGCCTTTTTGTGATACATTTCTGTGCATGCTACATCAACTGCCTACGAGGAAAATATACCTTAAGATACTAAGTAGACCAGTTCACCCCCATTTGATGTCCCAAAAGTAAAATATACCTCAATAAACTCATTGACTAGAGAGATGAAACAAACAAAAGTACCAAACTTCTTGGACAGATTTGCTCCGCAGCATGGAAGAAAAAGAAAAGTTTTGAAAGCATATGGGATCAAACCTTCTTCCTCTTCAATATTGTCATGTTTAGTCGACAAAATAAAGTATCCACTAGGTCTTAAAATCCTATTCATCTCAAGGAGAAGTTTGCCCCCTGAAAATTGGAAAAGAACCATGATATTAACAGCAAAATTAAACTAGGCGAGGAGAAACAGGAAACACGAAATTAAAGTCAACTAATGCAAGAAGAGAGAAAAAGGGATAATAAATTGCAGACCATTGGAATGCCAATGAATGCTGCACCCACTACAGTGAATAGCATCAAAAACACCACTAGGGAAATGAAGCCTTCTACTCCAAAAAGGGCTGACTATTGTAGGAAAACCCCGCTCGAGGGCAACCTGAGCAAGGTCAACTAGATCATCCTTCAGCCCAAGTGATAATGTTAATACCTCCTTATCAAGGAGAGATGCTGCGAAGCTTGAATCTGTACATCCAATATCCAACACTACACGAATATTCTTTCCCCACTCAATGTCAGGCACCATCTATCAAAACCAAATCCATAATAGAGATTAGCTAGCTAGTTGCAATTTAAGAGACAGGCGTAATGGTGCTACACCATCTATCAAAACCAAATCCATATAGAGATTAGCTAGCTAGCTGCAGACAGAGAAAAAACCTCACCTCTTCAATTGAGTCGAGGTAATGCTGAACTCCACCCTTGAATTCAGTCTGGTTTTGAGGAAAGGTAAGATATTCTCCAGACTGCGCCAGCCAACTATTCTTCTTAATAAAGGCAGCAAGTTTTGGATGTGCCACATTGCTATATAATACCTGAAAACAAATAACAGAAACAAGCACATGAGAACATCAAGCAGACCTTACCTTTCCGCATACTAAAATTCAAAGAGGAAACAGAACCCGTGCATATACCTTCAATTTGCTTTCGGGCCAATGGACCGGGGTTCCATACCCCTCATGAGGGAGTGGAACAAGACACATTGGAGGTGTTTTCGGGCAACTTCTCTCAGTATGCCTATAACTTTGCAACCTTCCAGTGCCACTCTCAATGTCAATGCAAGGCATATAATTATGCTTGCTTCTTGTGCTACATAACCTCCAACTGTAATGTGCGTTTGGATCAAACACAGGACCCTTTATTTTCCTCTTCTTCCCCGTGCTTTTCGATCCAGCACTCTCATGTTCCACTTTCTCCACTGATTCTTGATCAACATTTTGAATCAAATCGCCATCTCCTTGAATATAATCATTCCCTTCAGTATTTTCACCATCATTTGCCTCTTCCTTACCATCCACCACTTCTCCTTCCTCCTCTTCCTTTCCGGGTTCTTCATCGCCTGATTCCTCTTGCCCTTGATTATCTTTCTCCCTCTCATTAGGCAACTTCTTAGTACCATCATCTTTCTCTTTTCTCTGAAGTGAAGCTTCTTCCTTTTTATCCTTTCTCCTAGATTCATGCTCAGTAACAGCCAAAGAAACAGACCCATTAATCTTTTTCTCATCTTTCTTCAATTCCAAATCAGATTCACCATTTTGCTTCTCATCTACTCTGACTGGTTCGTGTTTCTCTCTCTCTCTCTCTCTAGACCGAGTATGAGGTCTGCTTACCCTGGTGTTTCCCGCAACTGGTTCAGCAATATCATCAAAGCTCTCCCTTTGAGTGGTTGCTGAATTTGAGGAGGAAGAAAACATAGACCAAACAAATATAAAGCAGAACCCCATTATTGCCACCGCTGTCATCTTTACACAAAACCCATGTGGCCTTTTTGCTTGACGAGCAAGCCTAGCTATGGCCATCTCTGCACTGCCCCTGTAGCTAGCTAGCTAGCTAGCAGCTGCTATGTCTTCAAGTTCACAAGAAGATCTAATAGCAAAGCATGAAAAAGGAAAAAAAAAATGGACTTTAAAAGAGGGGTCTACTCTCAGTAGAAGGCATCTGCGGGGATAGGATTTGTAAAGAGGATCAAAACTCTAAATCTAGATGATCCGTCATTACAAGTTGAAAATCATAGAAAAAGAAAAATGATTAATCTTATAAACCAAGCAAGTTTGAAGTGGATAGATAGATTAATGATGAGCTTTAAATGGGCTTATATACTTTTGGATTTACCTTTTTCATCGCCCGTTTCAATATTTAAATCACATGGATTTTTTTTTATTTTATAAACTAGATTAGTAGGTTATCGGATTTAATAACATGAATTTCAAATCAAGAAAAAAAAAGGCATCTTTAATTGATATTTTTTTTATATCTAAGTAAGCAGTTACCAAAATAAGCCCTAGTAAAAAACCTTGCTCTCTCTAGTTCAGAATAAACGATAAAATAGAGGCACACAGCTTCTATAATCCAAGAACAATAAATTGAAAAAAAATCTCAAGTTCAAAACTCAAAAATTAAAAGTAAACAAAAAAACATTGTTGCACGAATTCATATCTATCAAGATTAAAGCATTTAATTTTAAGATACTTTTAAAAATTATGAATTTAAAATTGTTTTTTTTTCCCCGTTAAAATAATATTGTTTTAATAAAAAAAAAAAGATAAATTCTTAGAAATCTTGAACCGGTCCTTGGATAGGTTTTAAATTGTAGTGTTGAATTAAAACAAAAAAATCAGAATATCGAGGGAGACAATGGCGTTACCGTTACTAGCAAGGAAGAACTTTTTCACCAACGTAAAGAGAGGGGCAGAGTCTTCTTGGAGAAAGAATTGGCATGTGGTGAAGTCAGAATCAGATATATTTGTAAAAAGAAGAAGAAGAAGAGCAGACAGCGGTGTCGAAGGAAACTACCAGCCACTGATCTCACCTGCTACTCTGACTTTTTCCTCATTGGCTGCTGCCTGATTGTATACGCACCGGCTAACAAAACAGCATATGATGGCACGTGAAGTGACTCACCCCAGTTCTTGTACATTGCCAAGTTTGTAGGAAAGAAACTTGGTCACTTCCCCTGTTGTGGATCTTTACGTACTCATCAGTTCCATCCAAGATCTCCTCCTGACATAAGAAAACGTTTGCAGATTGAGGTTAGCATGATAAAGTTGAAGACCAATTTAGCTGCCTCAGCTTCCTGAGGAATGATAATATCATAGAAGCAGTTTCAGTTACTTGTCTCGGATATTTGAAAGTACAACTATAGGCAACAGTCTCGAATTTCTGCACTGTTAAGTAGATTCTGGAAGTATTGCATGTCGTGGGAGAGGAAACTCCACTGTGAGAATCACTGTCATCTCATCAATATATGGAGGATCTGAACAAGGATCCGTGAACAGGGCTAGACATTGGCTGGTCCAAATCCCCTGAAGTTTGATCACAGTACTAGTCTGGCCATAATATGCCATCAGATAGTAACTGCATCTGTACCCGAAGAAGTTCTTTGATGACATCCTCCGTTGTAATTACACCAACAGCTTCTTCATTCGATGGTAAATCCGGGATAGGAGCCTTCTCAATGTCCAAAATGCAAAACGAGCAACCTCCTGGATCAGATAGGATAGACATATATAGAAAACAAGGAGTAGGCATACCGGAGGAACTGCATCTTCTAGATCCACTGCTAAGAGGTTCTTCATTTACAGACATTCCGGGTGAAAATAATAATAAGTTCCAGGCGATGGGATGAAGAAGAGAGCGCATGGTATGCAATGAGGAGGAAGGCTGTGATAATCTCCGGGAGGCGAACTGAACGGTTATGATTGACGAGTATATCTTAATATTATAACAGTTTTGAAGTGTTAAAACACACGCACCCCCAGATGAATTCAACCTGCAAACAATTCATTTGCTTGGTTTTACTATTTATTTATTTATTTACGGCTCAGATGTTGTCCGGGGCCATTTTATGGTTTCAGCAGCACCTTGTATTGGTTTTAAAACTTCTAGACAGATGAAGTTCTTGCTTTGAATAAAGCTCACTCGCAAGAAAACTTAACCTAATCGTATACTAACTGGATAAGCAAGTGGAAAGAACAGCAAAAGAAGAAAACGGAAAAGAGGCGCCATTGCTGCTCCAACAGTCAAGGCATAACGAGTACAAACTGCTTGCGGCAGTATCTGTATCAAACAACCATAAGCGTAAGAACCCAGATTGAATCCATTCTGAAATTGCCAAGCAGACAACTTCTAAAATAAGAAGTCGAATGCTTTAATCATAATCTACCTCTCCAAAGTCCAAACACTAATACGAGAGAGAGAGAGAGTACCGGCGTGGATGCGATATTGAGGAAGGCCAAACTTGATGAGGACTTCATGGGCCGACAAGGCCCAGAGACATGAGAGCAGGAGTCAAGCCGGCCATGAGGCCACCAAAAGCCACCAATCCCATTATTATTACCACATAGGGACATGAACTTACTACTACAGGCTACAGCATCCTATGTCTTCTTGCTTGCTCTTTTATCAGAGAGTGGGAACTGATAAGTGAGTTTTGCAGGTTGGTTTGTCTCGCACGGCCTGCTCTCTTTCCTTCTTTGACCATACGGTCGTACGTATTAGTATTTTTGTCCTAATGAGAAACATATTCTCCATGGTTTAAAGCTACTTTCTTTTGATAGATTATCTATTAACTTCATCGATCCTTGAATGTACTTAGGAGGTAATTATGTCTTCTTTCTACTTAAGTTCAACCTTAATATGAGGTTGTGCTCTAAAACACAAATATTTCTTTATTAATGTTGATGTTCAGGATAATTTGTGTATATCTTAATTAATCTCACGAGTTTTAAAATTAACGATTATATAATTCTCTAGTGATCATTATATTTGCAACCACAAGACTCAAACCTGGAATTACAGGAGAAATAAACTCTTTAATTCTAGATTATTACCACTGAATAACCTATAATACGGGATCACATCGCTGTCTAACTAAAAGTAAAAAAAAAAAAAAGGATCGAAATGAAGAGAAAAAACAAAGCCCTTTGTCTTGAAAACGCGATGAATGAATTTGGTGACAAGGGGTAGAACGTGAGGGAATTAAAACGTTCAAAATAAGATTTATCTACCCGATCCCTTTCTAGCCCAGGAGTTTCAAAAAGGCTCCTTGTCTCCTTTAGAACCATTCAAATGCAAAAGTGATCCTCAACAGGAACCTTTCTCCATTCCACCAGTTGTTTCGTGACACTCGTGGAATTGGATTGGCCCTCCACGCTTGCAGCATGTGATCAAAAGCAAGCAAGCGCTATAGTTTGGGCAGTGGAGTAGGACCCAGGTAGAAGGTTGAGAGCCACTCACGCCTGGAAATAGATCTTTGCCATTGAGAGCTGACCATATTCATTGCTTCTGTTTTTCGATCCGACAGGGACAGCAGAAAGGGAAGGGCCATGCATGAGAAATGGTGGTACTCGTGGACTACATATTTCCCTTCCTTTTTTTTTAGAAATCGCGGTAGAGAACCTGGATACGATCGAGCTCTATTTTCAAGCGTTGGTTAGTGTGTGGTTCTCTTTTCTTATCCCTATCCACAACACCCTGATAATAATTAAACCCCCATTCTGTTGTATATATAGTGCATCCGTTCTATCACTCTTCTCTTCTATCAGTCTTCAAGTTTCTCCATTAAAAGTAAAATGTCAGACCACCAGAACGGTTTGCAGGAGGACCCACAATGGCTAGAGCTCAAGCTCCCGCATTTGCTGTATACCGATACAGTTCAGGGACTGCATGCAACAATTCAAAGCGAGTGGGACTCTCTCCGGCGGTCGGCATGCCAAACAGCAGCCGGAAGAGCCCTGTGGAAACATGTGATCCACGACCCTTTTGCAGACTTGCTGGCAGGGGAGACGTGTCTCAAAAGCTTTCATGAGAAGATAAAGAATGACCGCCTCAAAAATGCTCGAGAAACTTCAGGGGTGATTCTTGCGGTCCGGACACTCTGGTTTGATTCGAAAATTGAAGCTGCTCTGAGCTCCTTTAATGGTGAAGGGCAGGTTGTTCTCCTCGGCGCAGGTTGGTGGACACTTTAACCCAATTCTCCTCATGCTTTGACCATTTTACATTAACGATCCATCTTAAGATGACGATGCTGTAAATTCTGCTTCTTTCTCAAGAAGTGATGTCTAAAATAGTCGAAGGTCATTCACAACTACTGGAAGTAGTATATGCTGAATTAGACTGCAAGATCATGAACAGAAAACTGCTTAGCAATGATTGAATATGAAAATAGGATGCATGATCAGCACAGATAGCTTCCAGACCAGGGCCAAACTTGTATAGGCAGTCATATAAACAATCACAGCGCTTGCAGTACTTGAAGGTCTCAGCCGGGCAGCTTCCACTTCAAACGAGTGCGCTGTCTTAAGATGGCCCTCATACTGAAGTGGATCGACGGTGATAAATGCATATTAGAAAAGCATATCTGTATACTTATCATTCATAGTATTACTGTCATGTGTTGCAGTGATATTGAGCATTTTATGTATCAGGAATGGATGCAAGGGCATACCGTCTAAGCTGCTTGAAGGAAAGTGACGTCTTTGAAGTTGATTTTCCTGAAGTTTTAGAGGTGAAAACCACTCTTCTAAAGGCTGCGACGGAACCAATAGATGGACACCTGCATCCAATAATAACAGCAAAATCCCTAAACAGAGTAGCAGCTGACATTAGAAATAATGACTGGCTTGAAAAGCTTCAGAAATCAGGGTTTGTGCCGGAGAAGAACACAGTCTGGGTGCTGGAAGGTATCCTCTACTACCTCTCCCATTCCCACGCCATGCAAGTACTAAGAATCATAGCTGATAAATGTGCACTTGCCCGCACAGTGCTCTTGGCGGATTTTATGAACAAGCCATCCACCACCCTCGCAAATTCCATCTTCCACTTCTACAGTGATTGGCCCGATCATCTGCTTCCATCTCTCGGATTTTCTCACGTAAGGCTTTCACAGCTTGGCGATCCTGATGCTCATTTTGGACTCATGAACGACCCCCTGAACCTGTTCAACAAGCTTCGCAGCTTGCCCAGGTCAGTGCAAACCCACCCGGATGATGGGACGCCATGCTGCCGCTTATATCTGGTGGAGGCCTCTGGTTTGCCCAGTCAAAGTAACCAATAGATATAGTTTGGCCAAGATGTAGGAATTATAGGTGTCCGCCACATCTGATCACTAGAGAATATGTAAGCACCGTTGCTTTTAGTGTTGCCTTCGGAATACAAAGATGCATTTGAAGTTTGTTGCTTCTGTAAGAATGCAAGAGTCCATATTAGAAATTTGTCAGGAGGAATGATAAATGGGCTCACTTTCAATTCAGCTTCACTTGACAGGCAAATGTGACTGCCACAATTCAAGATTTGAGAGATGTAAACCGGTATTAAGAATAAAACTTGCCAACAAAAGATTTCGCCAAAGTAAAATGTTAGCATACAAGGGGTGTACACTCAGCTAGCAAGATGAAAAGGTGTGTTTGGATTTATCTCTAGGGGAGGGGAGGGGAAGGAAGGGGAATTATAGTCTTTCCAAATTTGGATTTATAACTTGGTTTCATGAATAAAAACAATCATAAATTTTGTTCCCTTCCCTTCATTAACCCAAATTGGGGGGGAGACATTTTAATAAAAAGTGGATAATGGAGGTTAAAAAAGGTTCCCTTCTCGTCCTATTAAGATTTTTTCATTTTAAATAACTTGTTCCCCCTCCACTCACCTCCTTCCCGGACAAAAATATTCAATGATGAAATTAGCTAATCAGTGTGGTATTTGTAAGCATAGTATGGAAAACATACCTGTCAGAAGCAAGTTGAACATTGGTTTCATTTGCAAGACCATCAAGGGAAGTGCAAGATCTAAAAAGTACAGTAATCCTCTGTTTCTAAATCGTCTTCCTATTCTTTCAACCTTGTTAAGCCCCGACCTTAACAGCTGGTCTTACCACAAATTGACAGGTTGACCTGTCATTGGTTCCACTGGTAGGAGGAAACTGAGTGCCTTTATCTGGATTGTAAGATGATTGCGGCAGTTGTTGTCTTTTTAACAGAGCAATCCTGGACCTTGAAGTAGTTGAAGACAGACCGAGAGAGAAGAGCATCCCCCGCTCATGCCTCGAGGTCTTCATTCCATAAACAGTAGATACTAGCTTTTCTGTAATAGGAGCTGATTGCCAGCTTAGAATTCAGGTGGCTTTCCTTAACCACACCGTGAAAGCTGTCCCATCTGAAAGAGTTGTTGATGGAGGAGATACATTTCGATCCACAAGATCAGCAAAATCACGAGTCCTGAGAAAGACCATTAATTTTTATCAGGATCAGGTCATTGGAGTTGGAGGCCATTTTTCGGAAAGCGGAAGAGTTGTATCAGGATCAGGTCGAGTGCCCTCTTACCCTCTGATACCTTGTATGAAAAGTAAACAGAGCAGAACAGGAAAGATTACAAGTGTTTGAACTGGTCGGTATGGTTATCATTTGCTTGTCATTCAACGTATGTATAGAGTTTTACATGCAACAAACTCTGGAAAATCAAGGAGTACACCTGGATGATTTGCAGCTAGGCATTAATCCATTGTTTTAATCAAACAGAATGAGAAAATCTTGAGGTGGTGTGTTTGCTGCATGCATAGCTGTCAATCCTTCCCCTTACCAGTGATTTTGCATCTTGGATTCGTCAACATAGGATTAAGAATGAAATGATTGCGTGGTTCGGATTTCTTGATATTTACTATTATTTATTAATTAATAAAACAAAATAGTTAATATATTTGTATAATATTTAGATTTTTCTAATACAGCATAATATATACATACCTTAATATTAATATAAAACTTCAAATTAAAGTTGGTCTCCTTCAACATTTCAAAAGTTCACTATTGACTACAAAATACCTTATCAACTTCATGTAGTAACTAGTCAATCTCAGAAATCCTCTAGGAATGGTAGCTCGCTCTGCTTCCATGCAGTATCAAAATACTCACTCCATGTAACCAAAGGATTTATGTGTTACATAATAATATAAATGGGTTTTACCTAATAGTTTAAATTCTTAAGTAAAATGGTATTGAGGAAATATGCAACCCAGACTGAAGATCCACACAAGCAGATACTCATGCCAAAATCAAACCTTCCATGTTAAGCTTCCTGCCGTTGGGATCAGACCGTTATACTTCTTTCCATATTTAGCTTTGTAATCCCTTCATTAATGTACAAAATTATTGTCTTAATTACCAGCATCTGTATAGGCAATTATGTAGCTACTCTTTGTGTATATATACACTGTAAAGAATCAATGAAAAGTGTGGTGGAATTATTCATTGAAATTGTGTCTCTAATTATCTTATATGGTATCAGAAGAGCCTTTCTCCACCGAGCAACACGATCCCCTTCCCCAAATACAATGTCATCCTCCGAAACTCAATCCGCTACCCGAACCCCACAACTCAACCCACTCTCACCCCATCCATCGAAAAACACCCTCATTGCATCGAACATTACAACACAAATCAATGAAAAGCTACAACCATCCACCTTTCCACAGTGGAGAGCACAATTTGAAGCTCTCCTTATAGGGTATAATCTCCTTGACTACGTTCATGGAATATCCCAGTGCCCATCCCCTGTCGGCACCTCCACCACTGAGTTAAATAAAACTCATTGGGTCCGTCAAGACAAATTGATTCTCAGTGCTATTCTGGCTTCAACATCAAGCACCATCACTCCTCTCATAGCCACTACCAAAACCTCCCATGAGGCTTGGACTAAGCTTCATCATCTCTATGCCAGCAAGTCTCGAACCCGAGCAATGCAATTGAAAGAAGAACTCACCTTGATTCAACGAGGAAATCGTTCGATTGTCACCTTCCTGCACACGGTTAAAGCCCTTGCAGATGAACTCTCTCTCATCGATCATCCCATTGCAGATGATGATCTCACCCTTTACATCCTAAATGGATTGGGTCCTGATTTTCGGGACATTGCAACCTCAATAAGAGCAAGGGCCACTTCCCTTACCTTCGAGGAGCTTCATGATCTTCTCGTTGGGCATGATAATTACCTGCGCCAGCTGGAATCCTCGTCGCAGCAGCTCGTCGCCTCTGCTCACTACACTCACCGTCACAGGCAGACGACATTCTCTCCAAATGGGAATCCCCGAAAGGGCATCTTGCCCAGGCCATATAAGCCCACTGGCTTGCCCCAGCAAACGGCCCAATACCCGGGTCCATTTAAAGACAACCGGAGACATCAACAAAACAGGCCCAGTCAGAGACGTTTTCAGCCCAAATGCCAGCTATGTGATCAAGTCGGGCATATTGCAAAAACTTGTTCACAATTCCGTACATCTGATTTTATGGCAAATTGTGCCACGGCCTCAAATCAAAAGGACCAAAAATGGCTCCTTGACTCTGCTGCGTCTCATAATATTATTGGTGATTTAGGAAATTTATCTATTCACTCTGAATACGATGGCACCGATGAAGTTGTCATTGGTGATGAGTCAGGTTTGCCGGTTACCCATATTGGTTCTTTAACTTTAAAATCACTCACACGCACGTTTGTTCTTCATGATACTCTATGTGTTCCTAATATATGCAAGAATTTAATTTCTGCTCATCATTTTACATTACAAAATAATGTTTTTCTTGAACTTCACCCCTTTTATTTTTTGGTGAAGGATCCGACTACGGGGGCGATCATACTAAAAGGAGCATGTAAGGATGGCGTGTATCTTTTTCCAAATTCGTTGATGGGGCCATCATCCCAAATTGTTGCCAATGTGCATGAACGGACGTCATTTGAAGGCTGGCATAAGCGCCTTGGACATCCCTCCGTTAAAATTGTTCACAGTCTTGTCAATCTTTTTTCACTTCCAATTAAAGAAAACAAAAAACAAAATAATTCCTTGTGTTCTTCATGTTCTATCAATAAAGCCCATCAACTTCCTTTTCATTCCACAAGCATTCAAAGTCATGCTCCCCTAGACACTATTTATACTGATGTGTGGGGACCAGCTCATTGTGATGGTCTAGATGGTTCACGTTATTATTTAATTTTTGTTGACCATTACACCAAATATTTGTGGTTTTACCCCATCCATGCTAAATCTTGTGTCAAAAATATTTTTCCCCAATTTAAAAAAATTGTTGAAAAACGTTTTCAAACAAGCATAAAAAGTCTTTACTCTGATAATGGCGGGGAATTTATTAGCCTCAAACCATTTCTTTCTTTACATGGCATTAGTCACTACACAACTGCACCGCACACACCTCAACAAAATGGCGTCTCTGAACGTCGTCACCGTCATTTAGTTGAAACAGGTCTTACTTTACTTCATGATGCAAATCTACCTTTATCATACTGGCCTCATGCATTTTATACCGCTGCATATTTAATAAACCGTCAATCAACACCCTTACTTCAAAACAAATCCCCTTTTGAAACATTGTTCGGTCAAAAGCCAAATTACCTTAAATTAAAAACATTTGGGTGCATATGCTACCCTTTGACCCGTGCCCTATACCAACAATAAAATGCAGCCCAAATCCACACCATGCATCTTCATTGGGTACTCCTTAACCCAACATGCCTACCGGTGTCTGGAGCCCAATACACTTAGAGTGTATCTGTCAAGACACGTGCTCTTTGATGAGAGCAAAACTTTAGCCTCACTTTTAACTTCATCCTCTCGGCCCGAATCGTCTCTCACCTCTCAGCCCGCTTCGTCACTCATTCCTCTCCAACCACCTCCTGTTCCTCCACCTTCTTCGGCTCCATCAGCGTCCTTGGAAAACGATCTCGCCGCCGATCCATCTCCTCCAGGTATGTCTTCTCTCAATTCTTCACCAATTTCTTCGAATTCGTTTAATACTGCAAATATGAGTGATTCACATGCATCTGCTTCCTCTTTGAATGATAATTCCTCTAATCCAGTCACCTCACAACCACCATCTCCCACGGTGACTTCCACTAGTCCCAATGATGCCATGAATCACCGCACACACTCCATGGTCACACGATCTATGAATCAGATTTTCAAACCCAAACAGATCAACCTTGTCACCAAACACCCCCTACCACAGAGTCTAGAACCCACGGGTGTGACTCAAGCCCTGTCCATGCCTCAATGGCGTGTTGCCATGTCCGATGAGCTCACTGCTCTCATGCGCCATGGAACTTGGGATTTAGTTCCCCCTCCACCTGGCTGCAACCCCGTGAGCTGCAAGTGGGTTTTTCGTGTGAAACGAAAACCCAATGGCTCCATTGATCGGTTTAAAGCCCGGCTTGTAGCCAAGGGCTTTCACCAAAAATATGGGATTGATTACACTCAAACCTTTAGTCCTGTAGTAAAACATGCGACCATTCGAACAGTTCTTAGCATTGCTATGATGCAAGGATGGTCCTTAAGACAAATGGATGTGAACAACGCATTTTTACATGGTAAGCTGACTGAAACTGTCCACATGAGTCAACCACCAGGTTTTAAGGATCCCTCTAAACCTCACTATGTATGCAGATTACGCAAAGCCATTTATGGCCTTAAACAGGCCCCTAGGGCTTGGTACTGCACACTTAAGGCTGCTCTTATTGCTCTCGGCTTTACTATATCAAAGGTTGATCCTTCCCTGTTTATTTATCGCACTGACTCGATAATTTGTTTCTTATTGGTTTATGTGGATGATCTTGTACTTACTGGTAACACTACCTCCTTTGTGCAATCAATTGTGACACAACTTGGTTCCAAATTTCACCTAAAAGACATGGGTATTCTTAATTATTTTTTAGGGGTGGAAGTTCTCCCCACTTGTGCAGGACTTTTCTTATCGCAGCATAAGTATATTCGGGATTTGCTCACTACAACAAACATGGTGGGTGCCAAGGACATTTCTACTCCTTTATCAACCCAGACACCTCACTCAAAACCCGGTTGATGGAGCTAGCTACCTTTGGCGAGCACCGAATTTCGACGGGTAATTGGAAGTCTTCAATATCTTTCTTTAACTTCGTCCCCGACATTTCTTTTGCTGTCAATAAATTGTCACAGTTCATGCACAAGCCTACCCACTCCCAGCTAGAGCTGCGATCAAGCGATTGCTACGCTACCTCAAGCAGACCATCTTTCACGGCATTCACCTCAAGAAGAACACATCCTGGACTCTTACAACATACTCAGATGCTGATTGGGCTGGAAACATTGATGATCGCTCCTCTACGTCAGCCTACATTAGCTTTCTTGGTCAGAATCCTATCTCATGGAGCTCCAAAAAACAGCGAGCCATTGCCCGATCCTCCACCGAGGCTGAGTACAGATCACTTGCAAACGCAGCCTCCGAAACAATATGGTTACATGGTCTCCTATCCGAACTTGGCTTCCCCATCAAAACTACTCTGCTGTTACTATGTGACAACCTTGGCGCCACTCACCTCAGCTACAATCCAGTCCATCACTCTCGGATGAAGCATATTCAAATCGATCTTCATTTCGTTCGTGACTTAGTTCAAAAGGGTTCACTCAAGGTTCAACATGTTCATACTCAAGACCAACTGGCAGACCTACTAACGAAACCCTTGTCCCACCAGCGCACTGAATTCCTCAGGTCCAAGATTGGCCTCACCGATGGTAGCCCTATCTTGCGGGGGCGTATTGAGGAAACATGCAACCCTGACTGAAGATCCACACAAGCAGATACTCATGCCAAAATCAAACCTTCCATGTTAAGCTTCCTGCCGTTGGGATCAGACCGTTATACTCCTTTCCATATTTAGCTTTGTAATCCCTTCATTAATGTACAAAATTATTGTCTTAATTACCAGCATCTGTATAGGCAATTATGTAGCTACTCTTTGTGTATATATACACTGTAAAGAATCAATGAAAAGTGTGGTGGAATTATTCATTGAAATTGTGTCTCTAATTATCTTATAAATGGTTCTTTAATATAGTATCAGAGCTTTGTTAACCTAGCGGTCACTAGTTCGAATCTCATCACCCCCATTCTATTTGATAAAAATCAAGTACAAGATAGTATGAGTCTATGCAAGTTTCAAACTCAAAAGACTTTCTCTTGAGGGGATGCGTTAGAAAATAATATAAATCATATTATAGGACCAGCTTAACAACTTTTAGATGAGATGGTTTTTAACATTCTGAACATGATCGTTTATATTTTGATTAATAAATTCAATTAATTATACATGATAGGTTAAAATTATATTTTATAGTTTCAGCACATGAGATTCTTTTCGAACAATAAGCAGCATTAACAATCATAATTCTTAACCCTAAACCCCCTATTCATTGTCATGGACACACAATTCATATCTTCCCTTCAATGCTAATAGTATTCCCTTCATAAACTTTTACATGCAACATGATCATCACAGAAAACCTGATAACAATGAAAGACACCTCATCTTTTATATCCACACTCAGGAGCTATGTATGTATGAAACAATCAATTACAGAGACAACTTGGAGCTTGTGTCCCAAACTGATGACAGGCTTACAAACCCTAAAATTATATTTTCTGTAAAATAATTTCTTCCACTCTCCTTTCACTATCAGACATTTTCTTCTGTCTCGACAGTGTTAGCCTCATTGCGGAATCTTTCATCATTCGCAGGGCATCAGATACTACAATCACCATTTGCTTGCATTGATTTTTGATGAAACTCCATCAGAAACGGATCCGAGGATGCTGTTTGTTGAGCACTCAGATGTGGAACGCACACAATACATGAACAAGTGCAAATGAAACTCCACAGAAGGTCAGCTAGTGCTCATCTAGCCTGTCCATATCTTGCATTTCAAGTGGCTCAGGAAAGATTTCCCTGGAAAATCTTTTATTAGAAGATGAATGTTCAATCCCTCTGCTGCTGTCCCGAGATCCCACTCTCCCTGACTGCTTTAAGCCAGAGGTGTTAGCATGGCCCAGAGCCGCGGCATTATCTGAGCTGTGTCTCCAGCTACCAAAAAAAGCAGCACTCCAAGATCTCCTAGATGAAGTTGCTCTCAGCCTTCCTGAACTACAGCTGTCATCTCTTACCACTTTCAGAGGGTTTTCCAAAGCTTTGAGAACATATTTCATTGGAGGACGTCTCGAAGGTTTGGAGTTAAGGCATGACCTAGCCACAATGGCCATTGCCCATACCTCTTCCAATAAATCTTCATCTACGATCATAGATTGGGTCAACAATCTTTGCCACCAGTTCCCTGTCATGTATACTGATTTGCGCCAGCGTGTGTTCTAACCACTCCCTTGTGGTGGCATCATCTGATTTGCTTATGCCAAGCTTGCCTGTAACAAGCTCAAGCAAGACCTTCCCAAAACAATACACATCATGAGCACAAGTTGCTGGAGATGAGCCTGCCCATTATCAAAGAGATCTATCAGAATTTCCTTGATTTTGTTTTGCAAACTGACACTTGTAGTAATACTCAAAATTATTGGAGAAAAGGAAAGCTACAACTGGCAATATACTAGATATGAATGAATTCTTTGAGAAACTTCAACTTCGAAGCTAATTTACTTGTCAAAATACCAGGGCATTGATCCATAAGTTTAGTTTACTCGATGTATGAATAAAGTGTAAACCAAGATTATTTACTCAAGGACTAGAATGATACATCGTCAAAGTCATCTCTACATAGGACTACGCAGCTGGGTCCTTGGCAATGATTTACCTCAGATCCATCTCAAAAATTATACGTGCTATGATGCAAATTGGCGGGCTAGGAATTTTAAAAGATGAAGAAGTTCACTTGTGAGAGAGGGAAACGTACCAGAAGTCCCTGGATCAGAGACAGAGGATCTGCACATGGGCATGAGGAATTGCTATTAGATCCTCAACAAAGGATAATAAAAATGAAGAGCAGTGGTTATAGCATCATTGAAAGGCAAATACATGAACTTCTCCCATCCTACACATAAGGCATTACTTTCCACTTGGTTTCGTGTAACCAAATGCTTAAAGAACCAAGAGCACTTGTAGTGATCATTATGTTCAAGGACTATGATGATGCCCAAACACCCAGGGAGTGGACCAACTACCCCTGGTGGCAAAACTACTGAACTTCCTGCCATGATTTAACCCAGCCATGATGTGTTGTTTCTAGCCATGTTAATCTGGAGTATTACATCACATAGCTAATGAAAACAGATTATGGCTGGGTCAAATCATTCAGCAAATCAAATAGGTGAATTTACTGTCAGATCCTAGTGAATGCACTACTTCAAAACGCCCAAAGAGATTAATAGCCACAGCACTTACTGGGACTTCCGCATGAACCTTGTGAGAACACTTTGGTGCATATCCCCTTCCTGGACACGAACCCCGCTCAAACTTCCAAGTCGAACCTCAAACTTATCATCAAGAAGGATACTGCTCGCTTGAACATCTCTTCAAACACCAAAAGGAAATTGCATTTGAGAAGTTAGAAAAGACTGGAAATTATCCATCACAGATAGAAATGTCATGCATGCTACATTACTAGTTCATAGTTTAAATAAAGAAGATGATAAAAGAGACAGTCTCAAAGCACATGGGAAGTGCTGTTATAATCTGCAGAAACATCATCCCAAGTCAAACGTTCTCATCAAAATTTGAATCCACATCCTGCTCCAGTCGCACCCTGTGCCTTGATCTCTTGAGCTAGCAGCCAAGGGCAAAAGACAGGTTGCAATTCAGCTTCATTACACTTTAGCATTGCTACATTCATTCCAGTCTCATATGAAATTAAACAGCGGAAACAGCAATACTAATTAGCAATAAATAGGTGATTGAGAACATCATCCTGTACCAGGCCTTGTACTGACAAGATATCAAGCACAAAAGATTCCATACTGAATACTGAATGTGCAAAGCGTGAGCTTCTACATACATTATAATTCTAATTCCTGTTTAAATAAACTACATAACTAAGATCAACATAATCAGAAAAAACTATTCCAGCAAATATGGAGGAGAGTGAGGCTATCCAAAAGCAAGTACAAGTACCTATGAACAAGGGGAGGGTTGCACTCGTGGTGCAGGTAAGAGAGACCTTCAGCAGCTCCAGTAGCAATTTTCAGTCTTGTAATCCAATCCAGGGATTGCAAACCATCGTCCTCAAATTTGGTTACCCTGTACAAAGATTCAGCCAAGTCTCTATTTGGCATGTATTTGTACACCAATAGCTTCTGATTCTCCTTCTCCAAACAATGTCCCAAAAGAGGGACAAAGCGTGCATGTGAATACTTGCTCAAAAATTCTAATTCTATCATGTAGGAATAATGTTTCAAGCTATGTAAATTGATTCTTTTGACAACGATAGGAATTCCTCCTTCCAAAAAACTCTGGTAGAGATCTCCAGAGTGACCATGTTTGATGAGATTTCTTTCACTAAATTCACTAGTAAGACCGAGTAACTGCTCATATGTGAATGACTCTCTCGGACTAGATACGCTAGTAGGATCCTTGGGAAGTGGTGGGCTATCTCCATCTGGAACACGACCCACATCTGCACTTCCTCTTTCATTTGTAATGGTATTACTGAACTTCCTAAGGACCACCACGATCACCAGTACCAAAATCGTAATGAAACCAACTCCACCAAGCACTCCCACCAAAATGTATATCCATCGTTTGCGTTCCTTTGGGACAGGACTTGGCAGTGGTTGCTGTCTTGACTCTGGATTTCCAAAATTATCGAAAGTTAAGCCTCTCTCAGCATAAAACAATCTACAATCTTCCAAGCTCCTCTGATGAGGCACTGTCTGAAGGCAGTTCATGTCAAGGCTACCATTTCCTGGACAGCTAAAAGGAACCTTTCCTTGGAAATAATTACCCGACAAATTAATGGAATTACAGTTCTCAGATGAAACAAGCCGGAGTTCCATATAACTGGTTGTTGGAGAGATTAAACAGTACAGTACCACTGGCATGACCCTTGAGACTAAAATTCGACAAATCAGCTGTAAAATTATTAGCAGAAACATCAAGAACCTGCAAATTCTGCAAGGACCACAGTGCAACAGGAAGAGCACCAGCAAATTTATTCTCTCTTAACTCCAAAACTCTCAATTTTGCAAGACTCGAAAACAAACCATCCGGTAATCTACCCTCCAATCGATTATCCCTCAACACCAACACTTCCAAATTCCTCATCCGCATAAACTCTGCAGGCAACAGCCCGGATAACGCATTCATGCTAAGATTAAGCTCAACCAAGCTAGAAAGATTACCCAATTCAACAGGCACCGAACCCATAAGACTATTATCAGACAAATTCAAGAATTTTAGCCTGGAAATACTACCAAAAGAAGATGGTATGGACCCAGAAAAATAGTTTGAAGAAAGGTCAAGACTTGATAGATTCCTAAGCAATCCAAATTCACTTGGTACCGGCCCAGTAAATGAATTCCTTGAAAGATCAAGAACTGATAGCTGCATTAACTGCCCCAATGCAACAGGTAGACTACCAGCAAGATCATTACTACCTAGATACAAAGCATTGAGTCTAGTCAAATTACCAAGCGAAGCAGGAATCGGACCGGTGACTGAAGTAGACCGGAGATCCAAGACCATCAAAAAACCAAGCTGGTGACCGAACAAATCCGGTATCGAACCAGGAAGTGAAAACCCTGAAGCATTAAAAGTCTCCAAGAAAGTGCAATTAGCCAAAGACTCAACACTGAAACTGGGGTTCAAACGGCCGACCCGAGTCCGCTTAAACCCGGATATATTGATCCCAGTGACCCGCCCGTTTCTGCATTGAATTCCTCTCCATTTCTTGCAGGGGTTGTATTTTATTGGCCAGTCTGTGCTCCTAATCCCCAACGATGAACGGAGATCAAACAATGCTGACAGTTCATTACTTGACTTCAAGAAATCTTGCTGGCCCAACGTGCAGTGAAACAAGACCAAGATTGTAACTAAAAGAAGTTCGTTCATGTCGTCTTCTTCTTCTTCTTATGACAATAAAGTAAAGTTGCAGTCTACTATCCTCTGCGGTGTCTCATCTTCTAGTTGAAGAAATGGTGTTGGTGTTGACTACTGCCTTCTTCTTTTCTTTTCCTCTCTTCTCTCTGTGCACTAACACGTACTGCAACTGCTTGTTATCTTGAGTAAAATGAAAGAGAAACAAAAAATGAAAAGAAAGCAGTCTTCTTTACCTCAAATCAAGAGCTTTGATTCTGCCTTCGATGCTTTTGCTGCTATTCTTCTGTTCTAGTTGAGTTTAGCGAGCCAGCCAACCAGACTTTTCCTTTTCTTTTCTGGTTTGAATAAAATTATACTGTGATGAGGCTGCTGCCGAAACTGAAGGCTGAGGTGCTAAGTGGATAGCATTGTTGACTGCGAGTCGTCATAAAATCTGTAAAATAAATCCCTTTAAGAACCTGTGATAATTTAAACAGTGATGTTCGAGAAAAAGAGCGCTTAAATTAATATTGATGTCGGGGGAAAAAGATATTTTTACATTTACGTTATTATTATTTTAATTTTATGAAGAAAATAGCTTTTATGATACCTTTATTTTCTTACAAAAAAAAATTTGACCTTATTATTTTTAGTGTTTTTTTTTAAATTATAATTTAAATAAAAAAAATAATTTTTATTATTATACTAAACACACATTTAAATTATTGGATATTAACCATTGTTACTGAACTAGTTTTTTATTTTAAAATAATTATAAAGCACATCTCTTATTTTATTTTTATTTTTATTTTTATTTTTATTTTTATTTTTAAAGTAGTGTTTAAGAGTGTAATGGTGATTATTTTTTAAAATATTTTTTTATTTTGAAAAATATATAAAAAAAATTATTTTTTATTTCAGATAATTTAATTAAAAATATTAAAAAAAACTTTATTTTTAAAAAAAAAACAGTAGCGAAATTAAATGTGGTGTGAACTAAAAACAATAAATCCTTGCAGGTGTTTGAGGCACGGGATTTTAAGAGAGGAGAGGCAGACATTAATGACAAAAAGGAGGGTGTGTACCTGCCCCTCAACGTCACCGGACTGCTTCATTCACTCCACCGCCTTTCAACGTCACCGGACTGCTTCATTCACTCCACCGCCTCTCAACGTTACCGGACTGCTTCATTGACTCCACCGCCTTTCAACGTCACCGGACTGCTTTTAGTGAAACTTGTAGCATTTTTTGGCCTGGTTTCAAAATCTATGCTCCTTGGGGTTGAAAGTAAATATAAAAAACTTGATTGACCAAATATTGTCTTGGTAGACCGGTATCCAATCCATTAATTTCTTTTTTGTAGTTAAAATAATGTTTTTCTAGGAAAACAAGAAAGAGTTAATCCTCTAATCTATAATTCGAGATTCAGGTTTGTTAACTATGATAAAGTCAGTTCTCCTCGGGTAGACCCATGGAGAAGTCCTCGGGTTCAGCACCCACTCAGCCAGGAGTGGTGGCCGGCCGGCCGGCTGGCATTGGGTTCAAAAACCCTCTCTCTATATATAATGTATTTTCTTGATAATAATATTTGGATTAAATGGGTCTAACTTGTGATTTTAATATTAATTTCAATGTATTTTTTCGTCGCCGTAATTATTCCCTCAAGAGTATGTTTGCTTTGACTTCACTGCTAAAAATAGTCCCACCGTGTTTTGAATATAATAATTTTAAACTTAGAAATATGTGTAGACGCAGTTAATAACAATTATTTATTTAATTATTTAATTATTTTTCATAGGAACTTGCAATCTCAGAAAGTTGACGTGTGAGAATACAAATGCGCCACCCAGTACCTTTTCTGGCAATATCGGTGCACCAAATATTCGTCCAATTGACTATGTTTAAAAACATAAAAACAGGACATGTCTTTTTTGGTAAAACAGGAGTTTCAAAACTATATTAAATATTAAAATATTACAATACTAGAAAACAAGCTTAAATATTATTTGTCAATTTTATCAAATGTAGTCTTCTATTATTTTATTGTTTCTTAAAATTATTGTTTTTTTCAATTATAATTTTATTTCTATACCAATTTGGTCCTTTTATTATTTGTTTTTCTCATATCCTTTTCTTAATTAAAACTTTTTTCCATACCCTATTTTGTTCTTGTTATTTTGACTTTTATTTACTTTACATAATTTATGAAAATATTTTTTTTCAATTCTTGCTATTTTATTTTGTTTTTTACTTAGACTTAGTCCTAATTTTTATTTTTTAAAATAATTTATTAAAATATTTTTTTTATCCTCCTTCAACTTTTTTTTTTATCTATTGACTTTGATCCATGTTCTTTTAATAAACTTGAAAGAATAATTAAAGCAACAATAAGTTATTTTTCAACTTATTTTTATGACATAATCAAATATTGAAAAATATTTTGTGAACTTATTGTTTATAACACTAGCAAATATAAACATAAATCACTTTCCAAGTAAATCATTTCTTATTAAAAAATAATGTCTTTTCAACAATATCAATATCAATATCTCTATACGATAACAAAAAAGAAAGAGAGAGAGAGAGAGAGAGAATATGACTTGACTAACTTTTCATGATATCAATATCATCTCCCACGCTAAAATCATGAAAGATATATTTAGAATAACTAATTTGATAATAAGATTTTTTAAAATAATATAAATATATTTTTTTTATTTACATCCACTCTAGAGAGAGAGAGAGAGATCATTTTAAAAAAATCAGTTATATTTAAATATATTTTATACATAATTTTTTTAATAGCTTTATGACTTAGTTGACCTAACAAATTTAAAAAAAAAACCATGAATGCTTTTTTCATTAAACAAAATATCAAATGATAAAAATTTAAAAATTATAAAAAAATAATCATGGCGAATTTACCATACCTATGACACGTGTTAGAAACATAATATTTTAATATTATAGAAAAAAAAAACATATTTCTCTTAAAAAAAACAATGAATAACATTTTGAATTGTGAGCTTATTTTTATAAGATATAAGATATATAGGACAATATTTTTATATATAAAAAATATATTTTGCTTTAAACTCCCTTTCATGGAAAATAAATATCAAAAAGCTAAAGTGTAAAAACAAAACAGTTTTTTCTTTTTTTGTTTTCCATATAGTTTCTCCGTTGAAGATGCTATAATAATTGAACTGTGAGCTTCTTTTTTTATGTTTTAAAAAATATCTTTTTGGATACTTTTATATATAAAAAATATACAAAAAAAATGTCGTGTGAATCACGTTACCACATCGTGGTCCCCTCTATTCCGCGTTTCTCATCCCGTCTGCTCGAGCCTAGACTCCTTGTTGACGGAGCACTCCTTCCATTCTTTAACCTTTAGGCATGCTATTAAATTTGTTTTTTGTATTATTCAAACTAAGGTTTGATTGACGAAATGTTTTATATCAAACTTGTTTATTTTATTATCTAATTAATCTAAAATTTACTTCAAATTTCTTTGGATTTTTTTTATAAAAAAAACTCACATGAATCCGAGTTAATCTATCCGTCAATAACCTAAATCTAAAAATAATTTATAAGCTATTTCTAGTTTTATAGCTATGTTTTTTTAACATGCTATAAAAATAAATTGATTTATGTGCAAGAAAAAGAAGTGGGTAAATATAATAAAAATAGGATTAATGACCAAGTACGATCCCATCCTCTTTGATTTTTCATCTCTCTTTTTTTTCTTTTTTTTTCAATTTGATGGGATAACATGAACACATCAAGTTGTAGAAATCACACGAATTCATGTATAAAAGTGACCTGGTGAGCTGTATCGAACTGAAAAGAAATCATTTTTTGCTTTAACTCATTGATCAACAAAGGTCATACACACGACAAGGAGAGGAGTGTGAGACAAATCAATTGGGTAAGCCATCAATTCCTATGCAAAGAACAAGGGCATTTGCATTGTCTAGTGTGATTAATCAAGCTACATATAAGCTGATTCAAATATTGATATTAATCAAAAAGAAAAACAAGATCATTCCCACATCATAAAACGATAGTATATATCCTTTTCGTTGAAGATGACATAGCCGAGCTGAAGCTACCTTCTAAGAAATTAAAGAACTTAGACAACATTGTAAGAAAGAAACAGGTATCAATAAAAGATGAAGTAGCAGTGCTTGACATGGTTAAGGAACTCGGTCGGTTCATGAACCGGGTCACAAATTCTGCATGCCAGGCCGGGTAAATCCAAAACAATTTTATTTTAAAAGTTAAATCAAGTTTTAAACGGTTAACTGTTATGTAATTTGACATCAAACTGGATCTAAATCAATGGTATATGATGACTCGATATAAAACTTGATTTATAGACTTAACCGATCGAACCGGGTTCTATAAAGGAAACAAAGGAGAAGGGCTGCGTCTCCACGTTTGGCATCCATCAACCATCATGTCTGCTGAGACGTCAACTTGATGGGTCCTCAATTCATAATTGTACTGCTTGAAAGGAACTGCCAATTTGACTTGGTCGTGATTGATATTGATTGTATAATTAACCAAGGGCTCTTGATTTCTGCTTTTTTTTTAAAAAAAAATCAGACTGTGGCCAGCAATTCATCCGTGCCTGCTTCTGCTATTCAAAATATTTTTTATTTTAAAATAATATTATGTTAATGTTTTTAGACATTAAAAATAAAAATAAAATCCTGAAAAAACACTATTTTAATCAATTTTTTATTGAAAAATATAGTAATTACTAATTACAGAACAAAAACTTAAAATATAATATCGGGGTGAAGCTAAAGGATACAAATAAGTTTTAAGAGATTTTCTTTATATATACACTTATAGACACATTCATTTCGATCTAGAATATAGATAACTCATGTGAGATATGATCATATAGAAATAAAAATAAAAATAAAAAGAGGCCTTGGAATATAGATAACTATTGTATAGGTTTCAGGCTATAATAATAATAATAATAATAATAATAATCTACAACATATTATATACAAGGTTGGAGTTGGATAGTAGCCCTTTGAATTTTTGTATTTTGAGAGTGTTGGTTTCGTCTCAACAATTCTATTTTTAAAAATAAAAAATAAAAAAAATCAATTTTTTTTTAAAAATATTATTCAAACACATTCCTTACGGCAGGAGAAGGGCTGCATTCCAAAGTTTGGCATCCATCATGTCTGCTGACACGACGTCACTTGGTTCTCAATTCATAATTGTACTGCTTGAAAGGAGCTTCCACTTTGACTTGGTCTCGTGCCAAAATGATTGATATTAATTATATAATTAATCAAGGGCTCTTGATTTCTGCTTTCTTTAGATCAGATTGTGGCCAGCAATTCATTCGTCCCAGCTTCTGCTATTCAAAATTAAATTAATATTTTTAAATCTACTCAAATTAAAAATAAAAAAACAATCCTGAAAAAAAAACTATTTTAACCAATTTTTTATTGAGTTGCTAAATCTTCGTCCATTAAATATTGTAGCAGTAGACTCGGATCATTGTGGATAATAATAGTATAATTATTATTTTCCCCTTCAGTACATTAAAATTTGGTCTCGGGGGTGTTTTTGACTTTTCATAAGGACCGGTTGATATTATCTAATTGTTGGAGGGTGTTTTCATCTTTTTCATATTTTTTGCATAGTAAAACTACTAATTTACTCCTAGAAGCAGACAACAAAACGAAGTCGGGTCAATGGTATCTTCGGTTTTGTGTACTGACCGTGAACAATAATTCACTTCTTTACCCTTAGATGGAACAAAAACAGTGTGCTGACGGTGAGGGCATACTTGGAACAATAGAACTATTAAAATACCCTCTTAAAAGACAAAAATAGAACACTAAGGCTAGGGACAAAATCGTATTTTGACACAAGATTTTTTCGTCATTATCTCCGGTCTGGGGGGTGTTTAGGTAGTTTGTTTATTATTTTTTTGATTTACCTACAGACACGTCTGTTGGACGCGCCTGTCGTCGCCTCCCTTACGTGTCTTTCAGGCTGCGCGGGTTGTGTACGGAGACTGAGGAAATTGTCTGATTGTCGTGTCTCTAGGTGCACCGCCATGTTCTCTTTCATACAGTGGTGCGTGTGTTGACAGACGGTGGGTGGACAGTCGTCAGTGGTCGGTTTTGCTTCTTTGTGCCTTTTTTTCTCTCCTACAACATCAAAATACATTTCAATCCTTGATCTTTTTGTTTTGTTTTTTGCCCTCATTGCTTTTATAGAAGTTTTGAGTTTTTTTTTTCTTTCAATTTTACCCTTTAATTGAGATTAATCATATATGTTATTTTTCAGTTCAACCCTTATTCTTTTGTTGTTTTTTTTCTTTAATTTTTTTGGTCTCCATGTTTTGATTTATTTCAATTTTGTCCTCCAATTGAAATTGATCATATATGCTATTTTTTATTTTTAAGTAAAATAAAACAAAATTTATTATAATTTAATACTAACATAGTATCTTTTATGACATATATATTATAACTTAATCTGACATTTTGAATGAAAATATTTAATGTGCACTTGTAAACCACCACTAACAAGAGAAGAAGAGAATGGTGATATTGTTCAATGTCAAATTCATTTGGAGTATTATTGAAAAAATCAAAAAATATAGGAGTCAATTGTCGATGAGATAATACTGCAAAGGGATATAGTCATGTATTGTATATAGGTTACATGTTATATAATAATAATAATAATAATAATAATAATAATAATAATAATAATAATAATAATACCCAACATATTATATACAAGGTTAGACTCGAATAGTAGCCCTTTTAATTTTTGTATTTTGACAGTGTTGGTTTCGTTCTTAACAATTCCATTTTACCGATCAAAATTCATGAAACAAGTTCTTTTACCGCCTTTGAAGACTAAAAAAATATCTCCCATGAACAAATTTATGTTAGAATTCCAGGTATGAAATCATCGCACATCCATAAATAAACACGTAGGGGTATGTTAGGGATCCAAGAAGGGGTTCTCTTCAATGACGTTGTATGCATGGTGATAAAGATACTGGTAGTAATAGTATCACTAATATGGAGGTAAGAAAGCTAGTTATGATTCAAATAGCTATAATTATTTTTATGAAATTTAAGGCATAGAATGGTTATGGGTAATGGGATGAACTAGAGTTTCAATGGAAAATTTATATAAAAAGGTAATTATAAATTATTGTATATAGTTGGTTAAATAACTTTACTACCATATTTATTTCACTTGTTATATGGATCTTGTATTTCTTTTCAGATCCATCATTTGCATGTTAAGAGTATATTTTGTTTCTGTTATCTTTTTTATACCTAGCTTTAGGAGGGTTTTTTTAGTGTTTTGTGTGATTAAAGTGTTGATAAGCTTGATATGTATGATCACAACTCTTTTAAGGATGATTGGAATGCAAGAAACCAACCCTAAATTTTATTATATCTTATTAAATGTAACCATATTTACCTTATTTCCTATTCTATATGATATTGGTGTTCAATGTATGTTTTATTTATTATGGTCATGATTAGGATGACGTTCGTGGAAATGTAGACCCAGGACATTTGAGTTGAGATTGAATTAATTTTATTTAATGTCTCTCTCTTGAAGAAGGGGATATTACATTTTGGTAACAGAGCCTTAGGTTATATGTAGGGAATTAGAATCTTGATGTCATTTTTGAGATGTATTGCATGATGGTTTGAACCAAACAGGGAGTTGAGACTGACCTAACCCCTACACGGGAAAGGGGGTCAAATTTACATTATGATAATATGATGGAAGGGGATCCTATGACAAATACAACCTCTCATATACCTGTTGGATTAGTTCATTCCGAGAGTGGAGAAATAGTAGAAGGTCAGGAAAATTATACACCTCAATGGGTAGAGATGTCTCCACCCAAGGCATTTTATGGTGAGAGGCAAACAAATATGTCTTCCCCAACAGCGTCGATGGTTGTGTTGAACTTATTTTCAGACCCTGCTTTTATTGAACATATAATTTAGGGTGTTGTGACAAGTATGACATCATGTACTTCTAATGCGGCTTCTAAATCAGATAGAGCAGTCATGATAATACAATGGATAAAAGGTATACGAGAGCATTAAGTAATTGGGTCATATCAAGGAAGGATGATGTTGAGGTTGTTGGGTACTAGTTGTGTAAAATTGAGAGAGTTATAAAGTAGAGGAATCGATGGTAGATTATATGACCCAATTACTGACAAAGAGTACTCACTCTTGGTGAGAGACTATTAGAGGGAGGAGATCAAGAAAGTTGTTGAGATGAAGGGACTTCTAAGAAAAGTTTGAGGAGAGGCAATACTCATGGGAGCACAAGAGGGGAAAAGATCATAAGTTTTTAAATTTGAAGTAAAGGGAATGGCAGTTCTAGAGTATGAGATGAGGTTTCATGATTTAACAGTTTTTGCCTCCATTATCTTTCCATTGAGCACCATAGAGTGGAGATTTCATGATGGGCTAAGGCATTAGCTGAGAATGATTTTGATAGCTATACAATTTTAGTTTGTATGAGATTTGCTACAGGATGCTCAGGGTATGAAGAGGGTGATGAGCGATGCCTTAAAGCCAGTGGTTAAGCAAGGACAAGCAACAGGGTCTAAGAATAGAGATTTTAGGTTTTCAACGGGAAGAGATTATTTCCTAAAAAAAGGGAAGAATGGACAAATATCATGAAAGTTTCAGAAGAAAGGTGGGAGGTTCACCCCCGAAAGTAATTTAGAAGGATTCAGACAGATCAGTAAAACAAGATCTTAAGGAGGACAAGTCAGACAAAGAGCCACTACCACTACAAGGTCTACAGAGTAAAGGGGACCCGTGTATCCTTTATGTTAGAGGTGTGAGCAAAAACACCCTAGAGATTGATCCGAGATGCAAGGTAGTTATATCTGTAAAGGAGTGGGGCGTCGGTGGAGAGAGTGCCCGTATATGTGTAGAGGTTGTTATTATTATGGGGACACAAATTATTGGAAGAAGGATTGTCCCCGTAGGGTTATTGAGGGAACTTGGAATTAGAGGACCAATGTTTAGAGATAGCAACAATCGGTTATAGTAGATCAACCTGCTAGACTACCGAGTTAGGGACAAGTGCTACTCGAGGAAGGCCTAAATTTCATAAGGGAAGGGCTCAGGGCCAGGTATATCGTATAGCTTAGAAGGATATAGGAAATATGCCTAATGTTGTGACAGATACTATACAGTCAAAATATAATACAAATTTATGTTTTGATTGATCCTAGAGCTAATAATTCCTTTGTAGCATATAACAAGTTACGTTTTAGTATATGTTAAACATTGATAAATAATTCTGGATCCAGTTCTAGTAGTATCTCAATGTATTCTATTACATAAAGGAGGATGGACATAAGCTCTTAATGGGATTTAAAGTTTGTGTATAATGTAATAAAGACATGTAGAATTTCACCTATATGAATATAGAGGTGGTGTTGCCTTTGTAAATAATCATGAAAAAATTAAGATTGTAGCACATGGGCATAATAATGTTAAACAATTATAAACCTCTTTAAGAGTTTGGATAGTATTATATATGTAGTATCTTTGATTCTACAATAAAAGTTTTTGTGCTTAGTGATTAATAATTTTTAATCCCACTAGCTATTAGGTTATATTTTAAGTTTAGTTGAGAGATTATAAAGCCAAGTTTTATAAGTGGTTGATTCACTAAAACCCTTCAAATTAATTAGACTTGGAAGATGTTGTTGGAGTTAGTTTTATGTTTAAATTATTTTTAGATTTATAGTTTAATTTTTTGTTTTCGTTTATTTAATTTTAGATTTTGCCATCTCCAACTTACCTTGTAAATGCCATTGTTAATATATTTAAAGAGGTGTAAATATCTCAGAGAGACCAACCATATTAAAGAAGAAATAGTGATGATAGAACACGAAATAGGGTATTAGGGTTCTAGTTTCTGATACTTTTATTTTCATCTTATTAGGCTCGGCTGCCTCAAAGGTGTAAAAAGCAACTGGTTGTCAAATGCTATAACCAGGAAAGTTGTATGATTTCTCTCAGCCAGGTAATTAGGAATCACAAAATACAAGGGTTTTTCTCATTAAGTTAATTGAAAATCGTCTTGATAAAATCAATCTTCTTCGATCTGCAGAACAGAAGGTCCCCTGGAACTGGAAAATCTGCTTCACAAAAGGTGGTGTGGATTCATCCATGGCCCCAAAGCCATAAACTCCTTGGAACATTGATGTTGCCAAAACAATTGACCCCCAGAATTTCAGGGAAGATGGAGAGCCACGCTTAAAAGCTGAAGATGCATGGCCATGGCCAGCACCAACTTGTGAGATCGAGGGACCGGTAGAATAAAATAATGACGGCTTCCAAGCTATTCGATGGGGTGAAAACGAACATGGAGACTGACAGGAATCGCTAGCTTTATATTGGAAATAAGATAGTATATGATAAGGATTCCAAATATCTGTAGCTTGATGTATCACCTTTCTCAATAGGTTCCAAGAAAAGTTGCACCACACCAGTCGCCCTCGTCACATGCCTGCCTGCCCAATCATGATCAGACCATTTTCATTCTATTGGTTCAGGGATCTAAAATGATGGGCAGATTAATATTATACATCAGCAGCCATGTTTACAGCTGGATAGGATCATGATGCCAAGAAATTCCCCACGCTTCCAAGACCTGTGCATTAGTAGCTAGTTAGGATCGAGCGTTTATGATTCAAAAGCTTGAACCAGCACCAATACTCCTGAAAACATTTCCCTCCATCGGCAGAATTGAAGCTGTGAGGATATCCACCGATCCATTTTGTTCTGACAAGGCAAAGTGCCAATTCTCAGAACTAGAAATTATTCTTGGAAGAGTAGGGTGATTTTGGCTATAGTTAATTACAACCCCTCGTACGTAGAGCTGATGAACATGTTAAGCTCCGAGTATAATCCAAGGATTGAATTAAAAGAAATGAGTTTTGTTAGGTCCCAGCCAAAGCTTGCTCCTGCAGGAATAAAGGGTAAGGTGCTCTCTTCGGGTGAAAATAGACCGCATGCAAGCTTGGGATCAGAAATGGGATCGCCTATATCACTATCCCAACCTGAGCAAAAAGCGATTTGAAAGATTCAAAATGGGATCAGAAATGTGAGGAGCTCATTCACATTGCTGACTTGTCTGTGCTACGTTTCGCAATTCAATTCGCTAGCTAGGTAGTTTCCATGAGATGTCTAGATCAGGATCTTTCTTTCTTAAATAAAGCCACCGATTCTCATTCCCATAAGATTTAATCTCACTGAACACTACAGTACTGCCTGGTCTTTGATCTTGGAAGAATCCACACAAAGATCTATAATCACGGCCGGCCGGCTTCAACTTGCATTCCGGGCCACCATGGCTAAAAGGAAACGAGCCTTAAAGCTTTTGACACTGAAACAAAAAAGTTAGCATCTCGAGAGATAAATTCTACTTCGGAGGACGTGGATGATAAGGATTCCACGTATCAACAAGATTATGAATGTATAGAGCCTGAAAGGACCTGCATATAATTCTATATAATTTGAAAAACAACATTTCCATCGATCGAAGTTGCACAAGTAATTTTCATAATGGTCAACCACATAATTCGAAGCACCTTTTATATATCATAAATGACTACATCAAAATGGTCACTAGCTACATGTGTAAAACACAAAGCAAATTAAGAACATGATAAATATAAACCTTTTGATCGAGTTGCCTATAATTATCTTCAGTGTGGTCAGAAAACTACCCCGGCCGAGCAAGAAACATTTAATGCACTAAAATATGTACAATGCTTGTGATGATGATGATCAAGATATCTATATTGGCAGATCTACGCTATTTATCTGTAGATCGGTATACTAGCTGATCATTGTAGCACAAACAGTACCATCACAGCCTTAACCTAAAAATTCTGTCGGAAATCACTAATATAATCCCCTCCAGACGCTAGCTAGTTTTGGCGACCAAATCTCGATCCCATCGGCAAAAACACACCAACGAACTCTTCCTTGTTTACTTACAAAAATCTCCTTCAGGCAATGTCGTACTTGTTTCGCTGCGATCATTCATAATCGACATGGGATAGTGTGGTTGTTTTTGTCCACTACACACTTTGCCTCTTTTTTGTCCACAATCATCCCTACCGCAGGTCTAAAGTAAACAAATTTATTGCATGCTACGTGACAATATGTAAATCAAAGAATAAAGAAAGCAAGATTAATTAGCTAGGTACAGCTAGTGCCCACTACACATGATTCTTTTTGTGTCATGGCACATAAGGATCTACATTTGAGGGCAAAAGGGCACAACTTTTTGTCTCGACACCCCTCAAATTAGACATAGTTGATCATATGGACACTACTTTCGGTTGCCCTTCTGCTGTTTACTGCTTCATTCGAAGCAAAAGACCCACCGGCTCAGTCATTAATCTCTTAATTAAAGAGCAGCAAAAGGTAAAAATAGCGAGCTAGCTAGCTTTGTTTTGTTGGGGAGGGGCAGCGCCGATGCATACAGCTGTAATGTTGGTCTTCAAAAGGTAATTAGATCATGTAGTTATCATCATAATCTTTTTGTTATTGCATGGATTTCTTCTTACATTACTGCACTTTAGCTAGCAAATGCTGAGATGTGTCGTGTAAAAAGAAAGTGAAAATGTCGAGAGGTGTCCCGAATTCTTGTTTGTAAATGGGGAAAAAGGGAAGGTGTCGAAAGACAGCACGTTTTTGGATCAGTGTGATCAGAAGGGAAAGATAGAGCACAAAATGGATAACAACTCTGCTCCACAACTGAATGATTCTCGCTCAAGAGAAGAAAAAGTTCAGAATTATAACCTTTTAGTCTCTTTTGCTTAATGGGGCAAAACATTATTACCATGGGAATGAAGATGCCTGCATACAGCTGTAACATGCATTGTTTTGTTTCTGAAATTAGCCACAAGCATCTAGTTGCCTACGCACCAAAATGAATGGCTTTTTTGCATCAATTATTTGGAACCATATATATATATATAAGGATATTTGTTTAATTGATTCTTCCATGCATGGTTCCTTGAAATCAAATCTTGGATTGTTAATCGGCATCTTAATTTGCAAACTGCGGTACTGTTGTTTATGAATCATATATGATTCTTAGAGGCCAGTACCTGCGTTGCCAGCAACCATGTACATGAATCAATAACTATTGATCTGAATAAGATATGTTTTCTTTTAACAAAGTGGTATTCAAACTCAAGTCAAAATCCAACCCTAGAAAAGTGGTATCTCCCTTAATTATTAATTTTCAAAAAGGTGGAGGTGGAAAGAAGTATTAGAGCATGCATGTGTAAAAACAGACAAATTAACAAAAGAAATCCCAAAGAGAGCACTGGATAATCAATAAATATCCAAAAAAAAAGAGTTGCGAGATGATCACAGACCACCCTGACCATATACAGAGTGCCTGTATCAAGAGAAGCTCAGAAATTAAGATGATGATCGAGTGCAAGTTGACACATTCCTGCACAAGAGATAAGGTGGTACAGGAAAGATCAGTGCTTATGAAAAAGAGTTGTCCTCCACTATATATATACTTCGATCCCTTCCTCCTTAAGTATTCATTCTAACATTAATTGTCCAGATGAAAGTAATTAAAATACAAGCTTCTCGGTGGAGACGGTGAGCAGCCAGCCAGCGACGGTCCTGTTCGAGATTGATTTTGGGTTGATCACAGCACCACGCAGAACACCTTTCTTGCCCTGCTGCTTCTATAAAGCAAATTTGCTTTGCCTTTTCTTTTTCTCTTCTTCTATAAAGAAAAATAGTTTTTTCATAGTAATGCTGTCCCACAGAACAATAAGCGCCTCTCCTGTGATGGCCGGGAGTGTGTCACACCATGCATGCAGCCTCCACATATAAAATGTGAAAATATATATGCTCAGCACGATTAGAATTGATTTCACGTGCCTTGTTTAAGGAAAAATATTGATTAAGAGGAGGATTAATGACCCAATGCCACAATCATGATCTCAAATTCACTATAGATCCCTTAATTAACACGATCAGACAAGTAATAATTACTGATAATATATAATTAAGCCATGAAGGAGCGAGATATTTAGATCATGTGTGCTAGCTAATTAAGTGAAAACAATGGATCCAATTACCAGGAAATCAAAACCACATAGGTACTCCAGTACTGGTTTTGCTCGAAAAAGCAACTCCCCCACAATTTAATTGCGTTTTTTAATTGTATCGCAGTTTAAAAAACCTAGATTTAAAATATTTTTTAATTATTTCTTTATAAAAACATATATGTATTTAATTGAAGTTACCGTGGGATTAGTTGTGCATGCAAAATAAATAAAAAACAAGTTTTAAAACATAATTATATACAAGATACATTAAACAAACAAAAAAAGTCTAACTAATTAAAAAGGTTTTTCATAGTTAATAAAATATTATCTGTTATTACAATAAAATAAATTAACCTCTATTACAATCACTATCAAAATAGTGCGCAAACGTTTTCTTTAACCTTTTTCTACCGGCCGGCTCAGCTCCTATATAAAGACCTGCACATAGCTAGCTAGCATGCACACACAATATTCCACCTTCTCTAAAACAGTCTGATCATAAATCAATTTGATCATCGATCTCTTCATGGCTTCAGGTTCTAGTAATTGGACTCCAAGGCAAAACAAACTGTTCGAAAATGCCTTGGCCATCTTTGATCAGCAGTCTCCAGATCGCTGGCACAATCTTGCCAGGGCTGTTGGAAAAACTGTGGAGGAAGTGAAGGTGCATTATCAGATGCTTGTGGAAGACGTCCAGCAGATTGAAGCCGGTGAAATCCCTTTGCCCAACTACACCAGAAGAGCTGGAGCTAGCAACAAAAGCTACCATTGCATTGATGATCAAGCACAGAGGTACACACTCACAGAACCAGTAAAATATTAAATTTATCTGAAGAATCTAGTTGTTTCCATCTGATTCCTACTTCATAGCACAAGAATTACAATGTTTGAACTTGAATGTTCGTACTGATCATCGTGATTCGGCATTGCTACGTCCTTCTGTTCCGTCCATGACCACTCTCTTTGTTTACATGCGCGCAGGCTGAAGAATCTTAATCTCAACTGATCGATCGAAGGATACATGAAGTAATTAAGCTAGCTGCAGAATAAAGATCCATATTGCGCTACATATGACAATAGGGAGCAGCAGTATTATTAATTAGCTAGCAGGAAAAATGGGATTCTGATGTCTCTTTGTTTTATCTGTTTAATTGCCTCCTTATAAGAATTAATTCTCAGTTAATATCTCTTCTTTTTCTGCATGTAAACATGCACGTACCAAGTTATATTGGTGACTGCTTACTGTATCCCTCCCATGTTTGCCCTTTTACTGCAATGGGATTCTCATTATGTATCCGTTTCCACTTCATTTTTTGATATTAAAATTCAAGTTTCAAGCTAAGAGTAAGTTGGTCTTGGGCTCGATCAGAGATCTCCTCTCAAAGCTGGCTTAATTATAAGGTGAAGCTTTCCCTGACATTTATAGACTCGATGATAACCTCCACACGCATCAGGTCTCGGGTTAGAGCTGCACCAACTCACTTGTCGCTCTGGCTATACATGGGGCTGGGTGTGGGCTTGATCGTATCCGTTTAAGTATTTCGATAATTATAATAGAAAGTTTTATCAGTAAGCAGGCCAGAATATCATTAGGAGATTAATGGTAGGTTACGTTGGAAGAAAAGAAAAACAGAGACAGTCCACTTTCTCACACTAAAACATGATAAACTCGATCGATCGATCTCCACCGGCCTGGCCTTTGGACAACCGATGGATAGATCGAGGATAACCTTAACAAAGAGGAGGAGGAGAGAGAAACAATGCCCTGTGTTTGCCTCAGAAATCGATCTGTCGTCCAAAAGCAAAAGAAAAAATTGCCAACACCTTTACCTATGTTAGGTGGTCACTTATCTGGAAACAATTAAGCAACTTTTGTTAAAAAAGATTCGCGTTGTCTTAAGATGAGACATGAGTGATGAGATAAGATTAATCGGTGTTTTAAATTAATCATCGTTAGTTGACTTAAGATGGTGGCAATGATTCTTGTTTACTTTTAGAGATAAGCACATGCAATGTGATTTGACGTGAATATTCTTCAAGGTGTTAAAAGCTATTAGCTATATATGGATAATTAATTCTTCCAAAAACATTTTTTAAGTGTAAAAACTGATTTTAAAAATATTTGATGGCTTAATATATTGAATATTAATTATTGAAGAGAATTAATGATCAAATAATAAAATTGATTGCTAGTGATGAGATTAGTGAGAAAAAATAAAAATTATTTTGGGTTTGACATAAAAAGAAGGTGGAGAAAAAGGATTTTGAAATAAATATTAGTTTATTGTTTGTCTAATAAGCTTCTCCTCGAACAAAAAAGAAATTAATTGAAAACAAATATATCTAGATCAAAAAAATTATTTGATAATCTTGTTAACCTCGATGCTAAAGGTTAACCTTGAAATCTCTAGACTCAATTTCTTACACTGTTAAAGTTAGCATATTGAACCATTAAAAGTCATCCATCCTTTTTAGTCCACCTTAATTTTATTATATTGATTCTTTGCTGAATCGAATTGTATTACCCAATCGATTGGATCCACGTGGATAGGAGTTTCGGGTGAAGGTAATGGTTACGTGTCTCTCAGAAAATATATCGAATTTAGTCGATTCGCGTTTTTATCTGTAAGAAAAGGTGGGGAAATAATTTGAAAGTCACAAATGCTTCAATAGAGGATAAAACAAAGAAATAGCCTTTTTCCAAATCTAAAAGGGCTGGGCTTTTCATATTTTGTTATCGGTCCAGCCCATCCAAACTCTCTCGTCCTTTCGGCTCAATAATTATAATAAACAGAGCTCAGAAGTTGTGCGTGTAACTGTTGCTGTTGCTGGTAAGAGTATTTTTTATTTTATTAAAATATGTATTTATTTGAAGTAATTTTTAATTTTTATTTGAAAAATATTAAAGCATATACTTCTCCCGCAACCTTCTTCGCCGATTTGTTTGAAATTGTCTAGATCGATCATGGCCTCGCTACTTTTGGGTTAATTGAACCGTCTCAGGTGCGTGCTTTGGCTGCTGAAAACTTCCTGTAGGACCATATAATTTATGTTATTTTTTTTTAAATTAGAGGACCAACATATACATTTCCTGACACTTCTAGCACATCATCGACGTTTGATCTTTTTATTTTAATTTTTATTCTTCTAATTTCACCCTTAACTATGAAATCAAAAATAATTTACCTGGATCAAATGATCTAAAATAAAGCTTTGATATCTAAAATAAACTGTCAAAAAATAAAGACTACTATTCCCAACGTGTATGTGAAGATTATTGGCTCACACAGCGTGTCCATCTATCTATAATCATGATCATGTCTGCCAGTCAATCTTCGACAGCTACCAATACCTTCCATGTATTTGCTGGCCGAGCTGACTAATAGGTGGTATAGTTTTGTACTTTCCGGAAGACTCCCAGTCCATGAAAGCTTTTTATTTTCTTATCAATTCTTGTTTTGTTTTCCATTACTCTCTGGATGCATGTCAATTCAATATGTTAAACTACAGGTAGCGTACTATTTGATTCTCTGTAAAACAATGGTGATATGCTTTTCTGTGCAGCAAAATTCAGTTTAAAAATGGACATTTGAATTATGGAGACAGAAGATAACGACATATCTTGATGGATGTCTCTAAAAGGTAGATGTCCTGGGGTCCATCAAGGAAGTGTGACCTGTGTTCAAGGCAGCACTGAGCCATGACGGCCAATCATATAACTCAATTCATTTTCTGCTGGGAGGGTTTTTTCTCACATTTGCCAGCACATTCTCAGCAAGATTGATACAGACGGGAAATGCCAGGACTGGCTTCTTTCAATGGAAACAAAAAAAGAATGATTCAGACAAACAAAAAGCAAGAGAACCTCATCTGAAGGAGCTTTGAATTTCCTCCAACGTTCTTCCTTTCGTCTCAGGAACCCACAAGCTCACGAATACCAGAGCGAAAGCACTCACGACCATGTAAATGATAAAAGTTCCTGTTCATAAGAAACATGTTTAAATTATTATAACAGTGAAGGCGATCCATGTAAATGATAAAAGTTCCTGTTCATGAGAAACATGTTTAAAATGTTATGCTCAGGGAGATTGAGAAGCAAACCTCCGGTACTCCAATCCAAGAGCAAGTTTGCAGTCATCGTGATCAAAAAGGAGAACATCCAGTTGGCTAGTGTTGCTACACTTCCAGCAAGGCTCTTGATGTTGACCGGAAGAATCTGCATTCACATATTTATTACAGTTACTGGCCAAGAATCATGGCTACCCTTGCAAGATACAGAGGTAACTAATTTATCAGTCCAGCCTTCATGAAAAAAGCTGGAAAGCTTGCCCACAATGAGGCATTCAATAAATGGAGTCCCTCGGTAAGCTTATCAAATAATGAAAAAACACAAGATGATCTAAAGCAATTGGCTGGATATTGAATTTTATTTGACACGTCAAAGCAAGTAAAATCTTATTGAGCATGATGAGAACAAGCAACTTTGAAAGCTGTAATGCAATTACAGAGTAATCGAATATCTGTACCTCCGACATTATTACCCACGGGATGGGTCCCATTCCCAAAGAGAAGGTAATTACCATGGCCTGAAAAAAGGTGATTTGCCAGGAATTTAAAAACCGGCAAGTTAGAAAAAAATACTGGGAGGCTACTGCAGTATAAATGTTACTTACCACAACTCCAACTACTGACAAGATCCCCGATATGGTATACAAACTAGAGTCAACCGATGCAAACCCCTGAGTCAATTAACATGGTGGGCAAAAGAACCTTACGATGTTGCATAACCAGGTAACATCCCAATCTTGCTTGTAGTATCATGAAAATTACAAACAAATGCACCACGTACTTACCTTCACAAAAAACGATACAGCAACAATTAGGAGACTGATAGTCATCCCAGAAGCGGAGACCTGCAACAAAATAAAAGGAAACTGCTTTGAGTTTCTATTCATCCAAGCAAGAGTTTTTAATCATAATAGCTATGGTTTTGCTTTAACTCACTATAAGCAGAAGCCGGCGACCTGTTTTATCTACCAACCATGTTGTAATTCCAGTTGCAATCACCTGTACACCACAAACCTCCAGTTACAGCTACGGTCTAAGAAAGTCTTCTTGAGACATGAGATTATTCACATTGCACTGCAGGAAAAGAAAAAATCGTTTTGCAAGTCCTCTAAAAGCTATACCTGAATGACACCAACCCCAACAGTAGCCAGATTGCTACTTTTAATCCCTGTTCAAATTAAGGCAATTTATTAGAACCTTTTAACAAAGAGCTCATCTTGTGTGATTAGGAAAATTAAAACGGAACTTGTGTAAAGCAATGTGCATATCCAACATGAGGATTGATATATCAAACATAAAGAGGCGCCCCTTGGGAGAAGTTGGCTATTAATGCAAGATTATTTCATCGCTTACGTTGTCAGCAATTTAAAGGTAATATGTGCTAATAAATCCTTTGATTAACCCATTTTTCTGGCAAAACCACAACTCCTTCATGTTACAACCATCCTCGACAAACAAACAAGGATTAATAAGCAACTTCAGTGGCAAAGGAAGAAGTTCCAGAAGCAGCAGAGGAAGAATTCCAGAAATAGCAAACTGATGAATAAGCAATTGCAGCATATGTAATAAATACAATTAAAAAGCTAACTACCTTACTGATTTCCACGCGAAACTGTTAGAAGTTAGTTAGTTCTAGTTAGAAGTTAGCTGGAGAAATAACACTTGTATATAAGGAGAAGAATCCGTAGCTTGATAATCAAGAAATCGATAAAAAGAAAAGTATTCTTTCTGTACAGTTTTTTTTTGTTTTCTCTGCATTCTCTCTTCTCTTATCTCTTTTTTAATTATGAAGTTAAGGTTGAGGCCTTAGCATTTTGGTGTTGGAGCCCTAAAAGATCCACCATTAATTCAATAGCAGCAATCGTAGAGAGCAACAAGGGTAAAGCATTGGAAGAACATGACAAACGATTGGAAGAACATGTGCAGAAAATTCATGAGGATTACTTGCAGAATCAGAAACATTGGGAGGATAAATTCAAGAGGAATGAAAATATCAGATCCCAGCTGGATTCCATACTGCTTACACTGCAAACTATAGTTACCATTCAAGGCTGGGGAGGGTGGACTGGAATTCTAATAAAAGAGTTGGTCCAGTTGCAGATGGAATCTTACCACTCCCCAGAAACAACATTAGGTTGGAAGGATCAAGTTATTGGGATGGGCATAGAGAAATCACACTATACCTCTGCCAAGAATGGAATTTACAACTTTTCATGGAGAAAACCCAATGAGCTGGATTAGGAAGTGTAGAAAGTACTTCAAGCTGCATCTTATTTCAGTAAATCAGTGGGTAGAAATAGCTTAAATGCACCTGGAAGTGAAGAAAAAATTATGGTTTGAAGGGTTCATAATGAGTAATGGAGAGATGGAATTGGGAAGAATTTACTAAGAGAATCTACCTATGGTTTGGAGTTTAGGAAGATGTGGTAAAGGAATTGTGAAAGATAGGGATAAAGTCTTTATTTTCTGGAGAGAACTGTTTAAGAGATTGGAAATTAAATTGTTTATGAGCTCTGTCTTCCATCCACAATCTAATGGACAATCAAAGAGGGTAGATCAATGCCTGGAAACCTATTTGAGATGCATGGTTATGTACAACCCAAGGATGTGGTATTCATGGTTGTCATTTGCATAATGGTGGTACAATACCAACCATTATTCTACCATCAAGATGTTTCCTTTTCAAGCGTTGTATGGGTATGCACCACCAAACAGAGAGATGGTACTACAAGATGTATCTACAATAGCAGCTGTCAATGAGATGTTGCAGGGTAGAACTCACATGGATACAATTCTTCATATGCAATTAGAAACAACCAGAAACAGAATAAAGCAGATACCAGACAAAGACAGGTCTGAAAGGGAGTTCCAAGTGGAAGATTGGGTTTATCTGAAACTTCAACCCATAAACAAGCAAGTGTACCTTTGAGGAATAATTTTAAGCTCAATCCTCAATTCTTTGGCCCATTATAAGGTAATAGTCTCTCTCATTACCATTTTAGAAAGAAAAATGATGAAAGTTGCCAACCAGACTGCTAGTATGGTGTTAATGCAGTGGTCCAATTTATTTGAAAAGGATTCCCACTTGAGAAAATCTTGAGAAATTACACAAGCAATTTCCAGATTTTAATGATCATTCTTGAGGACAAGAATGCTTTTTGCATGAGGGTATTGTTACAACCAGCCTCAACAAACAAACAAGGATTAATAAGCAACTTTGGTAGTGAAGAAAGAAGTAGCAGAAACAGAATTTCCAAAAGCATCAAAGGAAGAATTCCAGAAATTGCAACGATGTAATGATGAAAGTTGGCAATTAGGCCGTTACTATGGTGAAAGCATTCTTGAAAGCTGTTGATGAAAGTTTAATGATGAAACTTGGCAACCAGGTGCTACTATGGTGTTAGTGCAGTGGTCCAACTTATTTGAAGAGGATTTCACTTGGAAAGGCTGCCACTATAGTGTTTTGCAGTGGTCCAACTTATTTGAAGAGAATTCCACTTGGGAAAATCTAGAGGAATTACACAAGTAATTTCCAAATTTTAATGATTTTTCTTGAGGACAAATAAGCAAGGATTAATAAGCAACTCCAGTAGCAAAGGAAGCAGAAGCAGAAGTTCTAAAAGCGGCAAAGGAAGAATTTCAGAAATTGCAACTTGATGAATAAGCAATTTCAGCATATGTGATAAATAAAATTAAAAAGCTAGCTACCTAACTGATTTCCGCGTGAAACTGTTAGAAATTAATTAGTTCTAATTAGTAGTTAGTTGGAGAAATAACACTTGTATGTAAGGAGAAGAATTTGTAGCTTAACAATCAAGAAATCAATAAAAAAATATTCTTTATGTACAATTTCTTCTGTTCTCTCTGCATTCTCCCTTCTCTTATCTTTTCTTTAATTCTGAAGTTAAGGCTGAGGCCTTAACACTTGATTCAGGAAACATTAGCTTATCTTTTCAGAAAAGACTTCCTATGTTCCCACTGGTGACAATATTTTCCCAGAGGGAGAAAGAGAGCAAGAGATAAATCCTAAACGAGGTGTGTTCAAAAGCTTTAAATGGCAATGGACAACTAGTTTTTCTGAATCGATTCTCTACACTCACAAGGGCACATGTAATCAATATGTCAAAATCATAAAACCTATTAGTTTTCTGACAATATCAGTATTATTCTCAATAAGAGAAAAATGGTTTATGGGTTCTCATGCAATGGTGAAAGAACCTGGTAAAATGCTCCAGTATTCAGAGTAGATGGGAGACTAGGTTGTGCTTACCAGCAGTTGCAAAAATGTTACTTGAGTAGAATAGAACGCCATTAATTCCACTAAGCTGCTGCAGGACAAGTAATCCAATTCCAACCTGCATTGCAGAAATTAACCAAAACAACTTAGGTTTTTGCTTTACAAGGGTTTACTGAGGAGGAAAAAGAAATTTATGCTCAGCATTATTATTACCATTAAAGGAAACCAATATCTTTTACGCTTGAGCTCTGCAAACCGGATAGTAGTCCTTCTGCTTGTTGATGCTACAGCTCTCTAAACAGTGCCAGTTTAGCGAAGTTAAAAAACTACCTTGGTTAACAACTTGCAGGTAGCATCCATTGATGAGGTTGCGCACGAAAAAGCACAGCAACTTGTTGTAATTAAAATTATTTCAGCAGCACAAAATACCTTGATTTCATTCACTTCAATGGAAATATCAGTATCAAAACCCCGAAGAACTTGCAATGAAGATTCAAAATCTTCTGTCATGCCCATTTTAGCCTGATTTGGAGAGGAGGCGGCAAGAAACTTGCATCAATAAAAATTACAGTATCTCAGATAAGTTAAGAGAACAACACACTTAATAAAGTTTACCAGCCAACGAGGAGATTCGGGAATGAAGAACAGGCCTGGTATCAAAATTGTACACGGCAATATCCCTGAAAAGAGGTTGATCAAGTTATTATCATCTGAAAATGTTAGGTCATTTGCCATCATTTGATCAATTATACTCATTCCACCGCTGCTTCTTTTTAAAAAAAATGACCATAATGACTGGTAGAACAAGAAGAGCAATATTCAAGATGAGAATTTCATCTCTCGGATGGAGTGGAAATCAGAGATAATCTTTTGGAACCTCACCCAAAACTGCAAGTATTCTCCATTCAACAAACAATCCAAGCAGATAAGCAAGCAATATTCCAATTGTCACAGAGAGCTAGAAACAAAATATCAAGATTTGGTTAGTTTTTGAGAGCAATCAAATCCTGATACTACTATTCCAACATAATACAAGCTCCAGAAACAAATAAAGCTAAAAAATGCAGCAGACCTGATTCACCGAACCCAACGCCCCTCTCAAGTTTTGAGGTGCTATCTCTGCTATATACACGGGCACCTACAAGCAAAAAACTCGCTAATATTCCGTGCATTATTATAACACAAATCCAGGCTGAAAAAACAAATAAACATTGAAAGATTACCGTGTATGAGATAATTCCCACACCAAAACCTTCCAATAACCTTCCCATATATAGAAATGAAGAATCCTACTCAATCCAAAAAAAAAGAAGGTCGATCCTTTATTACTGTAATGACTTAAAGATCATCATGCCAACATTTTAAATAGGCATAGAGTCAACACAAGAAATGGCTAAGAATTTACAACTCACTTTAGCAAAAGATATAGCTAGCCATCCAATAATATTAGGAATAGCAGCAATCATTAAAGACTGCAATCAATAACCAAAAGAAGAAAGAAAGCATGAAATCAATAATCCAGCGATCCAAATCCCAGATGAGCAATATAATCAAAATAGAAAAAACATAAACCAATCCCAATCATACCCCTTTTCGTCCAATATACTCCGCAATTTGACCACTTGCTATAGCGCCAACCATAGCACCCACATTTGACAGTGAACCAAATAAAGAGAACTAACCACACAAACAGCAATTGTTTTAGAAACCCAGTTCACGAAAAAAACTAAACTGAACTAAACAGCAAGACAGCAGCAGCCTATTCCAAACCAGAGCAAACCTCGGATACAGTAAGGCCAAGATCAGCCATTATTGAAGCTTGAGTTGGTGAAGAGTAACCAGACTACAGACAAGAAAGAAACAGCATAAAAAAAGCAATCAAGAAGAAGAAGTGTTTAGACGTTGAGGATAAGTTACTAACGGTGAAACCGAATTGGATGGGACCCAAAGCGACAATCAAAACGCAAGCAACGACGGAGACAGAGTTATCACGAATGGCTTGAGAAGAGCCCATCATGCTAGATTGTCTTGAGCTCATACGGTACCAACTCCCTGTGTGTAAAAATGGTTTCCTTATATCTCCCCTTGCATCTTCACTGTCATCCCTGAAACTCATTTTTCTTTCTCCCCTTACTTTATCTTCAGATATCTCTCTTATCTTACAGGGCTACGAACCAGCTCTGTGTTGAGTACTTTGGCTTTCTCAAGCTTTTGCACTTTGTGTTTTGAGAGAAACACTAAGAGAAGATAATTGCTTTGCTAGTTGATTGGAGAGAAAACGACAGATGCTGTAGAGGGGGAGAGAGGGAGGGAGGGAGACGGTTAGGTGAGGTAAGAGGTTGGTGTCTGAGCTGGAAAAAAATTATAAGAGCCTCCCTCTGCTAGTCCAGTCGATTCTCTAATGGGATGAGATTTAGTTTTTGTTCTGTAATGCGTGTATTTGAATATTAAAATTATATTAATATATATATATATATATATATATATATATTCTTATAAGTAAAAAATATTTACTGATGAATTAGACGGCAAAATAAATAAAAAAAAACACCCTTAATAATAAAAAAAAATTTAAAATGATTTCGTTTTAGAAGTTGATTTTGAGTTTTGTAAGAAAAAAATGACTCTTCCTTGCTTGGTTTTTATGTATTAATTATTTCATTTTTATTTGAAAGCGTGTTTGAAAATCTATGAAATATTGATTCGATGATTATGGAAGAGTTTTGGGTAATATTGATATATTTGTTTTATATTAAACACCCTTTTACAGAAGAAAAATAGATTATAGACCCAATAAACTATAAATTAATAGGTATTGATGTCTGTTCTCTCTTTTTTATAATATAGAATTGGGGGGGGATCCGTTGATTTAGGTTGGATAGGGAAGAAGGCTTAGATATCTAGATATTTTGATGCCAGCAGGTTCCTGTATAAAAATCCCAAAGGGTTTTTTGGGTGCTTACGTGGGTTCCTGTCTTCAATGAAATAGCAGGCTTGGATTTCATTTACTATCTTAAATTATTAGGGTGAGATTGTTTTCTCACATGTTATTATAGTATTTTTAAGGAGATTAAATATCATCATTAACTTAAAAGTATTAGAGGGAGAGAGTGTGTTGAGATGATTGCAACGAGTGGAGTAGCTGTAAGAATCTGTGGATGGGAGGGAGGGAGGAGTAGGCAAGAAGGAGTTAGTCGCAGGCATGCACCTGCCTAAGAGCATTGCAAGATGGCCGGCTTATTATATTGTACTATGCATTTTCCATGCTCTTACCTCTGAGTTAAAGCTGGTGTGGCCTTGGAATAATAGAAACCCTACATTGAGGATGACAACTTGACCCTGAATTCATTATCTACGCGGGCATCTTCAATAAATGAGCTCCTAATAAACGGGCAAAGTTACTTCTGCCAGCTACCTTGATGTCTGCTCGATCGTACTATTTAACAAGGCACATCAGCAGCACAGGGGAGAGGGGAAGAGACAAGGCAAGAGAAAGTAAGCAATGCATGGAGTCATGGATTCTCTTCAGGACAGATGCAATCATTAGCTGCCGAGTCATAGGTCAGTGAGAGCCTTGATTAAAACACCAGGCTAGCCGAGTTTAATAAGGATGTTTCCTGAATTTTGCTTCTTTGACTTGACTTGTGCGTATCATGCTTGCACTTGGACGCCATTTTTCTTTAATTTCTTAACTTGTACGTTATTTTCTTTATTTTTAATCTCTTCCCTTGTCGAAGAGTGATGACAATTCGGGAAACAAAGCATGGGAAGCCATCGGATGTCAAGTGGATACCAGAAAATAACGAGATGGAGGCTGGTCTTTAAATGGGCAACTGGTTTTTAAACTCGCCCACATCTTTGCAACAGTTAGAGAGGGAGGCTCAGGAGAAGTGAAGGGGGAGGGTCGCTTTTCAGCCATCATCTAAACGAGATGGACAAGGAAAATCTTAAGATGGGCTTCAGGAAGGCTTTGCGAGTTTTGATTGCAGCTGGAGCTGTGGAAGTGGGCACTTACCGTATCGATGGCCAAAATAGAGTCTGTGAAGGTGTTAGCAGGAGGGATTTGGAAGAGTTCTTGGACACGATCACAATACCTGGAGGGCTGAGGTCAAGGGAAGAGGATTGGACCCTATTATTTTCTGCACATCAAAGGGTGGCTGTAGGATGGGTGCCACGGCGGAAGAAGGTGGAGCTGATCAAAATGGGGAGAGCTGGGAGGCAGAAAAACTTACTTTGTATGTGATGGAAGTGCTCTCCCGGGTGCAATCTGGGGTCAATCCCATGACAACAATCCAATCCACAGCAGACTGCATTTGATGAATCTTCGAAAGAGCAACACCACACATTGCAAGACACGGCCAACAAGCTTTGTATTTCTTCTTCCTGTAATTTTGTTAGCTGCAAAACAGGCACCGGGCTCCAGCCTAGGCATTCCGATGAAAAGGAGACATGTATGCCAGCAGCACAGTTATATCTTTCAAACATTTCATTATCACTGCGTACAACATCCATTTACAAGTGTCATATCTTCCAATGATAGATTTTCAGAAAACAAGTCCACCAAGAAAAGAAGGCTTGGAGCCAGCCCATTTCGTTTTTTCCTAAAACAATCAAAAGATCGGACCACGATTTTTTAACAAGAGCTCAATAGTAGGGGTGAGTCGGAAAAAAATTAGGGGGCTTCGCAATTGCTATGTTATTTTCAATTTTCAACATGTTAGATTCACCCAAGTTATAAAAATCGCAAGGAACATATATTGACTCTCCGTATCTTGATTCCTCAACTAGCTGATGCTTTTACTGCTTTCTCTGCAGCATCATCCAAATCTTCTGCTGTGATTAGTGCCATTCCACTCTCCTACATATATTAATGGACAAAATAAATTACCATCACAGTTCAAATTGATTATCCATGACTGAAGACAAAGTGACTGTACATAATTGAATATCAGTCAAATTTTGCATTTACCTTCAGAATTCTCTTTCCTTGGTCGACATTAGTGCCTTCGAGACGTACAACGACTGGAACTTTTAGAGCAACCTGTTCAAGGAGGATTAAGAAAATCAATGCCTTCCCAAATCCAATGAAATATCTAGCAATATTATTCAGAACTGCTACAAAAATCTAGTTTTTTTTAACTACATTCCTTCTTTCTTTTTTGTGTGTGAAATCACCACTCCTACATTTTTTGTCATAAAACTCCACATGGTAGTAATTGTGCTGATGCAGGGCAAAGAAGCTAGAATGAATACAGTGGCGATTATTTTGATTAAAACCTAAATATAATTTGATGATCTCACCTGTTTGGCAGCGTTGACAATTCCACTTGCTATCACATCACATTTCATTATTCCTCCAAATATATTCACCAAAATTGCCTTTACTTTGTCATCAGAAGTCAGTATCTTAAATGCCTCAACCACCTGCCTCATAAAATTGCTTTCTTATTGGACTTGTAGATGATCCATTTCCATCAGCCAAAAAAAAAGGATGAGAGCATGCATGTGTTATGACAACAGTGCAGACCCCCTCAGCCAAACAGGGCAGAAAGGCCAGTGGATGATTAAGGAAGTTACAGCAAGAGACTTCAAATAAACCATATTACCTGTTCTTCAGAAGCATTCCCACCCACATCAAGAAAATTTGCAGGAGTTCCCCCATGCAATTTAATAATATCCATTGTAGCCATTGCTAATCCTGCACCATTCACCATGCAACCAATTTCCCCATCCAAGCCAATATAATTTAGATCTGCCTTGGCAGCAGCGACCTGTCAAATGATCGAAAGGTACCAAAGAAATTAATAATGTGTTTCATCATCCTTAGTTAAAAAAGTTAATGCAAAAGCATTTGTGTGCATCTCAGCATGTGTGACCATGTGTCTCAAAACATGTCAACTCAAACTGAGCATACTTAGCATGTAACATAGGCCCAAAGCCTTTCATGATTCTCCACTTAACCGGTCCTTAGATTGCCCGTGTAGGGGAAAAAATAAACATGAACATACCTCTCTAGGATCTTCCTGTGTTGGATCTCTGAGAGCAAATATCTCCTTTTGACGAAAAGCAGCATTATCATCAAAATTCAATTTAGCATCAGCAGCTACCAATTGCTTATCAGAAGTCTCTGCAATGGGATTGATCTGAGCAGAGAAGAAAGGGGTTCACGATCAGATATGCATATGGACCAAGGAAACACTAAGCTAGCATATGCCTGAGCAATGGAAAAGAAATAAACACATCATTAACAGTAATTGAACACAGGAATTTATGCTCACTTCCAACATCGTGCAATCACTCTCGCAAAAAAGTTTATATAATTTCTTCACTTGCTCAATCGAATCATTTCTATCAGCAACCTTTGGAGACAGGCCATCTACAACTCTTAAAGCATCTTCATCAGTAATTCCTTTAAATACATCAATGGGTACCTATCAGGAAGCAGAAACAGCATCAATTAAATAACAATTAGGCAATGAGCAGGAGACTACGAGACTGCACAGATTGTCCCATGCTAAAACATTAGAAGAAAAAGAAGGGTGACAAACCTTAATAATCAAGTCAGGAAATTTCTCGGCAAGGTCTTCAATGCTGGTTCCCCCTTTTTTACAAGCTATGATAAGCTGAAAAACAATATGTGTGCATCTTCCTTTGATTCAGAACAGTTTTTTGCGAGTAATTATATGAAGGACAAATTTATTGACACTGACTACAAAGTAAAATTGATAAACCAAAGAAGCAGCAAAAATAACAATATATAGCGAGTGAAACATACTGGACCAGCAGTTGTCCGATCCAGCATGATAGCAAAGTACATCTCATTGACCAGTGATAACTTCTCACACAAGTAAACCTGCCAAAGGAAAGGAAATTAATTGAACCGAAATCCATCCCCAAGACAATCATCATCCTTATGCAAGGAAAATAAAAGGAAATATTGCTGGATGAAAATAACTATACATGGAGAAATGAACTACATGATAACCATTTTTATTTTATTTTTTGCAAACTGAAAATTCAATATTATTATTGCAGACATCAAATATCTAAAACCAAAAAAGAAACATAAACCATGATGTGGGACGTTTTATCAAAACAACCCAATACACATTCTTCTCATGAACCCACAAGTTTTCCATGTTAAGCATACATCGATGAGTTAATCAGTAAGAATTTGCTCTGAACCAACAAGAATTTGCTCTGAACCAACATTCTTCTTCATTCACAAGCATTGATGAGTCTTTAATTGGCTTCTTTGTAAAATCATAAGATACACAAAAATCAATATTTATAAGCCACTAACAGGCAACAGAAATGCCATGAAAACAGCCACCTATGCACCAATTGATCAAAGACTGTATGCAACATAAAGTTACATGTAAAAAGAGCCCATCAATGCCAAACCTTGCTAACAATTTTTCCTTGAGAACCAGTTTGTTTAGTAACAAGTATCTGGCCAAGCATCTTTCCTGCATGCAATAAAAACATGAGAGATGGGATTACCAAGACCACTGCAGTAAAAACATGAAGGGCCAGTGCCACATTAAAAGAACAAAATAGCCAGTGGATCCATTAAAGGAACCCAGGAGTTATGCCTTTCGTTCAACAAAAAGAGAGACAATGAGTGGCAAAGAAAAAATGCAGCTATATCAAAAAGAAAACCCATAGTTAAGTTGCCAAGGAAAGATAGAACCCAATCTTCATTACCAGCAGTTTCTTCAACCTTGTCAGCCATAACAATGTGAACTCCACCCTGAAAACCGTTCTTAAACTTTCCTAGTCCTCGACCACCAGCCAAAACCTGGCTCTTAACCACCAACTGCACCAGGATCAAAGTTAGCCTCCCTTGGTAAATTAAACCAACAAGATATAGCAAAGCTAATCTTTTAACTACTAGCACATCATTCAGAACCTTGAAAGTTGAAAACATACAATCCATATCTATAGTTCCACTCCATAATTTTACATAACTAATTTTTTTCTTCTCTTCCCAAACATTTCTTGGGAAAGAAAAATCAAATCATTGCAAAAATTCGGTGCAAGACTAATTCAAACTACCTCGCTTTCGTTAGGAAATACATATTGAACAGCCTTTTTAACATGATGAAGGGAAGCAACAGCTACACCTTTTGGCACATTGATCCCATATTTTCCCATCAATTGAGCTCCCTGGTAAAAAAAAGTAACACAACAGTAAAAACAGCCATCAATCACAGCATCAGATCAAGCAAGTTTAGGGTTCAAAATTGCTGCATATCTCAAACTAATGCAATGCAATAAAAAGAATTATTACAAATCAAACTAAAAAAAACGAAAGGGGATTCTCGTAAGACTCGTCCGGAAAATAACAATCAAGATTTAGTAAGGATGGGAGGAGAGGGAGACCTGATATTCGTGGATATTGAGGCGGCGGAGTTGTTGGTGTTGCCATTTTCCGGCGACAGAGAGAGAGCGAGAAACGAGCTTGTTTAAGAATCCTCTCATTGTGCTTCAGTCGAGATAGGAACTACAAAAACCCTAGAAAGTGGAAGCTTGAAGGGGAGGGGGTCTTCCCGGAATCTTTAAATAGTGATCGGGTCAGTGCAAAAGGCCATACTGCCCGCCAGCCCTAAATTATTTTTCTCTGCCTTTTATTTTCCTTTTGGCCCTTTTTATGCTCACGTGTTCTTTTAAGTTGATTTTTTTTTCCTGACAATATTTTAAGATAAAAGAGACCAATAAAAAAAATAAAAAGGAAATTAACTATAAAATAAAACGTGAGGCACATTTCCTGTAAACTTGACATTGTTCACACAAACATATATTATTATTTATTGTAATAGTAAAATTATCATTTTACCCCCAAGACTAAAAAATTTTAACCCCAATACCGGGGGTATTCTCAAATTTTTCATGGAGCATGTATGATATTTTCGGATATGTTGCACAGTGAAACGACAACAATAGCCTCCTAAACGATAAAATAAGCTAAACCAAACGAGGGGTATTTTTTAATTTTCCAAGGGAAATGGAAGGTATTTTCAAATTTATTGTACAGTAAAACGACATTATTGGCCCTACTAAAACACACAACACTAGCGTCGGACCCATGGGTGTTTTCCGTGTTTTCCGCAATGTTTTTTTTTGATTATCGGGTGGGTCCAGAGGTGTAAAGATAATTTTCAATTATTTTATTATTTTTTACAGAAATACTCTAATTGAAATTTGTCATATATTCTATCTTTCATTTCAGTCCTTATTCTTTTAATTTTTTAAAAACATTACAATTTTTAAAAAATATCTTTATTTATTTCGATCCCAAGGTTTTATTTATTTCGATTCTATCCTTTAATTGAATTAATTATATAGTTTGTTTTAATTTGTTTTGGTTGTGTCCTCCAATTGAAATTATTCATATTTCAATCCTTATTCTTTATTTTTTTTCAACAAAATTACCCTGAAATCTTTTAAAAAAATATATATTTATTTGTTTTCAATCCCAATGTTTTTATTTGTTTCAATTTTGTTGTTCGATTGGAATTGATTATATATTTTATTTTTCATTTTGATCCTTATTGTGTTTAATTTTTTATTTGCTATTAATTTCTTTTTTGTCATTCTTGGACAACGTTTATTTTTTATCCGTATTTATGCATAAATGTTTTTAGTTTTTGTTTTAAATTTTTGTTGTTTTATTTTTTATTAGGTATTTGTTTAATCTATGTTGGTGATCGTTTTCAAAGTAATATTGCTCCCTTTGTTCTTTTTTGTTTTGTTTTCTTTTGTTTTTATCTATTCTTCGGATCAAATGATTTTATGATTTTATTGTTTGCTCTATAATAATGATAATTTTTTTGTGAAAATATTTTGCTTTTTTATCTTAATAGGAATTCTGCAGATATTTATTATTTCACCTAAATTTATATTATAATAAAAAATCTCATATATTTATTTTTTTTGTGTTGAAAAAAATATGGTTTCACCCGTGACGAGGCGCAGGGGCATTGGCTAGTAATATCTTTACTTTATGTATATCCATTTTTATCTAAAAATTGTGATCAAGTATCAATTGAATGGTTTATAATGATTTTTTTATATATTTTATGCATGTCTGCAAACTTTTTATCCAAGAAAATATTCAGATGTTATAATTAATATAGGAGTAGAGTAATATTTTTAGGAGTAATCAATAATGTTATTATTTTTTAGTTTGATGATAAAGTATATTTTTAGACCAATTACAATATCAAACTGAGATTCTATTCTTTATTTGTAATTATTTACGATGATGATGAGGTGTAATTTTTAAAAATATTGATTCTTACATTTTATCTTTTTAATCATTTTATTAGTAGAACTATTCTTGATATATAAATAATTTTAATGGAGGATGTTTTTTCTTAATATGAATATCCAAGTCAATTTACGCATATTTTAACAATTTATTCATATTGAAATTCCTTCATGTATCCCGCACTCCAATTTTCGCACATTATTTGTAGATTATAGTCCTCACTTCAAATATGTTATTCTCTTTTTTGTGCAGATGAATTACTAGACTTATCATATATATTTGTAAGCTTGAGATGTTTTAGTTTTGATATCAACTTAGGTCGCAGCAAAATTTTCATTTATATCTCCATACATGTCCCAAGAAGTATATGTAGATCTAGTTTGATATATTTGATAAGATTCCGTCCAATAATTTGTTATAGTCATGATAATAATAGTAACCTAGCAATGAATTTTCAATGACACTCTCTTTTTTATAGATATAAAATCAACGATTTATTTTTGCTATTTAACTATCATAGATATTTATACAATTTATATTTTATTATTGTGTTTAATTTAAATTAGATTATGAAATGAGCTAATTCTAATACAGTGAATTCGATGATTCAGGTATCCGAATCTTCTTATTTTTGTAATAACAATGATAATTTTATGATAATAGTTTCATTGAAATCTATTAAACAGATAAATTTCATATGGATTTAAAATTCATATATTTTATTAGAAACTTGCGAACTGCAGGAATTCTACATAAATTTATTAATGTGGTCAAATCTATAATATAATAAAAAAAAATGGCAAGTGGCTGGTGCTAAGTAGATAATTGATATCAATTAAACCACGAATTTCACATGGCCTATTGTTCTCCTGAGGTAGCTCTAGAACTCTACTGTCACCGCACGCTCGGGCTTTTCTTCTCCCCCCGCGCTATATGAAATCTGACGCCGACGAGTTCATCCTGTTAATTTAGAATTTGTCCCGCATCGGATTTATTTTAATGTCTTTAGAAAATTATCTTCATAAAAACTAGACAATTGGCTAGACCAGTCTGTTTTTTTTAATGGTTGAAAAAATGTGATTGATCTAACCAGCCCCATAATAACTACAGTTTATTTATTTATTTATTTTTAACAACCAACCCAGATTCTTAACCAAATTTTCTCACCAGGGGCAGATAAAATTCAAAGTGGAAATTAATAAAAAGCAGACCTCAGCAATGAAGTGGTGGTGTCTTTTCACGTTTCACAGATAAGGTGTGACTAAGTTATCAACTACACATATGCAAGGAGTAATTTGTAAACAATTAAACGATGAAAAAAGATGGAGGTCACCTTTATGTGATGTTGGATGTCGAATGATTTTGATCATCAAATATCCTCTTTTTTTATTTCGTTGATATTCAGTGTTATCACGGGTGTTATTGCGAAAACAACTTCCTAGCAGGGACGAAACCGGAAGATTAAGAAGAAAAGAAACCAAGTCCTCTTTCATTCATGTTATTCATGTTTTTATACACTAGCATCATGGTCGAGATCTACAATTTCTAAGGCTAACACGGATGCTTGCAGACATGTGTCAACAAGATGCTGCCCAGTTCTATCTAATCAACAGCGATTAAATTAGATCCCTTCTCTCTCTATTCGCCGCCACTGTTGCCGCCCAGGCGCCACCACTTGAGAATCTCGTTTTTCTCTCCCGGATTTAAAACGATCCTTTTTTCCGTGTTTAGCGAAACGGGAACCCGGTAGTTTTGGTCCACGTGGCGAACCTCCTTTCCTCGCACGCTTACATCTGCAGGAACCGGGCGAGCTGGGTAGGGTTGATGATATCTGGTAAGTTGGGCCCACCTATCTTCAACAAACGTGATACCTCCACGTACCTCTCATAATTATCTTTATTCGGCTCGGGTTCGGCTTTACGGGTCGGCTTGACGACCCCGGCTGAGTCCGCATCCGAGACTGGCACAACCTCTGCTCGAGCCGGTTCCCAAGGCTGGCCGAAGAGGGTGCCCTTGGTGAGGTACTCGTGAGCCAAATAGCCGGCTAGGAGCTGATTAGAGGAGGCCGAGTCCAAGCCTCTGTCGGAGCTGGCTTGGGGTGGAGCTGGCTTGGTTAGTTTCGCGGGGGTTGACGGTTTGAGAGTATCAGGACCCTCTCTCTCTTTGCGCTTGGTTGGCGTCAAAACGCGACGTGGTGGAAGACGCATCGTTTTGGTATTCATGCCTGTCGTTTCGATGCATGCCACGTAAGCAGCTCCCCAGAAGTAACTCCCCTTCTTTGCAGTAAAAATGAAAACAAAAACCGTACAGCAAAAATAATGCTGGGACCCACCCGGGTAAAAAAACTGAAAGGGGGTAGAGAGGGCAGTTGCCAGGATCTCCGGCTTCTCAACGATGCCAGAAATTTATGGCTTTGTTTAGGGAGAGAGAAGAGAGAGGGGAGAAGAGAGAGAAAGAGTTTGAACTTGAAAGAGGAGAGAACAGAGGATGGGGGGATGGTGGGGTTAGTCTGTATTTATAGAGGACGTGCGGAGTGATTAACCCTAGTTTATACCAAATATTACGCGGCTGCCATCGTGACTTGCAATTACATTATTATCCTCATTTCTTTATAGCCCTTGATTTTATTATATTTCCATTTTAAGATCGGGCACGCCAGCCTGTTGAGGTTTACCAAAAAGGACCGGGAGATTTCTCATTTGCCAAACCCGATTCACAGGAGAGTGAAAGTGATCAGCTGTTAAATCAGACGCTCTAAATACGATTATAAAATACTTTTTCATCAATTTTTAGGCCCCCATTTTAATTATTTTCTATTTTCACTTGCGGCTTCTAAATTGGGGCGAGATTAATTTGATTCAGTTCATAGTGATTGTAAGAATACATTGAACTTGATAAATAAATAAAAAAAAGATTACCCAAGTAAATAGCCATTAAGTTTGTGTAGAACTCTTAATTGTGATGATGGAACAAACAAGTCGGTGTTCATTCCTCACTCACGAGCTGGTGTCCATGACGACTAGCAATGTTTCAGTCAGACTTGGGTTAATGTGTAGAATGTAGATGGACGGGCCATACATGTACAAAGATTTGAGTTGTTGTTATGTTAACCACATGGCACGGAGAGGGGGGTAGGTTTTTATCATTATCATAGTTGTCCAAATCGATTCAATATACTGTTATATCAATATTTATAAAAATAAAATCTCATATTGAATATTTATTTTGAGTTGATTATGTTTTTACCATACATCTAGGTTGTATTTAAATAAAAAATATTATTATAAAAAAGCATTCACAATACCTCAATATTTTTTTATATAAAAAAATAACATGACTATCATCTGGTGATATATATAATGTGATCATTTATCAAAGTTGATTGTCAAAATAAATGTCTAACACTTGATTATTATTTTTTTATAAAAAAAACATGTATTTCCATGCAAAAAATACAAACACTTTAATAAAGAAAAAACATTAGAATTGAAAGGAGGTGATTGACAGTGTTATAATAGTTGTTTTTTAAAGTGTATTTTTATTTTTAAAAGTTATTTTTATTCCAACATATGCTAAAACAATATAAAAAATTCCAAGATCTTATGAAATTCAACTGAGAACGCAATTCAATACCGCATCGAAGTCGGAGCTAGCTGAAAAATGGCTTTCCAGTCGGCCAGCACCCTATCATCATTTCACTCGATCCATTCCATTCCATTCCTCGAGTGAGCAATGACGCAGACTTTTTGGCATGGAAAACTCTGGTATACATGCAGATGAAGTCAAACACATTTTTTCCAAGCCTGCTTCGAATATTTTGGAATGCTATTGGTTGACAGAAAGCTTGTAACGATAGCAGGCTTCATCATCATCATCATCGTTATTTCCAGGAAGAATATGTATATATTAACCAACCCTAGAGGAGAAGGATGCTTCCAAATCTTAAGATCATCTCTATTATGTTCCCCAAGCTTGGCAAGGAAGTCATTGTTGACGCCACTATTTTTTAGTAGTGAGTGTTCTCCGATCGAGGAGCTGCCATCAACATCTACCCGCCCCTTGTTTGAAGTCTCCCCTTCTTTTCCGGTAGGTTAACTCTAGAAGATCGATGCTTTGCTAACCCCGTTAATTGCAAGGTGCATGCAATCTGGAGGATCGGGTCCTCCATAGGTGGTGCTTCTTGAGAAAAAACAACTTCCATTCTTCATCAGAATCTAAACATACGAGAACAGTTACGAAGAAAGTTAAAATACAGTGTTAGATTTTATGTATTTCAATTTTTGATAGTCTATGATCAATAGTTTTGATATCCTGAAATCTTTTCACTGTTTTTTCCGACTGAAAGATCTAGATATTAATCACCGGCGACAATATATATTGTTGAAGGGATTTTCCTCACTGCACAACAAATCTATTGACACGAAAAAACCATATGTATGAAACGCATGGAAAACCTCGTGAACAGTGGAAAAATTCAAATAAATTGTTAGATGAAAAATATATACAAGTAAACTTAGTTTATGTTAATTTTATTTGAGTCTTAATAAATATAGTTTGTTAATTATAAATTCTTTTCGTCATAGCATAGCAGAAGTAATTATTTTATATATAACGAAGAAAGGTATAAGCTCTTACAATGTCAAACGTCAACTGACCTTGTTTTAAAACCCAGATGGTAGCTGGTATTGATGGTCGATCATGACCCGACCGATCTAAGGTTTGAATTGATTTGGGTTTGAAAAAAATGATATATATTTTTTAAAATATTATAAATATTAGTATATTAAAATAATCTAAAAACACAAAAAATTATTAGAATAAATTTTTTTTTTGAAATACAGTGTCAAATAAACACTTGATCCAATAAAAAAAAATGACCTTCAAGTTATTGACTATTATTTTTATTAGAATAAAATCATTTTAATTTTATTTTTAAAAAATAGAGTTAACAATCTATCTATCTATTTATCTATCTATATATATATATATATATATATATGGTATTATTGCATGATTAATTTTTAAAATTATGATAAATAGAATTAGGGTAATGCAATTTTTTTAAAAAACAAAATGCACACATTTGCAAAGTCAGAGCTTTGATAGATGACATTAATTAAATCCAACACGCTTAGAATTCTATAGATGACAAAGAATTCAGAATCTATCCATCAATTGCATGAGAAATCACGTCAATTATTTTTATTATGACAAGAAACTCAAACTAGATTCTTTAAATAGATGCCAATTTCATATATAAAATAGATGATTCGGCACGAGTATCGATGCCAACGCAGGTAGTAAATTTGTGGAAGGAAGTAGCTGAGCCTACATCTACTTCGATTTTATTATGCCAACCCTAAACACAGTACAAGTCCTCAAGATAAATGGAATATATCCCTCATGTTTATTATTTTGAAATCATTAAAAAAACAATTTATTTAATAAATGAATATATTCCATTTAAAATACATTTATATTATTATTAGTAATTATTTTATTTTATTTAGATTAACAATTTATTTTTAATCTATCACCTTCTGTTTATTATTTTATTTAATAAATGTATTTTAAATAGTCGAAACCCTTTACTTGCTCATATGCTAACCTCGTCTGCTTTGACGGTGCCAGCCACACAAGTCTTTAAGTGTGGTGAGCTGTCTATTAGATTTCTCAGTACGCTATAAATCACAATAAGTTACTCACAGGAAAGAAAAAATAATTATGTGATTATTAGTAAATTTAATAATAGCGAAAAGTTTACTCATGTTGTGTGGCATATTTATAGATAAAAATACGGGGAGCTTTTACAAATATTACGAGGATTAAAATAAAAGTCAATAAAAAATACATTGAAATAAAAAATAAAGAATAAAAACACTTTGACATCCTTTCAAAGTGATGATATCATTTGTAGCCATGATTGAGTTAATATATATTATTACTAAAGTAATTAAATGTAAGTCAATGAACTAATTAAGGAGAGGACTGGATTTTCTTACTAAGAAAACAAAGGCATCTGATAAAATTGACAAAGTAAAGAGCATAAGTGGAAGCCACAAGCAGATTTAAGCAAGAAATAGAGGACGATTGAGAGGCAAAGAGAGAGTATCAAGACAACTAGATGATTCGTGTGTATTTGATATTATAATATAAAGTAATTTTTAAAAATGTGTTTTTTATTTAAAAATATATTAAAATATGTCGTTAACAAATGTACATTATTTAATGCATTTTCAATTAAAACACACTTTTAAAAAATAATACAAAAACTATTACATTTCCCGTACACTTTACTGAACGACCCAACAGCCGCGTGAGAGGTCCCCATACTTTTAACACCTACCACGTCACTCCACCGCTATTAAAAGGATTCAATGATTTTTGACAAGCTTTAAATAGCATGATAATGATAATAATAATAATAATAATAATAATAATAATAATAATAATAATATATATATATCACTCCCTGAGCATAAAATGTTTTTAATATATTTTTTTTTAATTTTTGATATTTGTACATTAAAAACTTTATAAAAAAACAGTATCAATCTGATGTTTTTTAAAACATAAAATAATTTGAAAAGCATAGCAAGAACATGCACTCAAATTTCAATTTATTTTTATAGATTTCCATTTTGGTTCCACAGTCTTTATCTCCCTGGATAGTGATTAAAAACTACCTAATTAATTTCCATATTTAGTTTAGGTGTGTTGGATTCGATGGGAGAATTAATTCCAATTGCATCGAATCTTTCTTTAATTAACATGTGGCGCACTGATGGGACTTTTTCTCACGAGGATATATGATTTTTCTCTCCCGATGGGAGGATTAATTCCAATCACATCAAATCCAGGGACTGGGCTGCATGATTTGGAAAACACTTGGACTTAAATGTTTGTGATTTTTGAAAAAAACAAAAATGCCAGTGGAGGCTGGTGCCCTTGTGGATCTATCCATAGCTGTAAGACTCTGCTACACCCGGTATAAATCTTGGATCACGAGTTGCTTAACATTTTTTTTTATATAAATTTAATAGATTGAGGGTTAGGTTGTAACCGAGTCGACTCGGATGATCATGTCAACAGACTGTGTGAGTCAATTTTTTATTTTTTCTATTTATTTTAATCCGAGTCATGTTAAACCTGGAAAAAATAAACCCTGACAATTCGACTAGCTGTCAATCTCGTTAAATAACCGTTAAAGTTCCAGCACTGATTTTGAAGAAAACCATCTTACGTGGCACAAGAACAAGGCTTTCTGTCTGCGCCACCGTGGTAAGAAAAACAAAACTGAACTGGGTCCCGCGGAACAGAATTCATTGCTGGAGAATTTATTTCGAGAACTTATTTGTTTTACAATTTATTTCACTTTGAACCTTCTCTTCTCTTCTCTATCACCATCCAATTCCAATTCGAATTCTGTCCCTTTTTGTTTTTATCTTTGTTTAAATAAAAGTAAAATTAATATCTTGAAAAGAGAAAAGAAGAAGAAGATAATATAAGGAAAAGGAAAAGAGAAGTTTCTTGCTTTGGATTGATTTGTTCTTTCTTTTTAATTTCATTCAAAAGACTGAAAGTGAAGGCTTTTGATTTGATATAATTCGATAGATGGGTGGTGGTGGTGGTGATGGTTATCTCTTGTGCTTGTGCCTTCTCTTTTTGGAAAAACAAGAGGTGAGCGTTTTTTCCTCTCCATCTTTCTATTCTTGATTTGCGTATGGGAGTTGAATTCTGAAATGGGTTTTCGTCTCTGAAGTGGTTTATGTTCGTAGATCGTTTTTTGATATGAATAGGTTTGTAAAGTTCCGATCTTTTTTTCTTGTTTTGGGGGTGCAGGCTGAAGTTGGGTGATGGTTGCTGGATGTTTTGAAGAGGGGATGGTGAATTATTGATGATTTTTGTGTTTTGATCGGCACTTGTGTGGTTTTGAATGCTGGATTTTAGGGTTTTGGGCTTTAATTATGATTTATCACCCGTCATCTATCATTGCATATCGATGTTAATTGCATCTACAAAGAATTTCTGCTGGCTTTCTTTTTATTTGTTTCGATCAGTTTTTGCATTCAAGAACTTGTTTTTTTTGTTGAAGCATGAGTTTGATGAATCATCAAGGTCTAAGAGGACATAGCATGATTGATGGACTCTTTTATAGGGTTTACCTGATCATCTTACATTGAAGTTCTGATTGCTGATGTTGGTGGTGTTTAAAGGCTATTAGGTCTCGTGAAAAAGCATGAAGAGTAAATTTAGGGCTGAAAGGAGGAAAGGACAGATAACTGAGAAAAAACCTGGGAGGTTAATGGAGGGCCTCAGCTCTGGAGACCAATCAAGAACAGTGGCAGGAATGGCACTTTCATCTGAGCCTCTTGCAACCAAAGATAATTCCACAGGTGCATATTCTTCTAAAAATGGTGCGCTGGACCAGCAACCAGACACCAGCAATTTAGAAGAAGCTGAATTATCTCTTCGTGGGCGTGGTTCTTTGAACTACGAGGTTTGTTTCTCCCTACCCTATAATCTCCATATTCTTCTTCATTCTTGATCAGTCTGCTCGGCTTTCTTTAATCCTTGATCACAGTGAGTTTAAGTTGCATTAAAAAGCTGTGTTGAAATTACCTTTGGATTTTCTTATAACAATTCAACAGACCTGCGTGTTAAAGCTCATTAATTTTTTCAGCTGATGTATTTTATCCACATGTTTCTGGATTTGAACTTTGAAGCTTAAAAGTCTACTGGCTGTGGATGACTTTTGTGATGGCTAGGCTTTTTAACGCAAGATGGCTGCAATTTGCAGGAAGCCAGAGCATTGTTAGGAAGAATGGAATACCAAAAAGGGAACGTAGAAGCTGCTCTTCATGTATTCGAAGGAATAAATATAGCTGCTGTAACTCCCAGGATGAAGGCTACTCTGGCTAAAAGACGAGAACACCACAAGAGACGCTCACAAAGTTTTTCTACCCCACCGATGTCTATACATGCTGCCAGTTTACTAATGGAAGCAATCCTCCTTAAAGCAAAATCATTGCAGCATCTAGGGCGGTTCAGAGGTACTTCTTCTTTATGATCACAGGGATGCTAGTCGGCTTAAGAATTCTAATGTTCATTTAGGAGTTTTAAATTATTTATAGGCTAAGATGCTCTCTCTCTCTCTTGTTTTTCTATTTTCTGTATATTCTCTTCCTTTTCTACATCTAGATTTTGATGCTGCAGTGTCTTGGCTACTGTTAACGCCCAATTTAAACTCCAAACCTTGAACGAACATCAATTCTAATTCAATCCAATTCCACACGCATCGAACAAACAGTGAGCTTTATCCCCACCTAAAACACTGAATTCCTATGACCTAAAGGCTCTACTGTGTCACTTCCTTTTATTAACCAAGTGACAACTTACCAAGCATCTCACAAATGAACCTATAAGAGACTTAATGCATGTTGCACCAAATTGAGTAATGCAATTGATCAGTGTGTCATATTGATTGCTTGATTTTGCTGCTGTCTTCACATGCCTCCATGACACGCAATCATCTCATTATCATTCGCCCCTCCTCTCCTTTCCCCCCCTCACAAACACATATATGTCTAGCTAGGTGTAAGATACTTTTTGTAGACATATGGCCTTGGAAAAAATTGGAAGAACTAGGAAGAATTTTATAAGAAAATGAGGTTTTGATGAGACATGGAAAAACTATCTAACCATCGTTGTAGTGGCTAATTTATGTTTTTTTAACCATCCTTGCAGAAGCTGCTCAATCCTGCAAAGTTATTGTGGACATAGTTGAATCTTCATTCTCAGAAGGCTTGCCTGAAAACTTTGCCGCTGACTTTAAATTGCAGGAGACTCTAAACAAGGCTGTTGAGTTGCTTCCCGAACTATGGAAACTTGCTGATTCCCCACGTGAAGCAATCATGTCATACCGGCGGGCTCTCCTCAATCAATGGAACCTTGATGTAGAAACTACTGCAAGGATTCAAAAAGATTTTGCCATTTTGCTTCTGTACAGCGGAGGTGAAGCATGTCCCCCAAACCTCCGCTCTCAGATGGACAGCTCATTTGTACCTAAAAACAACATAGAAGAGGCCATACTTCTGTTAATGATACTGTTAAGAAAAATTATTCTGAAAAGAATTGAGCGGGATCCATCAATCTTGGATCACCTTTCATTTGCTCTCTCTGTGTCTGGGGGTTTAAAGGCATTAGCCAGCCAGGTTGAGGAGTTGCTTCCTGGGATTATTAATCGCAATGAGAGGTACCATATTCTCTCTCTTTGCTATTATGGAGCAGGTGAAGAATTGATTGCTTTGGATCTATTAAGGAAACTGTTGCATGTTAATGAGGATCCAAATTGTGTTCCTGCCTTATTAATGGCATCAAAGATATGTGGGAAGACCCCTAAACTTGCGGAAGAGGGGATAAATTATGCTCGCAGAGCATTGCAAAGCTTGGAAAATAACTGTAATCAATTGGAAAGTGTTGCCTATTGCTTGCTGGGTGTCTCACTTTCAGCACATTCTCAGGTAGCCGTTGCAGATTCTGTGAGGGCCACAAAGCAATTCGAGGCTCTCGAGGCCCTGGAATCTGCCGGAAGAATGACAAAGGATGCGAGACTCTAATATTCTTTACCATCTCAGCCTAGAAAATGCAGAGCAGAGGAAGTTGGACGTGGCGCTTTATTATGCAAAACACTTGTTAAAACTAGAAAGTGGTTCTAATATTAGAGGATGGTTATTGCTCGCTCGGATCTTATCAGCTCAGAGGCAGTATAAGGATGCTGAAACTATTATCAATGCTGCCCTGGACCAGACTGGGAAATGGGACCAGGGAGAATTGTTGAGAACCAAAGCTAAACTTCAAATTGCTCAGGGTCAGTTAGAGAGTGGCATTGCGTCATACATCCAGCTTCTCGCTGTTCTTCGAATTCAGAGTAAGAGCCTTGGACTTGGGACAAAGCTGTACAAGGTTCGTGAGCTGATCCCAGCTAATAGAATTATAATTATGGCAGCTTTCTTAATTTCACAAATCAGAAATGTTTTACCATCGCTTTTGGATGATAATAGAAATTTTTGTTTTATTTTTTTCTATTTGCCGAGCTTTAGGTTACTAGGGTGTTTGATTACATGGATTTTTATCGATCAAGAAAAATGGAAAAACTCTTGAGCTTGAGTGAGATGTGGGAGGCAAGAAAATGGGGAGATTAGAATGCAAGCCATTTTGCGGTTCCCTTTTTTTTTCTCTGGAAAACATGTATTTTTTTAAATGTAGTAGTTACTTGTTCCTTTTTCCCTCTTGAATCTTCTTCGAAAATGTGCTATGAGAGAACTAGTATATACTCTGATTTTTTCTGCCTTGTTTTTAACTTTTATTGTACTAGATTCTCCAGGACAATGGAAACCCTCCAGGTCTTCTGGAATTGGAAGTTTGGCATGATCTGGCTTCAGTCTATATAAGGTTGTCCCGGTGGCATGATGCTGAGACATGTCTTTCCAAATCCAGGGCCATCTGCTCGTACTCAGCTTCTAGATGTCATACAACTGGTGAATTGAGATCTCACTTCAATTATAATTCGCTTTGGCGGACTCCTTACTTCTGATTCTTCATCTTTTGAACTTCTTTCAGCATGTTTGTTTTTAGATTTAAATTTTAGGGAGTTTTGCCATGTTAAAATCGTCTATGCATGAAATATTTCTGAGCTCTGAAATGTGGCAATCGATGGGGTGTGCATGGAACAAAATGCCAAAATTAGGCTGACTGAAATTTAGGATGCTGAAAAGCTATCAGATTCATGTTCTCTTTTAAGCAATATATGGGATGCTTAAGATAGTTCTGTCCAAGCTAAGTCAGCCTCGTGCCCTGCTCCAGCCCTTCTCGACTCCTCCTTTTCCCATATATTTTCAAGTCCTTTGCTTGATTTGGTGACTTAGATTTTCAATGCGTTGGCTATATCAGTCAGAATAGCAGCTTTCTGTAGGCATTTTTAGACTCTGAATTCTGTGTTGTAAACGTAACCAGGAATGAAGTTAAGGTAGTTGATTATGTTGCAGGTGTACTTTATGAAGGAAAGGGGCTCTACAAAGAAGCTCTGAAAGCCTTTGCGAGTGCTTTAGATATTGATCCCACCCACGTCCCAAGCATGGTATCCACAGCCGTGGTTCTTAGACGGCTCTGCATGCAATCGAGTGCAACCAGAAGCTTTCTAATGGGTGCTCTGCGACTTGATAGAATGAACTCATCGGCGTGGTACAATCTCGGCTTACTTTACAAAGCCGAGGGTGCTCCCTCCTCCTCCCTAGAAGCCGCTGAATGTTTTCGAGGCTGCAACTTTTCTTGAAGAGACAGCCCCAGCCGAGCCTTTTAGATGATGGACACTCACCACCAAGAACTTTTGGTTCTGTAAACGGCAGCAATTTTTTCTACTTGTTTTGTGTGAGTTTTGCACGTTGTTGGTTGGTAGCAGTATATACACAGCAATAAAAAATATTCCCTTTTCTCCTATCCTTGCACTCCAATGGAGGATCATTCTTCCCGTACCGATGATGCTGAAATCTGGAAAAAGGGTGTCCAAGTGAAGACAGATACATGCTTGCTTGAAGAAGTCGATTCTATAACAGACTATAGCCTTGTTATTTACTGATTCATATTAACATATGGTGGCAGTAAAAACCCACACCGTTTAAAATAATAATAATTAAAAAGGAAAAAAAGAAACAAGGATGAGCCTCCATGGCATGCAGTGATGGTGGTCACGTTTAAAGAGGGTCACCGGTCACCACGACTCACGAGGAAACCTTTTGCTATCATCAATGCAAATTGTCATGACAGACGACAGACAGGTGGAGAAAAAGGTTGTTTGAATTAGATGGAGCACCTTTTTTTTAAAAATCTTCACTCTTTAAAAAATATTAAAATAATATCTTTTATTTGGAAAAGTGGATTGCATGCATCCGAAGGTTGTTCGCTTTTACGTCAGTTTTTATTAAAGTTTTTTAATATATTGATATGAAAAATAAAATTTTAAAAATATATGATAATTTGGATATATCCAAGATATATCATTCTCCAAATGGTTTGTAATAAAAAAAAATAGTGTTTTCATGTCAAACAAAATCAAGTTTTTTCATGAGTAATCGAAAAGATGCATCATGTTTAAAAATGTTAGTTGTTAGGTCTCAATATCTAAACCTGGAAAAATTAATTAGAAAAAAAATCTCAATCATTGATCTATAAAAATGAGAATACAATAGATTAGGTTGTATCGATGTTTTATACTTTTATTATTTATTTTTTTCTTCAATACATACATACATATATGAAATAGGCTTAAAAATAAAATTATATCTGGATGCATGAATTATAATAATAAAACAAAGAAATACAACCTATACGTAGAAATTCATGGCAACAATAGTATGCCTTGTGGGGCTTTGAACGCCAATGGCCCATGCAAGAATATCCACCTATCTCGGCGAGATTGGATGCTGCTGCTCTGTCACCTGGTCCACACTGTTTTTCTTTCTAAAACGTCCTCGCACTTCCCATATTTGTATATTGCTCCCTCCTCTTAAGAGATTTCAAATCTATGTAAATCATTTGTTGAATTTAATAGTTAGAGGAGAAAAGGGTTAAAACAAGTCCACATGCGTATCCCTGCACAGATATTACAGTGCTAATTTCCTTCTCGATTTTTTTATTTTTAAAAACACTTAGAATCTAAAGTTTTTCATCCTATCATCAAAAAAATTTCTTAAAATATCTAAGTATTATTTAAAATAAAAACCACATGGTAGATGTAAAAAACCATCTGAAGAAGTATTTGAACTTGATAAAAAAAACAATACCATGACGTGTTTTCCCTTTTCTTGCAATATTTTTACTACAATATAGTTTGTGTTTTGCTTATAAAAATATAAGAAATATTTTTGTTACGATGTTTACTGAATATTTAGAGGTTTAATGGGCTTCAAACCAGGGTTGTTAATACCGTTCTAGTCGCCATTCTGATTTTTCTATTTGGAACGGAACGTTTTGGTTTCGGAGCGTTTTGACGTGCCGTTTCGGGGTTGTACTATTCATATATAATTATATATATATATATAGATATGAAAAAAAAATATTAATTTAACAAGTATAATTTAAATTCAAGATAAATTAACTTTAAATTATAAAATACAAACACAAAGCCAAACAAACATAATCTCAAAATTAGAAACATCTCTAAAATTACAAAATATTATGATAGTAAAATGTTCTAAAATAAAAGAAATATTATGATTTTGAGCCGGAACGGTACCGAGACGTTCCGACCGGAATTTTCGGAACGGGCCGGAATTAAAACCGAGATGAAAACGACACCGTTTCATCTCGGTTTTTTTAATGACACTAAATATTTCGGCCATTCCGGCCGTAACAGAACGGAATTAACACGCCTCTAACACTGAAAAAACTCGTTTTTTTTTGCCGATATATTGTTACTTAAAAATAATTTTATTTTGCTCCACACCACTTTTTGTAAATTTGGCATGAAAAAAAAGTTAGCAGGGACCAAAAGTAAAAAAAGAAGACATGTCTCTCTCTCTTTGAATATATCGGCTCCTCTGTCCATTTCACAGCCGACACCTCTCTCAAAACTAAGACAAGACAGACAAAAGACAGACCAAAGGGTTAGACCACATGTGTTTTAGTCAAGAGTTTTGTTGATAATGATTCTTTTCTCTTTCTCCAAATATTTTCTTGGTTTCGAAATCTATTTTTGTTATGTATTTGGAAATATTTTTCCAAGTATTTTTAATTTTCAGAATAGATTTACAGGACTTTTTATAAAAATATTTTAAAAAGCATCCATTTCAATTTCAAAAATATTTTGAACACTTCATATTCAATCCTAACAAGAGGACAGTGTCCTGTCTCTGTCGTCTAAAATTTAGAAACTGGGGTTTTCTTGTTTGAAAGCTTTTTTCTTCTAGTGGTTTATCAGTAACTGTAGAAGCTCGAGAGAGAGAGATGGAAAGTGGCAAGAAGGCAGAAGCAGGCCCATCAACAACAACAAGAGGTGGTTTTGATGGGAAAACTAGAAAGGAAAAGGGAAACCAGCGAAAACCCTCCTGTTGTAGCTGCTTTTATTGATGATGATGATGAGGATGATGGTGATGTTGTTGGTAATGGAGTTCCTGTCGCTGGATTTGTTCCTGGGCCTTTGCTGTCTCTCAAAGAACAGATTGAGAAAGACAAGGTTCTTCCTTTTTCTCTACTTCCCTTTCAAGTTTCTATATTTAGCTTGGAGTCACAATTTTTGTTATGTTTCAAGCTTAATAATTTCTTGATGGACTCAAGAACTCTTGATGTTTTCTTTTAGTTCGTTTATCCTTTCTTTGATTGTAGTATATGTGGAACATTCACTGTGATAAATTTCGACTTTTGGATAACATACTTCTGATTTTTGTTATCGAGACCTGAGAACATTCACGAGATATGCTACAGATTAGTACATTATTTGAGTGTTCCAGTGTGAGAACTGGTCAGCAAACATTGCTTAGAGCAGGTTGTTTTGCCTGTTTCTTTTCTCCCCTTGTTAAACTCAACACCAAGCAAAGGGACCATTATTCTCTTAAGTTTGTATGTTAAGGATCCAGCTTTTCTTTACTGTTAGTGTTTAGTGTTTAGGGTTTTGACAGTCTTTTATTGTATGTGGAGTGATTTGGGTATATTACAGTTAATTTATCTCACTCCTTTTTTCCCACATTTTTTTTAATTGATGCCTCCTTTGTGTTTCGAATTGTGGCTAATCAGTGATTGTTAATAAGGTTGCAATGAAATATCTAGTGAAATTAATGTAAAGTTGGCAGCCGCAACAATCTCGAATCAAATGTTTTATAGCCTGTTTATTGGTGTTTACATTTTCTTTTGTTCTTCATTTGACAACATGGGATCATATTAACCATGTGATCCCGTGACATGAAAGTAAAATTCCAACTCTCTGGCATGGCAATGGCTGCTGGATGCATATGAACATAATTTTAAAAGCCAGTTGTGCTTTGCAGGAAGATGATAGCTTGAGGAGGTGGAAAGAGAAGCTACTTGGCTGCGTTGAAAGTGATTTGAATGGTTTGATTCAGGCATCCTTTTATTCGATATCTGACTTTTTCCCGTTTCACATAATCACAGATTTATATTTGTGTCTTGTTAGGCCAACTGGAACCTGAAGTCAAATTCCACTCGATAGGAATTATATCCGATGACATTGGGGAAAAGAACACTCCCTTGCCGGTTGATGAAAGTCAGAGTGGCCGTCCCCTTTTCGCTCTCAGAGAAGGATCTCGATACCAGCTTAAGCTAACATTTGGTGTTCTGCACAATATTGTTTCTGGCCTTGCGTACTCAAATACAGTGTGGAAGGGGGGAGTACAAGGTGCATAACCATCTAGCCATCTGCATTTAATTAAACCTACATCTGTTTTTAGTACCAATAAGTGACACTTCTTTTTTTTAATAAGTAAAAATCAGATGTTATTTGAGTCTGATCAAGCTTTATACCAGAGTAGGTCACAATAACCATACACGGAAAATCATTTCTGATTTTATCGGAGGTTGGCTAACAAAGGCATAGATACAAGTGCTAAAGAGAGCAATCGTGTCATCCCAACACTACTTTCAATCTTGTAGTTTGTTAAGATCACATATCCTGCAATTGTGCTTTATGTCTCAGGGAATTGTTTAATCATTACCTCTAGCTTTCCATCATCTGTTACTGTTTTCATTTCTTGAGTGTAGTTGATCAAAGCAAAGGAATGCTGGGTACTTTTGCTCCTCAGCGGGAGCCCTATGTCCATACTTTGGAGGAGGACACAGCTCCATCTGGTGTGCTGGCAAGGGGAACTTATTCTGCAAAGCTCAAGGTAAACATCATTTCGTGAGAGTTTCTTCTGTGTGCTACTGTTAAGCTCTTTTTACATTCTTGGTTGATGTTTGGTGCAGTTTGAAGATGATGACAGAAGATGCCATATGGAGCTCAAATATTCCTTCGAGATTAAGAAGAGAAGCTAACCAAATTTTTCTGCAAGGAGTTTCCTCATGTTTTCATGTGTTTCTTTGCTCCTTTTCTTTTTGGTCTTATTAAGTACACAGATGTTTTTTCGAACCTGATGAATTTACTATAGCGTTTAGGTGCAAGGAAATATAGTTTTCGTTTTCTTCTTAAATAATGTCTCAGCTTCTTTGAATCATAGCTTTTCGCTTCCATTGACGTGGGAGGAACATAATGAGTTCTTGTTGCCACAGCAACCGAGAGTTCATCCGGCATGTAAACTTGTTTAGCTCATCAGATGCTAAACAAGGTGTGAATTTTCGCTAGAATACAACTCGACCTATCCTGAGCAGAGAACCATGGAGTTCAACCTTGAGCATGGCGGGGCCCCTCGATCATACGACCCGGTAGATTTAAACCTCCAAGCATATCGAAGTAAATTGCTGATATGACGGGTGCTGATGTATCGTGTGCTGAAAACATTTAATAACTTGAAGTAATGACGATGAAAATTTAGCATCTGATGACCTGATCAATACATGAAGACTGGAATCTACTTTGTGTTATAGCAGAGACGAAGGCTTCTCACCAGTCTACTGGTGCATGAAGCGCGGCGGTACAGCACAAGTTCAGCTTCTGAAAACAAAGAGCGTTCTGGTAATTGCATCATTTACAAACCATTTCCAGCCAGGCAACAATGTGGGAACCACAGATGTTTGTTGCTTGAAGTCACAAAGCAACGCTGACGTTAATGATGCAATTTCAGACATCAAAACCTGTCGCTAATGGCTTTGCCTCCCCTTGTTTTAGTCGCAAATTAATATCCGTATCGATCTAAGTCCGAGGCAGAATGGCTCTAATCACCATAATATAACCTCGTGGGATTACGGCAGCGTGAACGGAGAGGACAGTGAAGGAGCAATGAGAGTTGGTTTTGAGAGACAAGTTTAGTTGTAAGGAGTGATCTTTCAAGCTCGAAAAGCAGATAATTTGTGAAGCAAAGGAAGAAGAAAAAAACAGTGAAGGGACGTTGATAAAGGAGTGGGAGAGGGAAGGATCTAGGCTGGCATGATTCTGATGGAGATTGCGAGGTGCTTTGATCCGACAACAGCTTTTATCAAGTCTTGGAAGAGACCCAGCTCTCTGTTGATTGGAAGTTGTCTGTTCCTGTTCGCGTGCACGAAATTGGTCGGATAAAAACAGAAGGGAAAATGCATCAACGTGTCAAGAGATGGATTTTTCATCGCAGTTAAACATTTCAAATTATTTACATTTTGCATGATTCAAGTGTCCTGGGTGATGATTGTTTTTTCTTCTTCTATTTAATATATTAAAAAAATATGTTTTAAAAAAACAAAACAAATAAAATCAATCTCACTTGGGCGAGAATCTTTGCCCCCACTTCTTTCCCTTCAACTTTGGCAATATTTTTAAAGAAAAAAGCAACTCTCTTTATTTTTATTTTTTTCGTATCCTATCCTTCTCCAATCTCCATGCCATATAAATTAATACCTTATTGAATAGAATGTTTGTAACGTATCAAGCTGCATCGCCAATTCACCTAGTTAATTTTCTATTTTTTCTTTAAATAGTCAGATTATCCCTACATTATTATTAATTAATATACAGCAGAAAATATATTGAAAAAATTACAAAATATATAAAGGGAAATACGATTACAAATACAAACAGTTAAAAGGGGTTGAGCCAATTGTTTTATTAACTGGAGAAGTGTTTTTGTACAATTGATCGGAAGCTATACAGTCTAAATATATAGATACAGGTATTACAAGCAAACTGGAATTCTACTTCTATGAATCCCTGATCCTTAGGAATCCCTGATCCTTAGGAATCCTTTCCCAGTTAGGATTCAATATATTTCCTAATACAAACTGGAGAAGCAAACGAAAAACCGCCGGCGCGGAAACCAATTAGAAAGGCGCGCTTTCATGGCACCACCTCTGCCGCCAATAACCATCTCAAAAATCGAAACAAATCTCCCCTTACCGTCAAAACAAACCGAGACCGAATCCCAGCCGCCAAACCTCTTCCTCCTACTCCTTCACTCTCCTCTCTCCCCTTCAAAGCAGGAAAAAAATGGCGGGCTCACTGAAACAGGGCGTTAGCTCTATGAACCCAAGGGCTCCTCATCTCCAGAAACTGGGTCTCGAGCTCAAATGCCCTCTCTGGTTTTCCTCTCTCGCCCTCTTTTTTCCGATATAATTTCTTGTTTGTAATATTTAATTTTAAAAATCGTTTTTTTTTTAAAAAAAAAATGCAGCTTGGAATTTTTGAAGCGACCCTTTTTGCTACCTTGTGATCATATTTTCTGCAAGTTAGTAAATCTAATTGATTTGGTAATTTTAATTATTTTTGTTTCTGTCGAAGGCTTGGTTTTGCTTTTTTTATTTCGAGTTTCTTTCTTTCAGTTCATGCTTGCCCAAAACGACAGAGTTTGGATCCGAGTGTCCTCTCTGTAAAGCTCAATATGGCGACTCAGGTGGGTCTCCTGACTCTTTTCATAACTATTTTCCCATTTTCCGTGTCTGACTTTATGCAAAAAAGAAGCTTTTTTTTGCTGAGATTTTGGATTTTAATTTGGTAAAATATGAAGTAAGTGTTATGGAAGGTGAATAATTTTATTTGGGTTGCAGATTTGAGGTGTTTGCCTAGGATTGAAAACATGGTGACAATCTATAGAAGCTTGGATTCAGCTTTCAGTGCCAAGGCTTTTCAAATGGACTTGAATCAGGCAGATCAGTTGTCGCCTAGAAGTCCTCCTTCATTTGGTGATAATAAGGATTCAGAAAACGACAGTAATGATCGGGGAAGTGATGATGTAAGAACTTAACTATTGCTTTTAACAATGATCTTGCAGACTTTTTTTTTAATTTCATGTGTAAAGTGCAATTATCCTTTGCATTGGTCTGGGAAACTCCTTACTGGTTGCATTGATTCCGATTTCTTACTCTGCTCTTATTGTAACACAATGACAGTTTAATTGTACAATCCATTCCATAATCTACATCATGGCTTTATGAAACGCAACAAAAGCTTTATGGATATTGACCATTTCTGACAGTATAAAATTGCAAGCATAAACTCCCCGCCCCCCCTCTAAAATATAAATGCACTGGCACTTTCTATTGTTCTTGTTGTGTAATTGATGATTGCTTGTAATAATTGCGTTGCTTGTTAAGCATGTCTATTTACCAGTTAGTTAGCTCCCATTTGGCAGTGACAGTACATTTTGAAGTGCATAAAAGTTTGTCTTTCAAAGCATTCTTTCTTATGAGGTCCACAATGCTTCTGCTTTTCAGAGTCCACAGAATTACAAAGCAGAAAATTTACTTCAACTAAATTCTGACAACAAAATCCCCAAGCTCCAACAAAATAACATCCCATCATCTCTCTTCAGAGTGAAAATGCTCTCTGAAAATGCTGTGTTGCCCTCTAGAGGCTCCCCCCTTTCGGCTGGATGTGATCTCTCCAGGTGTATAGCAAAACCCTCTTCCAGTCCTTTCATTTTTCACAATGATAGTGCAGGATTATTAGCAAATTAATGTTTTTTTTTAATGTTGTGCAGCGTCTCGGCGGCAAAGGTACCGGCTAGAGGAAAAGCCCTTATCCCTACAGATTTGAGCATTGCAATACCTGAAGGAACTTATGCTCGTATTGGTAAATCCTAGCCTTCGTATTTTAATGTTATATATGCTCGCTTTGCATATGGTTTGATTTTGTTTCTAAAGCTGGGCTTTGTTGATTTAGCACCCAGATCGGGACTGACATGGAAGCACTCAATTGACGTGGGTGCTGGTGTCATAGACGCTGACTACCGAGGCCCAGTCGGGGTTATCTTGTTTAATCATTCTGACCTTGATTTTGAGGTCAAGGTTGATGATATCATTGCACTGTTAATAATTCAGAAGATTGTGACTCCTAATGTTATGGAAGTTGAGGATCTGGATGCAACCGTGAGAGGAGCTGGAGGGTTTGGAAACTCCTTAAGAGTGAAAAGGCTCTCTGAAAATGCTGTGTTGCCCTCTAGAGGCTCCCCTCTTTCGGCTGGCTATGATCTCTCCAGGTGTATAGCAAAACCCTCTTCCAGTCCTTTCATTTTTCACAATGTCAGCGCAGGATTATTAGCAAATTAATGTTTTTTTTTAATGTTGTGCAGCGCCTCAGCGACAAAGGTACCGGCTAGAGGAATAGCCCTTATCCCTACAGATTTGAGCATTGCAATACCTGAAGGAACTTATGCTCGTATTGGTAAATCCCAGCCTTTGTATTTTAATGTTATATATGCTCGCTTTGCATATGGTTTGATTTTGTTTCTGAAGCTGGGCTTTGTTGATTTAGCACCCAGATCGGGACTGACATGGAAGCACTCAATTGACGTGGGTGATGATGTCATAGACGCTGACTACCGAGGCCCAGTCGGGGTTACCTTGTTTAATTATTCTGATGTTGATTTTGAGGTCAAGGTTGGTGACAGAATAGCGCAGTTAATAATTGAGATGATCATGACTCCTAATGGTGTGGAAGTTGAGGATCTGGATGCAACCGTGAGAGGAGCTGGAGGGTTTGGAAACTCCTTAAGAATGAAAAGGCTCTCTGAAAATGTTGTGTTGCCCTCTAGAGGCTCCCCCCTTTCGGCTGGCTGTGATCTCTCCAGGTGTATAGCAAAACCCTCTTCCAGTCCTTTCATTTTTCACAATGTCAGCGCAGGATTATTAGCAAATTAATGTTTTCTTTTAATGTTGGGCAGCGTCTCAGCGGCAAAGGTACCAGCTAGAGGAATAGCCCTTATCCCTACAGATTTGAGCATTGCAATACCTGAAGGAACTTATGCTCGTATTGGTAAATCCCAGCCTTTGTATTTTAATGTTATATATGCTCGCTTTGCATATGGTTTGATTTTGTTTCTGAAGCTGGGCTTTGTTGATTTAGCACCCAGATCGGGACTGACATGGAAGCACTCAATTGACGTGGGTGGTGGTGTCATAGACGCTGACTACCGAGGCCCAGTCAGGGTTATCTTGTTTAATCATTCTGATGTTGATTTTGAGGTCAAGGTTGGCGATAGAATTGCTCAATTAATCATTCAGAAGATCGAGACTGATAATGCTGTGAAAGTTAAGGATCTAGATGCAACCGTGAGAGGTGCTGGAGGGTTTGGATCCACTGGCGTGCGAGCTTGTTGTGCCTCGTGAAATAATTTTTAAGAACTCGTGTTTCTTAACGGGAAAATTTAGTGACCAGATTGTCGGCTTAGTGGTTAATGTTTTAGGTTTGGTGAACAACCTTGGTTTTGTAATGAAGACATGGTATTTTTTTCCAACATTGCAACAAAGCTAAGGAGATTATTGTCAACCGAAAGCTTGCTCGACATCAAGCTTTTCTATTCTACAAATCCACATTTATTTTCCTCTTCAATATATTTCTTATTTTGTATATATGACAGCTTATAGTTTATACTAGTTTGATGGCCCGCACTTAGTTGCGGGCGGAGCAAACAATTTTTATAACTGTTCATATTAAAATATAATATTTTAACATGTAAAGTTTGGTATAATGAAACAGATCAAAATATCCTGATCATAAAACAATAACATTGAAGTGTTAACTTTTAAAATTATCATCATTATTACTGTTAAAATAATAAAAAAATAATTAAGAACAAAAACTAAAATTATTATTATTATTCTTAATATTAATATTATTATTGCGTTAATAACAAAATTAAATCAAAGACTAACAGGAGTCTAAAAACATTAACAAAAGAGGAAATAAAAAAATTAAATAAATGATAAAACAAAAATAAAAATTATTACCTGGAAAAAAAATTATTTGATTTGAAAATTAAAAAATATTGACCGCACTAAGCTGCAGGCTGAGTAAACAATTTTTATGATTCTTGGGTTTTAAAAAAATTAATAGGATTTGTTGGTCTAAAATTAAAATATAATATTTATATGCGAAATTTCATATAATAAAATAGATTATCGCGCCCTATTATAAAAAATAGCAACATCGAAGTGTTAACATCTAAAATTATCATTGTTATTACTGCCAAAATAATTAAAATTATCAAATTATCCTGAAAAAGAAAAAACACTAACAAAAGAGTTAGCAAGAAAAATAATTAAATTTACTATTATTATCATCATTATTATTATTGTGTTAATAATGAAAAAAACAGAAATAAATTAAATATTAAAAAATCCTAATAACTTTAACAAAAGATCAAACAACAAAAATAAAATCAAAATTATGAGGTAAAAAAAATTCATCTAACTTGAAAATCATAATAAAAAAAACCAATAACAAACTAAAAGAAAGAGCAAATAAAAAAAATATAATAGATGATAAAACAAAAATAAAAATTATTAGTTGAAAAAATCATTATTAGATTTCAAATATCCGGTCTACGTTGTCGGGCTGAGCAAACAATTTTTATAAGATTTGCTGGATCAAAATTAAAATATAATATTTATATATACAAAATTTAATATAATAAAATAGATCAACACACCCTATTATAACAATAGCAACATCAAAGTCTTAAAATCTAAAATTATCATTGCTATTACTATTAAAACAATACAAATTATCAAATTATCCTGGGAAAAAAACACTCAAAAACATTAACCAAAGAGTAAGAAAGAAAAATAATTAAATTATTATTATTATTATTATTATTATTATTAACTAAAAAACATTAACATAAGAGTAAGCAAGAAAAACAATTAATTTATTATTATTATTTTTAATTATTATTATTATTATCATTATTATCATTATCATTATTATTATTATTATGTTAATAATGAAAGAAACAAAAATAAATGAAAGACTAAAAAAATCCTAAAAACTTTAACAAAAGATCAAACAAAAAAATAAAATAGAAACAAAAATTATCAGGTGAAAATATTCAAGAGCAAATGCAGGAAAAAAAACATAAATATCAATTTTCAAATGATTATAAACACAAAATAAAATTAAAAACCAAAGCTAAGGGCATATTTATATATACATTGACAAAAACAGAGACTATTCTAGAAATATGAAAAAAATATAAGGATGAAAATCAAAAATTAAAAGTATAAGGGTTGAAATGAAAATCAAATATATTATCAATTTTAATCAAAGGACAAAATTGAAAAAATCACAACTTCCGTAACGGATATATTAAGGTTTTTAAACCCAATCCGGAAAATCAAAAGGAGGACCGAAGTGAAACATTAACATTTAATGAATTCCAATCGAAGGACTTAATTAAAATTGCAGGGACCGAAGTGCAAAGTCAAAACTGGGGGCCTCTCCTGTACCAAACAGAAAATTAAAAGTACAGGGACCGAAGTGAAAAGGCAACAAACCTGAGGGCCTCTCCTGTACTTTTGCGTGCAGGAGAGAGAGAAACAGAACAAACAGCTTTAATCGGCCACCGCCATGTACACGGACACCGGGTGATGCAACGCGCCGCACCGGGAGGAAGACCACGCGGAGGCGCATCGCCTGAGACATCGGTAGCCCATTTCCGGCGACGATATATGCCTGCACGCGCTGCTTGAACAAGGCGTGACGATATACGCCGATGTCCCACACGCGCCGACAGTATTTGAAAATAAAAAACGGTCAATTACCTGGCTACCCCGTGCCTAATTCATCAGTTTTGTCTTATTAGGGGTTATATCCGTATTTAGCCATTGTAAAAAAATATTAAAAAAAAAGGTGTGGCAGACCGGACCGAGTCGAACCGGTTCGTACGCTCGCAATTACCTCCGCACCCCTCCAGCATGGAACCGTTTTTTGTCCTTTTTAAGGGACAAAAACGTTAGTCCACTGTTCATATAAGGATAAAAAAAGGTAAACATACGCCCGCGAAGCACAATCAACAAATGTCCAGTCCACGGTGTTACACTCACACGCTACAGGGAAATCCTGATCTCTTTTAGATAGTTTTATAATATATAGGACTAGAATCATGTTGGTTTACTTTCCATGTATACATCCTTGTAATCTCTATATATGACACAGAAATCAAAGCTAAAGATACAATGTTCAGACAATCCTTTGAGCTATTTTGACATGGTATCAAAGTCCGGTTGAATTTTCTTCTCGGTTTTATACTTCGGCTTGAATTTTCTTTTGTTACCAGCAGCCTGCTGTCAGCAAGCTTTCCAGCCTGTCAATAAGACTCTCGGCATCTTAAGGTTTAAATCTGGTTCTTCTAGTCCAGATCTCGGCATCATCCTTTGTCTCTGTCAATCCTTGGCAGATTTTTCGAGCTCTCGACAGATTTTTTTCAAGCTCCTCTATTTCTGTCAATTCTTGGCAGATTTTTCGAGCTCTTGACAGATTTTTTTCAAGCTCCTCTATTTGTGTCAATTCTTGGTAGATTTTTTCAAGCTCCTCTATTTCTATCAATTCTTGGTAGATTTTTTGAGCTCTCGGCAGATTTTTTCAAGCTCCTCTATTTTTTCCAGCATTGCATATTTTTTTCAATTCCTCTGTTTCTGTCAATTCTTGGCAGGTTTTCCATTTTTTCTGGACCTCTCGACATCTCCTGGTGATTCTGTTTTTTGTCACAACTCTCGGCTATACAAAGCAACTCTCAGCAGATTGCTGATATCTTCACCAAGGCGCTCACTCGTCATCGACATTGTTTTCTAAGTAGCAAATTGATGCTGATTGATCATCCCGCATCAATTAGAGGGGGGTTGTCAACAGAAAGCTTGTTGACAACAAGCTTTCCTATTCTACAAATCCACATTTATTTTCCTTTTCAATATATTTCCTATTTTGTATATATGACACCTTATAGTTTACATATATAGGACTAGAATCATGATGGTTTACTTTCCATGTATACATCCTTGTAATCTCTATATATGATACAGAAATCAAAGCTAAAGATACAATGTTCAGACAATCCTTTGAGCTATTTTGACAATTATCATCCTCCAAATTACTCGGCTGTGAGAAATTTAACAGGCTCATTAATTTCACAAATACAGGGAGAATTGGTTCCTCGCATGAAATTTTGTCTGGACTTTTCTCCGCAACCATGTACTTCATACTGCAATCGCCCATTATAAATATAACTAAAAGAGATAAGGGAAACACTATGGATTGTGAGTGAAAACACCGTGGATTTCAATAGTGTTTTTTTTCGTTTTTGAACAGTGATTTAACGAAAAAGCCCCTAGAAAACGACAAAAAACGCCGCCAGACCGAGGGGCTCCGCGGTCATTACGCACATCGGACCGGTCCGGTCCGCCCCGCCGGTCTTCTTCTTATTTTATTATTTTTCGAAATTGGCTAAATACGATTTTAGCCCCTAATAAGACAAAAACGATGCCTTTGGGAACAGGGGTAGGACCGTAATTGACCTATTTTATTATTATTTCTTTCCGCGGCTGTCAGTGTGTGCTGGGCACGCGCCCGCCGGTGTTCCACCCCACACCCTCTGTAGGTGGCACGTGCGGACTCATACGGTGGTCGGAGACGCGATTCTGGAGTCTCCCTCGATGCGTCTCCGTGTTTTCTTCCTCCCGCGACGGCGCGTTGCGCCTCAAAATATCCGTGGACGCGGTGGCGGCGGTTAAAGCCGCTGGCCACGTTTCTCTCTCTCTTGCACGTAAAAGTGCAGGAGAGTCCCCCTTATTTTCACCTTTTGCACTTCAGTCCCGTCACTTTCAATTTCGTTTCTGGTTCTCATTTCTGGTATATAAGTTTTGATTTAGTTCGATTAGGTCCTCCGATTGGATTTAATTCAGTGTCCATTTTTCAATTCGGTCCTCCTTCTTTTAATTTCCGGATTGGATTGAAAAAGATGAATTTATTCGGTACAATAGTTTCAATTTCTTCAATTTTGTCCTTTGATTAAAATTGATAATATATATTTTTTTCATTTCGTCCCTTATACTTTTAATTTTAGATTGTAATCCCTTTGTATTTAATATTCATTTCAGCCCTTATACTTTTAATTTTTTATTTTAATCCCTATATTTTTTTTTATTTCTAGAATATTCTCTACTTTTGTCCATGTATATATAAGTGTGCTCGGCTTTGATTCTTAATTTTTGTTGTTTTCTTATTTGTTTGGGGTGGTATTTTTTCCAAAAAAATATAGTTCTTAAATTTTATTTTATATCTATGATCATTTGGAAATTGATATTTGTGTTTTTTCTCTCTCTCCATTTGTTCTTTCTTTTAGCTTTTTATTTGTTTTTTTTATTTTTATTTTTACGTCATATGACTTTTTTTACCTGATAATTTTTATTTTACTTTTAGTTTTCTGCTTGGGACTTGACTTTTTCTTTGCGTGTTTTGAATCTGCATTTTCTAGAAGCTCCTTTAGGCCATTTATTTTTGCATTTACATTTGGAAATTCTCACCTTTTCTGGTTTGGAGTTTGATGAATTCGATTGGTTTTTCTGTTCAGATAACGTTGCTGAAGGTTTTGACGTGGAGCCATGGCTAGATGATTTCTTGTGAGAAGCTGAATTTTAAGGTATGTAAAATGTGTTTATCATGGTCGAAATTTGTAGTTTTTGATTAATAAGTCAGAGCCATTAGCCTTTGCCTGATATCATTCCTTGGAACCTCCTAGATGTAATGAGAATTTCTTGAGGGCTTGTCAAAGGAGAACCTTGGCAGAGCAAGTTGTTTTATGCTTAACTGTTCTAACAGAGTTGTCTTTGTCGTCGTCGTCATCATCAAGCAACGTGATACGAGTTATGCTATGTGGGGTGATCATATATTTTAAAGCTTCTTGCAGGTTTACAATCATCCTCCATTACTCTTCCAAATTCATGCTCCTTTGAGTAGTTTACTTGTCAATTTCTATTGAATATGATTCAAAGTTAAGGCCATTTGAACAAGCTTTCAGGATCTAATATAGCTTATGTGCACCTTTTGATATTTCTTTGATGTAGATATTGGAGAGGGCAGGAACGGGTGCTTGAAGAGTCATATCTATCCATACCACTTCTTTTCATCCTCCTCACTTCCACATTCTCCATTATTCAAGTGTCCTGAGTGATGATTGATTTTTTTTCTTCTATTTAATATATTAAAAAAAATATTTAAAAAAAAACAAAAACAAATAAAATCAATCTCACTTGGGCGATAATCTTTGCCCCCACTTCTTTCCCTTCTACTTTGGCAATATTTTTAAAGAAAAAAGCAACTCTCTTTATTTTTTTATTTTTTTTCATATCCTATCCTTCTCCATGCCATATAAATTAATACCTTATTGAATAGAATGTTTGTATACTATCAAGCTGCATCGCCAATTCACCTAGTTAATTTTCTATTTTTTCTTTAAATAGTCAGATTATCCCTACATTATTATTAATTAATATACAGCAGAAAATATATTGAAAAAATTACAAAATATATAAAGGGAAATACGATTACAAATACAAACCTCTGCGGAAACCAATTAAAAAGGCGCGCTTTCATGGCACCACCTCTGCCGCCAATAACCATCTCAAAAATCGAAACAAATCTCCCCTTACCGCCAAAACAAACCGAGACCGAATCCCAGCCGTCCACGTGCACTCCTCTCCCCTTCCACCCGTCATCATCCCCTATAAACCTCTTCCTCCTACTCCTTCACTCTCATCTCTCCCCTTCAAAGCAGAAAAAAAATGGCGGGCTCACTGAAACAGGGCGTTAGCTCTATGAACCCATGGGCTCTTCATCTCCAGAAACTGGGTCTCGAGCTCAAATGCCCTCTCTGGTTTTCCTCTCTCGCCCTCTTTTTTCCGATATAATTTCTTCTTTGTAATGTTTAATTTTAAAAATCGTTTTTTTTTGTTGAAAAAATGCAGCTTGGAATTTTTGAAGCGACCCTTTTTGCTACCTTGTGATCACATTTTCTGCAAGTTAGTAAATCTAATTGATTTGGTAATTTTAATTATTTTTGTTTCTGTCGAAGGCTTGGTTTTGCTTAACTTATTTCGAGTTTCTTTCTTTCAGTTCATGCTTGTCCAAAACGACAGAGTTAGGATCCGAGTGTCCTCTCTGTAAAGCTCAATATGGCGACTCAGGTGGGTGTCCTGACTCTTTTGATAACTATTTTCCCATTTTCCGTGTCTGACTTTTTGCAAAAAAGAAGCTTTTTTTTGCTGAGATTTTGGATTTTAATTTGGTAAAATATGAAGTAAGTGTTATGGAAGGTGAATAATTTTATTTGGGTTGCAGATTTGAGGTGTTTGCCTATGATTGAAAACATAGTGACAATCTATAGAAGCTTGGATTCAGCTTTCAGTGCCAGTATTTTGCAGTCTCATTCTGGTATGGCATCTTCATACACTTGACATTCAATCTATTGTTCTGGATCTTAGATTTAGTGGGGTATCCTTGGGGCAGCTTCCGCGTCAACGGGGGCTAAGGACTCTTTGATATTCGTTGATTGGGGTGGTTTCTTGGAGTTTTTATTTTTAAAAGTAAATGTTGGTTGTGGATGGTGATTTTTGCAGAGACTGGCAGGGTTTTGAAGCAGTGTCCGGCTTCGAAGAGTAGTGGCAGTAAGGATAAGAAATTATTGGAAGCTCACTGGGGGAATCATTATAGTTGTGGACAATCTAAATTAATGAACAATGATGTAGCTTGTGCTCCATCGAATTGTTCAGCTGGAAATGGGGTTCGAAAGAATGTGGCGATGGGTAATTGCAATGTGCCAATGCATGTCAAGGATAAAGAGCATGAGATGATTGGGAGTGCAGGGGGTGCATCCAATGATAAACATAATGTCAATTCTCTACCGGTTGATTCGCAGGTAAGAGCCAGGGGGATTCATGGACCCAAGGCTTTTCAAATGGACTTGAATCAGGCGGATCAGTTGTCTCCTAGAAGTCCTCCTTCATTTGGTGATAATAAGGATTCAGAAAACGACAGTAATGATCAGGGAAGTGATGATGTAAGAATTGACCATTTCTGACAGTATAAAATTGCAAGCATAAACTCCCCGCCCCCCCTCTAAAATATAAATGCACTGGCACTTTCTATTCTTGTTGTGTAATTGATGATTGCTTGTAATAATTGCGTTGCTTGTTAAGCATGTCTATTTACCAGTTAGTTAGCTCCCATTTGGCAGTGACACTACATTTTGAAGTGCATAAAAGTTTGTCTTTAAAATCATTCTTTTTTATGAGGTTCACAATGCTTCTGGTTTTCAGAGTCCACAGAATTACAAAGCAGAAAATTTACTTCAACTAAATTCTGACAACAAAAGAAGACAAGAGAGTCATATCACTTCTGCGTCTGAAACTGAGGAAGGTCATTTGAGGGATTTAAAGAGACATAAGAAGTTGAACTACAGCCCATCGGATCTGTGTGCAAATGATATTGTTCATATCAAACCAAACGCACCTCCAACTGAAAATTTGATGACCAGTTCTCAATTAGAGATTCCTGCAAAATCGAATAACTCGTTTAATGCTTGTGGATTCTGCCAATCCTCCAGAATCACAGAGGTAAACATTTATTTATCGTTGGCTTTTGTTTGTCTTTGTGCAATCTATAGTTTTGTACGCCATTTTGCTGCTGCTAGTGAATTATCCAATATAGCATGGAAAAATATATTTTGGTGCTTACACATTGTGGCTTCTCCCCCCTCTGTCCATTTCAGTATACTGGTCCAATGTTGCATCTTGTGAACGGGAAGCCAGTAGAGGGAATTGAAGCAACTCTATCCAGTACTATACATGTGCATGCTGTATGTATTGAATGGTATGCCATTATACCTTTTTTATTATCGATGTTAAGGTGATAATGATGATTTGATGTCTAGTGAAACTGTTAAGAAGTTTCCCTTTTGCTATCTTTTTTGTCATAAATTTAATACTGAAAGCAATATGTAACTAAATTTGAAATACAGGGCACCACAAGTCTATTATGCTGGCGAAACTCTTAAGAATCTGAAGGCAGAACTGGCTAGGGGTGCAAAGCTTAAATGCAGCAAATGTGGGCTGAAGGGAGCAGCTTTAGGCTGCTATCTAAAATCATGCAAGAGAAGTTATCATGCTCCCTGTGCAATGGAAATTAGTAAATGTCGATGGGATTATGCAAGTGTCTTGTACTCTGCTTCTATTGCAAATTCATGTGCTTATGTTGAAGGGATTCCTTTTGTATCACTTCAGGGAGCTGAGCTTGGAGGGCTAACAACTTTTCGTTGTTGTTTCCTTACAGGAAAACTTCCTTGTGCTTTGCCCTGGTCATTCTTCAGTAAAATTTCCAAGTGAGAAGTCCAAGGCTGAGAAACACAAGCAGAAAAATCTCATCTGCGCCGACTTCTGTGTAAGTTGTGATTCTCTTATTCCCTGTAGGTACAAAGTTAACAAACTGAAAAAAAGTTGAAGTTGAGTCACTCTTATCAACTCCTTGACCTCCCTCTCTATCCAATTCTCTTGCTTTCTATTGAATTTTTTCCCTGTCAGATTAACGAGGAAGTATCAATGATGTTGGGAATTTTGAGCAAATTACTGTTTACTCAAAGGGATTTCAAATAATGTTTGTCTGCTAAGAAAACATATTAATTGGAATGTTTTCCATCTATTAGTAAATAGGCTGTTTTCCATCTATTAGTAAATCTGTTTGACATGATTTTTACCATTATCACGCAGCGCCTCACAACAGCCTAACTTTTGGGTGGGATCATGTAATGGAGCCAAAGAAATGGGTTTTCTGTGGGTCTGCTCTGTCTTCGGAGGAAAAGGTCAGTTCAGATCATGGTTTATGTCAGTCTTTCTCATTTCTTAATTCAGAGTCATTCCCATGTGGCGGTTTATGATAGTTGTCATTCTTGGGATGATCTTGATAAGCCATGATGTCTAACATAATGATTGCTTCACAATGGATTCCCTTTATCTGGCAACATTGTTAAAACATTGTTTTTTGACTTGGAAAAGTGGTTCAGTTAGTTTTGTGATTTGAGTCCTACACGTTTAGATTATTGCATATTTCAATAAAATAACTTGTTATGTTCATGACTGTTGCGCAGTGCACAGTGGCCTGGTGTGATCGAAAACTAGTTGATCACATTGGTCAAGTTTGGGATTTAAGACGAGGAAATGCCTTTCGCTATCAAAATCGCTAAATTGCAACTTGTTTTCTCTGGTACAGTGTCTTTTGGTGAAGTTTGGAAGCATGATTGGTGTGCCAGTGAACAAATTCTGGGCATCAAATGTCACACATGTGATTGCAGCCACAGATTCAGATGGGGCATGCACCAGGACACTGAAATATCTTATGGCCATTTTGAATGGGAAATGGGTTCTCTCAATAGATTGTGAGTCTGCCCTTGTCTTTTACTCGATTTCTTGTCTAAACTCAAGTGTTCATTCTTTAGTAATATGCTGAAGAAATTTCTTAGATGATCCTCGTTCTCCCCTCCCTGTTATTAATTTAGCAGCCTAAGAATGAACCGATAGCCCTGGCCAAGCAATGTGCTATATTATTATTATTATTATTACTAGTCAAATGAAATTGAGGATCATCAAAAGGGGTTGAGTTGATAGGGGGATAAATTGATCAATATGATGGCTAGAAAAATGTTTACTGCCATTGATGAAAAGCACCGATGTTGTACATTCATTTAAGGAAAGGGAGCAAATCTGCCCTATTTTATCCCTTTTACTTTTTATTTGATTGCTTCAGAGTTCATGGCACTTCGTTTGTATTTTCTTATTGTTGAGTTATTGCTTCATCAATTTCTTGCTACTGACATGTTCCAAGTTAACTTACTTTTGCAGGGATAAAGGCTTGCATGGAATCTATGCATCCTGTGGATGAAGAAAATTATGAAATTATTCTCGACAGCCATGGAAGCCGTGATGGCCCAAAAAATGGCAGGCTTGGTGCACTAAATAATGTAAATTTCTTCTTGAGCACCCTCTTTCTAAAAAGCATGATTATAAACTTGCAGTATACCTTTGTTCTCTGCTTCTTTTATAATTGCGTCTCCTAAAAGCCCTGATTTGATTGTTTCTTTTTCAGGCACCAAAACTTTTCAGTGGCTTAAGTTTCTATTTTGTTGGAGATTTTGTGGCTGGCTACAAGGAAGGTCTCCAGAGTCTGGTTATTGCGGCAGGAGGTACACTTTTGGAGAGTGAGGAAGAGCTGGTGGAACAAAGACATGACCTGGCATCTCCTTCAGGAACACTAATTGTGTATAACCTTGATCCCCCACAAGGGTGCAAATTAGGAGAGGAAGTTTCAATCATTTGGCAGAGAACCAATGAGGCACAGGATTTAGCTGCTAAAGTTGGATCCCAAGTCATTGGTCACACATGGCTTTTGGAGTCTATCTCCTCGTACAAGTTGCAGCCTTCTGTAAACTGACACAGCATCTCCACCTCTAATACCTAAGATAGTTCAAATGTAAGGAGATCACTTCTAATTTTATGCATCTTGATAGAATTTGGGTAGGAAATCTAGAGATATTATCATCTCCTTGCTCAGGTAAAAAAACCTGTATTTATGTTAATAGAATGAGTAATTATATTATCAATTAATTGTCTGACCAATTTGACTTGGCCTTATTGAGGATTTCCTGTCCCTCATGGAGGTTGGTGATTCTTTAAGTGGGAAAAATGAAAAAGGCCAAGCAGACAGCAAAATACCTGAAAATTAATTTATTGCGGGTCTATTACTTGCTCACTGAAGGCTTTCACATTCGGCAAAATACCTGAATATCGATGTGTATACAGAACAGAAGGGTTTACATCATCTTCATCAAACCTTTGTTAAATCACACATTAACCTGCAAATTTCAAATTACAAAGGACTGGAACCACTTTCACTCACATAGGATACAAAGTACGTGGACGTTTATACAACCTTCAAGTTTTCATTGTCTTGATGGCTTCTACCAGGGAAGCTTCCTTTTGTTCCTGTAAATCCCTCTTAGAATCAACATCCACTTTATAAACAAATAGTTTAGCCGCAACTAAATAGATAATGAAGTTGAGGGAGCTCAATATGACCATTGGCCAGGACAGGATAATAGTAGTCTAAATGAGATAGATTAAGATTTGTCCAAAATCCAACCTTTGTGGCCATGCTCTTAGTGATTTTAGAAACTGTTGACAGGATAAAACGACTTAGGAAATTCCCAATTCCCAAGCTGCTTGTGAAGTATGAAGTCCCCAGGCTCTTCATCCCTTCTGGCGATTGGTCATAGAAAAACTCTATCTTTGCTACTTCCTCAAAGTTATCAGCAACTCCCATCAAAATAAACTGAGTAGGATAAATATACGGAGAGGAACTACCTCATTTTTACCACTAATGTTGTGTTCTCTTGTGACACCAAGCCTCTTCCTTTCTGCTAAGCAAGCTGTGATCATCACAATAACATGAAACACAAACCCAATTCCCAGTCTCTGCAGCAATGTAATTCCTCTTGGTCTTTTTGTGCAATGCCTTGCCATCGGCACAAAGTAACGGTCATAAATGGCTAGGCTTATCAACATCGAGATGGTTACAGAAAGCTGTGAGGCATGCTGGAGGGATTTCAAAATGGGGTCCAGTGCTCCTGTCTAAGACAGTTCCCTGTTTGATGAATAGGGTTGTGCACTGGAGCTAAAATGGTGTTAGGTATGGAAGTAGCAGCCCGGACTGGAAGCATTTTAAGCATTAGCTTGTTTCTTCAACTTGGTTCACAGAGCATAGCATCCACAGTGACCTTGAGCCATTCTCCATGGCAGCTTTGCCAAGGAATCTGCAGGTGAACCAGAGCTATTAAGATTGAGGAAAATGGTTGTAGGGGTAGAATATGGTAGATATATAATGATGCAAGTATTTCGATGCTGTGAATATTGAATGATGGTTGTCGATGTTGTTGGAATTGAGCATAGACAAGGACAAAGCATTCCAAAACATAATTAAATTGAATACCGGAGATCTAAAAATGTGGAGAATCAAACCCAAGGGAAAGAGGTACAGGCAATCCTGAATTTCCCTGATCCTATGTGCTCGTCCAGGTAAGCTCATGCAGCTGTTTGGGGTCACCTTGGACGGGTGCTTTCCACTTCCTCACAGCAGATACAATTACTTGAGCCATCCTGGTGAATGGACTCTCTCTGGGCAATTTGTGTCTGTAGAATGGAGTGCCTACCATGAACACAATAATCGAAGCTGCCACACCCAGTGTTGGAAGGTCATAGCCAAGGGCCCACTTTCACATCATCTTGTATGTATCCCAAGAAGGTGCTTGAGAAAATGGCACCAAAAAAATGTTAAACACCCACCAATTAAAGAATGATAGCTTTTGGTCTTCTTTAGGTTAAAAACCATCAAATTTATCAGTCCCGTGGTGGATATATTAGGCTGAGTTCCACCAGAAGCAACTGCTAATGCTATTATGTACAACGCACCATCGAATTTCCTTCTGTAAAGCAGATGCCTTTTGTCACATCTCGCTTCTTTGATACCATGTCCACAAGATGGAGGCCTCAGTGTTGGCACCGAAACAGCCAGGGTTAACAGGGACATTTCTTGTTCAATCAGACAAGTTAGCGAAAAAAACTGAAGTGATTAGCTTGAATACATCAGGATAGCATCCTAAGATATTGTCACTTGCATCGTTATTGAAAAAAGAAAAATGAAGCATATCTGAACAGGTTAACAATAAAATCCACTTTTCAGGGCCCACCCGGTGCGAACGTGGATTAGTCTGGATTAGTGTCTAGGACACCGCGTGGTTTATACCAAAAAAAAAAAAACAATAAAATCCACCGAAGACTTCTTTTTCCACCCCTTATCTCATAACAATCACCCTTGTCTTCGTGGCCTCATCCTTTAGTACCATAAGCACAATCCGTGACCCAGAATCATCTATGACGATCATATCCAACATAAGCTTTATAGTTTTAAGAGTCATATCAGTGCCTGTCACTACAGCTGAATAAGAATGACAAGCACAGAGCTCAACATACCTCTACATTTCTGCACAGATTTTTCAAAAATCAAAAATCTGCACATAGTATAAGAAGTATTCAGGGCAGGTGCATATATAATCAAATTGTGCTAGATAATTACTTGGGAATGCAGGATGGATAAAACTTGTGAGAACCACTATACAAGATAGAGTAGAAAGCAAATAGAAAGGTGACTTTTGAGGCAAGAACATATTAAGGCCAGATACGAAATAGTCAAGGGGCAAAAATAGATGGCAATGGAAGAATTTTCATTTTTAACATATATATCTAGATTACCATTTTCTTGTGAGATTGACCTCAGCCTCTGCTCCACTGTCTCTGACCAGTGTGGCAGCTTCAACTTAATCCCAAACAAACTTGCAGTACCATCCAGTGAACTTTAAATGCCACATTGCTACAAAACAACCCATAGTTCAGGTACATAGCCCGCTAGCTTCATCTGCCCATCTAGTTCATCCAGCAACGAGTAAATCTCATCAGAAGCTGCATGAGATTTATCAGATGCTGAAAATTGATGCACTTGACTTTCCAACTCGATCCAACTGGACCCAGGGCATCTTTTTTCTACCCCCTGCTCCTTCATGGTTAACCTGATCTTTGCAGCCTCGCCCCATCTATTAACTTCAGCATTCATGTTAACCAAAAGAGTGTAATATCCACTGTTGCCAGGCTCCAAAACCATCAATTTATTAACAGCAACCTGAGCGATCTCCAAGTTCCTGTGAAGCTTACATCCACTAAGCAACGCACCCCAAATAACAGCATTAGGTTCCAACTTCATAGTTCTTATCAATTGCAGTGCTTCTTCAAGCAAGCCAGATTTGCTCAAGAGATCAACCATGCATCCATAATGTTCAACTCCAGGAGGGATGGAATGATCTCGTGTCATACTCGCAAACCTCGTGCGACCTTCTTCAATAAGTCCCGCATGACTGCAGGCACTTAAAACACTTACAAATGTAACCCCATTTGGCTTAATTTTCTCCCTCTCCATCTTTGTCAAACATTGCCAGTGCTTCTTCTGCATATCCATGAACAGCAAGCCCTTCAATCACTGAATTCCAACAGAACAAGTTCTTCTCTCGCAGCTTGAAGAACATCAAAAGGGACCTCTCTAGACTCCCACACTTAGAATACATATCAATCAATGCTGAACCTATGTAGACATCAAGGTTAAATCCATGCTGCATCACGTAGTAATGTATTTCCTTCCCCTAAGTCAAGGGCTCCAAGATGAGCACAAGCTGAAATCACAGTCGCCATGGTCACTTCATCTGGGTCGATCCCATGTTTTGCCATCTCATTAAAAACCCCCAGTGCTTCTCTAAATCTCTTATTCTGAGAATAACAATTGATCATTGTAGTCCATGAAATAATATCTCTTGCAGGCATTTGATTAAACAACAACTCCGCCACATCAACTTCTCTCAATCTTGCATACCCATCAATCAAAGTATTCCAAGCAGCTAAATTCCTATCAGGCATCATATCAAACAATCTCCCAGCAGTACTCATATCACCGACCCGCACAAGACTAGAAACCATTGTAGTCCAAGCAAAGACATCTCTTTCAGGCATTTCATCAAACACCCTTATAGATTCTTCAATTCTACCCATACTTGAGTAGAAAATCAACCAAAGAAGTTTGAACAAACAAGTGTGAATCAAACCCATTTCTCCAAACATGACCATGAACAGCTTCTGCAAACCTCAACTGAGACACCAACCCACAAGCTTTTATCAACGAAGGAAATGTATAACTTGAAGGAGAAACATTAGCTCTTAACATTTGAACGTACAATTCAAGAGCCTGAACTGGTTGATAACTTTGAACAAGCCCTTTAATCATTGCATTGTAGACAAAAACATTAGGATTTTCCATCTGGGTATAGGCTAAAACTGCATAATCTATACGGTTAAAAGTAGAAAGAGCTGATATATATTGATTCATTAAGAAACAATCTTGGTTTGTATTGGTTTTGACCATGACAGCATACATGGAATGTAGCTGTTTCAGCTTGGTGCAGTGCTTTAAGTGGTTAACTATGGTTTGTATTGAATAACAGCTAGAAGACATCCTATCTTCCGGATATTTTTGTGGGTTTCTTGATTCTGAGACAATCTTTTGCTATTCTGAGATTAGGACAAGTTTTAGCCTTTAGAGGCTAAACTTTCATGTCTGCCTTGACGGAATCCATTCCCTTGTCTAGGCCTAAGCATGAATTTCTTTTACAGGTTCGAGACATCTTAAAAAAAAAAAAAAGAGGAGTAAGGTTCTGAAGGTAATCGAAAGAAAAATATTGAGCTGTTTTCATTTCAATGGCCTGAAATTGGACGAATAAAGATTGCTGTGACAGTTAAGAATTTGTGCGGGTAGAGGCTGTTCTGACTGCTTAAAACTGGACGAACAGAAGTAGCTGTGACTGACAACCATGAATTTGTGTGTGTATGGGCTGTTTCAATGGACAAACAGAGGCTGCTGTGACAGCCATGGATTTGAGCGTGAAGGTGCAGTTCGATAAAAGCGCAGGGACATAGGCTGTTGTGATAGCCATGAGCTTGCGGGTATAGGGACTGTCTTGACGGCCCAATAGTGTTCGAACATGGGCCGCTGGGTAGCCATAGACGTGTGAGAATAGGGACTGCAATAAGATCCACAAATGCAAGAAATGATTGGCCATGTGTATAGGTAAAGGCTGTTACGGCCCAAATAGAATATGTTAAAGTTACTTTAAAAGTTCAATAACGTGGATACTGAGAGCTAGTATCTTCATCGAAGAAAAATAGGACGAGATTGCAAGTCTTATTAAAAATTTAGTCAAATTCCTGATTTAAAGAATTTGAGAGGACTTGAGAAATAATTACAACTGAGTTGAATTGTTTTGGTGTTTAGTCTTATATGTTATTGCATGTGTGAATAAGATCGAGTTAAGCTAAGTAGACAAGTTAAGGAAATTACAAATCAGGTTAATGATTTTTTCAGAAAATTAGAAAGTCAATGTGTGTGCTGAATTATAAAAAACATAGATGGAAAATATTGATGCATGGTATAGATTCTTGAATTGAGTAAATTGTAAGGTTATCAATACTGTTTCTGTTGTCGTTTTGTTTTTTTTTCTATTGGTACGAAATGTTTCGGTTTCGGAGCGTTTTGGTGTGTCATTTCGGGGTTGTACTGTTTATATATAATTAATTAATTATATATGTGAAAAAACTTAAAAGGTGAAAAAATTAAATATATTTTTTATTTTTTATAAAATCAAAGTTGACTCAATTTTATTTTTTATAATATATATTTTTAAATTTTTATTATTTTTATTTTTAAATTTTCAATACATCTCATAAACAATAGTATATATATATATATATATATATATATATAATAGTAGTGTGTGTGTGTATGTAAGTGGGCGGGGGAGGCGGGAATTGATTTTTTCCCAGATCGAAACGGAACACCCGGAGTAATTCCGGGGTGTTTCGGCCGATATTTGATCGGTATTTTTAGTATAGACCGGTATTTATAACGAGACAAAAACGATATTGTTTTGTCTCGTTTTTTTGCTTGATATGAAACATTTCGGCTATTTTGACCGAAACAAAACGGTATCAATAACTTTGATACAGACAAGGATACCTCTTGGAAAATATGAACCCATAACTAGGATTTTCAGAAGACAATTTCGTGGCAATCAAATATCAGGTAGGTGTCCATCACCTCGTTCCATTTAAATATACCCAGCCTACGAGTCTTCATCATGAATTCTGAAGAACTGAGCTTTTGCTGGAGGAAGTTTCCGTTGCTCTGATCTGCAGATCCCTTTTTGGAGTCCTTGTCTTCGTTATAAACAAAGCTGTTCGCCACAAGCAAAAAGAGGAAGAAGTTGAGAACGCCCAAGATGGCCAAGAACGCATAGTAATAGTCTATGCGAGAGAGGTTTAGATTGTCCAAAATCCACCCTCCATGGCCATGTTTCTGAGTGATCTCAGAAACCGTTGACAGGATAAAGCTGCTGAGGTAATTCCCAACTCCAATGCTGCTACAGAAATATGAAGTCCCCAAGCTTTTCATTCCTTCCGGGGCCTGGTCGTAGAAAAACTCTAGCTTGGCTACTTCCAAGAACGTATCAGAAATCCCTACCAAAGCAAACTGAGGCAGGAGCACAAAAATGCTGAGAGGCACCACCTCTAGTTTGCCTACAATATTATTTTCTCTCGCAACGCTGAGTCTTTTCCTTTCAACCACGAAAGCTGTGATCATGACTACAATATGCAAGATCAGGCCAACCCCCATTCTTTGCAGCATCGTAATCCCTCTTGGGTTTTTGGTGTGGTGTCTAGCTACTGGGACGAAGTGACGATCATACAGCACGAGGCTTGCCAGCATGAAGATCGTCACAAATGCTCCGAGGCTGGCCGGAGGGATTTCGAAATGGGGTCCCATGCTTCTGTCTAAGGTTGTCCCTTGTTTGACGAAAAACGTGCTTAGTTGAGCTACCATGGCACTAGGTATGAATGTTACCATTAAAACAGGAAGCATTTTTATCATTTGCTTGGTTTCTTCGACTTGAGTCACAGGACAGAGTACCCAAGGTGAGGTCGGTCCACTCTTTACAGCAGCTTTGTCAAGCAACCTGCCAGTGCACAGATATACATGGAGATAAAGGTAGGTAGCTAGCAATGAGTTATATCAACTGTGGAGAATTATACTAGGTACAAATTAAAGAGTTTTCGCTAATATTTAGTGAAAATTAGAGGAATAACCTTAATGAATGGGTATGGTCAATCCTATTTCTTGCAGATTTAGCAGACTCTCCTATCCCAAGTTCGTGAAGCTCTCCTGGATCATTTGGGAGGCTAACTTTCCACTTCCTAACAGCAGCCACAAGTACTTTTGCCATCCTGGTGAATGGACTCCCTGCAGGCAATTTGTGCCTATAGAATGGACTGCCTGTCAAGAATATGATGATAGAAAGTGCGAGCCCCAAGGTAGGAATGCCATAACCAAGGGTCCAACCTACGTTGTCTTGTATGTAGACCAAGAATGTGTTTGAGAAAAGGGTGCCAAAGAAAATACTGAACATCCACCAGTTGAAGAATGAGAGCTTCTGCTGCTTTTCCTTGGGTTCAAAGTCGTCGAATTGATCTGCTCCCATGGTAGAGATGTTGGGCTTGGTTCCACCAGTACCAGCTGCTATTATGTATAGCGCACCGTAGAATATGCCCTTTTGCAAGGCTGAGGCCGGTTTGTCACATCCCTCTTCTTTGATGCCGTGACCGCAGGATGGTGGCCTCAGGGCAGGCACCGAAACAGCCAGGGTTAACAGGGACATTCCCTGTTTGGTTATACATGTTGGAGGATCAAATGATCAGTTACTTCGAAGCCATGAGAAAAACATCGTGGAATTTAACACACTCCATGATGATTCTACGATGGCACCTGATGCACAATCCGACCATACTTAATGAGAACATGGATTGAGGGCTAAACCTGGTTTAGTTTTGCATTGAAAGTGCGTTTGGACCGAAATTGATGGGTTTTAAGTGATTTTAGATAGTTTTGATATAAAAAAGACAAAAAAAAAAAAAAACTCATCAAGGAGCCCAGATGGCACTACACGATGGAACTGGAAGAAGGTGCAAAAGTCGATGTAATTAATTAAGATTTTAAACATCAAGTCACATACGACAGCAAAGTGCATGTCTCCATCACAACGACAATCATGCCTGGAAATTGTCAAACTGCTCGTCCCCACAAGCAGAAAAATCAGTATAATGCATGTGGTTTCTGGTTCTTTATGAGAAACACATGGTTGTTGGATTCAAGCAATGAAGATGTCCCAAAAAAATTGAAAAACATTAAGAGTAAGATGATACTAAAGAAATCAAGACTTAATTGTTACCACAAGATAAATTCCTGATGCAATGACAAAAGTCCTGAATCGGCCCAGATGAGCATCTGCGATGTAAGCACCGAAAACGGGCAATATCCACACCGTACCAGCCCAGTTGGTGACGTTGTTTGAAGATGTTACAGTGCCTTCATGGAGCTTCCTTGTCAAATACAACACTAGATTCGATACTATCCCGTAGTATGCCATCCTCTCAAACACTTCATACCCTAATATATATATATATATATTCAGACCACAGCAGTATATACACTGTTACAAAATGGAAGCAAAAGCTTATTCATTTCGAGCCAAACTCGATAGGGCTATTTCATGGATAGCAAACATGCAGCAGCTAGCAAGGCGATCAACTTAGTAGCTTACCTAACATGAAGGAACAAGCTTTCCATCTTCCTGACTTTGATCTTAACGCAGGATTGCCCTTGATGTCTACAGTCCCATCTTCTGTGTGATCTCTGCTTCCATCTGCAGCTCCTTTTTCTTCTATTTTGCCCGTCATGATGGAGATATTTGGTAGGAACTCGAGGTGATCGATGCTGGTGCCAATATCACGTGAACAAGTAGCCTTTATAAAGGATTAGATTGACGTGTAACATAAGCCGATTCAACTCAAGTTGTTTCAGAATTTAATTTTTAAATGAGTTTTTTTAACTTAAAATTTCCATCGGTCCATCACTTTCTTGTGAAATTCAAGTTTCTAATTACTCGTATAATATTTTATATTATATCTCTTGACTCCATCTCAACCTTCCAGGCTATTGCTTTCGTTTTCGCTTCTATTTCCACCCCCAGGTATATATATTACTACACGAAAGCTAGCTTTGGCTCCTTTAATTTGTTTTGTGCGATAGGTATAGTTCACTTGCCGACTCTAACTCACTACTGCTGACAAACCTAGAAGCAAGGCTCTGTCGGTGCATATAATGGTAGACGAGGTCAGTGTATGTGCTCAAAGTTGCAAGGGCTACAAAATTACAGTAAAAGATTATCATATTGTAGCTTATTTTTGTATTTATATGAAAATAGGGTCTATATATGAAGTCGATTAATGAGGTTGAACGACGAATGCATTCCTGTTATGTCACATACTAAATATTAATTTATTGATTAATTAAATTAAGAGATTTTATATAGACCAAGACTTTGTGTATCAATAGGATAACAATTTTAGATGGGGTTAATTGTGCACTCTTTAGTTAAGATAAACAGCAATGGATAGTTTTTTTAATAATTAATTTCCATACACAAATGGAAATTTGGGTTTGCAAATATGTAGGGTAGTGGATAATAACGTTGATGATGAAATCATTGGTAAAAGTGATGTTTTAATGGGGTCACGTTTCCAAAAATCTTGAGTGAAAGTCTATGATTGATGCATGGTTTGAAAATTTCAAAGTTATTATATACATAAATAGAATTGATTTATTCAGTCAAACCTAACTAGTTTAAATAAAAAATGACCAGGTGATGCAATAACGAAAACCCTCTTCTTGTTTCATTCCTTGAACAAGGTTTGACAACCATAATTTGCACACGAAACAGAGCTCAAATAGCATCAAGAAAAGGTATCCAAACAATAAGAACATATATGCTAGCACTTTGGAGTAAAATTTCCTGATATGAATATTAATTTTTGCATATGAAAATCAAGCAAAAGAATCGATCCATGTTCTGCTTATGCTATGCAATGACAACGTTTCCAATGTTGTTTTGACCAAAAAGAAAAAGGTTTTCGGTGATGAATGTTTTCAACAACTGGTTGGATACATTGTATAGATCACTTGTGAATGCTAGCCAGCCCACGCACTTCCCATAGGATCTGAAAACAACAGCTTCCTTGCACCCTTTCTTTGTATGACCTTCCACAGGTACCCCAGCCAAAAATAAAAACTCATGACAGATCCCAACAGTGCACAACTTTCAAATCCCAAGACTTATGACTGATGCACAGTTACTAATCCTGCAGTTTTTTTTTATATATATTTTTTGACGGGGATAAATGCAAAGTTCATTTGTATCTAATCTCACAAATATACACCAGTCCAGTTTCATGACAAAGACTTCAACATGCTTAATCACAAGTACCTAAACTAAAAGTGAGGACTCAAATGGGATCGGCATGAAAAATACTGGTGGAAAAAAGGATTTGCAGATGATAAAAACCAAAGCAAGAGCAAAACTAATACAGAGGAAATAAAAGTGTGCTGAGCAGGGACTGGGTAAGAAGAGGGAATGAAAGATGAAGAGGTACACCGTTTCTGCCAGGCAATACAGTTGTCGGGCACTACTGATTCTAGAGATTGATCTGCTAGCTTACACCCAACACTGAAGTACAAAATTAATGTTGAAATGCAAATGATAATTAGTTATTACACAAGGACTAACTAGATGAAACCAAGAACCAACGACATAGACCAACTAAAGAGATAAATGAAACCAAGTTCTTTTTTCACCAAAACATCACAGGCTTTCACTGACAAACATATTTCATACACTTTTCCCTCTTAACTAATTCTATATTGGTAACTGTAAGAAAGGGGAGAGAACCAAATATATATATAATGAACTGGGAAAACTATAGCATCCTCCAACTTTCACATACCAAATGTTCAGAATGGGAAGACTTCAGCACCACTCTAAAATTTGCTTGACATATCTGGTGAACAAAGCATCATTAGGAAGCTCAATTTAAATTCCAGTCACCACCACAAACCCAATCACCACCTTTTGAGTTCCATGAGTCCCAAACTGAAGTTGAATACTCTCTCCTGTACAAAAAATTGCAAATACAGGAGGAAATTATTACCTCTTCACACAAGATTTTACTACCAGTATGGTTACGACTTCTACTCAAAAGGTAGGAATCTATGAGAAGAGCTCCAGCACAGTATCCTCAAACTTCACTACATTTTTTTATTATCTCTACTCCTCAATCTCAATCATGCCATACCATATGTAAAAGCTAAGCAGTACTGCTATGAAAATCAGACTTCTAATAACATATACTCAAAATAGCATTGAATGCACACAGATCAACAGATGATAACTAATAAAGAGCCTTCAATCAGATGCCTACATAAGCAACATCAATATAATAACAGAAAAGGCTCAGAACAAACACTCCAAGCTTAAACAGATAAAGAGGTAAACAATTAAACAAAAATACGACTTGAAGCTAACAATTGTGACTTGAAAAGCAAAAGCTATCAGGGGAATGGTGTAGCTACTACTTGGAACTACTAGCCATTATATACTAGCAGAGCTAGTGCAAAATACAACTGGGTTAAAGCAATCCAGCCATTCCCCATGATTTGCTGAGAGAATCCTTCCACTGCTGAAAGAAGACTATAGATGCCTAATTATGAATTCTCACAAGAACCTGAAGGCATCATCAATTACTGATGCAGTGCCTATCTTGAATGAGCACCACCATAACCACCAGAGGCTTGCGAAGGATCAGACCTCCAGGCTTCAATTGCATATCCTGAATTCCCATTACTGTCACCATAGTAGCTCCCACTCCCTTGTTGCTCTCCCCCACCAGCTCCATTGCTGGCACTGCCTTTTGGAGCATTACCAGCACGCCCTCCAGTAGCTCCATAGCCACCAGAGTAAGGACCATCACTTCCACCATAATTACCATAACCGTAGCCTTGATTCCCATATCCAGACGCTATGGCTGGATATTGACCCATAGGAGCAGGAGCAGAACCACCGCTACCAGAAGCACTCCAGGGGACTGCAGCCCCATAGGCTGCATTTGCACCATAGCCAGAAGCACCATAACCCAGAAGGAGCTTGGCTGCTCCAGCTATTTTTTACAGCAGCAGACATGTCATACACTCCCGTACCATATCCGGCATTTCCACCACCATAACCACTAACACCATAACTGCCATAATAACCAACTCCACTGTTTGCTGCTCCATAACCATAACTATGTGCAGCATATCCAGAATAAGGTGGGTAACCACCTACAGATGTTTGGGGCTGCATGTATCTGTTTCCATCCATTCGACCATCAGCTGCATTTACATTGGCTCCAGCGGAGCCATAACCACGATAGCCACTACCCGCCCCTCACTACCTGGATTTGCATCTTTTGGGAGTGCTCGTTTTACCTCTACAAGTTTACCATTCAACTCATGAAAGGTCTTCTGGAGTACACTATCAACTGCATCTTCAGAATCAAAGGTGATAAATCCAAATCCACGTGGCCTTTGAGTCTGCTGGTCATACATTACTACAACATCACTTACATGACCATAACTTTGGAAATACTGACGGAATCCATCTTCTGTCACGGTGGAGGGCAAGCCACCTACAAAAATCTTTTTTGTCCTAAAATTCCCTACACCACCAGAGCCTCTACCACCGTTAAAACTCCCAGTTCTAGATGATGTATGCTGTTCTTCTCTCGATAAAGCCCTTTTTGCCTCCACCTATATCCCAACAAACAAAATTAAAACTCCTAAAAACAATCTCGCAATTCAAAACCATTTACTTTACAGAAACACATCAAATCCCAATATTCCCACGCACACAAAACAATACTATAAATCCCAAATCAACCCCTGGTGAGCTACCCCATAATTTTTTTTTTCTTATTTTAGCAATGCTAAAGATTAAGAAAATATAACAAGAAAAAATTTCAACAGTATACATGAACCGTTGGACAAGTAGGAGGACCGACAATTGGGTCTCACTCTAAAATCATGACCCAACGACTCATGTGTGTTCTTGGAGTTTTTCTTTTCTTGACATTTAGCTAGCATTACTCGATTTTTTTACATTTTGCAGCAAGTTTCATTTTAGACAACAAATAAATAAATAACATACGAGAAACCCAAAAATCCAACGAAAACGGGAAAAAAATAAATGCATAATCATTTCAAATCAAACAGGAACCGAATTAACGAAAACCCAATGCAGCTTAAACCTCAAAGAAGAGAGAGAGGAAGAATAATTACAGTACGGCCATCGATGGTGTGTTTATCGTGAAGAACAGGATCTAGAACGGAAGGATCTGAGAAAACAACAAAACCAAATCCACGAGGACGACCAGTGGTTTTGTCACGCATTATGACAACCTGAGAGACCTCACCGTACTGGTTGAAGTGGTCTCTTAGCGTGTCTTCGGTGGTGTCCCATGCTATTCCTCCTACGAACAGCTTTCCTTCATCCGAATCCATTCTCTTCTCTTCTCTATTTGTGTGTTTGGAAGCAGTCAATTGAAAGTTTTTTCAGGTTGATGTAACTCTCTCCGACTCTGACACAGAGAACGGAGGAGGAGGGTGGGAATTTTGGGCTAGGGTTTGTTTATTTTTCCGATGCCTTGCGGGCTTTTTGGTTGGTTTTGCTTTTGGCCAGCCAATCAGAGAAGCTGAGCACAAAATAAATATACTTATTTATACATCATGTAATTTCAACACCAGATGGGGTGGTGGCGCAGTTGGCTAGCGCGTAGGTCTCATAGCTTCGAGTTATCCTGAGGTCGAGAGTTCGAGCCTCTCTCACCCCACCATTGTTGTTTTCTTCCCTTCTGAAGCTTCTCATTGCAATTCTTACAACATAAATGGAACACAAAATATTATGCAATTGTTAATTCAATATTAATATAGCCATTATTTTATTATTAGCATCATATAGTTTATTATTATATTTTATCATTGTCACCATTCCAACAACTATACTACAATCATGGTGCAACTATTTCATTATCATAATTAAATGTGGCATGTTTTTATAATTTAATTAATAATTTGTATATATTTTAAGTCAAACCAATTAAAAACAAAAATAAAAAATAGCTTCATGTATCTTTAAATAACAAAAAACAATACTACAATGAGTAGAATAAATAAATAATTTTATCAGAGTTAATTGAGTTGTCAAATTTATTAGAGCTAGCTACATTCCATTATATTGATTGAATTGTTAAATTTTAATCTATTTAGATTAATTCAAATTAAATTGTTACTTCATTGACTAACGCTTGGATCAATCACTAGATGCCTTTTGCAATCCATGTAAAAAGGTACACATAAAAGATAGATAGTGCTTGTTTAGGAGTGTGGTTGAAATTTTTTTGAAAGTATTTTTTATTTAGAAATATATTAAAAAGAATTATTATTATTATTATTAAAAAATTATATCAGCAAATAAAAATGATCTAAACATACTATTTTTTTAATTTAAAATAAAAAATAAATATAATTTTTTTATCTTTTTCAAAAACGATATTGAAACGCAGTGTCAAACAAGTCTACTTGAAACATAAAAAAACTATTATTTATTTAATTATTTCACTAGCTAGTTTTTTATTCTTATTTTAAATAAAAAGTATAAATAACAAAATATTCTATGCGTATAAAAAAACTTCTTAATTCAAAGTCTAGAATAGCCAAACATTTGCAAGACTCACATGATCACTCTAGTATCTAGTTCAATAAAAAGTTAAAAAAATTCGATCAGTTTTTTTTTATATATATATAGCAAAATATTTTTTGCATGTATAAATAAATAAATAAATAAAACAGCGTAAATAAATAAACAAAATAGTCAGAGAAAATTAAATCCATTTTAAAAAAAAAGCATATTTCAAAAATTTATCCGTAACATTTATTTAGTTGAAATTTCCATTTCAGAACTGTTTGATATAGTGATGGCATCTGATTTTTATCCGATTACAAAGAAAAAATAATTAGATAATTTATACATTTTAAATTAAACCTCACATATAAGAGTTTTAAATTTTAATTCTACAAAAACTAAAAATAACTTTCTTTTCATTCATAAAAATATATTTTTGTATTTATTTTACCAACAAAAGTTATTGTTACAATAATTTTAAATAAATAAATATTTTTTTATTTTAAAAAATCATAATTAAAATCATAAAAATCATCATAGTCTCGAAACACTTATTTTATTTACAGAATTATTATTATTATTATTTCAAACGACAGTGGGCGCTTCTCCTCAATTTGCAAGCGATGGCGTAACCAATACGGGACCCACTAACTTTCAGTGGAGTAACGGTCCGGGCACAGTAGACCAGACCTCGACATAGAAAACGAGAAGGAAGAGCGCACACCGAAGGTTTTTAAAGTGTTTTTTTTTAAGAAAATATATATTTAAAATAATTATTTTTAAATTGTTTTTGAGAGCATTGTTTTAAAATCATCTGAAACACAAAACGTTTAATTTAAACCAATAAAAAATTATTTCTGAAAAAAATATTTTTAAAGCACAAAAATAAACAGACTCAAATTATAATAGCCTCCTGTTCTTTAGAGCAATTTCAATTAGGTCTCTAAACTTTTGAGATTTATCAAATTGTCAATCAAATATTTTATTCATTTTAGTCTATAAAACTATCATATGAAGCTCATACCAATTTTTTTACATGAAAAAACAGTAATTTCTTTGAGATTTTTGTTTTAAATTACATAAATGCCATGAAATATAGCAAATTATATTTAATAAACAAAAAAAATCATATTTTTTCTTTTGTAATAAAAAGTTTATGTTGTTCAAAGATATACTTATTGGATGTTTACAACACATAAAAAAGATAACCATAAGGAGAAGAGAAAATAACATCTAGTCCCAAATAATAATAATAATAATAAAAATAATCTCTTATTAATAAGGATTATCTTTAGTTTTCCCTTTTTCTCTCTCTTTATATAATAAAAAATCATACAAAGATTTTATTTATTATATCACATGACATAGAAGACTTTAGTGAATTCATGAGTTTACATTAAGATAAAAAAAAAATGATTTTTACATGAATACTTATTTATTATATTAACTTTAACTAACACAAGGTTTTAATTGATTATTTATTGACAATGTAGGGACTTAATCAAGAATAAAAATAGGTTAAGGATTTATTTGACGCTGCATCTTGTTTGAAATTTTCCAAAATCACAAATTTACAGGCTGTGTCCCCAATCCCTCCTCGATAAAGAATCCTAACGGTCACTTCCCTTTTCGTCTTAAAAAAACCAAAACCCTACCTCCTCACTCCTATCTCTTTACCGTTTTATCCCCACCACCTTTACACGACGCTCCTACTCTCTCTCTCTAAAACAATGAAGACCTGCTAACAAATTTCTCCTAAATCAAGAAGCCAGTAACCGCTGCTCTTTATTGCAGAGGAAGAAAGAGAGGGGATATTCATATTCCTATCTTGGATATGGCTTGCTTTCTTGCGTGTTTTGGTTCATCCAAAGAACGCAAACGTCGTAGGCACAGTAAGGTTCAACCACGAGTCCATGTAAGAACCTTAAGGAGCCTTGTTTCCTAAAATTTCCCTTTTGGGTTTTTTTATATGTTTCTATCTCTCTGCTTGGTTTCAAGAGAACAGAGAAGAGGAGTAGGATCAACATTTTTTGTTCTTTTGTTTGAGAGGCTTTGGATTTCTTGATTTTTTGTTCTTTGATGTCCTTTGCTATGCTGTGTCAACAAATTGGTAGTGTTTAAAGTTTGATTTTGAGTTGTGATTTTTTGTTGCAGAGAAAGGAAGGTTATGGTAGTCCAGTGGAATCTACCGTTTCAGTGGTTAAGGACTGCTGCCCAGAGAAGCCTATTGTGAGCCCAGTTTCAGATATCAGGTTAGTAAGTAAAGGACTGAGAGGTTTACTGCTTTTCTTTCCTTGTTAGTATCTGTCTTATGCAGCTTTCTGAAGGGGAGAAAAGGGTTTTGTTAACGGTTTTTGAATTGTTGCATTTTGGGTTTTCCATGGTTGTATAGGGATGATGGGTCTGAGGAGAAATTGAGCTTGAGTACGAGAAAGAAAGTGACATTCAATTCGAATGTGACAACCTACGACCATGTTTCAGTTGAAGAATCCACAGATTTTACGTTGGGTAAAGAAGATGGTGGCGATAAAAGGGAGGGAAAGGAGGAGAATAGTGCACAACCAAGTCAATCTCAGTCGTCTTCTGAAGATAGTTCAATTGCATCAAGCTTGTGTTCTTACCCTCCTCCTAATCATCGGTATCAGAATTGTAGAGACAGTGATGATGAGTTGGGCTGTGAGGAAAGTGATATTGATGAGAGTGATGATGATGAGGAGGAGGAGGAGAACGGGGGGCTAGATTATGATGATGTATACGAGGATGATGAAATTGCAGAGTCAAGATCTAGAATGACTAATCTGGGTAACGAGGAGAATGGTAGAGACGTGATGATCAGTGGGTTGTCCGGGAATAGGAATTTTAGAGGTAGGAGAGCTGCTGTGCTGAACCCAGTTGAAAATCTAAGTCAATGGAAGATTGTAAAAGCAAAAGGGAAACCACCATCGAGGCAACAGAAAGAGAATCTGACATTGGATCAAGAACCCCGGATTTCGTTTAGTTCCGAGCCTGGTTTTAAGGAATTGGCATTCAGCTTCAAGGCAAAAGCTGGTCAATGTAATAAGAAGCCAGACCAAGAAGTAGCGGTGGATGCTAGCTTGTCTAACTGGCTGGGTTCATCTGAATGCACACCAGTCAGTAAGCCTGGCTCAATTGGCTTAGATGCTATTGCACCTGAGAAAAGCATGCCACAGGGATCTAATTCACCAAGAAGCTTCGATGACAGGCCTATTCTCGGGGCACTAACGGTGGAAGAGCTTAAACAGCTATCAGCTACTTCTTCAAGGAGGTCACCAAGTCGTAGCCCTGATGAGATGCCAATAATAGGAACTGTTGGGACTTACTGGAATCACAGTGGCTCCGGTAAGGATTCCGGCTCGGCCTCCTCTTCGTACAAAGGAATACCCAACACCACCAGCAAGTACAGAGAGGTACATATCTAGTGAAGAATTTGTAAACTTCTTTCCTGTTAAGTTGTTGAGTGATGAAGGGTTTTGAACAAGTTTTTTGGGACTGCAGGACAAGAGAGTGAATTGGCACTCCACTCCATTTGAGACAAGACTGGAGAGAGCTTTGAATGGCGGTGATGCTGCTACAACCTACTCAGCTCACACTTCTATTGTTCGTTAAACATGACTGGAGTGTTGTTTTGTGTGATTCCATATCTATTTTCCTTTTTCCCTTTGTGAATTATGGTATACTGGCTGTTCTTGATGCGTGCAGTTGTTGTAATTCTTTCATTGGTTTGATTAATGAGTAATATAATACAACACGGTTGTACCTTTGTGCTATCCACATTGGCTTTCTCAGAACAACAATTTGCATCATAAACACATTTTCTTTGCTTTCTTTACTATTACCAAAGCTGTTGAGATGGTTTAAGCTGAATGAGAAAACTGAAGCAGAGCCGGCTCGAAGAACATGCTCATGAATCAATGCCAACCATTTATGCGTTGGATGATCATTCCTTTGAAGGTCAAATCACCAGCAAGAACACAAGCTGAAGCTCTCATCCAATGCAAAGACGCCATGTATTTGTCACCACCTTCTCGTTCCAACCTTTGCAACCGGACATTAGAATTCCCTGATTTTATAACCAATTGCTGGAACCTGACGTTATCATTCAATCACTTCACAGGCCAAATACCATAATTGGTCTATACCAATCTGGGAAAGCTTGAGACCTTGAAACTCTGTAACAATTCATTCCAAAGGCTTGAGGTTCAAAACAATCTAAAAACATTAAAATCATTTAAAAACATCAAAAAATTTAATTTAAAATAAAAAATAAAAAATATATATATATTTTTTTTTTATAAACACTCCCAAACACTCTCAGAGGCTCGGTCCACCATGTCTTTTGTGGCTCAGAATTACCTGGCTGGGCCAATGGACTTAATAACTATCAGCAAGTTAACAAGCATTCCAAAAGAGGATCTTGTAGGTTAGGCTAATCACAATATAGAATATCTTGGAGATTGTTTTTAAATACATTTTTATTTTTTTTAAATTATTTTTGATATCAAAATATTAAAATAATTTAAAAACACTAAAAAATATTAATTTTAAGTAAAACATAATTTTTTTTTTAAAAAAAAACACTTTTAAAACACAGTGTCAAATTAATTAGCTGGATCATGATCAACCTCCAAGTTTGATAGGTTAATATTAAAATTCAAGCTCTTATCCAATAGGATTATTTGACACAAATATTATTTGTTTCGATGGTCTAAATTGGTATAAACAACCAAAATAATATTTTATTCTAAAATTTAATTTAAAAAGTATTCCATACTGAAATTAGCTGAGTCGACTTATATAAGTATGATGATTTATTCTTTTTATTTTTTTTCCATGACAATAAATTAGTGGACACACAATGTTGTTGTCAAGAAGAAAATATTGTTTGAAGGAAGTTTCCACTTTCTTACAGCAATTTGACCACATGCTTTTCTTGCAAATTGAATTTGAAAAGTATTAGGATACTAAGATTAGTTGAGTCAACTTATGATATAGACAAATGATTTATTCTTTTTATTTTTTTCTATGACAAGGAAGTTTCCTCTTTCTTGCAGACTTATATGAAGATTCCAAAGATGTCACGACGAGTTCAAATTCTCCTACTTCTCTGAATTTAAGAATTACTATTTTATTTTTATTTTGGTAAAGTCTCAAACTTTTCAACGTCACTAATCACTATATAAAAAAGCTAAAAAAAGAGCTAAAACTTCAAATCATAAAACGAATTCCACTAGAATTGTGGATCGATGGAATTAATTAAAATCATAATTACTTTGTTTTAAGTAAATTAATTAAGATGTTCATATGTGACTTTACTCAATCCATCCGTAGCGAAGATATATAGGTGTTGGTGAGTAATGGAAGGATTTGTGTAGCTATACTATAAGTGGGAAGGTTACGCCACTGCATGAGAAGATTTAATTTAACTCTTGGTTTCAGGGTTGTTTTTGACTTTTTACAGGTATTGATTGGAATTTTCTTCCTGTTTGAAATATTTGCATCTTTTTTGTTTTATTTTCAATTGCGTATTTCAATTGATATTGAATAGAAATGTTATGTCACATTTAGATCCTTATTCTTTTTTTTTTTTTTAATTTCTATAAGATTTTAATTTGTTTCAATATTAAAATTAATTATATATTTTATTTTTCATTCATATAATTATTCTTTTGATTTTTGATTTGTTTTGCATTAATGTTATTTTTTTATTTTTTTGATCTCTATGTGTTTATTTCAAACAATTTTGACCTTCAAGCTTGCATAAATAATTTTGATATGTTTCAAAATAAAATGAATAAATAAATAAAATGACTGCACAATGTGAACGTATTCAAACAAAGAGTTGCAGCTTGAAAGCAATTCCTCACGCTAAAAGCTATAAGATCACTGCCCAGATCATGTCAAGCTTGCAGAACCCAACAACCATGGCGGCTTCTCAAAAGCTTTATGCTGCTCTCTTCCATGTCCTCCTTCTCTCCTTGTTTCCTTTGAAGGCCAAATCATCAGCAAGAACACAAGCTGAAGCTCTCATCCAATGGAGAGACACCCTGTCCTTTTCACCTCCTCCTCTTACTTCATGGTCTCGTTCTAACCTCCACAACCTTTGCAGGTGGACTGCTGTTTCCTGCAACCCCACCTCTCGAACAGTCTCTCGAATAAACCTCTCCAGCCTAAACATAACTGGAACACTCGCCCGATTCAACTTCACCCCGTTCACTGATCTCACCGGGTTTGACATCCAGAATAACAGTGTAAGTGGAACGATACCATCAGCCATCGGCAGCCTCTCCAAGCTCACCTACTTGGCCTTGGCTGGAAATAAGCTAAGTGGGGAATTGCCTTTGTCTTTGTCCAATCTATCTAAATTAACAGATATGGGTTTGTCTGAAAATTCCCTCTCTGGTAAGATCTCACCTACCCTTATAGCCAACTGGACTGAATTGACCTCGCTTCAGGTTCAAAACAATTTGTTTTCTGGAAATATTCCTCCAGAAATTGGGAAATTGACAAGGCTTCAATACCTTTCTCTGTTTAATAACAATTTCTCTGGTTCCATTCCCCCAGAGATAGGAAACTTGAAGGAGTTATCAAAACTAGACCTTTCAAGAAACCAGCTTTCAGGCCCGCTCCCTCCAACACTGTGGGATCTCACAAAGCTTCAAATCCTCAATCTTTTCCTCAATAACATCAATGGTAAAATCCCACCACAAGTTGGGAATTTGAAGATGCTGAAAACTCTCGATCTCAACACCAACCAGCTCCATGGGGAGCTGCCACAGACCATTTCAAATATTACGTCTTTAACTGCCATCAATCTGTTTTCCAATAACTTCTCCGGAAGCATTCCAAGCGATTTTGGGAAGTACATGCCTTCTCTGAAGTTTGCTAGCTTTTCAAACAATAGTTTCTCTGGAGAACTGCCTCCTGAATTGTGTAGAGGGCTGAGTCTTCAACAATTTGCTGTCCACAGAAACAATTTTACAGGGTCATTACCAACCTGCTTCAGGAATTGTTCGGGGCTAACTAGAGTTCGGCTTGAAAAGAACCGATTCACTGGAAACATCAGCGATGCATTTGGTGTCCTTCCAAATCTTGTTTATGTTGCCCTCAGTGACAATCAATTTATAGGTGAAATCTCACCAGATTGGGGAGAATGTAAAAACCTCACCAATCTAATGATGGACGGAAACAGAATTTCTGGTGAAATCCCTCCTGAGCTGGGGAAGTTGCCCGAGCTGCGACTTCTAAGCCTGGGCTCCAATGACCTGACTGGAAGGATTCCTGCTGCTCTGGGAAATCTGAGCATGTTATTCATGCTAAATTTGAGCAACAATCATTTGATAGGGGAGGTACCTCGGAGTCTAACCAGCTTGAAAGGCCTTCAGTATCTCGACTTATCTAATAACAAGCTGACTGGAAACATATCAAAAGAGCTTGGGAGTTATGAGAAGCTATCAAGCTTGGACTTGAGCCACAACAACCTTTCTGGTGACATACCTTTTGAACTCGGCAACTTAAACTCGTTGCAGTACTTGTTGGATCTTAGCAGCAACTCACTCTCAGGAGCCATACCTCAAAACTTGGGAAAGCTATCACAGTTGGAGATTCTCAATGTCTCACATAACCATCTCTCAGGAAGAATCCCAGCTTCGCTATCTTCTATGGTTAGCCTGTCTTCTTTGGATTTCTCATACAATGAGTTGACAGGCCCTTTACCAACTGGAGGCGTTTTCCAAAATGCATCTGCAAGATATTTTGTTGGAAATCCAGGATTGTGCGGTAAAGCAGGACTGTCACAATGCCCGACAACAGAAAGCAGCAAGTCCTCCAAGGTTAACAAAAAGGTTCTTATTGGTGTTGTCGTTCCGGTTTGCGTCTTATTAGTAATAGCAACCATCTTTGCTGTTCTGCTATGTTTCCGAAAAACCAAAATAGTCAGCAATGGCGAGAGTTCCAAGTCAGTAATATGGGAAAGAGAGGGCAAAATCACACTAGGGGATATTGTCAAGGCCACTGATGACTTCAACGAGAAGTACTGCATTGGAAGAGGAGGATTCGGCAGTGTTTACAAAGCAATATTGTCGACAGGTCAAGTAGTCGCAGTCAAGAAACTCAACATGTCAGACTCCAGTGACATCCCGGCAACCAATCGCCAGAGTTTCGAGAATGAGATTAAAATGCTGACAGAAGTTAGGCACCGGAACATCATAAAGCTTTATGGGTTTTGCTCCAGCAGGGGCTGCTTGTACCTGGTTTACGAGTACGTTGAAAGAGGAAGTCTGGGAAAAGTGTTGTATGGGACAGAAGGGGAGGTGCAGCTTGGTTGGGGCAGGAGACTAAATACAGTGCGAGGAGTAGCTCATGCAATTGCCTACTTGCACCATGACTGTTCTCCACCCATTGTGCACCGTGACATTTCACTAAACAACATTTTGCTAGAGCCAGATTTTGAGCCACGCCTCGCGGATTTTGGCACAGCAAGACTCTTGAATACAGATTCCTCCAACTGGACCGCAGTTGCCGGGTCTTATGGCTACATGGCTCCAGGTAAGCTAACAATCCTAAATTCTTGTTTTTTGCTCTTGTCATCCAAGAATCTGTTCTAAAATTATAAAAGCTATAACATGTTACGACAAGGAAATGGGAAACATGGCATGATGCTGAGAATTTTCGTGCTAAATGTTTCAAATGTTGATTTTGATTGGCTGATGTTTTCAGAGCTGGCACAAACAATGCGGGTCACAGACAAGTGTGATGTGTATAGCTTTGGGGTGGTGGCTTTGGAAGTCATGATGGGAAGGCACCCGGGAGACCTCTTATCTTCATTATCATCAATCAAACCATCATTGTCAAACGATCCACAGATTTTTCTAAAGGATGTGCTAGACCCGCGGCTCGAAGCTCCCACGGGCCAAGCAGCAGCGGAAGTTGTTTTTCGCTAGTTAGAGTGGCCTTAGCATGCACACAAACCAAGCCAGAGGCGCGGCCCACCATGCATTTTGTGGCGCAAGAGTTATCAGCAAGAACTCAACCTTCCCTGGCTGAGCCACTGGACTCGATCACTATCAGCAGGTTAAGAAATTTTCAAAAATAGAGCACGATGGACATAGTACTGAGTTCTATATTTTATTTGATAACCCTTTCGTGTAATTAGTTCCTATCATGTATTGCTTGAAGACACGTAGACGAAAACATCAAATAAATTTGTCTCGAAGACAGTTTTGAAATGGGAAGAACAATATTGCAGACGTGCATATTTAGGTTTACCAACAATGTCACCAATGGTTCTCCCGTCGGTAAACTGACCGGTAGGGTTTCCACCAGATGTTTTAAGCACCAAATATAAAAGATAGTGAGAACCATACCTCTCCAAACTAGCTCAAATCGACAACAAAAAGAGGACCAGGGCCAAAGCGTAGATTTCTTTGGCCATGGCTAGCTGTTCTACTTTTTCAAGTTGATGGATTATAGATCGATGCACTAGCAATGTTTATTTAGGTTCTTGTCACAAAAGCTGACAAAGAATGCAAAAGTGAAACTTGAAAACATTGTTCTGATTAAATTGTATGAGAGGGAAGGAGCAGTGCATATATAGAGGACAAAGTTCATCGTGTTATCAACTTTTGGATGTTGTTTTTGCAATACATAAGTAGCTCTCGTAAGAATCTTCTGGGAGGCGGGTTTAGGTTTTTTTGGGAAGGGGGTAAGGTTTTGGATTGTTTTTTAAAATGATTTTGTTTATAAATATATTAAAATAATATATTTTTTATTTTTTAAAAATTATTTTCTAGTAGAATGTCTGGATTATCTGAATATATACAAGAAGATATACTCAAAAATGACTCATAAGAAGTAAAATACCTTTAATAACATATCTAAGAGTTTAACTCATAATCCTATGTGTTTTTGTAATCAAATTATCTATTTTTCGCAAAAACCTAAAAACAATGGTTTCTTCCGAAATCTAGTTCAAAATACACAATTTGTAAAATTGATAATAATTCATCAAATAAGCTTCAATTATCCATCAAACCAATCTGAAATACTAATATTTCACCTAGGGACCATTCTTAATTTTTATTTTATTTTTAGGGTCAAATTGTAATTTTATCATAATGAATGACTAAATTAAACTCCTCTTAAATTCATACTGAAATTTTGTTCATAATTCATCCTATATTCTGTCCAGAATCTCGAATTTCACTCTAGGGACCAAAGCTGTAATTTTTTTCACAAAAGGGACCAAAATGAAATTTTGTCATCTTCAACCTCCAACCCAGAATTTCAGCAAGGGATTTTCAAAATTTCTCAACATTATTTCACCAAACACATCAAATAACTTCAAAATCATCTACAATTAAACTAATTAAACTATTACCCAACACATTCAACCCTTAACATCTCTCTTAATTTATCAATCAAACCCAAATAAAATCCTCAAACCCCAACAATCAATACAAGCAAAAATCATAACTAATAACCACATTTATACATATTAAAACATACACATTACCTTAACAACTTATTTCTCCTTCTTTTTTTCTCCTCCTCTTCTCTTTCCCTCTTTTCTTTTCTTCTTCTTCTTTCTTTCCCTCTTCCCGTTTCTCTCTCAATTTTTTTTTCTTCAGATCTACTTCTTTTTCTTTTATTTTCTATTTATATTTACAAGTTTATACAATTACTACAATACCCCTAATTCACTTACACCTAATTCTAAGCCACCAAGAACATTAATGTATTTTCTTTTTTAAAATTTTCAAAACACTACACCTTCTCCCAAAACTGCAGTCCGACGCATGCCTTTATCTACCCTGCCTACCGACAACCCAAATTGTGCCACTGCCAATTGCCACCACGCCGTTGTTAGCAGGCCATCACGCCGCTAACATCCACAGTGTTTGAGCCACCAGTGCAGACCGGTTTTCTCCTATAAATAGCAGCCATGCACGAAGAGGAAGAGGGGCAAAAAAATTTACATAATAGAGGAAGCAAGCAAATTTTTTACGTAACTCACGCAGAAGTGGAAGAAATTTTACAGAGGATTTTGGCAAAGAAAAAACAAGCATAAAATTCACATCATTATCCCTTATTTCCCTCGGCAACCTATTCTCTCTCACTCTTGTCCTCGTTATTATCAAGAAAACCATCAATGTCAAACAAACGATCCAGGGTTTTTTCTAAAGGATGTGCTAGGCTCGAGGCTCGAGGCTCGAGGCTCGAGGCTCCCACAGGCAGAGAAGCAAAGGAAGTTGTAGTCGCATTACAGTGGCCTTAGCACGCCCACAAACCAAGCCAGAGCCTCGGCCAACCATGCCTTTTGTGGCTCAGAAACTATCCTCAAGAACACAAGCTTCCCTGGCTGGGCCAATGGACTTAATAACTATCAGCAAGTTAACAAGCATTCAAAACGATGGATCTTGTAGGTTAGGCTAATCCCAATGCAACAAACAGTATACTCTTTATATTGTTTTTAAAAATATTTTTTATTTTTTAAAAATATTATTTTTTATATCAGTACATGAAAATAATTTAAAAATATTAAAAAGAATATTAATTTCAAGTAAAAAAAAATATTTTTTTTTAAATGTTTTTGAACGCAGTGTCAAATTAATCAGTTGGGTCATGGTCAACCTCCAAGTTTGATAGGCTAATACTAAAATTCAAGCTCATATCCAATAAGATTATTTGACACAAATATCATTTGTTTCAATGGTTTAAATTGGTATAAATAACCAAAATGACATTTTATTTTAAAATTGAATTTGTAAAGTATTACGATAGTGAAATTAGTTGAGTCAACTTAAACAAGTATGATATAGATGGATGGTTTATTCTTTTTATTTTTGTCGATGACAATAAATTAGTGGGCACACAATGCTGTTGCCAAGAAGAAAATATTGTTTGAAGGAAGTTTCCACTTTCTTACAGCAATTTGACCATAGACTTTTGAAGGAAGTTATTTTTCAAAAATATTTAAGAATTATTAACATTTTAAATTTATTATATTACACAATTATTAAGCTTACATGTCCCGGTCAATTGACTCGCTAAGTTTTTCCAGGTTCCTTTATGAACCGAAGAGTTTTGAATGGCTTGATTTTCCAGTTTGATTGGCTTGATTTTCCAGGTAAACTCCCATGGACCAAAAGCAAGCTTTCAATAGGCTGAGAAAGATAGATGGAAGAAAGCATTTCAAATATGAACTCGTTTGCTTGTCAATGGGGTGGATATTGCGTTTTCAAGATGACTTGGAGTTCCTGTTTTGTGTTTTAAAAATATTTTTGAAAAAAATTGAATTTTATTTTATTTTTTATTTTAAATTTATTTAATATTTTTAGATCATTCTAGTGTGTCGATATCAAAAATTTTAAAAAATATATAATTATGATACTTTTCATTTTAGTGGAGACACAATGTTGTTGCGAAGAAGAAAGTATTGTTTGAAGGAAGTTTCCACTTTCTTATGTTACATACCATATTAATAAGCTATAATCTTAGAGTTTTTTTTTATTTTATTTTGCTAGCTAAAAAGTTAAATAAATTTTAGTTTTGGCAGAACCCTAAAGTCTTTACACGCTTCCTAAAGTTTACTAGTCTCAGTCAATTGATTCGCTAAGTTTTTCCAAGTTCCTTTATGAATTGAAGAATTTTGATTGTTTTTTTTTTCCTTTTGAAAGTTCAAAAGTTCCTCAAAATCTCTTTTTTTTCCAATATGAATGGCTTGATTTTATGAGGTAAGACCCAAACTCCCATGGACCAAAACCAACCTTTTCAAAAGGCTGAGAAAAGATAGAAGAAAGCATTTCAAATGTGAATTCGTTTGCTTGTCAATGTGGTGAATATTGCGTTTCAAAACATGGCTTTAAGTGTCTGTTTTGTATTGCATTTCAAAAATATTTATGAAAAAAATTAATTTTTTTTTATTTTTTATTTAAATTAACTTTTTCTTTATGTTTTTGGATCATTTTAATATCATGGTATCAAAAATAATTTCAAAAATAAAAAAAAACATAATTATGATATTTTTCTAAATGAAAAACACTTTGAAAAACAACCTCAACCACACTCCCAACAAAAATGGTTGTTTGTGTGATCTATTTGTATTTTAAAAAAAATATTATTATATAATTATTTAGATGTGTTAATAATATTAAAAAAAAAATATGATTCTAATGTATTTTCAAGTAAAACACAATCCCCGTTGCGATTTCAAATATTTTTTTTTAAAATAAAAACATTAATTTATTTAAATTACAATTTAAAACCAGCAAAATGTATGAAAAAAATATTTTTTAACAAAATACTTTTTATATAAAAATATCAAATAATATGTTTTTTAAAATAAAATCTCATAAAACACTGTAATTCAAGCAGTAGGTACGAAAGTCCATCGGGAGAGGATGAATTTTTGGGGTGGGATGGGATGATTTGTAGGAGCTGGAGATAGATAACAGGAGAGAGTGTGCCCATAATAATTACTTTATATAAAAAAAAGAGGGGGTTAAGTGTATATGTTTACTTGAAAACATTTTTTTTTTATTTCACAGTAGAATATTAAAATTATTGATCTGATATTTTGTTAATGAGATTCATTTTAAAAAAAAAACACTTGAAAATAAAAAAAATAGAAAAACTATCGGACTTTCAAAGACACACTCCGTCAAAGTTAGCCCTCAATCTAGACGGAAATAAAATTTATACCTGGAATATACACAGCTAAGTTCATGCATCTCCAAGTTTGTTTTATTGCAATATATACTATAATATTGATATAAAATACACATATGTAAATTATTTTATTATTTAATACATAGACACACGCACTTCAAATATATTTATATTTTTAATAAATAAATTTGGACTCAATATGTAATTTGTTCATATTTAAATTTATTAGTTGATGGAATATATATATATATATATATATATATATATAGAATAAAAATAAAAAAAACCGTCAGTGCGAGAAGCCCATTGTATACAATTTAGGATACCCATTGGAATTCGAAGATGAAGCGACCTTTCTCTGTTTACTATGTGGATCAAAATTAAATATATTATTTTATTTATAACACCGCAAAATCACGTGGACGAACATATGGGATGCCATGATTTATTTTTTATTTATACGTGATTAGCTACCCTAATTATTTAAATTACTTCCTTTTTGCTTACACACCGGCTCTTTCATAGTAGAATGTTTGTTTTTCTTTTTTAAATTAATTTTTTTCTAATCTTTTTTAGTATTTTAATGTACTGAAATAAAAAAAATTATTTTAATATATTTGTAAATAAAAAAAAAACACTTCAAAAAACTAACAAACACCCCTAAGAAGTTACCAAGAAATTCTCGGATCCATCTAGGAATGTGATAGTAGAGCTTCTAGATTGATGAATTAATTTTATTTTACTTTACTTTGAACCTTGTTTTTTCTTTCTTTCTTTCTTAGCCACGTGTTATCATAAATAATATTGCCTGAGTATTTAAAATTAAAAAATATTTCGGTGTTTTTAATATGAAAAAATATTTTGGCGAGTCTCGAACTTTTCAACGTCACTAATCACTATATAAAACAGCTAAAAAAAGGAATTAAAACTTCAAATCATAAAACGAATTCCACTAGAATTGTTCAATAAATCCATCATCACACGGATGGTGGATCGATGGAATTAATTAAGATCATAATCACTTTGGTTGAAGTAAAGCAATTAAGATGTTCATATGTGACTTTACTCAATCCATCCACCCATCCGTGATGGTGATTAATGGAAGGATTTGTGCAGCTATATTATAGGTTAATGGGATTGCCATTAGCTCTTATTTATTTATTTCTACCACTAAGAAGGGTTCTCTTTGCTTCACCATCTTTATATATATATATATATATATATATATATATATATATATATATATATATATATATATATATATATATATAGGGTGCACGTTTAATTTACTCCTAATTTTCTAGTTGAGGTGTTATATATTTTTATAGCCCCAATTCCTTTGAAGATTTTTGAAAATCATTTGCTTTTGATTCGACATTATCGGATTTGTATTTGATTATTGTTTTATATTTAATTTGAAGAGATAGAAATAAAAATAAAGACATAAAATAATTTTAGAGTAAATCTTATATTTATAAAACATAAAGTATAAGGAAATATGTTATCTTTGTGTATACCATCTTAGTTGTTTTTCCCGTAGCAATAACCAAACACTATATAAAAAACCAGGTGCTAAATTCCAACTGTTTTTTAAAAGTGATTTAAGGAAAATAAAAACACATATAATAGTTTATTATTTATATATTATATTTCTATGAGGGTTTAATTAAATGTTTAATTAAACGAGTGCCAAATAAGGTTTTTTGTTCTGCATAACTTGAAACGACCATACTTTTGAAAATAATAATAATTTTCTATAAATGATTTACATAAATAGAAGTGTTTTCTTACCTATATTTTATAATTATAAAAATAATAATTAATAAATTAATATAAGGAAACCATCATCGTCAAAGACAGGTCTTGGTCTTCAAGATGGAATTAATGAATGGATATAAAAAATCAATTAGACTTCAATACGCATCCAGTCCACACACTCCTTCCACGGCACATGGAGGCATACAATACTGACTATTCAAAGTCAACTCTTCTGTCTTGTGAAAGTGTCAGTATACATGATTTTATTTTGTTTTTTTTTTCAAAATTAATATGAAAAATATCAAATTACAATTTTTCTAGTGTATTTTTTAGATTTTACAGCCAAATAGCTGCAGCTTGAAAGCAATTCCTCACGCTAAAAGCTATAAGATCACCGCCCAGATCTTGTCCAGCTTGCATAACCCAACAACCATGGCGGCTTCTCAAAAGCTTTATGCTGCTCTCTTCCATGTCCTCCTTCTCTCCTTGTTTCCTTTGAAGACCAAATCATCAGCAAGAACACAAGCTGAAGCTCTCGTCCAATGGAGAGACACCCTGTCCTTTTCACCTCCTCCTCTTACTTCATGGTCTCGTTCTAACCTCCACAACCTTTGCAGGTGGACTGCTGTTTCCTGCAACCCCACCTCTGGAACAGTCTCTCGAATAAACCTCTCCAGCCTAAACATAAATGGAACACTCGCCGGATTCAACCTCACCCCGTTCACTGATCTCACCCGGTTTGACATCCAGAATAACAGTGTCAGTGGAACGATACCATCAGACATCGGCAGCCTCTCCAAGCTCAATTACTTGGACCTCAGTGCCAACCTTTTCGAGGGCAGCATACCTGTGGAGATATCTCGGTTGACAGAGCTTCAGTATCTTAGTCTTTACAACAACAGTCTCTCCGGTGCCATCCCCTTCCAACTTGCCACTCTTCCCAAGGTAAGACACTTGGACCTTGGAGCTAACTACTTGGAAAACCCTGACTGGTCCAAATTTTCCATGCCTTCATTGGAATATCTTAGCTTTTCTCTCAATGAACTTACTTCAGAATTCCCTGGTTTTATAACCAATTGCCGGAACTTGACGTTCCTGGATTTGTCAGCCAATGGCTTCACAGGCCAAATACCAGAATTGCTCTATACCAATCTGGGAAAGCTTGAGACCTTGAGTCTCTCTGACAATTCATTCGAAGGGCCACTGTCACCCAACATTTCGAAGCTTTCCAATCTCAAAAACCTTAGTCTACAAAATAACCTGTTGAGTGGTCAAATTCCTGAAAGCATTGGCTCGATATCTGGTCTTCAAATTGTTGAATTGTTCAGCAATTCTTTCCAAGGAAATATTCCATCTTCTATAGGCCAACTTAAGCATCTTGAAAAACTTGATCTTCGAATGAATGCCTTGAACTCAACGATCCCTCCTGAGCTTGGTCTTTGTACTAACCTCACCTACTTGGCCTTGGCTGATAATCAGCTAAGAGGGGAATTGCCTCTGTCTTTGTCCAATCTATCTAAAATAACAGATATGGGTTTATCTGAAAATTACCTCTCTGGTAAGATCTCACCTACCCTTATAGCCAACTGGACTGAATTGACCTCGCTTCAGGTTCAAAACAATTTGTTTTCTGGAAATATTCCTCCAGAAATTGGGAAATTGACAAGGCTTCAATACCTTTTTCTGTATAATAACAATTTCTCTGGTTCCATTCCCCCAGAGATAGGAAACTTGAAGGAGTTATCAAATCTAGACCTTTCAGGAAACCAGCTTTCAGGCCCGCTCCCTCCAACACTGTGGGATCTCACAAATCTTCAAATCCTGAATCTTTTCTCCAATAAGATCAATGGTAAAATCCCACCAGAAGTTGGAAATTTGAAGGTGCTGGAAACTCTCGATCTCAACACCAACCAGCTCCATGGGCAGGTGCCACAGACCATTTCAAATATTACCTCTTTAACTGCCATCAATCTGTTTGGCAATAACTTCTCTGGAAGCATTCCAAGTGATCTTGGGAAGTACATGCCCTCTCTGGAGTATGCTAGCTTTTCAAACAATAGTTTCTCTGGAGAATTGCCTCCTGAATTGTGTAGTGGGCTGCGTCTTCAAAACTTTACTGTCAACAGAAACAATTTTACAGGGTCATTACCAACCTGCTTGAAGAACTGTTCGGGGCTAATTAGAGTTCGGCTTGATGAGAACCGATTCACTGGAAACATCACCGATGCATTTGGTGTCCTTCCAAATCTTGTTTATGTTGCCCTCAGTGACAATCAATTTATCGGTGAAATTTCACCAGATTGGGGAGAATGTAAAAACCTCACCAATCTAATGATGGACGGAAACAGAATTTCTGGTGAAATCCCTCCTGAGCTTGGGAAGTTACCCAAGCTTCAACGTCTAAGCCTGGGCTCCAATGACCTGACTGGAGGGATTCCTGCTGCTCTGGGAAATCTGAGCAAGTTATTCATGCTAAATTTGAGCAACAATCATTTGATAGGGGAGGTACCTCGGAGTCTAACCAGCTTGAAAGGCCTTCAGGATCTCGACTTGTCTAATAACAAGCTGACTGGAAACATACCAAAAGAGCTTGGAAGTTATGAGAAGCTATCAAGCTTGGACTTGAGCCACAACAACCTTTCTGGTGACATACCTTTTGAACTCGGCAACTTAAACTCGTTGCAGTACTTGTTGGATCTTAGCAGCAACTCACTCTCAGGAGCCATACCTCAAAACTTGGGAAAGCTATCACAGTTGGAGATTCTCAATGTCTCACATAACCATCTCTCAGGAAGAATCCCAGCTTCGCTGTCTTCCATGGTTAGCCTGTATTCTTATGATTTCTCATACAATGAGCTGACAGGCCCTTTACCAACTGGAGACGTTTTCCAAAATGCATCGGCAAGATATTTTGATGGAAATCCAGGATTGTGCGGTAAAGCAGAAGGACTATCACAATGCCCGACAACAGACAGCAGCAAGTCCTCCAAGGTTAACAAAAAGGTTCTTATTGGTGTTGTAGTTCCGGTTTGTGTCTTATTAGTAATAGCAACCATCTTTGCTGTTCTGCTATGTTTCCGAAAAACCGAACAGCTTGGTGAAGAGTCCAAAATAGTCAGCAATGGCGAGAGTTCCAAGTCAGTAATATGGGAAAGAGAGGGCAAATTCACATTTGGGGATATTGTCAAGGCCACTGATGACTTCAACGAGAAGTACTGCATTGGAAGAGGAGGATTTGGCAGTGTTTACAAAGCAATATTGTCCACAGGTCAAGTAGTCGCAGTCAAGAAACTCAACATGTCAGACTCCAGTGACGTCCCAGCAACCAATCGCCAGAGTTTCGAGAATGAGATTAAAATGCTGACAGAAGTTAGGCACCGAAACATCATAAAGCTTTATGGGTTTTGCTCAAGCAGGGGCTGCTTGTACCTGGTTTACGAGTACGTTGAAAGAGGAAGTCTGGGAAAAGTGTTGTATGGGACAGAAGGGGAGGTGGAGCTTGGTTGGGGCAGGAGAGTGAATACAGTGCGAGGAGTAGCTCATGCAATTGCCTACTTGCACCATGACTGTTCTCCACCCATTGTGCACCGTGACATTTCACTGAACAACATTTTGCTAGAGCCAGATTTTGAGCCACGCCTCGCGGATTTTGGCACAGCAAGACTCTTGAATACAGATTCCTCCAACTGGACCGCAGTTGCCGGGTCTTATGGCTACATGGCTCCAGGTAAGCTAACAATCCTAAATTCTTGTTTTTTGCTCTTGTCATTCAAGAATCTGTTCTAAAATTATAAAAGCTATAACATGTTACGACAAGGAAATCGGAAATGCTGCTGAGAATTTTCGTGCTAAATGTTTCAAATGTTGATTTTGATTGGCTGGTGTTTTCAGAGCTGGCACAAACAATGCGGGTCACAGACAAGTGTGATGTGTATAGCTTTGGGGTGGTGGCTTTGGAAGTCATGATGGGAAGGCACCCAGGAGACCTCTTATCTTCATTATCATCAATAAAACCATCATTGTCAAACGATCCAGAGTTTTTTCTAAAGGATTTGCTAGACCCGAGGCTCGAAGCTCCCACAGGCCAAGCAGCAGAGGAAGTTGTTTTCGTAGTTAGAGTGGCCTTAGCATGCACACAAACCAAGCCAGAGGCACGGCCCACCATGCATTTTGTGGCGCAAGAGTTATCAGCAAGAACTCAACCTTCCCTGGCTGAGCCACTGGACTCGATCACTATCAGCAGGTTAAGAAATTTTCAAAAATAGAACAAGATGGACCTCGTAGGATAGACTTCTTGATATCCTGTTTGGACTGTGGATGGTGGATTGTAAATTTGTAATTGCAAGGGTTCCTCACTCAAGTGGGAATGTTTGGAAAGGCATAATTATTGAATAATTCTTGATGAATAAAATTCTTAAAGCTTGCATGCATACGCTTGCGTGCTTGCTAACAGGAAAATCTCTCACTAGTAATCCATACAATGACCACTCCACTCCCCCATTAAAAAAGAAAAACAACTGAGCAAAAGTGGGACAACCTGTGAAAGACTCAAAACACAGAACAGAACAGCACAGGAGCTGGCCTCAAAACTCAAAAGGCATTGACCAGCTAGCACTCCACCCCACATTGTTTGAGAATTGGGCCAGTTTGCTTGGGCAAAAAGGGATCGATTCTAACCCAAATCAATGAGAAAATAGATGCAAGAAGTATGGACCAGAGGACAACAATCGTAGGAGTCCTGTTTTGCCTTCCCATCAGACCTTTGAGGAAAGGATAGAGATGGACAATGACCCAGAAAGCGAAAAACAGCTTCCCAAATAAAGGACCCCACGATCCATATCCATTGTTTATTGCATCGGATACTCCTGCTACAACTCCAACCATATTCAAGATGATTAGAGTGGTTGGTGGGATGAGGAGGGTGGTCCATTTGAAGAGGTACAGCTCTCCAAACTCGGCATCGTCTGCTGATTTTGATGTAACAGTGAAGTTAGTGTCAACTCCTCCAAGGACCTTGAGGAGGCCTTGGAAGACAGCAAAAAGATGTGCCGAGACACCGCCGATAACCCAAAACTGCTCGTTACGCCACAAGTCCTGGATGCTGACTCCACTCCATCGAAGTTCTAATACAGATGTTGCTATGATTGAGATGAAAAGGGCTAGGAACCATATGCTAGCAAGGTTGTTCAGCTGCAGAGAAAAAAATAAATTTGGTTAAAATTAATTCTATTGGAAGAAGCTAAGAAATGGATAGATGTGGATGGAAGAACGACATTGTTTTTAACGTGTCAATTTCGGCCATACAATTCAGTATCACTTACAGTTGGGATGATAAATTTTCCTGTCAGAAGGCAGACTGCTGGAATAGTACAATAGGCAAGTAAGGGAATGGAGGTGAAGGGGTAAACGATGGTGTTGATGTAAGCAAGCCTCTCCAGCAACTTCAGCTTTCCTCCATAGCCATACCATAGAGGACAGTGATGACTAAGGAAAATTTCAATAGAACCTAGTGCCCATCGCAGAACTTGGTGCAACCTATCTGATAGATTAATGGGAGCAGATCCCTTAAAAGCTGGTCTCTTGGGAGAGCAGTAGACAGACCTCCATCCTCTACAGTGCATCTTGAAGCCTGTCAGGATATCTTCTGTAACAGAACCATAAATCCATCCAACCTGCGATTAAGAAAACTCTTCATTCAGTAATCTTTCAACTCATCCAGTTTTGGCGAGGATATGAAAATTGACTTTGTACATTAATGTTTCTACTTTTGAGCAGACAGGCAAAGGGAACGTAAGTTGGTCGCATTTATAAACAAAAACAACAGGGAATTTGTCAAAAAGCTGATGTTCTTCAGACACTATAAGTAAATGATTTTCGATAAATGGAAATTGAAGCCAACGTTGCAAGTCTTGAAAGATTCATTGAAAACAAAGGGCCTTTTGAAATGCTACTCAGAACTCACCTCTTTACCCCATTCGGTTTTTTCCTCGTACCCGCAACTTATAACATGAATGGCTTCCTTAATGAGTGACTGGGAATTAGTTCCTTCAGGCAGGCCACCATTTTCCATGAGAGTGGAGGCAATAAATACTGGTGATTGCCCGAACCGTTTCTCGAAACTTTTTTGTGACATGAGTGATGATTTCTCCAACTCTTCGTAACCTTCAAGCCCTTCTTCGATCTCTTCAAGATCAAAGACTGGTGCAGATGCTTTCCTTGTGTACTTCTTCCCCATCATTTTCTTTTTCATGGGGTATAGCCCTCCAAGAAGACTTCTTTGACCTTTCTTCTTAGACTTTTTCCTTGAACCGCCACAGCAACAGCAACACCATGAAGGCCAGCAATCGCATGTCATCTTGGGTCGCTTCTCGGACACTGGTGGATCATAGCCATACAAGGACTGTCTGTTGAAGACACATCCAGTACCAACATATACTGGCCCTTGAACCCCATCCAGACCTTTCATGTTTATCTGTCACAGAAAATCAAATGAATGCATCACTCGCAGATTCGTTAGATCAAAAATTCAGAAATCGCTGCTATGTTATTTTCGTAACGTCAGAGAATATGAGAGTTTTTGAATCTAGCTTGACTTACATCAAAGAACACAACATTGCGATTAGCATATCTATCATGTCGATCAATACCATCAAACCTCTGCGGAAACTGGACATAGCAGAGCTTCTTCCCAAGTTGGGGATCCATTAAAAAGCACATGGCTTCTCTTACAGCCTTGCTGTTATTGATGTAATGGTCACAATCCAAATTCAACATAAAAGGTGCATTGGTGAGCACTGCTGATACTCGAATCTAGAAATGGCATGCAATGATTAATCCCATTAGTTATCTGCGTCTCTCTAGGATCAGAGAACTCGAGATTTAGTCTAGTTTTACTCACCAGAGAATTCATGGCACCTGCTTTCTTATGGTGATTATATCCAGGTCGTTTCTCACGGGAAACATACACTAGCCTCGGAAGCTCCTTGCCTTCCACGTCGAGCGCACCCTCGCTTCCTAGGTATACCTGCAAAGCAAGGCAGCTTTCAGTGCACGGTAATATGATATCAATTCTGAGGCTAAAAATAATGAAACACACATGGATGAGGATGCTAAACCTGAATCATTCCAGGATGATCACGCGTGATGTTTCCGGGCCATGGGGTACCATCCTGCATCACCCATCCTTCTTCTGGTTTCTTCTGGGCCTTTGACACCAATGCGTTGATCCTTACTTTGAATTCTTCATATTCTCTCTACAATACCACACAATCAATCCCTTGAAAACAACATCTAATGAACATAGAACTTCCACCAAATGTTTCATGCAGTAGAGTTAAGGAAAGGATAATCTGCTGGATGAGTGAAAAGCAACACTGGTTATAGAAATATATATGTACAGGAGACAATTTGGAAGTTGGCTCTGTTTACCTTCATAGCTCTGCGCTCCTTCACAAAGTTGGGATGAACTTTGTCTTTCAAGTAGTCAATCTTCTGGGTGAAGTAGAACTCAGGAGCCCTTGGCTCAATGTTATGCTTCTTGCAAAATGGAACCCATCTTCTGGCAAACTCAGCAGTTTCTGCTAGGGAGTCGAAAAGGAGCATGGACGCACCGTCATCTGACACATAGCAACTGACCTTGTCGACAGGATAATCAACGGCTAGGATCGAAAGGACTGTATTTGCAGTTATGATTGGTGGTTCCTTGAGAGGATCCACAGTACTCACAAACACATCAACTGGGCCTAGACGATTAGGCTCGCCCTCACGCTCAAACCTCATGGATAGGCGATCAAGGTAAGTTTCACGTTCAATGGGGTTCCATTTTGGGAACTGGTCAAGGATCCAGGAGAAGCCAAACCATATCTCACAAATTACAGAGATAAGCCATAATGCATAAGCATCAGATGCTGGAGTTAAGATCCGAAAACGGAAAAAGAAGCATAGAATGATAAGTCGAAGGACAATGACAATTCGATACGGGTTGATTCTGCTCGAGGGAATTGGAATTTTTCTCCATAGTGGTTGCCTAGCTTCAGCCATACTGAAAAAGGAAGTTGTTAGTGTTGATAGCAGAACCATCTTAATTAATGCAAATTAAGAGGATGAGGAATACACAAACACTCACAGGTACTCATCCTCTTCTCCTTGATCATTTCCTCCATCATCTTTGCTCACCAAACCTCTCTTTTCTTGCCTAACTTTCCATTTCTCCACCCTCTCTTGCCATTCTGCATTGCTATAACCCTCTTTCTCGCCTTCAAGATCCTTACCACCAACTGACCAATCCATATGAACATGAATATGAATGAACAAATAAAAAGCTTCTTCCAAAGAGATCCTAATGTGAAATCATATCATAAAATTTGCATACCACTTCCAGCTGACGAAAAGGCTGGACGAATGGGGATCATTTCCTGTTCATGGTGGTCCTCAATTTCCTGCAAAACGCACCCCCGTGATCTTAAAGATTTTCCTATCTTATTAACAGGTGGTTATTCTTTGATCAATTCAGTAAGAGATCAACGATCGATTAAACTATAATTAGAGTCTACACTAGTTTAATTAATTTATGATTAGGAAGAAACCATTCAACAAGTTTTGAACATTAGATGGGGACAACATGCAGCTCTTTAATTTGGACAAGTTTACTGATCACTCCATTCACTGAACAGACATCAAGCAGCTAGATAATCTAATTCATGCCAACACATGAAGGAAATCGGTTTCTGTTGAATTGATTTACCGTGTGGCCAAAAACATTTTTCTGACTGGATTCATCATGATCGCGGTGCTTGATCTGAAATTCGTCGTCAAAATCATCAAAATTGGCATCATCATCATCATCATTATCTCCAGGAACTCTAGGACAGCCTGCACAGCAGTAACCTCAGTTAAGAACAAGATTGACATGACATGTTTACAAAAAAATGCACCTTTGACAAACCTTTGTGGCGCTTATATCGAGTGTTGCACTGAGGACAGCACTGGTTGCCTTCACTCCTCTCATACTCATAACAAGGCCTACAAACAGGAAAGCCACACACATGACAAGCCACAAACACCTCTCCATCTTCCTTAACTCCAATCTCATCCCCACAAACCCTGCATTTTTTCGACGCTGCAGACTGGCGGGATGGAGGCCTCAGCTGCCATGCACGTTAATAATCACAACTACTGTAAAAACAATACTCACTGCAAGATTATGACAAAGAAGTAACAGGTAAAAGAAGGTGATACGTACCTCATCTTTTGCATGCAAGGGCTGTGAACTGCCCGTGACAAGGCCAGCCATGGACGAAAGCAAGAAAAAAAACTGATGAAGAGAAAATGAGAGAAAGATGGTGAGAGGAGAGGAAGGAGAGGTGAGAGGATAATAAAGAGGAGGTGGTTGGAAACTGATATCAAGTGTGAGTGCCTTTGTGAAGCTGCGAGAGACGATGTGCACCAAACTGTGAGTTGGGAAGTCGTGGGTTTGAGTCTAAGAGACGTCATCAGGTAGGAGAAGGATAGAGAGAGTTTGCTTGTTCTGTCCTCAGCTCGCTTACACTCAAAGGCGCCGTTTCAGATCGATACCTAACTAATAATAAATAAATAAATTAAAAAAACATGCACATGCATAGTGTTAGTTGTGAATCTGATATGGGCCAGCAGATAAACAAGGAATTGATCATCCGGAATAGATTTTAAATTTAATTATATTAGTCTTAAAGCATTGGTTTGATTTTTATTTTTAGAAAACAAAATTGCTAAACAACTTTGTATTAATTACTTTTTAAAAAAAATCATTTTAGTTGACCCGACTCAATTCGAGTGAACCATTTTTCTCTTACAATAATTACATTTATTTGGTCAAGTGAAGTGACCTAGGCCATGCTCCTCCCTGTATCGGTGGCTTGCCACAGATTTTACAACCAAGTTCATTTCTTACACCCGGATTTTGAAGGCTTTGACATCATGGACCTTACTGCTGTCACACTCTACAGTCTACACCCACCCATGGATGCCATCTTTCGAAGAAAAGTCACGACAATGAAATTGTAGAAAACAATATAAATTTAGGAATATTCACGTCATGAAAATACAACCTCCGTTCCACTTTCAAGAAAATTGTCACAATCCATCGATCCTTTAAAGCCCACTTGGACACAGCCCTCCTTGAGTACAGCAAGGAATTCTCTGTTCCAGAAATTCAAGGCCATTGTGTCATTCTTTCAGCTGATATCACCTTCAAGAAGTGGATCGATCAGCTCAGATACGAAGTCTCTGATAAGGTTCTGCTTTCCTCATCTATGTGCATGCACAAGAAGCTTGTGCATTTTTCATTTCTTCATAAAAATTGAGTGTTGCCGAAAAAGGGAGCACTTTTCAAGCAACTTCAGCTATCTGATTGGCCATTCGTCAGACACTACTCTTCCCATAAGCCTACAGCAGAATGCTTCAAACCCAAATGAAGATATCATATTGTATGTTAAAAACGGTTTGTCTGATCAATCTCCCATATGGCAATGTCTAACAACAAGGTTCAAGCTTTGCCTCACAATCCAATACTTTTAAAGCAAAACTGCATTCTTCTGTCAACTTTTAGTTACCTACTCGCATTTGCATGACCATGGGTGTTTCAGCACATCGAGTGGTTGACCTATATGGCACAACTCTATTGTGTGAAAGGTCATCTCCTGTGCTTAATCCACATGGTTACTCATCAAGACCAGAACCTTTTTTTTTCCTTTCCTTTCCATAGTGCACTGTCCACATTCCACAGATCTATTTAAACAGTGGAACGGGTTTTATGTGCTGAACGTTGGCAGAACCGACACTGCTCGTGTCCAAGCTTGAGCTAGAAGATCGTTTATAGCTAGACAATTAGACACCAATTCAACACAGAAAGAGGAGTCCATTCTCTGCCATTAATAAAATGGTTTACACAATAATTATACACCCTCTAGCCTCGTCACTAAAAGGAGTACAAGTCAGGAGGACGAAGATTATGATAAAAAAAAAATCTCCCATCTAACTTGTTTACGGACTAAATAGAGTGCATGAGGCTATAAACAGAAGCAGGGGAATCAAAGTTCTCAAGATCTATTTATAAGTCAACTAAGTCTGTCCTCCGTAGGATTAAACTCCTCCATGAATAAGTATCAACCTGTCATTTCAATGCTGTTGGCCTAGGCATCTGCTCTTGAACGTTTTGCAGGCTGCAAACTTGAATCGGTATTGTATGGCTCAGAATTTTCAGGGGTTTCAGTTTGCGATACCTTATGCTTTCTATTTAAATCCTGTGATCCTTCTTCTAGTGCAGGGCTGGCAAAAATTGTGTCAGTTGGTGTCTTGCCACAGTCTACCTGGGCGGTTTCCAGTTCAGTTTTGGCAGGGGCGTCTTGGATTGCATCTGAAGACAGAGTAGAGGGATTTTCCAAAGCAGATGAAGCTGCCTTGACAACGTCAATACCTGATTTGCATTGTTTCTCAAACATCATTTGGAGGTGCCTCCCCTGCTCTTCTATTCGTAACTGTAAATTTCGTTGGATCTGCCAGAAAGATGATAGAATTGTAAATGATGCACTGTTTATCATACACAAAACCTGAATCATGTCTTCATGTGCGCATGACATGATTTATACAGTAACAATCATATCTACCGATGTGCAGACTGCATGTAGCACTACAATAAACCAAACCAGTTACCATGCCGCACGTTATGCAGTCCATGGTCCTGAACCATAACAGGTACATTCTATATTAGACAAGTTCTCAGCATGGCATCTGTAGGTTGGATAAGTGAGTGATAATTTGTAAAGCCAAATCCTAACACATTTTTAACCAAGGAAAAAATCATTTTTTGGGGCTAGCAGTATTACATACTTTGCTGCATTGTAGAAAAAGTGAGTGCTTTATAAACAAAATTAATTCTTTAGGGAAACAATGCATATATACAAACTTAAATGCAGGTAACAACAAAAGAGAACTTCATGGAGCTTCTTTCCATCATTGAAGTCTTGATACCAAGGAGAATATATGGATAATTGTAAACATTTTCATGGTCTAGCAAATTGAAAAGTTGCAGACATTTATTACTTCTATGAAGTAAATGCATAATGCAACTTCTATGCAGCAAAGTTAACATGCAACAAAGATCCTTCACTTGACACTTCTAGTCAAATATCTCTCTCACTCAATCGACATGGAACTAATCCCTCCATTTTCAGATCCTTGCTCTTTTTTTTACCAGTAGTGCAAACAGTTTAAGGAAGAAAATCGAGACAGCCGATTTCCAACACAAAGCAAAAGCACCTTGTTATAAGCTTGCCAAATCAGGTCACGGAATCTAAATTTTTGAGGTTCCAAAGTCAAAGCCGCTAATCAAGTCAAAACATAGATCCATTTTCATGGAAAATGTATACCTCAAGCTGCTCATGCAATCGTTTCTGAACTTCCATCTGTAATTGTAGAGCTTCAGTGATTTCAATGCCTCTGTTGTCCAACATAAAATAGAAAAAGTTTAGCAGGATAATTCAAAATGAAATAGAACACAAAGATTGAATAATTTAAATACACAGCTCTTTTCCCAAAATATAAATCCTTTAAGAGGCATTTCTAGGTTATAACCATACCATGGTGCCATCCAATTTTCTATTTGAGACGCCATATGCAGATTGAAAGGGCATTAAACAAGTCTTTAACCTAACCAAGTTTCTTCCAGAACTACTTGAATCTCCCAGATAGTCAAATAACCTACTGAATACCCCTTCCAAGTTAATTTTGTTGCTAGGTCTTTTCATCAATAAATGACAACCCGTGGTCATTATCAGTAGAGTGATTACAGAAAATGAGACTGTAAACAAAAATTCAACAGATATAGTATGGTAGGGAAACCATGCTACTTTGTCAACCTACTTTAAAGGGAGGTAAAGCAGCAAAGGGAAAAACAAGAGACTTATAGTTGTAGCATAATCCATTAGCAATTTTTGTTATCATGCGGAAAGTTATTCTCCTTACTTTCCACATGCATAAATCTTCAAGAAGAAACTGGGAAGCAGGCTAGTAATATAAAATTCACAACTTTGGCATTCCTGCCAAATTCAATTGCCGAGGATCAAAGATGGCATCTTGCAGAGTGAAGCCTAACAAAAATATGACATCTGTTTCTACTAAAGTCAACAAATCAAGAGTTGTTGTTCCAGACTTTTTGGAAATTCTGGAAATCAGTAGGTCAAGGTTTCTATTTTAAATTTTAGGTTCTTGAAATGATTGAACGATGCTGAAACTCTTTTGTAATTACTTGAATAGTTCTGTTTTCTTATTTATAAGTCTAAATCCTCATTTAAGTAATGATACCAAGAACTCTATGTATAGCCCTGTGATCTTTCAATGAGAAGGCATTATTAATTCAGAAAAAAATGAAGATTTTTTGATGTTTGAATTCAAACATTTGAAAGCGTGATGTTTTCTTCACTCTAGATTTAATTCTATAAACTTACTGGTGAGATGCTCTCTCACTCTCTCTCTTCTTTTAATAAAGGAAGAGGACAAAATGGAGGATAAGACCCCCCTCCTATCTCTTTGCTTGTCTGCTAAAGCGATGTCTCTACATGTATCAGTTGTAGAACACCAAAGCGAAGCTAGAAAAACTATTTTATCCAAAAGCAACAGGAATAGTGGATGCTTATCCTGAAAGATCCTAAACTCTGCTCATTCCAAAAGTACTGAAGTAAAGCAAGAATAGCACATTGCCACAACACCTTGCCACCTTGAAAGCTGGTAGTCTCTTATTTTGCATTTATGTGTGTAAGTTTTTACAATTGGCCTAATTTTGAAACCACAGAATTTCATCTCTTTCTTGTCCTTTGTCAAGTTCACAGTTGCTCAAAACCAAAGAATAAATTACAGCTGACAAAACAATAGCAAGAGAATCAGAATTAATAAATGGTGCAGGCTTACGTTTTCAAGTCAAGAGATGATATTTCATCAATAGATGTCAATCTTTTCTCAGAGGATCCTGCAAGCAAAATAGAACAGCTCGTAAAAAAATATATAAAGGAAATCACTTATACGTACTTTGATTCATACAGTAAAACTAGCAAAGAAATCAAGAGCAGCTACATAAAATCCGAGGCATAAAAAAGATGGTCATAGGAAATTTAGATCATAGTACGACAATTAGGAGTGATAGGAAAATGGTAGTAAAATGGGCAGATAGAAAGTTGTAGCAGCAGCTCCATGCATAAATATAACATGGTGAAGTTAATTTAGAGAGCTTACATTAAGACAACTCAACCAAAGCCTTGAGAGAAAGTATACTTGAGCCGCAAAAAATAGCGCAGACAAATGTTCTTTTCATAGATAGATACCAATGCAATTGACTTAAATCACAGAAAGGATTGGATAAACAACATAGCATGCAGATCAAGATCATGATCATGCTTTCGTGGAAAGACTAGATTGAGGTTGATTCAAATGAAAAGGAGATATTGAACATGGGATGTGTCATAAATTAATACACTGTCACAAGTTTGCACAGTGCAGCTTAGGACTTGATTTCAAGAGTGAAGATAAGCAATTCAACGAGTTAAAATGCAACCTCCATCCTCTCATTCAGATTAAAACACTAAAGTGGAGGAACACAAAATTCAGGGATATGTTAAAGTCTTGGAGTCACTGATTAGTTATTACATACCCTCTGATGACTCTGGTCTGTATCTGGCTGTTCGGTATTTCTGAAATTCAACAAAGAATATTCTCCAGTTAAAAACAAAAATAAGAATCTGAAACCATATCACACAAGAAATGATGTTGATGCATAAAACCAGCCTCGCTTATAAAGAAATACAGGTGCATACCTGCAGGTGGCTTTTTACATGATAAATAGTCAAGCCTTCAACTTTCATCAGCTTCAGCACACCTTTTGGAGTAGCTCCTGCGAGTAAGAAAAGGGAAATCAATTGAAGCAGAAGCCAAGGAATTTTAGGCTAGCAATCAGTTAAGGTGAGGATAGTTCCACACTTTCACTACCACCAAGGTTGTTGACAGCCTCCACAAAAGCTTCATGAAGCTCTGGTGTCCAACGCATGCGTGGCTTTGTTGGTGCACTGTTTGCTGAGGAAGTGGGGGTGACAACTGGGCGAATTTCTGCAGATGGGGATGGAAGTTGCGGGTGAACTTGGGAGTGTTGAACTGGAATGTTTGAAGATGGTTTGGAGACCTGGTATGCCATCTGAAGCAATGAGATGAGAACAGGAGAAAGCATAAAAGAATATTTCACCAATTGTTGCAAGGGTATCTTATTTGTTGTATGTTGAGAGAAGATACAAACCTTTGGTTCCATGTCCGCAACACTGGTGTCAGCCAGAAGCTCATTCCAATTAGTTGTCAAAGTATCATCATCAGTAATTAGCTGGTCTGCCCATTCCTGCCAATCATTTCGTTTACCAAATTCTTCTGATGCCATGACACCAGCACAACTATTGCTTTCTATCTGATTATTTTGAATGGTAGTGTTAGTGGGAAAGTCAAGAAAACCCGGCAGTGGTTCTGGACACCATGAAGCACTGTTTTCATTTATATAATGACTAGATGTTGTTGATTGAAGTAATGCTGGTGAAGAAGATTGTGACATCAGCAAAGATGCTGTGTTTGCTGATGACTGGGAAATAAATGGAGTATTTCTTGAATGTTTTTCCCGGGGTGTGACAGAAGAGTACTGAAGGTCTGTTGAGAAGCCCGCAGAAGAAGAAAATAAGTGTCCGACTACTTCATTGTTATAGGACAAATGACTTGCATGCACAAGGGGCCTGGTCATAAGCTCTCTTTCCATGGAAACCTGTTGAGAGCCTGGTAACTTGGGGCATGTCTCTTCTAGAGGTGTTGGGACCAATGGTAAAGATGAAGACAGTACTCCAGACACCCCAAGGTTACCAAGCTGCTTTGCACCTGATCTCTGAATGCTAAAAGCTGGGCGTGCCTCCATTGCTCTGCTTCAATCAGCACAAAAAAAGGGTGTCGGTTATCCAGTCAATTGACACCAGTTTCCCATTATGACAACCAACAGAATACCTTCTGAAAGCTCCCTTATTGGTTCACAATAGTGGGACCCTGGAAATGTCATCAATTAAAACATCTGTCAACAGGAATGAATACATAAAAACATGATGTCATCAATAGGGAATAAAGAGATACTCATAGCAATGATCACTATACTTTCTAAACCTCACAAAACACCGCTATTTTTTTGTTTTTCTCTGGAGAAAGTTCCAGCCACCCATATCATTTCCAATACACCCTATTTCTAAATCCTTTGTCCCATTGGTGGTGACCAGTTCCTCAAGGCATGAGTCCATCTCCAACGGTACATTCAATTACAGGCATGAGATGTTTCTATCAGAGCAGAGTTGAAATGCTCATAATAGGAAAAATAGTCAAAAGCATGAAAGCTACAGTGAACCATGATGACTTAAATGTTAATAGCAAGCAGCAAGAACGTGAGCGGTTGGTTTTCGGCAAATTCCACAGTCCCTAAACAGTTACCCAAAAATTGAAACAAACAAAAAGAAAAGACAATCCTTACAATAAGAGGACTAATAATAATGATTCAAAGTCTCATTCCCAATTCTCATAAAAACTTTGAATAAGATAATAGATGCAGGGCAGCAATTGTCTAGCATAATACTAAATGCTTGTAATTGCAAAGAGTCTATAGGTTGTCGTGTTATTGACAGGCTCAATTGTTCAAGGCGTAAGAGCATCTAGTTCATGCAAAACTGTTGAGGGTGGTGAGAGTACGATTATAACAAACCATCAGAAGCAAATTCTCCCCTTGTTGGCCATTACAAATATTCATAGCAAGTACAAGGATTCTTGAAGTCTAAGGCTCTGCCTATCAGCGCTCCAGCCCCCACCAGTGGGTACTCCTTCCAGTTGGTATGGAAATAAGAACATTAACTAAGATGGAGAGTTGTTTAGCAAACCATGATTACAATATTGTGAACCCGTTTGCAGAATGTGTTTTTTCTTCAATACCAATTGGTTCCACAAAATTCATATTTTCAGTGCTCAAATAAGTTCTCCCCGGCATCTTAGGGCATACCAACAGAATCAAAAAAAAAAAAAAAAAAAAAAAAAAAAAGCCAGATGCTATCATTACTCCCAATCATCAACTATCCTGAGCTATGCATTGCACCTGGATCCTAACGTCCTCGTCATCCTGACATCTAAAAACCGTGTGCTTGTCCTTGGTCAGTTAACTCTAGCCAACTTCATTCCATTGATAAATTATTTATTCACCGTCCAAGTTCCAACCTCTCAAAGTCATACCGTGGCTCCAGTTCAATTGTATCTGGGACCTCCTACTAAACTAATTACTTCCCCCCGTTTCACAGAGAACTCATGAATTCAACAATATTAAGCTCAAAAAAACAAAAAACAAAAAACAAAAAAGGGCATGCACCCAACGATGCAAACCAAATTATCATTCAAGACCACCTAAACCAAGTCTGATCACCGGCAACGCAATTCAAGAAAAGCATCAAACTTTCAATCAATCAGGTAATTATTACAATCAAAGCAGCAAAAATAGCTTCAAATTCCATCAAAACAAAACAAAATTACCAAAACGAGGGGACCTGTAAATTTCTCACCTACAACTTCATAAAACTTCACTATATGGAAGGTCTCCGGTGGTCGGAAATCAAGTCTTTCGGCACAGAGACAATTCTCTTAAGGGGCATGCATACTGTTATAAAAAAATTCGGTCACCGGCGAGTCACCCCGAAGAAGTGAGCGGTGACATAGAGGGCACTTTGCTCTCTTTAGCCCCTCTCCTTTTTTTGGCTCTGTTAATAAGGAACAGTGAATTCCTCCACGCCTTAAATATAGCGCGTGTGGGTAAACGCCAGGAGATGGTGGGGGTGACAGTGCGTATCCTGTGTGGATGTGTGGGACCGGGATGTAGTGTAATATCTGATGGGGGTACACGCAGATTGTATTTTGTATATTACTGTTTTGGTAGAAACTTCTCTAGTTAAATAAACGGAATTTTAAAAAATAAACAATCAAAACAATAAAGTTCTAAATGAAAAATAGCATATATGATTAATTTCAATTGGATGGTAAAATTAAAACAAATCAAAACATGCAGACTAAAAAAATTAAAGGAAAAAAAAAATAGGGGCTGAAATGAAAAAATAATATATATGATTAATTTCAATTAAAGGTTAAAATTGAAAAACTCCAAAACTTCTATAGAAGTAATCAGGGCAAAAAACGATATAAAAAAATTAGGGACTAAAATGTATTTTGACACTGCATGAAAGAGAAAAAGGCACAAAAACAGTAAAACCGATCACTGACGACCGTCCATCACCTTTTGTCGATACATGCATCACTATGAAAAAGAGAACATGGCGGCGTACCGGGAGACACGATGATCAAGCATTTTCCTCAACCTTTATAAACAGAACACGTCACCTAAAAGGCTCGTAATGGAGATAACAACAGGTACATCCAGCAAACATATCTACAAGTAAATAAAAAAATAATAATAAATAAAACATGAAACTATTTAACCACCACCTCCTGAACCGAAGATAATAACGACAAAACCTGGTATCAAAATTATTAGTCTTCCCTAACCCTAGTGCTCTATTTTTTTCTTTTCCGAGGGTATTTTCATATATAACCTCACAACACAATTTTATATGTAAAAAAAAATGTAATTAAATTGAATAAGAAAACTATGATTCCTGATTTATTTTTTCTTACTTGATGAAAGTTTTTAAGAAATCTCACTACCACGCCTCTCGTCAGTATTAATGTTAATATCAGCTCTTGTTTTTTTCTGGATTATTTACTCTTACCACCAAGCTACACATAACATGGACAGTTCATATGTATAGTGACTTTCATGGTTGGCAATTGCTTTAATTGAGGAAAAATTGAATCCAAGGACTAGATAATAATAATATAAGGATAGCAAGGGATCAAAGTGAAAAGATTTAAAAGTTTAAGGATTTAAATTGACAAGAATCTGTTTTTGGAAAACGTTGTTTCAGAACATTAGTTTGGAGTGTTGCTGAGTCATGTCGATTAAATATCTTGCTCAAGTGTTGGCCAGACATGTTATAATTAAAGTTCTGAAGTGTATATGGTAAGAGCCTCAACGATATGCTGGATTCTAAAATTAGTTTATTCATATTCTTTTATTTAAAAGTCATGATTTTCAATTTTTTGGACAAATAATTCTTGTATTTGGTTGTTTTCAGACAACAATCCCATCCTTTGAAATCCCTGATTGTTTTTAGTAAATAAAATTCTTCTGATTTAAAATAAAAAAAAAAATCGACCATAAAACTTGAAGTGGATAGATGATATTATATTCTTGCTGGCCCAAGTTGTGTGCATCCTTGTCAATCAAGCATGGCTTTATCTATCAGTGGAGGTGAAAGATGACAGTAACTAGACCTGCCCTCGTAGTGCTCGAAGCATCAAGACCTGCTTCCTTATTCTGAAGCATATTTTCCTTTACTGGGATATTTGAGAGAGATCTCAAAGCTGATTTCTTTTTTATAAAAAATATATGATTTTTATAAAATCAACAATGACGATGCTTGATTGAACACAGATATATCAAAAGTGAAATCAAGATACAGAGGATGGCATCATAATGTCTTGGCAGTGGAAGCTTTACGAAAGGTAGTACATGGAGTTTGGCAGCTTGAATGTTCGTCCGGCACCGGGGAGTCCCTCCACGCTGCTCCACTGATCTCCGACGATCCCCCATATGCGGTATCCTTCTTTCGTCAACGCTCTCCTCGCCTCGGACTTGTATTGCTGCACTTTCATGAAGTCGTCTTCCAGACCCCTGTATTTCAAACCAGTGAGAAGAAATGGTGAGTTTCCTGTTCACTTTACCTGCGACGGCGGCGGCTAGGCAACTGGTTAAGTCGGGAATGCCACGTACCTCAGTGTGAGACCAGACCATCCATGATATCCAGCGTTGAAGAGATTCTCGACGGTGGCTGATCTGAGGGTTTCGCTTCTGGAGGAGATGAGAAAGATTTTGACCCCTTTGTCTTTGATCTCATGGAAGAACTTGAGCGCGTGGTCTAGAGCAGGAGCTTTGCTTTGCTTCATCCATGCTTCGAATGACGTCGCATTGAGCTTCTCCCCCCTGGTTTTATTTCCATTCCACAACCCACATACCATTAGTGATTTCTCTGAATTTCCAACAGGTCAGGATGAAATGGGAAAAAGAAAACATGATCTAGCTAGTAATGAACAAGCTTAATTACCCGAAACCATGTTTCTTGTAGTAAGGTATGGTGGACAAGAGAGTGTCATCGACATCAAAAATCCAAGAATCCTTGCCATCACCTTGCAGAGCACAGCAACTGCTGACGTGGAGCCTGACTTCCTCCATCGCTCTCTCCGAGTCGGCTGTGTACTGAGCCGAGGTCATGTAATGTTTGATGTGATCTACACATTCTTGCGGCACCACCTCAAAATCCTTGATGTTGTTTAGCTCCACATTGATCCTCCAACTCTCACAGTAAATCTTCAGGCTGGAGGCATCCCTGTTCTTCGATTTTCTGCTCAAAATATTCCAATCTGCAGCTGCTAAGCCAATGCAGAGGCTCGTCAGAGCTAGTATGAACACCAAATTTCTTGCCATTTCTTTCTTGCCCGGAGAAGAGGGGGGAGGGTGATTGGATTTTTAGAGCTGATTGGGGGGGTCACCTGTGGTTCTTTTGTGGCCCCGGCTCCAGCTTTAACAATCATGTACAATAATAATGTTGAAGTGGACAAATTTATGTTTCACAGCTCATAATCTCAACTCGATCCCATGTGACCTTGTCTGAACTCTCTCTCTCTCTCTCCTCTGTATGATTTGCAGAGAGGAAGAAAAATATTATTTTATTTATTTTCGAGAAAACAAATACATAGTTTGAAGATAAATTAACATGCATGGATAGGGATTGTTCAGAGTTTTTAATTTGGTGAGTTATTCAAAATCTGGGATTATTTATTACTTCAGATGGAAATATAATGGAGAAAAAACTGAAGAAATGGAAAGTAAGATCTCATGATGATGTATGTATGTGCTGCAAAAAAGCTAGTGAGCATGCATGAGCAAGTGTGGGAGGCCACGTAATTAACCCTAATCACTCATTAATTTTTTAAATTAATTTTAGCAGTGGGGAGGTTTTCTCTCTGCCTTCAATTTTTCTTTTCTTTTCTTTTTTGGATTCAAACATAAATCTTAGTAGCACTGTAAGAAATTTATTCTTTTGGATTTACAGATTAATTTCATACAAAATATACATTATCAAGATCATTTTATATATATAAAAAAAAAAGACAGCTATTTCATATGCATTCGATAACATAATCATAGCCCGCCATTAAAGCCACCAAACACGGATTTTTCTTCTTCTTTCTCTCTCTCTTTGATGTGTTTACCTTCTCTCCATGGATTGCTATCATCGTTGTTCCTGTCTTTTACTCTCGTTTTGGCAGTTGTTGGAAACTGGGTGCCCTTTTTTTCTTTCTCGTTTTTTGTCTGTTTTCTTCAGTGCGTAAAATTATTTCACTGTGTTTCAAGGGCAGGAAGTCAGTGTCATTACAGCTTTAGGTGGGGTTAATCTGTGTGCTGTCGGGGTTAAATCTGAAGTTAGAGTAACAGGAGGATGCATCCTCCTTTCGGACTGATACAGACAAGGACGAAGCCAGGAAATTAAGTTTTCTTGTGTAGAGAAATTTTTCTAAGAAATTTAAACATATAATTATCAAGGGCTCGAGCACTGGCCAACCCCTCCCGTCTCCCTCCACCCCTGGATACAGATTCAGATGCGTTGTTATCCTAAAATATAATCTAGCAATCATAATAGAAATGAGTGAAGGGGGCGGAGAAAAGAAGGGGTATTAATGGTGGAATGGGAAATCCGAGGACCTCCATGGCTCTGTCAATGTCAAAGATGGCAGGAATCATCGGTGGCTTGCCTCCTGAGATATCACCTAATTTTTAAAAGAGAAAGTGGTGGTGGATTGCATGATCTATGTTTTGTTTTTGGTTGGACAGAAAGAACATGCAATAAGGGCCCTACCATTAATTAAACTGCATCTTTCTGCCCTTTTTCTCACAAGAATATCACACAGTGCTAGATGAGATTGAAAGGAACAGTTATGGGGCAACCTATATTTTAAACAAAAAACTCTCATCAATCATGTTATTTTTAAAATAGTTTTTAGCTTGGTATGTCTTTGTTAACGTTGTGTACAATGTTTCTTTATATATAAAAAAAAATTAATTAGCTCAACAGAACTGTTAGAAACATGTTTTTCTCAAACACAAATTATAATAAAAAGTAGAGACTAAATCAAGACACTTGAAAAGCAGTTCTTGCCCACTAGCAGTTTGAAACGTGGTTGATCGATTAGACTAGACTACCGGAAACAAATTCAAGATATATACAATTATATAATTCAAACCCAGGTGCTGTCTGCCCAGATAATGTTAGGTTTTTCTCCCAGGGTCTAAGACTACCAGGTAGAGAACGCGAGCAGCATGATTTGTACTAGCATTTGAAAACAAAGTTTTGAAGAAAATGAAAATGCCGGGAGGGATGAAAAGACAAAGCTCGGCTCAAAAAGATTATACAGTCTGTCGTTAGACAGGTTTCAACAAGCAAGTAGCATGAGTGAAGCAAAAGCTATACAGCAACTGGAGGATGGAACGACGAAGAAATACCCCCAATATCTTATTTTGGAACGCAAAAAAAGGTTTCTGGATCGGCAGAACTGAAGCATCAGGGTGAGACATTGCTGGAAGAGAGAATTTTGTTCAGAAACTGACACTCCGATAGCTAGAGATGGTCAAGATTCGTGGGAGAAACCATCGTCGAAGTTCAGAGAGTAGCTGTAAGGATCATAGCTGCACTGTGCTCTGCTCCTCCGCCACCCGAAAGCCTGCTTCCATTGAGTCCTGAACTTCGAAACCAGTTGCATCAAGAAAGATGATGATTCGCAACGACGACCAGACGGCGCCTGTCTTGTCAAACTAACAAGTTTAACGGCAGACCCGCCGGTGCTTGAAATTCTGCTCCCCCACCTCAAGAACTGGATTCTCTTCATGCTTCCCCTCCACCTCCACTGTACCTGCACCAGAGAGGAAGTGAAAAAATTGAGCCAGATGAGTGAAAAGCAAAGCATGCAGGAGCTGATCAGTTATAAGAATCGATTCCCACTAACAGGCATCACTATATATCAAAGTGTCGCCCTCTCATTCGTCGGTGGTCAGATTATTCCCAACTTGGAGCGAGGATTGAGACTTGCAGGTAGTGATGTGATGTTAACAGAGATGAATAGATGATGATGAAACACTCTTTCACAGTGGCTGTCTTGCAAAAGAACAAGGTAGCCAATATTCTTACCGGGTTTCCTTGGATTATACTCCTAGTTGGTGAACTTTTCTGAGAAGTAGCAGTGACAAAAAAGAGAGATATGGTTTTCTATCTAGCATAAAAGTCCACACCGCCCATACCAAAAGAGCGAGGGGGACACGATGCAATCACCTTCGTCCATTCTGTCTGAGAGCTCACGGGCTATTGCCCATTCATGGTTCGACACACTGTGCAGCTGAAATTTATTTTATCCTCTTTTTTTATTTTTTTATTTCTCTTTTATATTTTTAGTGCGTGTAAATCGATTAAACTATATAATGATTTAAGATGTAATGCTACATGCACAACAAAGTGTAGAAAATAAACTATAATTTTCAAAAATACAAAGAGCAAGTGTAAAAATGTCTAAGCTATAGGATGGTCGGTTTAATTTTCATAGTTTATTAGAAAATATGTTATACCATTAGTTTTAAAAATGTTTTTTAAAAAATTGGTTATTTTTATTTTACTTTAAATTAAAAAAAAATGGTGTTTTGAGTTTATTTTCTGATGTTAAATATTTTTTAACAAAAAAAAATATCAGTTTAATATATTTATAAATAAAAAAACAATAAACTCAACCACATTACCGAACATGAAAATCCAAAGCAGAACGGTCAGTGGGCTAGAAAGAGCACAGGCACGTATAAGAAAGGCTCTATGTTGCGTTCAACAGCGCGTGGATCATGTGTCCTTTGTTGTCTTTGGTCCACTCAAGGTGGATATGACATCAATCTAGGAAGTGTGGGTTAGGACCAGTTATTGCGAATTATAGATATCTTTAGACACAGGATAATTATTTTATTTTTAAACAAACTTCAATCGATCTCCTTTATCCTACTAATTACCATGAAAGAGCGTGCCTGGTAATGCAGTAATTATTTATAATTATGGTTGGAAAAACAATTACGTCAAAAAAAATCACTTTTCATGATTGTTTAGAGCGGTCAGATTACTTTTAAAAACATTCATTATTTATTTAAAAATATATTAAAATACTATTTTAAAAATATCAAAAAATAATAATTTTTTAAAAAATATAAAATTCAAAAACACTTGTCTAAAATAGCCTCCTGGTTGATTTTTGGTTCCACTTAGATATCTTATTAGCTATTCTATCAATTTCTATAAAGAAATAAAAATGATTAGTTACTATAAATTTATTTTATATTGGTGCACGGTGTTCTGTGCATGTGCTTCGTATTTTTCGCTTACATCCATTCTGAAAACACAGCCACATGCAGAAGGTATCACACTCCACACAGACATGTATATCACGCACAAATGATTCTTACAAAAACAAGATAAATTGACGGCCGGCAAGTTATAAAAGGCTTCGTGATAAAAAATGGGAGACCGATATCAGTCATAATGCAACAACGATGACAAGCATCACCCATGGCATCCTAAAACAAGAACAATTCTCACTTTCTTGTCATCCAATTGTTTACCTCTTAACGATTTTGATGGGACAAAGGAGAGTGGCTGGGAGAAATAGAGTTGTGAATGATAGCAAAGCAATCATCGATCAAAACTTAAAACACCTGCAATTCATCAAAAACATAGACCCGGCTCAAGAACATAAAAGGTCCTCTATTCCATTTAATACAGTCTGAACGTACAGGTAACGAGCACGACCAATTAATAATTCTGAAGACAGCATCAATTTCTCAAGTCACGAGCTATCCAAAACCAATCTCCACTCAGACAATGGCATTGGCAGCACTGGCAATTCTTGGCCACAAATCAGCACATTCCTTTCCGATGGGTCCGGTGATGGCAGATCCTACGAGCAGCAAAACACCAACAATCAGTAACATAGACCATTTCAGAAATATTACAGCAAAAACTAGATGAACACCCCAATCCCCAGTTCTGATTCTCATGAGGGTATCATAAACAGCAGCCAGGTCCATGCAGACAGCAAGTTCCAGAAAAAAGAAATAGGCATATCACTTGGTAATAATACCCTCTTCGAGCATTCAACCATCATGATACACCATTTCACAACCTATTAATCCTTAGAAGCTAAACAAATAAAACCTGCAAAAAACTGCAAAAGCACATCTAAAATGCCTTTTGGTGATCAACAATCATATACCACCCTCACTTAATAATAGAGAGCAAAAAACAATTCAAGTCTAAGGTAACCATTAATGATCAAAAGAATGCAGAAAAAGTCCTTGTCTCCAGATAGTGTTCAGTAAATGGGTAAAAGGACCGTGATCATCCACAACTGATTTCAAAATTGGAGCCTAAAAAATATGGGTTAGACAGCTATAAACTCCTGCTTACATGCACAAATGCTTCCGAGCCATCCGAAGGGGATCATGACAAATGGGAAGTCAACATCACCAAGTGGTGGGGTTTTCAAACTCATCAAGCTAATTCAGAGGAAATGCAACTCATCGCATTCATCAAAGATCTCAAAACCACAAGTTATTTAAAATCATCTCAAGCAAACCACAACAAGAAGCTTCACAGCTAGATCACTCGTCAGCTACAGTAAATGAAGATTTTGGAAAACAGTCACAAACTAAAACGCAGAAAACTTAACACAGGTGAAGTTTGAGAAATAATTTCACCTTTCATTTCTCCCTTGGGATTGACAATAACACCGGCATTATCTGCAAACACAACGAAATATATCATATGTGTGTGTGGTTTAAAAACCTGAAAATAAAAATTGAAAGAAAAATTACTAAACAAACCTTCAAAATACATGAAAACACCGTCCTTTCGGCGCCAAGGCTTTCTCTGCCTAACAATGACAGCAGGCATCACCTTCTTCCTGAGATCAGGTTTTCCTTTCTTCACTGTAGCCATCACCATGTCTCCGACGCAAGCCGACGGCAAACGGTTGAGGCGACCTTTGATTCCTTTCACTGATATGATGTAGAGATTCTTCGCTCCGGTGTTGTCAGCGCAGTTCACCGTCGCCGCCACAGGAAGACCCAGCGACATGCGGAACTTGTTACCGGCCGATCCTCCTCTACCTGAAAACAGCAGAGAAATACGTTAAAGCGTTTTGTGTGATTGATGTGTCGTTTAATTGCTCGGGTCAGCAGCTTTACCTCGCTTCGACATTTTTGATCCCCTTCTTCGCTTCCGCTGGTGCCACCCCGCCCTTCCCTTCAGAAGCAAATCGTAACGCTCTATCTGTTATATATCACTGCGTTTCTAGGCCTCCTAGGGTTTTGCAATACTTGCAACCGACGCCGTTTTGATTCAACCAATACAAGGACTTAATTACAATTTAGTAACTGTACTTTATCAAAACAAATAAGCTAATCCTGATAGTATCAAAACTAAAAAATAATTCATTAACGATGATAATTACAGTATAAATTAAACTAAATTGAAAAACTAAATCCTCTAGTAATAGCAAAACCGATAAATACAACTTGAATATATTATTCACTAAAATGATATTTTATTTAATATGCTTTTAATTTAAACTAAATCCAGTAAATATTTCTCATACTTATTTGAGTCAATATTTTTTATTTTAGATGCACAGTAAAATAATTTTTTATTTATCACAATGGTCTTAAATCTTAATTGTCTTTGCTTTTAGTCAATATCTTTTTGTCTTTTCGATTTTATTTTTGGGGGGAATCATTGAGTTAGAGCATAAACAATTTAATATGTTTACATAAATAAAATATTATTTGATATGAGAAAAATAATTGTTTTACTGTCCTCAAACAAAGCTTATATTGTCATTCTACGGCCAAACTCTAGCCTCCACGATACCGATTTAATCCTGGTCATATTGCCATCATTCCTCGGCGGTGCATATATCAAAAATATGTTAGGTTTTGTGCAAGTAGCCATGTTTTTTTTTTTTTTCTTTTGACTTCTCTCCCATATCAAATCTATATATTTCAAAATAGACCCTATATTTATTTAATTATTAAATTTGACTCATAATTTTTTTATTACTATTTTTCATTTTAGATTATCAATAGGATTGAGTTTTTCTTTCAATTTAACCCTCCCTTGACCCTTTTTTTCATCTTACAAATTTGATCATTATCCTTACTGTTATTTTTTTAATCATTCTCCTGATAATATTATTATTCACATAATTATAATATTTTCAATTTTATCCCTCTAATATTTTAGTCCATTTTTTTACATCCTATTTAATACCTTTTTTTTTATCATTTTTATTAAACTTTCCTTTTTTGATTTTATCCCTGTATTGAAAGCTCAACTTCTGAACTTTTTTTTTAGTTGAGAAAAAGTTTGATACAGCGTGTTGCGCAGAGCACGCACTAGAAATATTTGGATAACCTAAGCAGATAATATATCCTACACTCCAAAATGGCAGAGTTAAATAGAAGCAGCTTGTGTAAAAAAAGCCCGGCTGCGCTGAACGGCATCTTCGACACCCAAATAGCAGCCGGTGGCCAAACCGTGCTGCCCTACACCAACGGGAAGCAGATAAAACAGATTACATAGACAGCCATAAAGCCAACACACATGACCCGGTTCTTGCTGCCCTTGTGCCACAGAAACACTCCAGCAAAACTAAAAAAAGAACCACATGAAGCACCTGACACGGCGGGGCCTTCCTCTAAACTACAGCTAAATGTTCAGGATTTGGATGCATGATCTACGGCGGAGACGGTAGGTCATGCAACCAGATTTATATGGGCCATACTTGACCCGCTACTGATAAACCACTTCGCTTTACAGAATAATACAGTACGACCAAGAAAAATTAAGCATGTGCCTTGAAAATCTTCTTCCCTTGTCATGGCCGGGATTGTAACAAAATATCAGCAGTCTCATGATCCACGCTTCCAATCATCTTGCTGCTGCTGAATTAGATCCTGCACAGGTGCAAAAGGCGATCATTTGAAGGAAAAAGAATAGCAAAAGAACAGGAGGTTGGAAGCAGCAGGATCACAAGAACAAAGTCATTCAAGTATCAGCACTTTGTGCTCCCCAAGCCCGAGTCTTGATAGGAGAATATTACAGAAAATGGGGCAAAAAACCTAATATTTGAAACTAGAAAATCTAGGATGTATATTATCGTGCCCGAAGCAGCAGATGTACCATGATATGTGGACATCAACGACTTGCACCTCTCTGAAATATAATGTAGAGAAGCGAAGAGTTCACAACAATGATAGTTTTCTTTTGATAAATTCAATCCACATGTTCATTAATTGACAGCAGCATATATGGGAAAGCAAGAGGAGCAGAAGCCACTTCAAAAATATTCTGGTTAGTGAACAGGATGATTTTTTTTTTAATTAATGTGGGTGTCCAAGCCAGTTTGCACGCACCTCGACTAATCTTACATACCCTGAATTTAACGACCATATAAGCCTCCAATGGTTATCATATTAGCAACCATAGGAAAACCAAACCCCTTCGTCTCAAACTTGTACCACTAAATCACCTACTAGATAGTTGATATATCCCTAAGAAAACTCAAATGCGAACACCATATGTGATCAATGAATGGTTTGAAAAAAACTGCATCCCTGTCTAAACTAGAATTAATTGCCAACTCATAGATACATGACCAAACACCAAGGCCTATTACTAGGCTATCCTTGAGACCTGAAAAACATAGGTTTTCAATCATAAATGTAGCGAACAATAAAGCTTCCAAAGAAAGCTTGGAGATGTAACCAGGGTTGCATCTCAATATCACTAAAAAGTTAAGAGGTTAAAATTGTTCACATTGCTCAACTCTTGCCTCATAAAGATTTAGAATAAGCTTACTATTTGAACGTTTCATGTTCCTGCAGAACTTGCTGCCACATCGACACTGGAATAACTCCACAGGCTGATCAGTATCATCAAAATCAATACCATAATCCTGCAGACATGTCAGACACCATTTGTTAAAATCATAGAAAGATTGAACGTGATAAAAAATTTAAAATTGAAGACCATGGAACACAGCATGTTGTGAACTGCTAAGTGTAACAAGAACAAGTAATATATAGAATTTCCAATTGCATATGTCATAGCTACAATAAATAAAGCTCTCAATCACTTACAGAGACAACATTTAGATATACTTTGTAATTTCAGCAGCAGTAAAGGATCTGATATTATTTCTCACAAACAATGACTACAATGTCGCAACACAATATAACTTACCATGCATGATAGATCTCCTTCCATCTGTGACTAAATACAAAAACAGTGTAATGCCAACCATGTCTCCTCATTGGAAAGCATTAGAGCAGCGATGCTTATATAACTAAGCAGAAAAATGGAAAAAAAAATCATGAACAGCTCAAGTGACATTGCTCACCCAGGTTAACTCCTCCAAAGCATTTACTTCTCTTGTCGTGAAGAAAGCAAGCTGCATGTAAGAAGTAGTGTCATTGAGAATATAATTGTATTTCAATATATACATGGTAGTAAGAATCCAAATGAAGCATCCATACATGATAATAATGATGATCTGGGGTCTCAATCTTCACCGGGATCTCAATCATGTTAGCATCAAGACATCTAACAAGAACAAAAGAGCATTTATCAGAATGCATCAGCTCTCTTATCACTGGCACAGGAAAGATTACTTTTGTAGGGCTGAAACTTCTTATCATCCTTTATCTCTTTTCTTTTTTGGACTGAAATTAAGTATTTTTCCGATGCATGTGAAATAAGGAAAACCCTCTCAAAAGTTCAAAAAGAAAAGACAGAAAAACACTCTATGGGAGATCAACTGAGAAAAGCAACATATATCAGTTATACAGTCTTACCTGTGGTTGATAAACCTAGCAACATTTCCATAAAATGTCGCATCCAAGCACAGAGCTTTTTCATCATTTACAACTTTCAAGCACCAATCTGCATCAAGTACAACTGGATAGCCATGCTTTTCAGTTTTGTTGCTAGTTGCCCTTTGCATCTTCCTTTCGTAGAACTCTTTGGTGGTTAGGATCTCCCCTGCATACTCACACACAAATGTACCTTTTGGTAGCAATTCTAGAGTTCTGAGACCCCACCCCTTTCCTTCAGGGGTAAAGAAAACCTGACACACACAAAAAATTATCCATGAGAAAAAATTGTGGACAAACAAGAGGGCAGAGTAAAGAATATTCGAAGAACAATTTACATAAACACATTCTTATTTTAATAACCATAAATCAATACTTGTATATACAAGTATCAACTCTGTTGAAACATTTGATTTGACTAAAATACCATTAATTTTTTTTCTCAAATGAAGAATTACATACCCTTTATTTATTTACAGTTTTATGACCTCTATTACACTTTCTATATTTTAGTGATGGCATTCATTTATTAGCTAAACTATAAGACTAACAAAATACCCACTCAACAAGATTACTGTTTGTTTCTGTTTTTTTTTTTTTAAATAAAAAAACTACCTTGTAGTACCTAGCTAACATACAACCTGTTTAGTGTCAAATTTTACTAATTCAAGTATTTACTCACTTTCTTTTTTAACAATAACATATCCATCAATTAATTTATTCATATTAAACTTTACTGCCCTTCCATATTTAAATTAATAGTGTGTTGTGCAAAACCTAATCAAACCAAATAATAATACAAAATAAAACAACCTCAAAATATAATGTGATTTGAGATGCCTACTCCACAAAACTTCAATGTCAAAATAGAGATTAGACCTTCTAATCAAACACTACAAAAATACTACACTATCCAAAATCCGATTATACCTAAGAGATCACTCAAAAGAAAATTATTGAAATACCTAAGTCTTCTAATGAAGTTATTATGTCCCCAGACCTACTTTGTTATTCATTACAATAAGGTGATTACTATATTGCCCCTTGGTCACTAGACCTTTAGCTTGGTTTCAGGAGCAAGGTGGTCTTTTCACCATGATATAAATGTCTTTTGCTGGTTATGTAAGGTTATTTTGGTAGTTATGTTTTTATATACATATGAAAATTGCTCATTTAACCCTTTAATAAATTAATTCAACATCTTCTACTAAAAGACATTCTTGTATTTATATCTTCTTATAGAATAGTGCAACAAAACCAATTAAACTCTCATCCAAGGAGGTTTTTGGCATTTTGCTTCGTTTTTATTGTAAATTTCAAGGGTGTCAAAGGGCATTGTTGTAAATTGAAATTTATTAAATATATATAAAAAAAGCTTGCAGTGTGTGGCCGGCCATTCTGAGTAGGGCTTTGTTTTCAACCCATTCTGAGTTTGATCATGGAATTTCTATCCCATTGATAAAAATAAATTATATAACACATTATATATTTATGTAAATATCATTTTTAAATATGTTTATAACATAAATGTTAACAAATATTATGTTTATAGAAGAATATGTTTTCTTAGCAAGGAAGAATAAAAAATATTTTGATCATAGAAGAGTGATTTCTCGGCAAGGAAAGATAAAAATATCAATTATGACTGATTCATGAATTTAATGGGTGTAAGATTATGAGGGGAGGGGGACTTTTATGTATAATTATAAAAATTTAATAGTTACAGAAGTTTAAAAACATATAAGCAGATGGGCATTTATTTTATTTAATTATCACTAATGATTTACAGCAGTTTTTTTCACAGAACATATTTACCGATGCTAATCTTTAAAACATGAGATACATACTTATTTAAAACAATTACAAAAATAATAAGTTATGTTGTGAATAAAAACTTTTAATAGCTAGACAAACCCTATCTATACAAAAAAAAATGCTACTAAAAAGAATCAAGTGCATCTGAGCCCCCTTTTTTTCAAGGATATGAATTTAGTTATTTAATTGATTAATACGAATAATGAACTATTTTATTGTTGGAAAAAAAAAAAGGTTAACAACATGTAGGTTTAGCTATAACTAGAAGAATGATTCAAATAATTTTTTTCCCAATCATAGTTGGAATAATTTGACTAATTATTCTTAAGCAAAACCTTGACTTTTTTTCATGATAATATAAATTTCCCACAAGCAAGGCCCATGCCATAGTAACTAGTTGGCCATAAATGCAGTTCCTTATTCTACTCATACCTGCAACTTGCACATTAGACCTCGCTGCACAACTCTATTTCCACAATGTTTGTGGCAGCCACATTTGCTCCAGCATTCTTTAATATATTTCCTCTTCAAGTGACCCTTGCATGGTTCCAACATCTCTTCATTTTTTGATCTTTCCAGTGGGCAATCTCTACAGTAAAAAAGAAATTGTCTTTGAGGATTTCGAGTTAGAGAGATACAATCTTCTAAGAAATCCTCTTTGACAAGGCCTTCTAAAGTATATGCGAAACCATTCTCACTATCACTGGAGCAAACACAAGGTGTCGATGACGACAAACAATTACCAATACAAGCCGAGCAACAATTTTCAGCCCTAATTTGGGAGAGAGAGAAGTTGACATTAGCATTTTGAAAAATCAAATTCCGGGGTATGTAGTTAAAAACTGGGGGGAACTGGCTGTTTACTTCATTTGACCATGGAATCTCAACCATTTCTTCTCCCTTAGTAATGTCAGAATGGTAATTAAGGGACCTAAACTCATCAGGAGTCAATTGATGGTGTGGAACCACAATCAAACTACCATACTCGGCACCTTCAAATTCCTTTTCTTTGCCACTTCCAGAACAGCCATTCGCAATAACCACTTCACTCAACTGCATGACCTCCAAGCCGTTCAAAGGTGGTAGTGGTCTTGGAATTTGAAGAGCAGCCATCCCATCAAAGCAACGGGCATCAACTGATGGATTTGCAGCATAAGCTTGTATACAGTCATTTTCTTTAATGCCACCAACACCAGCAGATTTCTTCAATAGATCAAGAGCTGGAGTTACATTCAATATCCTTTCCTGCGATTCATGAGAGGAATCAGTTGCCAAGTCCAAGAAGCATTCACACATATCTTTCAGCATTTGCAAGACAGAAAAGTTTGGATCGATGATTTTGTAAGATCGGAGACATTTCTCCTGCATTGATTTCAGGAGTTCATCTTGACTAGGCATATGAAAATTTGGCCTTCCAAGCATAGAGTGGCAGCTCAGAGAAATCTTCACCTCTCCCAATGCTGAGGTGGCAATCTCTAAATTAGCCGAAGCTTCCTCTGGAATAGTTGCAAGTTGACAGCTGTCTCTTGTCAGACTTGATGGGGCTGGAAGGTTCTCTACCCTACCTTCACCAGCTAAAGCTTGGGATGCTGGAGGTACTTGTCGATGCTGTTTGTGTGAAGAAATTCTCCCATTAAGAGTTTGTTTTTTACTTGCACAGTCTGTGGAGGTTGAAGAAACCAAAATCAGCCCACAAGAAAAACACAAACTGCCATGTCGACATTCAAATCCTTTACATAAGAAGAAACAAAAATGACCAATAATTTATAGTTACAAACAACACTCCCCGATTCCTATGTCCTGATGATTGAATCAATTTACCTGGTCGGATTACTGCGATAGGTTGTGGGGCGTCATCAAAAGGCACATCATCAGTAAATGGCTCATCTTTAGGCTTGATAAGAGGCACTTTTTGTTTGGGTGAAAGAACAATGCCTTGCTGAACAATGAGGTCTTTAAAGTGTCCTTTTAATTTAGGTATTCTCTGCTGTGCAGCAGCCTCGGATAATAAAGGCTCTTTTCCCTCATTGGAACGCTGCTTAGAATTTTCCAGCACTGCCAGACGATGAGGAGAAACAGGTTGTGAACTCGTGTTTCCATTAGGACTCCATATTACAATTGGCTTCGGTTGTGCATTTCTCATCTCCGGAGACTGCTGCTCTGACTTTTCACCAGCCAGTCCCTTTCCCTCAACTTTACTCTTCTTGAAAGGACTTTCACCCAATCCTACCTCACTGCCACTGGGAGATCCAGAAACTTGCCCATCTTGCCCTCTTCGCAACCGCTTTAATGGCAACTCAGGTTCATTAGAGATCAGAGTTTCTTCCTCCAAACTCCCCTCCTGCGAATCAAAACCGCCTTTATCCACCTCAGAAGATTAAAAAAAAACATGCAAAACAAATAAATCACTCACAGCAGCCTCATCCTTCTCTTCCGGAACCTGCATTCAAAACAAATATCAAAAAGCACAGTCAAGTTATTTAAAACAAATAATAATAATAATAATAATAATAATAATAATAATAATAATAATAATAATAATAATAATAAACGAAAAATAGAGAATAAATAAATAAATAAAAGAAATAGACCTTAGCCTCCTCCTCTTCGAAAATAGCATCAGCAAGAGCTCTGTAATTTTCCTCCTCTATAAGCGCCCAGTTTTTGTCATACAGCTTCAGCATCTTCTTCAATACAGGCTTGACCTGGTTCTCTCTTATTCCGATCGCTCTCATCGCCCTGAAGGCGTTCACCACTCTCGGATTAGGAGCCATCAGATACCTAAAAACCACAAATATCGCCACGGAAACTCAGCAGTTACATTTCTAATTAGGTTTTCTCTTCTTAATTTGATCTAAAACCAGAAAAATCCCCCAAATTTAACGATCATCAAGTGTCTCAAACGACGATGATCATGAAGACCGCAAGCATGATTGATTGATGAGGCAAGGTGATAGCAATGTACCTGATTATGGAAACGGAAAACGAAAAACCCTAGCTCATTGGGAGAGTCGAGAGTGGAGAGTGCTCCTGCTTTGCGTTTTTGAAAATGGAAAGCAAAAATAGAACATGGATATTCGTGATTTATTGGCAAACGTCATAAGAGTCCTCAATCTTTAATATTAATCTCGATTAAGTTCAGGGCCTGTTTGTTATTCCAGTTAAACATTGTTTTAAACACTGACCCGATCAAGCGGTTTACCCGTAATCCTAATGATCCAACGACTAAATCAGGCCGTATTTCAATAAAAATAAATAGAAAGTATGATGTATTCAAAAACATGTTTGACGAAGGACGCAGTCAGCCAAAAAAAATCAATAAAATCTTATTGACTTTTTAATTAAAAAAAAATCTTATTAAGGGTCTCGGGTCGATCTTATAGACCGAGACTAGGTTCAAAACAATGATAGAAAATTTTTTCAAAGCAAGAGTAACAATAGATAATTTGTGCATGTCCAGTGAAGCACTCCAAACTCTGTTTAAATGCATTTTTAAAATATATTTACCATGAAAAAAAATTAAATATTTTCTATTATTTCAGTGCACTGACGTGAAAATTAAAAACAAATATAAAAAACTTTAATATATAATTAAAAAAACACATCAATGACAATACTAGACATGCACAAAAAAGTGGCTCAAGCTCTTTTACTGGGCTAACGTGGAATTGTGTGTGCCAGTGGCAGTATCTATTAACTCCAGTTAGATATTGTTCTGGGAACTGTTTTTGAAAATAAGTATTTTATTATTATTTTAAATTATTTTCTTCGTGGTTTGGTATGATAATATTTAAAAAATACCGGTATCACATTATTACAGTTATTAATGTACATACACTCAACCCCTGGTTTTATCACTTAACATGACAGTTTGAAAAACTTGTTCATGTCTATCATCGTTGCATAGGTGTCTAGCGGAGAAGGAAAGGTAGTGAGTACAAAAAGAAAAGAAAAGAAAAGAAAACCAAAACCAACCCCATAAAGGTGCTTCCACCGCAAGTCTAAAGGATGCCTCAGGCTGGCATAGTCAGTCCCCTGTTATACTACCTGTTGATTTCAGCCTAAACCCTGAAAACCTCTCTATTTTACAAACCAAAAGGATCAACCTTTCGTGTCTTGAAGGCTTGGACCAGGAAAAGTAAAGAAATTAGCCTGTAATCTCAGATGGGTTTATTCAGAAAACCCTCTTTTCTCTTATCTAATACCGTGTTTTTTATAACAGTTTATGGATTCCTGGTGACAGTCATAAGTGCTGCAGACTATACAACTCTGGTTTTCAAGGGATGTGCTGACCAGAAATTCCAAGACCCATCAGGGATCTATGCTCAAAACCTCAAGAACCTCTCGGATTCTCTGGTTTCACAATCTTCACAGAAAATTTACTTCACAGCAACATCTGGTGACGGTCAAAATGCCATTATGGGTCTATACCAATGCAGAGGGGATCTCTCTAACGATCTTTGCCATGCTTGTGTGACTAAAGTCCCAGGCTTGATTGACAAACTTTGTGGCAAAGTGGTAGCAGCCAGGGTCCAACTCAGTGGGTGTTACCTTAAGTACGAGGTTGCTGGTTTCAAGCAGGTATCAGAAACAGAGTTGTTGTACAAGGTTTGTGGGTCAACTAAGGCGAGTGGAACTGAGTTCGAGGGTAGGAGAGATGCAGCTTTCGAAACCATGGTGGATGGTGTAAGAAATGGTAGCAAGGGGCTGTTTTACACTGGAGAGAACCAGTCAGTGTTTGTTCTGGGCCAGTGTGAAGGTGATTTGTCAAGTGGGGATTGCGGGGACTGTGTGAACACTGCTGTACAGAGTGTGAAGAGTGAGTGCGGTGACTCAATTTCTGGGCAACTCTACCTCAACAAGTGCTATCTCAGCTACAGCTATTATCCCAATGGAGTGCCTAGCATTTCCTCAACTTCGGGTAAGCTTAAAAAGACAAAACATCAATCTCTTTGAATCCTGAAGTCTCCTTTCAATTTGTGTTACAATATGTATATATCTCTAACAAGCAACGCTATCTTCTTCGAGGAGCAGCTTTATATATTTTTTTATTTGCTCCCACTAGGAAGCTTGAAAGATGTGTTTTTTGCAGAGAAAGAAGAGTGGGAAAAGTTAGATCCTAGACCCTTAATATAATAATTTTGATCGATGACGATGATGATGGATAGAAATAAACAGATATATATATATATATATATATGTAGATGCTTTTTGTGTGATTGAGACAGGTGATTTTTTCGACTGATTACTTGGTCAAAGTTGCGTAGTCTTCTTAGCATTGATCCGGGGGATTTTTTCTGTTTTATAAAATTTTGTGATGGAAACCAACCAAGGTCAAGGAAGAAGAAAGCTAGGGTTTTATATGTTAAGTTTTCTAATGCTAGTGATGTGTGTGTTGTTTTATAGATGTAGGGACAAGGCAACACACACAGAGGACAGTGGCCATTGCAGTTGGAGGAGTGGCAGCTCTAGGGTTTGGAGTTGTTTGTTTGATGTTTGTAAGGTCTATCTTCAAGAAAAGACTTGGTAAGCATGAAGGTTGGAATTGACCTGTTCATCATCCACACCCCCACCCTTTCCATCGCCACCTTGTTCACCACGCAACACTTGAGCCCTATATAGTTGTGTTTGCTTGTAATTGTTTGTATTGATTTCAAGTGCAGATTATTAAGAGGATGCTGAGCTGGGTTTGAACTAAGGCTCTGTTTGTTTTTGCTGCTGATTGACCTGTCCATCATCCCCCCCACCTGGTCGGAGACGTTTCTTGGCCGTGGAAAGCCTCGTTAATTCTGGCCTTTTCAAGCGGCAACTGCAAAAACTATTACAGCATCAAATACAATCTAAGAAGATTGCAATGATGTTGGTGGGTCTAGTTTTTAGAAGAGAGAAAAAGTAAAAGTTAGGCAAGAATTTGTCCTGGGATCGTGAGGGGAAAAAAACATATACATATACATATACATATACATATATATATATATATTATATTACAATTCTAACTTAAGGAGTTCTTTTTCATGTAGACCCACAGACAGCAGCTAGTTTCCATGCTGCTAATCAATCATACACTTCCTTGTGAGTTTGCTTCTCTGCTCACCTTATGTAGTTTCCTTGTAGAGGGGGCCTGCATTGCATTCGATGAATCTCAGAAGACTTGCAAGTATCATATTGTTGGCCAAGCCTGCCGGGTTATTGTTTAATCTTTTTGTTTATTTCATTTCTTTATTATATTTCAGAAAGGTGTTAGCGTCAGTATTCCAATCAAAGCACTACTTTTATATATGTAAATATATATATTTATATATATATATATATATATATATATATATATATATATATAAATAAATAAATAAATATGGTTTAGAATGCATGCGGTGAAAAGCATCACTTTGGTGCGTTTCCTTTTGCCACACATTGCAAACCACTTGCCACTGATGTTGCTTTCGGCTTCAATAAATTTCACAGTTACTTGATCATGACTTAATCGTGGATTAAATAGCCGTAGCAGTTTTAATTTTATTTTAAAAAGTCAAATTACACAATCATTTAAACCTTGGTAATACTTTGAAAAACAATTTCAAACTATAATTTTCCATCAAAGACTCAAGTCTTGATATACTTTCATGTAGATTTGGGTTCAGCCCATTCCCAGAGTAGTAGGGTGTGGTCACCTTTTCTTTACCTTTTTTTTCTGTCGACTAGCTTTTATCACGCACAAGACATAAAGAACAGCGAGACAAACAGTGTTCAAGAAAAGGAAAATCTATACCGCAAGATAGAGAGAACCCCCTGTCTTCATGCTCAATACAGGCTATTTTCAAATTAATCAATACGCCTAACCTACTTTCAAATCATGCATAAATTTGTCAATCTTCACCATTACTGCTACTGTGTTACCTAACCACTCTATCGTCATCGCAGCATTATTCTTCTGAGCAAAATCACCACATGATCATTACTCTTACTGGTTAAGAAAGATGGGCCATGCACTTTGATTTTGCTCTCCATGAAACACAAGTAAAGGCACATATTATGGGGGCTTTCACAGGGGTCCCTCCCTCAAAGTGAGAAAATATCCCCTTTTAAAAAAAAAAAAAAAAAAAAGAAAAGGGAGTGGAGTTGCAAGTTTCACCACATGTTGAATTAAGCTATAATCATATTTTTTTTAATTAAAAAAAGAAATGGACACGCATAATTATCAACTAACAGTAATTAAAAACAAGTTTCTCTTGCAACAGTCAACAGCAATAGCAGCAATAAGGTTCTATTTTATTGTCCAGCTCAGCAAAACACTGATCAGCAAGAGGACAAGCAAGCGAAATATATCTGGAATTGTCTTTTTATGAAATAAAGTTAAAGAGATTTCTCTGAAGACAGGGACGCGAGTATCAAAATCAGAAGCTTTCAATGCACAGTTACGGGTTTTGGAGCTCCTAAACCCACTACTAAGTCCCAAACTATCAAAACCCTTGGGCCTCCCTATTGCTTTCACTTCCTGCAAAAGATACTGTTTCTAATCTCTTGCGTTAAAAATATAAAAGACATGCACATTTTACATCGAGTACTTTTCTCCGAATCCACTCTTCAATAGATAAATAAATATTTAGTTAGATAACTTAGAATATAATGTGAAAAGACAAATCTTGAAAATCGTCCTGTTCTGTCTGGGGATATGTTTTGTCTGTGAAATGAATCTAGAACAAATCGACTGAGCCGGCTAAAAATTGGCTTCAACCACAAACAAGAACCGGTTCATATGCAAAGTGCAACAGACTATTAATTATTTAAATCACCATCTATTCCCATGAGCAATCTCGACAACATGTGGCATGGTCACGAGACCTTTCATTGGGTATTTAGAAGAAATCAAACGGGTTTTTTAGAAAAAGAGATATGAAGGGGCAAAGAGAAGTAGAGAGAAATCGCATACTATTTTTATTTGGGCATACTTAAAACTTGTAAGCCAACCCGCCGGCTTCACGAATAAAACAAATAAAGAAGAACGAATTCACAAAACCCTAAAAAAATCACAAGGATTCATAGAACCCTTAAAAAATCTGGGTTAGATTGATTCATCAAGTCTGTATGAAAACCATTTGATAAAAACAACATTTTGATGAGTGACCTCCTTTTAAAAAATGAAAACTAGGGCAAACATAGAGAGAAAAGATGGAAATATGCGCAAATACTAGCATATACTGGTGAACAGGGAGGGGGTTTAAAGTAGTTAGATGCTCATAAATACAATTTTAGTGTTTATGATCTGTGTGAAATAAAAGCCATGACCATAACTCGAAAAATATCATGCACTAACATAATCAACCTTGAAGATAAGAGCAAAACAATATGTGATTAGTTGGGAAGGGGTAAATGTCTCTCACAACGATCATTTTCCATATACAGTAGCATATGACGGGAAAATAACATCAAAGATGACCTATGGATAAACTGCCAGATATTCAAGCACAGTCTGCGGACAGCTCTATCAACTACTAAGCAGTGAAGCAGAATTACAAAATAAACAGGGAAGCATATTCGAACAGAATATAGACCAACTACAATGGCTTTTGTATTTTCACAATTAAATCTATAAGGTATGGGAGATTCAAATCAGCGCATCATTTTAATATGGCAGCATTAGTAAGAGAAATTACTAATTGTACTCCATTCATTTGGGAGAATCAGAGTATAGCCATACTAGCAATTCTACATATGAACAACGGAACCCTATGTATTAATGTTTTACCTGCTTCATAACAGTTTCAGGTTGAACGTTCCAGAACTGCACAACAAAAGCTAAACTCAGCAATTAAACCAAAAGAAAACGACCAACAGCTTGTCATCTCTACATGTATAATTAGAAAGCATCACCAGTCACCAGGCACTAGCAAATATCCCTTACAGCCCTAACCTTCCCTAATTCTATATTCCAATAAACTATAGCCTCACCAGGTAAGCCTGGGCTCACACTTAGCCGCCTCCAAAATTTTCAAATCTCAAATTCTTAAATATAGTAAAAACCAGCCTCAGGAGACACATAAATAACTTATCGGTAACGTTTGATTACTATCTTGGAACTGAAAACACAGAAACAATTGAGACAAAAGAGACACGTGTCCTTATTTTGGTAGTGCATAATTCACTCCATAACTATACTATGGACAGATTTTTTTTTGTCTCCGTCTCCATCCTTGCAACCAAACATATTTCTATCTCTTATGTATAATCTCTTAAAAGTAGGAACTAAAGCCACCTTCAAGGAATTATGTGAAAAAATAAACACTAGAAAGGCTACTTAACTGACACATTATGCTTATGGTTGGCATCTTCAGTTGGCTAAATGACCCAAAACTACTTTGAAGGCTTGTTTACTTATGTTTTCTCATATGAATCTCTTGCCTCCAGCTATTGAAAATCCCATTTCCATACCAACTTGAATTTTGGGTCAAATTGAACCTAGCCCCTAAAATTTATTTGAGTACCTCAAACTAATTTTGATGGGAAAAAAAGACCCTTCTGTTAATTTTGCTTGAAGCTAATAGTCTAGAAATACAACAACTATTAGGTTAAAAAAAAGACCTTTATGTTAATTTCGACAATAAATAACAGTCCAAAAAAACAAAGATAAGTTGAATTTCAGTTTGGTTTTGCCCAATGTTGAAGATAGTTTTGCATTATTTAGCCTATTGAATTTCAGTTTGGTTTTGCATTCACTCGTAAATTAATAAGTTTCTAACTTAATTAATTGTCAGCTTATTATCCATTCAAATTAGTTTCATATCATCAACAAATGACAATAACCATCAATAGTATCAAACAGACATTCAGAAATCACAGAGATAAACCCTAACAATCACGAAATCCTATCGATAATCACCAAGATCCACTTTAATCATCAACAGATGACAATAAATATCAAAAGTATAAAATAGACATTCAAGTTCCACTGGGATAAACCCTTAACAAATCACAAAATCTCATCACTATCACCAAAGTCCGCTCTAATCATCACTGTAATTGCAAAATCAAGACATTCAATTTGTTTTCCGAGGAAGAGAGAACATCGCTTACATCAATTATTATAACAGCTCAAACTCCAGATCGCACAAAAACTCTCGCACGAGATAATGTAGCAATCTCTACATGGGTGGAGGAAGGCCGACGGGCGGGGCCCCGAGAAGGCTTTGCTGTTGGAGCTCGAGCTCGGTGAGTTGCTGCTCACGGTCCATCTCGATAATCAAAGGTACAGCGAGGATTAAGAAACTGGTGCCAGCAATCCAAGCGGCCTTGCCTGTGCTTTTGAGGAGCTTTTTGGCGACGAAAACGGCGTCGCAGGCTGCTTGCTTTCCTTTGGATACGATTTGAGAGTTGTTGATTTTGGCGAGGATGTTTGGCTCCTGCTTTGACGAGCCTCGTCCTCGCCTGTCGGGGAGCGAGATTCCGCCTCTTCGTGACTGCGATGCCATGGTGAATGACTGGTGGTGTAGGGGTTTTGGCTTCCTTTCAAGGGTTTTATTGAGGCGCTCTTGCCCCCCTTTCTTTTCGATCTAGCCTAGGTTTGCCTAACAGGTACCTGAATTATTACGTCATTGGATTAATACATGTATTTCCAAGTCAATTATTTTTATTAAAATAACAAAAACAAACTGTGATACTGGGAGTTTCTATGTTGTTCAGTGAGAATTAGTTTCATCTTATTAATTATATTTTTAGACCTGTTTTGAAAAAAAGAGCAAAAAATAAAACTCCAGCCCGTGAAAATAATAAAAATATCTTTATATAGATTTTTTCAGTTGTATTTTGTTTTCATGAGATTAACTATTAAATTCGGTGCAAATATTCAAAAAAAAAACAATGAAAAAGACATGTATCAACTTGGTTAACTTGCTAACCTTGTAATTATATGCACGAGATTTAAATGATCATATATAAAATAAAATAAAACATGAAAATCAATTCTTAATAGATCAAATGATGAATAATGAAAGTCTAGCTTATGTTAATTTTCAAGATTGATAATCCTAGTTATAAGCCTACGATTACCCCCCATAAAAGGTAAAACTTGAAAAAATAACAAACAAAATCATAAATCATTAAAGTGAGATGAAAAGTAGTATACAAGACTAATTTCAATTGGAGGACATAATCAAAATAAATTAAAATAAATTATATAATTAATTCAGATTAAAGGACAAGATTGAAATAAATAAGGACATTTAAAAAAGTTGATGTGTCATGTTTTTTTTAAAAAATATAAGAATAAGTATCGAGATAAAAGATAGAATATATGATAAATTTCAATTGGAGGACCCGATTAGAAACAATTAAAACATTCATATCGAACTAATTAAAATAATCAAAAGCAAACCAAAAATCAAAAGAATAGGGACTAAATTGAAACTCAACATATATAATCGGTTTCAATTGAAAGGCACAGTTGCAACAAATCAAAAACTATATTGGAAAAAAAAAACAGTAATAAAAATGAAATCAAAATATCAGAGACCAGAATAAAACTTTCGCAAATCATAAGGACCGAAGCATATTTCCGGGCAGCAGAAAAGAGAAAAAACTTAATCTCATCCACCGGCCACCATAATCAGATACGCATCATACCGGGAGGAAGAGACACAGTGGCGCACCATTCGACAGGGCAGAAGTCCGATTACGACCACTAGAATAAGGCGCACGCACAATTTGAGTGACATGTGTTTATGAGACAGATCAGACGTGTCCGTACGACGCGTCTGTATTATTTCCAAAAGGAAATAATAAAATAATAAATAATTACCTATACATCCTTGTACCCATTGATAACTATAAAAAAACTACCATGAAAAATACAACGATACCCCCGGATCCAGGGCCTATTTTTTGTCGTGTCCGGAGACTAATTTGATATATATATATGATATTTAGTTCATTAACCCTCAAACTAAGTTTTTGATAAGGTTTGGGTAGAAAATACAACAATATTAAATAAAATTGATAAGAATATAAAAAATATCCATAAAAAATAACCCAACAAATCAAGCTGAATTACAAGGCTTATTCATAAAATAATCTAGTGTTGAAGAGCATAATAAAATATAAGAATTAAAAAAAACAATGAAAAAGACATGTATCAACCTGGTTAACTTGCTAACCTTGTAATTATATGCACGAGATTTAAATGATCATTTATATATAAAAAAAATACATGAAGATCAATTCTTAATAAATTAAATGATGAATAATGAAATTCAGCTTATGATAATTTTCAAGATTGATGATCCTAGTTATAAGCCCAAGATTACCCCCCATAAAAGGTAAAACTTGAAAAAATAACAAACAAAATCATAAATCATTAAAGTGTTAAAGGGATAAAAATAAATAAAAAATATTCAAAATAAAAGAAAAGACAATAAAAAAACTAAAAAATAAATTTAATATAAAAATAATTTAAAATTAAATATAATGGTGAAATTAAAAAAAATCAATTAAAAATAAAAATAATATGATGAAATTTGTTATGATAATCTAATGAAACTAACCAACAAAGGACGAAATTCAAGAGAGAAAAAAACTAAGAAAATAATCGCCCCTTCTACTCTTCGATATAAAAGACTCCCTGTACTTCTATCTGCTTCTTAATTCATTTCTCACTTTTTGGGCCCAAATGGATGGGCTATCATTGGATGGGCTATCATTTTAGCCTTTTAAACCTGGATACGTGTTCATCTTGCTTCCATAGGTTAAAACTTTATAGCATCTCGACCCTTGGATTTTAAGTTAAAGATGGTGTGGCCATGGCTATTAAAAGCAAAGTTACTAAACTCAACTCTTTCAAGTTGAGCTTGGGCTTGTCAATCTAATTTAAAATATTTTACGATTTAAAAAATGTATTATTTTAAAAGATAAAAGAATATTTAACTAACGTTTTTATTATATTACAATTGATTGATCATATTGATCATATCCGTAATCCAAACTTTATCTTAAACAAGTAACAATTGAATCAATTTGTACCGAATGTTATAATATTCATGCAGTAAGAATCATGTATCATGATCCTCTTTTTTTTAAAACCATTAATTGATTTTATATATATAATTAAAGAATTATTTCATATTATTTTGAGACTACATTAATTTGAACCATTATTCTATATATTAAATCACAGCTAAAGTCATTATTTTATATTCTTTTTACCCATTATTCTATATAAACATCACAGCTTCAACCGTGTGTTTATTATCACGGTGGAGGCTACTTTTTAAATATAATATTTAATTAAAAAATTACTAAAATAATATTATTTTTACTCTTTGCATTAATATATCAACATAAAAAAAACGTATTTTAAAAGCGAAAAACAAATAGTTACTTCATCGAAGCTGGTTGATAGTTTTCTCGGCCTATAAACCAGGCCCACTTGGTAACTCGGGACTTCCCTGCCTAACCACGGTAAACAGGGAACGAGGAACCCTAACTTGCGATGACGTGGCAATCACCTCACAAAAAAGACCATGAAATCTCACGGTCATGATTACACCGATCCTCACTCGACAATCTAAACGGATCAAATTTACAGCATCACGGAAACTAGAATCGGTAGCAACACACGTCACCCTACTTTCTCAACTGTATAAAACACTGACCTCCACACAAACAGCTCTCCATGCACCCTCGGCGTCCCTGGAGTTTAGGTACCCACCAAAACCCAAAACTCAAAAACACAACACAAAACCCAAAGCTCTCTCAACAGAAGCCAGAACGCGACGTCGTTTCTGCAACACCAGGCTCCTCCATTCGCTTCCTCCCCCTTTCCGCGTCCTCTTAAGGTTGCTCCTTACAGGTTCGTCAAATTAGGGTTTATCCACTGTTCTTATTGCTTATTAACTGCGAAGCTATTAGCGATCTAATTTTAGGTCTGTAACTGAATCGAACGGTGTTGTTGTATTTGCGTGTAGTATTCGCAGTCTTTTCCTCGAATTAACTGTTTGTTTAGCAATTATTTATCTGTAGTTTATGCTATCGTAATTATGACTATGGACTTGAATACTGTGATTAAATCCTTGTGATTTCAAGGCTGAGACAAATTGATAATATAATTTGTTTTGTCTGTATCATTGCAGACTGTTTAAGTTGCAGAGTATGGGAGATAGTGAGACAGTAGTAACTGAACCGTCGGCAGTCATGGATTATACGGCAGCTGGGTATGCGTCTACTGGCTATGCTAATTCTGGTTCAGATGTTGTCCCTGGACCTGGTGATTTTAATGTGGACGGAACTGGAAGTTTTGCTGCTTCTACTGTTGCAGCACAGGGAGGACATACGGGAAATACATATGCGGACTCTAGTTCTGTTGCACCAGAGGCTCGTGCTGGAATGAACATTAGCGCTGAAAATGCAGCTGGTGGTGGTTATGATTCGGCTGTGAATGGAAATGTTGGAACTGAAGTTGGAGTTGCCGCATCAGTTGAGAATGGAAATGCTGGAGAGGTTTTGGGCGTAGCTGCTGTTGAGCAGCAGCTTGTTGATGGTTCTGGTATGGTTTCTCAGGCACCTGTGTTACATGTATATGTGGTGGTTGAGGTTGTAATATAGGCTTTTAAAGAATTTAGGTTGCACAACATGGTATGAGTGGTATGTAAGATCTTGTTGTGTTGATCTTGGTACATGAAAATAGGAGTGGTTTATTGACTCTCAAAATTTATTGATGGAAATTTACATGATTCTGAAGAAAATTAATTAGGTAGAATCTCCTTTGTTTTTCATTTCCTGAATAAGCTCACAAATGACTGGTAAATCTCCTCAGAAGGTCATCCAATGTAAAGTAATTGCAAGGTTTTTACAATTTCATGTGGCACTCCGCCATGCATCTTTTTACTTGCACTGAGATGCTTAAGTATTATCTTTTCTTTTTCAAGTGCTCGTAGGCATTTCAACTTTCTTTTCTTTTCTTTTCAAGTCATCTTGGTGGTTTACGTGTTGGGGTTGTTCTCATGCATGAAACATAGTGGAACTTGGTGGTTCACAAATGCTCCAATCTAAAATTAAATGGGAACAATAAAATTGTTGTTGGGCACAGTTTGCTGCTCACTTATATCTGGTTGAAAGATAGATGTAACATAGAATCCTTGTAAAGTTTGTATAATTTTATTTAGGGTTTATGACAAATTTAGGACTCCTTACATCCTTACTCCAATAATAACTGCCGAATGATTTTCTTGAATTCATATTCTTGACTGTTCTGTATAGCAGTTCTTAGGTGTTACCTAATCAATTTCCCCACTCTCTTAAGTGCCAGAAATGTCAGCTGAAGAAGACCAGCTGTGGAGCATTGTGAAGGCTAATTCTTTGGATTTTGATGCATGGACTGCCTTAATAGATGAGACGGAGAAGGTGGCTGGGGTAAGAACTTTCAGACATGTGATGAACTTTGCACATGTTCTTACCACAATCATGTTTTCTCATGAGAAATAAATATATATTTGAACTTTCTGGAATAAAATTGTGTTTACGTGATCTTCTTTAAGTTGGATGAAAAACAGTTTACCTTTAAGGCATCTTTTTAGCTAGATCCCAGCTGTCCTCAAATGACTGAGCTATCAATAACATTGTAGGATTTTAGTATTGGACATTTAAATGATGGAGGAAAATGAATTAATATGCTATATCATTTATCAGTGGAAGCTAATTTCTATTCTTTCTGAACTTACTTATTCTTTGACGTGTATATATTTGTGATTTGATTTCTTGCTCTAGTGGAGCTTAACACGTTCACCTATAAATTATGCAGGACAGGATATTGAAAATTCGAAAAGTGTATGATGCTTTTTTGGTGGAATTTCCTCTGTGTTATGGTTATTGGAAGAAGTATGCTGATCATGAAGCACGCCTTGGTTTTATGGACAAAGTTGTTGAGGTATATGAACGGGCTGTTCTGGGGGTAACATATTCGGTGGACATTTGGTTGCATTATTGCATGTTTGCCATATCCACATATGGAGATCCAGAGACTGTTAGAAGGTAATAGCTGTTCACATGTTTGTTCTTTTATCTCCCCACACTAGAATCATGGGCATGTGGTTTATCGTGTCACAAGTATTTGGGGCTTTTCTTTGCTCTCTAACACTATTTCAGTATGCCTGCAACAGTGGTTTCTCACATAATGGCGAAAGGTTTGATGGGGATGCTTTAGAAATACAATTATTTTTTGTGCAAACCTTCTGATTTTAAGCTGCTCTATGGGTTGCTGATTGTTTTTTAAGAATGTCAACTCTATTTTTTTGAGTCTCATCATACCCCATCTCTCCTTCCTCCTTTCAAGGGCTCTGTCATAGTAATGTAGTTAGTTATGAATTATGGCTGTCTTAAATTGAGACTCTGTGGTGCATCAATATGCAAAATGCTGCTGGGAAGATCTCATCCAGTAAGGGCTAAGATGGCCTCGATCAGTGCTCCGTTTTCAGACATTGTGTGGTTTTATCAGGAAGGTAAATGCAGCATTTGGAAGTGTCATGCTGTTAAGAGTGAATTGTTCCTTCTCCTTCAGCATGTTCCCGGGTCTCTGATTCATGAATATGTGTGCTTTGGCTGTATTTCTGTCCATATTTATATCTTAACCATATGTTCACTTTTCTTGGGCTTCAGGCTTTTTGAGCGAGGATTAGCTTATTGTGGAACAGATTATATGTCTTATCCCCTCTGGGATAAGTACATTGAATACGAAGAGGTGCATGCAGAGTGGGGCCGTGTTGCCACGATATACACACGGATATTGGAGATTCCTAACAGAAAGCTGGATGATTATTTCAATAGGTAATTTTCTGTTCCAGCATATGCATATTAATTGCTGACCTCTTTTATTGGGTTGTTGATTTGCATTATATAATTATCAGATCATTATATTTAACCACTTATGCCAATAACATTTTTTTCATGGTGAAGTATGCCTGTAGCTGGCTTAGTCGTTTTGTATTTGTTTGAGCAGACAACTCTGTTTTATTATACATAATATTTAGTCCAAGTGTTGTTTCTACTCTGTCTTGAGGTAATGATCGTGCAAGACAAGGAATAGTCTTCTGATCAGGCTCAACTTGTCAGGGTACTTAGTTCCATTCTTTTCAGCTGCACACCATGAAAGTTTGTGTGCATTAGATTCAATGTTTTCCCATATTTTGAACATGTCAATTAGTGGGTGTGGTTGCAAACTAAGTTTTGCAAGATATAACGGGTTCTTGTTTCTCTCTCTTTGTGAACAACTTCTTGAATTGAGGACGTCTCTACACCTATATTGCTATCAGTTTCTTGTGTGCATGAACATTTTTTTTGCGTTTCAAACAAAAAGGTCTTTCTCAAGAAAGCAAATTCATGCAGGGTTTTTTCTTAAAATTATTGCTGCATTGTGGATGTCAACTCTTGGGAGTTGCCATGACTTAACTGGATGTCTCATGTCAGAAATATATGGATGCCTTAGGTTGACTTGGATGTTTGGTTTGTTCTTGTCCTTTGCTGTGGCTGTTATGTGTTGCTAGATGCCGTTAAATTTCAAATCCCTTGTTTTATATTTGCTGGTGATCTTCTACCATGGATTGTAATTCTGCACTGCAAACAATCTGCTTTGTTTCTTACATGGATTTCACCTTGGTGCTTTTTGACAAGGTTTTTTTGGCTTGTAAAATAAAAGTAAATGAGAAGCGGTGCCTGAATAAGAATGTTGAATGCAGATACAAAACTCAAACATTGCATCTTTTTTTTTTTTTTTTGCAGCATGATATTTTTTTTGTTTTCTATATGTTTTTTTTTTTTGGTTTTCAGATTTAAGGCTTTTGCTGCAAGCCGGCCTTTGTCAGAATTAAAGACTGCCGAGGAAGCTGTTGCTGCAGTGCCTACACTTTCCGAGGATAGAAGCCAAGCAGACGAGGGGCAGATTCATCCTGATGCAGCCGAACAGCCTTCTAAACCTGAAAGTGCTGGCTTAACAGAAGCAGAAGAGTTGGAGAAGTATATCGCCATTAGAGAGGAAATATACAAGAAAGCTAAAGAGTTCGATGCTAAGATCTTTGAATTTGAAAATGCTATCAAGAGGCCCTACTTTCATGTGCGGCCCCTTAATGTTGCTGAGCTCGAAAATTGGCATAACTATCTGGATGATATAGAAAGAGAGGGTGACTTTAATAAGGTATTTGGGTTTGTTTACTGTTGTTCATTGATCTTTTTGGTTTTTAGTTTTTAGTTTTTAGCTGTACCTTGTTATACGTTGGCTTACAGTTAAATAATATCTGCTGCATCATATGCTTCATTGGCTAAACCATTGGATGAAGCAACATTTTTAACGGGAAATTGAACTGAGACTAAAGCATGGGCCTTCGATTTGGTTTCTATGAGGCTAAGTACTTCAAACCCTCGTTTGTCAGTGGACTAGGTTCCTGTACGTGTTAAAATTTTATTATTCTTAAAATTCATATGTTATGCATGCAGGTGTCTTCTTGCCTTCCTAACCATCTTCTGTCAGGCAAGGAGGGTCCCTCTTCTCGTATTTGAGGGGCCTTTCTGTTCCCCAATGGAGTATTTCTTATGCATATCTCCTTTGTGCTTTGTGCATTTCCTTTAGTTACTATGTCAATGAATTCAGTTGTACCTTCTAGGCCGTGATGACATGTTTTCTTGAGTCAGGTGGTCAAGCTATATGAAAGATGTGTAATTGCATGTGCCAATTATACTGAGTATTGGATACGCTATGTCTTGTGTATGGAAGCCACTGGGAATATGGATCTTGCAAATAATGCTCTCGCTCGTGCAACTCAAGTATTTGTCAAGGTATGAAGTTTTTGAGACTTGTTCTATCACTTTGTATTATATTTTGTTTTTAGTTCAATTGAATGCCACGGTAAACTTTTGATAATCACCACAAGGGGAGGGGGGCTGATTCTGCTTTTATGTTTCTTGTAAAAACCTGAATGCTGAAGCATGCTATTTGTCTAGTACACTTATCAAAACGAGCCTGCATGTTAGCAGTGCTGTTTACAGCCTTGTCCCTTGCATTGTTTTGCCTACTTTCATAGTTATGATTTTAACTTTATCAACTGAATAACTAACAGAAACAACCAGAGATTCACATTTTTGCTGCCCGTCTCAAAGAGCAAAATGGGGATGTATCTGGTGCTCGAGCTGCCTACCAAGTTTTACATGCTGAAATTGCACCTGGTCTTCTTGAAGCAATTATTAAGCATGCAAACATGGAGCATCGATTGGTAAGATAGTTTTAACAAGTCTTAGGTCTCATCAATTTTGATTGAGATGCCACATGTTCTGACATGGCCGTTTCTTCTATTACCCAGGGGAATCTTGAAGATGCCTTCTCCTTGTATGAACAGGCCATAGCCATTGAAAAGGGAAAAGAGCATTCACAAGTGCTACCAGCATTGTATGCACAATATGCTCGATTCGTATATTTGGTAGGTCCATATTTGCTGCACAAATATTTGCCAGCATTGCGAGGCCCTTTTCTTTTGCTTCTAATGATTGTGTTAACATCATAAATGATTACCTTATGCCAGTTTTCCTCTTCTTGTTACTTGTTATTCTATATGCCTGATGTCTCAGGCCAGTATTTTGAGATTTTCATTTTCTACAATGCTTTCTTTCTAATGCAGGCATCAAACAATGTAGAGAAAGCCAGGGAGATTCTACTTGAAGGACTTGAGAATGCCCAATTTTCAAAACCACTTCTTGAGGTTTGCTCTCTCTCTCTCTCTCTCTCTCTCTCTCTCTCTCTCTCTCTCTCTTCACACACACACACACACACACACACAAGCTTTAAAACACCAACTTTTTTCAGCTAGAACATCTTCATTGATCTCCTGGTACTAACATGCTGTCTGCTGTTCCATGTATATGCAGGCTCTAATACATTTTGAGACATTTCTGCCAAGTCCAAAGCGAATTGATTATCTTGATTCATTGGTAGATAAGTTCATTTTGCCCAGCTCAGACAGCATCAATGCTGCTAGTGCGTCTGAGAGGGAAGAACTATCTTGCATTTTCTTGGAGGTAGTCTATATTTTTCTTTTCTTTTTTTATACTTCTTCTTATATAAGGATTTAATCAGATGTTTGGCTTGCAGTTAGCCTTATTGTTAACAGTATATGACTTTATGCTGCCATGTAGAGTTTACTCCATCGATATGAGTCCTACCGTGTTAGAAGTTAGTGTTCCTCTGTTGAAGAGGATGTCAAGTGGTTCTTTGTAGTATTTAGGTGTATGTTAAGGAGATATAAATAGACTCTCTAGTCTAATCTGGTTTACATTTTGTCAAACTACAGACTTCCTTCTGCTATACAATCTTGAATACTGCTCTATATTTATTATTGTATTGAGAGCATACTTTAGTTCAGTTGCTGCACAATGAGTATATGCTGTCTTGGTTTCAAATTTGCACATGTTTTGGCGAATGACTGTCCTTATAAGATGATGAGTGTCAGAGCTAAGAATTCTGGTTTTGGAATGGGCAGAGAACCTAATTAGATTTCTCATCAAATTTCTTTATGTTTTTGTTGGTTTTTTGCCCCTTCAGTTTTTAGGTACATTTGGAGATGCTAAATCTATAAAGAAGGCTGCTGATCGGCATGCCAAGTTCTTCTTACCACACAGGAGCAAGTCAGAGTTGAAAAAGCGCCATGCAGAGGATTACCTAACTTCGGACAGGGCAAAAATGGCCAAACCTTACCCTGATGCAACTTCACCTGCACAGTCTCTGATGGGTGCATATGCAAGTGCACAGAACCAATGGACAGCTGGTTATGGTTCACAGCCTCAAGCTTGGCCACCTGCTACCCAAGTACAGACTCAACAGTGGGCTCAAGGCTATAACCAACAAGTAAGTTGCAACCATTTAAAAAAGTGTTTTGCAAGCAGTATTATAGTTTACATCAAGAAAGTGATCTTTCAAATAATTTTCATGTAATAGGCTGCCTATGGTGCATATACTGGATATGGAGGCAGCTACGCTAATCCTCAAGCTCCTACAGCAGTTGCACAAGGTGCAGCAGCTTATGGTGGTTATCCTCCTACCTATCCTGCCCAGGTGTCCATTTAACTATGTTTCGAAGGCATATGTGATATATTGTTGCATGTTCTTTTTCCCTACATTTTTCTTACTGTTGTGTCTTCATAATTCATATGTTGTTTCAGTCAGTGACTACTAGTGCTAGTCTGAACTTGTTGTATTATTTGGACATTGAAGGGATTAAATTCCTGGCTTTCCCGTCTCCCATCAAAATCCAATTAAGCTCCCTAAACAGTAGGTTGTTACAGAATCCTATTAGGAGACACACTTCATTAGCATTGGTATTGACCTCGCCTTGTGTTATTCGGTCGGTTACACGACTATAGGCATGATCGAGAGCTCATTTTTATTGTCTATGCTGCTTGACTATAGTAACATCGATCTGGACGGTCATTTGCATCTTGTTGCATGGATTCACATTCTGCATTAATAGTCCAGACAAATCGACATCTGTCTACCTTCAAGTTTCTTTGCAAGTGTTGTATCCTGTCTCACATTGAACTTTGTGTACAAGGTCTACTTGTCTATTGTTATCAGTGATGCTGCTGGAATGGAAAAGTATTCCGTTTCTGGACATCGCACTGGTTTCTATTGCTGACAGTGTTTTTATGATTTCAGCAGGCCTTCCCTCAGCAAAGCTATGCACAACCACCAGCTGCGGCACCATTGACTCAACCTCAGCAGCCCGCTTCTGCGCCACAACCCTACTATGGGACTTACTACTGATCGGGCAGGAATTTCCTGCGTGTAATTTTATCTTTTCCTTTTTGTCCATCGGAACTTGTGGTTTTTTTGGGAACAACACACAAGGGAGAGGAAGGTGAGAAAGTAAACTTGTAGGTGCAATGGTAGCAGTTGTACTTCTGTGAATGATTAAATCTTTTGCCATTCTTTTAGTAGATTCTGCTTGTTACGATCTCGGTTCACTCCACAAGATCAGCTGATAGTGGCTGCTCTAGCAGCGGATTTTAGTCGGCCCGGCCGATCCAGATGATCCCAGTTTTTAAAATTTCGAAACCATCTCTTGCAAAGCTATAAAGTACCTGAAATTACAACAAGTATTTTGAATAAACTTGTCGTTTTAAGAGTGTTTGAGAATGGGTTTTAAAAGAATTTTTGAAAGAATTTTAATATTTTATTTAAAATAAAAAAAATGTTTTTACATTATTTTTATATGTTGATCTTAAAAATAATTTTTAAAACATAAAAAAAATATTTTGATATAATTCTAAATAAAAAGTATTTTTAAAAACAATTTTTAGTTAGGTTTTGATTTCAATTTTATAATGTCGAGCCGTAGAAAAAAACAAATAAATTTTTTAAATACAATCGCCACCAATTTACAAGTATACTCTACACGATGTAAATCAATAAAATTAACCTATCATGACAAATAAATTTACTTAAAAATATAACAGTCGTATGTTAATAAATAAAGTGTTAAATTCATTTTGTATTTCCCAAAATCATAGAAAAAAACCAAATAAAAATACAAGCACAATCAACAGTAATCAATACATACGGATTGAGTGTTTTTCAATTGAAATTATATTTTCAACATATTTTGTGTATTTGCAAAAAAGTATTAAAATTATAAAAAATTCATTTAAAAATACTAATTGAAAATAATAATAAAAACATATATTTGTTTTTTATTTTAATATAAATGTATTAAAACTGTTTTAAAAAATAATATATTTTACTCCCGTTAAAACATTGTCTCAAAAGACACATAATTTAATCTACAAACATAGGAACGGTCGGGACGGCTCGAAGTAGATTTCCCGCGGTCATCCAATTTCTCTCTCTCTCTCCACAGATTTATATTTTCAATATCCTTGTTTGTTAATTCTTTATTTTCAGTATACAAAACTGGTCTTAATCTTCTTGAATCAAAATCAGAAACATTTTTATCTCAAACCCTAATTAAAATCCTCTCTCTCTCACTCACTTCTTCTTCCAACCACCATCAATCATAAACCCTCATCCTCCAAATCTCACTTAGTATATAAATGTCGAGTCCATATCCACCGCCGGTAACCGTAAAAGCAGTTCAGGTACGTACGGCTCCATAAATCTTCATGTAAGAATTTAATCCTTAAAACCCTATCTTCTCTTCATTTTGATGGATAGTTTCTTGTGTGTGGTTCTTTAGGTTGGTTCGTACTTTGTTGGGCAGTATTATCAGGTACTTCAACAGCATCCAGATCTCGTGCATCATTTCTATACGGATGGCAGCACCGTCATTTTTATCGATGCCCATTGTACCGATTCTGCTAACACAATGCCGGTACCGCTTTTCTTTTTTTGATGATTTGAATTCTCATGGTCTGTTATTTTTTTCGAAGGACATGAGTTGTCACTAAAAAGCTCACTCTTTTCTTGTTTGTAGAACCTGGTTTGATTTGGGTAGACGTGCATTTAGCTTTCCATGGGGTGTATTCTTTACTTTTTATATTTAATAGTTGCTGCCTTGGTGGGTTCTCAGTAACTCACTTGCATCAGTCTACTGGGTGGCTACTTTTTTATTTTCTTAGATTTTTCATCGCCTTTTGCTTTCAATGGATGCATTCGTTGGCTTTTTTTCTATTTCTTAAGTTGTTATTCAGGTTGTCGGGCAAATTGTTTTTTTAACTGTTTAATGTTAAATTAAATGGAAATAAACATATATATTATCGTGAATTTGTTGTCGAGGGAGATGTTATTTGTAGGATGACCAGTGTTGAAAATGAATACGGGTAATTTTTTATTATGCCTAGAAAATTTTCTTACCAATTATTGGGTTGTCTTCCTGCGATTATTCATTGTATTGTTTTTTCTTTGTTTCTCTCCAGCAAATTCATGCGCTTGTCATGTCTTTAAATTTTGCTGCTATTGAAATCAAGACTATCAATTCGCTCGAGTCGTGGAATGGAGGTGTTCTGGTGATGGTGACTGGTTCTGTTAAGACCAAGGATTTTGTTAATAGAAGGAAATTTGTTCAGACATTTTTCCTGGCCCCACAGGAGAAAGGTTACTTTGTACTCAATGATATCTTTCATTTTGTTGATGATGGAGTTGTTCACCAACAAAATCTAGCACCCAGGCCATCTGAAAATATGTACATGCAGCATCCAGCGGCTGTATCATCTGATGAGACTTTTGATGCACAATTAGATTCTTCTCTCTCTCCTCCGGAGCCTCCAGGTAATAGGATGATGATGTGTACAGTGAAGTATTAATTTAATTGTGAATCAAGTAGTGTGGTTATATAATAGTATGATGAAGTAAAAGTTTCTTTTTTTCTGTTCTTTGTCTGCTTGTCCTTGGGCGTTGGTTTGAACTTTGAAAGGGCATAAGTTTGGATCTAACGGTTTAACTGAAAAAAAAAATCAAGATTGTATGTGTGCACACTTGTTTGTTAATTTAAAAAACAATAAACTTTTAACCTCTTGGTTTCTAATTTCTGAGGGTCATTTGATATTACAACATACCCCCTAATACTATTGGGTCTAATCTGTGAGTTTTGCCAGTTTCTAACCATGTTTTGGAGGAAGAAGCTAGAGAATATGTGAACTCAGTTTGCATAGATGATGATCCAGTTGACGAGTACAGTCTCCCAGAGCAACAAGAGCAACAAGACTTTGAGACTGAAATTGTAGTAAATGAAACTCCTGTAGTGGAAATAGCTGCTTCGTTTCAAAGTGCTGTAAATGTTGGACAAGATTTTCCAACTGCTGCTCCAGAGGAACCCATTGAAGAGCCTCAAAAGAAAACTTATGCTTCGATAGTAGGCATCTATTCTTTGCTTGTGTTTGTTTCTTGTTTTGTTTTGCATGCACCTCTGCATCTTTGAGCTTTTTTAGCCATACAAAGCGTATCTAAAATGATTTAGAAGTGGTTATTTTAATTTAAGTACAATCTTGACTTTGTATATTAAGGCCACCTTGTTGATGCCTTAATATACAAAGCTAGGCATAAAAGTTGTGAAGGATCAAGCTGATAAATTTTTCACATATATAGTCAATTTAAACCAAAAAAAAAATAATGTACATACAAAAGAGAAGGGGGTGAGGGAAAGAATTTGCATAAAATATTAAAGGAACAGAGTTGTTTTATTTTCATGTTTTTCCCCGTGGTATCTCTTGCTGTGAACTAATTTTCGCTGGAACATTGATAGTAGCTTTTAATCTGTATTTTTTTCTGATGGTTGACATGTGATAGCTACGAGTTTCCAAGGGGGTGTCTTCTTCATCATTTTCCACGCAGTTGCCTGTTAACAAAAGTGCCCCTACAACTTCTGATTGGAATCATATGCCAACACCCACTGCACAGAAGCCAGAATCTGCATCATATGCAACAGAAACTGGAGTTGAGGCTACAGAGGAAAGCTTTGGAGTAGACAAAGGTCAAACATGTGATTCTACCTTGAAAGCTCATCCTTATAACATGACTTACTGTGCTCTGGTGATATTGTTCTCCATGTCTGGTTTTTTAGTGATCTTTCTTAATTTATGCACTACCATTTTTTCTCTTGTTTTTTTTTAGATGTAATTGTTAAGTGGAGAAGTCTTTTCTGTATTGAGATGAAATCCATACAATAATAGGACAAAGGTAGTGCTATGATATCTGATTGATGATTGTTTTTTTTTTCAGCAGTGACAGTTCTGATAGAGTTGATACCACAAATGAATGTTTATTTGTGGTTATTGTGAAGTTTTCTGTAATAAGTGCGCTATACCCTCAATGGCCGAGGTGGCAGCAGCTGTGTTTGTTCTTGTGCCTGTTATAGGACTTAGATTATTCCATGTTGCTTTTCGAAAGTAATATTACTGCGATCATTTGCCAAATCCTTGTGTCTTGGTATTATGCTTAGGGCAGCCAATGCTTTTGACCTTTGCATTATTGTAGCCCTGTAAAAAATTGCTTGATTTGTGCTCTGTGCAGGAGGAAGAGGGAGAGGTTACCAAAGAGATGCTCCAAGGGGGCGTTTTGGTGCCCGTGGTTTGAGCAGGGGAGGCAATCAAGATGGTGGTGATTACAACAGAGCAAGAGGCAATGGTTTCTATCAGGGTGCTTTCCGATAGGATGAAGGTTAGCAAGGAATGAAGCTTGAAAGGATGAATCACTCTGCCTGGACCTGGGTTTTTTGATCTGAAGGTTATACAGGTTTTTTGAGTTGTTGATTCCTTGTTGAATATTTTCCTTTGACTGATTTTTAAGGTTTAGAAGAGCAATTTTTTTTAAAAAGAACGCTTTTCTTTGTGGGATTGTTTGTCCTTGCTTTATATTATCTTCTCCTGCAGAGCCCAAATTAGCCCCCCACCCCTCCCAGCAGCCTAGCTCATTTTTCCTTCTTTCAAGCACACTAGTGTTCGTAAACATGCTTATCTGTTTGATAAAATTAAACCCGTGTCCAACTGCAAGGTCTGGTTATGGTTTAATCTTTTTTTATTTATTATTGGATGGTTTAAACCTTTTTTTCTCAGTTTTTTTTTTAGAGGAAAGAGATGTTGGATTTTGGTGGAGAGAAAAAGTAATTGTCGATTACTATGACTATAAAAATCATCAATCTCACACGAGAATTTCAGGTCTTAAACCTATTTTTTGAGTATTTTGAGGCTAGTTTTTAGGGTGTGTTTTTTTTTTTCTTAAAAAAATATTTAGGTTTAAAAATAAATTGAAAAATTGTTTTTTTTTATCTAAAAATATTAAACCCTTTATGTTGCAACAACCCTTGATTGTGGACAAATAAAGATAGGCCTAGACGCCAAGGCTAAAAGGCTTATTTGATATTTCGGCTTTCTTTTTTTATATATTTATTTAAAAAAAAAATGGTAAAACAAATCATTTAACTTAATCAAGTCTGGTTGCATCGATTAAAACAATAAGAAATCATTATTTTATTAATTTGAATGTTTCAACAAAAAAATATTCCATTGAATTAACTCCTTCAAGCTCGCCAATTGAATAAAAAAGGGTTATTATAATTTTGAGCAAGCCGCCATGGTGAAATCGGTAGACACGCTGCTCTTAGGAAGCAGTGCTAGAGCATCTCGGTTCGAGTCCGAGTGGCGGCATAACATAATTAAATTATCTAATTATTAAAAGGATAGAATAAATCCTATAATGAATTCAATTCCATATGTAAAATTATGGATAATTAAAGTATTCCCCCCTTTTTTTTTTATGATATTTTTGACTTTAGAACATATATTAACTCATATATCTTTTTCGGTTGATTAGTAAGTATTCAAGCTATTATTTGTTTTTTTTTATTTAATGTTTTTTCGCTCCTTAATTTAGAAAGAAAAACAATTTAATTGTACTTTTTATTATTTTAATCTTTGTTATTACCACAGTTTTTTCTTTTTAAAAACATGTTTTATATAAAAAACGATTTATTGTGGTATAATTAAGATATGAAAAATATGTTAAACTAAATAAAAAATAATATTTTCAGAAACATAGTACCAAACACAACCAATTAAACAATCAATATTACAAGTTTAAATATCTTAATTAAAGTTATTTTCTAATCAAATATCAATTTAATTAAATAAAACCATGTTTAAATATTTTGATATGTAATTGGAAATATTTTTATATTAAAAAAATACACAGGAAGAGGATGCATATTTATTTATTTTATTAAAAAAAATAATCTCCCTGCCCTGCGGCGGAGCGCGGTACAAAGCTAGTGTCTACTAACTGCTGTCATTTACCACGGTTGAATGAAAGCTTTTTAATGTTAAGCAATTCTAGTATTGGAATGGAAGGCATTTGTTGATAGACATGATGATCTTGATTACGATACAGTTTACACAGCTGCTGCTTTTCGCCATGGATTCTCGTCTTTTGTAGCTTCCTTTTCTCTTCTCCATGACCGCAATGCCGTCAGTTAACAGCTTAACCTCTGGCAAACGCCACTGCTCCTTCATGGAAGTGTGGTGGCTTGGCATCGAAATCTTTGGGCGGCACGTCACCGTCGACACCATCACCATCCTCTGTTTCCCACAGGAAACTAGCATATGCTGCATGAACATGGCTGTAAACAAAGATTGAGATTTTGTTAAGCTGAAGCGCCTTGAAGATCATAATAATCTGATTAATCTAGGACATATATAATGCTATGCTTTTCTTACCAATCTTCTGGAGAAGCCTGAACTCCACGCTCAAAGTAGCTCGAAGCTCTATCATGGTCTTGATGCGATTCCCATACTAACCTCCCATATTGCGACAGTATTTCACCATCCTTAGGATCTGCTAAGATAGCTCTGGAGTAAAACTCCTCGGCTCCCTGAAGGTCTCTCTTTGTCTGAGAAATATTTGTGCATGGTTTTAGCACCAGTTTTGAGCAAGTAAAAATTAAGAATTTTCATGGGAGGGATGTGTTCTTAAGAACATTCGAGAAAGAGAAAATTAGACTTGAAGTAAAGGAAACAGGACTCACCTGATACAAAAATTGAGCATAGTTTCTCAAAACCAAAGGGTTGCCAGGATTTTCATGCACCATCCTCTTATAATACTCCTCCGTGCCATGCATGTCTCCACCTCCTGAATCGAACTCACCACCACTACCACCTCCACTCCTGCCACCGAAACCTCCCCAACCACCATTTCCATTACCACCACAATCAATGCCAGGCCCTCTTGCAAGGTGCATCTCTTCGCTAATCCGCTCTCTTTTCTCTTCGAAATTCACGTTCCAAATCCTATCCATGACTCTCACCTCCTCAGCCAAAACCATGTTCTCCATCTTATTACTTAAACCAAAGTGGCCCTTTTCCGTTTCCACCTCGTCTTCTAATCCTGCTCCCTCCTCCTCATCTTGGACGTCACTCTGATCTTCATATTCCTCATCGTCATCTTCGTAGCAACCTCGCAAATTATTAAAAGAAAACGACGGTATGGTTTCTAACATCAAGCACTTTGACCTCCCGGAAACTTTCCTGGTGTGGTTCGAATTGTAGCATTGTTCATCGTTGCTGTTAGAATAATAGTCTAGTAGCCCCTGAAGGTTCCCATCAGACTGAGCACGACGAAAACCTTCAGAAATGGAAGGGGAGATGGGAGAGGAGTTGCAAGAGATGGTGCTGATATTGAAGCAGCCAGTTTGGTGATATGGAAGTTTGTTTATGCTTTGGTGGTTCACTGGGCTGTGCTTGAATGTGGTGTTAATATCATGGTGGTGATTGCTGGTGCTGTTGTTAGGGCTGTCAGAGAAAGATGGGAGCAAGGATCCAAGAACTGGTGTCGAAGAGCTCCTCAGCATCATTGTTAATCACTTGTGACTCGATCGTAGCCCTTTAATTAGCTGTGAAAAAACAGGGTGTAAAACTCTCTGAATAAATCAAGAAAAAAACAAAACTCATATGGAAGATAAGATTTCAAAGGCTCAGAACCAAAGCCAGAGGCCTGATTAAGCTAGTAAGCTAGCCATGCTAAAATGTCCAGCCCCCAGAAGACAAAACCTAACAAAAACTGCTATATCAAGCCAGACTATACATCTTTAAGCAAATCAAAATCGGAAAACAGCGTACCCTTTTGATGAGATGCAATCACGCAACAGTCCCTTGAACCAGAACAGTACCTCAAATGAGATCAGTCAGAGACAGAGAGAAGTTAGCTAGCCCAGATGAACGGCACCGTTTAGAGCTCAGACAACAACCTGCATTCAAAGCTCGGTAAAAAGAAAGAGGGAGAAGGTGCTCGAGATGATAAATTATCTGTGGCGGAGAAATCTTTGATGCAGTGAGATGGAAAGGTTCAACTTGTTTTCCGTGTACAAGTTGAAAAGGCACGTTCATTAATTATAGAGGAGGAGGTGGGCAGGGGGACACATGGAAAGTTCTCATCCTTCAACTTGCAAATAAGGGGGCAGATGCCTCTGTGGATGCTTCCAGCCTTCCACCACATGTTTTATTTTTGTTTTTCTTTCTTACTCATACATCACTCTTATCAATCAATCTAAGGTCTAGCTCTTTTGATCAGAATGCTATAAAAGCCCTTTTGATTGGAGCAAATAAACTACTCGTCCTTAAATTATTAAATTGTTTTTTCTTAATTGCTTTCTACCATCGATACCAGTAGTGTTACTTTATTATAATAAGATATTCAATAAGTAACTATCAATTCCAAATTTATTTTATTAAAATCATACGGAAATTAGTAGTTTAAATCAAATAACATGATAAAAACATGACATGAATGTAAACGATATAATCATAATCCCGGCCCCGATGTAACAGTACCAAGCCTATTTGGGTTTTTTTTTTTTATTATTATTTATAAAAATCACCTTTTAAAAATAAAAGTCTATAACACGACTTGGATAAAATATAAATATCCCCTCAGTGCCTTGGAGCTTAATTCGACACATGTTTTTGTAATGGTCATTGCAGTCCAATTTGGCCTGTTCTTTTGCTTCTAGCCGTACACGTGGCGCATAGACAGTGCATGTCGTTCTGAACGGGTGTAGGAAACTAACAAGCTCATCTTTTGTCCGTTTACTGAATTTTTTTCGTAGCCTGATATTCAGACCAACTTACTTGTATCTCAATTAATTTTTGGATTTATTGAACATGTTGCAAGTTCAATAAACAGATAAGTTATTGCGAGGATAATAAGAATATATAATAAAACTCAGACCTTGATGCTGAAAAAGAAAACAAGTTCTTTTCTCCGTTAGACCATTAGACCATACGACAATACTCCACCAACATCCGGTTACTGATTTTCTTTTGGTACATTGCCGTGTCCCCATTTTCTATTTTCAAATTTATCGATGGGTATAATAACTGTATTTGTCTAATGTTTTTTGTTTAAATGAAAAAAGAAGGTTTCAAATAGATTTTTTTAGTTCAAAATAATAATTACAAGGAGACATATCATGTCTCTATTTTCTCTTTTTTCTCTCTGAAATAATAAATAAATGCATTATTTCTTTATTTTAAAACAATAAAAATATACTCCAAAACTATACTTTTAATAAAGAGACAAATATTTCATATTGTTGATACTATTTGACTACTGCTATAAAATAAAAATAACTCGAAAGGCGAAACTATAGAAATCTACTTTAAAATTTCTCTTAAAACATTCTCATAGCATCTTTCAGTCTCTAATGACTTTGCTTATAGGCATCTCTTTGATCAAGCCTGAGCTTGATGGATGATGATTCATTTCTCATTTGTCCGGCGAACCATAGATGCCGGGGCCCCTACTTTCCAGGCGGAGGGACAGATGATAATAGTGTCAAACTGGAGAGACTATAAAATATTTGGAGAGACTTCCCTTCCAATGGCAGAAGACATAATAGTGTCAAACAGGGGCAACTTGGGAAAGTGCGAAACTTTACGTTCATGTGAGGCCTTGCTCTAGCTGGGACTTCCTCTGATCTTGCGATGTGGGTTTTCTGATCAAAAAGTGGACAGGCTAGCTTCCCTCATCCCGGCTGTTACATTCATGGCAATAGAATTTTACCAATAAATTTAAACTTTCAAATAAGATAGTTCGAAATCTGCTCGACACATATTCACTCTACAGGTTTGTTTCTTATGATATTTATGTTTTTTTTAATTCTGTCAAAATGATTGGATTATATTATAAGAAATTTTATATAATTTAATTTTAAATATCAACTAGTTAATAAGTTGATTCGAATTTATCAGTTTTTTTCTTTTTAATTTTTTCTTGTTTATTTTATTCTCTTAGAAGCCAGCTGAGTTGACTTTATATTAATTCTGTCAAATAATTTTTTTATGGATAACAATATCATCATTTTTAATTTATTTTTTGGTTCATAAAATTTTAATTAAAAGATTTTAAATTTCTTTATATATTTTGTTCGGATTCTACTTTTCTTTTATGAAAGATGACATCTTTATGATGCTATGATATAGAGAATTTAACCGTTTATGTCTCTAAAAGAAATTAAATTAAAAAGTTTAGGGGCAAACTTGACACTACCCTGGAAGCTTGAGGGTCTATTTAATTCTTGCCCTTCTCTCTTTCAATATGCGATCGCGTTCTAATCCAGTCCATTAAAATCAATAGCTCCGAGTTCGCTGGCAGTCTCTCAGTAAAACGGTGTGAATGGCGGCTTGGTGCAGCTAATCCACTAGCTCTGACCCCAAACAAACACTTGTGCAAACCCTAACAGTGGCAGACAGAGAGATGTTGGCAAGAAGATTTATTTCTTTGTTCAAGAACTCCCCAAGTTCCCAAACTTCAAGGTAACCATCGTTTCTCTTCTACCAAACCAGTCTGTCTTTTAAATTTTAATTTAATTCAATTTAATTTTGTATAATTAGTGGAGGGAAGCGCTTGGATGAAGGAAAGAGCAAGTCGTTTGGTCGAAAGGCAGCTACTTTTGTGTTGGTCACGGTTACAGGTGGTGTGGCCTTGAGTGCTCTTGATGATCTTGCTATTTATCATGGCTGTAGCAGGTAATTAACATTTTTTACTGAGTTGATCAGAAAAAAAGTTGATTTCTTTTTTCTTTTTATGTTGTGGGATTTGGGGAATTGATGCCTTGATGGGGTTGCTTTGTTAGATGAAGATAATGAATGTTTGCTTGAACTAGGAAATTACAATGGTCCTTAAAATTGGTTCAAATGCAGGAGTAAGATGTTTGGAGCCCCTCTATTGGCAGTTTTTTACTTGAATATGATTGTCCAAGAGGATTTTGTTGATTTAATGTTTATTTAGGCATGATATCCATTTAGGGATCGCCCTCAAATGCAAGCAAATTGGTTTCTCTCTTCTCAGTTTCCTGGGCAGAATTAATAGATATGTAAAGGTTGCAACTTTAGGGACCGGTGAATCATGTGATTTTCAAGCTATTTTGCTTCAATTGTTAAAGATTGAATATAAACGTAAAGAATGCACCTTGCTGAGGCATAATATCCATTTAGAGATTGCCTGTGAAAGCAGACATGTTGATTTGTCTCTTCTTAGTTTCATGGATGGAGTGTGCCTGCGTGTGTGTAAGGTTGTGATTTTGAGGACTGGTGCATCAAGCGTTTCTTTGCTTCAATTGTCAAGCGGATAGCCTGCAACATTTATTTCTGGTTTTATGTATTCCTAGAGCTTAAGAAAGAAACCTTTATATCATGACTGAAACCCAAAGTTGCTTTAATGTATTAAGTCAACACCACACCCATGCTGAGACCACCAATGTCACCACAAACACACCACTGCTGGTTTTACTGCCCCCTCAACTAGCACAAAAGTACTGTTAATGATGCATTAATACTGGACCGCTTTGATTATTTAAACTCAACAAACAGTCAGCAATCTAATTGCTAGAGAATTGCATGAATCATATTTACCGTGATTGAAGGAAAAGGGCAGTTAGAGGAGGTTTTTTATGTGGATGGTGAGGGTTGGGTTGGAAGGAGGATGAATGGGGAGGAGGTCAGAAAATTGTCTAACCATCTTCCAAAATTCAAGTTTTTCCTGCAATGTTTGGTTGCTGCTTGGTCAATCGTTGCCTTGTATGATTTCTCATTTTGGCAACATATTTTTAACTCGCTTTTAAATTTTCAGCAAGGCCATGGAGAAAGCCAGTAATAGTCAAGCAGTCAAAGATGCTATTGGGGAGCCGATTGTCAAAGGTCCATGGTACAATGCATCTCTTGCTGTAGCTCACAAGAGGCAGTCTGTGTCTTGCACATTTCCTGTGTCTGGACCACGTGGCAATGGAGTATTCCAATTGAAGGCAGTTCGTAATGGAGGTTTGTGCATTAGTGATCTACTGTTTTTTCCCGTTACAGTCTTCATGTTTGACTTGTAATTTGAGCTTTTCACACCTGTCAAGCTTATCCTCCCACACTCACTCTTGACCTGCACAAGAACCCTTCTAAGATATGTAAATCATTGCTAGTTTCTCGCTGTTAATTGTGTAGAACTCTCTGCACTGGTCCCAAATGTAAATCCTGTCGACGGGTTCTTCTGCTCCCACTGTTTGTGAGTGCATACCTTAGGATGGACTGTTCATCACCTCCTCCCATGCTCATACTGGGATCAGCTGGGATCGGCGTTTAATAATTTTGTGCCCTCTTCAATTCCTAAGAGCCTCAATTTCTCAAGACTCGAAAGACTGGTCAAACTCTCCTGTATTTCACCAATCAAATTCGCGAGTCTCATCCAGCTATCTTGAGAAGTTGAGGCTTTTAGGAATTGAAGAGGGCACAAAATCATTAAACGCCAACCCCAGCTGCCAAGACTGCAGGCTGTCAGCTGTTATATTTCATTAGAATAAGAAGAAAAAAAAGTTACAGACCCCTTTCTTGTTGGAGTCTCCACATACACATCCGAGGCTGCCTGTCTATTTTGTAGTTGTAGCTTATACCTTCTATTTCTAAGCCAACAGGCAAATAACATTCTTCTCTATCAGATGACAACTGGTTTTCATTTTTCCTTTCCCGGGACTGGGAGATCCTGATAATGGAAGCTCTCCTTCATATCCCTTCTAACGAAGAAAGGCAGCAAACCATGCGGATCAGTCTCGCAGAGAGCTTCTCTTCTCCAGCTTGTGAGACATGCACCGAATGCCCGCAGCAGGAATCCCAAAATCCAGAGAAGAACTGAGAAGTTGCATCCTCTATGTGGGGTATGCTGAGTGTAGTGATTTTCAAATTTATGTTTCATACAAGTCCCTGTTCTTTCTCAAATCGCATCAAATGAATAAAGCTTGATCTCATGTGCTCATAAGAATTTACGCTGACTGTCCTAAAATTTTGTAATTTTTTGGGGCAAAACGTGGTTAAAGACCTGGTTAGGAAATTGTAGTTTAGTTTTTGAATTTAATTCATTCTAGTTTTTAGTTGGTGGCGTATCCACATCTCACGTGTACTCGCAACTATCCTTCTCAACTGTCCTTGAAAAGACCTTCCGTTTTGGGTTTCGGGACCGTGATGACTTGTTCTTTTCGCATGAAATAAAATCAAATTTATGTTTTTTTTTATGGTTTTGATGTATATTAAAAAATATATTTTTAAATAAATATATTTTTAAAACGCCATTGGATAATTGTGGCTATAGCTTTATAAATGGACTAGCTAATTGCCCGCACGTTGCCGCGGGTATTTTTTTGTATACAATTTAACATAATTAAATCTATATCGATAAATTTATATGATATAAGTAAATAAAAATTATAGATTAAAAGATTAAATGTTTAAAATTTTGAGTTGAGTTTGTCACATACACATAGATTATATCTTTTAGAATTTAGGTATTGTGTCATAAACGATCACAAAAGAGCGCGCACTAACATTAGAAAAAAGAGAAAAATATTTGAATAAGAAAAAAAATTGACTAAAATTATTATTGTGCAGATAATAAAATTATACAAATCAATTAATAGAAAGAGCCAAAAAAAAAGGGAAAAGGAAGCAATATTAATTTCAAATATTATAACAATAGCAACATTGAAGTCTTAACATCTAAAATTATTATTGTCGTTAAAATAAAAACAACAAAAGTTATTAAATTATACCGAGGGAAAAAAATAAAAAGCATGAACAAAATAGCAAGAAAGAAAAACCAATTAAAAATTAGTATTATTATTATTTTTATTATGAAAGAATAAATAATCACTATTATTATAATAATAAAATACATAATCACTATTATTATAATATTAATAATAATCACTATTATTATGATTCTTATTACAATTATTATTATTATTATGTTAATAATGAAAGACACAAAAATAAATGAAAGACTAAAAATATCACAGAAACTTTAACAAAAAATAAAAAATAAAAAAATTTATCATTGCTATTATTGGCAAAAAAAAACATTAATCAAATTACCAGGAGGGAAAAAAATAACAAAAGGGTAAGAATGAAAAATAATTAAATCATGATTATTATTATTATTATTATTATTATTATTATTATTATTATTATTATGTTAAATATTATTATCATAATAGAATACATAATCACTATGATTATAATATTAATAATAATCACTATTATTATGATTCTTATTATAATTATTATTATGTTAATAATGAAAGAAACAAAAATAAATGAAAGACTAAAAATATCCTAGAAATTTTAACAAAAGATAAAAATAAAAATAAAAATTATCATTGCTATTACTCATAAAAAAAATTAATCAAATTATCGGGAGGGAAAAAACAATAACAAAAAGAGTAAGAATGAAAAATAATTAAATCATGATTATTATTATTATTGTTGTTGTTGTTGTTGTTGTTGTTGTGTTAAATACACTTGTATATACATGGACAAAAGTAGGGATTAAAAAAATCAAAGTGCAAGGGCTGAAATGAAAATCAAATATAAAGAGATTAAATCAAGAAATTAAAAGTCCAAGGGCTGAAATGCAAATTACATTTATTGTTAATTGAAATCAGAGGACAACATTGCAAAAATCGGAATTTTTGTACCTAATTGATTGAGTTATATACAGCCAACCCAGAAATTAAAAGTTACAGGACCGAAGTGAAACTTTCACATTCAATCAATTAAAATCGGAGGACCCAATCGAACAAAATAAAAACTTATATAAAAGAAATGAGGACTGAAAACGAAATTCATAGTAGAGGGACCAAAGTGCAACGTTAGGCAATATGGGGGACTCTCCTGCACATTGACGTGCAGGAGAGAGAGAAAGGTGGCCGGCGGCTTTATCCGGCCACCGCCGTGTCCACAGACATGTGGTGTCTACACGCCCCACTGCGGGAGGAAGAACACGCGGCGGCGCAGCGATCCAGCCGTCGGGAGACAATTTCTGGCCACCGGAGGAGGCCGCACGCGCCTCCTCAACAGGGCGTGAGGCGACAAACCGCCGGGCGCGTGCGCCTCATGCCCTGACATACACCGATTAAAAAATTCAAAAAATAGGATCAATTACCGTTATAACCCTGCACCCAATTAAGTGTTTTTGTCTTATTCGGGGCTAAAATAGTATTTAGCCATTTCAGAAAATATTAAAAAAAAGTAAAAAGTTGCGGCGGGCCGGTCCGGCCGCGCGCAATTACTCCGGTGCCCCTCAGCCGGATGCCTTGTTTTGTCTCATTATCAGGGGTAAAAACGTGATTACACTGTTCATAGCTGATTATTTTTTTAAAAAAAGGAAAAACCAAATTTAGCCCTGGTTGACAGCCAACTTTTGCCGCGCGGCCGAGGGCCATTTTCGCCCATACACTGCTCAAATCCACAGTGTAATGTGAGGGGAGCTACAGTGGAAATCCCACGCCGTTTATATGTTTGGTAATGTGATGTATTTTGTTGGGTAGTGTAGGATGGTCTACCAAAATAAAGGGCTAGTGTAGTGGTGAAATTATACTAAAAATTTTAGACGAAGTTGAGAGCTCAATCGTCCTAAGACTCAATAAACAATGCAAATACAAGGCCAAAATAAAATTATTATTTGGCATATTTGTATAAAAAATAAGTCTAATGACATAGTTAGATTTTTAATATATCAATTTGATTTAATCATTCACCAAATTAAGAGTTTAGTTATATTTAAAAAATAATTTGGGTCTAATTAAAGGATTTAATTGGGTGCAAAAATTTAATTATACTTTTAATGAGTCAATTTTTTTTATCATGACCTTAATTGGTGAAAAAATAAGTTTGAAAATCTATTTTAAGCTTGACTAAGAAGATTAAAATTTTAGAAGATCAAATTTATTTTTTACCAAGTCAATTAATTGAAAATCAGAGGCCAAATTAGAAGAAAACTAAAAGTTTAGGTCTATTAGGGGTCAAATTGAAAACAATTGCAGTCAATGACCATTTTCTAAAAGTTGTTGAACCCGAGGACTTCATTAATTGAATTCATCAATTGTGGGGTTAAATGGTTAATTAAAGATTAAATTGCATAAATCTTATTTCAATAACAAAAAAAAACACTAAAATTAGGAGTCGGTATCAAAGTTCGACAAGGACAAAATTACATAAAATTGAAAGTCAATATTCAATTAAAGATGTAATTGAAATAAATTAAAAGACCAAGGATCAAATTAAACTTTTTCCAAAGCCTTCAAAAGTCATAAATAATGCTATTTTCATCAGTAAAAAAAGGATAAGATGACACGTCATCTAGCTACTATTCATTATCTTATTCACCAGCTCAAAAATACAACTTAGTGAGCTGCTTTGTTGGTGTATATAATGCCTTTATCTTCTACCAAATCTGATAAAACATACACAAAAATCATCCCTTGACATTCCGACTATACCGTGGTGTGATTTGGTCAAGCTAATTGACACTATAAATACAACGGTGTTGTCTTAATGTTAACAACTTAGATAATCTTGAACTGTTAAAATTTGATAATTCTTGATGGTCTCTTTGATCTGACGATTGAGATAATTCTGAATTGAATTATTATTTTTTAGCTTTTTCACCACCTATAAATAGAGGTGAATTTCATGCCCCGAGCGTAAAAAAAAAATTCAAAGTCATTGTTAAGAAAAAAACATCACTTTTATCTCTCTTTTCGACACATCTTAGTCATCTTTGTTGCCAACAGCCACACTCAGGTCTTCCTTACAACACCAAGAACTACTCTAGCTACTATTTGCCAAATATATAACTCTCATCATGATAAAATATCTTTGATCAATCTAGATAAAATACATTTTCAATCTATGGTCTCATTAAAATAAAATGACATTGATTCATCTTGAGTTTGACAATTTATCAGATTCACTGGCATCCAAACCCTAATGCACAAACAAAATGCAATAAATGTTGACATAGCCATTAATATTAATATATTTATTAATGTTAAGTTAATATTAATAATTTTCAAAAATACATGTAACTTAATAGCACTGGTAAGAATCCAATCACTCTCACACTTATAATTAAGGTCATAGAAAATATTAATTATTAAAATGGAATCGTTTTATATTTGAAAAAAAGTAAATAAATAAATAAATAAATATTGGCTGATGAATTGATATGCTGAGGTGACAAGGTCTAAAAAATAATTTTTTATTCATTTTATTTTAAAACGTAACCCATGATTAAATCGAGATGGATGATTCTTAAATTGACCTGTCTGGTGGAGCTTTAAAAAAATGTTTTGTATATAATTGAACTGCATCAGGGAAAAGGAGATACCAGACTTTTGTCTGCCAGGTGGACGGCAGACTTTATGGCGTCGATGTCCTTGAGAGGAAAAAATTGTAATGAAAGGGTCCACGTGGCGCACGGGAAAGGTGCTGGTGCTCCTTGCCAAACTTCCAAACGACATTACTCTTTTCGGACTCCAAACCCTTTTATTAACCACGGACCCCAGAGCTTGTTTATTTCTATTTACTATTTTCTTTTCTTAGAAGCATTGATCTTTGTTTATTTCACGTGAGAGTTAAGTTTTTCTTTTATATATATATATATATATATATATATATATATTAGTTTTAAAATTTCATTTATTTATTTTTCTTAAAATAAAATATAGCTCTTTAATCATTGTTTTAAAAATTTTAAAATCTAAATTGAATTTTATCTCAAATTATTTTTAATATCAATTGGATCAAATCTAGATGATATAATAAGTGGACGCATCATATATATTTCTTAGCAAATGCAAGTTAAAACGAATGGTTTAGAAAAACAAATATGAAATAACATAGTTTTGAATAAAAATAAAAGACCTAGGTTAATCTAATGATGCATGATTTATTAGGAGTAATTTATGTTTTTTTTTGTACATTTTAAAACGTATTTTACTTGAAAAAAATTGAATTGATGTTAAAAAATATAAAAACAAAAAATTATTTTAATATATTTTTATATAAAAAACATTTTTTAAGAGTAACTATCTCTCGCATTAAGATATAAATCTACCCTCGAACCCGGCCCGAAGATCTTTTGTGGTGATGGGTCGGCAATGTGACGGTCTTATGTGGTCACAGATTGATGGTGTGATTTGATTTGATCATGAATGTGGGCGGGTCCTGAGTGTGGTCCTACCTCTGACTTGTTGTTGAGCGGTGGGATGTTGGTCCCACCCTTGTCGGCTTGTTGTTTGGATGGAGGGGCATCACTACTGGGCCCCGCTTCTCATCCTCTGATATTAAAGCTTTTGTACGATAGTATGTTATTATGGTGTAAATGTTTTTCTTTTTTTGAAAAAAATATTTTAAATTTTTATTTTAATATTATCAGATTAAAATTATTTTAAAAAGGAAGAGCATGAAGATGATTACAAGACCGAAGGAACTAAAAAAAGGAAAAGAGGGATGGCAACATTTTTTTTGTTTGGCTGAGGTTTGTTGTTTTTTATAAAAAATATATAAAAACAATATATTTTTGACATGAAAATGATATAAAAATAAAAAAAACTTAATTCAAAAAAAAAATTAAACAATTTTTTTTTTCAAAATTATTTTTATAAACATAATTCCAGGCGAAAAACCAGGTGTTGTTGGTATAGGATATGGAAAGGACTAGTGTTTGAGGTGGGGGTGTCACCGCTGTCAACAAGCTATTAACTTTCCTTCTTCTTTTTTGTGGTACCGTCGTGTTTTGTTTTTACCGGGACAGGCCGCGGAAATGACCAGGCTTGTTTTTCTAGACGGTGCCTTGTCCACCTGAGTTTTCAAATATATCATTGTGGTTGTTTATATTTATGTATGGCCCCGAGCAAATCGACTCACTAATTCCATGATCTAGGATAGTTTTTTATTTTTAAATAAAATAAATCAAGGTGGATATTAGTTTTGTTAAGTTTGGATAATATATGATTCAATTAATCCAATTAAATTTAAGGATGATATAAAAAAAAGGTAGAGGGAGGCCTAGAAGCAGACAGGGAGGACCCACAATCATCATCAAGCTCTCCTTCCTCGTCCCACCCCACCAAACTAAACCAAAAAAATGTTACCTTTCCCCTTTGCTACTCTTTCCCAACCAAGCCAAACCAAATATCAATATCAAGCAATCAATTTTGTTGTTTCTCTTCTCATATATTTACAATTTCTTTGCTTCTAAATTAACCCTTTCGCAAACCTCTTTCTTTCTTTCTTTCCCTTTCCTTTCTTTGATGCAAGGTGGTTTTTTTGGTGGAGGAAGTGGTGGGTCGGTGTGTATGTCGACGGTGTCAATGGAGGATAACGTGGTGATGTCATCTGAGGACTCGTCCAGCCCAGATGAGGGTGAACTTGAACTGGGTCTTGGTTTGAGTCTTGGCGGTGCTGCTGGTTTTAAGGGTTCTGGTCCACGCGGTTGTCAACAATATGCAAGGATTTTGACTGCTAAGGATTTGCCTTCCAAGGTCTCTTCTTCTTCGTCTTCTTCAACGACTTCATCTTCTTCTACCTTGAGTAGAGCTATTGCCACTGCTGGGACTAAGAGGACTGCTGATTCTGTTGCTGCGTCTAATGGTGTTGCCAGGTAGCAATCAACACCCTTATATATCTATATCTATGTCTATATATATATATATATATATATATATATATTGTTGTCAAGTAATTACCTTTTTTCTTCTTTGGTCTTGTTATTGTTGATTTGACTGATTTTGATGTTGAATTTTGCTTTGTTATGTTCGTTTCCTTTTCCCTCTTGCTTTATTTGCCATGAAAGTTTGAGGTTTTTATGCATGTGCTGTTGATCCCATGATTCTTGTACCTAGAATATTACTGTTAGTGTTTTGCCTTGATCAGGTTCTGTTTCTATGTTTACTTTCAATTGTTTTTTCTTAGCTATCACTTTGGCATGAATCAGAGAGATTGGAATTCACGTTTCAGTTTTTTTGGTTTTGTAATTTGTGGAATTAATGAATCAAATAACTTACTACAAAATCTCAATTGTCAAAAAAATTCCCTGAAAAAAAGAATTATAGATTGTGACATCAAGTTCATTATTAGTTTAAGGTACTGATACATGGTTTTAAGAAATGAAGGCTGATTTCACACCTCCAGATCTCTTATCTCCGTGATGTATAATCCTTAAAACATATGTGAATATTCTCTTTTTTTTTATATATTTATTCCAAACCACATGTAAATTAAATATTATGTGAAATGTCAAACAGAGGCAATAACTACATTAATTCTAGATTGCTTGCTCTCATGCCTCGATCCTTAGAGTTTGTAGATATATAGATGTAGATATAGATATTCTAAATTTACTTTCAGTTACTGATGGCTTTGTTTCTGTATCATTTCAATTTGAATCTTGAAGCAGCCAAGTTGTTGGGTGGCCTCCAATAAGATCTCATAGAATGCACATCATGGTTAATCAGGCAAAGTCACAGGTTACTGAAGAGTTTAGCTCGATGAATAAACGCAAGAATGCTGTGGAAGAGAAGGTGGGAAACAAAAACATTAATACCGACAATACCAAGGCTAGGACTTCCCTATTTGTCAAGGTGAATATGGATGGAACCCTGATCGGTAGAAAGGTTGATCTGAATGCTCATGGATGCTATGAGACACTAGCTCAAGCCTTGGAAAATATGTTCCTAAGAACCACCACAACTGTGAACATGACACGTGAGTATTTCCCATCCTTTCACCTGAATCTTGTAAATGATGACTTGACCCTTTAAATGGGACCAAATTCTATTTTAACCTATGTTAGCTGGAACTAACTACTGCTTTGGTCATTCATGAAATTTGGGATTATGATGCTCATCTTGATTTGAAATGTTACCCAACGTTACTTTTATATGAATGCTTTGCTAAGTGCAAACCTGACTTTGTTGGTTAGATACATTTTTTTCTCATTATAGATTCCCAATATAAATTTTGGTGACTAATAATAAACATATGGGAGTGTCTCATCTGTTTTGCTTGCTCTATGTGGAAAATGTCTATGCACACTTACAAGCTTCTGAGTGTATACAAGCAACAAGCAATAGAATTCTTTTTTATTTCAAACGTGATTTTTGAGGGATCTTCAGCAATATCAAGTTTCTTGGGCAGGGAAATTGAATATTTTTTTAACACAGCATATAAAAGATCCAAAATAGCTGAGTCAGCTGTATGTCTAGTCATGGAATTGCATTCTTTTATTCGAGTAAAATCAGTAAGGTAGATACTGTATAATAATCTAACTGCTGGTGATTATGTGTTCTTAGGATTGAGCACACCTGAACATAAAAATATGATAGATGCAAAAAGACACTCACAATTGCTGGGTGGGTCATCTGAGTTTGTGCTCACTTATGAGGACAAGGATGGGGATTGGATGCTTGTCGGAGATGTTCCTTGGGGGTATGTATCATTCACTCAACATGATTATTTTGTACTTGATTGCTGCAATTAAGGAATTACGAGGAGAACAAATTATTCTGTTATAGGATTAGACATTGATTGATAATATAATAGCTTTATGTATCCATTTACTGAAACTGGAATCCTAAGCAACGGATGCCTACCAATATGCCAAGAGTGACCAGATGGCCCTGACATCTTATTTGCAGATATGATGAAAAAGCTTTCAACTATTTTATTTTGAAAATTTCTTCTGCTGTTGTCCTGTTCTCCTTCCCCCCCCTCTTCATTCCTCATTAACAATTCATTGCCACACACTTTTGTAGCTTCTAACGAGTCATTTTATATGGCCTGTTGGTGATATGAATAATCTTCTTGCTTTTAACTTGCGCTTTGCATTCATTCAGGATGTTTACTAGTTCTGTGAAGAGGCTCAGAATCATGAGGACGTCCGAGGCAACTGGACTTGGCAAATGAATGTAAAATCAACATTATGATTTGCCTCTAGATGTTGCATTTTTCTTTACACTTTTTTTATTAGACACGATACAATAATCTTCACAAGTACTAATTTTGTGTGGTCAATTCTTGATATACAGCTCCAAGCTCGCAAGAAAGGAGTGGAAGACAAAGAACCAAGCCTATCTGGACACACCTATCCCTAAGTATAAGTAATGAAGAAAAACTTTGGATTGAAGAGTGATATACAAAGGAAGAAACAGAGATTTTATAGTGAAAACATTTTGATAAAAAGTAATTAATGGTCCTCAACGGCTTTGTGTTGGATTTTGGTTGCTGTATGGTCTTATTATACTATTTGTTCATTCTTGTTATACCTCTGAAAATACCCACCATACTGTTTTGGAAGCAACAAGCACCTTACCTTCTGCTGTAATATATACATGCATAGTCACTGAATGGCACTGATTGACCTGTAAATTCCTGAATGCTTAATCTTTTTCTCATCATTATGGAGGTGAAGAACCTTCTGCTCTTGAACATTTCAAATCTTATACGTGTCCCGCTCATAGAATTTGGGATGCTTTGCCAGTTACTCAGATTTATAATTTTGTGTTCATGATCATGTGGAACTAAGAGTTGGTTTAGCTTTGCTGTATTATCTAATCTTTGCTATGATCTAGTTCTCGGGATTTCACTCCCGAATTAGCTCTTAGAATCAGTAGCTTATTTCTGAAGTTGCTCTAATGTGAAATACAACTAGTTCAAAAAGATTAATGGATTACAGAATGATGAGAATTGTCCCTTTTTTGCATCTGGGTGTGCATTGTTTGCATGCTGCAACTGAAGGTAATGCCAAAAACAAGCTCTTGTTTTTTGGGATTGACGAGAAAAAAAATTCTCCCTCGGAATTTTAAGCCTTTTTTATTTGCTCCACTGTTGTCATCACAAGGGAATGGTATGATGGGTTCGGAGCATTTTGTACTAACCAGAAACTCATGTTCTCGATACACTTCGCTTTATTAACTGAAACTTTGTTGTGCAACACAAAAATGGTCGTGTTCTACTGGTTGTGAGAATCAAACTTCATATACCCGTTAAACTCCTGGGCAAATAATTTGAATTTGGGTACAGACATTAACAAAGACTAGATACAAAAGAAGAATAATGAAACAAAATAAACAGCGAGGGAACTCAATTTTTTGTTCCTATACAAGGCCATTTACAGGTGATGTGTTAAAGACTGGCTTATCTTTGTTACAATCATGCCCGCTGCTGTTGCTACTGCTTTTTCTCCTCGGTTTAGCCTCTCCGAGCATTGTTATCACATCTCGCATTGACGGTCTGTCCTTGGGGAGCTTGGCAGTACAAAGAAGTGCTATTCTAAGAACCAATAGCATCTCTTCTTGGACGTACTTGCAATTTCCTACGTTCTGGTCTAATGCTTCTTCTAAAGATCTGTTGTCTCTAATCTTTCTCCGTATCCACTCAGCGATGTCGACAGATTCCCCAAACTCAGAATCCAAGGGCCGCTTTCCTGTAAGAAGCTCTAATAAAACCACTCCATAGCTGTAAATGTCAATCCTTTCATCAACTTTCAAGGTGTATCCATATTCTGCAAGGGGATGGTGTAAGAACGTTGTTATTTACAGAGAACATCTTGAAGAAAAATGCATTGTTTATATAATTCTAGGGAACACTTCTCTGCATTTGTAACAGAACAACTTGTAACTTACCAGGGGCAATGTATCCGTACGATCCTGCCACCATGGAAACTGTCTCGTTCTTCCTAATCATCATTCTTGCCAACCCGAAATCAGCGATCCTTGCTTCAAGATCTGTATCGAGAAGTATGTTATTGGACTTGATATCCCGATGAATAACTGGTGGGCGACAGTCATGGTGGAGATAAGCGAGGCCTTGTGCAACTCCAAGCGCGATATTATATCGCGATACCCAGTCCACAAGCAGCCTCCCTGCTTGTTTGCCGTGCAGGGCTTCTCCGAGGCTGCCATTGTGCATATATTCATATATAATCATCATGTCGGAATCATTATGAAGAAAGCCTAGTAACCGAACAACATTTCGATGCCTTAGCTTCCCCAAGAGGTTCACCTCTCCGACAAAATCACTGCTGCTTCCTGTTTCGATGTCTGTTCCTGATCTCCATAGCTTCTTTACTGCAACGACCGTGTTTGAACTGGGCATCTCAGCTTTGTAAACAGTCCCAGTTGCTCCCATTCCAATCACGTTTGACTCCTTTATGCAAGCTAGAATGTCAGAACTAGTGAAACCAAGCCTCTGGTAAGCCATCAATCTCCATGGCCACTCTCCACTGCCCATTTCGTAACTTTTTTCGAAGCAGCTTCCGTTTGAATACCACCTTTTATAGAGAAGTCGAGCACCGACTAACGCAATCCCAACTGCTAAAACTGATGAAATCCCAATGAGCCATCCGGCGACTATGCGCTTTGTATGCACATTTCCTTGCCCCGACGCATTTTGCAAACTGTGGCTACATGGAGGAAGGACACCGCCACAGAGACCCACATTCCCGACGAGATCAGCCGGATTGATGGTTCTTAGCACGCCATTTGCTGGAACAGGACCTTCTAGCTTGTTATGCGAGACATTCAGCATCTCTAAGGCAGGGGAGGAGCCAAAATTCTCAGGTAATCGACCAGTTAAAGAGTTGTTTGATAGATCAAGAACGGCCAGCGCAGGCATCGTTGCAACTGCTTTTGGGATTTCCCCAGTCAATCCGTTGTTCTTAAGATTCAAATTTACAAGTTTCTCACATGAAGCAATGGTAGCTGGAATGGAACCAGAGAAATGGTTTGATGAGAGATCAAGCGAAGAAAGTGAAGGACGGTCCTGGAATTGGTCAGGGATTTCACCTTCGAAGTTATTGTTTGAGGCCATGAAGGTTTGTAGATTTTGAATAGAAAGAACTGTGGAAGGAAGAGAGGATTGCAGTCGGTTTCGTGAGACATCGATGAAGGAAAGTGATGAAGAAAGGGCTAGATCAATTGGGATTTTACCAGTGAGGCTATTATTTGCTAACTCTAACCTCTGAAGCTTCCCTAATTTGCCAAGTCCAACTGGAATTGCCCCAGAAATAAAATTGTTTTGCATGCGTACACGAACAAGAGAGGAACATGATGATAAAGATTCAGGAATCGGACCTGAGAAGGAATTGTTGAAGAGAATGAGCTTGGTGAGATTACCACCATTACACAAGCTTGCTGGAATCTCTCCAGATAATGAATTGGATGATACGTCCAACCATTGCAATGGTGAATTCTTGCCGAGATCTCTTGGGAGTGGACCAGACAGTGAATTGCTCCACAGCTCAAGCACCGCTAACTGAGTCAACCCTCCAACTCCAGCAGGAACTGAACCTGACAGCTTGTTGGACATCAGATTTAAGAGCTGCAGATTTTTCAAATTCACAATCTCAGCAGGAATTTCTCCTGATAAATTATTGTCAGAGAGGTCTAACAGTTGCAGTGAAGTGATGTTCCCAATCGCGGCTGGAAGCTCGCCTTCAAGATTATTCTGATACAGGAATACAGTCTCAAGTGCCTTGAGTCTCCCCAATTCAGCTGGAATCTCACCACTAAGATTGCCAACTGCCAGATCAAGATACTTCAGATTCGTGAGATTTCCAAACTCTGCTGGAATTCCACCTTCAAACTCATTGTATCCTATAATTATTTTCTCCAGTGATGAAAGCAGCCCCAGCTCTGCTGGTAATTGGCCAGTGAGACTATTCCCAGAAAGGCCAAGAAACCTCAGCTTTTGCAAGTTCTTGAAAGATTTTGGAATGGAACCCTCAAAGAAACTCCCTCTGAGATCAAGAGTCTCTAGTGAAGTCGCATTGCCAAGATCCTCGGGAATAACTCCAGAGAAATTATTGCTCGAGGCATTTAGCAAAGTCAGACCAGCTGCTCTTCCGAGACCAGCAGGGAAGCTACCAATAAATAAGTTCTGGCTCACATCAATGTCTTTCAGTGAAGTGAGATTGGATATAGCTTTCGTCAACGATGAAGAGAACCCATTGCAGCACAGGTTTAGAGAAGTCAAACTCTCCAGTCTTTGGATGTCATCGGATACATGCCCGCTGAGATTCATGTGGGAGAGATCAAGCTTTTCAACAGCTCCATTCAAGTTGCACCGAACCCCAGCCCAGTTACAATGAGCTGAACTATTGGACAATTTCCAATCTCGAAGACTATTCAACGGATCTAGAAGACCAGCTTTCAGAGATAGCAAAGCTGACACTTGATCACCCAACACCTTTTTCTCAACCACCACCACAGCAGAACCGATCCCGAAGCAACAGTAGAACAGCAGAACCAGGACTCCCAACTGCAAATTGCTCTTTTCCATTGGCTTTGTAGGCAGTCTATCAGTTCTCCACCATTTCAGTGACAACAGTTGGTGAAAGTTGGAGCGCCTCAGAGAGAGGCAGAGAGCTGTTGTGGGAAGAAATGGAGAGGAGATCAATTTGCATAAGAGTAGGTATATAAGTAACAAAGAAATGGTGATTAGTATAATAATCATAGAGGGAGCTCGTGAGGTCTTGGGTTCCGCAACAGCTGTTAATCAGCAAGCAATGACAGGGAAGCTTTTGGACTCATTGGAAGCTTCTCCGACATTAAACATGGCTAGAGAATGTGTTTTTTGATTCTTACTCTTGTTGTATATAAGCACATTCTTCTACTTCTGCTGTAGTAATAGCCAACAGCTTGAAGTGGCAGGCCATCATTTTTTTCAGGGGTTGAAATCTTCTAGATCCACAACTAGTTTTTTCACCGTTGTTATTAAACCCGACTCGACTCGTAACGACTCGACGGATTAACCCGGGATCGGGTCGAGAGACCCGGCTGACCAAAACCTAGCTCACATCAACTATGATTGACACTTAGATTCAGTAGTGTAGTAGGGTAACTTCTAAGTATTGACAAGAATGTAGGAATCATGATATTGGTGTGCATGTGACCCATATTTTGCCAATAAAAACCCACATGGTTTCTACTAAATTATGCTGCTCTCTCTCCAAATAATTCATTAAAAGAAATCGAAACCAACTCTGATGATCACACTGCCTGGCTCAATTATTATTCTGAAGACTTCAGATCAACATCACAGTTCATGGATTAATCAATCAATTAATTGGCTCCAATCACACCCTTAGTGGGTTAGTTACTTGTTATGATTGAGTAAGAAAGAATCTTTCCATGTTATCTGGAAAACCCATCACACAAACAAGTCCACTACCACTAAGGTTGATGCTGATTCAAGTGGATACAAAATTTTTAGACTCGATCAGATTTCTTGTTAAATATAGATTATCAATCTTTTCTACTCGGGTTTAACTTCAAACTTGAATTCAAATTCTATAATCCAGGTTATTCAGTGTATAATTAGCTTGTATCGAGTGTGTGCTCTGGAATATGGAGGCGAAAAATGTCAAGAAAAGATAATTAAATAGATAAAATGCAAGGAAGTGATCCACACTATCCCACCAACAGCCAGTTCTTTTCAAGATTGGTTTTTTTTAATGACAATTGGAGGAGAGAGTGGAGAGTTATGTCAAATTTCACATGCACACATGTGGAGGTAATTTTAATTTATTTTATTTTATTTTATAAAGTGGGAGCAGAGGATTGGTGACATTGTAGCAGTAATGCTTTTATTTTTCTAATCTGTATTTGTTGAAATGAATTAAGAAAATGGGAGCCATGTGGAGCAGCAGCAGCTTCCCAGGGAGCTTGCCCTGTTTCCTGCTTCCTATTATTAGAGAGAGAGAGGGGGGCGGAAGGAAGAGGGTTGCTCATATTTATTTACATAAAGAAATGAAAACAAATACAGACATGTATGGATTGAAAAATGGTAGCACAGTGATGATTCGGAGAGTTCATGGGGGTGGAGGTGAAGGACATGAGGTGTTCCACATGGATTTATGCCATGGCAAAAGTGTGTTTATGACCCTTCAAGGAATACAATACATCATGCATGCAGTAGTGAGAGGAAATACGGTTGTCAATTCCGTTATGTTTTGCTTGGAATGACTGATGTATTTTATTTTATTTTAAAAAATAGAACAAATCCGAGTAAATTTTATCTCGCTCAAAATTCAATTTATTTCAAAAATTTCGTTCAAATTTGGGTCGGAACGTTCCTATTTTCATTACGCCTATTCCGTTCTAGTTAAATAGTATTTTTTTTAAATAATAAATAATTTTATAATATTAATTATATCTCTTAATCCAATCGTTAGATTGAGATGAAATTTTATAAGAAATCTCTTGATATTTTATAGCTTATGTTTGAAATTTAAATTGAACAATTCTAAATGAATTTTTTTTTAGATTTGAATTAAATTTTTTTTGAATATAAACATAAACATAAACAATAACAATGCAACCCTAAAATGAAAACATCAACATATATCAAAAATAAAACATTGTATTTCAAATGAAAAAATGAGAGAACAATCGAAAATAAAATTGACAACATTGAGAGGAATAGAAGGATGAGACAAGAGGGTAGCTGCCCGCCCATGTGCCACAAGCTTGAGGTGGATGATGCTACGAGTGGCATTTGCTGCGCAAGTTTTTGTTGCATGGAAGTACGGCGTAACACAGAACAAGATGAAATAACTTTGAAATTAAATTTTCTGTTTTCAAAATAATAACCACACAGAAAAATGTATCCTCTATTTCCCCTGTTCGTGTCATAACACTGAAAAATAATTTCAAATACACACACAAAATAAAAATAACCCTGCTGTTTAAAAAATAATTTCTAAAACATAGTGAAAAAACAACTTCATGTAGAACGACAGGTACTTGTAGACAATATTATGTACTGGTTGAAGTTTTGTTTTAAATAGTTTTTAAAAATGTTTTTTGACATCAATACATAAATTAAAATTATGTGTTTTATTTATATTTTTTAAAAAATCATTTTAGACATCAAAACATCAAAATGATCTAAAAACATAAAATTTTATTAATTTAAACTTAATAATTTCAAAACACAGTAAAATTTTCAACTTCTTTTGCAGAACATACTTTTAAAAAGAGCATTCGCAGACACATATTATATGTTGCAAGAGGTGGGCATGCGAGTAGATGGAGTGATTTTTCCACCTCAAGCAAGCCCATGATTTTGGACTGACTTGCATGGCTCGATCCACCGATCCAAAAGCAAGTAGGCCCATCAAGTAGTATTAGGCCCATTAGAAGCAGAGATTTTTCCAACTCTGCATGGGACAGGCTCGAGCCAGGACTTACGGCAGGAAAATCTTAACATGTGTTAGCGACCAGTCCTTGTGGTTTTGGTGCTAAGAATGTGAATGGCTGTCATCGTTACACACCATCTCTCCCCTCATAACACCATACCCATACAGCAAGCACTGTTCTGAGGTCTCTTTATTATACTCTCTCTCTCTGTCTCTGAAGATTCTATAACTTCATTACTCCCACTGCAATGGCAGCTCTGCAGTCTCTTGCATCAGCCTCTCCTGTGGCGCAGCACTTGCAGCACCAGCCCCGTTCTTTCTCAGGTACTTGGTTACTTTTCTCTAGCAGAACTGCTTGAATTCACCCATCTTCTTTGTTAGATTCTTTGTTAGAATTGTGCAATATGGTAGAGCTAACTTCGTGGTTTTCCGAATCCAAAACGGTAAGGTAATTAAGGGTATCCTCGAGTCAGCTTGCGCGTTAATTGAGACTATGTCACCGTATTTCAGTTTGCTAGTGTATTTGCGAAACCTCTAATCTCTAAGTCTAGCCTGGTTTTTTGCAGGCTCGGGATCTTGGGCTGTGAATAAGAGTTCCTTCTCCCTATTCCATGGCCAGTCTTTGTACTTGCCTCGCCTGCGGTCGCCCTTGATCAGGCGAAAGTTGCAGGCCTCTGGACTTGTTACTATGATGGTGAAACCATCAATTCAGTTTGTTCAAGGGGCGGATGAACAGACTGTGCCAGACGTGAGGCTTACTAAGTCGAGAGATGGTTCGAATGGCATGGCGATATTCACCTTCGATGAACCTTCAGTTTTTGACTCATCTGCTGAAGTTGGTGATATCACTGGTTTTTACATGATTGATGAGGAAGGGGGTTCTTCAATCAGTTGATGTTAATGCCAAATTCGTCAATGGCAAGCCAGCAAGAATTGAAGCCAAATATATCATGCGGACTCCTAGAGAGTGGGACCGGTTCATGAGATTCATGGAGAGATATGCCAATGCAAATGGCCTACAGTTCGTCAAGAAATGAGGCAATGCGCACCCTTTCCATTCCCTTCTTTCTTTCATCTGTCCTCTTACTGTTTTCTAAATAGCTCAAAAGCAAAACTTGAAGACATTTGTTGATGCTCAGTTGGGTTGCCTGCAGCATCACATTCTGCCTCTCTTTAACAAATTTTGCAGTTCTGTAGTGGTGCACGCTTCCACTTCCTTGCATTACTTCATATGTGTAAGTGAGATGGCTAGGGTTTCGGAACCTGTGCCTCTCATGTGTAAAATCTACTGTTTGAAATTCCAATTTGAGATAAGATGGATGGATGTTCATTAAGGTAAAGTTCTTAGTTGTGGGGTGCAACCCAGTGATTTTTTTTTTTTTTTTTGGTAATGATCGGGGCTTTACGCCCTTCTAAATTAATCGAGGAATAGTAGACCCAATAAGGTCATAGTACAGCAAAGTATAAATACCGGACGGAGGATCAGTCATAATGTCCGAACCTCTGTCTAACAAATCTCTAGATAAACCAAAATTAGCCAACCAATCAGCCACACAATTGGCCTCCCTATAAACATGAATTAAATCAACCTCCCATTCTCTACCCAACATATCCTTAATCTGCATAATAAGATTATAGTTTCTATCAACCCCCCCACTTTCAGCCTTAAGAAGCCTAACTACAACCTTGGAGTCTGATTCCAAGATCACCTTTCGAAACCCTTTCTCCCATGTAAGTTGTAACCCAACATAGATAGCCCATAGCTCCGCAGTCACAGACGAACAAGTACCAATATTTCTTGCAAATCCTCCTTTCCAAGAACCCATATGGTCTCGAATTACTCCTCCAGCACCTGCCTTCCCTGGGTTACCCTTACTACACCCATCCACGTTAAGTTTAACCCATTCTTCATCTGGGTGCAACCCAGTGATTGATTAGCCATGGATATGTATCTTCTTTAACGTTGTTTACTTCCTCGCATCTCTTTGCAAATCATTCCCCTTCAAAATAGAAATCTGATGGCACATATTCGTAGCCTCCAAGCCTGTTTATCATGGATAATCTGCTTCATTTGTGTGTTTTTGCTCAAGAATGAAGGGTAGTAAAACTTTATTAACTGGGAAAAAATGCACTCAGAGTTCAATTGTACATTAAACTTCAACTTAAAAAAGATTAACTTTCTTTATCAATGGAAACTCCACCAATTCTCAGTGATCATGATCCTCTGAGGCAATACTAAAAACAAGTAAAAGCAAACTACTGCAGTTCACCAAAACGCTTCCAGGTCACTGCAACTTATAAAAGATAACTTTCTCCATTAATGCAAAGCTCCACCAGCTCTCAATGATCATAATCCTGTGAGGCAATCTACTAGCAAGAAAAGGAAGATATCGTGGTTCACAAAACCGGCACCGCCCATGTCACTTCCAGGTCACTGAGATGGGGCTTCTGACCCTGTAAAGTCCATGTTCAGAGTGCACCCATGTCAAATGCCCTTGTGCGAAGTCTACCTCTCCTCTTCGTGCTTTATTTCTTGATATGGACCATACTTTGTAGCTCAAACTTTGATTTACGTGCTTGAAAACTAGCCTTTGAGGTCTTACTCTCACTTTGACTCCTTCAGGCGCTGAAACTTCCACCGAGTAGATGGAATTAGGACTTCCAACATTCGTTACTTGCCTCTTTATCATCTTGCTTGTTGTTCCGTGCTTGAAGATAATGGAGATGGAAGGATAATTGAGGCTGAAGCCCCTGTTCATCTGCAACAAATCATTGCAACTAACATTCCTGTGTGTGATAGTAAAAATGTCTGATCTTGTGTATCTGAGTGTGCATAGATGAGTGACATAATCATCTGGCCTGATATCATATACGAGTCCTGGACCCAGGGCTCTTTCTGGGTTTACATGTCCAGCTCCAATGGCGAAAACTCCTGCCGGTTTATCTCCATCCATAATCGGATGTCCTGCATGGTCAGTTACATCTGCAGTAGTCATTATTGCAGATTTAACAGCTGCAGGACTCCATCTGGGGTGAGCTGAGCGGATGAGTGCAGCAATCCCACTAACATGGGGACAAGCCATGGATGTCCCTGACATGACAGTGAAAGTTTGTCCTTCTTGGGTCTTCTGGGAGACTGGACGGACCCAAATTTTGAGGCCAGGCTGCAATTATGTTTACTCCCGGTGCAATCACGTCTGGTTTGAGGATGGAGGGGTTAGAGTAGCTTGGTCCTCGAGCTGAAAACTGCGCTACTGCCGGTGCTCTAGATTTCCCGATGACAGTTCCTCCGTATACAATTCGAGCTCCAGGTTTACTCGTAGAGTTTATGTAAGCTTTCAAGCGAACTGCTTCGTCAAAACCAATCAATGTTGCAGGCAAGACGTGGACATCGACCGAGTCCTCCTCCAGATTGATCGCGGTATTGGCTAAGATCATTGCAGCCCCACCAGATTCCTTCACAGCAAGCCCTTTTTCTGTCCTCCCATTAACACCTCTGTCACAGACCACCATTTTTCCCTGAACTTTTTCCCTTGGGAGAGAGCCTCTGAAACAAAATTCGCTCCCGTTGTCCCCGCCAGTTACATAAACCAGCTCAAGTTCTTTTGTGGTGCTTGCAAACCGGTTCCCGGGATACATGGATTCTCCATAGAGGAATTGTCCACTTTCCAGTTGGACAATAGCTGGAAATTTCCTGTCAAGTGTGCTTGCACCAATTGTAGCAATCCATGGAGCTTCATTAGAAACTGAGTTTTGGATGGGGCCATTGTTTCCTGCTGCACATACAACTGAAATCCCATGCTCCATTGCTCGAAAACTGCCAATTGCAATGGTATCTGCAAAAAGTGGCAAATGGAAAGCCACCCAGAGAGAGGGAGAGGACATCAACTCCATCTCTAATCGCAGCGTCCATTGCTGCTAGGATATCAGAGCTGTAGCAACCACTGAACCAGCATACTTTGTACACTGCAATGTGTGCTCCAGGGGCCATGCCTCGAGCCACACCGGAACCTAGACCAAGCACACTCGCCGTCGGGACTGAAACTCCTCCGGCTGTGGATGTTGTGTGAGTGCCATGTCCATGCGAATCTCTTGGTGACGCATACTCCTGGACAGTTTCTGGTGAGGCTGAGGTAGAAGCCATACGGTGACCTTTAGTGAAGAACCTTGCACCAATGAGTTTTCTATTACAGCTTGACGAACTAAAGTCTTGCCCTTCCTGGCAAATCCCCCGCCACTTCTTGGGAACCGGAGGCATTCCTCGATCACTGAAACTTGGACTCTCGGGCCAAACTCCAGTGTCAAGCACCCCAATTATCACTCCACGACCAAATCCAGACTTGTACCAAGCATCTTCTCTTGTGGGGCCAAGTCCCAAGAACTTGTAGGAATATGTTGTCTGGAGTTGGAACCTCATGTCTGGTCTGATAGCAACAACATCAGGCAACTTTTGCAATGATTCCATCTCCGATTCAGAGAGCATGGCCGCAAAACCCTCCATGGCAGAACTGTAAGAGTAAAGAAGCCGAGAGGAATGGTGCTCTTCAGGCGAAACAGTTCTTTCAAGAAACGAGAGATGCCATCGAAACTTGGAGGCGAACAAAGGCCTTGTTGTGCCATGTGGATGGAGCTGGACAATGTAGGTTTGGAGCACTGTGTGTGCATGGAGGAAGGCAAAGAAGTTGAAAAAAAGGATGGAAAAGAAAGGGATGTACTTTAGATTCCTTAGACATGTTAAAGACCACAGTTCTGCAAGGATTCTGATGCATGATTTGGGGAAAGAATTGCGGGGTATTTGAAGGAGCTGGGATGAGAAACTTGGGCAGCAGTTCTTGGCTCTGAGTAAGAATACGAAACTCGTGAAATTTAAGAGCTCTTCATCACGAGGATCCTTTGTTTATAGAAAATAAGAGCAAGGCTCTCTTGTTTCTTGAGGAGCTATATTCGTAGTCCATGTCCTCTGGTTTCACGAGATGTTTTTGCTAGATTTAATGCATGTTATAGGCGTCAGATTCCAAGTCTATGAATCTTGGTCTGATCATGAGTTTATTGGCTTTGTCTCTGTCCGTTTGGTCGGATGATAAAAGGTATTTTGTAAACCAGCTCGCATGTTAATTGAGACAAGGTTTTCTCATCAAATGATCTTAAACAGTACCCCACATCGACTCGATGCATTCAAATGAAAAATACCTCTTAATCACAAGGTTAATCCTTGAAGTTGGTTTGTTCTATCTATGAGTTGACCGTATAGAATTTGTAATAAATTGAGTAAGAAGCTGCGAGGACGTATTGGGAAGGCGAGGAAATTGACAGAGAGCTCATTAAATGCCAAGTTCTAAGTGCATTTATGCACACGCTCTACGCTTGCTTTCTCTGGCTCCCCTCTCCCCGTGCAGCTTGTGCATGTCTGCGTGTATTCTTCTCCCCGTGCCATTCATTGCCACTGGCCATGGAAAAGATCAGACAGAATCAGGGTTGTGCCAGTGGTATTATTTCCTTTTATTTTGCACATTATTAGCTGTGCTAGGGAGCTCTGTGTTCTGAGAGATGCTGGGATTCTACGTCCTGACAAACAACACCTCCAACCCAGAAGTCTAAGCTAACGATGGTGGCTGTTTATGATTAAGCGGGTGGCTGTTTAAGCTAATTAACTTTCATCTGCAAAATATGTTTGCTCTTATTAAATTTCTTACACCATCTTCTTGAGTAAAATTCCAATGCAGAGGGTAGCCTGTATGAACAGGACCAGACATGCTGATTTGATCAGAGAATCCATGAAACGAGCCTAGAACGGTATAGTCCGAGGGGGCAAAACGTATTGCAATCGACCTGGTAACAATTGCCCCAAACCTACTGACTAAATCAAGTTGGACCGGAGAGATAAAATGGTGGCTCATCCGTGCTTGCAAAATAAAATAAAAATGCAGTGCTAACACTTGTTGCCAAACCAAGCAGCTCCAGGCTAAGAAATACCATCATTTTCTATTTGTCATTGTTCGAGCGAAGAACCCCTTGCAGGTCTCATTAATCCAGCAGCTTGTTTGCTGGCACAAAACAGGAGCAAAATCAAGATAGGACTACGTCTCTTTTCTTTTTTGAATGACTGATAGGACTACGTCCGCTGCCCACTTCCCCCAATAAGGCTCAAGATGTTTTTCAACACTCATTTATTATTTCTTGCATTAAAAATCAGAAACAAAAAATATTGATATTTCACTACAATACAGTAAAAAAAATCGCTGCTTAGCAAAACAAATGATGCAGGTGGAGAAGAAAACCTATGATATAAGTATATTAGAAGCAGTGATTGTATATTTTGGATTAAAACAAGGATCTGTGCCTGATAAACTTCATTATAGTTTTTCTACAGTCTTCATCTCTTGACAATGGTCCATACCTTATCTGCCCCAGCCAGGATGGGCCTGCTTTGCTCTATGCTCTGTAGCTTCCATTGGAAATTACTCAAACTTCTATTGCTATATCATCAGCTCTACATCATGACTGGCCTCTTCGCTCATTCTTCCATGAGTTTTTTGCAGCTTCCGCAGATGAACCACCAGAATCAGCATTGCCATCCTTTGGTTTTGAGAAGAAAGGATCCCACTCGTGACCTCCCACCTCACGCTGCCCTTCTTCTAGCAATGCATATTTCCAACTGTTCTCCTCCACAAAATTATCATATTCTGTACGGCCTTCAATTATATTCTTCCTCAATCTTGTAACTTTGTCTATGATTGCCTGTACGGCGACATCAAAAGCATCTTTGAGAGTCTCCAATTTTGAGCGAGGATCTGCATATATAAGGGATGGAATGAGGTTTATAACATTCTCCCTCAAGATCTTGACCTGCTCAGGAGAAATTTGACTAAGCCGTTCTTCAATGCTAACATTTCTCTTACGGATATCATCCTCTGGAATGAACACTGAATATGTAGTATAATTCTTTGGAAGATGCCAAGTATACTGCGTGTAAGCAGAACCAGGATGGAAGAAGACAGGAATGCAACCTGCCAGCATTGAGTCGAAAGGCTGATCTCCGCGTGTAAGAATCACCTTGAGGCTGGAGACAGAAAAGAGAACTCTGAAACATCTGCATTATGCTGCTTGGTGAATGACACTTGCTCTCCCCAAAATCACATTCCAACAGCTTGCCCATCTCTGACTTCTTGCACTGATCTATGATCTGTCCTCTGATTGATTTGGGGTTATCAGGGCGTGGTGCCCCGGCAAAAGAAAAGAGCCATTTCCTCTCTAATTTCCTCATTCGGTCTTGCCAAATAAACACATCAGCATCCTTTGCAGGGTGGAAATAGGTCGGATAAGGAATGCCAAAATCATTAGCATTCCATGGACTTGATTCGACAACAAGCATTGACATATTTTTTGCAGCTGGCAAAAATAGAAGCTTATTACCCCAATCCGATTCTTCATCCGTTAGTCTCCTGAAATCCCATGTTATCCTCCCAGCAACCAGAAAATGATCCCTGCCTTGCATGATCCCCCACTCTGGCCTCTTCATGAGCCATTCAACCAAATCAAGTGAAGCAGCATCCCTCCTCGAAACATTGTGCCCCCAAAGATACCTGGCAATATCAAACCCCGCATAAAATGGCACAAAAATCGCAGCAGCAACAGAAGAATCATTTGTCAAGCACTCGTACTGCTTCATCCTATTACTAAATATCACATCTACTGCGAACTGATTTGTGGCATACCAGCCTGTATTTGAAAACACCCCTTCAACATTCTCCAGTGGGGGTCCCATTCCAGCATCAGTTGTGAACTTGCACATATTGGTCCAAAGACTCAAACTCCTACACTCCTTCAACATATCCTCATTGAACCTAGAAGGCAAATCATGGACATAAATATACCTCCCTCCACACGGATCACTCTTATTTTCCACCGTTCTCAAAGCTCTCGTAAAAGGGAACTTCTCAATCTTTTGACTACTAGTAGAGGTAGTTTCTAATCGGGTGGTTTCAATACTACTAGGAGTAACATTTGATGGGATGATCTCACTAGTACTACCACTATGGGCTACTTTTCACAGGGTTGTCTGGTAACCGATCATAGGTTACAAAACCAGGGGTTTTTGATTCTGGGTTTATCGGGGCTGGATCCAATTTGACAGATTCATTAACAGCACTACCTGCTAGCACAACAAAGTGGAAATACAACAAAAAAATCCAAAAAAAGGCAGAAAGCGAAGCCAACAAACAAAGGCGGTTATGTTGATTCTTTCCTCCCCCTTTCTCCATCAGCTCAGAGGAAACACTTGTCGGAGACCGGCGTCTCATCGAAAAATCCTAACACTCTAAACCTCAAACCCCAAATCAGTCACTACCTAAATTCAACATTTTTAATCTCACAATCCTCTAACACAAGAAACCCAGTTCTCAAAATCCCAACAGCAGAAATCAGCCAAAACTGAAGAAATAAAATATCCAAACTTTATCAGTACTTATGCTGCATCTAGTACTGATAAAAGTACAAAAATTGAGAGAGATCTCAACAGTTTTAGAGCCCAACTTATGATTACAGGAACCCCAAACAGACTTTGTGTTTCTTTCCTGAGAAATTGATTTACAGATAGCATAAGCATGAATCACTCCTTTTTCACTGATGAAAGTAGACAATCTTTCACCATTTTTCACATTGAAAAAAAGAAAGGGAAAGGCTTTTGCTTTGGCAAATCAAAAGGGAAGAAGAAGAAGCTTTGGTGAAAGATAGAATGGGACTTACAGAGATTGGATTGGCAGAGAATTGAAGATGATACAGAGGTGGGAGAGGGAGGAGAGACGAAGTGGGAAATAAGGAAACTGAACGCGTAAAATAAGACACAGAGGTGGAGGCGCACGTTAGATTTTTTGTAAAACTAGGAGGCTGTCTTTTGTCGGTAGCCTGTGGGATCTTGCCACGTGGAATAAAGAGTTGATGTGTCGGTTGATGAAAGCTGATTTCACTTCCTGGAATATGGTGTTGAATTGAGGTGATTTGTCCTGTTAGTTTAATAATTCCAGTGTTTGATTTCTTGTGATAACCTTTAAATTATTCTTTATTTTAAAAAATTAAACTAATGTGTTTTTAAATAATTTAAAATTATTGATGTTAAAAAAACAAAAATATTATCTTCATATTTTTTAAATTAAAAAATATTTTTAAAAATATTCAACATCATAGTATCAAACATATAATTATTAAAATAAATATATATCTATAAAATAATAAATAATTCAGTTGGTCTTTATAATAACATAGCTCCACTTCTCACACTAATAGTCCACACCTAACATGCATTTCAAAAACAAATTTGAAAAAAAAATCAAAAAACAATATTTTTATTTTAAATTATTTTTTAGTATTTTCAGATATTTTGATGTACTAATATTAAAAATATAATTTAAAAATAAAAAAAATATATTATTTTTAAATAAAAACTAATTTAAAAAATAACTTTAACTATACTGATTAGCACTAATTTCTTAGTTATTAATTGTAAATTATAGAGTTCTATTTATGATAATACTAGTCCAATTAATTACTAACGCCAACTCTTCAATCATCAATTTTATTTTTATGGTTATTTCACCGCAATTATGAGTTTAATATTTATTATATGGTTTTACAAGATACTATAATTTATATTTTTTAAAAATATAAAAATTATGGCAATATTAAACACACGGTAATAATAACGCTAACTCTTTAACTGCTTGATTTATTGACCGTGGGTTGTAGAATTTACAAGAGTTTGATGCTGAAAGTTGTGTTTTGTTTGCAGGCAAACCAATGAAACAAGCCATCTGGTGAGTTCGTGAGCGTACACGTGGATATCTGCAGTCGAGCTGAAGGTGAGAAGGGTAATTTACAATGTTGATGAACTTTCAACGTGGGATGTGGGGTTCTTTCCAGCAAAATTTGTGGGATTTTGCCCAATACAGCTACCTCCCCTACTTTGTCGTCATGTACTGAGATGGAAACGCACCGTTTTCCACCGTCTTTTTTCACTGTAGATTGATTAAACACCTTTTATTTCCAAATAAAATAAATAAACTTGTCCTTAATTTTTTTCATTTTCCACTATTTTTTCTAATTATATATATCATTTCGATTTTGATAAAAGAATACGAATGTGTGTCTATTTGATAATTTGATAAAAATAAAAACGAATAATATAATACTAATAATATTAAAATGTGAATACAAAGATAAAATTAATTTTAAAAGTATTTAAAAAACAATTATTTTATTTTTTATTTTAAATTAAAAAAAAATATATTTTTATTATTATTTTTATGTGTTAATGTCAAAAATAATTTTTTAAAAATAAAAAAATATCATTTTAATATATTTTTGAATAAAAAATATTTTAAAAAAAAATAAAGAATACTTTAACCATGAATTACATAGTCCCTGTCTTGGACGAGGAAATTTTCAAATCATTTAGCTGGCAAACAGCAATGTTTGTCTTGGATTAGTAAACTCAGGACACGTTTTCTTTTCTCTCTCTCCGTGATGAACCTAAAGGAACATGTGCGGGATTATGATGATGATTACTTTTTAAAAAAAAATAATTTGAAAATATATTAAAATAATAAATGATTGTGTAATTAAAAAAAAATTATATTACTATATCAAAATAATCTAAAAATACTAAAAAATATTTTTTAATAAAAAAAACTGTTTTTTTTTCAAAAGCATTTATGAAATGTGAAAACAAACATGTTCTTAAACTAACATTGATATTAAAGACGTGTTTGACATAATTTTTATTTCTATTTTTAATGTATTTCTGTCTTGAAAAGATTTTAAATTGATTTTTATGTGTTTTTTATAATTTTAACGCGTCGACATAAAAAAAAAATCAAATGAAAAGTTATCTTGAAAATCACACTACTAGTATCTTTTTGTTTGATTAGAGTATGAGAAGCATGATTCCTAACATAAGAGGGTTGTTAGAAAATAATCTTCTAGCACGTAAAATACTAAACTTGTGTTTCATAATGTGGTGAGTGTTTCATAAGAAAATTGTTTTATTTCTTACTTTAAAAAATATAAGACTTGATGATTTTAATATATAAAAAAATATTAATTTGATATTTTTAAATGTAAATAAGTTTTAAAAACAGAATCTAAACTCAACAATATACATCTTTTTAAAACTAGAGTTAATTGGACTATATAATTATGTTTGAAATACATAAGCACACACAAAGACAACAAGGGACATAGGAAGCATAAACTTTAGAAAAGAAATAAACAATGGATTTAGGTCCTATTTGATATTGCATTTTAAAAGTATTTTTGAAAAAAAAAGAATTTTTTTATTTTATTTTTTATATTAAATTAAAAAGTTTTTGGTGTTTTTATATAATTTTCACGTGCTGATGTCAGAAATAATCTTTAAAAAAAAAAAAAATATATATATTTTTTTGATGCATTTTTAAATGAAAATCACTCTTACAAACAATATCAACTACATTCCAAAACAGGCACTTAGTGGATGTTTGAGAGTGTGGTAATCATTGTTTTTTAAAGTCTATATATTTTTTGGAAATATATTAAAATAACATATTTTTATATTTTTTAAAAAATTATTTTTGATACGTCAAAATGATCTAAATACATGATTTTTTTTTAAAATAATATAATAAATGTTTTCAAAAATATTTCTAAAATACAAAAATAAAGATACTCAACACCATCCACCCCATGAAGCCAAAGCCAAAAGGGTGGCTAACCGATTATAATCAAGGAGTAATTACGGCGGAGATGGCGGCGTCTGGAAGAGCGTGACCGCTGAACGTGTTTTGTATTTGATTAATTGTGATCCTGAAACTACGATGGGTGAGGGAAGCAGGATCCTTATCATCAGGTAAAAATCAAATGCCCGTTTGACAAGTGTCCGCGATCAGAAATTCCATCTACTAATTGGACAAAATGAAATCAACGGTTTCGATTTTTGTTTTTAAAAAAATCCTCTTATCCTTGATTTTAAAAAACCCAATCCCTTACGATATAGTCAGTTTATATAAAATTGTAGTCTTAAAACTCAGTCAAAAAACTCCAGTGACAACTCATTGTATATTTATTTTGATTTGTATAAGAACATATTTGGTAATACATTTCAAAATTGTTTTTTAAAAAAAAATTAAAAAATATTATTTTTATATTATTTTCATTTATTGATATCAAAAATTAATTTTTTTAAAAAATTAAAAAAAATATTATTCTGATACATTTCTAAATGAAAAAATATTTTTTAAAACAACTGCAATCACATTCCTAAACAGATAATTAGAAAATTAGCGTCGACTCGAAATGACCTGTCAAAACCCGGGGGCCGGTTTCCAGGCTGAGCCGACCACCAAGCCGGTCTTATAAAATTTGTCATTCAACTTTGCCGGCCTCTCATCAGTGTGATTAGCTTGTTCTTATGATTTTCCAGCATGTAAAGGCGCAATCTTTTGACATAACCAATCATCGAACGGTCGTATTTTTATCAAATAAAGCGCAAAGTGATCTCCCGTGCCCCTCAATTTTCCCAAAGGAGGAATCTTCTTTTCCAAGAAATGCATATTATTTTAATTATGTACACTCGAGAGGTTTCATTTTGAAGATTTTTTAATATTGTTTTAGATTTTTATTTTAACCAATATTTATTTTAATAATCATATTTAGGAAATTAGGTGGGCAATCACCCCCCTCCACATCTTCTTTCAAAAGTAAGGGTCAACCTTAATTCCAGGCAGATACAAGGGATTAGTGAATCTAAATACAGCTAATGTAAAAATTAGTTGTCTATGGCCATGACTCGTCGCTAATGTAATATTATATATATGTTTATTTTCATGTGGAGATGTTTTTTTTTCAAGATTATGATGAATTCATAGAAAAAAAAATAAAATTAATTATGAGAATTAATTTAAAACTAATTAACCAGATATTAAAAACAAAAGAAAAAAAAAGGAAATGCTTCACTATTTAAATGAACGGTGCATACCGGTAATTAGTAATTACAATAAGCCTTCCTTGGTGCAGGTTCCATGCGTGGATCGGAGGCCTCGAAGAGTAGTCCATTCTAAACACGTACACGTATCTGTATACATACACGTGGCAGTGTTTCCTCCGATAAATTAGGGCAACATAAGCTGTAACCACCGTGGACATGTTGTGCCGGGAGGTGGAGCGCCATGCAGTTAATGTAGAAGGCAAGAGTGGGCAACCACTCACATGTTCATCGCCACACGACAATGGCAACTCAACTCCCATGTTGACGACAGAACCTTGGCTTGTTCGTTGACGAGGTTTTCCTCCATTTTAACTTCCGATGGTGGTTATTTTCTTGAACAAACAATCAGCTCTAGAAAATAAAATAAGTTTAGTGGAGATATATTACGGTTAATCTTCAACTTGTATAAGAAGAAGAAAACCCTCGAATATATTTTATTAAGTTGTTGCGAAACCCATTTATCTTATAAGAATTTTCATGAATATTTTTAAAAAATATATTTTAACAAATAATGTTTGTTTTATTTATTTATTTTTTAAAAAAAAATATCCATCACCACCATACCACCTCTTTGAAAGTCAAGATGTTCGAATGCTGCTAAATAATGTTCATGGTTATTATAATAATTAATCAGCATGTTTAGTGGGCTTGAGGTTTTGTGAAATATAGTTGACTCGGAGGATATAAATTAAGTATTTAAGGGGATGATATGATGATAGAGGATTTGTGATTTGCACAGCAAGTTTCGAGTTTGAGTTAGAATATGCATATTTTATAAGAGTTTAAGACAACCGAGATTTTATTCATTCACTTAGATCTATAAAATATATTTTACAGAGATGAAGTTTCCTCGCATTAAAAAAAAATATATAAATAATGTTTTATGATTTTATCATACAAAGAGAAAGGCTGTTTTAAGTAGTGTTGTAAGTTCCGTTCGTTCGTACCGGAACGCCCGCTCGAAGCAAATCCCGGGAACAAAACGATGACGCTTTTTGTTCGGTAAAAATTCGGTCAAGCACGGTAAATCCGGCTAAATTCGTACGGAACGCTCCGATTCGTCAGACGGCGTTCCGTTCGGGATCATAAAAAAAAAGTCGAAAACCAAATGAAGAGGGAAGTAAACGAAGAGATTCACGGGACAAATCATTTAGGACACACAGAGCTCGAACAACCCTTCTATTGGAAGCATTCTTCCGGATCTTCGGAGGCCCGGTCAGATTTTTGCTTCAAACCCTTTGGTAGACAAGATGGGTGCTTTGGATGAACAAATTCAAAAAATGGATACATGGGATTCACTTTCGGATTATTAGTGATGTGAAGGCCTTTCCGGAAGAAGATATGGTGGTGAAGCCATGGATGGACAAGGGAGGAAGAACCTTGAAAACAAGTTATTTTCATTTGAGCTCGTGGTTGGAATTTTCAAGATTCATTTCCCAGAGAAAATTGTTCTGATCGATGAAGCCTTTTCCCAGAGAAAGAAAGAGATAAGATATGCAAGTGGGACTATTTTATACTTAGTTATAAATAATAATAATAATAATAATAATAATAATAATAATAATAATAATAATAATAATAATAATAATAATAATAATAAATAACTAAATAAAAAATACGTTTCTAACTTTCTAGGGGGTTTATAAATTAATAATAATAATAATAATAATAATAATAATAATAATAATAATAATAATATTTTTTTTTGGAGGGTTAATTTTTAAATATTATTTTAAATTTCAAATCTCAAATTTGTGGGTCTTTTAATTATATTTAATTTTTTTTAATTTAAATATAATTAAAAATAATAATTTTATTGTTGGAGGGAATTTTTCAAAAGCAATTATTTAATTATATAACTTACTCCTATTTATTATATATAATTAAACTATATATAAAATACTTGAACTTTATTAAAATAAGATAAAAAAATGGTTCTTTTATTAATGATGTAGAAGATGTTTGATTTATATTTCTTTTATTTTCGAACATTTTACTTTCATAATATTTTGGAATTTTAGAGATGTTTCTAATTTTGAGATTATGTTTTTTTGACTTTGTGTTTGTATTGTATAATTTAAAGTTCATTTATATTGAATTTAAATTATACTTGTTAAATTAATATTTTATTTTTTTCATATATATTATTAAATAAATATGAGCAGTACAAAACCGGAACGGAACGCCGGAATGCACCGAAACCGGAACGTTCCGTTCCAAACAAAAAACCAGAACGGTACCCGGAACGGATTTTACAACTATGGTTTAAAGAGTTGTCAGATATGAAAAATGTCAACAAATTAAACCGGTCAACTCATCAAAAACTGAGAGAGTGAATCGAAGGATAATATGGATGTTGGTCACCCAATAAAAAAGGATGGTCGATTATCGTCTTATATTTATTTTCAATTTTTAATTGATTTATTAACAGTAAAATCTTAAATTATATAAAAATTTCATCTTCTAATTTCATAATAAATTGTAACTATCATCAAATTATATTATGACTAATTGATTTTGCAAAAATATTATGCTCACTGGTATAATTGTTTTTATTTGTATTATTTTTCTTATATTTAAATGAAAGTACTAATAAATTTGATATATATGAAAGACGCTTATTTTTATTATTTTTAAACAGTATTTTTCAACATCAATAAATCAAAACGTTTTAAAAATATTTACAAACAAAAAATAAAAAACCAAACCAAATCCTTCAACCGTGTTCCCAAACACCACGCCTTGATTGCACAAACAGCATTTCTAGATACACATTAATACAACAAGATCTATTGAAACAAAAACAACGTAAGCAAGATAAATACTAACGCAATCATCCCAAGAGACATGAGCTTAGAAGAGCCTGCTGCTTCCTCTTTATTTCTCCTACTTTTCTTTGATTTCAGCTTCATATCTTCCAAAAACAAGCTAACTCCAGGATCTCTCATGCTCACCTCACTCCCAAGCAGAATGGAATTGTTAACCCCTTGAACATTGTTGTTTATGAAAATGTTGATGCAATAACTATCCTGCGGCTCATCCCTGCCACCGTGACGGACGGTCATCGCAGCCCCGACATTTCTTCCTTTCAAGTTGACCCGATCAAACGAGCCATGGCTGCTCTCTGCGGCCATGAGATTCTGATAGGCTGCTCACAGCGACGGAGCTCTTTTAGAATGAGGAGAGGAGAGCTCATTGTAGGCTAGGCTGATCTTCCCAGCTTCATAACTTGCAATGGTTTGAGTGGTATATTTTCACTTTTCTTATGCTGCAAGGAAAGTATTGTTCTCATGGAATGACTTGAGTCACAATTTCTTGTGTTGCTTAAGCCATTGGAAATTCTGAAGGTTGCACGTGTTCTTCCAACATGGAGCTCATAGGGCATGTTACATGGAAAATAAAATCATCATCTTGTAAAAATATGCAGACCATAACCCTGGAGTACCGTAGATTCTAATCACAGTCCATAAATCAAACCCACCAGATGACTCGGTCCAAGATGAGTCACGGGGTTAGCTTAATTAACCTTGACTTGACCCATGTTAATCAATCAGCTTTGATTTTTTTAGGGCAGCTAGATCTTAGGTTGATATGTTAATAAATTAACTTCCGGCACATCACCTAATTACACTAATAAATCAACTCTCATTTTATAAAATCCTCAATTTAACTTCTGGCACCTTAGTATACATTAAAATACAATTTTAGTTTCAAAGCATAATAAAAATTTCTCCCAAACCCGTCACCTTTTTTTTCTTTTATAAGAGTTGCAAAAATGACAGGAATGTCAGACAAATCGTACGGCCCTGATGCCACCGCTGAGCATCTACAAATCAGATTATTCCTAACTACATAAACAATTAGGAAACTGGACACTCTTCAGAAACTTATGATGCCGAGGCTATGAGCTTCATAAGCTTTTACAAACGATACAACTGCAATATCCCAAGTAAAACATGATTTATTCAGATGATTGTTTCTTTCACTGTGAAAACAATGTCATTTCATCCATGTCTTAGTTCCCTCAAGAAAACCGATGGCGTCATTTGTGTTCCAAGTTTCCAAATAGCTGATGGAACATGAACATTTCAAAAAGAAGGATCAAAGAATCTTATGGGAAAGAATCAGGGGAAACCCTTTCACTGATTGTAGAGCCAAATTGTGGGCCACCCTTACGATATGAGACGAGAAACTCAATAGGGTATCCCTTCAGCTTATGTGGTACAATCTCAAGATCATTGAATGTTAAAGCTGCAAGCCAGACCCAGAGGCAAGCATGAGAAAAGAATGAAAAAACACAGCGAAAGAGGACAGCTTTAACTTACTGAACTAACCGTTTTCTGACACAACTGAATCCACAGTAAGGGCATTGATCTCATCCAGGTTGAAGATGTTTGGAGTGGGTAATGGAAATGGAACCTTGTTAATTAATAATGCTCGTGGTGTTGCAAATGCCTGCAAAAATTCATTGGACAGGTGCAATTAATTAAATGAAATTAAGATGTCAACTAGCAAGTTCAAAGTTTCTGTTTAGAAAAGATAGACAAGAGGGTTTAGAAAAGATATACAAGAGGATGCATTTCCACAAACATATCGGTGAAAGAATGCCAACTGTATGTTTATTTGGCATTGTGCATGATAGAAAATATCTGAAGTGTGAGCATGCGCATGCACATTCATGGTAATAGTGATATCTACTAGATATTACAAGTCTGTTCCAAGACCAGTATCATAGCATTTCAATACAAGTTAATTTCAGATCAAACAGCTCAAACTCAACATTATCATCTCCCCAATGCAGGTGAATAAGATACTCAATTTCAAATTACCAGGAGCCTAATGGGTTGTTCGGAACAGTTATAAAAGCACTTTCTTCTTTGGAGTAAAATTAACTTCCAGCATACTAAAGCTCACATATTTACCTTGGCAATGGGAAAAGGAACTTTCACATAGTGAGGCCATTCGCGTATCACGTCATACATAAGGTCTGCCTGCATTACAAAGAAGACTTCAGCATTTCCAGCATCATAGTACGAAAATTAACAAAATGGGAGAGAGGTTACCAATTCATGCAAGGTAAAGATTTCTGGCCCACCAAGCTCATATACTTTCCCCATACTGCTTCCATCATCTTTCAAGGCTGCAATAATTGCAGCAGCAACATCAACAACATATACAGGTTGGATTCTGCAAACAAGACCTTATTAGGAATATATACACAAAAAGTTCACAATTTCTTTTTTCATGCATAGTTCAAACATTATTGACATACTTGGTGGATCCATCTCCAATGAGTGGCAGAAAAGAATATTTTTTTGCAAAGTGGGCCCACCGATTCAAGATCCGATCCTCTGTACCAATCATCACAGCAGGTTTCATGACTGTTGCCTGTAACAAGTCAATGTATGGAAAAACTTGACTTTCAAAAAAGCAGCATGCTTAAAACCCAAAGGAGGGGGTGATGCTCGAAGATGGAGCAGGTTCTTGCATTGTATTAAATCAGCTTTGATATGCACCTCACAAACATGGTTGTCCAACTAGTTTCATTCCCTTCCCCTCTCCAATATGTTTTGGATAGCACAATGGACAAGTTAACCTTAGGAGGACATCTATTTGCATTGGGGCTGTCCCTGGGGGGAAATGCTAGAAAGTGGAGCAGTTTCTTGCATGATCTTAAATCAGCTTTGATTTGCACCTTATAAACTTGGTTGTCCAGCTCATATTTTTTCATTCCCCTCTCCAATATGTTTTGGATACCACAATGGACAGGTTAACCTTAGGAGGACATCTATGTATTTGCATCAGGGCTGTCCCTGTTATGGGAACTTTTTAAATATCTGTAAAAAGCACTTGTGCAATCTCCAGAAAAATACATGGCATTCTTATAGTACCTTACATCACAGGGCACATAGTTGAAGTTATCCAAAATAAAGGGGTTGTACCCATTCAAACCAGATTAAGAGGTTATCAATTCTAACACCCAAAATACTGCTCCAATCCCACACAACACGCGTGCGCAAGTATTGTGTGCACTAAAGAAAACTTGATCTTTCAAATAATAATGAATGTGATTGCAATTGGCTCAAGAAAAAAATAAGAGTTTATCAAACAATCAAAACATGTATCAAACAGGTGCCAAAAGCAAGCAGACAAAGCACAGCATATGCAACAAACCCTTGTCACTTCTGCTTTGAACAACAAAAAAACATTAAAACACAAATGCATGCACAATGGAGGAAATTGGAAGAGAAGATAAAGGGGTGAAAAGGAAAGGGAAGAGAACAGACATCTTTCTTTGTTTGGCAAGAATGATAAAAGGGAAAGGAGCTTCCCATTAAAATAGCAAAAATACATTCATCAGAATGTGGGTAGAAAATAGGGGAACATATAATTTTGTTGGATCAAGGTAACAGACACTTTCCACCTAAAGTAGAAGCAAATTGCTCCACTTCAAAGGAATGGGGTAGGATATTTAAATGCATGATGAAATTTTGCTTTTGGTGTTCAGATGCACCGTAGGGCTTACAGCTAAATGACAGCCCCAAAATCCCCATCTTCTTCTAAACCAAATTCACAGCCTCTATTTTACATTAAGAAACACGGCACATAAAAGGAGTATGGGTGATACAACTCCTGTGCACAAAAGCCACGAGCATCAAGATCTCGGTAGGGTTGAAACTTCGCTTCCATGATATGATCACTTAAAAAAGCCAAAATGATGCATCATTAGCATAGGCCATGGTAAAACCAAGACTAGATATTCACCTCAGGCATTTCCCTAAAAATAGCTTCCTCTCCAGCAGCCTTAGCTCGTAGCATTCTTGATGGAGATGATGCAGATGCTCCTAAGCAGGAAACTTGAATAAATCTCATGATACCTCCATGCTCTTTAGAAATCTGCAGAAGTTGAGAAAGTTAATGCAGTAAATGAGTGGAAAGCAAAAGGAAACTTCTGAATGAATTTCTTAGAGAACCGGGTTACAAATGATGGAGGCCTAAGATAATAAGACAACATAAGACATACATTGCTTCCTCAAAGTACGCATCTAGGAAAATCAGAGCATCCACAATATCATAATCCAACAGTACTATCATGATTTAACAAGAAGAGACGAATATACCATTGCGAGTTGCTTGGCCATGCCATGGTTCACTTCCTCAAAACTGTAGTTCCTTGTCTCATGATCCCTTCCTGCCAATAATAATGGAAAACTGAGTGAGTAGATTTGCAAACTCTAAGCACTAAAAAGCTCAAAGATATTACAAGTGTAGTTACCAATAAGATTAATAACAACATTGGCCTTCGCCATTACAGCCTTAATAGAATTCTCATCTCTTGGGTTGTATTTCATTGGTACTATCTGAGCAAGTCAAATGACAAGATACCAACGTTAACAGGAAAATCATCAACATGACAAAGATATGCAACAATAAAAAAAATGCTTCAGCCAGACATTATACATCATGAAAAACTATATTAATTCACCACTCTACCTGACCCAAATCACCCATCAACTTGAGGTGGCGATGACTGTCCTCAGAACCTCTAAAAGGAACAAGCACTTGGGAACCCATTTTTGCTGGAGCACAATCAAGCAAGCATTAAGAATTACTGACCAAAAAACACGTTTCAAGAGAAAGATAACAAACTATACTGCTGAAACTTAAGACTCGGATCAAGGGTGAAAAACAAAAAAGAACACATTTTGGATAGAATGGATCGTATTAGCAGTTAAGTTACAGCCATAAGAGAACAAAAGCAATGTTCTTCCCATTCAACTCACCAAGTTGTTGCACAACATATCGACCCAGGAACCCCGTTGCTCCAAACACCGTAGCAACAATTCCACTGCGCAAAAAAAAAAAACTTAAGCATTAAGACAAATTACATAATCATAATTAGCAAGAAAACATAACATTTCAATCGTTAAAAAAAAAGAGGAAAGGGAGACCTGACAGAGGATCTGCCACCGGTGCCCTTGCGTACAAGATGGCCTACACCTTTGGTAGCGAGAGAGGAAGCATGTCGTGGATGATCAGCTTCATAATCTGAAGATTGATGACTAAAAAAATAAGGAAATTAAGAACTAGGGCACGTAAATGTAAATTAAAACCCTAGAATGCCGAGGATTACGGTGATCGGAGAGCGGGTAAATTGACTTGAAAGAAGATAGTGAAGCAGCTGGCCTCAGCGATTGGTGCCCTAATCGCCTCGATATGCCTTGCATCCTTCCTGGTTAGAGAGAGAGACTTGAGAGTGAGCGTTTGGCAAGAGAGAGAGACAGGCGAGAGATGTCAGGTGAGATTTGCATTTAGACTTGGATTTCCTATGTTGCGATCCGACCCAACGTAAAGCGTCCTGGGCCAACAAAAATAGGCCCATGTATGCATGAACTGGCTGGTCCACGCATGTTTTTCAAAACCGCTCTTTTAAATCTTCTTTGATTTAAAAAATAGGCCCATTTAGACTCTTTAACCACGTACATATATATACACATTTATGTTTAAAATAAAGTCATTTTTTTTATTTTCGATTCAACAAGAAAAAAATATTATGAGACTAAATATTTTCTCTTTAAGAATTTGATAAGTTAATTCAGATTTCAAACTCAAAATTTAATTCCAAGAAATTAAAGAAATAAAACTCATTATTAGATACCAATGCTTATTAATTTTTGTAATGGTTTAAAATTTACTTTTAGCAAATAGATTTATTTTCCCCTTACGTTAAGATTATTTTCTTTTTTAAAATAAATAAATAAATATAGTTGATTACTTGTAATTACTTGAAAACTGTTATATGATATCGAGATAATTATAGCCTTGGCTGGAGTATTGCCGCATCACATTCAACTGAGGACTCAAAATCTTTTTTGCTTTCACCTCTTCTTTTTTTGACGGCTGTCACTAATCACATCTTGAAAGGGAAGAGAGAAAAAAGTGTTACTGAGGGATCGTTTCATCGTCAGCTGCATGGAAGAAACAAAGTTCAATCTCATGAAATCTCCCACGCGAATTCAAACACTTCTCCTTTAAAATTCTCAAATCCCATTTGCACATCCAAGACAATTCCAAGCCAAAACTTAATTTAGCACTTGACAAGTTATCTCAAAGAACTGATCAAGGCTCTTGTAGAAACTGCAGCAGTCTCCTTGAAGAAGAAGAAACTAACCCCCAGGTAGAAGTGAGGTAGATGGTTATAAGCCTCAACAAAAGTTTCAAAAAGAAGGGAAGATTAAATACATGCATAATAATAATAAGGCAGCAAAGAGAATTCAAAAAGAAATTGGACGACAAAATTTCTTAGCATCAAAAAGTGTCAGCCCTAACACTGAATTAGGGTGGAATGTGTGGGATTGGCATTTGACTAGTTCATCAGCTCTAATGATTTTGAAATACAAAAGCTTGCCTCAACCTAGACCCTACTTTATGGACATCACTGAACAAATTAAACTGTTCCCTCCTCCTTTTATTTGTTTATTTGTTCTCTTCTCATGTAATTATTGCCAACATTCAATTGCCCCTTCCCAACTAAACTTATTTTCTGTTGCAGAATATTGCTCAAGGGGAGTGAATTGCCTTGCCTTGCCAGGATGAATTACTTATTCCTAAAGGGACTTTGTGCAAGTACCTACACCTGTGCAACAGCTGCAAGGAAAGCAGCACTAGCCACTTCATTTTGGAACCCTTGGCCTGCTCTTGCTGACTCTGACCTGGAGGTTTTGGGCATGCCATCTTGTTCAAAAATCCGGGCCGCTTGATCTTGAAGAATACTCTGTTACCAACTTTAGAAACATGGATGATTTATCCTCTAACAGCTTTGTTGGAGTATCAAACTCTGCAACTAGACCTGCACAAAGGAACATGTTTCATGAACATTTTGTAGTGGCTCGATTATACACGTCCAATATACCCATCTCAAAAAATTGCTTAATAATGTGAAAACCACAGCAACCCCAAACAGTTGTAGTAAAAAAAACCAGATTACTCCCACAGATTAAGCTTCGAGTTTGTAACCCGAAGCCCTGAAAAAACAGTTTTGCAGATGAAACAGAACAGGTAAAACAGACAGGATCATGCTGATCTAATGATGTTTGTAGCTAGATTCTCATGAGAGGGAAAAAAACGATGTCCAAGCTAGAGGTTGTTATTGAAATTGTTAACCATGTCAAGATTCTGAGCCACACTTGCCAAGTAACCTCTTGACTCTGAACCCAAGAAACATTTAAATGGTTCTCAATCCAGATGAAAGGTTAGATTTTGACTTCATAAAACTCCTCCAAAATGAAATTTTCACTTAGTCAAATTTATTTATGTACTTGGAGTTTAAAAAAAAAGGAAGATTATACGCACCATCACTGAGAACCAAAACAAGGTCACTGTCAATGACAGTTGGGATGCGATGTGCAATTGTGCACACTGTGCAATTCTTAAACTCTGTACGGATAATCTTTTGAATGAGATTATCAGTAGCTGTATCAACAGATGCTGTCGCTTCATCAAGCACCAGAATTTTCGCCTGCTTAAGCAAAGCACGACCCAAGGCAACAAGTTGCCGCTGTCCCACACTCCAGTTATCTCCATTTTCCACAACTGCAGGTTATGCATTCAATTACAACCAGTCATTTATTTGAATGAAAAAATAAAACTTTGACAGTCAGGAGGCAGAGAACCTGATACCACTACTTTAACAATTTGTGGTGGCATACCTAGTGAGTCAAGCTTTTGCTCTTTCTGTCGGATAATCTGACCTAGTTGAGACTTATCAAGAGCCTGTGCCAAATAGTTGAACTGTTAGTTGGGGCACATCATCAAAAATGCGTACCCAAATAATTTTAAGATTTAATGCAGTTTTTGTTTTGGCATGCAGGGCAATATATTGTTAAAGGCTGGAAATCATGTCATCAAATCTACAGTGATTTGAAATTGGACCATTCAGAACATCAAGGATTGTGTAAATAAATAGAATTGCAATTTGGAATAAAAAAATTGCAATCTCAATTCCATCACAAACTAAATAAATTTATAATAATAACAATATTATGCCACGATTTCTCAGAATTCTTAACATTTCAAGATCAGACATAATTTTAATAATTCAAGCGCCACTGAGATTTTTTAAAATTCTTAAGACATTGCTCAGGAAGAAGAGAAAGACCTGCCAAATTTCCTGATCCGAATGCTCTTCAAGGGGGTCAAGGTTACCCCTAATGGTCCCTTCAAATAAAGTAGGATCCTGGGGTATGATACTCAAGTGGCTACGAAGATCATGGAGGCCAATTGAAGAAATATCGATGTTGTCTATAATGATCCTCCCACAAGCTGGTTCAATTAACCGAAATAATGCTTGTATCAGTGTAGATTTACCACTTCCAGTTCGTCCCACAATTCCAATTTTGTTCCCACCAGGAAAAGTACAGGATATCCCATGAAGCACCATAGGAAGATTCTCTCCATATCGAACCTTCAGAAATAAAAAAAGTGCTGATTGTTAAAAAAAGAAACAAATCAAAATAAAATGATCATGGCCAAAGGATAAGGGAAATCAATTCCAGAAAAAAAGGGATTATGATTCTCCTTTAGGAAATGCTTTGCAAATAACAGAAAATTCAACAGAATAAGAAATCAGACTCGAAATAATATTGAACAATTAAAAGAGGTTCCTCAACGTGACAATACACGTGCATACTGGAATAACTTAACACAATACCTTTAAATCGATCAGATCAATTGTTCCATTCTCTGGCCATGAGGATGGAGGGCGAGAATCCTCTATAACTGGTGGGGATTCACCAGGGAGTTGGCTATACTGATAGATCCTTTCAATGGAAATAATTTTATTTTCAAGCTTGCAAAAGCTAAGTATCCACCGTGATAAGCGTGCATTTAAATTAAGGCCATATGTCACAGCAAGCCCTGCCATGCCTGTAAAAAACAAGCAAATATGAATAGAAGAAGCATAAGTTCACAAATTCCAAATGTTACAAATTATCAGATAGATCAAGTAATGCACAGTAACATCCTTACTTGGATCAATACTTCCCTGAGGAAAGCTAACAAGTAAAACCATGCAGAAAGCAAATACAAAGGTTGAAAGCAATTCCATGCGCAGGCAGAGCCACTCAATAGCAGCAAGACTGCAAAAGAATGGACGGGCAAAACAATCAAGAAGATACAGATTCCTCTTCAAGAATCTCTTCTCTTGCCCAAAGCCCCTTATTGTGGCTGCTCCAGCAATTGTCTCACCAAAAAGATGGATGATTGGAGATTTCTGGATGCTAACAATTCGGACCAGTTCCCTTGATGAAGCCATGTAGTATTTCTGCAATCATGAATACTAATATTAAGGCAATATATCCTTCAATACCATTTATACAATAGATTTAACAGAATATGATTCCTTAAATGGGTGGTTAAAGTCAAAATGCTATAGGATTTATGTTCATCATCAACGACCTCAGTCTTTTCTAATTATTTAGTGGAAATTAAATTTCATCAGTGATGGTTGGAACAGCTCAAGGTACAGGGAGAGAAATGATGAGGTTTCAAGCATTTGTATCATCAAACCAGAAAAATATTCAGCTTCTGAAACCTTGCAGGTATCAATTTGTACGATGGTTACAGAAGCTGTGTATGAATTTCAGTTTCAAAAAGGGTAATATAATGTTTAAAGATGTAAAAGACTACATTGAGTGAACCTTGAAGGAGCAAAGGATTGTTACCGAAATGGAAGTAAAGAAAAAGATTGACAATTAACTCCCAACATCCACCTTATGGATTTTATACCTTTTCTCAAAATGAAGCTCTCGTGAATGCCTAGTGTGAACAAAACATTAGACCTCTACAGCTTATATTTAATGTGACAACACATTCAATTTCAATCATGACCACACATCACATATCAGTTGTCTCTAGAACCAGGATGCATAATTACACAGCAATATCAGCTCATTTCCCTAATCTTGCCCAACAACCAACAATATCATTGTTAACTCAGTGAAAAGGATAGCTAATCACCTGCATCCAGAAGCAAGCAACAGCCATTGGAACAACGAGCAACAAAACTTGCCAGGTGACTTTGGTCATTACACCAACAATCCCAAAAAGCTGTATGGTAGTCGAAGCAAATCCACCAAGCCTAAAAGGAATATCAAGATCCACTACACTTTGATCAATTGACACCTGTGAGATTGTAAATGATCAGCACCAAGCAAAGTGAAAGACATAAGAGAGACAAAGGAAGCAAAGAAAAAGAAAACAGTCATTTGCCAAATATGGATGGAGAGCATGTATAGGATATATATTTCCAGCAAGAAAAGATGAACTTACACGATTCAAGATCCGTCCAGATGGAGTAGAGTCAAAAAAAGACATTGGTGCTCGAAACACACTTCTAAGCATCTTCAGAAACAATTTCTGAGCTGCTGCCAAACCAAATGTAGCAACCAGAACAGCCCTGACAAATATAAACCAAGAGCTCCCAAAAGCAAGGGCCATGTAAACACCAAGAAGGACCATAGGGCTCACTCTTGGCTGGCCTCCTTCCATTTGGGGATTTGCCCAGGCCATCCACCAATTACTAGCTATTTGAAGGAATTGAAATGAAGCTTGTGCAAGGACTATGAATGGAATCAATAAGCCTTTATATGCTGCAGCCATATAAGACAAGTAAATCTTCATGCTGACTCTTCCTCTTACTCTTTCCTCTTCCTGAACAAGCTGTTTTTTCCTTGAGCGTTTAGCTTTCTTTTTCTCTTTAATTGCCTTCTGATCTGAAGCTGATGCACTCTCTTGTACTTCCTTTGCCAAGCTTTCAATACTACATTCTGACGCATTGCATTTTGTATGCAGTGTGGCAGATCCATCCAACAACAAATTTTCATCTGATTCATCTGATGAGTGATTTAGAATATCCATAGCCCCAATTGCTTCATTGTGAGCTGAGACTAAGGTGTTAAAGTCAGTTCCTGCTTGCAAAAGTTCATCATATTTCCCTGCCTGTATTATGCGCCCTTCCTTGAGAACCTGGTGTTATGAAGATAGATATCAGAGAAGAATTTTATTCGGAATAAAGAAGAAAAAGAAAAGCATCAAAGCATCAAATACATGGTCTCTGATTTACCTTCTTTAAAGCACCCCATCCCCCCAAAAAATGTAAAGCGGGGGTCCTACAAAATGAGGTAAGCACAAACATGATCTAATACTTTTAATGAAATGTGTTACAATATTTTTATGCAAACATGCGCTTATATTCTACAAAGTGAAGATGCCCAGTTGTAGATGCTAAAAATCTACGACACTACAAGAAAATCAGTTGAGTTAAAAAAAGGTGAAACAGCTATGCACAAATGTTAGAATGACTATCCTGGTCCCAAATTAAACACAGCCTGATATTTAAATCGAGCTAAACAGGAAACATGAAACTCTATGAGATGCAAAACGTAAACCATAGATACCAAATAAGTTCTTTCATTACACTAGCATTACATAGAAGTGAGATATTAGAAACAACTCCATACCAGAATTAAATCGGCAGCGGGCAGAAATTCAACCTGATGGGTCACAAAAACCACAGTCTTACTTGCTAATGCGGTCAATATGTATTCCTGCAGTTCAAATCACACATTTAGGCAAAATGCATTCATTTGAAAAGCAACATTGATTTTACACAGGGAAAGTCCAACCTTGAACAACTCTGAACCAGTATGTGCATCGACAGCACTGAAGGGATCATCAAGCAAATAAATGTCTGCATCTTGATATAATGCTCTAGCTAGTTGAACTCGCTGCTTCTGGCCACCGCTCAAGTTTATACCTCTGTCACCGATAATTGTCTGATCACCATGTGAGAAGAGTTCCAAATCCTTTTTCAGTGAACAAGCATTGATTACATTTTTATACTTTGCTTTATCCATTGGACTTCCAAATACAATATTTTCTTCAATATTTCCAGATTGTATCCATGCTGATTGTGAGACATAAGCAGCGGTGCCACAAATTCTCACCTGGAAAAGGAAAAGGGAGAACAGGGATGAATCTTCAATGCATAATAGATTCCAGAAAGAAGAAACCACATTTAACCGGAAATATCATTTAAGCTACGAAATTAAGAAAAGAGGTCCATAAATCTAACTTACTTCTCCAGAGATTTTGGGAATCTCGCCAAGGATGCAGGAGAGAAAGCTTGATTTGCCAGAACCAACCATGCCACAAACAGCTACCCGCATCCCCCTCTGGACTTTCATTTCTATCCCTGATAATGTGGGCCTTGAAGAAGAAGCGTCCCAGCAGAAAGCAGCATCTTTAATTTCTATGGCCAAGTTTGTCATGCTTCGAGGCAGAACAATGGTTGCATCTTCCTGCAACTCTTCCTCCTGCAGGAATCCAGTAATTCTATCTAGAGAAACTTTAGTCTGGGCCATCATCGACACCAAGTCAGGGAAATTCCTCAGTGGTTCTTGTAGTATTCTGAAGGTGGCCAAAGCAGAAAGAACACCTCCCGCTGTGAGCTGATCACCTAACAATATAGAAGTACCAAAAGTGACAGCTGAAACAAATATGGGCGAGCTCCAGAAAATGAAGGTAATAAAAGCTTGTGAATAGAGGGCTTTCCGAAGCCACCGGAACTCCACACCTCGCATCCCCTCCAATTTTACTCTATACCTGTCCTCCCAAGCCTGCAACTTCAGAATCCTCATGTTCCTGAGGCACTCTGATGTTTTCCTCATCCTTTCATCCTTGGCAGCCATTAATTTGTCTTGGTAATCTTCTTGTATCCTAGCCACAGGGATAGTGATAACAATGGAGATAATGGTGGCAATCAAAGTTGCAAAGGAAGCAATTCCAACATTCTTATACAAAATTGCAAGAGCAAGAATTATTTGCAGGGGAAGCATCCATATATCATGTAGATACCAAGAGTAATCCCCTACTCTTTGGACATCAATTGCCATGTAGTTAACAATCTCTCCACTGGTGTGATTTTGCTTGGCCAAGCTCGACAGCTTCAGTCCCTTTCGGTACACCATTGCTGTTAAAGCTGACCTCACTTGCATACCCAAGATATCAACCCCAAGATACCATTGCCGGGTCGCTAATGTCTCCACAAGCTTGGCTGAGAAGAATATCCCAGCAAGAATATAGCCCTCGTGAGGGAAAGTCTCCATACCCCCCAGATAATCAACAAAATAGCTAACCATGTAAGGACCCACATATGAAACAAGAGTGTTCAACAAGGCAAAGATGGCATTGCAAGCTGCTTCCTTCCAGAAAGACTTCAGAATAGACCAAGCTAAAGACGGCTGCTTGGAAGGATTTTCAGCTTTTCTTCTCTCCCAATTTGAGTTCAAAATCTTGTAGTTTGTCTTGGCACGATCTTTCGGTGCAAGAAGGGGAATGTCCTTGAGCTCAAGCGGTCTCTTTGCGCCAATAGAAAGGAGAGGGTTTAACCAAGAAAGGGTTACTAAGCTAAATAGCCCAGCCTCGCAATAAGGAGTGACCTTAAGACACCCTGCCTCTTCTTCAAGAAGCAATGGCTCCTGAAGATCAGAGTTCCTACAGACTTGTATACCAGTAACACCTCTAAATGCAACAAAACATAGAAAAGCAAGAGCTGGGGTTGCAGCGAAATTCGCCACAACATGAGAACTCAAATGATTTGAACCTTCGGTAAAAAAACTGCTCCCATCAACATACAAAGTACACAAACAGATCAAAAATGAGAAAAACCACCACACCCTCAACAAGACAGGAAATTTCTCAGACAGCTTAAATTTACAATGAAGAGCTGAAAAACTCAAGACAAACCAAGCCAAACCTTGTGCAGCAGGGTACACAAATTTCAGACCAATCCACGTCTCTCCCCTTAACAGCCCCTCTAAACAAAGCAACTCCATCAAACCCCAGCACCAGAAATTGCAAGAGCAAAACATAGAAACAACAAAACAGACACAGCTTAAAACCCGTACCGATTATAGCATCACGAATCTCTCCATCTACACTGGACCTTCGAATTGGAGTCAGATTGGGAACTGCAGACTCATCCTTGAGGTTTCTAACTCTTCCAACACAGACAAATATCTGCCTTGCAGAGATAACGAAGAGAAATACAATAAAAAGCGTCAAATTCACACAAATGGAGGCTAGTTCCAACGTGGGCAAGCCTTGAATTGCCTTCAAAACAGGGTTGGTTGGTTCTGAGCTGATGTTATTAAGCGAGAAAACGATAGCCATTATTGGAAACGAGAGGTGGTGATTGAAGAGAGTGAGCCCTTGTTGTAGTCGTTAATAAAAGGCAGCAGCAACTTGATGAAGAGGAAAAAGGATCAAATCGTGTAAAGAAGAGGGGCATTTCACCATCTGGGTTTTGAACAGAACGGTGTTGCTATATTGGAATCTGCAGACACATTGCACAAAGAAACAAGCAGGTTTTTATCAACGATGGACACGAATACAGAAAGAGAAAGATTAAAAAGAACCCTCTTTACGTCCCTGCTTTGATTCTTCTGCGCACAGACTCTCTCTCCAGAGAAGCAGAAGGAGACAAAGACGAGTGGATGGCAAAATCTCGAAATCTGAAAGGGAAAGCACCAAAAAAAACTGACCTCGAAAATCGTTCAGGGTAAGCCGGTGGCGATTGTCGAGGTAAAACCAGCCTGTGATTGATAGCAACCTTGAATCACCTTAAACACCCAAAACAACACCAACAAAAAACCCTCTTTTCCTCCTGCTCCTCCTCCTCCTCTGATACCACACACACATACAGAGAGACAGAGTAGCAAGCAAAAAGTACTAAACTTTCCAAAGCAGAAATGGGGAGAGAGAAAAGGAGAAAGACTGGGACTTTTGATCTCTCTCTTATCTCTTATAACAATAAGAAATAAATGCTCTGCCTAATCTCTTTTTCTCTTGGTTTTACATATATATATATATATATATATTTATAATTGAAGTTTGCTAGCTTCCTTGGACTGTTGCTGTAACTATTGCACTTGCCGTGTTGGAAATTGCGATGAGCTGTGAGTGACTTGTGGTGACAGAAATGAGGTGGCCCTCTAGAGCGGAGGCAAAAGGTTCTACCTTTTCCTTGATTTTTAGCTTATGCTATCACTTTGCTTCAGTTCCCTTATCACACACACACACACACACACACATATATATACATGTATATATAAAAAAAACAGCCAGCCAGCCAGACATAGGTATGAGAGAGCTTGAGGCTTTGGAGGAATGGTGAGAATAAGAATATTAATTGCTACAGCATATTGGCGAGACAGAGTGTGGATCAAAGTATGTGATAAGATCTTGACGGGGATCCAATCAAGAATGGGCTGCGAATAAACTATATTTTAGAGTGGGGATAGAGTTGTTTGTTTATGCTTTTACAGTGTGGAAGATGATGTTGGATTTCAAGCGAGAGTCTGAGTGTGATGCCATGATGGTAAGCTTTTCAGCTCCTTGATTTTTAATTTCTCTAGTATCATGCTTTTGCATTGAAAAACCTTTATTTATTCACGAGCATATACCATACGTCATCGTATTTGTTTGGAGATACTGATACATGTATTAAATATTTTTTTATTGGAGACAATAGGACACATTTCCTTTTGTTTTACTATCTTTATTTTCTTGTCTCCACGATAATAAAATCTCACTCGATAAATATTTATTTTCTTCTGTTTTATGTGTTTTTTATAAGTGTATGTTTTCTCAAAATAAATAATCATTTTTAATGTTTTTTATAAGTGTATGTGTTCTCAAAATAAATAATCATTTTGTAAAATATTATGTATTGCAATATCAAACACGCATTAAATTTGCTTGATAATATCATTATAGATACGCTAAAGAATAATATAAATCATGTATTGAAATTTTATTTAATAACTTGAGATTTTATAGGATATAGTTTCTTTGATATAGTATTAGAGAATAATATAAATTATATTTTAAATTAAAATTTTAAATTAAATAATTTTTTGATGTTAGTATAAAATAAAATAAAAAAGTGTAATTTTTTAAATGGTTTCAATGTCAATATATTAATAAAAAAAAAAAACAGCAACTATAATGCAAATTGAGAAACATGATTTGAGATCATGCTACGTTATCAAAAAAAAAAAAAGTAAACCTCTTGCATGATTTGCAAAGTACACACACTTCACAAAATGCAGAAAGACATGATCAAGCATCCTACGTGTCGCAAGAGGACTGTTGTTTCATAAGACAAGCTGGCATTGTCAAGGGGCGGGGACCACGTGCACAGTCATGCGGGTCAGTAAAGGTGTAATTAACAATTTTTGGTTTCTAGTGTTGAATACAGTCAGCAACCCACTTGTCTCAGGTTTCATGGCTGTAGTCATGAAAACACAGATAAAAATGGCGACCTAACTTCTTTTTTTTTTTTTTTATCCCTGTGTCCATGATTTTTTTAATGGGTAGAGAATCATCGCTTGATTGCACCGTGTTTTATTTAAAAATAAAATAATTATTTTAATATAAAATATATTTTCAAATAAAAATAAATTTAAAAAATACTTGCGCCACATGAGTTTTCAAGAAGGATCAAGAACTCACTAGAAAAATAAATAAAAAACTGAATTGTTAGATTATTAAAATAATTTATGGGTCACTGATCAATCTCAATTAAATATCTATTATTAGAATAATATTTGGATAGGATAAATAAAGAAATAGAATTTTAATTAGATATTTTGTAATTTTTAAGTTGATTCGGTTCACTTAAAAATCTAATCCGGTTCAGGATTTGAGTGGTAAATTCATCATGTGAACTGGTTGGGTGAAGAAAGATCCAACAACCATGCTTCCTGGCTCTCTAGAATTACATGTAATTCATTTACTAGAATTTTAATTAGATATTTTGTAATTTTCAAGTTGATTTGGTTCACTTAAAAATCTAATCCGGTTCAGGATTCGAGTGGTAAATTCATCATGTAAACCGGTAAGGTGAAGCAAGATCCAACAACCATGCTTCCTGGCTCTCTAGAATTATATGTAACTCATCTACTAGAATTTTAATTAGATATGTTGTAATTTTCAAGTCTATTCGGTTCACTTGAAAATCTAATCCGGTTCAAGATTCGGGCGGTAAATTCATCATGTGAATCGGTCGGGTGAAGCAAGATCCAACAACCATGCTTCCTGGCTCTCTAGAATTACATGTAATTCATCTACTAAAATTTTAATTAGATATTTTGTAATTTTCAAGTTGATTCGATTCACTTAAAAATTTAATCCGGTTAAGGATTCGGGTGATAAATTTATCCCCGTAAAACGGTCGGGTGAAGCAAGATATAACAACCTGAACCTCCCAGAATTACATGTAATTCATCTAGGTAGGGGATTTCACTATACGATCATTGTTAATATACATATCTAAGTCCAGTAATTAAAGCAAAAATGAATGCCAACATTATCCAACAAGGCAAGAGAAAAAGGTAACAACAAGAAAAAAAATTCTGATAATTTGAATAAATTATTCCATTAATATAATTAAAAAGCTAAGATGAAAATGAAGTCTCGCTCTGCTGTCATAATTTGACGGCTCACTTGTGTTCTTGGAGTTTTTTATCATATTTTCTTTGGAAAATAATATATTTGTTGTTTTTAATTACTGCGAGTTTAGTTTAAAAATAAATAAATAAATAAGAGAGAGAGCTGTGCCACGCTCCTTGGACTAGAAGAGACTTTGCCTTCTTTAACTTTGTTTCCAAAAATAGAATTAAAATTAGAGATGGCTTGATCACATCTCTTCTCTTGTTTGATTGGTTAGATCTCTATAGGAATACATTAAATGACGATTAATTAAATACATCTATGTTCCTTATACGATATTAATAATAATAATTAAAAAACACGCCACGACACTTCGTTTCTTAATTAATTTTGTAAAATAAATTAAGTGACTAATTAATCAAATACCATCTCCGGTAATACAAACCCGGCCTGGTCAGGAAAAAAATCAACTCAAAACTGACCCAGTTGAATTCTTTGGACTTTATCTATACTTATTTTATTTTTGTCAAAAAAATCATGGTATACGATATTTACAAAAAAAATATTAATTAAATATTTTTTAAGATAAACATAATTTTAAAACGACAAAAGCTTTTGCATTTCTGAATCAACGTGATTTAACTCGTACAATCCACAACTCCGTCCATCCATTCCCTGTACAGTATGCATGATATTGATGGTGGCCTTTAAATATTATTATTTTATTTTATAGAATTGTAATGGGGGCAATCACATCAAAGATGGACGCGCCAGCCCCCGCGTCACTTGGACGAGTCCAGGGCTGCTCAGCGATTTGTCTCTTTCTAGAAACTTCTTTCGTACGTATAATTGTACTACTAATTATCGTTGGTATATATAAGATATTTCATTTTAAATATATAATAATGTTTAAACATCACGCCGATATATAAAACTAAGATTAAATGAATGTTTGTAACGGACTTACTTATTATGTGGTTGATGTTATTTTTTTTAAATATTTTTTATTTAAAAATATATTATAATAATATTTTTTTATTTTTTAAAAGTTATTTTTATATCAACACATAAAAATAATTTAATTTAAAAAAAAATAAATTTAAAGGCAATGCTATATCTAAAACATCATCTGTAACACACATATATACGTGGCATTGGTGGCTGTGATTTTTTATTGAAAAAAAATATCTATAAGATATTTTTTATTGAAGATGTTTTTGTAGATCTTTTAATTTTTAATTATTTTAATATATGAATGCTAAAAGTATATTTTTGAAATAAAAAATTAATATGTTTTTAAATAAAAAATAATATACATTAGAGGGGTAGAAGACTTCTACGTTTGCCATGGCTTTTCTTGAATTCAATGGCCGGCGTGTGGCATCCCCTCGCCAGTGGTCTGGAGTTAACAAGTAGTTCACGTCTGTTCAGCATAACTCTTGCTTGGTTTTCACTGTCTGGTGTACTGTGTACTGTGTACTGGAATTGAGCAAGTGGGTTGATGATGGCTTGATGTTTTTGACCGGATCAACTTGATTTTATTTTTTAATTTAAACCGGATTAATTTTTAGACCGAACTAGAAAATCAAGAGAGAAAGGTTGAGACTATTATGTTAAGAGATTAATTTTTAAGTCCCTCTGCACAACAAGTCTCAAGTTCGAGTTAGAATGTGCATCTCTTGTAAGAGCTTGGAACAACTGAGATTTTACTTGCTCACCTGAGCCAACAAAATACGCTTTCCGGATAGTAGAGTTTTCTCGAATCAAAAAAGAAAGGGATTAATTTTTAAGTTCCATGTGGCGTGGTGATAAAGAATTTATCTACTTTACACGTCTTGGATTCAAGACATTTTTAAGTTCCGTATGGCGTAGTAATAAAGAATTTATCTACTTTACACGTATTGGATTCGAGTCATAACTTGCTCACCTTTTTAAGAGTCGGGAGAGCCGAGGTCTACCTCGTTAAAATCAGAACTGTAAATAGTGTCTTAAAAAAGTGGGATTTCTCTAATCTAAAATAAAGATTAATTTTCAAATTATTGAAAATTATTTTTTAATTAAAATGATATATTTTTTTTGAGTATTTGACCGGGTTATCCATTAGTGTAACTTAGTTGAATTTAAAAAAGTATATATGGAGATGATAGGGTTCGTCCAGGGATTTTCCCCCGCATTTCGCTAAAGGTTTGAGAGGGGATCAATGACTGAATGTTATTTGCAATCAATTTAATAAATCCACGCATTATCATCTAAAATTCAAACAATAAGTTAGAGAATGAAAAAAAAAGAATTAATTTAATATCTAATTGTGAATGAACAATTTAATTTAAATAATGATTTTTCACATTCACTAGGCTGTACAGTAGATGCAGGCCAGTAGCGTTTGACACAATTAATGGTTAAATAGATGTATTTTTTTTTATATAATTTTAAGATTGTCAGTATTGTTCCGGTCATCATTCCGTTTTTTTTATTGGTACGAAACGTTTTGGTTTTGGAGTATTTTAGTGTGCCGTTTCGGGGTTGTACTGTTCATATATATATATATATATATATATATGAAAAAAAAGTTAAAATATTAATTTAACAAGCATAATTAAAATTTAAGATAAATTAATTTTAAATTATACCATATAAACACAAAGTCAAACAAACATAATCTCAAAATTAGAAACACAATTACTAGGTAATCAAAATAAGGAGGATTTTAAGACCGAAACGGCACATCCAGAAAGGTACCAAGACGTTCCGGCCGGAATTTGACCGATATTTCCGAAATAGACCGGAATTAAAACCAAGACGAAAACGATGCGTTTTATTTTGATTTTTTTAATGGCACGGAATGTTCCGGCCGGAACAGAACGTTATTGACAACCCTTTTTAATATACCAATGTCAAAATAAATAAATAAAATTAATGTGATTTTAATAATAACAAAAAAAAAACGTTGCATCTCGTTACCAGAAATACAAGTAATGTCCTGAACAGAAAGAGCCTATATCATGAAACAAAAGTTAAGGCATTTTTTTATTTTCATGCCCAGTTTGAAATGTGTTGACACAGGTTTTTTTGAAATATTTCTTGCTTTTGAATATATTAAAATAATATTTTGTTTTGTTTTTTAAAATTTAATTTTAATACTAGTATATTACAATAATTAAAAAATACTAAAAAAATATAATTAAAAACTAAAAAAAAATACAATGGAATCACAGTACCAAACAGATTCTTAAGTGACGAACAACCATACCAGATTTTAGAATTGTTATAATCGATTTCAATTTTTTTTTATTTAAAAATATCAAAAAATTATAATTTAAAAAAAAATATATTTTTTAAAACGTAATATATTTTCATGATTGACAACGTGTCGCACATGCTCCATGTCTTCACTGTTCACACGGAAGGTATTGGACCAGCAAAGGACAGGGACGACCGACCGCGGAAAAGACGTCCTACAACGTGTCTCATGAGAGGTCGTGTCACTCGGCGTGAAATACTTCAAATTAACTTTTCGATATCAAAGATGTTTTCGTTTTTTCGGTTAAATTTGTTTTAAATTTTTTTTTATTAAAAAATAAAATGATTTTTTTAATATATTAGTATAAAAAAAATAATATGTATATATCTTAATATATTTTTAATTAGAAATTATTTTTACAAAATTGTTTTACATCGCATTAACAAATATACAATAAAAAAACACTACTTATTCAAAAACTATTTTCTTGATTTTGTTTTTTTCACGTTATATTATATTCTTAAATTCAAACTAAATCTTTTATAATTTATTTTTTTGATATTTTTAAATAATTAACTTTCATGGATTCACTAGACTGATTATTAAATCTCAAAATACATGCCAATATGTTTTTTTCTTTAAGAGATTTGATCGTATTCAATTAAAATATTTTTCTGTTAATTAAGACTTTTTTTTTGTTATCATGTATTTGAAACGAAATAAATAGATAAAAGAAAAGGCAACACATATACACATTCTTTTTTTTTTACTAGACTTTACTCACACTCACACACCACAATTACGTATTTACAAATAATAAAAATTAAAATCTAAAAATAAATTCAAACACACACTAAAAAATCAAAAACTACACAAATATACCTCTGAAATTACAAATTAAATTTGAAGAAAAAGCTAAAAATCCCGAACACTGCCAGGACAGTGACGACGAGAGTATCCAAAAGTCACCGCCACTGGCGGCGTGTAAACCCATGAAATGTCACCGGCTAAACCAACAAATGTTTTTTAAAACTTATTTTTTAAAATCACAACCATAAAAACTACTATAATATAGAAATTACACAAAATAAATAAATAGCTCTCGCCTGTGCCCACATAAATGCTAAAGTTTTAAAATACTGGTTAAGATGCAGAGATATATATTACCATGTTTATTTCGTTATATATTTGTTTTATTTTATTTTATTTTATTTTTTTTGTGATGGAGTATCCACTTGAGCAGATTTTAATTTAAAAGTTGGTGAAATCATAAATGAAATGAGCTGCTCTGCAACGAATAGCTTAACATACCCTACATAAAAACCTATTTATTACACACGAATTTCAAAGTACCATGTTTTCATCGAGGCATGAGTTCTGACCATAAAAAAACATATATATTTTTTTAAATAAAAACAGCACCATAAATTTAAAACATCATATTATAAGCACCAAGGTATGAGTGCTATCAATCTCCCTGACACATTTTTATTGATACTAAAAGTAATATCTGTTTTTGCGGGTTTATTTTTTTTAATTATTTTGATATATTAATATTAAGAATAAAATTTAAAAAATATATTATTTTGATATATTTTTAAATAAAAAACATCTTAAAAAATAATCATTGACACAATACTGATATTTTATATATTACTTAAAGTAACTATCGGATGAATATATATAAATACATAATTAATTATAAATTATTATTACATGCGAGATCTGAATTAGCAACTTTGTAAATAAGTATTGCTATATTTGGCATGATTTATGACTCCCAACTTTAAATTATAATTTAACAATTATTTTGAATAAATTATTTATGAAAAACAATAAATAAAAAATAATTTTAAATTTAATATATATATATATATATATATATTACTCGAATCAACTATTTTGAATAATATATATTTTGTATAAACATGTTAAAAGTGAAATATTGCAGCTTTTGATTAAATAAAATTTTTGACTTAATTTATAACAAAATTTTAATTTAAATAAAAAAATCATTTCCAATAATATATATTTATACGTTTTTATAAATAAAAAAATTAAAAATAATTTATTAAAATTACATCAAACAAAACAATCATTTACTGCTGCACCAACCCGATATATGGACAGGATAGCTTCGGCATGTATGCATTGGCATAATCAGCACAGAACGGTCATTTTAAGCATGCGGGGGAGGGATTTTTTTTCAAAGAATAATAGATGCCTCGAAGAAAAAAGAAGAGTGGATTCAATTTTGATACATAAAAAGAATATACCTCACAAAATAACTAAAATAAAATAAAATAAAAGAAACGAGAAAATAGGAACATCCTTGTAAAATATATATGTTTGTTTTTGAAAAAGGTAAGAAATATTCTTACTTGTGTGTTAATCAAAACTGATTTTCCTCTTTAAAAGATTTTGAAGATATATTCTATATAAAACAAGTTATGCTGCCAGCAATTCATAGTCTGGAAAATAATAAAAGTATCTTCTTCTCATTGGTCAAGTGCTACCATGCAATCGTTTTGGTTTTTTAGCCAATTAGTCGCAAGGAATCAATCCCATCATACAAAATTGAATTTTTTTTTAGTATATTTAAAATTATTTTAATATAACGATGTCAAAAATAGTTTTTTTAAATAAAAAAAATATTATTTATTATTTTTATGTATTTTTGAAAGAAAATCACCTTAAAAAAAAACATCTACCACACTCTTAAACAAAGCAATAAATGTGAAGTGATTCTATGGTGGTGTTTGTGATTATAGTAGCAATTATTTTTTAAAGTGTTTTTTTGCTTGATAATATATTTAAATATGATATATATTTTATTTTTTTAAAAAGACTTATCTTTAACATCATTACATTAAAATGATTAAGAACTATATATAAAAAATTTAATTTGAAAAAGAAAATTTTTTTTTCAACCAATAAGTAAGAGGGCTACATGTGTATCGGGGTGTTTCAACCAAAAAATATTATTTTGATAAATTTTTAAACAAAAACAACAGCTACTACTATCCCAAACACCTCCTGGAATATTATGAAACTAGAGGGACTTCTTAAAGCTTAATTTTAGAAAAAAATTGTCTCTTTCGAGGTAACATGTTGTTTGAAAAAGTAAAATAACTTTACTCATAGAAAGAATATGTGTAATGATCTTTCATTTTAGTGTAGCATTGATTCTCAAATGGGGTGAGTAAGAATATATGCAGAGCTGTTAAGGTCGTAAATTTTCATGGATTTGATCTTATCATGTACGGACCAAATCAATTTGATTCTGACTTTGGTTTAGCATAAATAGTTACTGTAACTCATCACTAGAGTAGGATTCTGTAACATAATCGATTCTGTTACGATAATAATCTAGATTTTTTGTGTTAGAAAATAATATAAAATCATTTTCAAGATGCAATTTAAAATTATTTCCCGAAATCTGTGTGGAACGATAAGTTTAAGGATTGAAATCGTTGGATTTGACAATCAATCCCTTTGATTTGCTGGATTTGGATATGCTGATATGCCTGAAGTAACAATTTGAATGCTCACAGGACCATTTCTCAGGTTCAGGATTCCGATGAAGGATAAGAGAACCTGACAGGCCCTGCCTGGTGGTGAGAGTTGAAACTTCATCTGAACGTGACCAGGCTGGCCGGAACAATTTATCAGGAATTTTAGATCGGATATTCCCAGCAAGTTGTAGCAGAATCAGCACTGGCACAAACTTTTCAAGCTGATTATGGTACCCATCCTCGCTCCTTTGACATCACAATTCGACAGAGCTTGGTAGAAATGTAAACAATCAGGATGGTGATTCTACATCGAGGCAAAATACCATGCTGGCTTCTGAGAAACTCAGCCCGGTCACCCCAAAATCTTGAAAAAAAATATAATTGTTCTCCATCCTTTTCAGCTTCCCCAACAAAATGCCTGCTACCTTGTTCTTCGTGTTATGTAAAATTTGGGAACCATAAAGGAAAAACCCACCAAAAAAAAATTTTCATTTCTCGCCTTCTTTTGTTTATGTAAAATAAATGGCAATCAATCATCAAACTAAGCAAATTGACCACCAAGAACATTTAACAATGTCGTTTCAGGTTGATTTGTAGCAGAATCTGGTATATGTTTGCAGGAAAAATTAATTTTGGTGATGTCTCTGTCTTTTATACCTCTCGGATATGAAGAAGATAATTCCATGCTGAGAACACATATGCCTTTCTTTTTCTCAAGTTCAGGATAAGAAAACCTGACAGGCCCTGCCTCATTGTGAATTGAAACTTCATATGAACGTATCCAAGCTGACTGGGACCATTTTTTCAAGAATTTAGATTGGATATTCTCAACAAGTTACAGCAGAATCAGCTTTGGTGCTACCTTTATCATAGTCTGGTTCAAGCACATTAATATCAAGATTAATTCAGCATTAATATGCATAAACACAATTCAAAATAAAAGCATTCACTACTGTAAGACTTTCAAGACTTGGTAAGATTAATTGAACTTGAGGGATTGTACTGCTATAGATTTTTTTTTAAAATTTCTTTAAACGTTTTGGTGTCCACAAATATTTATTGTGTGTTTCAAGATGCAGCCATTGTGATAAAATTATGGATGACAATTTCTATTCCAAAATCATCACCTCATACATCAAAATGTAGAGATAAAAATCACTGTAATTAGACCTGGGCTATTGTTCAAAGCTGTTCAAGGAACTGGAGTGGTAGCTCACTGCTATTAAAGCATAATTTGTAAGAAAATATTCAAAATCCTGAACGCATCTAGTTGTAGCCTTGACCTTTCCCTTCAAACTCAAGGTTACCAGTGAAATCACTTGCTTCGGAAGACTGCATCTGATGAGGAAAGCTTGACATGGGAATTTGTATAGATGGCAAAATTGGCTGCCTGGTTGGAGCAATGTAGCTCACTGAGGAACCAGCATTGTTAAACCATACATTGTCCCACATACATGGCGTGCAGTTAACATAAGGCAGATTACTACCACCAGACAGCTTACAACCAAATTGATCGCTGGTATTCTGATCGCATGCCATCTTCATAATCGCATCTTCCATTGCGTGTAGATATGCTGAAGTCCTATGAGCATTCTGCTTAGGTTGGAAATGCAATGGTGGTGGAACATTCAATGGATTTGGTTCCAAGTAAAGTTGCAGGTCTGTTGAATAGCAGCTGCCATTGTTGCTCTCCCAAAAACTTGCATTCATTGCAGTCCCATGAGAGGTCTGTTTAGATTGGAAATGGACCGGTAATTGATCATTTAAAGGCCCTGGTTCATGGTAAACCTGCAAGTCTGTCGAGTAGCCATTGCTATGCTTCCTCTCCAATAAGTTGGTCATGTAAGAGCTCTGCTCAGGGTAGAATACCATAGGTGGCTGCGCATCAAATGGCTTCGAATCGTGAATAAGCTGCGGGAAATTGTCATCTCTGCTCTCCATGTAGCTGTCCATGCCGTGAGAAACGCTTGGAATAAGCGAGGTTGCTGTCACCCCTGGCGCACCCATGGCATACTGATTTACGTTGAAACTTCCAAGTTTCTTGTCAGCGAGATCAATTTTTGCATCCAGCTGACCAGCAAGAACCCTTAACTGATCTGCGTAAAGGCTGTTGAGACGATCATCCCATGCAGGGTACTTAGCTTTGATAATCTGCCTGTGCAATCTTGCAAGCTCAGAATCAATCTGTTTCTTTTTATCAGCAAAGTAGTCAGAAACCTGATAACATCTTCTTGGCTGATCGCTACCCTTGTACCTGTTGATAATACACCTGACCTCCTCAGAATTTGGAGGCCAAGTCTCCGGTGCTACAGGTTGACGATCGTCCTTCAGCTTTGGTCCAAAGATTATTACGCATGCATCGACACCGCAGAGAATAGAGAACTCAGAAGCCTTTTTAAGCAAACCTGCCTTCCTCTTCCTGAATGTAAGCATACGAGATTTCTCCTTCCTTATCAATTCCATTTTGATTCTTTTTTGACCCATTGTTTGATCTAATTATCAGAAACACAAAGCTATCAATTTTGATTACTTTAATATGGTCATAATCCCATGGCAAATAAAAAAATATCTAGTTGAAACGACAAGACATGAATATGTTACAATGTCCTAACTGTCTTCGTCTCTTCTGTATATTCATCTCTTCTATATCTATATAGTAACCTGACTATCTTCGTCTCTTCTATATCGATATAGAACCAAAAGTTGTTTCAAAATTGCAATATGGAAATATCAATCTCAACAGCCTAATTCTCATGAGAAATAACAGTTATTATTACTATAAAAGATACAAAGACAAAGAAAGAAAAAATCAAAAGAATAGAAAGCAGAAGAAAGTACCTTTAATGGCAGACTGCTAAGAACTCCAAAAACCCAATACAGCACTCAATGTAACAATAATATTTCTATAACCCTCATGGTCCTTTATTATATAGGAAATATATAAGATTTCCATGATCACTAACACTGATTTTCTTTCCAAACGAAGGCAAAAATTAGCTGCTGCAATAATTATTCTTGTTTCCTATTTAGGAAAAACGCTATAATCATAATGGGTTTGAAAAATATTTCCAAGTACGTAGACAGATTGATTGCTTTTGCTTGCATGGCTCATGGAAAGGGTTTTATTTATGAGGTAGGCCTTCTTGTGTGATTAGCTGCTTCACAGTTTCAGTGATCTGTGAGGTAGCATTTTTCTCTACGTCAAAAGCTCCACTGTGATTATCCATTAAGCTGTGCTTTGTCAGCCAAAATAAAATCATTTTCAAGATGTAATATAAAATTATTTCTGAAATCTGTGTGGAACGATAAGTTTTAAGATTGAAATCGTTGGATTTGACAATCAATCCCTTTGCTTTGCTGAGTTTGGATATGCTGATATGCCTGAAGCAACAATTTTAATGCTCACAGGACCATTTCTCAGGTTCAGGGTTCCGATAAAGGATAACAGAACCTGACAGGCCCTGCTGCCTGGTGGTGAAAGTTGAAACTTCATCTGAACGTAACCATGGGACAATTTTTCAAGCATTTTAGATTTGGATATTCCCAGCAAGTTGTAGCAGAATCAGCACTGGCACATACTCTTCAAGCTGATTATGGTATCCATCCTTGCTCCTTTACATCACAATTCGATAGAGCTCGGTAGAAATGTAAACAATCGGGATGGTGATTCTACATTGAGGCAAAATATCTAAGAAACTTAGCCCGGTCACCCCAAAATCTTGAAAAAAATAATTATTCTCCATCCTTTTCAGCTTCCCACAACAAAATGCCTGCTACCTTTTTCTTCGTGTCATGTCAAATTTGGAACCATACAGACATTAGAGCATCAATTTCATGGCCGGTAATTGATCATTTAAAGGCAGTGACTAATTTTTTCCTTAATTCGGAAAGAAAATCAGTGTTAGTGATCATGAAAATCTTATACATTTCCTATATAATAAAGGACTATAAGGGTTATAGAAGTATTATTGTTAAATTGAGTTTTGTATTGAGTTTTTGGAGTTCTTAGCAGTCTGCCATTAAAGATACTTTCTATTCTTTTGATTTTTTTCTTTGTTTCTTCGTCTTTGTATCTTTTATGGTAATAATAACTATTATTTTTCAAGAGAAAATTAGCTTCTTTTTTTTTGTTGGAAGGATAATAAAAAATAACTTCTATATTTAGGGCTTGCTTGGTAGCATAAAGCTTTTTTTTACCTTTTTAAACTCTTCCTTTCATATGCTTTGTAGGGTTATAGATTTTTTTTCTTGATTTTAATTCTAATTTATTATAATTTGGGTTGATGTGGAACATGTAAATATTCCTACAAAGAGCTAATTAGTTTTTTATTTAATTATTTATGGTGTAATGAATTTTTCCCCCACAGTTCTTGTTTCAATTTAATAGTATGAAAAGAGATATTAAAAAAAGGCAACAAAATATCCCTTTTGTGCTTGTCAAATTTGGGAATCATACAGACACGAGAGCATCCGGTTCCTGATGGGTTATGTCTGTAAAATGAGACAGTTTCATTTTGTGAAATATTGAAATAACAAAAAATTTCATTTAATAAATTTTATTTTTTTAGGGCATGTATGTCTGCATGCATGCATGTATGGCATGAAGGCCTTTTGGGTTTATGCCAATAACAAAATAAAAAAAGGGGTGGGGGATGGGGGGGAATGAAGTGTGGCAAGTCAATTTCATCAACCACAGTTAGATGGCCCTAAAAGGGTTAACTAACCCTATAGACTTCCTAATAAAGAAGTGGACTCATCTTGCAAAACCTTCCATGCGGCAATAACATGCCTTTCTTCAGTCAATGGTGCTCCCACAGCAAAACGTAATATATACTTGCCTGATAGGACCTGCAAAAAATGGCTATGATCAGACAAGTAAACTGCAATTTCTCCTTTCCCTTCCTTAGGTAGATGATAAATTAAAAAAAAAGAAGAAACCACTGCATCGGCATTTTAGTTACTGCAGAAAAGATATTTCAAAGTATCACCGATCTTACTGTATGTGATATGAAAATTTTCCCTGATGAGTTTACAGCATCTAGTAAGTCACGGTTCAGATTGTTTCCGTGATCTTCATTGTTGCTAGCAGGTAGAAGGCGAAAACAAACCAAAGAAAATATCCGAGGGGTAACAACCTGCAACGTGAATTATGGTATAGAGAATTGATGAGTAATGATTTGCATAAAAATTGCATAAACAACCATAGCCATGGGGAATTTTCATAAGTAGGAAATTAAGAAAATTAATTCATAAGTAGACATAGAAATGATTAAAAAATGCAATGAAATGATAGTTGTTGCTTATGGCACCTCTCTTTCACATCAATTTTCAATCTTTCAGCCTAGTTTAATGCATCTAAGCCACGCGAGCTGGTTAGATGCGTGGGACAGAGGGCTTATAGTACCTGCTAGCGCGGCTATGCAGTGGAAGGGAAGGAGCCTAAATCTACCCCCTTCTCTCTTTTTTTTTTATCAGGGTGTGCAGTTTTGGATTGGAAACCTATGGGCCTTTCCTTTCAAATGACAACTGCCTCTTCCTGCTGCGAAGGCGTTGCACGAAACCAAACCGCCCCCCGCCCGATCAAGTACCAGTTGCTGGTAGGCCCACTTAGGTTAGGGGGGGCATTGTCCCTCAGTTCTTACCAACCTCCGGTGTGTAATCGACATCTTGCTAGCTTCAACTCGGTTGAATAAGAATCATGCCTGCGGCACCCTCTGCTGTCCATTTCTTATTCATTCAGGGTGCTCGGCCGGTGCTCCTTTCTCAAATCAGAACAACTCTGAACGTTAGGGAAGATAAGGGAAGACCATCTGAGCGAACCGACCGAAGGGACTTGACTTATCCAAACCGAACGATAGCGGCTTAAAGCTAAGCCTAGAGCAGCGTCGCTGCTTGATCGGCGGTGAGGAGCATCTCCAATATGGGGCAAAGGATCAAGCGCTTTGACTTTGTCCCCTATTACATTACAATACTAACACCATAAGGAAAATTCTTGTTTCAAGGCAAGCAGTCGCTGTGCCAAGGCGAGTAGCTAGCATAACTGGTTTCTTGTTCTGGGAATTGAAGGAAGGTTACCCGCTAATTTCCTATATTCTCCCAACGGTTCAATAGGCATCCCATGCTTAATAGCACTATGCCCAACAATGGCTTATCCCACGTCAGGTGCGCTAGCTGACATGAGAGGCAGTACTCACACCCCTTCAACAAATATAGGAACAACCATCTCAGCATTAGCTCATCCACCCTTACAATATAAACTGTTCTCTACCACACCAACAAGACTCCACCCTTACAATATAAACTGTCCCCTATCAAACTAACAAGACTCGGGACCAAGTTTAAGTCAAAAACAGCCACCATATCAACAAAAACCTGCCAATTTGGTGAAATTAAAGGTGTTACAGATACAAAGGATAGAGTAACTAGACCTGGTTAAAACAGGTTTAGCCCTGTGAATACGTATGTATTAGAAAGATCCATGGATATTCAAGAAACGAGGTCCAATCAGGTGTGCGAAATAGAAACACATACAGAGACATGTAAAGGGCTTATCTACCTCAAATCTTGAATCTGCAGCAACAAGCCCTTCAAAATATTTAGCCAAGTTGATATGATTTCTGATGTAGCACTGTAGATTTTCCAAACCATACAGCCGCAGTACCATCCACAGTTTCAGTGATCTGCGATGTAGCATTTTCAGTAAGATTAATTTGCACTTCTGGTATATGATGCATGATTGTGCAGTTGAAAAGAGGCTTTGAGGCCAAAGTTTGATGGCACACCTAAACCGACGTCCAAGAGGAATTTGCCAATCTTTGTAGTCCACAACCATGTTTGCTTGAGAGGCCTGACATATCAAAATGTTAGGAAATAACGTAACTGAAATGTGCAAATAGATTGATAAATTATGATTGGTTAAGAGTTTAATTTGTTTGATATCAAAAATTCAATCATCTACAGCTAGCAACTTGTTCTAATGTTACATAATCCTGTAACTTTTAAGGCATATAAACATGTTAAGAAAACAAGTTCAGAGATTAACATGTACAACAAAATTTAAATCATGGAAGCTGTAACCCCCAAGTTGGGAGATTCACATGAATATCTTCCAAGAAAATTAAAAAGGCTAATTTGGAGCTTTTGAACTGCAGATAGATGAAACACATCCAATGGCAGTCAAATCAAATTCATTGCAGCATACTTTGGGAAGGCATGCAAATTCCCATCGTTTAAGTCCTCACAACATGATCCTATACTTGGTGAACTTCGGGTGCAAATATTGTATGGAAACAAGAATAAGATGATGTTAAGGATGCTTACTTTGTTCTTCAGGTACTCGGGATTTGTAGAGAGGGCCTGGATTAAAGCATTTCTATCCTGTTGTCCAGCATTAAAATAAAACTTATTTAATGTATTTGCATATTCAAACAACTAACTAACAGAAGGAACAACAATCAGCAGCCCAAAAAATTTAGGAGTTACAGCAATTACAGTCATAGTGTTTTAATCGTAGCGACTAGTTTTTCATTTCTTTTTGGACAATTAGAAAACAGATATTCTATATTTACCAACAATCCTTGTTTATCTGGAACTACATGGACTACTTGAGATTTCAAAGAAATTTCAAGAGCTGAAAGCACATTTTTGATGCAGCATTTTAATGATTCCTTTAGTGACAATAGTGCAACACTTCAAGGGATTTCATCATGCTGTCAAGGAACCAACTCACCTAAAAGCTTAAGCTTTTAGATGGATGAGACTTCAGAATATGATTTATATTATTCGTTAACACGTGTATCATTTCTAGATTACACAACAGAATTTGAGTAATTGAGCAACCTCCCACAATTATTTTTGAGAATCCCTTCTGCATAAACTTGTGAATTAAAGAAGTTAGATATATCCTTGCACTGAAGAGGATGGTAGTAAAGATATAAAGATATCCGACTGAAAAGCAAAGAGCTCCAAAATATTGACTTTTTGACCAGACAGAAATATGCAGATGCACAGAGCAACAGATGTAAAAAAAAATTTTCGATCACGGATGCACAGGCAGTGCAATAGATTTTTCACTGCAAAGTAGTGCAGAAAAAGGAAATGGCAATTGTGTATATTCCATGAATTGTTTTCCAAAGATAATGGATATGATAAAGCTTATTACTAAAATGAATTTTAACCTCAAACTCCAAAAGAATCCCGCCCCAATTCTCATTCTCCAAAGGAGGGAACTGCTACTGCCCAATAAGGGGTTCGACTACCTATGAACTGCAACTTAAGGGTATGTGGTGGTAAGCACATGTTTGTGCGTGCGTGCGTGCGTGTGAGGGGGAGGGGGGGGGCTGTTCAGATTTCAGAGAGAGAGTGAACTGAAAATTCTTGGGACAAAACAATGATTGTTGCAGATAGCATGAAAAACATGTAACAAATCATTAAACATTGGGCCAGCATATAATAAATATGAGCAGAAAAGAAAACAACATACCTTTACCCAAAGAGCCGAACAATCAAAGTTTGTCAGCAACCATTTATGAGCATTCATGTTGAAAGAGTCAGCTTCTTCAACACCATCAATGTAGCAGCGATATTCTGGACATATACAAGCACTTCCAGCATACGCAGCATCCACATGAAACCATATTCCATTATTCTGTCAAGAGGCCATGTATAAAATCTTTGTTATCATGAACAAAAACTTTCATGGTAGTGTCATCAAGGTCATCCATCATATAGGATTACACTTACACATATCTAGATAAAAAAAACCCTCAACGGGTTTGAGAACTGACATGTACTGAAGGAGGTTTTAATGATACATAAACCCGGAATTTGTTATCATACACAATCTTTGCATCACAGGTCTTCTAATAGATAGGTTAATTTTGATGTCAATATATATATAGACAACACAGATTACTTGGTGAATTCATTTTAACCTGCAGCCAGGGTAGCTTGCTTGTTTGGCTTAGCTTGTTCTAGTTACCAACCCATTCCTTTCTTATGCTCCCTACAAAATATTCTACCTATTACTCTTTAATCTTGGGTGCAAGGCTGCACTTGCCAATGCTGCTAGATCTTGATAATAATAGAGTATGCAGTTTAGTACAGGCTTAAAGCAGATTTCTTGCTTATTTCACTATACAGACTACTGTTACCTTAGCAATCTTTCCTAGAGCAAGCAAAGGATCAACAGCTGTTGATGATGTAGTGCCTACCTGCAAGAACATGAAAGGCTTTTAGTACCATTAAAATACCAAAAAATAAAAAAGGCGTAAAATCTACTTACAAGAACATTATATGACCATGTATAAGGATTCACATACATACACTGATTAAAATGTAACCTGAACTTTATATCTGGATTACTGCTAGTCCAACCAAATAGTCTTGTACAGAAAAGTTTACAGCTGCAATACCTATTAGAAACCAAACACATTTCTTATCTATATATTTTGTGATCCCATCAAGGAGCCACAGCCTAGTTCAACAGTAGAAGTTCTAGCTTGCAAACATAAAAGGTTCTGGTCTTGAGAGAAACCATTACATGCAAGAATTGTAAGTGGCAGTTATATTTCTAGAATTTTATCACAAGGCAAAAATAGATAATGTCCTTTGAATATCTATCCTAATAATCAACCCCTAAGAGCATTGCACATTTGGTGATGCCCAAATAACCCCCAAGTAAAAAAACACAAGGATCCACAGATCTATACCCAGTTCCTGAATTCAGTAAGCTTTATACGTGCTGCAGATGACAAAAAACTTACAATTTATTAATTCTCCAGCATATGAGTGGCGAATTTATCTGCAGCTAGTGTGATCAAACTAATCTTTTGAGAACCTATTGAACAAAAACATGTTTGCAACCACTTCAAAATTCAGTTACTATTTATCTTAACAGTTGACTAAATCATGAATTTAGTGAGCTTTTTCTATTTTATTCCAATAGAGTAACCAGATGATAAGTATAGGTTTCAAAGAAGATTTTCATGCTCCAGAGTCATCATCAGCATTCTACCTAAAAATAAAACAGTGTTTGCCCAAGTACGGAGCAAATAGACCTTTTGGATACACCAACTTGTTCCATTAATGTGTTTAAGAGAAAAAAGAAACAAAAAAGAGTACACTTCTTAATTCTACCATATATTATCTGAAAGAATCACCAAAAGAAAACACAGTTAAGGTCAATGAGCATCAAAATAAAACAACCACGGAAAGTTTTTTCAGAATCTTACTGTAGCACATAAGAAGAAGGGGATCAATCCAGTGGAAATGTCATCTGAAATTGCTTTACTAAGTAAATCTGGAGAAAGGGCATAATTTGTTGAAGAGTCTGTTTTTAGCAGCTTGCAATTTTCAGGATGGATCCCTCCTATCTGTCATTAGTTAGAAAAAAATAATATGATATGGATATAAAGAGACATTACAAATAGCAAAAATAACTTCACCATGGTAAACAAATCTCAATAAATGCACACACAAATGTATATAAGTGTAAGAAAAAATGAAGAACATGTGACTGCTGAATGGAGACCTTGAAAAACTCCATGGTATTGGAATGTTATGGGACTTTTTATTCCTAAAGCAGCTGGAACAATCGGTTTTAGTACCACGCCAACTTGGTTTCCAGCACATACTTGATGCAAAATTAAAGAAACATATCTAGTAACTGGCTTTAGAAAAAATAATTGTATGCATGTTTGTATGATTGCATCACATGTTCGTTAAATAATAACATGCAATTTTATCTGATTTAAGAATATGAAAAATTGATACACAATGCGATGTAAAAAATGATAAATCCGGTTGGTCTTCTTGAGAACATGTGAACAATGGAAAGTTCATGGTTTGAAAATGCTCTGTAAGTTTCTATTTCGTCAAGCAGCTGGAAAGGTAGCTTTTAGTGCTGCACCAACATAGTTGCCAGCTTGTGCTTAATTTAATATGAAGTGACATCCAGTGACCAAAGTTAGAAAATTTATCGTGTAGAGAAAAAGTAGCTTGACAAAAGGCTACAGGTAAGAGTATGCCTATGGAATAAGAAGTTGAAATGCTGTGTTGAGTACTATGAAGTGCGTTCACTATCACTCGCCTCAAATAGTACCACTTGAATATTAATACATGTAAAATGGGCACAATCCCCCCCCAAAAAAAAACAAAAACACAAAGACCCAGAAAACATAAGAAGCCAATAGAATGAAGCATCATCTTCAGAGTTTTGTGTGTCATTAATGGGTGCAACTTTTATGGATGTTTGTGCGTAGTTTTACAAAGATACCTTGCAGGCTTTTTGCAAAGCAGAGTGTGTTTGATCGGATGCATAAACAACTAGCTTTTCAAGGGCATTTTTTCCAAGCTTCGTCAAGACTCTATCACGAGCAGCCAGAAGCACAACTAGAACAGATTCACTTGCAGTGCCCTGTATCACTCCACCACCTTGTCCTGTAACGTAAATCCATAAGCTTTTCAAAATTGCACCAACCACAAACATCAATAATTTAAACTCTTTTGACCATAACTCTGGCATCAAAACTGCACATGCAAGTGTCCTATAAATGAATCATTGTGCAATGCCATCTTCAGACAGCTGTTAAAAACATTGTAAGAAACACTTTCAGAATATCAATTGCAGAGACTGAACAAAGCTGGTTTCTGCTATACCAATGAAAAATTACTGAGCATATTATGGCATCCATGTGAGCTCATTAGACCAAGTTAGTATTTTGTTAAAATTGTATGACATAAAGTCTGTGCCACCTTTACTTATGAATTTTAACAATCATTCATCAGAACCCTTACCAGTAGAGAGAAAGTCTTCAGGAAGCTTGAGCAATTTACCAAGCCAATCTAGAACAATCATTTCAAGCTCAGTTGCAGCAGGAGAAGTTATCCAGCTAAAACCCACCATATTAATACCAGCACTAAGCATTTCTCCCAAAAATCCAGCAACACTGCTGTTAGAAGGATAATAAGCAAAATAACTCGGGCTTTGCCAATGGGTCACCCCTGGTAATATCTTTGCTTGAACATCTGCATTCACATCACGAAACTAATCAATGGAAAGAAACAAAACCCGCCAAAAAAAGTTCATTTTTTCACTCTCTTGTTTATGTAAAATAAAGCAAATTCACCATCAAGAACATTTTGCAGCGTTTCAGGCTGATTTGGAGCAGAATCTGGCAGAAGTTCGCGTAGATATCCAGGCTGCACAAATAGAAAAAACACATTTGCCACCAAATTCACACACACTCATACACAACAAAAAGAGAGACCATAAAGAAATCAAAAAGGAAAGAAACCCAGATAAAGTCAAAGAATATTAAAGCTAAGGAAGGTTAAAGACCTCAACTTGGCTGAGAACAGGGAAATTCTCGATGGATTTGTAATAATCAGCAATAAAGTCTACCATTTTATGTGCATTCTCTCTCAGTTGCTCTGAATCCATCGGTTTCAATCCCTTACTCTCCCTAAAAAGAACATTCACATCAAGATTAATCCAGCATGACACATACATAAACACAATTCAAAATCAAAACACACACCACTACTGTAAAACTTCCACGACTTACATGTTTAGTTATTGGTTTCTTGTCAAATGAAAAGGGAAGTGTGTGCTGCCAGAGCTTGAGCTCGAGGAGTTAAGACTTGAAACTATATTCTTTAAAGAGAGTAACAAATGCACTAATGCTCCCGGTGGGTTTAACGGTGAAAGCTATGTTTTTTAACACAATCGTTTGGACGGATGGATAAGTAGGCAAGGGAAGGGAAGATGGAGGGAGCGTCGATAGTTTATTTCTTCATGCGTAAATTACGAGTTAGTCCCTTTAGTTTTAAAACATAAATTAAATAGTCCCTCTATATTTGTTAATTAAATAATTTATGGAATTTGTAAGATTTTACAATATAAGTTTAAGAGATTGTGATATGAACGATATTTTTTTGGTATCTTGATTTTTTTTTAATTATTTTTTAAAATATTATAGCATGTTTGACCCATTTTAAGAGTGAATTTATGCAATTCAACAACTTGAATCGTGATTTTAGTAATTAGGGTATTCATCTAATTTAATTTGATGATGTTTTTTTTATTTTATTTCTTTTCATATCAATCTTTTTCATATTATTATTGTTATTCCTTTTATATTCTTATAAAATAAAATAAGATTGATGAAAAATATTAAGCTATAAAAAAGGATTTTAAAATATAAAGATTATGAATATTAATTTTTTTAAACTATAAGAACTAATTTTTAAAAATATTTCAAAGGATTAAGTTATAATTAACTCCATCCTCCATAGACTTCTTTTTATTAACTTCAAACGTTTTGTTGTCCACAAATCTACGCCGTGCGTTTCACGACTTTACAATGCGCGTACTTTGCTATTAATATTTTGGAGACAATAATAGTAACCTTGAAATTATTGTTTTTTATAGTATTTTTTATTTTTTTAAATGATTTTTAATATTAATATATTAAAAAATATAAAATTATTAAAAAAAAAATTTAAGAAAAACTTTTGCCACTATAAAAACAAACACGATCTAAGTTAGTCTCTTAACATGTGACATGTTTCATATATCAATCCTCAAAGTGTGGGTTTACAATTTTATAGAAGTTTTTTCTTGTTTTTTAAAACATTTTTTTTTAATTTAACATCATCATTTTGCATATATATTATATATATGAAAAACATGTAGTCAAACAAAAGTTCAAAACATAAACTAAAATTATTAAATCTAACTTAGAATAAGGTTTGAATCCCGGTGTTAGATGATTAATATCAAAATAATATTATTTTATTGCAAAAACAAATTTATCACAATGAATAGTGTTCTTTATTGGATTTTGTTAGATCATAAGTATGAGTTTTTAACTTGATCAAATCAAATCACGGGATTGACCCAGGGAGCCTGTTCAAGTTTTATAACTACATTCCCACACAATTCTACCATAAAAAAAGTGTGTTATTGCCCTATTGACATTTACAAGAAGGTGGGGTCTGGGTGAAGAAGGGAGATGGGGTTTCAAAAAAGCCCTAGATCATGCTCCCAAAGACAGACTGTGAGCAGAAATAACATAGATGCAAAGCATATGAGAGGAAATGTTGCTATATCTCTATCTATATTACAAAATTCATTTCTTTTTCTGCAATTTTCAGCTGCATATCAGTTCACAGTTGTGGTTCCAGAAGCTTGTTGCGGTTGACATAATTTGTTGCTGAGTCGATGACAATGACAATAGAGGCCATCATCCTGTATTGCTAGGATCATGTTCATTACCACCTTGAAAAATTGTTCCAGGGCTTGAAAATTGTTAAGTTAGAAGCTCCCATGCTCGAAGCTCGACAAACAAGAGTCTGACAGGACAGCAAATAGTTGCGTGTCTACAAAATGCTGCAGAACCCAAGAATCAATTCGCGAAAGCTTTGAAAATCTTGTGATCAACCAATTCAAAAATCAAGATTGCATATATTAAGCTCAGTTTGAGAGCAGAAAGCAGAGAGATCAATAAGAAGATTGACAGCAGCATTATTGTGCACAAAAGTCGAGGTGTGAGCGAAAATGAATGCCAAAGAACTAAAAGAAAATGAAAGTTACCTTAATAAAGGATCGGTCCCTACTATTAAAGGAGTCAACGAAGCTATCTTTGAGGAGTAAAGAAACCTGAAAAGGATCGATGCCAGATAAGTACATACATGGAGTTGAAGGTACTTAGTTTTTTTTTTTTTTTTTTATAATGATGACCTCAGGTGTTCTTACCCTGTCATTGTTTGATTGCACGCTTGTTATTGTATAAGATCTCAAATCTGAACAAAGAGACTCCAAGTAGCGTCTCATGACAGACAAAAATCGTGTTGCAGCTTCAGCCTGGTATTATCAAATATAAACAGAAAACATATAAGAGTGCAGGATGAGAAGAAGTCTAACAGAAAAGATTTGAAGACGATGAGAAGAAATCTAACAGAATGACGGTGGTGATGGCAAGTTCAACAATGACAGTAGTAATGATCATTGTGTCAAAAATGACAACAGTAGTGGTTAAGATGGTAATCTTTTCTCACGAACAAAAATAGTAATGCAAGATTCTTTCATAAAAAAATGCACATGGAGGTTTATTCCGGATTATCGACATAATTAGCATTACGAAGGCTGCAAACAGTGATGAAATTTTCCCTGTGATGGTGTGAACAAGCAACATAACACACTGGACCTGCACAATCCTTACAATAATTTCAATCAACAAACGCAGGGATAAACTTGCTTAAAGAAACCAACATGCTGTCAATGCTTTTGTGATGAAGTTTCCAAGAATAAGAAAGATAGCACGCAAGAAGAGAGGTTTTAATTTGAGTACAGCTACAGGAAATACCTGCACTTCATTGCACCTATACACAGGATGCCTTTTAGCAACCGAGCTTTCTAATGATAGTCTTCCGTGCAATGGCCGAAGTTCAGAAACAAGCTCTTTATATCGTGGAAGTACTGGCAAGTGACACATTTTCACCTTCAATGGAGAGGAAACAGTAAGAACACTTGAAGAGTGCCGTGTTTAATGAAGTTCAGGCTCTCAAAGCATACGAAAGAAAGTAGGGAACGATCCAAAAAGCTTACCAACCTGGTTTTTGAGCACATTAACATGAACAAGGTTAGAGGGTTTTATCTTCAAGTCAGCAGGTCTGTGCTGTATACCAACCTGTAAGAGAAAAAGGCTGCAGTAAGACATTTGACAGGAATTTCTTACAGTGTTCTGGATAATTTAGCTCACTGTCTTCATCTGCATAAACTACTTGAAGTTTTCTTCATGTAACAACCTCTGATAAACAGTTTTATTTGATGAATTAACTCAAATCACTACCATTAAAAGTTAAATAAAGCTGTTTCCAAGTGTTCAAAACAGGAAGTTCAATGTCGCAGAAATTGGAAACTTCTCGCTGATGATGATTGTACACTTTACACTAGAAATTATATGATACATTTCTCAAAACTATTTCAAATGTTGATAAAAAAACAAGAGCCGGATAGATCATCATAAACCATGTTATAGATCAACATACACAGCAAGATGTATTTATATCTGAAGATATGAAAATTATGTAAAGCTTGCGTTTCAGCCTCTTGATAGATCAACATAAACTAGTCCAACCTCATCACACCCAGATACATGCAAATCAGATCAACAGTTCCAAAAGAGAAGTTGCTGTAAGGTCTTGTCACAGCACCTGATCAGTCCTGCATATTTTACAGATTTTTTCAAACTTTTCCTTTTATTGAACCTCTTATCAAGTGGCTCCAACAAAACTAGGGCATGAAACAACCCATTTAATGACAAAAAAAAGTGACATTTTGCCAGACTGACAGTAATTGATTCCCAGTAACTCAAAATCAGCGAGCTTTTCAGCTACAAACTGACAAAGAGGAAACTCCCTTCAGAAGCATCCGAAACTGGCACCAGCTCAACACTTGCCCACCAACAGAACTTCCAGCCGCCATTTGATGCCGGACACCCATATTTAGAAAGTATAGTCAAGGTTAAAATCTCAATTCACTTCTATCATCTCCAATCCTTTTAAAGGCTGCTTGCCCATTTGACTCGTGATCACAGAAAGGACAGGATGATAACATCCTAGTTCCCGGAGATAAATTAAATAATAGAGCATGGTATAAATTAAAAGGAAGAACCTAAAAAAGCACAGACCAATACAATTGCGTGATAATTGTCTCAACAAAAGAGAAAGGTTTAATCTCTGAAACTTACTATAAAGGGAACAGGAGCATCAAGAAAATCAAGCATCTGCCTTGGCAAGATCTGCAAAAGATCAACATAAATTTTAGCCAAAAAAGGTCATGTCAGATCCATAAGCACCTAATGGAATCATAAATGAATATTAAAATTCCATTTCTAACAAACCAAAAAGTAAAAAAGCAAAGAAAGAAGAAACTCTGGCATCCATTTTGAACAAAACCAAGAAGCTACTGCATCTCAATTATCTGATGTAGAATTCCAACTCTAGTTAGGTTTAATGTATATTCAGAGAGTAATCTTTCAATCTTTTGTCTTTTTAACATTTCCATTTGGCTCGCATATCAGGATTTTTAACAAGGGCTAGTTATCCATTGTTCTTGTATTATGTTTCATTCATTTACTTGAACTTTCAACGCACTTCGAGGATAAATAATCTAGGATGTGTGACAGTAACATCATTATTTTAGCTAAATCCATGGTGTTCTCCATTGGCTCAAAACAGAGACAACAGAGATATAAAAATGATGAAACTTACTGGAAGCAATAAACTCTGCCATTGAAATGGACGAATCATTGGGACAAGGGATAAAACGACTGCAGATAAAACACCCTGCAACACATGGAACTCGAGTCAGGACAGATAACCAATTCAAAACAGCTACTTTGTCATAAAAAATTTCAAAAGCTGCAAAGAAATATACATGCGCACATACTCTATAAATATGTGCACGTGCGTGTTCATGACAAATAACTCATCAGTGGGTTGACAAAATTATCTCCAATAACAACATTAACTCACCAGGTTTGGGCACACTACCACCACTTGTTTTTCTAGTAATACTCCTGCAACCAGTGTCAAAACCTGGAAGAAGAAGCATATATCAGACTTTCAACCACCAATCTGAAAATACAACATGGAAGAAATGGAAGTAGGATGCCTGAACAAAATGGAATAACATTTCAACTACAATGGAGGGTTATGCTTGAAAATGTTTCCTAACTACATGCATAGTTTCTTAAGACTTTTTTTCATAAAAACAGAATTTTTCTTAAAGAAACTTAGTGGTTATAACCTCTGATAAATAGTCCTAGCCTGAATCTACAAGACCAAGACTCCACCTCCGTGCAGCATCAAAGGAATTGGTTAGAAATAAGAGTGTTTGCTTAAGGATGTTACAAGTGGTGAAGCGGACAGGTGGAAAAAAATATTGAAATAATAATCACTACTGAATTCAAGACAATATACTTCATATGATAGGGACTTTACATTTTCCAGTGACAGAACCCGACATACAGTTGCAGTTGTCCATATTGAAAGTGCAAGAGCTTCCTCAGCAGCAGCTAACTTGGCATTGACCTTTTATAGAATACCAAGATTATAATATCAAGCAAGCATATTTAATTATATATCAAGGAACATAGTCTATTAACAATCAATAAGCTAAGAAATACCTTGGCTGCTTCAAATGAAGCTAGATAATTATTGCAAAATCCAAGGTCAGAGGCTGGGGGGCGCTTATACTCTATAGCTTGTAAATGATCAAGTGGCTGAAACACTATCCCGTTTCCTCGCTGGGGAAGAGGCATTGCATGATAGCCACAAATTATCTGTAGTAAATCATTTTTGTTTTCCTACCCAAGATCCAAGAGGTAGCATTCAGGGAAAAAAAAATGGAATGGAACTTGGGATGTCACATGGGTGAACAAATGTATAAACAACAGGACAATCATAGACTAACCTTAGCCCATTCCAAAATCAAGTCATCGCCAAAATCTTTTTCATGATCTGGGAAAAGTTCATCTTCCTCGTCCTCTGATACCATGCTTCTAACTGGACTGTCAAAGACAAAAATATATCACTATTGTACCAAAATAACATGTGCTTTAGAGTTGCATGACTTAATGGAATTGAGACACGTCAAGAACTCAACACAAAGTTAACATGTGATAAATGTAACTACTACCTAAATAAGGTATCAGAACTTCCAAAACCCTCTAATCTGCGACTCCTAGAGCTGGAAAACATCCCAAGTACTGGAGAAACATGACCATTGTCATCAACTCCATACATTCTTTCTAAAGCATCACAATGGCTTTCCGGAGACAGGGAAGCATAATCATCAAAATATTGCAAATACTTCCTGCCATCCTTATCTACTTCCCTTGCTTGGCTGGAATCTGAAGCCTCGCTAGCAGTAATACTTTCAGGAGATTGAGGTTCCCAAATCTTCGGTGATAAGGTTGGAATCACATCATCAGATATAATTCCAGCAGCAGCGGCAGTAAGGGCTACTGCACAGTCAACAGGTATTGCCGAAGCCATCCAATCAGCATCGTACTCTCTATCAAGACAGTCAACATTTTCATTCATTTGCCCATGCTGTTTAGATACTGAAGGCATGCAAGAAGCGAGTGACATTTCACTAACAAACTGCGTTATCCGATTCAAACGCTCCTGCGCAATGATACTGCATCCATGTAAGTAAATGTAGTGAATTGCATTGAAGTAACTGAACCGGTGCGGAACATTAAATTTAGGTTTCAGTAACAGCTAATTACTTGGTGAAATTAATATTAACCTGTTCAACATCTCATAATGTAATTCAAAGAAAGGAACCCTTGTGAGCACACAGTAGCAGCGAGGTGCAGAAACCAGAAAACGGCAGCATCGACCAGTTGATTGAGAAAAGGGTGACTGGAAGCCTAGGATACCAGGTGGCCTCTGAACGATTTCTGTAACATGCATGCAAACCCCATAGAGTGTATCATTGTCTGCCACCTGATCACGAGAACAGGAGGCAATTTTATGAATCCAACCACTCTTTATATTCAAAGACCCTATGATACACAACCAGACAAATCAATGTTCAACCACCAGCATTAGCAGTGAATCTTTTTCTTTGATTTCCAAACATTTAAATGAAGATCATACATCAAGATTACCAACTCTTTTATATCCCAAAAGGTTATTTTCAATAGATAAATGAGCAATCCTTCCTTTTTTGGATAGCATAAACAGTTCTATTTGGAAAGTCAGATGCATGTAGTGATTATGGTTCTCTTAAGTCATAAAAGAAAGTTTATTCATGAAAGAAATAAGAATAATTTATAATGCAGTCCTTGTATTTTCAACGAACGAATACTATAGTTCCCTCTAGTATTAAAAACAGCCAGGTTGTCTCTTGACCAGCATTTATCATTCTCAATTTGGTCCCCTTTTCCCTCCAAAATGTGTTCTGCCCAGTCAAATCTTCCCATCTTACCACCAATTTTCTTAATTCTATTTTTAGAAAAATACAAAACGAAAATGAAGAAGAGATGAGTATGAGTCTAACAAACTGAGAGTTAAGGGATTAATTAATAAATTTTGGAACAAGTGGGACTAATTATTGCTTCTTGAAAACACAGCTACTAAATTTGATTTTCTTATTGATAGTTCAGCAACTTGGGAAAATGAAAATTCATTACTTGAAACCCCCATTGAGGCCAAGAGAGCATACTAACTCAAAGGTATGTGTGATATGTAAACAATATGAAGAACAAAAAAGGAAAAGCTTACCTTAAGTGAAAATATGAACGAGAAATCATCTCTGCCCAAATGCTCCTGCAAAGAAAATGAAAAGGAACGTTGCGTCTTGACTGTAAGGTTAGAGAAGTTTGAGAGAAAAATGGTTAACTAATTTTCGATTTTGGTGACAGAAGAAATCATAAGCATTAACCAGCAAAAACTCTACACAGAGACTTGCCACAACCTTTTTTCAAAAAAATCCAGCGTCATTCAGCTTGAACATAGACAGTTTCTGTCAAAAGATGTCTCGACTAAACCAGGCCGGAGGGAGATGAAGAGAACAACTTCTAATAGCAATGTCAATGAAGACACTTGCACCAAGAAGAATCAACTGGGAAAAAGTTTAGGATCTTCTAATTCTTACGAGTAATGAGAAATTCATATCAAAGGGTGTTGAGAGCACATGAGATATCTTAAATATTCTAGACTCCTGTGTTCACTCCTATTGTGCTGCATCTTCACAAATGTGTATGAGCATATATTTCAATACATAAACAAAAGTGTAGGTTAAGGAAATCTTAGTAGAAATATAATCAAGAGAACAAAATGATAACAAATTACTACTGTTGCTTATCTTGTTAGCTTCAACCATGCAAGTGTGCATGGTTGAGGAGTGAATTATCTAGTGAAGCAGTAATCTATATACGAGGCAATTCCATACCTAGTGGAATTGTCAAGTCAGTTTCTAGTGACTGGGAAGAATTGCATCTATGTAAAAGGTTCAATAATCATGATCTTTGTTAAAGACCATGTAGCAAACATAGAGGTGCTAGCCAGTGAATAAGTACGGTAAATAAACAAGAAGTGAAATATTGCTTTTGATGACAAAATTAACATTGATTCGGTAATTAACTTCCAGGTCCTAGATTGGCTATCCAGGAATCGTAACCTCCACTAAATTACCAAACATTGTTTTTTTATAGAATAGTACAGCTTTGCAGCTACAAAAGCTATGAGGATTTCTTGAAGCAAAGCAGACAAGATGCAATAAGTAAGCTTGAAAACAGTAAGGTATGCGAGATGAGATCTGATCTGGCTTACCTGTCCATAAACAAGTTCGTTTAGTTCACTTAATGATGGAGTCCTCTCCAACAACCGTGTCTGCACCATGAAAATCAAACAGAAATGATGAAGCAAATTAAAAAGAAGATGACCAAGAAATCTATATATTACGACCGCATGGTGCAGTTACATTAGAGAGAAAATATATGGATTTGCAAGACTAAAAAGTGCTTTTCGACCTCAGGACTGCGATGGGAACATTTGATATGTACTAGACCTTCAGTCCCCACGCAATGATAGATCAATTAAGATTCTGAAAACAAAAACCGAGATCCTTGAATTACAGGTGACAGAGCAAGAGCGATTAAGGGGAGGCAACTTCAATGCCCAAGAAGTAACGAGGGGGGCAAAATCTTTCATTTCAAACTCATGCGAAAGATGGTGTTTGTCTTCCAACAAACTTAAGAAATTAAGCTGTGGAAGTTGGCTCCTTTCCTCTAGAGACTGTGACGGTAAAGATAAGTAGACACTTTCACACTTTCCAAAACCATGTTCTTGTGTGTCTTGGAATGCTAAGGTCATGGTTTTCTAGAGGTTGCTAGACACCCGTTTGGAATTATAAACCCATTTTTAGCTCTAAACCTTTTCTTTTCCAACTCTACTACAATCCAAACACAGTCTTAGACAGTGGAAGGTCTGATATTGTACATGCAAAGGATACATGATCAACGATAGTTGAACTTGGCTGCCTGCATTTTTGTCTTTTGTTGGAATGCAACACCATGGAATCATACAGCAATGATTGATGTACAAAAGAGTGAGAAAGCAAATGTTTTAATGTATTGTGAGTTAGGATTACATTGCAAGTAGTCTGTACAGTAACTTAAATTAAGCATGAACTGAAGAGCCATGTAGATTAAAAAGCACAGAGACTAGAGCTTAATTTATAGATGATCCATGTGAGCGTCAAACCTTGACACCTCCAGGAAAACAGAAGGCAGCTAAATCCTTTGAGCGCATAGCTAATCTCTTCCCAGGAGGATATTTAAATAGTATCTGGAGCAAAAAGAAGCTAGTTAAAACATGAACATGAACTAAACACTTTCAGCAGTGGAACAAAAGGCGAATCCCCTCTATCACAAGGACTAGGAAGCACAATAATAATATAGCCCAAACATTTCTCAAAAAGAAGCTGCAGTTGAGCAATTCCACAAACTCAAGCAGAAGTGCCAACTACTTTATGGGTTCAATCAAGTATGAAACTCTATCTGATGCTAAACCATATTTAAATTGCTGGTGTGGCTAACCTGAGGTTCCAAAGTTGGAAAAGAAGGTGCCCGTCGCTGCATCGATTTGAAATCCAACAAGTCAGACTTCTCCATATCCGACTCCCACTTCTTCTCCCTTGCAAATGCATCCTCCACTTTCTCAAGATTGGCATCAGGGTGAAGCCCGGCGACAATGAAGTGTTCAAAAAGTGATGTGGGCTCCTTATATTTTGAATGATTCTACAACATAATTAAGTACACATAATTCACTAAGGATAGCAACAGAAAAAGGTGCAAATCTCAACATAAACACAACAGAAATCAGATGATTGTTTAGTACCAGAGATTTAGAATTAAGCTGATACCACTGGCGTTTCTGGTTTGCCAAGACCTCAGGATTAAAACTCGGCAAGTAACCTTGTTCCCTCGAATCACCACCCCGACGCAAAGCATTTTGCATCCGAGTTTTCAATTTACGAAAGCTACTGCTACGTAAACTCCCCGCCCCATTCGTGAAAACATCACTCTGGCTACGCTGCATTGACTTAAAACCAGAATCGCTTCCTGGATAGACGCTATGCAGTGCCTCACCAGCCACCCTAAATGCCTCCTCTGATAAATGCTGCAACACCGAATAAGGCGAATGCGGACGTTCTTCTTGTGATTCACCGTCTCCTTTTGTGCCCATTTTCTATCTTCTAACAACCAAGTATGTCACTTATCTTGTCATTAACCTCTCTAGATCACACCCCACCATCATCAACATACTAATACCTCAAGCCAGACGTCGAGAAACATGCCATTTGAATCTTCCTTTCTTGGAACATTAAGATTTACGACATACGCAGCAGAGCAGGATCAAGAAAACCTGTGAAGTTGAATACAAAAGAACAGAAATAAACAAGAATTTATTAAATCAACCGTTGGTGTACATGTTATTGAAAAAATGTGAGGAAAAAAACGTGTAACGGATAATTGGAAGATTTTGAATTCATGGGAGAGAAGTTAAATGCAGAATTTATGAGGTGGTTGTTACAATTTTGGGCAGGATGGATCATAAGAGCCTTAATTGGCTTACCTTTGTGTTATGGTTATGCTTATGGAGGCGGGGAGAGAGAGAGAGAGAGAGAGTTTTGGCTAGCATGGGGGGGAGTTTTGCTAAAAATGGAAGGGAGAGCTGCAGGAAAAGAGAAAAGGGAAGGTAGACACAAAGCGAAGGAAGGAGATGGGGTGCTAGTGCTTTTCTTAAAAAAAAAAAAAAAAAATCATGAGAGGGGGAGAATATAACTTGAGTACATGTTGATGATTTTCATTTATTGCAAAAACCACCCTCATGCTTTAAGTATTCTATTTAGTATCCATTTGACAGCGCGGTGCAATATTTGTTTCATCACCAACGACATAAAAAACGAGACATATAGTTACTTTGATGTTATAATTAAAAATATTTTTTTGTCTGTAAATATATTAAAATAATATTTTTTATTTATTTTTAATATCAAAATATTCAAAAACATAAAAAATATTAATTTAAAAAAGACTTTAAAAATACAAAAATAAACAGTATATTTAAAAACTGATAATTTATTTTCTTAAAAAAAATTCAATCTTAGGATTGGTGCTAAGAAAAATCCATTCTTTTTAATTGCATATATCGAATCAAGTATATATAGGAGCTGCTTGTTAAAAAGAAATCATTCTTTTTAGTTTATTTATTTATTAAAAAAATAAAAATAAATTTAGAAAATAACATGAAATAAATTTTAATATATAAGAATTAAATACATAATTACAAAATAAAACTAAATAATTTTCATATGCTTATGAGTAAACAAAGAGTTGATATGGTATTGTGATAACAATTATTTTTAAAAATATTTTTTATTTGAAATATATTAAAACAATAATTTTTAAATTTTTAAAAAATTATTTTTGATATCAAGCCATCAAAATAATTTGAAGATACAAAAAAAAAAAATTGTAAGTAGATAAATAAATAACGTCAAATATGTTTTTGAAACAATACAACTTAAAATATTCAAGCACGGTCCAGTTAAAGGTGTGGGATTATGGAATTGCTTAAAAAGGAAGGGGTGTGGTTGGTGAATGGAAATTAAAGACAGGGTTTTTCCATAAATACCAATAAATGCGATTCCAAATTAAAATAATAGTATTACTAATAACTTCCAATAACGAGAAAGTGCATTTGACTTTGGACCATCAGCGTGTCGCGTCGCGTGCATGAGATGACTTTTCCACCTAATCAATCGTTGACTGCGTGTGGTCTCTACTCGCTTCTGAACTTTACTTGCTGTGTTCTCATGTGTATCTTCTCCTTAGATCTAAGCCGTTGGATTGAGACTTTTGCGTCCCGCTTATAACTATCCAATTGGTCCATTTCACTTTCAGCTTTATTGCACGCTCAGGTTAGAAATCTATAAAACATTAATTTCATACAAAAAGGACTATTGTTTTTGTTGTTTGAATTATATATATATATATATATATATATATATATATATATATTAAATGTTTTTATTTTATTTTTTTAATACCATAGCTTTAAAATATAAAAATACTAAAAATATAGTTTGATTTTTTTCCAGGTAAAACGGATCTACAAACAAGAGTTACACATTCTTAAACATTCTGAAATTTACTTACAAAACATTGTTTTAATTTTTTTCAAATTGAATAAAACATTTACAAAACATTTATCGTACCAGCAACAAGTAGACCATCAAGTAACATGAAAACATGTGAACTCTTTTTTGTAAATATAGGATAAAAAAAATATTGATCCCGTGAATATATCTTATAATATAATTATTGAAAGTCGCCCTTATAGTGAGGGGTATTTGCTTGTGTTTACAAGTGACGTGAAAGATTCAGCATATCTCATGATTGATAAAACAATAATAAGATAACTTCATCTTGTTACTTAGCTTGATTATTGATCAAAAGTTTTATAATTTTTTAATAAAAAAAATTTAAGATAAATCATAAATCTTCCCCCCACCCCATCATACGTTGATTTGAGAATGAAACAGTTTGTTTACTTCAGCATTTAATTTTTAAAATTAAAAAACAAACAATCTAGAGTATTGATTTAGATTTCATTTGATATTATAATTATAATTGTTTTTTAAATATTTTTTGTTTAAAAATATTATTATTATTTTAGAAATATATTTTTGTCATCAACCTATCAAAACAACATGAAAAATATACATATAAAAAATAAAACTAGAATAATAAATATTTTGTTTTTTAAAAAAATATTTTTAAAAATTAATGCGAAATGCTCCCTGAACCTCTGGACAAAAGCTAGCGTACAGGCAACGCGCATATATGGCGGTGGACAACGTCATGAAACAAGAGCATTAAATGCGGGAAAACCGTCCGAGTTTGCACATGTATGCTGCCGTCCTTCTTTATCGAGTACTGAAATCTATTAAATTTCTGAATATTTTGATTTTTTGAAAGCGACTTTGTGAGAAGATTCTCTCTTTGCTGAAGGCTAAGCAGATTGCGTGGCTTAATAAATGAATTAATATATACATATAATATACTCTATCTGTACCCAGAAAACTTGGTATGACATATCATTGTTATTATTATTTTTACTCTCTAAAGAAACGTTTTGTAATTAATGTCTAGCTACTATATTATGATATATTTATTATATTTTGAAAATATAAAAATGATTCTAAATGATTTCAAAACATATTTATTTGTATTTTTATTCCCATCTCTTTAACCAGACATATTTTATTTGTATTAACTTTTTGTTTTCCCATGGTAACAATTAAACATTATCTTATATAGAAATATAGGGTGTGAGATGTTCATGCATCAACATACTTTTAACCCTGGACACTCTCTTAATTATTATTTTATATATATATATATATATATATATATAAGTATTTTAAAACCACTTTAAATAATAGTTGTAAATCAAATATTCTTGAATGACTTGAGACATATAATTTATATCGATAACATACCTTCAAAAGAATTATTATCTCATGCCCTTGGCATGCAGCGGGGAAGAGTTGGGGGTGCCAGAAAGGAGTGTGAGGGAAGGGGTTAGTTGAGGATGGCCTAACCAAATATCAATGCAGATGATGTCTCCGTCGACGAGTGCCGTTAGAGGGTAGGTAAGGCTTGGTAGGCAGTAGCTTGGTAGGCAACTGATTGCCACCAGCATCGAGTTCTAAATAAACCCAACATTAACAAAACCCCACCATAATTCCAAGAAAGTTTCATGTTATTTCTCTTTCTTTTTATCTCTCTCTATTTTTATGGTCAATGGACTCCCAATATAATAATAATAATAATAATAAGTAATAATTCGTACCTCCGTCTCTTCTGACAATGCAGGGTTGTCTGGTTTGAATGCAGAAGCCCACGAATATGATACCATGGAAGAATATGAACTCGTTAGGATATGATATGTAATGATAGTAGATATGAATAGTCCGAGACTTGCAAGTAGTCGACCAAGGGTCTGGTTTTAGAAAATGGTCATAAATTACACACCAACAATTTTCTAACTTTAATTAGTTAATATTGTAGATAAAAAGGTATGTTTTTTTTTTATTGATTTTTCTAATTCAAAATTTGAAATAAATATTTAAAAAGAACTTACTTAATATAATAGTCGATATAAAAGATATTTATTAAAAAAAAATAATGTGTCATTCTGATATATTATTGTACAAAAATAATAAAAAAAACATTTCATTTCTTAAATTGCAATGTCTATAGTGTTTGACATTGTGATAACTCTTGTTTTTTAAAAAAAAAATTGAAAATATATTAAAAAATATTTTATTATTTTAAAAAAAATAATAATAATTTCTCAGGACATTAAAAAGATCCAAAAACACAAAAAACAATTAAAGAACAAAATAACTTTTCTCAAAAACATAGTTCCACTGCAAAAACAAACACTAACTTAGGCAACTCGATCCCAATTCCCAAAAACATGGGACAACTTTGGATAAATTATTTCTTGTCCTTGATTTTAAAACAAAAAAAAAATGGAATTCCATCAGCATATTCTAATGATGATAGTGACCATCAAAGCATGGAATCACAGGTTGCAAAAAGCTGTTTTTAAAAGCCATTGAATATCTTGTGGCGGCAAGAATGAAAGCTGCTACCTTTTCAAATACTGTAAAACCAAAAAAGAACTAAGTTTACTGCAATGAGTAAAAGGAATACTCTGTCAATTCATTAACACGAAATGTAATTAAATGCAAATAACTGAAAACTAGAAAATAAATGTTACCTCTATCTCCTTTTGTTTAGTGGGACTGTCTCTCCTTGTCATCCTCGGTTTCTTCTTATTTAGGACAATCGATCCTTAAGTTCAACGTAAGTCTTAATTTATGTGTTAGGATGAGATTCATCCAGTAATTAAGAGCTAAATATTAGATCAAGCCTTCTTTTTTTGGATAGCATGAACAGTTCTACTTGGAAAGTCAGGTGCATGTAGTGATTATGATTCTCTTAAGTCAAAAAAGACAGTTAATAAGAAAGTTATCCTACAATCCTTGTATTTTTAATGAACGAATACTTTAGTCCCTATAGTTTCAAAAATATTATTTCATCCTTGTATTTACTCCTTGCATAAAATTTACGTTACTTTGTTGCGGGATTCAACTAGTTAACGGTTCTCTTTAGTTTATTCAAACTAATTAATCAGTCCCTCTAATATTAGAAACAGTCAGGCAGCCTCTTGACCAACATTTATCATTCTTAATTTGGTCCTTTTTTCTCTATTTTTCAAAAAATACAAAAAAAATACAGTGAAGAAGAGATACATGGGCATGAGTCTAACAAGCTGGGAGGTCAAGGGATTAATTGATAAATTTTGGAATAAGAGGGACTAATGATTTGTTTCATGCAAAATCAGCTACTGAATTAGATTTTCTTATAGATAGTTCAGTCACTTGGGAAAAGGAGAATTCATAACTTAAAACCCCCATTGAGGCCAAGAGAGCATACTAACTTAAAAGATATGTGTGATATGTAAACAAGACGAAGAACAAAAAAGGAAAAGCTTACCTTAAGAAAAAAAAAATGAAGTAGAAATCATCTCCACCCAAATGCTCTTGCAAGAAAATGAAAAGGAACGTTGCGTCTTGACTGTAAGGTTAGAGAAGTTTGGGAGAGAAATGGTTAACTAATTTTCTATTTCGGTGATAGCATAAAACACAAGCACATTAACTAGCAAAAACTCAACATAGAGATTACTTGCCAGAACCTTTTTTCTAACAAATCCAGCTTCACTCAGCTTGAACAAAGCCAGTTTCTGTCAAAAGATGTCTCGACTAAACCAAGCCGGAGGGAGCTGAAGTGAAACAATTTATAACAGCAATGTCAATGAAGACACTTGCACCAAGAAGAATCAACTCGGAAAAAAGTTTAGGATCTTCTAATTCTTATGAGTAATGAGAAATTCATACCAAAGGGTGTTGAAAGCACATGACATATCTTAAATAGTCTAGACTCCTGTGTTCACTCCTATTGTGCTGCATCTTCACAAATGTGTATGAGCATATATTTCAATGCATAAACAGAAGTGCAGGTTAAGGAAATCTTAGTAGAAATATAATCGAGAGAGCAAACTAATGACAAATCACTACTGCTGCTTATCTTGGTAGCTTCAACCATGTGGGAGTGCATGGTTGAGGAGTGGATTATTTAGCAAGGAAGAGAACTATATACGAGGAATTTACATACCTAGTGGAATTGTCAAGTCAGTTTCTAGTGAGTGGGAAAATTCCATCTATGTAAAAGGTTCGATAATCATGATCTTGGTTAAAGACCATGTAGCAAACATTGAGGTGCTAGCCAATGAATAAGTACGGTTAATAAACAAGAAGTAAAATATTGCTTTTGATGACAAAAATTAACATGGACTCAGTAATAGTAACCTCCACTAAATTACTCTTATCCAAACATTGTTTTTAATATGATAGCACAGCCCTGCAACCACAAAAGCTATGAGGATTTCTTGAAGCAAAGTAGACATGATGCTGTAAGTAAGCTTGAAAACAATGATACATGTGAGATGAGAGCTGGTCTAGCATACCTGTCCATAAACAAGTTCGTTTAGTTCACTTAATGATGGAGTCCTCTCCAACAAACATGTCTGCACCATGAAAATCCAACACAAATTAGGAAGCAGAATAAAAAGAAGAAGATGACCAAGAAATCTATATATTACGCCCGCATAGTACAGTTACATTAGAGAGAAAATATATGGATTTACAAGACTAAAAAGTGCTTCTCGACCTCAGGACTGTGAGAGGAACATTTGAAATGTACTAGACCTTCAGCCCCCACACAATGAATCAAATAAAATTTTGAAAGCAAAAACCGAGATCCTTGAATTACAGGTGACAGAGCAAGAGTGATTAAGGGGAGGCAACTTCAATGCCTATGAAGTAACGAGGGGGGGATGAAATCTTTCATTTCAAACTCATGCTAAAGATGGTGTTTGTCTTCCAATAAACCTAAGAAAATTTAGCTGTGGAAGTTGGATCCTTTCCTCTCTACATTTTTAGAAACCCATTTTTAGCTCCAAACCCTTTGTTTTCCAACTCTACCACAACCCAAACACACTCTTAAACAGTGGAAGATCTGATATTAATTGTACATGCAAAGGATACATGATCAACGATTGTTGAACTTGGCTGCCTGCATTTTTGTCTTTTGTTGGAATGCAACACCATGGAATCAGACAACAATGATTGATGTACAAAAGAGTGAGAAAACAAATGTTTTAATGTCATGTGAGTGAGGAATACATTGCAAGTAGTCTGTACAGTAACTTAAAATAAGCATGAACTGATGAGCCATGTAGATTAAAAAACACATAGACTAAAGCTTAATTATAGATGAGCCTTGACACCTCCAGGAAAACAGAAGGCAGCTAAATCCTTTGAGCGCATAGCTAATCTCTTCCCAGGAGGATATTTAAATAGTATCTGGAGCAAAAAGAAGCTAGTTAAAGCATGAACATGAACTAAACACTTTCAGCAGTGGAACAAAAGGCGAATCCCTTCAATCACAACGACTAGGAAGCACAATGATAATAGCTAAAACATTTTCTCAAAAAGAAGCTGCAGTTGAGCAATTCCACAAACTTAAGCAGAAGTGCTAACTACTTTATGGGTTTAATCAAGTATAAAGCTCTAGCTGATGCCAAACCATATTCAAATTGGTGATGTGGCTAACCTGAGGTTCCAAAGTTGGAAATGAAGGTGCCCGTCGATGAATCGATTTGAAATCCAACAAGTCAGACTTCTCCATATCCGACTTCCACTTCTTCTCCCTTGCAAATGCATCCTCCACCTCTCAAGATTGGCATCAGGGTGAGGCCCCGCGACAATGAAGTGTTCAAAAAGTGATGTGGGCTCCTTATATTTTGAATGATTCCACAACATAATTAAGCAACCATAATTCACGATGGATAGCAACAGAAAAAGATGCAAATCTCAACATAGACACAACAGGATAGCATGAACATGATAGATTAAGTTATAATCGATTTCATTATGTTTTAACTAAATATTAATTTATTACCCGAAAGATTTCCAGAGCTCTATTTTTTATTTATTTTAAGGGTCTGGTATGCTTACATGCTTACACTTGCATGAAAAACTAGTCCGAAATCCTAAGATTTGAATGGAGACCCAAAGCAAAAAATGTGAAAGGTTCGGGCCAGTTGAGAATAAAAGCTTCAGACAAAACTAAAAAAATATGGTATTCTTATGTGTTATTAAATTAAAAAATAATTTTAAAAATAATTTTTAAACATTCCTGCATAGATTAAGAGAGTGATTGAGAGTATTATATTTTTTATTTAGAAATATATCAAAATAATATTTTTTAAAAATATTATTAATATTAATACATCAAAATAACATGAAAATACACAAAAATAATAATAATTAGAAGTAAAGAAAACAAAGTATTTAAAAAAAACACACAAAACAAACAAATTCAATATAATTGCAGCCGTTTTCAAAAACGAACACTGGACAGACCATGTAAAAAGTAGTGTAACACAAGCAGAGATGTTATAGCTAATAGTAATTTTATTTCAATTCTTGTAATTAATTATCAATGAAACATAAAAAAGAACATAATAAATTTATTTTTTAAATAGTTTTTTATGTTATTAAAATAAAAAGTAAAAATAAATAAATATGTTATCTCTATCTCCTTTTGTTCAGTGGGATTGCCTCTCCTTGTCATCCTCGGTTTCTTCTTAGTTAGAACAATCGATCCTTAAGTTTATTGTAAGTCTTAATTTATGTGTTAGGATGGGATTCATCCAGTAATTAAGAGCTAAATATTAGATTTTAAGATAGCAAAAATTAAACAAGAACCAAGAAATTAAAATAAAATATCACAAAAACATGGGTATCGCAGCTCGCAAACAGCTTGATAAAATTAGCTAAAACAAAAACCCTGGATATTACCTGAACATGTCGCGTGTCTGACAGGAATCGGTCCAGCCAGGAGGAAGCACTCCATAACAGTTGCTGCAAATTTCATGGCAGAGAAATGCAATGCCATTAGCAAATCAATCCATTCCCAGCCCAAAACTCTACAGAGTCGGCTCTCTCTATCTCCACATCCACCAGCCACCTTTTGTAACTGCGTGATCAGAGGGTCACCCAAACAGCAAGATTTCGCGAGTCTTTTCAACTATATCTGCGATACTCCACTCACGAATCATGTAGTCAATTTCCAGGGAAGAAGATGACACCAGCTTCAAGAAGGCAACGTACGTAGGACTTGAAATCATCGAGCATGAGCTCTTTTCCACCGGCACATAACTGATTTCTTGGTTCTTGGAGTTTGAACGCAAGCGATCGAAGTTGAATGGTGGAACCAGACATAATTGTCTTCTCGATCTATTTCTTGACGCGTTAGGTTTCTGGGATTATATCCCTCAGAGCCGTGTTTAATTAGATATCGTGATTGTTTTGGAGGTGAATTGAGGGGGAGGCCTCATTTATATAGAGTTGTTTAGGGAACTGTCTTTTGATACAATCCTTGTGGGATTCGGCTTATAGCATATCCTGAAATCTTCAGGAAAAATTAGTTTTCAGCGTGTCCTTGGAGGTTCAGGATTGAATAACTGAATTTGTTTGATATGCGTAACGATTACTTTTTAAATTATTATTTTTTAAAAGTACAAAAATAAACTAAACTGTAAAAAAATATTATTTTAAAGCTTTTATCACATCCGAATACAATTAACTAAAATATACAAGCTTAGAATGACTATTTTACTCCTAGAACATGAAATTTTTAGCCTCGGGGTGTTTTTGACTTTTCCACTGGACATTTCAATTATAATTAATTATATATTTTGTTTTTTTTATTTTGACACTTATTCTTTTATTTTATTTTATTTTTGTATTAATTACTTTGGTTTTTTTATCCTTCTTGAACAATGTTTATTTTTTATCTATATTTATGCATTTGTGCTTTTATATTTTGTTTTTTTTTTGTTATTTTGTTTTTTGTCGGAGTTTTATTTTTATTACATTTCGTTCTGAAATTTTAATTTATGTTGGTTACAATGCATTTTATTTTTAAAAATTCTTTTATTGCTTTTTATTCTCAAGGTTTTGATTTGTTGCGGTTTTGTCATTCAATTGGAATTAATTATATATATTGTTTTTCATTTTGTAACTTATTCTTTTAATTTTTTAATTAGTATTGATTCCTTTCTTTTTTTCAATCTTTCTTGGACAATGTTTATTTTTTGTCCGGATTCATTCATTTATACTTTTGGATTTTGTTTTGAATTTTTGTCATTTTATTTTTTTGTTGGGGTTTTATTTTTATTCGGTTCAATATAAAGATTTTAATTTATGTTGGTGATCATTTTAAAATTAATATTGCTTCATTTTTCTCTTTTGTTCTTTTTTTTGTTTTATATTATTTTTATCTTATTTTCAGGTCTGATGATTTTATGATTTTGTTTTTTGCACAATAATAATGATAATTTTAGTGATTTTTTTATTGTTTTTTGGAATATTTTACTCTTTTTTTTAATTCTTTAGGGCAACTTAATGATTTTCATTGTTTGGACAGTAATGTTGATAATAAGTGTAATTGTTATAGTAATGATAATGACAGGAATGTGGGGATAAATTTTCAACTTATGTTTTCTTCTTTTTAGAGATAGAAAATTAACTATTTATTTTTGTTAGTTGATTAGTGCAAGTTCTTTCACAATTTATATTTTGTTTGTTGTGTTTAATTTAAATTGAATTATAAAATGAACTAATCTTAATACAATGTATTCAATAATTCAGATATCCAAATCTTCTTGCTTTTTTTAATGATAATGATAATTTTATACTGGTTATTTCATTAAAACTTACTAAAAAGATAAATTTATATCCATTTAAAATTCATATATTTTATAAAAAAAAACTTGCATTTTACAAGATTTCTACACAGATTTATTATTTTATTCAAATTTATATTATAATAAAAAAATCACACATAATTAAAAAAAAATTACATTAAAAAAATATGGTTCCACCCGCGACGAGGCGCGGGTACCATGACTAGTTTCAAATATAAAAACAAACGTGCCTAATTTTCTCGTGCCCTGCCTTCATACACGTGTGTGTTTGCTGTTAAGACTCAAGAGAAGGAGGAGAGGGAACTAATCAGGCCCACTGGACTAATATCGAGCCCAAGACAGATCTTGTGGGTTGAATGAGCAAACGAGACCCAAGCTCAAGTGTGACATGAAACACCATGGCCCATTATTAATGCATGAAAGAAAAATATTTTGAAACAAAATCACAATTGTATAATTAAAGAAAGGATAAATATATTAATAATAAAATTTTAATTTTAACCCATACAATTAAATTATCATAATAATACTCGTAACATACATTAACATTCATAAGCAAATCAGTCTAAAAATGGCTTGAATTACCTATACCATGAGATTCAATTCTATAAACAATTTCATATTCAAAGTGAAAAAAAAGAATAATGTCAAGGATTTTTTTTAAAAAAAAACTTTGAAAATATTTAAAATTTCTTAAGACATTTCGTCGACTTGGTTATTGCTTTTAAGCAAAAACAATAAAGATAATATAGAAAACATGTTTTTATATATATAATTCATGTTTTAAAAATTAAAAATTAAAAAATTTACTCGAAAACAATATTTAGTTTATATATATATATATATTATATCGAATACATTTATACTTCTATCATCTTTATTTTTATATTTATAGTAACTAAATTATTGTGTTTGCAATGTCGTAAAAAAAATAATATCCCATCAAATCAACAACTTGGTTGTCGATAAAAGATCATAATCAGGACCATTTTTAGCTCCAGAATAAACGTGGACTTTGAAAATATGAAAAAGACTTTGATTTTTTCTTCACTAGACCATCTCGTTTTTTTATGTATATAATAATAATAATAATAATAATAATAATAAACAGTAACAGTGGACCGGGAAAAAGTTATCGCCGTTGCACTTGCCAGGAAAGAGTCTCGGGACGCTAGAGGGACAGGGTAAGCTATAACTTAGTTCTTCTAGTTTAACAAACTAATAAATAATCCTTATTTTATTATAAAATATATATTCAGTCCCTGTATTTTAAATTCAACTGTACTCTGCCTCTTTTGTCAATTTATTTTTGTTTTTCCTTCTTGAAAAATAGTAGGTAAAATAAGAATCCTTTACTTAAAAAAATGTGCTTTTGTAAGGAAAAAAAAATAATAAATTAAAGATGGTTAATGACAGGTGGTACCTCGGGGTATTTTTCAGGTGTATCCAGTATTATGATACAAGGTATTTTTTTTTAAAATATTTTTAAATGAAAAATACAGTGTAATTATATATTTTTTACATCAATATCTACCTTAGAATATTAACTTGATGCTCTTTAATGCATTGTTTTTTTGAAAAATAGGTCGTATAATAAACAGTAAAAATAATATAATTAAGTGACAATTTAATGATCTCTAATACTACAAGTACCAAGTTATAATTATATCTACGACCATCGCGCAATCATCCTTCGATCTCCTTGCCAATTCCCCTCGCATCACACGTTCTTCTTCCCATCCATCAAAACTAACCAATCGTTTCTCTTTCGTATCCCAAAACAACCCCTAAACAATGTCCAAAATTGCATTTCTATCCCACCTTTCCCATATTTCTCCTCCCCTTCTTCCCAGCCCTTTCTTCGCTCACTCATTCTAAAGATAAAAATCAGACTCTCACTCTCTATTTTCTAATCCCTCTACACCTGTACCGGGGATCTCTAGATTTTGATCAGCACATGGTAAACTTCAAGTCGTTTACACAAAACCCTCAGTTTTGCTATAATTTACCATGGATTCGAATTCTGTTGTGTTCGACATCAGCTCCGACGAAGAGCTGGCAATTGAAGAGCCCAAGGAGTTCGACGACGATTGTAATTGGTTGACGGAGCTGTTACGGAGCTTTGATAAGGAGAACGATGATTCTGATGATGTTGTGATTGTCGGTGAGTATAAACCGCCGAAACCTAAGTCCAAGTCAAAGTCCTCGAATCAGGTGGCGGATATAAAGTTTTTTCTTGATGATGATGATGATTGCGTTGTGTTGAGTGGTGATCCTGAGAAGCCGGTTGCTGCTGCTGCTGATGTCTGCCGGAACGAGGCGGATAGCTCTGACGACGGTGATGATGTTCTTGTTGTTGGCGAAAAAGGCCAGGTAATTACATTCTTTTTTTTTAAAAAAAAAGTGTACTAATAAGATAGATTTTTTATTTTTGTTAGGGTTTTTATGTGTTTGAGAGAAATATAATTATGTGGTTTTGTTGGCGACGAATGGTGTAATTGTTGTGTGTAGGAATTTGTTGTTGATTTTGTGTTGCAATAATGTGAAGGTGGAAGATGAAAAATTGAAATGAGTAAGGGGATATGAAAGTGCAACGCCACCAGTGATTTTACTATCAACTGGTTATTTTTGAATGATGGTTTGTACCGTATTCTTGAAATGTTGGGATGATTATTGTTCTGTTTGAAGTGAAGGATCAGGGATGGATTCTTTCAAGGAAAGTGAAAGAAAGAAAGGAAATTAAAATACATGAGTTATGGCGAAGCCTCTTGAAGCCTGTCACGAGGGGAGCTTCTAAACTGATTATTTGGGGCTACTTAACTGTTACTTAATGTGACTAGGGGTTTATTTGAGAAAATTACATTTCTTAATGGTCGAGCATTTGGTTTTTGTTTTTGGTTTATTCATGGTATCCTAGTTAATTTTGTTCATGATATTCACTTCTGCGTCGCATGCAATGCAAGCTGTGTGAATCATTAGGGACTTGGTAGGAAGTTCCTTCTGGCTACTATATGATTGGGTTCGTTCCCTGAATTTGTGTTCATTTTTAACATGTGAGAAGTTTGCTATTAGATTTGTAAAGTACCTTTGGTGGTTTTCTTTTTATTCTGTTTGTTGCTCTTCTATTACTAGGCCTGACTTGTTCCTGGACTTGTAATTTGATGTAAGATGGTCAATTTAACAAGAGGAATCATTCTTTATGTGACTGCTTTCTGAATAGTATTTATTACTATCATCTGAATAGGTCATTGAAATTTCTCAGGCTGCATGATTGTGTGATCCTGCTGGCTTCTCATGCAGCATTAGAACTGTGCTGCACGTTTATAAACAGAGGTTTAAAGCCTGTGACTTATGTTAATTTAGTTTGCTTTAATTCTTTGAAAAATAAAGTATTGCGCTCATTTCTGCACATGCATAAGATAAATAGTTGCAAAGCTTCAATGCTCAATAAAATAAGAGCTTTTGGGCATTCAGATTGCCTATGACTATATATTAAAGCTCTTAGAATGTAGTTAACCTCAAATTAGGACTCAATGGTGGAAACCCAATTCAAGTTTAAACCTGGAAATTACCAAAATCAAGACTTGTGAATGAAGAGAACATAAATACAACAAAATCAATTTCTTCCTAACGTAATTAAATATTAAATATGGTGTAAATCTGCCAATACTGACTTTGAAAACTCTTTAGCAGGTCCTCATCTGCTTTAGAGCTCTAAGGTTGTGCACAATCCTTGGATTTTTACTACTCTAATTTTGTCTGATTGTAGTCTGATAATCTCTTTATTTTGGTATCCCTAAATCCCATTGTTCCCAGCATGGAGCTGTTGGTACTATTTTCCTGATGCTCACCTTCCTTTTTGCAGGTTGCATGTAGAGACTACCCTCATCCAAGGCATCTTTGTGTTGAATTTCCTTTTGGTTCTACTCCACATGAAAGACATTGTCAACTGGTAAGTCTGCTCTAAACTCTACTGTAAAAGCCAAACATCAACTCTTCACAGTCAATACTTACATTCTGCTATCCTGATTTCTGTGTTTCATGACATGCAGTGCCACTGTTATGTTTGTGACTCAATTGCACCATGTGTGCACTGGGGTACAGGTTTCTCTACTAGTGACCATTGTCATGCCACTGATAAGCAAGAGTTGTGGAAAACTCAGCGTGAATTTTGTAGAATAGGGAAAGATGCTCCAGTTCCAGTTTCAAAACTTCCTGATGATCCTGCTCCAATGTCCTTGCCTCAACTTAACCAAGTAGGATCCCGAGATATTGCATGGTTGATACCTGATCCAATACCGCATAATCAGTCCTTGACACACAATCCTATGCTGCAGAATCAGGTTTCCAGGATACCTACACTCCGCTCTTGCTCCTCTTCCACCACGGGCATCCCTAATATCATCAGACATAGAAGTCGTCAACTGGGATGTGTTATAGGCAGAAATAGACCCCTACCTCGCCCAGTCTCACAACAAGCACTTGGTGTACGTAGTGATGTTCAAAAGGATAGATGTCCTAATGCTTTAGGTCATCGATTTGTCTCTTCTAGTGCAATGTATAAAAGGCAGGGACTTGCTGCACATGCTTTGGGTACAAACCATCCCACACATGTATCATTGAGCATGAAGTATGCTCCTGCTTCAGGATATGCAAGGAATGTTGCTCCTCTGGCTACATCAAAGGAAAATCCCTCTAGTTTGCATTATGTTTTACCCAATGCAATTTTTGAATCACATACATACCAGAGCTCCCCCCAGCCCAACATGGGCAGTGTCATTGTAAATACAGTGCCTTTGAGATCTGAATTAGGCAGTCAACCTACTCCGCAGTCAAACAATGGACAAAGTATTTATGAGCATGGGAATCAAGGTGAAAATGATGCTGATTTGTTTTTTCCTGATTTGGACTTTTGTCAAGTTAACAACTCAAGTCAAAGTGATCAGGGAGCTTCTATTGAAAATATTTTTCACGGCACAGTGTCCAATAATGAGCCATCAACTGTTAAGCTGTTAAATTCTCAGCTTGCTGAAATTGAAAGCGCTCAATTGCAATACGAGGATCATGAGCTTGTTGATAGCTTTTTCTTAAACCAGGCTGTTCCAGTGGTTTCAGAAAGTTTTGTGCCTTGTGATATGAATGGCTTTTCTCCCGAACCTCCTGCTATTGACACAGGTATGCATTATTTTGATGAAAGTTTTTGGAGTGATCCGACTCATGTTTAGCCATGGCCACTGCTTGTCTTAAGAAAATAAGCATAGTAGATTGCTGCTGCTAATGTTTCACAAAGTAAACATAATAGCTGTAATTTTTAAGATGATTGTGTAAAATCCCTCTTGACAAAAATTGTACAAAGTTCATTCAACCAGTGATGCCTTTTTTAGGCTATCTGTTATGTGTTCTTGTATTTATGAACCCAAATGTTAATTTTCTCACTCTTTTCCCCCTGGAACCTTTATGTTGCCCTGCATCATTTCCATCTATCCATTTTCTGCAAGTCCAAGAGCTGTTTTATCTTTCTCCAGTAGGCTATATGCAGGATGCTAGAAGTTTTGATGTTGCAATGTGATGACTAGTTATCAATCCTTGGCTGTTGGTAACCAATGATCCAGATACAGATGCTGTTAAGAAAGGTCCGATATGCTCAGGTCTGGGTCATGTGGTAGTGTTTGACCACAGCTAGGTCAAGTATCAGTCTGTTGACAGCCGGAAATGGTCTGTTATTTCATAATCTGCTGTTGTCCACCGACGGCTGTCACGAGATGATTGCCATGTGTGAGAAGCCATAGACTCTGCTGACGGTGATAACCTCCTCTAGCATGTTTTATTTTACTGGAAACAAACGTGGCCTTAGTATGAAGAATTACCATGTTCTATGGTGGTTCCATTTTATCGGCCTGAGAATTTTCACCAGCATTTCCAAAAACAATATGATCGTCTTGCCTGAGAAACCATGGATGGACTTGACTGTTTTTCCTAGGACTTGAGTGAGGTCCTTATTGTTTTTCTGGTTGGACAGGATAATCTGGCTTTTATTATAAAAAATAAAATTATCTTTCAACATTTAATAGAGAATTTTGTCTCATAATTTGTTTTGATTTGTTTTTTTTATAAGGTTATTTCAGTTTTGCAATCAAAGTTTTGAATTTGACAGGTTAATATGTGTTTATCTGATTCGAGTTGATATATTTTTTATTTTTAAAAAAAATATTGTCTTGAGATTTTTTTAGTTGAACTATGCTCTTGACAATCCTGATAGTTATCTTTTGACTATTCAAGTTTATAGAGTTATATTGTGTTAACCTAGCGCCATTTTTTTCCTTTCTAAAATGCTATAAAAAATGATTTGATCCACAATGTAATGCTAACATAATCCAGCATTTACTGAATGTTAATTTAACAATAATATTTTTAAAATTAAATCTAAATTTGAGAGAGAGGGAAATGAAACAGAATCCGTAACAATTCTAAATTTAAAGTGATTTATAATTGATAGTGGTAGAGGTTGTTTTTTTTAAAGTTTTTTTGTTTGAAAAAATATCAAAATAATTTTTATTTTATTTTCAAAAAATATTTTTAACGTCAACACTTCAATCTAAAAGTATTAAAAAATTAATTTAAAATAAAAATGTTTTTAATTTTTATTTATTTTAAAAACACTTTTAAAATGTATTTCCAAACATGTCCCTATGGATTAAACTTCCATAAAATCAATCCATATGAATCTGTTGATCAAGTATCTTGGATCTTAATCTGGTTTAGATTCTAAAAAACGAGGTACTGTCACACTGAGATATCTGGTCAGGGCATATTTTGACTCGAGTGAGTCCATTCCAAATTAAAACAGTTATTATTGCAATTGAATAATTCTAAATATTAAGAAATATAATAAAAAAAACATAAATAATACGGCTATAACACGAATCAGTAAGAAATCTACTGCTGGCGTGATGTCAAAATTGATCGACGCCGTTGCAACTCAACTTCCTTTAGGTTTCCAAGTGAAAGAGGGAACCAAGATTGGAGATAAGAAATATTCATAACGTAAAGGAAGAAATTCAGATGGATCAACATAAACAACTCACAGGTGCAAGAAACTCTGAAGGATCAACATAAAGCAGCGCAAAGAATGGAAAGGAAAAACACCCAATTAAAAGCACAAAAATCCTTAGCCAAGAATCCAAAAGGAATACATTGATTAAAAGCAAAAAAGTAAAATGAAAAAAAATAATGCCGACGAACAAACCAATTGCACAGAAGCAATGGTGAAAAGAAGAAAATAAACATCAACAGCATAGTTGAATAGCAACACCATAAACAAAGGGCAATGGAACGGCAAAATTATATATATATTTCAATAATAAATAAAATTATTGCAATATTTTTCAGCTTGTTTAGTTTTGTATCTTAAAAATAAATTTAATTTAAATTAATTTTAAGTCAATTATTTTTATTGTTTTTATATAGTTTGGTATACCGATATTAAAAATAAATTTAAAAAATGAAAAAAAATATTATTTTAATATATTTTTAAGTAAGAAAATACTAAAAATAAATACAACAATAACAATTCCATACAGTATCTAAGTCATAGCTTCCGAAGCTTCATGAAAATCTCCGAACCGGCTGCGTGCGTGCGTGCGTGCGTAGTAGTGTAAGGAAGAGAAGTCCTGTAAACCACAGGGCAAAAACACAAACACCTTTCGTGTTTCTAGAAACGTCGACGGCAGCTGCCTCTTCTACTCATCAGTAGTCCGTGTCTCTGAGTGTCGTAAACAGCAATTTGGGATGGCGCTATGGATGGAAGCAGGGTCGGAACCCAAAACAGAGAGTGAGATTGCTGACCTCCAAGCCATCTCCGCTCTTAAACACTCTACCGCTCTTGAACTAAAGGTAATTATTTATTAATTTCTCTCTTTTTCAAGAAATACTGTTGATATTATTATTTCCATTCAGATTTTTGAATGCCCATGATTGTTCTTTTTTGAAGGAGAAAGGCAATGAATATGTGAAGATGGGTAAGAAGCATTACTCTGATGCCATCGAATGCTACACGAGGGCGATAAACCAGGAAGCCCTTAGTGATTCTGACAACTCAATCGTTTATTCCAATAGAGCCCATGTGAATCTACTGCTCGGAAATTACCGGCGAGCTCTTACAGATGCTCGGGAGGCTATTAAGCTTTGTCCTACCAACGTTAAGGTAGTTTTTTTTATTATTATTATTATTTATCTCAAGTCCTTCCTTTGCTTGCTTTATTTTCTGGAAATTGCTTTGATGTTCTGGTCTGCTGTGAATCATCTGGTTAATTTCTAGGCAATGTATCGAGCTGCCAAGGCATCTCTGTCATTGAATTTGTTGGTGGAGGCAAAATCATTTTGTGAAAATGGACTCGAGCAAAACCCAGATAACGAAGAACTGAAAAGGCTTGCCAAGCAGATAAATTTAGTGAAGATGGAACTGGATAAGCGGGAGGCTGAAGTTTCAAAGGCTGTGTCAGAGGCCAAGGTTCCATTTTTTAGCTTTTATAATGAATGATGAGCTGTGTTTGATAGGGCTGTAAAGGATAGGTAACAATCTTTTCTCTACTTCAAATGTTCAGGACCTACTTTCTGCCATTGAAGATAGAGGGTTGAAGATGGGGAAGCCAATGTTTGGAGAACTTGTTGGATTGAGGAAACCAGTACTTGATAAAAATAAAATTCTTCATTGGCCGGCTCTTCTTCTGTATGCAGAGGTTATGTCCAGTGACTTCATTGAAGACTTCTGTGAAACAGACATGTTTTCGGCCCATCTTGACATGATATCCATTTTATTAGTATTCTTTGTTTTTATTACCATATGTCCTATTAATTTGCATTTAATGTTCCCTGCCCTCTTATATATATTGCATTATATGATATCCATAACTTTCAAACATGTTCTCAGAAAGTTGTCCACCATTGTCATGGGATACAGAAAACAATTATACCTGTGAAGCTGTTGAATTATACTATGAGGTAAGCTCTTACTAGTCACAGAAATGTTCACAAATCATCTCATTTGTTATTTGACATTGCAGTGCTCTATCAAAGATTTAATCATGATCCTCTTGCTATTGTGCTGCATGCATAATAATCTTATGCTACTGGGCTGTTAATGTTGTGTTTGTTTTGTGTGCGTGTCTGGAGATAAGGCTGCTTATATTTTTTAACTGCTAATTATTTTTAATTATGATGGCATTTCAAGTGCTACATACTCTTTATTTTGAAGTAATGTCCAGATCATAACGATTCACTGTGACAATATTATATAGCAGTGGGTTGCATATGTAGCTTTGGTGATGGCTCTTTACTTCATTTCTAATTACTGCTCTTCTTTCATCAGGCTGGTTCTGGAGTTCCTTTATCCAAGAAAAAAATTCTTCATTATCTACTAGATGGGACCTTGGGTGCCAGTGTGGAGAGTGTGGACGAAGAGAAGGAAGCCATCGAAAGTAATGGTTCAGGTATCATAAAATTTTCAAATATTCCCTTAAGAAGACTGTTCTTTTCAAGCTAATTTTATCACTTGATTTTGGTTCCACTTTCCAAGGAGAAGGGGATTGCACCCATTCTATACCTGGTGTATTTTGCTGTTTGCTGTTGCTTTTTACTTATCAGTTCTATGTATGTTGTAGACTGATAGCTTCTGGTAAACCAAAACCGAGGTCTTCAGTTGGGGGTTGGGGTCATCTGATTTGTACCAACACCAATTAGTTAGCGGTTTGTTCCTTTTGTCCTTGATAGATAGGAGGGCCTCTGTTAAGCATGTGGATTGTGTTCTTTAGTTTCCAACATTCTTGGTTATGATTCCCTAATATTCATATCCACTTAACCAAATAAAATGGAATGATGTTTCACCTTGTCAATCAATGCTTAGCCAAATAAGAATAGTTTCCTTCAAAATCATGCTAGCCAACTGCAATATGTTGACTCTTTGTTACATAATGTCAGAAACCATTTTATTTTAAGAATTAAGGAATAGTTATCTTTAGAAACATGCTAGTCAAGTGCATTGTGTTGACCAAAGATTTTGTCATAACCATTTCAATGGAGGAATTAAAGAATGATGCCTTGAAATGTTGAATACTGTGATACTAGATAAGTTATTAGGTGCGCACCTGCTTCACCAATGGCTTCAATCACAAATTTCAAGTTTCCTTACCTTGAAACATGCTTGTTTTGTTAAGACTGGTATAGGTTGATGTGTTATTATTTAATCGATTTGGGCTACATTCACGATTGTTAGGTAGCCAAAACTAAGGAGGTTGAAATCAAAGAACCTCTGCTATTTAATCAAAGTACATGGGCTATATACTTGCCTGAGGAACTACTATCTGTCAAGGAGCGAAAACTTCAAGGAACTAGTTAACTACTGGTGTTGGTACAAGTCATGTTTCTTTTTGACCATTTATATCGCATCGACATGGATTCTTTAATGGATTACCCAGGTGTATGTATCTAAACTTCTTCTGTTGAACTTTCCAGGAAAGGGCTCTTCAAAATGGGTAAAAGTAAATGAAAAGAGAATGCTTTCTGATGTTTTGAAAGAACCTGATTTCATAATCTCTGGGATCCCAGGTCTGCGAATAGGTTCTTGACAATTTTTGTGTGCATAAGTGCAAGATGCAGCCATTTCATTTCGTTTTATTTCTCTTTCTTACTCCAACCAATCGTGGTATGTGCAGTTTTTTATGTCGTTTCAAAACGCTCAAGCTTCTATAAAGAGTTCAAAGCTGGCAAGTGGTCTCTTCCATCATGAGCAAGCTGTGTCCGGATGGCGACTGGCGACCTGGTTTTCAAAGGTTGTTGACATCCACTAATGAGTCAACGCAAACTACCTCGATAGCACCTCGTATCAGCCACAATTTCATTTTATCAGGACTATAGATGTAAACCAACCATAAAGTATCACTACCGTCAGTTGCCCCTACAGTGTCAGGAAAAAAAGGGTGTCATGTATCAACTGTTCAGGCTATCAGGCTGCCTGCTTAAGTTTTCTCATATTGAACCGTTGAAAATGAGTACTTATTGCTTATTTTATATGGATAGCCAGAGCTGAAAGCGCTTGGAAGATAGATATGTAATGAGGCTCCTTTAGCCCAAATTTTGCTAGTCCACTGTTGTGACACCATTTGCAACTGCTATTTATCAATATATTGATCCAGTCTTTTTTTTTCTCTCCCGTAAATGCAACTCCAAACAATTCAGTTCCCTGGGGGAAATGGAAAATCTTGCTTTTGTTTTATGGCATTTTGTACCCTTCCAAAATTTTCAGACTTTTTCTTAAAAAGAATCTAGTCGTGGCAAATCAGGCGTTATCTTTAATACTTGATTTTCACAATGACATGCACTAAGAGTAAGATCCTCTTCCCTTATGGGATGGACGCACTCCTTATTTCAAGAAGGAATAAAGGGAAATCAGTTACAAAGTGAGTCTACAAGTATTTGTGTCACATTGGTATTCTATTGAAACCTGGAATCTCCTACGAATCTCCTACAACCCAGGAATCTCATTTTCCTTTATAAAACAAACCCTACATCTTTCCCTCACCACACGCAGCCATTTTCCTTTCCTTTTTTTTCTATTTACAATGGCAGCTCTAACTTGCTCTGCCTCTGACCTTCAGTCGTTACTGGGTGGTGCTGCCAATGTCACGGGAGCTGCTGAGTACATCTGTACTCGCTTTGCTACGGTTTCAGACCATTTTGCTGACACAGCCTATGCTGTTGACAGCACTTACCTTCTTTTCTCTGCCTACCTTGTCTTCGCCATGCAACTTGGCTTTGCCATGTTGTGTGCTGGGTCTGTACGCGCCAAAAACACCATGAACATTATGCTAACCAATGTTCTTGATGCTGCCACTGGTGGCCTTTTTTATTACCTTTTTGGTTTTGCCTTTGCTTTTGGGAGCCCTTCCAACGGATTCATTGGCAGGCAGTTCTTTGGCCTTGAAAGTTTTCCTTCACCTTCTTTCGACTATGGCTACTTTCTCTATCAGTGGGCTTTTGCCATTGCAGCTGCTGGGATCACCAGTGGATCCATCGCTGAAAGAACACAGTTTGCTTCATATCTGATATACTCTTCATTCTTGACTGGTTTTGTCTATCCTATTGTCTCTCATTGGTTCTGGTCAGCTGATGGTTGGGCTAGTGCTGGTAGAGCTGATGGTAATCTTTTATTTGGGTCCGGGGTCATTGATTTTGCTGGTTCTGGTGTTGTTCACATGGTCGGAGGGATTGCTGGACTCTGGGGTGCTCTCATCGAAGGCCCCCGCATGGGCAGATTCGACCATGAAGGCAAGTCGATGCCTCTCCGCGGACACAGCGGCACACTGGTTGTTTTAGGCACATTCCTATTGTGGTTTGGGTGGTATGGTTTCAATCCAGGTTCATTTCTCAACATCCTAAGAGTTTATGGAGATGCCGGTTCTTATTATGGCCAATGGAGCGCTATTGGTAGAACAGCCGTGACAACAACACTTGCAGGAAGCTCTGCTGCCCTGACCACTCTCTTCGGTAAACGCATGCTTGCTGGACACTGGAATGTGACTGATGTCTGCAATGGTTTGCTTGGTGGTTTTGCAGCAATCACCTCAGGATGCTCAGTCGTGGATCCATGGGCGGCGATCGTTTGCGGATTTGTCGCGGCTTGGGTCCTAATTGGCTGCAACAAGCTGGCGGAGAAATTCCATTATGACGATCCTCTGGAGGCCGCGCAACTTCATGGAGGGTGTGGTGCATGGGGTATTATCTTCACTGCCTTGTTTGCCAAGGAAACGTATGTCAATGAGATTTACAGTGGGAGACCAGGGAGGCCGTACGGGCTGTTCATGGGAGGTGGTGGAAGGCTCTTGTCAGCACACATTGTCCAGATTTTGGTGATCACAGGATGGGTGAGCGTGACGATGGGGACATTGTTCTGGATACTGCACAAATTCAAGCTTCTTAGGATCTCAGCGGACGAGGAGATGGCAGGAATGGATTTGACAAGCCATGGTGGATTGGCATATGCGTATTATGATGAACATGATGATGCAATGCAGGAGAAATCATTTATGATGACCAGGGTGGATCCCCAGGCTGTTTGATTTAGTTTCAGGAGCTGCGTTTTATCTTTAATCTTCTTAATTTGTTTGCCTATTTTGTTGCCGTGGCCTGAAGCCATTGAAAGGAATTTGGATGGATGAAGAATTCCAGAAATCATTGTTGTGGAATCTTAGAAATATGAATTTCATTTTCAATTATTTCTAAGATGGATTATGGTTTAAATTACGAAATTTCTTCAAGAGACTTCAGCAAGTTGGCAGTAGCATGTCGGTGGGGATTTCTCTTGACCACTTCAAATTTATACAAAGGATCTCATGATGATTCCTTCAAGATTTGGTCGATTTCTTCAAAATTGCTGCTGCTTGGGGTTTTAGGAAAAGATTTCCCACAACAAGAACTACAAAATAGCAATCTCCTGAAGGGTGGCACCAACATAAGCATTCTATTCACTGAGATTATAACCAGGCACATAGATTAAAAGGGACATATCAAATCCTCTTATTTTCACTAATTTAAAAATCTATCTTAATTGTATATAGAGATTGGAATGCTAGAGTTGTTTGCTTTTTCCAAGTTCTAACTCCACCCACACATGGCAAATAGACTTGCCCTGTAATCAACTCCAGTTTTAACAATGTATGTGCAATCATGTCCTAAGACTTCCCATTTCCCGCCGCTAATCTCCATCTTCCTCAGACAACACCTAGCTGCTTTTTCAATTCGTCTTCATGATCAGTATACACGTAAGCGAGCCCACCATGGCTTGTCAGATCCATTCCTGCCATCTCTTCTTCTGCTGAGATCCTCAAAAGCTTCAACTTATGCAGAATAAAAAACAATGTCCCCATAGAGACACTCACCCAGGCCACGATCGCCAAAATCTGTACTGTATGCGCAGCTAAGAGCCTTGCGCCACCTCCCATGAACAGCCCGTACGGCCTCCCTGGTTGGCCAGGATAAACCTCATTAACATAGGCCTCCTTTGCAAACAGTGCAGTAAATATAATCCCCCAAGCACCACAGCCGCCGTGAAGTTGCGCTGCCTCCAAGGGATCATCATAATGGAGCTTCTCCGCCAGCTTGTTGCACCCAATAAGAACCCAGGCAGAGACAAAACCACAAAGAACTGCAGCCCATGGATCTACGACGGAGCACCCGCCAGTTATGGCAGCAAACCCACCGAGTAAGCCGTTGCAAACGTCAGTAACATTCCAGTGACCCACCAGCAACCTCTTGCCAAATAGAGTCGTCAACGCAGCTGTGCAGCCTGCTAGAGTTGTGGTCACTGCAGTTCTGCCAATAGCACTCCATTGTCCATAGTAAGAACCGCTTTCATAACTTTTCATGATGTTGATAAACGAACCAGGATTGAATCCATACCACCCAAACCACAGCAAGAAAGTGCCTAGAACAACCAGTGTGCCGCTGTGTCCGCGGAGAGCAACGGCACGACCAGCATGGTCAAACCGGCCGATACGGGGACCTTCAATGAGGGAGCCCCACAAACCAGCAACAGCACCAACCAAATGGACAACACCAGAACCTGCAAAATCAATAACACCGGAACCAAACAAGAGATTCTCTGCTCTTGCAGGGCTAGCCCAGCCATCCGCGGACCAGAACCAGTGTGAGACAATAGGATAGACCAAACCAGTCAAGAAAGAAGAATATACCAAATAAGCAACAAACTGGGTTCTTTCTGCTATAGAACCACTTGTGATTCCAGCTACTGCTATTGCAAAAGCCCACTGATACAGGAAATAACCATAATCAAACGATGGCGATGGGAACTTGCTCAGGCCAAAGAAGTGTTGGCCAATGAATCCATTTGATGGTGAGCCAAAAGCAAGAGCAAAACCAAAAGTATAGTAAAACAGACCACCGGCTGCAGCGTCAAGAACATTCGTCAGCATGATGTTCATCGTGTTCTTTGCCCGGACAGAACCAGCACAGAGCATGGCAAAGCCAAGCTGCATTGCAAAAACCAAGTACGCAGAAAAAAGAAGGTAGGTGTTATCCACCGCATATCCTGTATCAACGAATTTGTTCGAGATAGCCTCAAAACGGCCACAGATGAACTCAGCAGCAGCCGTGGCGTTGGCACCATCGCCCAGAAGGGGGTAGAGGTCAGAAGCTGAGCATGATAGAGGCGATGATGCCATTGAAAGGTGATGTAAGGTCTCTTACTGCTTCTGCCAAAATAAATGTTGAAAATGGTGGGGTTGGTGACTAAAAGTAGGAAAGGGAAGGACTCCAGTCCAGACAGAATCTGATGGTGGGGACTTGCTGTTTAGTGAATCCGTATATTCTTGGCGCAAACTATGGGGTGGCTATTTGTAGGCCATTGACTATTATATTCTCTTTGGCTAAATGAAACCTGGGGTCTATTTCTAGTTCATAGAAACAGGGAAACTAGCTGTATCCTCTGCTCATTTCCAATTTTGATGCTCATTACCAAAAACAAATATACTAATAAAAATATTAATATATATTGTCGTGTGATTCTCTGATTATACATTCTTTATTTTTTATTTTTATTTTATCGTGAATTTTTTTAATATCATGATTTAATGGCTATTATATTTTTTTATGCTTACCATTGCTTATTTAGTAGGTCTTGGATTGTTTTTATTTTTAAGCAATTAAGGAAAGGCATAATTATTATGCCATAATTATATTTAACATTTCCATTTTAAAAATTGGAAAATTGAATCGTTGCACCATTTTCGATTTTCTCGTTTGGCTTTCTATAATTGCAGGATCACCGGGTGGGGGATTGACCAATGACTCCACAAATTATCTCGGGAAAAGGAACCCTAATTTATTATTAACGGGCAAGAATATCTGTGCAAAAGGGAATCCATGCATCTTGATTCTTGACAGAGAAGATAATCTGATTATTTTGATGGTCTTTTCGGTTTTAGAATCCGCCATTAATTGGACAGCTCACTGTGAACCTGTAATTAGCATTTTTATTCCACGATTTGTCATAAATTTACTATTTACAGCTCATTGCCAGCCTGAATTTATAACGAGGTAATGGCATTTACTCCAACTTAAATTCACCGAATAAATAGGGTTTCTAGAATAATTATTCCATTCGCTGAGTAATAAATAAAATATAAATATTACCAATTCCATAGGGATATCAGAACCCACAGGAACCACTATTTTTGTTTTTTGGACGAGTAACATGAATGTTTCATATTATAGTATAGGCGTATAGCTAGTTTTTTTAAAATGATTAAATTGAAAACATTTCAAAATAATTTTTTTAAATTGTAATATCAGCACATTAAAAAATCATAAAGAAAACATTAATTTTATATTTTTTTAAAAGTAGAAAATGCATTACAGAATATCAAAAAATAAACTCAAACACACATCTACATAGTTTGTAGTTTAGTAGGATATATCTCCAAGTGAAATTCCAAACTTTTGGAGATAAGCAACACGATTATTCATTCAACACAATCCATGCAAGACATCAAGATTCCATCAACCTTTCAAAAAAAGTTAAAAGCACCAGCTTTCATACAAGTAAAAGCTGGCGCCTAAAAAGATTTTCTTTTCTTTTCCATTCAACCGGAAAGAAAAGAAGGTGGCAGCACAGCACATCGCATTCCCTATAAAATAAGGCAGGCAGGCCATGAAACACCAGGGGACTTGACCTTAGACTTGCATATCAAGCACGCACCGGAGGCAGCTGCCTTCATGCAGCAGATCAAATGCCTTGTTCATCTCTGGAAGAGTCAGATTATGGGTGATGTACTCATCAACCTTGATTTCCTGTGATTCCAGTGGATAGGATAACTCAGCATCCTGTTTAGCTTAAGTATTGAATGCACAAAGAAATATATTGTCGCGAGATATGCTCGAACCTTTTTCATGTACTTGTCTACGAGCATAGGCACCTGTGAACGGCTCTTAAAACCACCGAAAGCTGTTCCTTTCCAAACACGGCCAGTCACTAACTGGAAGGGACGAGTGCTAATTTCCTGGCCAGATGCTGCAACCCCCACAATAACTGAGGTTCCCCAGCCCTAAAAATTTCCAGGCATGTCACAAGTGATCTCTAGATAAATACATGGTTATTACCACTAGTTCGTGCATCATGCATACTTACCTTGTGACAGCACTCCAAAGCAGCCCTCATCACAGAAACATTTCCGATGCACTCAAAACTATAGTCAACACCACCATCAGTGAGATCAACGAGCACCTGTTGAATTGGTTTGTCGTGGTCCTTTGGATTCACAAATTCAGTAACTCCAAAATCCTTTGCTGTTCAATAGAAATTTACCAATAGTAATTAAGACAGGGTGTCTAGGCATGATGTATATTGATATAAGCATCCATCTTTCCTCCGCATCTTGGAAACAAAATCTCTTAGGATAGATAAAGTAAGGAAGACGATGCTGGAAAATGGACACTCCCATATTTCACATTAAAAGGCAATTCTGCTATGTTTTGGAGGTGTTTATTTGAACCATAGCCGAAATGAAGTTCATTAGGCATGGAGGTGTGTTAATTTAGTTTTCATACACCACCCCATTGGTATGTCAATTTTAAGCACATCCATGTAATCCAGAATAAGATACATTTTATTTTCCAACTAGTTACCAATTGAATGGTCCAGCAGACAACTGTGTGTGGGAATTCATGAAGGGAGAGGGAGGAAAGGAAGACTAAGTATATGAAGGGAGTTGAGGGGAAGGGAAAATTGGAGTTGAGAAATATTTCTTTGGTTACAACAAGGGTGGGGAAGGTGATGGTTATAAGGTTACATATATCCCTGAGGTTATGAGGTGGAGTTTATAAGAAAAATCATGAGGTAGAGTTTATTATAAAGTTATCCCCTTCTCCTTTATTACCAATCAACTTGGAAGGGACCCTTTAAAAAAAATTGAGGAATAATAATTCCCTTTGCCTCCAATTAAAAAGTTCCTCCAGACAAGTTCAGTCAATTAAAGACACAATATCCCTCAGTCTGAGGACAGAACAGAGACTTTCAAACAGACAAATTATGCAAATTTATTCTTCAACACTCAAGCATGTTAAATGAAATGGAGTTTGAAGAGGTACCTCTATCAAACTTGTTGCTGTCAATATCTATACCTATAATCCGTGAAGCACTGGCTGCTTTTGCACCCTCTGCAACCTGTTCATAAAATAAAGTTATTTTTAAGTGGACAACAGAAAATGGTTCTATTTTTCCAAGGGTGAGGGAGACCAAGCTAGATAGGCATTTTTCACAACTTACTGCAAGGCCAACTGTCCCAAGTCCAAAAATAGCAACAATGGAACCTGCTTCAACTTTTGCTGTGTTCCAAACTGCTCCAAGACCTAGACATAACAGGAGAGTATTATCCTCGCATACATGAAGATGAATGCATCAGCATCATCATCTAAAAAATCTAAGCAGACAACGAAAAACACAAGTAGGCTTCAATCAGAATTCAGAAGAATAATCCCATAAATCAGAAATAATGTTGCAGTTAAGCTTAATTGTTAGCAAACCAGCAATTCAGCTAGTGATTTAAACAGAAACTTCAAGTGCAACAAAAGAATCTTCCTAGAGAAGAATTTTATTTTAAAGGGATGAATTTAAAATTTCCTGAGCAAATCAATAGTAACCACAAATGTAACAAAAAGAACAAGCCATTACGAAAATGTGCCGGGACGTTGTTGAATGTAAACAACAATATCCAAGGAAAAGAATAATTTAGGAACTGGCTCTCCACACAAGTATGTCAAAGATTAACAATCAAAAATGCAATACATCAATGGAAAAATCAATATGTTTAAATTTGCAGTATTGAAAAACCAAGATACACTTACCAGTAGGAACACCACAGCCAAGGAGGCAAACCTTCTCCAAAGGAGCTTTTGGGTCAATCTTGGCAACACTAACATCATGTACAACTGTGTACTGGCTGAATGTTGAGGTTCCCATGAAATGGTAGATAGGTTTTCCATTAATTGAGAAACGACTTTTACGATCATTCATCATGACTCCAACACCAGTCGCTGCGCGAACTTTACCACAAAGGTTCGTCTTCCCTGATTTGCAAAACTTGCACTCTCTGCATTCTGCCTGATAGCAAGGGATAACATGATCACCAGGTTGAACCTCAGTCACACCTTCACCTACACTTTCTACAATCCTGTGTCAAAAAACCCAACCACATCTCCTGTTTCAATAAAAGACAGCACAAGCAGTTGAATACGTTGGATAATAATGTCTATGATATGCATACCCAGCAGCCTCATGACCAAGAATACAAGGGAAGAGCCCTTCTGGATCCTGTAAGGAGAAAATTAAATAACATCAATATCTAACTAAGAAATATAAAAAGTAATGGCAGCAAGGATATAAAGCCCAAAAAGAAAAGGAAAAAAATGGAATAAATCTTGAATATTTATTAGATTAAGCAGTAAGGCATTATGTTTAGTTCTTCATAAAAACACAAAATAAAACTAATATATTTGTAATAACTGTTCCTTTTTCAGGCTACTCAAAATACACCAAATCAAGAACATCTTTTCTTTTACTGCCCTATGAGGCTACACTGTCCAGTTTAGCTACATTCAAGCTTATCACACTGACAGATGGCATCAAAGATCGACCCTTTTTGACCGATGAAAACTAGAAATTCCCTAAATCATGTGCATCTTTTCTTTTACTTCCCTATGCCACGCACTATCCAGTTTAGCTAACATCCGAGCTTATCACGCCCGTACATGGAAGCAAAGATCAACCCTTTTTGACCAAGGGAAAAAAAGAAATTCAAGACAGAACCCCTATATCAATATCATGTTTTTTTTACTGCCTCTTCCACACACACTATCCAGTTTAGATAACTTTCGAGCTGATCACACAGATAAATGGCAACAGAGAACAACCCTTTCTGACCAATGAGAACCAAAAAATTAAACAACAGCTTTTTTCTCTTTCCCCCCACTTTTTCTATAATAATTGCCAACATTTCAAAAAAAAAATAGCACGAAACTCTTGAGATCAGGAAAATTCCCAGAAAAAGGATGAAATTTATAAGAGAAAAGACGATACCTTGCCACTCCAAGTGTAAGCATCAGTGTGGCATAGAGCAGTGAATAAAATCTTGACTCGAACCTCACCGGCCTGCGGTGGAGCCACCTGCACTTCCTCTATCACCAGAGGCTTGTTCGCCTCCCAAGCAACCGCAGCTTCACGTTTTCATTTCCACATCCAAAATCATAGATTCGGATTTACCAATCGAAAACATACATACATGGATACATTGAGTGTGTGAGAGTGTGAGTGTGTGTGTGTGAGAGTGAGAGAGAGATTACCACGGCAAGTGATGACCTGTCCCTGAGTAGCCATGGATGGATGGATGCACTAGAAGCCAGCAAAAGGGAGAAACTAATAATAGAGTGACGGTGGAAGAAGGTGTGGATATTTTTTATAGAAAAGTGGTGGCCAGGAAGTTCCCCTTCTCTCTTTTTTTTTTTAATAAGGCCACAGTATTTTTTTAAAATAATAATAATTTGAATTTTTTTTATAAAAGTAACTTCTTAAAATAATTTATGAGTATATTATACTGATATAGTATTGTTTAACTGGTTAAATAATATTTTTTTTATTATCAGTAATAACACTTCAAAAATAACAAAATAAGTATTGACATTGTCGTTTAATTTTTATTATTTAATCATACTTTAATTAATAGTTATTCATAAATTTAATAAAGTATTTAAACTCAATAAAAAAAATATTGTCTAATATAAATATATGTATATATAAAGAAAAAAGAAAATGTAGGATTAGAGGATTTTATTAACTAGTATTGATGGCAGGCTTATAATTTATGACAGAGAAAAAACAATTTTTTTGTAGTTCAGGTCAATGTTTTTAATTTATTAAATTTATTCTATCAAATTAATTTGAATTTTATTGATAAATGGTTTTTTTTTAATTAACATGTGTTTTTAAAAATTTATAATTCATCAAGCTAATATTTACAACCCAACCTAAATTTAGAAAACCATTGAATTTATTTATATAAAAAAAATATTTTACTCAACTCCACCTAGGCCCTCAACTGGGTCAGATCATGGGCCACAGCTATGCCGAAACTTTAAATTTTCTTCGACAAAATGACTTTGGGTTAGATTTGGGCCTGGCCCAGATTTATTGGGTTTAGAAATGTGGGTCTCTGATATTTATATTGGGCTTTGAAATCACAACACGCCCGCGACAGAACGCCAAATTTGAGAGCCAGGTAAGGATAAGGGAAGTGAACTTGGTTCCAAAAGCCCTCGACTAGCAGGGAAGATGGTATGGTTAAGAAGTTTTATTTGTCATTGTATTTTAAAACTATTTTTTGAAAAAAAATTAAAAAAAAATTCTTATTATTTTATTGTAAATTATTTTTTTTAATATTTTTATATCATTTTCATATGTTGATATCAAAACTAATTTAAAAACAATTTAAAAACAGTCATAATAAAACTCCCAAATAGGTACTAGGTTTCATTTGGTATAATTTTTGCAAATTGATTTTAACCTTAACTTTTAAATTATAAGAAATTATAAATAACTTTGGCTATAAATAATATTTTATTTTTCAAATTAAAAACAAATGTTAGAAAGTCGAGTTAGAATTCTGATTTAATCAAGACTTTAAATCTTTAAAAACATTTATTTGTTTAATTTTTACCACATACACTTTAATTCAGAGCCATTTTAACTTCTTTTATTGTCATAAATTATCTATAAAAAAACAAATTTTGGATTAAAAATCCAAATAAAAAATCATAGCACTCCAAATTCCCTATTTAAGCGTAGTTTGGAATTCCCATGAAAGTTTGATTATAGAAATTATTTTTTATATATTTTTTATCGTTTAATAATATATTTTCAAGTAAAAAAAATTCAAAAAAAAATATTATCTAGCCCTCAAACACTCTCATAATTTAATATTTTATATTTAGTAATTGTTTGGGAGTGTGGTTGATGTTGCTTTTGAAAATAATTTTCATTAAAAAATATATCAAAATTATATTTTATATTTAATGTTTTTTTTTTTGACGTGTTTCAAAGCCACGTATCTAGATCCGTATCATGTCGATAACACACAGCAAAGGGCTGTTCTCTCTTTTGGGGTTGGGCCTTTTGTACTCGAATTCGAACTGGAAATTATTCTCTATCTTTCCGTATTATTTTTCTAATATTAATAAATATTGATTTGCAACATTGAATAAATGTTTGTCATCGATTAATTAAATAAAAATATAATATAAAAAACAAATTCATTTAAATGTAATCATATTTATGATTTATATAATAAGATTAAACCTCTTGATTTATACTTAATTTTCAATTTTTCAGTTAGTCTTAATCTTTGTTTATTGTTATGATTTTTTTTAATTATGAAGTTTTTAATTTATATATTATTAAATATATGAAAAACATGCTGAAAAGACATATATATTTTATTTATTTAGAAAATTGATCAAATCAACGTCTTCACCTGTCTAGTTACAGACTGGATCTTGATTAAATCTTGAATAATTGGATTTTTGGGTCATATCGCTGGATCCGATTGGATTCTTAGAAATGATCAGCTGAACTCTTTTAAATATATTTATTTATTATTTGAAATTAAATTTTTAATATTTTAAAATTATTTCAATGTATTTATATTAAAAATAATTTTTAAAAAATAAAAATATATATACTAATTTAATATATTTTAAATAAAAAATATTTTTAAAAATAATCTGAACGCATCCAAACAAGTCACGGGGATGTTGATGGTTGTGGTGTGCAGGTCTCGAGGGAGTGTGTAGAAAATGGGTGTATTATTTTGTATACAATACTTGTATATTTAACCTGTATTATTTTTTAAGAAAGAAAATAGATATGTAAGCTATTTTTATATGTTTTTAATATATAAAAAATTGAAATATAAATCAAAATATTTATGCAATCATCTATATAAATATATGGATAATCAATTGTGTAAATAAAAACAAATTTAATAATAATTAAAAAATTAAGAGATAAATACAGATTAAGATATTTTATCTTGTAAAATAAAATATTTACTTATTAATGTCAAATTAAATATGTTTTTAAATCAATAAAAACAATAAAAATACATGTGAAATAATTGAATAAAAAAAAACCCTACACGTGGAATGTGAAATAAAAAAAAACAATTCACTCGGGAAAGGGATAAAATCCACGTAATATATATTTTTTTCATTTCAATGTAATTTGAAATATCGTGTGGTTCACATTTGACAAAACCAGATCCAAAATCTGCACGTGGAATTGCATTCGATCAATTCCATGAACGGCAGAAGAGAGGAGAGGATAAAATGGATTTGGATCCAAAGAGTAAAAAGAAGACCTGACACTTGACACCGCTATTCCATGTCGGTATCTTCACGGTCCCAGCTCGGTCAAGTCAAACGTGTGATATTTATATTTTTTATCCAATGATTCCCTGCCAGCTGTACAGATCAGTCAACCCTTTGACCGGGATAATGATCACCTCCCCTTGCTCCCGATCCATCCTCCCCTGGTCAAGCTTTCCATGTGAGAATGTATTTCAACCCCGTTTTCTGTTTTTGAGACCCATAATGTTTTTTCAGATGAAATTAAAATAGTTTAGCTGTATTTTCAAACAAAAAAAATAGTATAGAAAACGTATATAAATATTCAAAAACGTATATTTAATCAGCCAATGATAGTATTTGCAAGGCGTGGTCGGTTCATGCAATTGTTGATCGTGACATGGCGTGATGTGATTAGTCAATGGTAATAATGAGGATGCACTGACTCCTGCCAACACAAGCCCTTGCCTATACAAGTCATCGTCCTCCACTTCCATGATAAAAAAGTGAAGCTCCTTCCCTATTTACTCTCCAATAATATATATAGATTAGCTAGAGAGAGAGAGGGTAGAAAAAAGTACTTCGATCTTGTGTTTTTCCACTGTAACCCCCTTCCTTGCGCGTCTTTCAACTCACTACTTTAATGGCTGAAAACCCTAGAATCATCATTGAGTCGAACCCCCCAGAGTCACGACTCAGTGAACTTAACTTCAAGTGCTGGCCCAAGTGAGTCTCTCTTTCCCCTAGTTGAGTAAGTAATCTCTTGATTTAATGGCTGTGGTAATCAACCCAGAGTTCGTTTTGTTGTCATCTTACAGATGGGGTTGCTCTCCGGGGAGGTATCAGCTAAAGTTTGATGCAGAAGAGACATGCTATCTGGTGAAAGGAAAGGTGAAAGTATACCCAAAAGGCTCGCCGGAGTTTGTCGAGTTTGGTGCCGGGGATCTTGTGACCATACCCAGAGGACTCAGTTGCACCTGGGATGTGTCCGTTGCCGTCGATAAATACTATAAATTCGAGTCATCTTCATCCCCGCCACCTTCCTCCTCGTCTTCTTCATCGTAGTCAAGCTAGCAATGTCTCAAATGTATTTCTTCTTCCTCGCTCTAAATGATCAATCAATTTATTCTTTTGAATTTGGTTATGGTTAGCTTCTGTTGAGGAGATTCTTCTCTCCCCTTTCATCTTCTTCTTTCTATATAATTTTCTTTATTTCCTTGTCGGGTGATCTCTAAGTCAAAGAAAGGGGAAACGATTAGTCAATTAATGCATGCCCTATTCAAACTAATCCTCCATTGAGGGTCTTAAAATAAGCTTTTGATGCTTCTGTTGACCGGTCAAATCTGATATATATATTAATTCCATGGTGATAGGGATGAATGAATGCATTTTTTTGTAGGGGATGATTTCGGACACCTGTCTTTGTTTTTATCAATGAGAGTATGAGACAGTACCTCTTATTTCTGTAAAGACGATGATGCCCTCTTCTGGCTGTCTTTTACAAAAACAGAAAAAACGTTTTAGGATAGAAGTTGTACTTATCGCGAAGTTGCTGGGTCAAAAATCAACTAAGTTGTTGATGGCTTTTATGATTCCAAGAAGCTAATCAAGGAAAACGAATAATGCACTATGAAACAGGTAATGTTTCATATTTGGCAGATGTGTTTTTTTAAATAAAAATAAATCAAATGATATTTTTTATTTTAATAATCTAAACATAATTCTAGGATTTTTTTTCGGTTCTAAATATTTAAATATTTGTCTAATTGTAGGTCTGACATTTATACTAAAATACTTAGCATTAATCCTCGTTAATTAAAAATGTGATTTATTGAAATATTAATCTAATTCTCATGGATTCATTAAATTGATTGTTAAATCCAGAATACATGAAAATATGTATTTGAGTGGAATTCATATGAAAACATTAAAGAAAGACTTGGTCGTTTACAAAAAAAATATTTTTGTATTAATTAGAGCTTTTATGTTTTATCTTTTTTTTTAAAAAAAAATCAATACTTGAGCATGTTCAGGTTATCATTCAACTTAATGATGGCAGAGTAGAAAAAAAACGTACAGACAATAAAAAAAACATCAACTTAAAAACAAAAGACACGGACAAACCCTCTAAACTTGGTCTAACCTTAAGAGCTTGCATCTCATTTAGTCATGGGATAAAATCAAATCAAGAAAATTATTTAACAACTAATTTAGTTTTGAATGATAAAATTATTGAAAAATATTAATAAAAAACTTGCAAAACAAAAAAAAAATAGAGTTCAAGAGAAAACAGCTAAAGATGATGAAATTGGAAAGAAAAAAACATATTTCAAACAAACAAAAATGCAATTAAGAGAATAGATACCAAAATTAAAGAATAAAAAACATGGCATATGAAATTAAAAGATATTTGTAATTTGGTTTGTTATTTATATCTTAATAAGTGGTAGAGGTGAAATAAATAGAAAACTTTATAGAGGTTATCCCAATAAATAAAGATATAAACAGGAAAAACAAGCTTAAAAAAATATTTCTAAACCTAGTCTAATTTCTAATACCTAAAACGTGTTAAATCTTGGACTCGGGTCCATCAAGAAATTTATTTTTTAACAAAATTGATTTTAAATGATGAAATTTTGTAAAACAATACTACTAAAAAAACATGCAAAAGAAAAAAAAATAGAACAAGGATAAAATATAACAAAATAGAAGAAGATTAAATTTGAAAAGAAAAACAATTGATCCCAAGCAAATTAAATTGGCATTAAGATTATGAAAACCATTACCTGCATGGTAGTCAAAATCACGAGTCAACTTCATAAAATCGTCACGATTTTTGCTGAAGTTAGTTCAAAAACCCTGGTTGGGACCGGGAAAGAAAAAATCGAAACCGGTCAAACTCGGTCAAACTCGTAGAAAAATCGTTCAAAATCGTAGAAAAATCGTAGAAAAATCATAGAATAATAATAATAATAAAAAATAATATTTAATTATATTTAAATTCATTTTTTAAATTTAAATATAATTAAAAATAATAATTTTTGTACGGACATTTTACGATCTTTCTACGATTTTACGATCCGATCTTACGATCCGATTTTTCAGAGCCCTTTCCGATCCGTGTCAAAATCTCGATTTTGACTACCTTGATTACCTGTATTTAAAGATAAACAGAATTATAGAGGGTGAAATTAAAAAGAAAAAAAAACTTGTAAAGACTAAGCTAACCCACGTAAATCCTAAACTTGTCAAATTTTAGAAACTTACAACCCGTGAAACTTTGAACCAAGTCTAATCAAGAAGTTTATAATAAGCTAGTTTAAAAATATAAATTTTTAAAACCCGCTAAAGCAAACCAATTGGCAATCAAAATAATATGAATTAAACCTGATAGGAAAAAACAAAAACTTGTGAAGGCTAAAAATATGAGAGTCAATAGAGAGGAATTAAATTTGATTGAAAAAAAAACAAAAAGAGGATGAAATCATAAAACAAAATTAATTGAAAAAATAATTCCAAACAAAAAATAGCAGCTAAAATAATAGGCATCAAGTTCAATAGATTATTCAAGATAAAAAAAAAAAAAAAAACATAATAATAATTAAAAAGGGACCAAATATGAAGAAACCAAAAATTAAAGGGTCGTTCTTGAATTTAGATGAAATACCGTAATAATAATACAACTCGGCATGAAACTCATCGTCCTGGTAACATTTGCTTAAAGCGTGTGCTTTTTGAAATTACATGGATCTTATTTTACTGCGGATTGCCAAGCATCATTGCTTGAATCAAAACTGACAGGCATCACAGGGAAGAAGAGAATAAAATTGTTTCAACCTTGTGATATTTTTTAAAAAATAAAATAAAAAGGTTCGATTGAAATAAGGAAAAGTGTTTTTTTTTTTAAAAAAAAAAGCAGAAAAGGAAAAGGTAGGATTAAAAGGAAAACATACATGCTTGTATTAGTATACTACTGAGGCACAATAGTTTTACATTTTAGCACATAAATCAGAATACATTTCTCACAATTTGCTGGTGAGAGGAAATCAGCAGTGTGTAGAACTCCAGAAGTTAGTCAAACCTGCTTCAAATCTGGTACTGCGAGACGTGCAGTGAATGTTAAACTTCTGCCTCGTCTACAATGGTGTGAGCTTTCTGGCCCTAAGGTTGCAGACATTGCAGAACCTCAGTAAATGTACGAATATTGATTGAGCAGAATCTGAGACGTGGGATACATTGTATAGAAAAATGAAATAAGGTTACAAAGTCGATACCACCAGGCCTGAGCTGCACAGAATGCACAAACTGGAATCATGGGGTTTTAACCTTCTAAAGCATATGTCTGCACCTGCAATCGACAAAAAAATAAAAAAATTATGTACTATCAGAAGTCGGATAGCTTTAGTTCTTGAAAGCAGTGGATTGTATTGCCGACAGTCTACAATAGAGAGACAGAAAAAACTCTCAAATTTTGCCATGGCACTGAAACAGGGTCAATCTCCTTTCACAACAACAATTGCTGGTGAAGAGAACTTAGCAAGATGAACATTTAAGGCACTTGACAAAACAAAACTAACTCGATATGCACTAACGAAGTCATACAAAAAGGGTGAATGGAAAAAAAGGGAAAATCTTCAAAAAAACTGATAACCCTTATAGTTAATAATAAATTTATTTCACATCATTTTTCCACTTTTACTTCGACACTACATACAACTTTGATACATCAAAATAGTGTCTTTTATTTGAAGTGTAATTGCGCTGGTGCAAGGTTCTGCCATCCAGAGCAGATTCATAATTGGAAGCATGCCAAAAAATCAGGGGACTGAATACTGCCACCCTCTTGTCAATAAAAGGACAGTAGAAAACATGAAAATGAAAGAAAATAAAGCAACCTTTCATTCCATTCTACCTCAGCCATGTTCTCTTCAGGAAAGTAACTCGGTCCTGTACAGCAAACACCATGGGCACCATCATACTTGAGGACTCTAAGTTTCCCTTCCTGCAGTTCACCAAAAACGTTATGCAGTTCAAAAGAGCAGACTATTAAGATTAACATGATCAAAGAAAGGTGCAAACCTTGGTTCCATAAACAAGACCTCCCCCAGCAAAGGGATGAAAACATGCGACATTGACCTCATCCTCTGCACTAGGAAGCACTCTCACAAGTTCCATATCTGAAACTCTGTAAACCTGATTGACAGAAACAAAGGATTAGACCAAATTAGATTCCCAGAGGTAATATTAGTGGTATATTAACCCCTTCTGCAAAAATAAAAGGATTAAGATTTGCTTTTCCAAAGAATATTTCTTTTACAAATTAAAACCATGGTTTTCAATAATTGTGGTGATTGCAATCGTGGCTTTGGGTGTTAATTGGAAGCACATACATTTCCCATCGAGGATAATCTTGGCACATTTACACTCAAAGACCATTTCCAGTAATACAAATTTCTGTGTTTTCGTCTATTATTAGCAGAATCACTTTATTGCCATTCAAGATTCATCCCTTCATTATCAAATAGAATATCTCAATCAATTCTCTGTCAGCACATCGCAAAATATGTTTGCCAGAGACAGTTTCGTGCTTTATAGGAGAGCTACCTCTGTCAATTAGTTCTTGCCCGGGCAACAAGTGTTAAAGCATGCCAATGTTAGTGAATAAAGCAGAGTTGAATTGTTTTTACATGAATGAAACATAAGTAATATAGAAAAGGACACCTTATCACACAAAATAACAATCACCCAACTAAAAATTCTCAAGTAAAGGCGGATGAAAGTTAAAGGGCAGAGGGCAAGAATTGAACTTTACCTCCAGAACTGTATAGATAGGTGATTTTGTTTCCCCGTCAATGACAATGCTTTTTAGAAGGGATCCATGACGTCGACCATAAGCCAGCAATATGTGCTCAGATGTTGGTGAGAACTGAACATGACATCAAATACAATGCACAACAATATCAAACCGACACAGAAATGTAAATGAATAAGCAAACCTATGATCCTCAGCATCCAAACCAGCATAACTAGAAATCCAAACAAATAAGATGAACATATTCTAACATTTGCAAAATAAGCACTTGATAATGTTATCTCTGAATCACAGCAAGTAAATCTCAGACCATCATGTCTGAGGGTTCTTTTTCTTCCTTTACCAAAAAAATATGAAGAAAGTCTAGAACACAGACTGTCCTCTTACAGAGTCCAGCCTGCAAGAAACTAATGACAAAAAAAAGGGTGTAGAAATTAATAATAGACCAGAATTGGAGTTCAAAAGGTCCTTTTGTTATCAACTTAGACAGATGTGCTTAGCGCCACAAAGAAGAGAGCACAATGAATAACAATTCAAAAATCCTCCGTTAGTTACCAGTTTAGCCATACAAGCTTAACAGCTGACACCACAAAGAAGAGCAACAGCATGTCCTATACAAATTGAATGTGATTCTATGTTGAGAGTTCAAACGAAAAATCTGGGAACACTGATGAACTGAAAACCAGCAGAAAGAAGAAAGGCAAGATTGAGCTTATTGTGCCCAATTCATGATACCCAATCAACAAGAGGCCAAATTGTTTTGCATATCATTGCAAAGAAAAAGGTCTGATTGTAATGGAAGTAAACCAGTTAATATGATGAAAACATATACATCAGACATTTTCTTTCATCTATGAAAGATCACTGACCTGGATTGAAGTCAAACAATGGGCAGCTCTAATTGCGCGTGACACAAGAACTGAACCAAAACTGTAAAAAAAGAAGTTTGGCAGATAAGATAATCACTTCTTTGGATGAAAGAACAAGAAAAATCAAGTGCATTGAAAAAGATGGCTAGAATTTTACGTTGCCTCCTCCAGGGAATATATGCGAAGTTCGTACATAACTTGGTGTGCTGATATTGGGTGTCGAGTAGGAGAAGTTGCAGTTCCAATATCTTGATGGACAAGCGTTTGTAAACCAGGATCAGCTTCCATATGGGGCAGCATGCAAGCAACACAGGCAGCTAAATATCTTCCACACGGCGAAAAATGGGCGCCCATTTCACTGGAAAAAAAATAATGGTCAGATGCACACTAAGTGAAGATATTAAAAGGCCAGCCAAAATGTATTAGTAAAATGCAGCACCAAAAGACTTGACCAAGCTGGCCATTATGACGTGAAACAAGATTGATGCTGTCATTTGATGTTCATAAAACATAAAGATGCAACAAAACCACCCCATCCATGCTATAGCTAGCAAAGTCTACAGTAAGACATGAACAAATAGATACTCTCTTTGGTCCAAAAACTTTATTTCCATCATACAAGTTATTTATGTAAAAACTCATAGGGGGAGCAAAAAAGAAAGGGGAAAATCATGGCCTTCAACATACCTACAAAGGACAGCATGAGGTATGGTTAAGCGACATTTGTCAGAATTGAGTGGAGCACAAGGATGTTCTATGTCATGTGACCACACTCTAAGCTTTACAGTGCATGGTAGCTCTGCAGCAGCTGCAGCAGCAGCTGCCAATGATGTGGCAATTTCAGATTGGATTCTATTAAATATGGGCTGATTATCAGTACCCTCGTGTTGCATATTGATGGGAGCCACACTTTCCCCAGATTCAGGAACAGAGAACCGGGAGCGTGAAACGCGATGTCGTGAGCCGGATCTCCCAGAAACCCCAGATAGGCCGGTGCTTCCAGGCATTGCTAAAGAAGCCACTGCAGCTTCCACATTCTGAGTAGATAGATAAGATGCTAATGCAGAAGGACTGAGATACTGGGCTGAAAGTTCATGACCACCACTATTAAGAGGAAGTGTCGATGGAACACCAGCTTGGCTCTGACCCATTAACCATCCTTGCAAAAAGGGTGGGAGCTCCCACCTTGTGGAGTCTCTGGAGGGTACAAGCTGCTGAAGTTGCCCCAAATCAGTGGACTGCTGCCTAACTGAAGTATGTGCAGGTACTCCATCCGTTGCACTATTACCAACACCAAATGTGTCTAAATTAACAGAGTTTCCTTGCGGGTCCTCCCCTACAGTCTGCATTTCATCGGTCTCCATGGCATCTTTTCTGGTGTTAGAAACACCATTTCCCATTCCAGAAGGGAAAGAATCACTTACTATTCCTTCAGCACTGGTATATGAACTAGAAGGGACTGCAGGAAATGTCTCCATGGGAGATACCAAGGGATCATATCGATCTGCTGCATTCGTATCCATTTGAAGCTGGATTGAAGTGGAGGACTCCACTAGCATTGTACTTGAAGTGGCATGTCTATTAACATCTACTCTACTATCATCTATGGAAAATGAAGGTACAAACAGCAAAGGAAAGGACACGAGAGGTAGTTCAGAAGCCAAGCTAATACGATCACTGGACTGACCATTTGCGACAAAAACAGCAGGAGGAGGGTATCTCAGGTAACCTGGAGATGTTGCCCGTGTCATCGAGGAATCTGAAGAGTCAAGATCATTGACCTGCATATCAGTCCAAAAATGTAACCTTCACGATAGAATGAGTAAATAATCAAATAAGTGACCTTTGAGTTATTCACCTCAGCAGTCAAGAGAAATGGAGCCCCATGTGGGTGAAAATGCACTGCTCGAAGAGAGCGTCTAGTCCTCAATACAATGGTTGGTGAAGATGCCTCCCCTCTCTTATTGTAGTGCCATATGTACAACTGGCAAATGAGATTGAATGTCAAATGATGTTAAACTACAAATTCAACACAACACAATCCTCTAGCATAGCGAGGGAAAAAAATAAAAAACACTGAGTTATAGCAAATGTAATATTAAATACCTTGTGACCTGATGCAACAGCAAGCAATTCTCCTTCTGCATGGAAAGCAATGGAAGCAATAGGACGATCTGTGAGGGGGAACAAATTCACCTTGTCATACAAGCTCAACAACTATAGAAAAAGAAAAGCGCTTAAAAGTAATTGAAGAATAAAGTTGAACTTACAGAAATCACGGGATCCTATACACTCTGATGTGTTTGCATTCCATAAGCGAACTTCATAATCCAAGCTTCCACTTGCAAGAATTTCCGGATGCAGTGGGTGGAACCTGACCTATAATATTAAGGCCTTTAATATGTAGAAGAAAACTTAAATAGTTTTTCATTGACAAGGCATTTGATTTGAGATGAAAAATAAAGGTAATACCTTTAAATGGGGAGAAAGGGAAAAAGAACGGAGATCGACAAAAAAACAATGATTGTATATGAAAGACAATGGGAATTGGTTGCATGACAAAAAGGAAAGGGAAGGAACAACCCTTAAGAATATGCCGTTCCTGTAATTGATAAATTGTCTAGACTACCATGGTACTAAATGAATATAATGCTGAAAGATAGTTATTGAACCCTAACCAAAAAAATCAGTATGTTCACTGAATATATTTTATTCCTGGTAATTTTTTGCAAGAGATCTCAATGGAGCAGGGGGGAGTAGTGCTAAAACTTAACATTTGAGCCTATGCCAAATAATTGCAACGAGGCATACAATTGACCAATTATTCATTCGTGAGTAACTAGTCAGGATTACGAAAAATCAAAGAAAAGTAGCAACCATTTATGCAAATCCTTGCAAGAGTTCCAAATTCAAACTTACCACCCACGGTGTCCTCCGATGACCCATCAACACCTTTAAGCAATTTCCAGTTTGACAATCGATTATCTTCACCGTGTGATCACCACTGCGATTTAAAGCAGGGAGAACTAAGTACAACTTCCACTTGCCCATGACCAAAAAAAAAAAAGTGTGTGTGTGTGCGCGCGTGGGGGCGCACTCACTGCGTGGAAGCGAGTGTTTTTCCATCAGGACTAAATGCTGCTGCTATGGTCGACCTTGGAGGAGGCACCAAAGAGCAATACTCGGCCGTTAAATGCCGCAACGACTCCGCCTCAACCCTAAATCACAAAACAAACTCAAAATTCGAAGTAGCCAACGCTCCTACAAGAGATAAAAAGCAGAACATCCATTACCACGAAATAAGACCACGTTTTGCATCTCTAGCTGGCTCAGTTTTAGGTAAGGAAGAAGAATTCGAATTCCAATGAGAAGCTTCCCCCCACCGCCTTTTCGGTGTGTGCTTTGTTCTCGGACAAATCTCTCTCCGCACTAACAAACAGAAGGCGTTTCTACCACTGAAAACATCAAAACAAATCACACACACACCAAATCAGCACCAAAAATCAATCAAATTCACCTCTCTGCCAATTTCAACTTCAATTTAACTAAATTCTAGCTCTTGTCAACAATCACTACAATCAGATGCAAAAACAAAACTCAAAATTCTTCAGAAATCTGACCTTTGAAGAGGATTGGTGGAAGCAGGAGAATCGAGCGGGTTTCGATCCAACGGAAAGGACAGTCCGGTCATTTCCTTGGTTGCACAATTCAGATTCATATGGAGAGAGGAAATTGAAGCTAATCTTCTGCAATAATATCGAAGATCGTAGAAAAATAGAGAGATAGGAACCCTAATTCATTGATAGATTTGGATCGAGAGGCTCGTCGATGGGTGGGAGAGGGGGAGGGGGAGGGGTATGCGTGTTGGATTTTGGTTTTTTGAAATGGCGAGAAAACCTAATGAAGGAAAGAGAGGAAGAGGAGCTGGTGAGCCATGTGCTGATAGGAGGAGAAGGGGGAGAAAAGAAGAGAGAGGAAGAGGAGAACGAGGTTAAAAAAATTTATTTGCTGTGGTAAAAAGATGTAGTTGTGTAGTTATTATAATCTTACCTTGATGAGTTTGCAAAATGCATGAATTTAAAGATTGTGTTTCAGATTGAGCTAGAATGCATTTATTTAAAATTAAAAAGAAAAATTATTTCAAATCATTTTAATATATTAATATTAAAAAACGAGTTTTAAAAGATAAAAAATATATATTATTTTAATATACTTCGAGTGAATAACACTTTAAAACATAATAAATATTAAGACATCCACTAAAAAACTTGGTTGTCCGGGTGGGTTGATCCAATACTGATTAATTCAAAACTTGAATTGTTTGAATTTAAGAAAATAAATAAATTGACGGGTCAGAAACACGTTGATTTTTTATTAAAAAATTGTTTTAGTGAAAGCCATGTTCAATAAAAAAAATAAGTTAAGTAGGACAATTCTTTGAAATTGGGTTTTAAATTATGTTTTGTTTAATTATTAATTTGTCATTGTAAAAGGCGAATATATGTGTTTTTTATTTGATTGTGCTAGCACTAGTTGGGATTTAAATGTTAGTGATGGAAGTTCGAGTGAATACATCAAATTAGTTGGATGAAAGATTGATTTTGGGACAAAGTGTGACTGTGCATAGAGGGGATGATATACACGATATTAGTTTTGTACTGTTCATACTTAGTTTCTGTTTGGCAATGTTTTTGAAAAAAAAAATCATTTTAATACTTTTTCGAGCAAGAATACATTTTGAAAAATAATTTTAATTATATTCTCAATCAGACTTTTAAAACTAAAATAACTATCCACATATACTTTTAACCTGATCAAACATTATTTTTTCATAGCCAAGTTTGTTACGTGACTAGGTTTTAGACATTTATAACCCGGACACGGGTTGAGGTGTAAAATATTACAACAATTTAATACATTTTTTTAGTATACATATAATTTTTTCAACTTCAAGATTATTTATTTTTCCATATCAAGCTCAAGTATATCAGTATTTATGCATGAAATAGGACAAGATATTTTGTATTCATGTCTAAAATTTTATGAAATTACTATTTCTAATTGAAATGTGGATGGGCGAGGAGGAAAGGAGATTGAAGGTTCACTTTGTTTGATATCTTTTAAAATAACAATAATGTTATTTTTCTATACAATTCATAAACAAAATTATAATTGAACATTTTGTTTTTTTAAAAAATACATTTTAATTAAAAAAAATTGGTTATTAAGTGGTGTAACACGTACTACATAAATAACATGAATATCATTCACTCGTTGAAGTGTTTGAAACAAGTTTTAACAATATTCGAATTAAAATATTAAAAAAACATGAAAAATATCAAAATGACTCGAACTATTAATTATATAAAACATCTATATGAAAAATACAAAAATATTCCTAAAAGCAAAGATAATTTTTTCGTATTTTTTATATTTAAAACGTGCTTTCACTTTGCTTGGATGATAGAAAAAACCAATAAAATCTTTGACCGTCAATTATAATTTTTGTTGATTACGTGGGTAAAAGAGTTATTTTTTTGTGTAAAAAAAATAAAAAATAAAAAACACATGTATACGCTCGATCTTTTAATGACTAATGGCCCAACAAAAAAACCCTAGTCTTAAATGTTTCTCTACTACAGGGCATGAAAGCAGTCTTATTATAGCCATCCACAATAAGCTATGTGTGCCGCTCCAATGAAACTCTCGCGTGTTGTAGCTTTTCTTTCAATAATACTTAGAAAAAAATATACCTCGCTAAATCAAGAAACCGGAATAGCTAAAGTTACTTCTCTAAACTTGCAAATCAAGTTATTAATCACACAAAATCCATTAACTTAGTTTATTTTTTCAAAATCATTTTCTTATCTAAATATTTTTTTTATAAAAAAACCATGTTGTGACGTTGAGATTTTGTTTTATACCAATTCGGTAGCGAGATATTTTTTTAAATATCACACTAAACATATAAAAGATAAAAATCATCACTATATAATAAACAACTCAAGCCGACTTAATCCTTAATTAGAAGAGAAGATGAGCAATGGATCTCACTTGTTTTAAAAAAAAACATTGTTTTAAAGTTTTGTTTATCATGTCTTATTTGAGTGTACTCACTATTATTTTTTAAAATGTTATTTTATTTAAAAATATATTAAAATAATACATATTTATATTTTTTAAAATTAACTTTTAACATCAACCCATCAAAATAATAAAAATAATATAAAAAAGAAATTAAAGTCTTACAAACACACATACAAGCAAGCACGCATATGTCCAAAAGATTATTTAACATCCAACAGATGTTATATTGGTAAGAGCCTGAGACTAAATAATTTGTTATTTTTTTATCTTAAATTCGAGTCATGTGATTGCTAATATAATAACTACTAGAGATTTATATACTTATTAACTTCAGAGTCCGTAAAATTAATTAAAATACACACAAACTGAGTCAGACATCCATGTAAATTAAGAAAAAACGATTTAACATGAGGATTTTCCCACAGGGATTTATTTGAGCGCCAAAGAATAAGTAAGAGTACCACAATAAGAAACTAATTAACGGAGGACTACATTAAGGAAGTTACAAAACTTAAAGGACTTTGAAGCTTATTAACCCTCCCTTTGAAAGAGCAACACCAACAACAAACACCACTGGACGGCACTCTCGCAATTAAAGCTCCCTCCTTCTCCACTCTCCCTGTTTCAACAAACTCTCTCTCTGTCACCCCCCCGCTCTTTAATAATCCGGACACCCAATCCCTCTGGTCGTACTTCTCCAACACAGACCGCTATACTCTCTCCACCGTAAATTTATAGGTATGCGAGAGTATCTATGCAAATCTACGTGTTTTTCTAGATCTTTACCGCGTTTCATGGATCTGCAACCCCACCCCACACTCACGCTGTCTTGATTTTTCTCTCTCCTAGGTTTTTGATCTTGACCGACCGTTTACTCTCTCACTGACCAATGCTCGATACCGAGCGCGACTGTGAGCTCCGCCGGAGCTCCTCGAACTTCCGCTGGATCTTCGGGAAGCTTCAAGGTCGTCGGTTTTGACAATGCTGTTGCTCGGATTCTGGATTTTGGTTTGAGTCAAGATGCATACCTTGGCGACATCACTGCTCGTTCTTTGCTTGTCTAGCTTTGTTTTTACTTGTTTAGGTAACCGTTTCCTGCTCGTGCTTCTTAATTTAACGCTTTCTTTAGATTTTTTTTAGCTATTTCAGCTCGATTGAGCTAGAGACCGTTGGATTTTCTGGTCAATTTTGCTTGTATTTTTACGAATCCAAGCGAAGAGTCTCCTTTTCATTGCCTGTTTACCTTTGGCGCTTCTAAGAGGTTAATGGGTTGTTGTGGTGAATTGTTTAGCGCAATTTTTAGCATTGTTAATGTGCTTTTTTTTTTGCAAATTTACGACCATTAATTTCAAGACATCAAATCACGCGAGTTTTCGGCGGCGAATTGGAGCGATTGTCTTTTATTTCTTATGAATTTGAAGTGTCATGGCTGCGCATCAATGTTTCTGCCTCTTTATGTTGAAACGATCTCACAGATTTGATTTCTGTATCTTCTGTCTTGAGAATCGGTCCATTTTTTATGGAGTTGACAGAATTTTGGAAGCACATGGAGAAGAATTGCAGAATTCAAACATTTATCCACACCATGTCGTAGGATGGGATTAGACTTTGATATGCGGGGATTAAAATGACAACAATCCTAAAAAACTCAGGAAATAGACACAATGTGTGATGTCTATTTGCTAAAATTGAAAGAAAGCATACATGGCAATTGTATTTACAAATTGATGAATTAAGTCTTGTGATGGTGGATATATAAGATATGGCCTTCATTCTAAGTTCAACGGTGCTAATAAATAAATTAATATCAAAGGTATCGCTCCTCTTGATGTACATTCCTCATGGTCTTGCATATATCTTACTTCCTTTGTTTCTTTCTTTTTGTTTTTTGTGAGGGTAGACAGTCCGATATAATAGGATGTAAGCTGTAAGTTTGGTATGCCTATTTGTTTGAAGTTTATTGTCTTAATCACAAAATATGAACCCCCAATTTTTTTCTTCTTGAGTCTCGATTTTGACACCAAAATGTCACACACACACACACATTAATGTATAAAGGAGATGTATAATACTACTCCAGATGAAGTGACCGAGATTCATTTTGGCAAAGGAAGTCATCTCATTTTTTTTAAGGAGGTCTTTAGAAATTTAAATTTCATCCCTAATGCTTTTGTTAAAAGTACATTAACAACATCAGTTTTACCTTTTGGCAATGTGAAGAAATTATTCACTGTATGATTATTTATTTAATTCTCCTTGTTTATTTCTGATCCTCTAAATCATGATGCCTATGCCCCGCTTCCTAAGAACATTCACTCTATCTGTGAACCAGGGAGAAGGAAAATTCTTGGTTGGCATCTATTAGTTGATTGCACTTTTGTGAAATCAAGCAATGACTTGATTTTAGTTTGTTTTTTGCTTAGGCTTTTAGGAGAGCAGTTAGTTTTGGGTTATTAATCTGGATATTTGCTGTTTAGTAGGTTAAAATGATCTTGCCGGTTTTTTGATAGCATGGTTGTCAAGTCTACTGTATGTATTAAGAGATTAGCATGATCTCATTGGTTTCTATAGCTTCCTAGAGAATTAAGAGATTTTGTTTTTAAGGGGCAGATAAAATTTGGAAATTCAATTTCTGTTGAGTATAATGTACATTTATTGTGTGCTGAAGGATAGCTGAAATTTTAACACGTCCATAGAAATTTGAGAATGATGCAATAAACCTGAAAAAATAGGCATGGTGGGAGGTGTTTATTTGCTAAAAATCAAAAGAAACCATTTGTGGAAATTCTCTTATACTGAAAAGGCACATAAGGCATTCACTTGCTTAAGAAATTGAATGCCTAAGTCTTGGGACTGGATAAGATGTGTTCTTTGTACATTTGACAATGTTGATTCATCAAGTTATTATTTTAGGCTCTAGCACTTTTACAAATTCTCCTAGCCATTGGTTTTCTTTTCACATGAAAGAAAACATCTTTATTTACAAATATATATATCCACTATGTTTACAGTAGGATTTACACTAAGCATGATGTGTCTCCTTGTTTTAATGTTCTAGTATTAATTATGAACTGTCAAATTCTTAAAATCTTGAATTTATTATGATAATCTCAATGCTTTATAACATACAAAGGAGTTGTATAATGATGAGGAACTACTCCATATTGAGAACACATCAAGTGGCCATGTTTCTTTGCATAAATAAAATCATTTTATTTCTTTCACAGAAGGAATTCAGTACACTTCAGATGCTTTATTTAAATCACCCTAACAAAATCAGTTTTAATGTTGTCTACATGAATAATCCCCCTGTTTATATGTTTTTGGAATTCTTTTTTCTGACCTTAATAGGGATGCTCATTTGTAGTTTGTTACATACATTCACTTTATTATCGACTTTGTTTTTCTTATGTTTGATTTTTCTATTATTTATTAATTGTTTTTGTATCCATTCCATTCATCCTTGCATAGTTATAACATGTTAGATATCTATTATTTATCACTAAGGGTCTTGCAACATTGCTTCATTCAAGAAAACCAACTTATCTGCTCTCTATTTTTTTCAGGACATCCATTACTTCATATTTATCTGTCCCCTTCTTTGCAACCAAGCTGGACATTATCTTTGAAAGACATTTTTGTGAGACATGGTAAGCTGCAAAGGCCATTGTCATGTTGTAATGGAAAAATTCAATGATATTAAATTAAGGCACTATAGTCTGTTGGTCATCTTTTTTTTTTGCTTATATGACAATCTTTAAATGCATGTGATTAGCTGTGCATTATTACTGACTATGGATACACGCAACCTACTTCCTACAGGAATGTCAGTTGCAATGAGAGTGTCATTTGCTCGATCGCGGCCATCTCAAAGTCACATGGTTAAGCCTTCTTCAGGGCCAATGCTCTCACCTGCAACTTCTTTGGAGCATCAAGGTACCATTTGTTCTCAATTTCTCACCAACCTGCCTTGGCACTGCTGTTAGAATTTCACTAACACTGCCTTTTCTTATTTCAGCTCACCCCCCTGTTCCTAGCAGTGCACCCTTACCAAGACGTCATGGTGGTCATCACAATCGCCATGTGAAACCTTTAGTGACTGCTCCATCCCCTTCAGAAGAGCAAAGTAAAATTTGGCAACTAAAGTTTTTAGTTCTTTTTGCGATGCTTTTGATTTTATGTTGATAAAAGATTTTTTGGCAGGCTGTGATCAAATATGCACTGAGCCACTCACTGCAGCTCCCTTTGGCTCACCTTGTGGCTGTGTTTTTCCTATGAAGGTTAGACTTCTCCTAGATGTGGCTCCGTATGCAGTTTTTCCTGTAACGAGAGAGCTAGTGAGTGAAGTTGCAGCAGGCACGTATCTGGAACAAAGTCAAGTGAAAATAATGGGTGCAAGTGCTGACAGTCAGAATCAGGGGAAAACTGTCGTGGATATCAACTTGGTTCCACTTGGAGAGAAGTTTGATAATACTACTGCAATGCTTACATATGATAGGTTTTGGAAAAATAAAATGCCTTTAAATATAACTCTTTTTGGTAATTATGAAGTAATATACATTAGTTATCCAGGTAATAATCTTGATTCTCTTGTAAATCTTTGTGGCTTTACATATATTACTATGATGGTTATGACCTAACTCCTAAGAGTATACCAGGGCTTCCTTCTTCACCACCATATCCAAACTACACGGGGAGTGGTCCAAGTGGAAGTGGAGGAGATCTCCCCATTACTGCTAATTTTGTGAGCAAGACCCAGAGGATGAATCTTAGAACCATTGCCACCATTGCTCTGTCTGCATTTGTGGTTTTACTGGTTTGCACTGGGGCAATTGCTGTTGTCGTGAAATGGAGGAAGTCTGGAAGACCGTCAAGTGCTGTTGGCCCGACATTTACATCCTCTATGAATAAACGATCTGGTATGTCCCTTTATATTCATTCTGTTACAAATCTGTTTGGTCAAAGTGCCATGTAATATTATTTATGCTTCTATATCTCCACTTTTGAATGTCAATCCTGTCATTTTGCAGTTTCTACTATAGTTTCTAATGGAGAGTACAAGCGGGAAAGTTTACAGAAATGCATGCTATCAAAACCTTTTAACATCATTTTGCATTTCTCCTTTGGAATAGAGCATACAGCTTTAGTAGCTGTGTTTTATTGTACTTATTTTGTATCTTCTGTAAATAATTCTTATTAAATAAGATTAGTCCATGCCTTAGTTAATTATTACTGGATTGCTACATGTAATGCAGGCATTGGGTCTTTCTTGTCAAGCAGCTTTGCAAGCTCAGCATCAATGTCCCTCATGTCCAACATGGCTACTTGTATGCTCTCCGTCAAAACATTTTCATTCGCTGAACTTGAGAAGGCAACAGACAAGTTCAATTCAAATAGAATTTTAGGTCAAGGAGGATTTGGATGTGTTTACCGCGGGAGTACGGAAGATGGAAATGAAGTTGCTTTTAAGCTGCTTACAAGAGACAATCAAAATGGAGACCGTGAATTTGTCGCTGAAGTTGAAATGTTAAGTCGATTGCATCATCGAAACCTTGTGAAGCTTATTGGCATATGTATTGAAGGGCGCACACGCTGCTTGGTGTATGAACTTATTCGGAATGGCAGCGTGGAATCACACTTGCATGGTATTTTCCTTGTCACTTTTGTCTTATTTTTTTTCTCTCCTGTCTTTTAAAACATTTGTTTTTAGTCGTGCCGTTTGCATTCTGCAAGTGATTTTATTTCCCTGAAATGAGAAGGAAAAATGAAGTTTCTTGTTCAATACCCCATTTATTGATGTTTTAGGTGCTGACAAGAACAAGGGACCTCTTGACTGGGATGCGCGGTTGAAGATTGCCCTTGGAGCAGCTAGGGGTTTGGCCTATCTTCATGAAGATTCTAACCCTCGTGTAATTCATCGAGATTTTAAGGCTAGTAATGTTTTACTAGAAGAAGATTTCACTCCCAAGGTCTCTGATTTTGGCTTGGCGAGGGAAGCAACAGAAGGAAGTCATCATATATCTACTAGGGTCATGGGAACTTTTGGGTAATTATGCTTGCCTCGCCAGTTTTTAGTACTCCATACTTGAAAGATTTCTTTGCAAACATGATTCATCACCAATCATGTTGAGCTGTATTTACTTAACAATTTCATACTGGGTTGAGTTATGTTGGCTGATGTTTCTTTTATTTTTGTTCTTTACATATTATAAAGAAACAGTTATTCAGATATTACTTTAGTCCCTCGTTAACCCTCTTCAATTTTTGGCTTGTTAGGTATGTTGCCCCTGAATATGCAATGACAGGACATCTACTTGTAAAGAGTGATGTCTACAGTTACGGGGTTGTGCTGCTTGAGCTTCTGTCTGGGAGAAAACCCGTGGATATGTCCCAACCTCCGGGACAGGAAAATTTAGTGACCTGGGCACGCCCGCTGCTAACTACTAGAGAAGGATTGGAGCAGTTGGTGGATCCTTCCCTGGCAGGAAGCTACGACTTTGACGACATGGCTAAAGTGGCAGCCATAGCTGCCATGTGTGTTCACTCAGAGGTGACTAACAGGCCATTTATGGGCGAAGTTGTCCAGGCTCTGAAACTGATGTACAATGACACGGACGAGACTTGCGGAGACTACTGCAGTCAAAGGGAGTCTTCTGTTCTGGAATCTGACTTCAAAGCCGATCTTGTTCCTTCGGACAGTAGCTGGTGGAATGGCGGCGGGACCTCCCCTCGGTTAACTTATGGGCAGGCCTCATCTCTCATCACGATGGATTACAGTTCCGGTCCGCTTGAAGAGATGGAAAGCAGACCGTTTTCAGCCTCGAGTTTAGTCCGGGATCGCATGTCTTTGCCAATTAGTCACGGGAACCGTTCCGGCCCCTTGAGGACTGTAAGAAGTAAACCAGCCTTCTATAGATTAAGGGGCAGCATGAGCGAACACGGGGGGCTCCTGTCAAGGCGCTTTTGGAATGATGGATATTGGGTTTGAGGTGTTTTCTTTTTTAAGAGTTTCCAAGTGTACAGTCCCGGAGGGCCAGGAGGTGGAATGATGTAGTGTAGGTGTTTGGTATTCAACTGTCCGGAGAGATAGAGAAGAACCCTTGCTCCTGATTTTGAAAATCTTGATTCATACTTCACAAAGTCGGAGTTGTAAAATCAATACTCCTTGTATTGTATATCCATTTAATTGTTTATTATGGTCCCAACGCTGTACCAATTAGTCAATTACCGTCTGACTTGGCTCCTCTCCAACCACCAAATTCTCAAATTAATGTCTAACCCGGTTTCAGGCTACGGTTGATCAGATTAATTCACGAATCTGACAGGTAAATAATATATATTTTTTATTTGAACCGGACTAATGGATTCTCGTGTTGCGATGTCTAAAATCTCGTCTTTCAAGTCGAATTAAATATAAAACCAGCTAATAATCTATCAAATCATCCCTTTACTTGCACATGTTTTTTAATATAGCCCTCTTGCTTAACCTCCACTAGTCCACTCTTCAAATAAGTTAAAATCAATACCCATCATAGTTTTATACCCCGCTTGTTTAACAATCTTGGCATTTAAGGTCCAGTTTTGACAGAAGGATTTAATTAAATAAAAAAAAGTATGAGAGCCATATTACGATAATTAATTGACTGAGTGTCAAATTGAATGAATTACAAAAGTAAAGGGACCTCTAAAGCTTATTAATCCATCCAGAAACAGTACAGCGAAGCCAAGCCATGGCTGGCTGAGAATATTGGCTCTCGTAGGCGGTAGGCCACTGATATCCTCTCTCTCTCTCTCAAATCTCAACAGGTGGTCTGCCTTGTTTGACTTGCGTCACTCGTCGGTCAGTCGTGAAGAAGTCTACTCCGTGTCATCTAATAAAAGAAAAGATGCTCCCGCCGTCAGCATCTCCTCCTCCTTTCACCTCTCTCCCCAACCTCTCTTCTTTACGCCACCCCCCTCCTCCTCCTCCTCCCGTATCGTCTCTCCACCACCAGCCACCACCACCACCAGGTAAGCTCCACTAACACATTGCTATGATCATAATTTTTATTTTTAATTAAAAGTCAAAAGGATTGGATTTCTCACGTTTCAGAGTGAAAATTACGTCATCGGAGATCGATTCGCTTCCTGAGCACCGCATCATCGTCAGCTCCTCTCTCTACTGCCACTCTTTTCTAATAATTGATTATGCAATTATTTATTTATTTAAACATAAGTGATTATTTTTGGCAGTTAGGATGCGGAGCGGCAGTGGTGGATTTCCTGGCGACCGTCGCTTCTTATCCTAAACCTGATGACAAGATCCGAAGCACTAGCTTGAAGGTCTCCCTCTCTCATTTCATTTATTTATTATAATAAACAATAATATAATTGATTTGCCTGTCAGGTGCAAGGAGGTGGAAATGCGGGGAATGCGTTAACTTGTGCTGCTCGTTTGGGTTTGAATCCCAGGCTCATTTCTAAGGTACCGCCTTTAACTTCTTCCCTATCAACTCCTTTTTTTCAAAGCAGTTAAGGATTTGTTTTAAGGCTAAATGACCCAATAACTACCCTGAATATTGGCTCAAAATGAACTTAACCCCCTTTTTTTTTATTTGAGTCCTTGAAGTATTTTTTTGGTTGAGAATAGACTCTTCAGTTAATTTTGATTGCAGGTGATAGTCTAGAAACACAATAAAATAAAATAATGGAGGGTCAAAAACCGGGATGGAGGGGTTATTTTTTAAAACTTTTTGGTTATCAATTTCTCCTTTTCTCAAGGCAATTCAGGATTTGTTTTGCTTTTAAGAGAAATAATTTCGTGGATTTTGAAATCGACTAGGTTGCTGATGATATTCAAGGCAGGGGAGTTTTGGAGGAGCTAGAATCCGATGGTGTTGATACTTCTTATTTTGTGGTGAGACTATACAAGATATAGTATATCTCAATCATTCATTTTTTTCATTTTGATGCGTTGCTAATCTGCATTCTACTTGTGGTATTAGATTACTATGTTTTATGGTTATGTTCTTAATTTCCTTTTTGGCATTCTGCTATGAACATCTTCTGTTATATGTTGACTCGTTTGGTCTTGTTTTAGGTTTCCAAGGAAGGAAATTCACCATTTACATATATTATTGTTGACAATGAAACGTAAGGGCTTTGCTTGAATACTCCATTCTCTGCTATCACACTTGATTCATTGTGTAAATTGTGTGTTTAATAATGGACAGGGTTTTTTTATAAGGTTTGAGGATTGTGTTTGAGTAGCTTTCTCTTTTGTTCTTGATCCTTTGGACTTTAAAAGGGAAAGAGAAAATTTGATCTTTGGGATTCATATTACGATCATGGTTCAAGACATTATTGGAGTTGAAAAAAAGGTTGCATGCTCTTCCAAAGGATAAAAGAAAGAAAGAAATAACCACTTGGAAGTTTAGTGGGCTGTATTTATGTTAATTGCATGGATAATTCTCTGTCACAGCATCAATTCTTTTTATTTCTCCTTGGAAACTTATCCAATTAGATCTTTGGAGATAAGTATACTGTTGCTTTTCTCTCACAAATAATCCCAGTATCACTGCGGCATTAGGAATCTTGGCTAAACAGATTCTCCCTTGTCAGTGCTCTGACATCAGTGTGTTATGATTGGATCAACACTATGGTTTAATTAGCTTATTTTGTAAATTCTCTTGGGCATCATGCTTGACTTTAAATGAATAGTTGAAAACTTCGTTTCAAAATTTTTAAAGCTCCAGGTGATTGGTGATATTCAGGAAAACCCGTACCTGTATTCATACTCCGGGGTATCCTCCCATGATACCAGATGAACTTTCCCGGTCAAGCCTTTTATCTGCATTGAATGGAGCAGGACTTGTTTATATTGACGGAAGGTTACATGAAACTGCCTTAGTCATTGCACAAGAGGTAAAAGTTATCATATGTTACCTCAAGTTGTTTTAGTGCCTGACCTTGTATTGGGGTCATCTCATTAACAAGTTTGTTATTAAAAATAGGATCTGGTTCGCATGTTTATTTCTTTTATATTGATTATGGAAAAGGTTGCCAAATATCTTCATCACCTGGTCAATATTTATCTTCTAAATGTCTTAATAGCATGTCATGGCTTTCCTTTTTAATCGTGTGAAATCTACTTGAGGGTGTCAAATAAATTCAGCAGTGCACCTTCCTGTTCTCCCTCTTCTTCCCTGCTCCTTGATAGTTATAATGCATTGGGTTGCCAAGGGGTTATCATGACAAATCTGTTAGCACCTGCCATGTTCTTTTGAAATGTTACATTGTAATTAAAGCTCAAATGACCAAATTAGTCTAGGTGATGTTATCATGAGAAGCCACTATAAACTATTCTCATGACCTCTTTTGTTGGATCTAACATACTTGTGCCTTTTTCCATTTGTGCACTCAGGGGAGTTCCTTCCCCTTTGTTTCTTGTGTTATTGACTGCATCAATCGAGGAACTTTCATTTTCTTTGCATGCTTTTTTATTGTTTTTAAACAGCCAAGGAAGTGGATCATCTGACCTAGCTGTAGGACTCTGTATGAGCTTAGCCGAGCTTTGACGTGTTCAAGAACCACTTATCTAATTTTAGCTAGGTTCAAGCTTGGCTCTTTTAAATTATGTTAGGATCAGGCTTAGTTTAGGCTTGTCTCGAGCTCAATTCGTTTCGGTTGCTTAATGAGCCTATGAACAAGCTAGGATTAAATTTTGACATATAAAATCTCATACAATTGTGATATCATAAAAAGTCTTATATTTATATTTTTTTAACTCCATGTAACATGCATATAACTGTTAAATTTCTTGTTTAATTTTGTTCATAAAAAAGAACTCATTTGCAAGGTGAAATGTTATACAAGATGTTTATCCTTTCAAATTTTCTCAAGCTTATAAATGAACTCATTTGCAAGCTTTTAAACAAGTTTGCTGATACTCATCACCAGCCTTAATGAGCTGAACTGAGCTAAGCTCAAGTCCAGCTTGTTTATATAGCGAGCTTTAACATATAAACTCATTATGGCCTGACTAACAAGTTCAAACCAAGCCTTTAGTGAGCTGAGCTTTGAGTGACTCATGAACAGCTTGGCTCATTTGTTGCCAAACCTAGTTGGAAAATCAATTTAGCATAATCCTGTAACTTAATATTTCCTTGTTTACAGGTTATAAGGCTGCCCTGTAGCACCATATCATGCTGATATTCTCACTTGCCCAATTTGTTTCCTGCAAATGTGTTCTTTCATTAACAGCTTTACCTGCACATATCCCTCCTTTGTTTTCTTTCCCTTTCTTTTTATCATTGAAAAAATAATCATCTAAAAGCAACTACTGGGAGGTCAAAATCATGTATTTGGTTCTTCCAGTGCAGACAGCTCGCAAAAATGTACCGATTTTGATTGATGCAGAAAAAAAGAGAGAAGGGTTGGATGATCTTCTGCCGTTGGCTAGTTATGTTGTATGCTCATCAAAATTTCCACTGGTAAGTTAAATTTTCTTTGATTGAATAACAGTTGATTTGCATGCAAAAGATTATAGACATGTTGGGCATATACTGTCACTAATGCATCTCCACTCTTCCTCCCTCTTTGGAAAGGGGCTTATGATGTTTTAGCATTTTATCAGGTGTTGAACATTTAAAAAAACTCTCATCAATTTGGTAGCATTTAGGTTGTTGAAATTTGATTCGAATTTGCAGTACTCTCATGACTTATTTTATTCATCTTTTGCATGTTGAGTTTTATCTCGATTTTATAAAGCCCTAGGATATGTACCAAGCGACAATAGATACATGCTTTTTGCAGAGAAAGCTTCTCAGGTAATCTATATTGAACACCTGAATTGCTCGTGGCAGGCATGGACAGAGGCGCCATCTATTCCAAGTGCACTTGTTTCCATGCTTCTGAGATTGCCGAAAATCAAATTTGTGATTGTGACCTTGGGTGAAGATGGATGCGTAATGCTTGAGAGAAGCACAGAAGGTGAGTGTACACTTAGTTTTGCAATGTAAAAGACAGTGTTGTGACAGAAACACTTTTTAGAACTAAACGTTATCTATCTGCTTTATGAACTTGCTGTTTGTTTTGTTTTTTAGAGGCTCCTGCATCGGAAGAAAAGGATGCAGATAGCTTGTGGGAGTCACTAAAGCAGAGAAAGGATGATAACATAGCCATTCCAACCTGTTATGCATCAGTAATTTACATCTTACTGAATTCAACTATCTTTCCTTATTACTGAGCCTGATAAGTTGGCAGCAAAAATCTCAAGTGAAGTGCTAAATGAACTATTTTCTCTTAAAGTACGAAATCATTAATTAAGAAAAAGGAAGCCCGCATCAGGCACATGCAGTGCATCTTCCTGGCATTTGATTTAGAGCAATAGGAGAGATTTTAACTGCTCTTTTTTATTCACCATGGTGTTTCTATAGTCCACTGTTACCAGGAAATAAATAGGTTTTAAAAAATGTCTTTGGTATTGTCATGTACTGGAAAGGCTGAGCTACTTTCAAGGATGTATGTCTTTTAGATTTACTCTAGCACAAGAGATGACCCTCTTGTAAAGTCCACTTGGTTGATTGAATGGTTTCTGACCCCAGGCAACATCAAAAGGGATGAAAATATTTTTATGCTAATTGTTATTCAATGAAAGCATGCTCAGATGAAATGTTATTTTCAAGAATGGCACACCCTTCATCCCATATAGGTATCCTGTATATAGTTGTTGAAGACGATGCCCTCTTGATGTTTTACAATGTGATTTCACTATTTGGAACCATTTTCTATCCAATATGCCCTATTTATTCATGAAGTTTCAAATTTATGCTCTTTGGATAGTCAACGTGAATGAATGTTCGAAGATTATACTGCATGTTCCTGATCATTTGTTGAACAGCTTAATGCTGTTTGGAGCTTTTTAGGAGGATGCCAGTGGTTACTTTTTGTGATTTGTTACTTGAACAGCGAATGAAATTATATTTTCATTTTGATGTACCTGTTTAATTTCAGATTAAAGTTATTATGACACAAACACAACGAATTCTCATTTGACTAATCGCTTCACTTCTTTTCCTTCCAGCCACCGACAAAGATAAGAGCAAATGGTATAGGTACAGTGAATGGGAGGATGTTTGTGGGAACAGCTGAGAAGATACCACCACCAGAACTTGTTGATACGACTGGTGCTGGAGATGCTTTTATTGGTGCTGTTCTTTATGGTAGGTGTAACTGGTGAATGTGTTTGCATGTGCACTTTGAGGTTGTTGTGTTTTAATGTTGGTCTTCCACGGATCATTGTCTTATTTAATATCCCTGTTGAAGATTATATGCCTGTGTTAGACTCTAGGTGAACCACAAGCAGTTTTACCAATGTTAGATCATGAAATTCACCTGACATCAGGGATCGAGAACATTATTGTTTCAAAGGAGCAATAAATAGAAGTGACTAGCACAGGTTGACAAGTTATTAGCTTGGATTGTGTTCAATAAAGTTCAACTTCCAAGTTGTTCATCCCCTAGAAATTATCTCAATCAGTCAGGATCTAGTCTATTACGTTTATCCATCCGCCCGCGGTGTTACAATAATCTTAAGATCTAATGGCAGTGTCATGTTATCCATCATTTCTACTATTACCGTATGCATTGATACACGTAGATTGTTGAGGCCATTGAAGAAATTGGAACTCATATTTGTTCATTTGTTCTTCTCTTATTAGCTATCTGCGCCAACATGCCACCGGAGAAGATGTTACCATTTGCTTCTCAAGTGGTGCGCACATTTTTTTTAACCCAACATCTTCCTCTCCCCCACAAGCTCTTTGTGTGGCTGGGGCTCATTCAACAAGTTATTCAATTTATTTTAACGTGGAGTTTATTGCAGGCAGCTGCTGGCTGTAGGGCCTTGGGCGCTCGAACTGGTCTCCCGCACCGCACTGATCCACGCTTGGCAGCCTTTTTACATTAGAGCTCTCTTCATTGTGTACACCATTTGTCGTTATCCTTTATAGTAACTTGTAATTAACTTCAATCATGGGGATGAGATGTGGAAGTTCTAAGTACTGACCTAGCCTAGTAAATCTGCCCCCAGCTTGGCTTCTATCAGGTTTAATTTTGAACATTTAATTTTGAACATTTACCAAATATGAGTGGCGTGGTGAGTTGACGGTTGACCTATGATTGTCAAATTGACCCAGTTGACCCATATTGATTGTCAACTCACTGGTAACTAGGTGATCCGATAGTTTGGTGGAAATGGAGAAGTGTAGACAAATGGCCAACTAAAATGAACGAGCAGATCAGCATTAAAGAAAGAAACGATTCGACAATAGGCAGGTACCAAAGGTTCGACACATTACAAGCACATGATAAGACAAAAAATAAAAATAAAAAGGAAATCGCAACCAAAAGCTAAGCCCCTCTACTATGTTCAAAATGTCTATCCCAGCTACACTCTACACACAGAAGACATGAACTTCTCCCTGCAGCCTACAACAAGCTATCAGCCTGTGTAGGCAACCTTCTGAAGAAACTCAAAGCCCTAGGAGGCTACTTGTTCCTGAATTTGGGCGGCCGCATCATATACAGCCCCCACAACGCCGCCACAACCCTGATCGGCACAGCATAGAACACGACAGCAGCAAACAGGCACATGACCACAAACAAGAAGGTGGCTCTCGGGTCTCTCCAGCTTAGCAATGCCTGGAAATGTTCACCTTGAGTAGCCATATCACCGACCACAGTTTGAATTCTCCCTGCCACGCTCCTCAGCCTATCATATCTCATCCTGACTGTTTCAGCACTTCGGCTTGTTGGAAAAGAGTCGAATTCTTCATCCAATTCATCAGCGTAAACACTTACAACATGTGAGAGCTTGGTATCCATGTGGGGCGGGTGGCGTGGCCGTGCCCTGAATCGCCAGAGTCCCACGGCGGCCATGTAGAGAAACAATGAAGGGATAATGAGCTCAGGCATTGCAACCCACAGGAGGAACGCTAGAACAAACAAGGTTGAGTAGACTGGCTTGTGCCAGTTGCGCATCGACTCCACCCACCGAGCCATGGCAACAAGAGCAGAGAGTACACCTATTAGTCTAGCGAAGTTTGCCTTGCTTCTTCTCATACTCCACATATGAGAATCGTGATCAAGCATGTACTCCACCACTTCTCGACCCAACGGCAGCTCTGCTCGACTCAGCCGTGATGCCACCACATTCATTGCTTGATACCTCATGGCATCCAGTTGGTTCACACTCAGTGGCTGCACATAATGCATCTTTGGCAGCAGTGGCAGTGTGTACATTTGCAACATACTAGCCATGTTCGCACAGGAAAACCTAACAGCTAAATGAAGCTCGCCCATCTTCTTGACACCATTAGTGTGAAGCATAAGGAGAGGATAAGAATGTGTATAGACCCTGTCCGATTCGAGGGTTGATAACCGAACTCTAACTTTCCCAATACGAGAATCACGATCACCGAGCATTGTTACACACGTTCTTGTCTGTTCGAGAGTTGTCAAAAACCCCAACAGTGATGACCGTGGAAGGATCAAACACTTCCCAGGTGTACTGCTCGTTCCATTTGGGTGAGAAACAATCAACTACCGTGCGTGTTCTCACCCATTTCTGACCATACTTCGCTACACAGTAAGCATCTATGGACTCCCTTGTCCCTTCCTTGAGTTTTGTTGGCATCAACCCTGTTGCACCCAAGATTCCCATCTCAAGAACACCAATATGAGGGCTTCCATAGCTGTTTTGCAGTTGGCCTGACGTCACTGCTATACATTGTGCTCTCATCTAGCACATGGTAGCCCCCATCTAGAGACAGCCTGAGGTGAATTTTAGACCCAAATCTTGCCACAAGTTTTGACTCAACCGCATTGCCAAAATGATTGTCAAGATTGAACCACCTAGAAACGACTTGTTTGTCATCATGGCGCCTTTCAATCGCGGCCACTGGAAGCATAACCCTGCCTACAGCCTCCTCTCGCCCCGGTCCAACACGGTCCTCGACAGAGAGGAACAAGAAATCCTCGATTGGCTCTGCAACTACAAACATCAATTCCTCACTCCAGTAAGGATTGATCATACTCCTGTTGGGGTTAGGCCCTGCTGTTTTGGTCCTCATAATCTGGTTGCCCACCTGGACTTTCACAAAAAGCTCAGGGAACCTCATCATTCCCGAACCCTTTTCCCCAGGAACAATATCTTGTGCTTCAATAACAGCCACCCGTAGATATCACAGACTTAGGTGATAGGTAAACCTTGGATTTGATAGAGTAAAGCCCCTCATAATGCATATTTGCTGCCTTTGAATGCCAAGCCTCAGAAAAAGGCCTCGTCAGCTTGAGTCCCAAACCAAATAGACATCATAACCTCGCCGCCTTTTGACTTGTCCCCTTTCTTGTCCTCCATTCTATACCATTGGGGTGCTAATGGACTGTCAGGGGGTACCCTTCTAGGAACTTCATTCAAGTCAAACCAAACATGGCCCAAGTAATCATCCTTGTTGCCGTGTTTGACAAAAACCTCCACCATTGATGACTGTATGCAATCTTTAGAGAAAGCAAAAACTTGGCCCCATTCCACATTACTTGAGCTAATTACCTTCTTTGTAACCCCCCTATAGTTCCCTAACTTCACCTCAACCACTACTTCACCACCACCAAAACACATATTATCCTTAGCCTTAACAACTCTAACATAAAGATATTGCATTAGCTCAATAAGATCATAAGTTGAACTAGTTTTATCTCTGTTTAAACGACCCCCACCAAGGCGTGGACTTGTCTCTTTTGAGAGAGAACTCACTAGACTCGTTTGAGTACAAGCTAATCCCACCAGCACCTCCAGCAGGGACCCACAATGACCCTCACCAGAACCAGAAACAAGAGAACCAGGACCAAGAGCAGTAGTGATGACAACAGGTTTAATCTCAGCTGGGTTCGTCTCAACAAGGTTTGCGTTAATATTGTTCTGGCCTTGCTCTTTTGCTTGCTTGCTATTGTTGATGACCTCTTGAGACATCTGTTGCGGTTGCTGCAATATAACTGGATTCTTCTGCTGTATCTTCCTGTTCTTCTTTGAAGTATTAGAAGATCCGGGAGTACTAGAAACAACCTCTCCATTACCGAAACCCCCAACTTCCTTCACCTCCTCTCTTGTAGAAACATAAAGGCTTCAAACTTATCTCTCCTCTTATATGAGAAAAACAAGCTTCTTTTATCGAGAGTGTGCAACTGCACCACCTCCTCACCTTGTTTAGCAACACTTGAACCAGAAACTCTAACTTTACCAAGAAAGTTTCTGTTGTTGCTTGACCTCCTTTCATTGAAGACATTAACCTCGATAGTTCTGTAAGAAAGATCGGCAACATCTTTGATGTGAAACACGAGCTTCTAGTTCCATATAGGGTTAAAGTCTTTGTACTTGACTTGGGTTTTTAGTCTTTGGTTCTCGAACTCTACCTCCACAAAGGGTGATGACGAGCCTTCTCCATCTTTTGGCATCAAGTTGTGAGCTGCTACCACCTCCACCACCAGCTTTTCTTTGTTGGCTATGGCCATGCTGCTGCCGTTGGTTCTTTCTTTGACTTTGCAAACAGAAAGATACATCGAAGAATCTAAAAAGAGAGGACAATGGAGACAAACAAGAGAGTTGGAGGGAAAGCTAAAAGCAAGAGATGATATTGCAGAAGGGCATGCAAAAAATATGCTCTTGTTCAAGGTGATGGAAAGTTTAGTGAGAGAAAGAGTATTACTGAGTCGAGTTGGTGAAGGAAGGAAAATGGTTTGAGTTGCGCTACGTTTTCACTACTGTAGATCGTTTGATACACAAGGCAGTCATGGATCAAGCAAAAGCCAACAACGACTGTGACATGAAGTGGATTAACTTCCATAATTGGCCCTGCACTTTTTCTGAAGAACATTGGGTCACAGTGTAACAAAAGCCTTTTCCACGTAATTAAAATGACATAAAATATGTTTAATTTGAACTTAGGCGTGCCTCTTTGAAAAGCCATTGGCAAATTGCTACTAGAAAACAAACATTTTTTAGGGACTTGCAGTGGGTAACAGTAGCTTTTTCAAGTAAAGTCTGCATTGGAAGGAATGAAGGAAGCAAGCAAGTTTAGCGCGAAGAGCAACAGAATCCTTACAAGGGAATCCAATCTTTTCTTTAGATTAAGATAATGTCTGTTATTGCTGTTAAAATATATATTTCCTTATTTAAAAAGATATTAAATTAATGATTTTTTGTACAAGAATACAAGATAAAAAATGTATTTAAAAAAAAAACAGACACTCTGGGAGAGAGTGTTTACAAGCATAGGGTAACACAACTTTTGCTGCCCTGAATTCACGAAGTCCGAGGTTTCAAGTAAACATTGTCTCTTCCAGACATTTTCTCATGGTTCTCGTGTTTTCTTCCCAGCTTTTTCACAATATGGTCTGGTCTCTTCACTGTTTCTTAGACGCAGCAGGTCCCAATATGTGTAACCAGCAATGGCTTTCGAGTGGGTCCCAAATACTCTTCTCTCCTATCTTAGATTCTTATCTATCTGGAATTTGAAAGCCATAAGCTCCTTCCTTCTTGTTTGTAAAAACACTTACAAGGTCCCCACTCGTTCCAGAAATCGATGTAGAACCACACCTACCGGCCATGTTTTTTAACCAGGATGGGAAGCTTTTGAATTACATAAACTCCAAGTATACGACGCTGCTAACGAGTAAAGAGAGAGGATCGGTCTTGCAACTGCTGCTGACACAGGGCTAGGGCTAGGGTTAGGGCTAGGAAGATTGAATTAATGTACTCGTAGATCTATCGGTTCTCCAAATAACGAAGACTGATTCACTTCATAGATTGCATCCTAGCATTTGAGTAGCGACATCTTGTTTTCCTGCATGCTCCATGCTGAAAATTCCAGGCCATAGCCCTAGCCCTCGCACAACATTTATTAAGGTGGCCAAGGAATGTTTGGTATATAGTGTTAGTTTTTGTTTGTGATTTAGAAATTAATTTTAAAATAAGTATATTTTTTTTTATAAAAAAAGATTTTAAAAGAAAGCTTTTAATAATGTTGATGCAGAAACTATATTATATTGTATTAATTAAATAAATATTTTTTCAATTATAATAGGAATAGAATCTGGTTTTAGCTTACAACCACCACATCTACAACTACGACAGATCTTTTGTACCTTCTAATGAAACCATGATTACCTTTTAAAACCAAAAATAAAAAATAAAAATTGTACAGAATATCTTTGTTTTCAATTGTCATCTTGGCCATCATATGTTTGTACCCTTTAATTAATTTTATGCGTGCATTATTTAAGCAATGATTATGTTCATGAATGGTAATATTCTAAAAATTCTTTTAAATTACTTTGTGTCGATTGTTTTTTTTTAAGAAAAAATCCTCTGCACAGGGAGGTGTACCTGCTGTAATCCAATTGCACGGTACAAAAAGGCTACCCCTCTGCTCTAATTCTCATGCCTGCATCACTGTACATTTCCAGATGCCTCTCTGTTTCACGAGCACAAATAAAATAATGTTTATATGAAAAGCAAAGCCCAGGCGTCTCTCTCTTCCATTTCTACGCCGAGCTCACCTCTCGGCTCCCTCGCTAGCGGTGGCTCCGATCGAGTGTCGTTTATGATTTCTCAAGCAGATCGAGTTTTCAAGGGTCTGTTGCTTGGGGTTGGAGAAATGTTTTTTCTGAAAAAGAAAAACGTTGTGCTGAAGAATTTCTGACTGCATTCGCTCCACCTTTTCTGTGCCGAGGACCAATTTGCTACACTGCATCTTGTTCATTTCGGGCTAGGCCCGCTCGCAGCATTTTGCCTATTTTCGGCCCACTTATCATCCATGTCCAGAGCCCAGAGCCCATATCCACTCTAGGACTTGCCATCCATTTGATAAGCCCAACCTGTTACGGCTCTGCATTAAGCCCGAGCTTGATCTGTGGGGTCTACTTGCCAACCCGAGACCTTATCCATGTTAGGGTTTTTCTTAACAGATTTGAAAATCAACTCGACGACTAAGTTTGGGTATCTGACTAACTCAACTCTAGTTAATTAAAAAAAAACAATTGAACTAGCATTTTCTTTTTGGATAAAACTATTAACCAAACAACTCATTGAATGACCCGAAAATCTAATAACTTGGACCCTGAACCAGGCCTTTCTTTGAGCCAGGAGATTTTATAATGCCATTTAGTTGAAATTGTAGTAAATGAGAGGGGTGGAATAAGCAAATCACACCCATTGAATTGCACCTCTAAGTGGGTTTCCCACCTCATAAAAAGTTTGACCTAGAAAAGTGCTAAGTTCATTAGATTGTCAGTCAATTTGAATTAATATTCTTTATTACCATAATGTTCTTTTTTTTTAAATATAGTATTAACTCGACTAAGTTTATAGGGTTGATTATTTTTCAGTTCAGTTGATTTAAAACTAAAAAATTGTGAAAGAAAAAAAACAAAATCAAACTAAAATTGGTTGATTTTTCGATTTTTTATATAAAAAATCAAAAAAATAGTTTTTAGTTACTTTAGACCTCTTTTATTTTATTCAAGTTTTTCTCTTCTCTCATTTTACCAAAATAGAATCATACCAAAAAAATTGAACCAAACCAAAAGAATAAAAAGATTTTTATAATATATTTTGTTTTATTTTAACCGGTTTAGTTCAATTTTAGTTTTAAGAAAACAAACCAGATTAAAAAATTAAAAATATTTTAATCGGTTATTTTTAATAATTCGGTTTAAGTAAACGACTGCCCTAAATCAGGTAAAATAATAATGAACAGCGGATACGGTCCAAATTTGGAGGTTAGGTTAGTGCATGCACGAGTTGGTCAAGGACGGGGTCAAAGCGGGGAGGGGGCAGAGGTGAAGGTATTCCATTTGCCAAGCATGGTGGTTTGCTGCCAAGTGTCCAACTGTCATGGTGCCAGCTCTTGGTCTTTTACTTGGTTTCTACTCAGCTCTTGCTCTCCGGTCGTGTTTTATTGCTTCTCTAATTTGCCGTCCCGGTTGCTTCCTGAAAATATTTATAAGAACCTGCCCTCGACCAGGTGAACCTATATCGGGTTGATAAAGAACATGACATGGTTTAAATTAGATTTCATTTTAAAATTTGAATCGGGGTGGAGTCCGGCATCATGATTAGAAGGATTGAAGCCCGCATCATATTGTTGGGTTTAATATTTTTAAAAAAAATTTAATGGGTTAAGGGCTGAGTTTTGACCCGGTGAACCAAGTGCGTGTATATATGTGTATATTTTTCAACCCGAGTTGGTTTAGATCTGGGATTAATTGGTCCAGTTTGATCTGTGTTTTTATTTATATTTTTAAAAAAAAATCCTCCCCTTTTTTTCTAAGTCAAGTGTCTTTTTGGGAATGCGGTTTAGATTGTTTTTCAAAATGATTTTAATTCAGAAAATTATCATAATGATATTACATTTTTTTTTATATCAATATATCAAAATAATCTAAATATCAAAAGTTTTTAATTTCAACTAAAAAAACATTAAAATTATTTTTTTATATAAAAACACTTTTAAAACACACTGATAAACATGATCTAAGTTTGTATGCCTGATTTATTTTTTAAAATGATTTTGTTTAAATAAGAAGATTTTTTTTAAAAAAAAATCAATGAATTGAGGGACCGGGTTTGATCTCGCCTAATAATATTTTTTTTAACAAATGATCAAAGTGATATTATTTTTTAAAACAAAATCCAAAAAAAATAAATAATCAATGGCTTGAGAGCCGAGTCTTGACCTGGTCAACCAAGGGTCGATGTGTAAATATCCATTTTTTAGTTACCCAACGACTATTTGTCTCTTTCCCGTCCCTCTTTCCTTGGTTATTTTTCCTTCCTTTCTCGGTTGTCAACATTTGAAAGCAATGATAATAATCCTCATCACGGGGTTGACTCCGTCAGTTAAGGCGGTGACACGGTAGCCTACTTCCAACGAAACCCCACAAATTCCATCCTCAAATCCAACGGGTGATATTGCACCGTAATATCCTCTCAAGCCGACGATTTCGATTCTCACTGGCAAATTTTAGTCTGTCCTTAAAAATAATAATAATAATGGGCCCGACGTGGTGTCAATTACGCTCGACAACGTGCTTTTAGGAAGATCAAGTCCCCTGTCTACGCCCACGCGCAAATTAGCTCACGCTCCATCATGATTTGCTGTCGTAAGGAAGCTCACATATTTTAAGGTCATTTCGATGACTCGTTTACACTCTTGAAGCACAATTAATCTATAATAGTATATTTGAACCATAAAACTTTTGTATTTATAATCCTCATAAGTGTTAAAAAGTATATTTTAAATGGAATTTAATATTTATAAATACTATCAATGTAATTACAAGATAAACCTTTCTTATTTATAATTCTAAAAAGGATAAATTTTAATATTAATTGTTGATATATAATGTCATCAACTATATAAACAAGGTGGGGAGCATGCTATAAATAAAAACCATTTGTTTTTTTATTTTTTAATGTACATGTTTATTTATTCTAAATATCATTTGAAAAGTCATTATTCAATTAATATACTCATTATTCAATTAAAAATAATTAAGTTGGATTAAATGTAACAGCGCTATAAAATTATTATTTTTATCATAACCTTGAAAATTTATATCACATCATACAGTTTGCACGAACATAAGAGCGTGGGGCATCCTGATAGATGCTGGATTACGTGGCTTCTTCCAATTGGATCGCTCTCTACATTTTTCATGTGACGATATCAGGACAGACGTTTTTTTCTCATTAATAAGAGATTCTTTCCCTAAATATTTGTTGCTCGATTCAATCCTCGCCGTTCATTTCTAACAGGGAAAGAAATTCCATGAAACTATACATGTTTACATTTATGCCCTTGTGGGTAAGAGATAATTACGGACATGCCACCTTTTAATTTCAGGACTGATTTAAAACATAAAAAAGTCTCTGGACTGCTTTGCTCAGCCATTCGTTAGCTTGCTACAAATGTCCAATCTCAGCTACTAAAAGCTCTTTAAAAATTATTATTATTTCGATATAAATAAATGCTGAACATCAATGAAATATAATAATTTTTTTAATATAAAAATAAACATATTTTGTTGGATTATGATCTCATTATAAAATTAATTTATTTCAAATTCAATATAGAAATTTGGAATAATATATTTGTGATTAAAAATAAAGAAGAAGAAAAACAACATAAGCTAAAATTCGAAAGAAAAAAAAAAGAAAAAGAAAAAGGGAAGGGCATAAAAACCAAGGATTTAAATCCTTAAAAATCCCTTCACCCCTCCCTCACCATGATCAACACCTAACCCATTTTTGGGATTAAATGTTAACCTATTTTAAAATTTATTTTTCTAAAATTATAAAAGTTAGAAGTTAAAACGATAACTTTTCACCTGACTTTTATAAAAAAAAATAATAATCCCTACTTGGCTGGCTGGATTCCTTCACAGTCTTAAAATATTATTCAAGTAATTTATATAACAACTTTTTTTCCTCTTTTATGAACATGCAACGATCGAATCTTATTTTTTATAATCTAGCTATAAAATATAATAACTTTTATATTTTAAAATTAAGAAACATCGAGAGAAAAAATATGTTTGATTCATAATAAAAAAATAAATTTATGACATTAACAAAAATATAAAAGAAAAGGATTAATATTATTTATTAATAAAATTGTTTGTGCACAAAATAAGAATAGTATTACTCATCATTTCACATCTTATTTTCATTTGCTAAAGATTGAAAATATAAAAAAATATATCTTCAAAACTTAATATGAATTTTTAAAAAAAAACTGATTTTTTTTTCAATTCTTCGTGTAGAAAACATAGGATTTTAATAATAAATCTCAAAATTCTCTTTTCTAGCTTGGGTTTTTCTAAAAAAATAATTATTCATCTTGTTTCTCAAAATTATAGTAGTTTTTAATAAGAATGAAGTTAGTAAATATATATGAATATAAAGGGGCAAATTAAACAATCTCGATAGGGGAAGGATTATTTGGCTTCTGCTGTTATCAATTTGTATACCATGTTGGGATAGACGACGGAGAGACCAAGATGACGACAGTCGTTAGCCATGCAGATTTCTTCCTCAGATTGCAATCGGCCATCCACACTTCATCTCTGCTCCGAAGACCGGCGGCCGTTTCCCGTCCGGCAACCCCTTGACTACCGAGGAACATTACATGTACAGAAGCAGTTAACTCCTGTACTGCTTTCTTACTTTGTCTTCCTTCCGCGAACAGCCATGGAAGGAAGGGACAAGAGCTCGGTCATGTTTTTTTACCCAATTTCATGACCGAAACTGTGTGGGGGGAAAATGATCAGCTTCCATTTATTAACTCCAACCCTCACAGACTGTTTGCTTTTCCTTCTTTCAACATGAGAATGAAACAGCTAATGGAAATTGGAAAATAAAAATAAAAAACTGTGGTGGATCTGTTTCATGTGCCGTCCCTCTTTGAACACTCGAGACCTTGAGCCATGGCCAAAGTTCCACAAATATCCACTTTATGTCATGGCAACGTCCCTTTGGTTTCCTTTCAAGGTACCCATGGATTCTTTTACTTGTTCTGCAAAAACTTTTCATCATTGACTCATGGGTATGCCCGTCAAAACACTCAACTTCAAGGGCATGGACTGTATACTTTTATTTTTTTATTTTTCTGGGTGTGTGTGTAAAAGCAAAGTGGTAGTTTTTGAAAATTATATTTTAGCCTTATTAGTTGTTTATAAAGTTAAAAGAAAAGATGATGACACGAGAGCTTGGTAAAATATTAGATCTAATGATATGAGTCTAGCTTGTTTTGAGGCGTAATATTCTTGAATGTGGTTAAAAGTAAATCACGGGTAGGCACGAGCCTGATAAACTGTCGAAACCAACATTTTTGAGTTTGGTTGTGTATTTAGCTCAAACAAATATGATTCCAACAAGTTTTTAGGTTTAACATCCATGGGTTCAGCTACATGAGCTTAAGTAGACATGAGTCTAACGAACTGTTAGTCTTAATTTTCTTGGATTTACCATGCGTTGGAGTCTTAATAGGTATTACTCTAATGAATTACTAGACCCAACTTCTTTTAAAGTAAGATCCAAGAAGATACAAGTCTATTGAACTCCGAGACCTGACTTCATTAGGTTCAATTATGTGCTAATTTCAAACATATATAAATATGATGATTTGCTAGATATGTCATCTTTGAGTTCAATAACGTGTTTAACCTATGCTGGGTCATAAAACTTCATTCATTAATTCTCATGATATTTGAGATAAAATATTAATTTAAATGATATTCATCTTTTCTACACTCCTAGGTGTAAACAAATTTTTCAATAGCTTATCATATTTCTATCACTAAAAATATACTTGTCCCTGATTAATATTGTGTAAGAGATACTTGTCCCTAATTAATATGACAAAATATATGTATACTCATTAATGCTATTAAAAGAAAATAACTCCTTAAACTCTTCACTTTAACAAAAATGATAAGTTTTAGAGATAGTGGATACCCCCTTAACCATTCAAGTAAAATAATTTGGAATTTTTATCATCTAAATAATCATACCTTTAAATCGTAGAATATTTATCATACCAAATACAAAAACAAACACTCTTGTTCTTGAGATTTAAAGATCAATCATTTACTAAAAATCATCAATTTTACTATATGAGAGTCCTTAAACCTCAGTAAAATAGACTGTTTTGCAAGTATTAGACTTTCTACCATTAACTATCTACTTTGTGATTTTAAAAGAAAGGAATATTGATATGAACACATGATTACTCATTGTCTAGACACCAAGAAACAACATTATTGGGAATATTGGATTTTAGAACATTATCTCATCTAATTTCATTTGAAACTCGTTATGAGTTAGGGGTTGAGTTTAATAATGTTATTAATATATACGGATGAAAATTTATGAATGACAACTTATTGAATAACATTTTTTTTTATCACGCATTAACATATGTAATGAAATGGACTATATCATGTAATTTATTACACATAAATTTATCTATCTCATTTCCCCCCTCAATCTAATAGATATTGATATGGATATGCATGTTAATTATACAACAAATGCTTAAGTGTGTATTTGGTTATGTAGTGCAAGGTAATTTTTAAAAATATTCTTAAATTAAAAATACATTGAAATAATATTTTTATTAATATTTTTTTTATATAAATAGCAAGACATCAAAACCATCCAGAAACACACATAAAAAACATCAATTTAATATTTTTCTTATGAAAAAATAACAAAACACACTCTGAAAATATAAGTTACCACAATGACAAAATTTACTATACATATTAAAAACTTGTTTTTTTTTTGTTTCAAAAATTATTATTTTTGTGTTTTCATATTACTTATAAGTGTATCAAAATATTTTTATTTTATTTTTTAAAAAATATTTTTAATATCAGCTTATCAAAATAATTTGAAAAAACATATAAAAATTATTTTAAAGCAATTTGTTTTTATTTATTTTTTAATAAAAAACAAGCTGAACCACCCAACTAAACACACCATTAGTCCTGCTTGTGTGCTAATATATAAATGTTTTATAAATTCCCTTTACACTATTATAAACTAACCCTTTGAAAATAAAAAATTTGCTACAAAATAGAAATATGGAAGAAAAAAATTTAGAGACTTTCAACAATAATCAAGTTTCATGAGTCAACACCTCCTCAAAACCTAATCGGGTTTACCTAGTGTTTTGTATTGTAGTAATTTTTTATTAATTTGGAAATAAAATAAATAAATAAATTTTAATTTTATATATGAACTTTATTTCAAAGACACCACCGCAAAAAGAACATTGCAACCACAAAGCAATCCCTCGTTTAGCGCCTTTGACACTTCAATTTTGTAAGATTCAGACAAGCCTTAGTGGACTCGAATCTGACCGTGTCGTTAGTTGTCAATCAAAAAGCTAGTAATTTCAGCCCATATTCAAGGACAGTATCGGAATATCGAGTTGTTATTACTCCATTAAACGTTGCCCTTTTCTTAATCTACAAACATTAATTACCTTGACAATTAAGCTTACAATAATAATAATTATTATTACTTAGAAAGAGAAAATCAAGAAAAAACAAGAAGAGAGAAAAAAAAAACATACAGAGACCAGCACGTTAAAGAAGGGGAGGAAAACATTAAACAAGAAAAGTTCCTTGCTTTGACAGCAGAGATAGAGAAAGAGAAAGGAGAGAGGAGCTTATTCTCTTCTTCATAAAATTTTGGCCTTGTTGAAGGGTTTAAGCTTCTCTTTTTATATTTTTTAAACTCAAATTCTTTGCATTGTTATTTTTTTTTCGGGTGTAGATCCATTGTGGGAGCAATCAGAAGTTGAACCAGAAGTGAAAGATTTTATTCTTTTCTGTTGTGGTTTGGTTTTATCTATAGTAGTAGATCGACGAGCGAACCCAAGTTTCTGATCTGACCAGGCTCGGTTAAGATGGTACTTGCTGCTCATCTTTTTCTTCTTCTTCAAGTTTTGTTTTCTTATTTTGTTTAATTTTTCTGTTGCAATTTAAGTTATGGATGTTTTGCTGGGTGGCTTTTCTTTTGCTTTGTTGGTGGACTGATCTGTTAAATTGAAGTTGAAGATGTTATATGTTTTGTGATGTTAGCCTATTCTGCGCCCCCATTTTGCTCGATTTTTTTTTTGTGATGATTTGATCTCATTGAGATATGTGCAACTATGATTTTATTTTTGAAGTGCCCGTTTTAGTTCAAGAAGTAACACTAAGGGGTTTGGGCTTCTAGGCTCACTATGTTGACAAAGCTATTTATAAACTGATTAATGTCGTTTTATCGTTAAGGTTTTGATTGAATCGATTAGCATAGATGAGATGCAGTTTGATGCGATAATTGAGTATACGTGGATTGCATTTGTGTATTAGTGATGATGACTGACTCAAGGTTTTGGCATCAAAATAATGAATGAATGGGTCTTTTTTTATATAATTATAGTAGCGCCACTAGATGCTTGGATATGAATTGCGTTCGCATTAGATGGTGCATGAATTGGAAATGGAGGCTGCATTCCATTTTGCAATTTGTATGCATTTATCTTTAGTATCTCAACTCAACCCATTTTGAACTCATGGGTCAGGTATTATAGACGACTCTGCTCTGGCATCCTTCTCAATACTGTATGTATGGTTCAGTCGTCCCTGCATGATTAAAGCTTTGCAAACCACCATATTTTAACTAGTTTTTTGTATGCTGGAACCTCGAAATGGAACTGGAGGCCCTTATCTGATGCCTTTTTCATCAATGGCCCTACTTAATTCAACTCTATAAGGCCTACTTCGTGCAAAACGTGGCAGACCACATGAAACATTTCATTTTATTTCTTTTCGTGGATGTCGTGTATCTATACAAAGAAGCGGCATATAATTTGATCTAATGTCCCCAGTTTCAGTTTTTATTATTTGTTAATAGCTTCACGCAATATTTGCTTTAGTTTGCTTTATTATTAAGGCCTGCTTCAATAACTTCACACATGGCCCCTAAGAAAAGAGGCTTTGCAACAATCACTTGCCTGGTACCCTCCAAGCCCCCCCCCCAGAAAAAAAGGTTATGCAATAAGCACTTGCCTAGTACTCTCCAACATTTGCTTTAATTTGCTAAGAGGGTTGTTGTTTCCGCTATGGGATTGACATTTTGAGTATTAAGTGGAGCAATCAAGCACATATATCAATCAACACTACAATTTCAGCATATAGAATATGGGTGTAATGATGGAAGGGGATGTGTTTTCTTCATAACTTGAATGATGAAATAATGACAGCTGAATGTTCCTTTGTAGCCTGTATCTACTATTCAGTGATTTAGTATACTTATGGAATTAGATGTAGAAATTATTTCTCAGTCAATTCATGGAGATTGAAAATTCATGGTCACCATTTCAACTATCATTGATGAGCATATACAGTCAAGAGTGTTCATTTACTATAACAATACCATATCTGATTCTCATATCTTATTTGGGTGGTATGGTATGACTTGATAAATTTAAGAGGCAAGACACTTTTGGCTTTGCAGGCCTCCGCTGCCAGTCTGGTGGTTGGATCTCTTGTTTGGCTGGAAGATCCTGATGAAGCTTGGATAGATGGGGAAGTTGTGGAGATAAACAAAGAAGACATTAAGGTCCTCTGCACGTCTGGACAGACGGTGAGTGCTTTTATTGAGACACCAAAATGCCCATGTTTGTTGTGCCAAAACCTTAATTTTGACTCATTATCGACTGCCAAAATGATTACTCATTACTTTCATTCTTTGCCATCCCTAGTTTGTTCCTGTCATCAAGTTCTGCGTTTCATTGCATCCAATTTGATCACATATATAATTTTTTATTATATTTCTGAGAATGCATAGCAATGAGAATAGAGATGTGCTGACTTTGGGTTCCTTTTTTCTGCAATCCTGGAAAACTACAGGTTACTGTCAAGGCTTCCAAAATATACCCCAAGGATGCTGAAGCCCCACCATGTGGAGTGGATGACATGACAAAACTGGCTTATTTGCATGAACCAGGCGTCCTACAGAATTTAAGATCGAGATATGATATGAACGAAATTTATGTGAGTATTCAAAAGCAAAAGGTTGCATTTTCTTTTTATGAGGGTTGGTGTCAGGTAGCTAAGTTGAACTAGTGCATGCTCTTATTCTTTTCTAATACATTGACACTGATACTGTAAATGGTGTCCCCAGACTTACGTTGGGAATATATTGATTGCCGTGAACCCTTTTACGAGGCTACCACATCTGTATAATAGTCACATGATGGCCCAATATAAAGGGGCAGGCTTTGGTGAGCTGAGCCCACACCCCTTTGCTGTTGCAGATGCTTCATACAGGTACTAAAATGCTAGAAATTGACAGTTTGTGCACTTTTAACTTTTCTTGTTAGACGATGAAAAGGCTATTGCTGCTGATGCAGGCTAATGATGAATGAAGGAATAAGCCAGTCAATTTTAGTTAGTGGTGAGAGTGGTGCTGGTAAAACAGAAAGCACAAAATTGCTTATGCGCTACCTTGCTTACATGGGAGGGAGAGCTGCTGTGGAGGGGGGGAGGACTGTTGAGCAGCAAGTCCTGGAGGTGATATGGTCTCACAATTTCAGTTTTATTTGAAGTTCTTAGAAATTTGCTATTTCTGCCATTAGATAATCCATGACATGCTTGCTTTTGTTGCATTTCATCCATTTCGCAGTCTAATCCTGTTCTGGAAGCATTTGGTAATGCAAAGACTGTTAGAAACAATAATTCAAGGTGGGATTACGTACCATAAAACTTAATGTATATGTTGTGAATACTTTGCTATTTTGTCAGCTTGATTAGGCTCTGTTCTTATTTGCATGCTGTGAATGCTGTAGTCGTTTTGGTAAGTTCGTGGAGATTCAGTTTGATCAGGGGGGACGGATTTCAGGAGCTGCTATCAGAACTTATTTGCTAGAAAGGTCACGTGTTTGTCAGCTTTCTGATCCTGAGAGAAATTACCATTGTTTTTACATGCTTTGCGCTGCACCACCTGAGGTAAGTTGTCTAGATTGCTTTACAGATTGTTGTCTTGCAAAATTTAAGACAATAGATATAGATCCTGTCCCTTCTGTAAGAGTTTTGTTTTATCTCTTCAATTTGTATTCATTTTTTTTGGTATCTTGGAGATAAGTCTCATGGAGTGCAAATATCGCTCTCTTTTATCAGTTTAATTTATACTCAAGTAGGATTCACTTTTTTGAATTTCTTACTGTTTTTTCTCACATGAAATCGATCTGTTATATATATAAACCAAAATTCATTTGAAAACCAATGTATCCAAAGTTATTGTTTAATCAATATACTAGTATTTGTCTCCTTTCTGCTTGGTGGACTTTAATTATAGCCACAGTACAAGAAATTACTTGTAAACATTCAAATGTTGAATCTCTTACTTTCTAATGTCTAGTGTAAATTCTTTTCCCTATCGATCTGTAGGAAGTTCAGAAGTACAAATTAGGGAATCCAAGAACATTCCATTATCTTAATCAATCAAATTGCTATGAATTGGATTGCGTGGATGATGCCAAGGAATACATTGCCACAAGAAGAGCAATGGAGATTGTTGGAATAAATGCTGAAGAGCAGGTACATGGAGCTATTTCTCAAAGACAGTCTTTGAAGGATAAAAATCTCATTAATGTTTATCGTCATCTCTGTTATGCTTTTCAGGATGCCATATTTCGTGTTGTGGCTGCAGTTCTCCATCTTGGAAACATTGAGTTTGCAAAAGGGAAGGAAATGGACTCATCAGTGCCTAAAGATGAAAAGTCTTGGTTTCATTTAAGAACTGTGGCTGAGCTTTTAATGTAAAGAATCAATTTCATTCACCCCCTGCATATTCTCTAAAAGCCATGCTATTTAACAACATAAACTTTATATGCAAGCATAAGAAGTGCAGCTTCTGAAATCATGATTTTCTTTAGGTGTGATTCAAAAGCCTTGGAAGACTCTCTCTGCAAACGTGTAATTGTTACTCGTGATGAAACCATTACAAAGTGGCTGGATCCAGAATCTGCTGCAGTTAGTAGAGATGCATTGGCAAAAGTTGTGTACTCAAGGCTGTTTGATTGGCAAGTTTCATTCTCATACTCTTAGAAAGTTATTTCAGGATGTTCCTTGCACATTAATTAAGGGTTACAGTGTTAAATTATGCTGACTTCTTCAGAGCATTGACTCTGTTGTTCAGGATCACTCATCTTATCTAATAGTTTCCCTTGTTTTTCTGCAGGCTTGTTGATAAGATTAATAGTTCAATTGGTCAAGACCCTCACTCAAAGTTCTTAATTGGTGTGCTGGATATTTATGGATTTGAGAGTTTCAAGACAAACAGGTGCTTAACCGGTATGCCTTTCTGTTTTTTAATTGATAGTTCTTTAAGAGAACTAGTACAAGCTCTACTTATGCCTCTCAAGACAAGTCCGGCATCATGGCCTGAGGCAATAGAATCTGTGCTATGTAGGAGTGGATGCTTGGGTGTAGAGTATGGTTAGGCTGTGTAGATTAGTTGAGAAAGAAACTAGAATTATTAGGCCAATCACTGTCTTCCAGCTTTAATGTTTGTAATCACACTGGTTCAAGAAACTCCACCGAGCTTCCTTCACCCATCATTGTTGGAGCGCTGTACTTGCCTCGTGCGGGCATTGAGAGAGGAGCTCATGCCCAGTCAATGTTCTTATCACTTTGGGATGTGCTGGAGTATATGATGGTGTTTGCTGTTCTGGGGATGTTTTCAATATAGAATAGCCACTAGTTCTGCTTTCATAGGGGGCAGAGCAAAGACGTCCCTGATAGTTGAATCAATCATCTTGTGATGACCTTTTGTAGATGCCTATTTGATTCTTTCAATTGATGCTTGGTATCATTTGGTTCCTGCAGTTTTGAGCAATTTTGTATCAATTTGACAAATGAAAAGCTTCAGCAGCATTTCAATCAGGTACATTAAGGAGAGTTTTCTATTCCATATAGGGAGGTCATCGGCATTTCTCATTATATTGTTTAATTTATGATGCAAATCCTTCTTTTGTGCAGCATGTTTTTAAAATGGAGCAAGAAGAATATACAAAAGAAGAAATCGATTGGAGCTACATTGAGTTTGTTGATAATCAAGATATTCTGGATCTCATTGAAAAGGTTTTTTTAACCTCTACATAAGTTTTTGCTGGCATGGCTTAATCGAATGTAAAACACTTAATTTTATCTAATCATGTTAAATGATATTCAAGTCTGCTGTATGCTATGCAATTAATTTCTTTAACTATTCAGTGGACTTCAAATGGATGGTGTAGCATCCGAAACAGATATTGATGCAGTGATTCTTGTTCACTTACATCTCACTATCTCTGTAAAGAGTTTTTCTCTCTAGATTATAAGAAAATCATGTTTAATTGACTGAAAAGAATTATGAAATTGTGCTGGAGAATAAGTCATCTTCATAATGTGAAAGAGAAACAAAGAAATGTCATTAAAGAGCAGTCCAGTCCTGCTGAATATCAGCTAAGTACAGCCCTAAAGCATTTATAACCTTACATCAAAGAAGAGATGAAAACTATTGTATCCTACTACCTTTGTCTCTGTACTGGTTCTCAAAGATTCTAGCATTTCTCTCCAACCAGATACGCCACAGATGACACTACTTTTGGTGCCACACTGGTTCTTTTCTTGCTGTCTTTGTATTTATGTTAGTCTTACTCTTCTTTGTTAACAGTGAAATGCTCACCGTTTCTTTTTTATTCTGAAACTGAAAAGGCATCAATGAAATAGTTAATTTCACTCTTGGCTTACCATTTTGTCAATCTTCACTGTTTCAAATGAATTTTCAGAAACCTGGTGGTATAATTGCTCTTCTGGATGAAGCTTGGTAAGTATGCCAGTAAAGTTGCTGTATGCATTCTCTTCTAGCACACAATAAAACCAGTGACTTCAAAGTTCTGGCAAACATTACTTTTTCTCCTTGAACCAGTCTTTGACTGTTTCCTATTGTAGGATAGCTGATTCTTGTCTTTTGTACTTTGTAGCATGTTTCCAAGATCAACACATGAAACATTCGCCCAAAAGTTATACCAGACATTTAAAAACCACAAGCGGTTTGCCAAGCCAAAATTAGCCCGAAGTGATTTCACAATTTGCCATTATGCTGGTGATGTAAGTCCCTGTATGACTGCTTATGGCATACACTGAATGTTGTAAAAAAGTAAGTTTAAATTTTGAAACACTGGCAAATAACTTGAGATCATTATCAGGTCACATATCAAACAGAATTATTCCTGGACAAGAACAAAGACTACGTTGTTGCTGAACATCAGGCACTCTTGGGCGCTTCCAAATGCTCCTTTGTGTTGGGTTTGTTTCCACCTTTAGCTGAAGAATCTTCCAAACAATCAAAGTTCTCTTCAATAGGTTCTCGGTTTAAGGTGTGATGATCTAATTTTTTCTTTATGATGTGCTTTGTCTGCTTTTTGGGCATGAAGTTCTGATATGTACTTTTCACAGCAACAACTGCAAACATTACTTGAAACCCTCAGTGCAACTGAGCCACATTACATTCGTTGTGTAAAGCCCAATAACCTTCTTAAGCCAGCAATCTTTGAGAATAAGAATGCTCTTCAACAACTGCGATGTGGGGTGAGATTGTTACTATCTATTATTCTGTCCTTGGATTTTTTATTGCTGTAATTAGAATTCGCATGAATGTTTACAATCCTATACGGATTGCGTGTTTCATCTCAGGGAGTCATGGAGGCAATTAGAATTAGTTGTGCTGGATTTCCTACTAGAAAGACATTTGATGAATTTGTAGATCGATTTGGCCTTCTCGCACCTGAAGTTTTGGATGGGAGGTATATGATTGTTTCTCTTTCATAAGATGTTCTTCCCAAGCATTGAAGATCCTGACTCTTTCATAATATACTTTATGTTAGTTCGGATGAAGTCACTGCTTGCAAGAGGCTCCTTGAGAAGGTTGGGCTCACGGGCTATCAGGTAATTATTTTGACAAGTGAGAAACCCACTGCTGTGAATTTCAACACCTTTTAATGGTTGCTCTATTAATAAGAGCTTCTTTTGAAATTGTGCATGCATTCTCATGTGGGTTTTGCAGTGATCTTCTGAGAAAGTTTTTGAGCTACTATGACACAAATTCCATCTTTTTTTGCAGATTGGTAAAACCAAGGTATTTCTTAGGGCTGGTCAAATGGCAGAATTGGATACTCGTAGGAGTGAGGTCTTGGGGAGATCAGCTAGCATTATTCAGAGGAAAGTCCGGTCATATTTGTCTCGCAGAAGCTTTATTACACTCCGTCGGTCTGCAATACAGATTCAATCTGCATGCAGAGGTAACATATAGTGTTAAAAGCTGCATCGGTGCAAGCATTCTCATTTCTAACTGGCTCGAGTTTATCTGTACTCAATGCAGGACAATTTGCTCGTCATGTCTATGAGAACATGCGCAGGGAGGCTGCTTGTCTGAGAATCCAAAGAGATTTACGCATGTATCTTGCTAGGAAAGCATTTAAAGATTTGTGTTATTCTGCTATTTCGATTCAAACAGGCATGCGTGTGATGGCTGCTCGGGATGAGTTACGCTTCAGAAGGCAGACTAGAGCAGCGATTATGATCCAGGTAAGATATTCTTGAGAAATTAATCATCAACTTCAAAAATTTTCTCTATCAATTTTTTGTAACAATATTCTGTTCATGTAGCAATGTTTTGATTTCGCTTTACCACGTTGGGATTGCTGATTTGAATCTGTTCAATTTGTTTCTGTAACCCAGACTCAATGTCGCAAATACCTGGCCCGATTACATTATACACAGCTAAAGAAAGCAGCAATCACAACGCAATGTGCATGGAGAGGAAAAGTTGCTCGTAAAGAACTGCGAAATCTTAAGATGGTCAGTTTCCCTTGTTTTTCCATTGGATTTTATGGCATGGTTTGGGTAACAGCTGAGGATGGATGCTGTATTTTCTTATCTTTTGTTCCATCAGATCTTGTGCTATGAAAAGACTATTACATGGTTTTTTTCCTGTCAGTGCACTATGTCCTGCACTGCTAGGAAGGTTGCATGCTACTGTTAGTTTTTGTAATGCTTAATCTATATTTTGTGAAAGAACTAACCACACTCCACTTCATCTGGAAATGAAATATAGAGAATTGTCTTTTCTTGTTCTTGAATTTCTTCAAGCTGTCTGGAGTTTGGACTTTGTGCCCGTGTTATTATGTTTACTAGTTCTGTATTTAAAAATTATCTGGTTCTCTCAAAGCAGTTGCACATGCTGTTCTGTTATTTTATTTTATGTATATTTAGAGGTTCTTCTACATGAGTTATTTTCCCCCAGGCTGCAAGAGAAACAGGAGCTCTTCAAGCTGCCAAGAATAAGCTGGAAAAGCAAGTTGAAGAATTAACATGGAGACTTCAGCTGGAGAAACGCATGAGGGTATGTGTGAGAACACACCATTAAACTAAATAAATGAGCTTTATTTATATCTGTCTAAAATTGGTACCAAATTCCATCAATTTTTAATCGTTGTCTCCAGTCATTTTTCTTTTAGTTATGCCCATTCTTTTCAGTTGTTTTTTATAGCACTCTAGAATTTGGGCAAAGTGATCATGCTTAAGAACAAGTGTGCAGTGATTGTTATACGAACTTTCATTTTGTTCCTGTTTTCTGCTCCTTGTTTGCTCTATTAAGATCAAGTACAGGAGACACATAACTGTTGGACATGTAGCTTCAACAAAAAATAGAACTCCAACAACTTGCATGGACAAAGCTCCTGTATGCTAATGCTTGTTAATGCTGATGCCTATAACATCTTTTTAAGCTATCTGCTTCTTTTATGACCACTTAACTGTTGAATATACTTTGGCAAAACATAAAACTAAATGAACCTTGAATATCTCATCCTATAACTTTATGGTTCACATGTAATTTGTAGGCTGACGTGGAAGAGGCCAAAACACAAGAAAATGCAAAGCTACATTCTGCTTTGCAAGAAATGCAACTTCAGTTCAAAGAAACTAAAGAAATGCTTGTAAAGGAACGCGAGGCTGCCAAAATGGTGGCAGAGAAAGTACCTGTTATACAGGAGGTTCCGGTAGTAGACCAGGTGGCCCTGGAGAAGCTTAATATAGAAAATGACAAACTCAAGGTAAGGAGGGTTGATAGTCAAGGAGTCTAAGAAGTCCTCTCCAATATTGGGTTGAATTACTTTTGAATTCGTTTTTGCTAATTACATTATTTTTATGTGATTAATTTTAGGCTCTGGTAACATCACTGGAAAAGAAAATTGATGAGACAGAGAAAAAATTTGAAGAGACAAGCAGAATAAGTGAGGAAAGATTGAAGCAAGCTTTGGAGGCAGAATCAAAAATAGTCGAATTGAAGACTGCTATGCATAGGTTGTTTCCATGGTTAAGCTGTGTTTGTGAGAGGGGGCAGGGATTTTTATGATCATTAATGAGCACAATTTGGGAATTGGACTATTCTTTGTTCATAAAATCCCTTGATACTCATGCTTGTTTGTTTTCCCTTTTGACTTGTTAGGCTTGAAGAAAAGTTTTCTGACATTGAAACGGAGAACCAGGTTCTTCGGCAGCAAGGGCTGGTACAAACACCTGCAAAGAAGGTGTCAGAGCGTCCTCCAATTCCATCAACTCAGGTGAATGTTTTCTGCAAGCTTGTATTGGTTTACGCTCTCTCTCTTTTCTTGTCTATCATTTGTTTTTATTTTAATTGCAGAGTTTGGAAAATGGTCACCATCCGAACGACGAGAGTAGAGCCAATGTAATGAGTTTCTTTTTCTTTGACCATCCACTTACTATAATTGCGCTTGTGTTATTTAATAATTGTTGATGAGTTGTTTTTGCAGGAGCCACAGAGTGCAACACCGGTTAAGACGTTTGGCACAGAGTCAGACAGCAAGTTTAGGAGATCTCACATTGAACGTCAACATGTATGTGCTTTCAAAGATTGGGATGTGCTTCATCTGTCGCGTTTTGTTCTTATGCAGAGCATCAGCTATGTAATTTGAACTTTTTGAGTCATGTTCTTGCTGCAGGAGAATATTGATGCGCTTATTAATTGTGTAACAAATAACATCGGGTTCAGTCATGGAAAGCCTGTTGCTGCACTTACCATTTACAGATGTCTTCTCCACTGGAAATCTTTTGAAGCAGAAAGGACTAGTGTGTTTGATCGTCTCATTCAAATGATTGGTTCAGCAATTGAGGTAAGTGGGTATATTATGATAGTTGTTCCTTAAAAGGCATTCTTGAATTGGAGGGAAATGATTAATTAAACAAGGAATACCATGGATGAAATACACAAGTTGAACTGTTGGATCTCTTACAACTTTCACTCAACAATGATAAAAAAGCCCAAGTACCATAACCCTATTCTTGATTGCAGAATGAAGAAAACAATGAACAAATGGCATACTGGCTATCAAATACGTCTACTTTATTGTTTTTACTGCAACGAAGTCTAAAGGCAGCTGGTTCTAGTGCAACTCCACAACGGAAACCTCCCTCGGCAACATCCTTGTTTGGGCGGATGACAATGGTATCAGAATTCTTGTTCCTTAAGTTTCTTCTTTCAAAAGGAGGATTACTTTCTCTAAAATGGCTTCTGTGTCAATTCCAGGGTTTTCGCTCATCACCTTCTTCTTCCAACCTTGCTGCTGCTGCTGCACTAGCTGTCGTGCGCCAGGTAGAGGCAAAATATCCAGCCTTGCTTTTCAAGCAACAGCTTGCAGCATATGTAGAGAAAATTTATGGAATTATTCGAGACAATTTGAAGAAGGAGTTGGCATCTTTGCTTTCCCTATGCATCCAGGTATTCTGTTTTATTCACCACTCTCATTTGCGATTGCTTTGGAGCCAATTTCGGTCTCATTTGCCTTCACATTTTGAAGCAATATTTTTTAAAGTCAAGCTGTTTTGATGCTGAATTTAGGCACCCAGGACTTCCAAGGGAAGTGTACTAAGATCTGGACGGTCTTTTGGGAAAGATTCTCCTTTAAGTCATTGGCAGAGCATTGTTGATAGTCTAAACACTCTCCTGAGTACATTGAAGCAAAATTTTGTATGATCTTTATTGATTTCTCAGTTAATATTCTTTTAAAATGCACATGTTCTTACAGTTATTGGTGTTTCAGGCGCCTCCAGTTCTTATCCAGAAGATCTTTACTCAAACTTTCTCATATATCAATGTGCAATTGTTTAACAGGTATTTAGTCATTTTGCTCCATTGCTTTTATCATTTTTTTTATGAAAGGTTTTCTTATATGGGAATCCGTTGTGATATCCAGTCTTCTCCTACGTCGTGAGTGTTGCACATTTAGCAATGGTGAGTATGTAAAATCTGGGTTAGCTGAGCTTGAGCTATGGTGTGCCCAGGCAAAAGAAGAGGTAATCTGATTTGCCTTTACTTGCCAGTTTACTGTCACCATGCATATCTTGTGATGATTATTACCTTTCTGCGATGTAGATTCCTTGTCTGTCATGTGGATGAATTTCCTTGATTCTCATGCTTTCACCTCCTTCTATTGCAGTATGCAGGTTCATCATGGGATGAACTTAAGCACATAAGACAGGCTGTTGGATTTTTGGTATGTTAGAAGAATGCTTCTCTCCCGAGTCTTAAATCATGTAATCTCTTACTGTATTTTTCACTGAATCTTTTATTAATAATTTTGGCTCACAGGTCATACATCAAAAGTACAGGATATCCTATGATGAAATCACAAATGATCTGTGCCCTGTAAGTCTCTCTCTGTTCATATAAACATGAATACAGCTTATATGGCTCGGTATAGCAGATTTGAGAAACTTGATTTGTGAAACCGGCCCTAATGTTTTTTTGATTCAGGCTGTGTTTTTATTTCTCTCCATACCCTGCCTTTCAGTTTTATATTTATGTTTGGGCAATTTGTTCTGCTCTTTGTTTCATGCAATTCTCTCACATCAATGCTTTAATTGCTCAGATCTTGAGTGTTCAGCAACTATATAGAATCTGTACACTGTATTGGGACGACAATTATAATACTCGGAGTGTGTCACCTGGTGTAAGTGTTTATATCATAAGTTTTTTTTATTGATGGTGTTTTTGGATATGTATACCTTATCAACTGGATTTGAATGATCAGTGGCTACACTCATGATTTCTCTTCAGGTCATTTCTAGCATGAGGGTACTTATGACAGAAGACTCCAACAGTGCTGTTAGCAATTCCTTTTTGTTGGATGACAATTCCGGGTGAGAGTTTCTTCAATATACTTGCCACTTAGTGCAAGACATATTTGGATATGCAGAACGTTAATGTGAAAAGCTTTTTTGTATTCTGTAGAAATAGGGAAGTGCATGTTCCTTGAAGATATTTATGGTTTTTTTACATATATAAGATGATGAAGTACAAAATATGATTGCACAGTGCAGGACTGGTAGCGAAGTTTTAGATGACTGTATTAGGCCCAGGGTTGTAGAACTTGGTGATTTTGGGGTGTAGAAATTGGAAACAAATATGAATTGTAAGAAATGAAATGGAAGAAGGTAGAAACTACTAACCTCCACTAGCAGATTTTAAGGAATCACTCCATGGGTAGAAAATCTAAGTATTACTCTTGGGGTTCAAGGAATTTCTCCATAGAGAATGCACCTGTATGGTTATTAATAAGACATGTAATTTTGCGGCAGCATGTGATTCAACAACAACAGTGCTATGATTACTTTTCTATGAAGTGGTCTTTTCGCAACAACTAAAATAAATGTCCTTACGTTCACTCTTTAAATATTATCAAACTGATTGTTCTTAATACAGAATTCCCTTCTCTGTGGATGACCTTTCTAATTCACTGCAAGAGAAAGATTTCATGGACGTTCAACCTGCAGAGGAACTACTCGAGAACCCAGCCTTCCAATTTTTACACGAGTAAAGATAAAGAGGGAGGCTCGAGCTTGCTCTTCTCATTTTTTTCGGTGCGTAGTAGGCAAGGAATCTTGCTCTTTGGTCAGTAGTGTTGGTTGTAAATTTACCCCCTTTTTTGGTGGTTTACACGCTTTTTTCTGCACCCCTTCCCCTTTGTAAAATATTTCTATTTATTTATTTGTTTCTTTGAGATTCGAAGTTGTAAAATCCTTTTTGGCCTGTGAAGGGGCAAGGATGAATCTTGTTGTTCAGTGAGTGTGCATTCATTGGTCATTTTGTAGGTAGCAAAAAATTATAGAAAATTCATTAGGGCAAGCAGTGTCTTTGGTTGGTGGTCGAGGCATTGCTCTCTCGCCACCCTATTTTTTCTGTAAAAAAGAAACTCAGACATATAAACATTATACCTAGTAATGAGAAGCATATGGAATTGTTTTATGCACTTCTCTGTTTAGTTTTCTTTATGTTATATGCCTTGTTGAATGAATTTTGTACCTAGCTTCATAACCTAGGCTGTATGAATGGCTGTATGGGGATGATCTGCCAGGATACAATTTACTGATCTGTATTTTTAGAAGTCAAAGAAGACAGTGAGGACTTTTATGGGTTCTTGTGCTGGCTGAAGAAAATTGAATTACAGTGTCTTCCATGTATCATTACAATGTCTTCCATGTATCATTAAGCATACTTTGGAATAGGTGTTTTTTGACATGTTTATCAAACCGGTTTGGCTGGTCGGTCTAGGGACATGTCGTTTTGATCCTATTTCGTGTCAGGTTTGTATTTGAACCAAGTTGAGAGATGATATCGATCAAGTACAGGCGAGTTACCTGAGACTTGGCTGATGAGATTCAATCGAATCCAACTCCAAAGATTTTCTTTTAAAGACGGGGACTCAAAAGTTTAAATGTAATGTTTGTCAATCCAAATCCATTGTTCTCAGTTTTGTTTTTGAGAGAGAAAGCTCAACTAAGCCTTAAATATCTTCAGAAAAAGATTTGTCATTTGCATATGCCATTGTTTCTGCTGTAGGGTCCTATCGTGGAGAAAGAAATTTGAATACTGCAAATCTTATAATTTGTTATCGAATAATATAAATCATATCTTAATATCTCGTATAAGAAGTTCTTTTACATGATATCAGAATCTTGTTAGTCTAGTTATAACGAGTTTAAATCTTATCGTCTTTATATTTTCTTCTAATTAACACCTCGAGTCGGCTTAAATTATAGAATGACGAATTATAGAATGACGAGATGATTCTTTGACATGATTACCGTGAATATTCACTCTTCAATTATATGATGGAAAGTATATTCGGTAAAAAAGAAAGGTACATGATAGAATCGACAAGGATTAAGAAAGATTGACAATATAGGGTTCAAAATCATAGTAGATATATTAATAAATGAACAACGACTACAGTGTGGAATCAAACAGAGCTTGAGGTATAAAAATGGGGACAAAAATTCTGCTGGCACCCACGAGGAATTCACGTGGAAAACCCACACTCAAGCCTCACCTAGTACATGCAAACCATGGTGAGTGCCTAGCAAGACTCGACCACAGCCGACTCCACCTCGAGGTTTCACTCGAATATAGGGTGAGGACCATGCATGATTCTTGTTTATAAATGTAGATTTGGACCCCTACTACGTACTTGGACCATTTTTGATCTATACAACTATACAACTGTAACTCTACAAATGTGATTAATTCTTTTGGTCCAACATTGAATTTCATTTCAGCCGTTAAATTTCATTAAATTCTCGAGTTATATGTCAGCTTATCAAATCGATTAATCGATCTATTTGATCGACTATGATGATAAATATTTTTGATTCGGTTGGTTTTATGAAACCGATATTTTTTATGATTCAACTTTAAACTCAATTTAAGTCTAGACTCGTTCTAAATCATTAATTTTTCTAGTCGAATTAAATTGCATTTGAAAACTATGATCAATCTATCCCTACAACTATCTAGAATAATTGCTTTCTTGATAAAATCATATCCATCGTTTAATGATCTGGAATTGGTCCATGGTATAATTATCATTTAGGTCCCCTCTCCTCCATGTCTCTCTCTCTCCTTGGCTAGTTCTTGGTGACACTTGGGAGGTTTAGAGAGGAAGAGGACTCACCCCCGTCCACATGCATATCCATAACACCCATCTTGCAATAATCAACTCGTCTCCTCCACTTGCACCTACTGACCATGTTGGGTCCATTTTTCAGGTTGTAAACTAACTCTCTTCTATTTTCTATGAAACAATTTCTTGTTTCCTAATTTGTAGTCTGCTGCCGATGATGCCATATTCAATACTACTATTCTACTTTAGGCCGGTTTTATCCACCGTTATGAACCCATAATGGCTGGCTCGGTGAGATCTAGTTAACCCGGGACCGTCATGGATTTAGATTTCATGAAAATTCAAAATATCGACACTCGTCGTGATCTGGTCGAGAAATGATAGTCTAGATAGGATGGTGGCCGGTTATATCCAGCTAGCATGGAAATATTGTGTTAAAATTAAGATCTTATTTTTATTAATATGAATGTCCGGGTCAGTTTACATGTATCTCAACTAATCACACGAGTTGTCGATTAACAACAATGTAAGCATCAATTGGCCAAAGAAAGACAAATGATTTTCTCTATCTTTTCATATTTGACCTTTCAATTCCCTTGTAGGTGTAATATTAATTATCTTCCATACAATTGATTTTCTCTATCTTCTCATATTTGACTTTTTTGTTGCCGTACTCAACGAAGTCTTATAAGGAATAATGCCGTGGGAGCTATCAGGGACCAGTGCAGAAATTCTTGCAAATTGAATCCAGAGAAATTATGACATATAGTGACTTCTACCAATAACACAATCAATCAGATAATTATTAAAATAATTTTAATTTCCAAACATTAGTGTAGAAATAATTAGCTAAACAATTAATTAATTAATTAAATCTGTCAAGGCATATATAGAAACGATTCTCCTCATCTAAAAAGATGGCAAAAGCTCCCGGCATTAATTTAGAAGATCCAACCTGCGTGCTAAGCATTTCCCAAAAATATTTCTCCTCTAATTCATTTTATAATATGATTAGACTAAGCTCATTTTAATTTCATATATACAAATTTAATGTTTTTTTCTCAAAAAATAAAAGGGATTCCCCCCAAATGTTTGATTATATACAATCTTGAACTGCTTAATGAAAAATAATCATATTTTACTGTGTAAAATAAAATAAAATAAAATAAAATAAAAAGGATATTATTTTTTCTTTTTTTAAATAGATATTAAGTTGATTTTCTCCATGTATCACAATCAAACAAATTTATTTATGAGTTAGTAGCTAAGCTAGCTAGCTAGGTTATTCATTCTCTAGTTGTGTCTTATTCGGCTGTGACGGTGACCTGGGCCCAATAGAAGATATCCAAGTTAGTCACTTTCACATATCCACTTGACGGTCCAAAATAAAAATAAAAATTATAAAAATGCATTCAAATCCCCCGAGTCTCAATCATGACTCAATGTATCTTATCGTATTCAAGTTGGATACTGTGGCTATAATTTTTGCAATATTGTTAGGAATTAATATTAAATTATCCCCAGCACATGGCTTTGGTAAATTAAGATAATTTTTTGAAATATTATTAGAGTTTTAATAATCAAGTTAAAGTTTAAATTTAATCATCATCATCATCATTTATTAATAAAACTAAATATAAACCAGTGATAAATACATATAAAATTTAAATATGGAAGGTTTTTACTTGAAATAAATGTGTTAAAAAATAATATAAAATTATTTTTAGAGTTTTATTTAACAATTTATTTTTTGTGTGACAATTGATTTTTGTGTGAATAAAATGTGTGCAGTGGGCTGGTTTCAAATGGAGCATGCCTCTCCTAGTCTCAACAGAGACACATATCGACATTGAATAAAATCAACCACCATCCCTTGTCAATTTTGTAAAAGTGGCAAATAGTATAAAAAAAATAAGATTTTAAATGAGATTTTAATATATAATTTATATTATTTTTTAAAATATATTTTTTCAAGTAAAAACTTTGTGTTTAGAACTTATATACACTTATATTACCTCATACTTTAGTTTTTATAGTATAAAACGAGGATGAAATTTTTTAGATTTATGATTGTTTAGTCAAGAAGTCTATGATATTTTATTATGAAATTATCTCATTTAAAAATTTAAAATTTTAGATGAGATCTCGTAATATAATTTATATTATTTTTCTAATATAGTTTATGATAATGAAAGGTCGTTTGGTAATATATGTATTTTATCCAAACAATCCAAATTATAATTTTGAAAGAGTTTGGTTAGGGGTATTTGTTAAAAATAATTTTATAAAAAATAAAAAATAATACTATTTTAATTAATTTATAAACAAAAATACATTTTAAAAAATCACTACTACACTACCACACACTATCTTAATCAACACATACTTTATAATTATAATTAAAAAGCCCACTCGGTTATTTGAGAATTGTAAAGCTTCCCTGGATCACAAAGGAGATAGATTTAGAGGTCGATATCAATGGCAAAAGAGTATTAATGACACCACCGCAACAAGCAGACTCTGGTTTTGCCGACGCGCCAAAAGTTCATTTCATGGATTTGGCTGCCCATCAAATACGGGTGCATTTAAGATTATAATTAATTAAAACTATATTGTTGTGGGCATTGTTATTTTATTTACAGAAGCTCAGACATGATTGAATTTGTATATCATCTGTGATGAAAATATTTTTTAATTCATTTTATATTTTCTGAGATGAAGTGTATTTTTCAAATAACCACACTCTTCATATTTACTTTATGGAATAAAAATTCAAATCAGCCCCTCTAGTCTTGTAAAAACAAATTAAATAATTCTTGTGATTGTAAAATTAATTAATTAATCCTTTAACCAATATTGATAATTAATGCTCATTTTAATATATTCCTTTTCATTCTAATAAAAATATCTTTTTTTTCATGAATCTTTCCATGCTATCGATCTGTTTCTTTTTTTCCTTTTCTATTTCTTCAATAATAATAATAATAATAATAATAATCAAGTAACAAATAAATTTAAAACACAGAGACTTATAAATTATTTTGAAAACTATCTAAGAAGACCGTGTTAATTCACACACACCAGAAATCACAAAATCTATAGAGATGATTGATGATATACTGATCAGTTGATTTGTTTTTCATTGGAGCTAGCAGCGGATGCTTGTTAATTATTTAATTACGAAGAGAATTATTGAAGATGAGTAGCTGGAATAGTTTCACATGTTAATAAATTTGGAAAATCAGGTCTATATTAAAAAAATAAAATCTAGGTCGCCTGCTTTCTTACCAAGTCTCTAATAGTCCAAAACATCACATAAAACGGGCTCTTCCATGTGGTCTCATGTGTTTCCACATCCTTAATCCCCTCTCTCTCAGCTCTGCCCATAATTATAATTATAATTATATATAACTCCTGATCCTGTGACCGAACCTATTTTACATTAAGACATACACTTCAAAATACAATATTAATTCCTATTTAGTCATGTTCTTGTCTAATTTTGGTAAACCTCTGGTCATGTTCTTGAAGATATTGAGATTCCCTGTTCCCATAAAAATATCATGTTATGTAGTTATTATAGTTACAAAGTTAGTTAGACTTATAATTAACTTTTGATTTAACTAAATTTATTTTCTGTTGTTGAAGATGTTTGACCAACACATATATAATTAATTAATTAATTTAGAACAAGGCTTGAAACCATATGACCGCCCCCTTGAAAGAAGAATATATTTAATTAATTATATATACACCATAACATGTCCCTTTTTAAGATATTAGCTAATAGCTAGTGTGAATCAAAATGCAATGCCCGCTTTAATTTCACTGGGAATTATTGCCTTCTAGCATTTGTTTTTAATAGAATAATGAAGTTTTATTGCAAAATATTCATGGACATGATAATATTTGTCGTCATTATTAATTTTTACGACTTTATTCATTGCTAAAAATAACAATTATTTATTTTCTGATTTTTTTATTTAAGAAATCTAAAATTTATCCAATCTAGAGTAACAACTCCTTGAAATCGACTTCAAATATTTAATTTCTAGTGGGTGGTGGCTGTTACGGTTATAATTCTTTTAAAAAATATATCTAATCGATTGATTAATCAATTAATTAAAATGTCAACAGCAATTCCTAATAATTTCCAATTCAAGAAAGGAGTGTAAATGGGCAGTGAAAAAATCAAGACATGCGAACCCATTTAATTAAATAACTCACATGGTTTCCACCATTTTCAAAACACAAGCCACCAAACATTTAATAATGGACGGTTGAGATTATTTTCAAGTCACGATTATACCTCACTCATCTCTCCCTCCAAAGCTTTTCAGGTAGGTGCCATGTGCACCAATAACACATCGTAAACGCGTGGCACAGGTTGAGACTACTGCAATATTAATTATTTTTCATCGGGGAAAGTAATTCTTGAAACATTTCTACTGGCTAGTGTTTCGAGAGAGAAAATAAATAAATAAATAAAAATTAACGTAGCTCTAGCATGATGGGTGCCGTGGAATATTTGATGGTGCATGAATCTTCTTACATTTTGTTGCTCAAGAACAGCACTGCCAAAACCATGGACTTGACCTCACTCTAGCTAGGAACCTCGAGATTCTGATTAAATTGGGATAGCCTGAGACCAATTAACGGGAACATAAGACTTTGATGCAGTCAAAGCTTTGTTTGTAGCTAGGATACGGTGGGTTGCGGTTTATGTTTTTGTTCCAATAATTAAAAAAAAATTTTAAATATTTAATTTATTTTTAGGGACGATAGTTTTAATAATTAAAAATGATTTTTTTCCAAACCGCGACTATAAAAAGATTTATTATAACTACCGTAACAGCTACCACCCACTAGAAATATAAAGATTTGAAGTCGATAATAGCTATAATAACATAATATAAGTCTAACTAACTTTGTAACTATAATAACTACATAACATATATTTAATTTATAAATCTTTTATTCCACTTGTGAATTCTGTTTTAAAATCTTGGATATGAAAAAACGAATCTTAAAACAAGAAAGAATTAAAGTTTAATTCTTTCTTGTTTTAATATCAAGCAAGAAAGGAAATTAGAAGCTTAAAACATATCAAAAACCAAGTTTAAAAGGTACGGTATAAAATGGTTCTTGGTAAATTAAGAGAGTGAAAGATAACATAGATTTTGACAGAATTAAAGTTTTCTCTATTATCATATAATCACTTGGTTAATTTTTTTTTATATTATGCTAATTTTTATAGTCGCGATTTGAAAAAATCAATTTAAAAAAAAACCTAAAAATATAACCATGATAATGCTATATAGTGACAATATTGTCTAGGTCACCATGGTTACCGATGTTGCTATCACCATGTGCACATGCTCTCTCTCTCTCTCTCTCTCTCTCTCTCTATTTATCTATCTATCTATGTTATGATGTAGTCAAACAAGTAAATAGGGTCTCTAATTGTTTCATTTCCTAAGATTTAAATAGGTTTTCCACCGGTTATTAGTCAAATGAACGTTATGTGTATAGTTAAGAAAACAAAAGGCGATTAAGACAATGACTTGCCAGAATATGGGAAGAGTTAGCACTAATTAATTTAAAATTAAATTAGTGATTACCGGTGAGAATTCATGTGCCGTGTCTAATATAAAAAATAAAGGAAGTAGAACTGTTGGTTTAGATAAACAAGAAAAACTAGTTCAACCACATCTCATAATTAAGGAGCACCATGCACATGTTCACCCCCCTAATCATAATTCCATTTTTTTAGTCGAAACCCACCTGACCCTTTGTCTCCTCTCTCCACCACCAACTTGGGAGGCTAAATCTATGTTTGACGGTGGTGCTGGCTTAGGTATTAGCCATATGGAGAAGAAGGGGGGCGGCACCTAGAATTGAGAGAAGGCATTAGAAAACTCATCCTCGAATTCTTCTAACATTTTTCTTTGTGTAACTTTATAATAAAATATAGAAAACAATGCCGCCACATGCAAGACTTTGGCTGCCCCAGGTGCAATGATCCTAAAATCGCAACTTGCAATAGCAGCAACAACTAATTAAACTTCAATCAAACTGTTTTACCCACCTCATCAACCGAATAATGCCATTGGGAAATGTTCCTTTGTTCTTCTTGTTCCTTATTTCTTAAAAAATGAGAAAGAGAAAATGGGATGAGAATAGATATTCATGGGTCGGTTTTTGTGTTACCTATACCTGAATTTAAAATGATTATTTGTATCCGGGTAAGAACTGTTTATGCTTGAACTTGATCCGATCAAGTTTCAAGTATCCAATAAATATTTGAACCCGAATCTGAATGTTATAATTTGTAACTAATCCTTATATAATTAGTTTGGTATGCATTTATTTTTAAAAATTATTTCATATTCCATCAAAAACTATCGGGTCGGGTCGGGTCTAAGAACTCTCTACTAATATAAGTCAACTTAGCTGATATCCATCGATCTGAGGTAAAATTATCGTCCCTTGGAGAAATGTTATTGAAACAATGGAATTGAATGAAGGAATGGACGAATGAGGTCAACCATATTATTCTCATGCTCTGTGATTTTACACCATTCGAATCACACAACCCCTTATTAATGCAAACCAGGGTTGCTGTTAATTAATAAAAGTATAGCTTTGATTTCAACAATTTTATTATTCCTTTAGTTAAGAACTGGTTAGGCATGTTCTATTGCATGTGATTAACATATTTAAATACGGGTTCCATATTGATATTTCAAGTATTTGAAGTTTAACATACTCCATATATATAAAACCACGCCTATTTTATTAAAAAAAAAGAGTAGATTTATGCACTTTCGTTTGTATTTCTATATCGAGAAATAACTAAAAGATACCTTGTTTTAGTACAAAATAGTTGTCATATCTCATAAATATGATACTTGACAAGTGTATCCCCATATCTACATTTAAGAAACAATCAAATATATTTGGTTACTGTCATATTTACTAAGATTTTATGTTCTCAAATAGGACAGAAATCAAAACATATGCAAAGAAATATTCTAACTAGAATTAATAATCAATTGCTATTTGTTATACTATAATTGCTAGAATATATGGTGAGATTTAGTGCTTAGTCACTTAATGCGATAAAACAAAAGGAGGTCTCAATACAAAGATCTTTCTAAATCTTTCTAAATCTTTCTAAGCTTCTAATGTGCCCATTATTCCCTTATTGTTTTTCCTTTATAGATTTGTTGAGATTTTCCTTGCTTCTTTTCTGCTATATCTTTAATTTTGCCGAGGCTCTCTCTTCTATATATGGCACATGACTCGCTAAGTATGCTATGACTTGTTACTCCTTGAGATCTAATCTATAGTTGACAAGTTGTGGTTATTTTATAATTTTCGTTTATTCCATGCAATGTGCGGCGTGGATTGAAATCCTCTCAATTTGTTTTATGTTTTATTAATTTCATTACATTTAAGTCATTGAATTTGAATGGAATGAGCAAGATTTCATATATTAAAAAAATTATATCAATTTATTCTTTTAATAATTCTCTATTTAATCCAAATCATTAAGCTTAAAATGAACGGTGCGATTTGAAATGTAACTATCATATTTCTAAACAAAATAATATGGAATGATATAAATAATTCCTCATAATTAATTTAATAAGTGAAAGCTCTAGGATTGGAGTTATTATGAATATAATTAAGGGAATATTATACGTCATTAATTAACACTTAAATCTCACATAATAGATTAATTATTAGGTTCAATGCATGGTAAGTATAAATCGTCATGAGGGGAAGGAGAGATTCGTTCTCTTCTGTGCGCTGGTTAAATGATTGGATGGATTACACTTGTGAATTGTATTTTTTTTTTTATAGCCAATAATGAGAGTATAATCATTTAATGTTATGCCTGCAATGAGTAGTTATGCTTTTAATAAATAATAATAATAATAAATATATTTATGCTATTAAAATATGAAGGATGAGGAAAAGAACTAAAAGTTTAATCAAAGACTATACACGTATACAACCTCTTGCAATCTCATGGGGCCCTTCTTAATCATGAAGAGAACCTAACCCTAGATTTTAAAACTATATTTTCACCCAATTAAAGATGTGCTTTCTGTATATTACCAAAGATGGTGGACGTAGGCAAAAGAAAACTGGCTACCCAATTTTGTTGAGGAGAAAATTCAAGTGAGAACACAAGAAGATGGACAGCAACACCAAAATATAAAGGCTAATTATAATATGCATCCCAAAATTTATTTATAGCCAACTAGTTATCTTTACACTTGCATTACATGTGATTCGTGCTAGCTTTTTATGCAAATTGGTCAATGTATAACCATGAAACTTTCTATACAATATAAAACCAGCCAAGCAATCCTACACTATGATCAAACTTGGTGGCGATGAAGTTTATTTTATTTATTTATTAGTCTTTGAGTTAGAGAATGAGAAGAAAATGGTCATAAAATGGAGAAAAAAAGAGAATTATCGTTGTCGTGACACTGACAACAAAAATAATTCGATTTATTCTCAACGAGTTTCATTTAATGATGTAAGTTTTTTTCTATAAATATATTTGGAAAAAAAGATAGAGCTTTATTTTGATTCTAGTTTTCTTGGGTGATTTTGAGGTATCTAGTACGTGGTTTAGAAAGATTTTTATGATGTTTATTAAACATTTTTATTTTTTCAAAATATTAGTGGAGAATGGATTTTTAACCTTTAAAACCCTAATTTTTGTTTTTCAACCACTACTATGTTGCTAAAATTTTGAATTAAACATAGTAAACAAGGTTTTGTTTGTCTCATCAAGAAACATTTACCATATTTTTTCTTCTTTTTTCTTAAATACGTTAAATAATATATCTCCATGTATTGCCACAGCCACTTTGCATATCTTGGTCCGCGTAAACTCTCTGCTTTGTGAAGGTGGCAACCGTTCGAGGTTCCAGCACGTCTAAACCCTATAAACTTCTCTAAGAATTAAAAGGCATTGAGAGAGAGAGAGATATGATAATGATTTAGCCTTTCTCCAACTTCTTTTTTTTTCTCATACGCGTGACTGATTGATTCTCATTATAGATTTCATCAAGCTTTTCTTCATAATTTAGCTTGCAAATACCACTAAAGATATTATTCCAAAACTCACTCTCTTCCTAGCAAGTACCGCCGACCCCAGAAAGCTAGACGAAAGGCATGGGATCTTGCCATAAAAGAGAGGAATTAATTGTAAATTTATGAAAGATCATTTAATGAAATGATAAGACTTTATCCTAAAAGTTGAAGAGTTGATCATCAAATGCTACCAAGCTGGCTGTGGAGCATGGCAAGGCTGGTGGGTAGGCTAGCGCTATATATATATATGTTTATTTTTGTATAGCGGGATAGTGTGTGGTTTCTGTTTTTTTATATATATATAAAAAAAAACATAGATTTAAAAGTATTTATTTTTTTTAGAATTTTATCTATGAAAAATCTATTTTTTTTCAAACAACATTAATTATAAAAACTATCACAATATTAAATACACTAAAAAAAATAATACCCATACCTCTATTATATGGATATATATCCATGAAGTATGACTGTATCTGCCTCTCATATCTCCTTGTTCTCTTGCATTTGGAGGCATGTTTTTATTTTTTTATTTTTCTTTCTTGGAGCTTGGGATTAGCTAGAACAAAAGTGGAATGATGATGATACTACTCATTCCGAAGCAAAACTATATTATTTTTATGCAAAAAGACTTGGCTAGAAACGCCAAATCAAACTCATTCCTCTAAATCTTTTCATGAAAAGAAGAGACTCTTATGGGATTAAAGGAATCATGCACATGCTTCCCTCTGCTTTCCCATGAAATTTTTAACGTCGTGGCTAGTGGGATAGGGGGGCATACACCCAGTTTCCAACTCAAAACTCTCGTCCGCCTAGCTAGCCACGAAGTGGATTTGTACTTGATAAGCCTATAAAACAAAATATAATGCACAAACCCTAACCCTAACCCTAACCCTAACCCTAACCTTTAAAGCTAGCCCTAACCTTTAAAGCTAGCATGTAAAACAATATCTGATTCGAGTTATATGATTACTGATATAATAATTACTAGAATCTTACATGTCGTTAATTTAAAAGTTTTTAAAATTAGTCGAGGTGTTAGCAAACTGTCAAGAGAACCACGTTAATAAAATAAACATAACTTTCAAGTGATTTTTAAATCAATCCCCACCACAAATTCAAAACGTACTATATATATATATATATTAGTAAGGGCTCAAAACCTACTTTAATTACTTGTTAATAATGATCAGCAGGACGCGTGTCAAAAAGGGTCTTATTATATGAAGTACCGAAAGCAACAAGGTTTGTTAGCCTTCCACGTAGAGCAGAACGAACATCGAAGCTGCTAAATTAACAAACACATTACATATCCAATGCTCAGAAGCTTTCTAGATTGATATTTGGTTGAAGATCTTCTCCATTGATTTGAATATATATTTTCTTAAACTCATCGTATGTAGTGACGTTAACCAAAGTATACATACCCCCTTCGTTGAACCTGCTGATATTGTTTTTTTTTATATATAAAAAATGACTGAAAATATATTTAATTTATAAATTGAGAGAAACAGAGGTTAATGTAGTTGAAAATGTGGGAGTTTTCATAAATATAACATCAAATTTATTTATTTTTGAATCATACTACGATCTAAAATCATTTTAAAAAAATATTAATTTGTTAATTAATATTTTTGTAATTGTGAACATTAAGATGGTTAGAAAAAATAGTTTCTATCAACGTGATGAAATATATTCCTTATTTATTAATAAAACTTGACATAATTTGATGAAAGAAATACACTAGAGCTATATAATTAAATTGAGAGGGGGGGAAAAGAAATAGAAGAAATAAAAACAAAAGATATTTCTTTTAAAATCATTTTAATTTGATATTTTTTTTCAAATAAAAAGCTAAAAGTCTCCTTAATTGACAGCTCTGCCATGCATTTCAATTTACCTTCAGTTAGCTAAAATGAAAAACCCTAGAACATGGAAGCTGACACGTGTGGAAATATTAGGGTTCTGGGGACAGTGTAGTAGCAGCCAAGTAGAGTGGAAGGAAGAGATTTTTGCTTGGTTGGAAGATAGAAACGCAGAGTGTGGAAGTTAGTAAAGAAATAATAAATTAAAGAGAAGTGGGGTCAACACAGGGAAGATGGGCCTACTTTCTAGTTGGCAGAATGGGCCTTGTGGGCCTAAACAGCCTTACAGGTTGCTACCCCACTGGTTGGAGCATTCATGGGGTCCAGGATGTTGACATCTGGGGGCCTACGCGAGTCGCTTTCACTGCTTCCTACTTCTCCCTCTTGTTCTTCTTTTCTTGACCATGTATTGTCAAAAAAAAAAATCATTCACATCAAATTATTAAACCTAATTAAATTGCACCAATTGAAATAATATCAAAGTTATTAAACATAATTCTCTTATGACTTGATGCAATACTCTTGGATGGATTAACTTGAGTAAATTAAAAGCTCAAATTACAAATTAACTCGTTAGATTATTTAAGAACAACCGAGTCAATTCTTATCTTTCTTATATATATATATAAAAAAAAGAGTTTCCAATCAATGAATTTGCTAGAATAGAATGAGTTTAATAACATTGTTTGCTTCAAATACAAAGCATTGCTTGAAATAATGTACTCATGTCAAAGATTCTTGATGCATTTTGCACCAATGAACTCACAACTTCCACCAATAATAGGAATCTCTAACATGCAACAAAATCTCCAGGCATATGTTAAGTTTTGTCATAAAAATTCTATACCTTGGGTCGGCGATGGAAGAGTTTAATTTGCGAGTATTGTATAAATAAATAAATAAATAAATCAGCTAGTAATTATCAAAAACTACCCTCCCCATCTTGTGATTGTAAGAACTTCCCCATAAAATAATCCCATCCCCACAATCGATGCTAATCCTTGTACATTAATTTAGCAACAAATATTATATACAAGCACATACATAGACCTCTCATAATAATATAACTATGCCAAGTCTTCAGAGAAATAAAATAATGCAAAGGCAGCATTAGGCTTATGATTTGAGAATGACCCTAAAGAAGCAATAACTCTGCCACTCCCGCACATGATCACGACCCTCTCGAAGGGCAGGTTCCCTATTTAAAGCACCCCCCACCCCTACATCTCTCCATACCAAAACACAATTCACTTCAAAACACCAGCAGCAGCAGCAGCAAAAATTATTATCTCTTCAACTCTCTTTGATCCTACAAAATCTACTTTGGCTACTGAGACCTTAAGCTAGCTATAAGCTTGAAAGCGAATTCCACACAAACACTTACACTTTTATATATATATATATATATATATATATATATATATATAGTGATATATTACATCATGGAGAATATGTTTCGCCTAGCTGATCATGATGATTTCTTCTCTAGAAGATGCATTTGGGTCAATGGCCCGGTCATAGTTGGCGCTGGACCGTCAGGGTTAGCCACGGCTGCTTGCCTTAGAGATCAAGGCGTGCCCTTTGCTGTTCTTGAGAAAGAAGATTGCATAGCATCTCTGTGGCAAAAACGAACCTACGACAGGCTTAGACTTCACCTGCCTAAACAATTCTGCCAGCTCCCTAAACTCCCATTTCCTGAGGATTTCCCCGAGTACCCTACGAAGAAACAGTTCGTCGAGTACCTTGAATCTTACGCAAAGCACTTTGAGATCAACCCAAAATTCAATGAGTATGTTCAGTCAGCAAGGTACGATGAGACCAGTGGTTTGTGGAGGGTCAAGACAGCTTCCACAGGTGGCTCAAACCGTACTGAAGTTGAGTACATTTGTCGCTGGCTTGTTGTGGCTACTGGCGAGAATGCAGAGGGTGTAATGCCTGAGATTGAGGGGTTGTCCGAGTTCGGTGGTGAGGTTGTGCACGCCTGCTCTTATAAATCCGGCCAGAAATTCAGCGGGAAGAAAGTTCTTGTTGTCGGCTGTGGCAATTCTGGCATGGAAGTTTCTCTCGATCTTTGCAACCACAACGCTTTTCCATCAATGGTGGTTCGCAGCTCGGTGAGTACTCTCAATCAAACACTGCACTAATTAATTTCACCAGAATCACTTTTCAACTGTCAATTCTAATGGGACTTTTTTGCTTCTTTTGGTTAACTACAGGTTCATGTTTTACCAAGAGAAATCATGGGTAAATCAACCTTTGAATTGGCTGTTTTGTTGATGAAATGGCTACCCCTTTGGCTAGTTGACAAGCTTATGCTGATTTTGGCATGGTTGGTGCTGGGAAACACTGATAAGTATGGTCTGAAGAGGCCATCTACGGGTCCGTTGACACTCAAGAACACCATGGGCAAGACCCCAGTGCTGGACATCGGTGCATTGGAGAAAATCAGATCTGGAGACATTAACGTGGTTCCTGGAATCAAGAGGTTTACACGTGGTCAAGTGGAGCTCGTCAATGGTGAAATTCTTGATATAGACTCAGTTGTTTTAGCTACAGGATACCGCAGCAATGTCCCTTATTGGCTTCAGGTGAGAATACGTTCCAGTTCCTCTGTTTATATCTTTTTCACAAACTTTTTTGAAAAAAAATATTCTGAAAAGTCAATTTCTTTCCTTTGAAAAAACTTGTTAACTATATATCCATCATCAGAAAATGGTCAGACAGTGTGTTTTGTCCTGTTTCATTACAAGAAGGAAAAAACTGTCTCATCAGAAGCTTCTGCTGTGTTTTTTGTTTTTTATAAGAAAAAGATTATCATCTCGGTATAATTAACAAATGGACTAATCCTGGCTTTGTTACATTCTGGATTCAGGAAGGTGAATTCTTCTCCAAAAACGGGCTCCCAAAAGCACCATTCCCCCATGGCTGGAAAGGAAATGCTGGTCTCTACGCTGTTGGGTTCACAAGGAGAGGGCTCTCCGGCGTGTCGTCTGATGCAACGAGAATCGCACAGGACATCGGCAAGGTCTGGAAAGAGGAGACTAAGCAAACCAAGAGGACAACAGCTTGCCATAGACGTTGCATCTCACAGTTTTGAAGTTTCTTTTTACTACAAAAAACTTACCCTTTGTCTGATATAAAAGAAAAAAAAACTAGGAAAAGACAGATAGCACACAGATAGAGCCCTCTCCGAAGGCCCGACGTTTTGAGGCGTGTTTGGGCATTTGTATAAATGAGGACGTAGTGGCTTGTTTTTTCTTCTTTATTTTTTCATTTCATACTTAATTTCTTCCTGTATTATAGCCCAGTGATTTATCTTTAACGATAAAGTTTTCATCTCATCGTTTCCTTTTTTCCTGCCCTGGTTAATATGTTTTTTTTTTTTTAATATAGAACAAGGATTTCATAAGAAAGATTGGCCGAGTCAAAATAATAATAAAAGAAATTAAAAGGAAGTGGGAGTGGACGCTGAAGGTTTCCGTTGGCATACAATAATGTGCTTGTAATTATTTCTATCAATCAAAAGAATAAGAGATAATTCTCTCGCCACCTCGTTGTCACCATGATCTTCATACATCGAACATAAATAATGGAAGATGAATTAACGTTATAAATTAATTAGTACTGAATTTATTTCTTTGTTTTTCAATAATATTGAGATAAAATATTCTCCCTCTCCCTCAACAGTTGAGCTTCATCAATCATCAGATCAGAGTATTTTCAAGTGAAGGTCCACTGATTTAGTAGTTCAGATTGTCAACTTGTCCATAAGGTAGGGGTAGGGTCCATGAAAGCCAATGAAACACAGCAGTTAGCTCACCACACCCACCATAGCTTCTTTTTTTCTTTTTTTTCTGGGGTTCACCATGATCATAGCTAATTCCAAGATGGGCTACGCATCAGTGTTCCTTTTAATACTCTTTATCTTTTGTTTGACCACTTACTGCATATTTAATAATATTTGGCTTAAAAGTTTCTCTGATACCTTCCTCGCACATGGATGGAGAAGAAGAGCCACAAAACTCCACCAGGAAAATTACAGCCAGTATTCTTCTCTGTAAAGCACAGTCCAACACAGTCGAGAAAAGCTCAGGAACTCTCCAAAAGATGTTACTGTGTGAACAAGATGAGCTGTTTAAACGCGTTTATTTAGGTTAAGTTTTGATCTTCTTTTTTAAAAAAAAAAAAGTGGTATTTAATATTCTTCTAGAATTTTAGTTCTTGGTTATTATTTCAAGATATAAGAGATGAAAACAGTGGAGATGTTATAGGTATTGATGCAGGTATAAACGAATTGGACAATAATAGCACATCAAATATATGAATTTAATTAACAAGAAAAACAATTCTATACGTAAACTCTAATTTCATGATTTTATTCTCTGAAAAAACTAGTATATCGTGATTACCTACTGGAGGCTTATAAGACTTTTAAATAAGTTAGAAAAATCAATCTCCATTATTAAACAAAGTCATTAAAAAAATCCAAAGAATCCCTAGAAAAAATAAAAACTAGCCCAAAGAACAACTTTGAACCCGATTAACTAGTTAGATATTATAATAGTTTTAAGTTGCTAACTTAGTTTGGTTCGCATAATTTATCCAGATCAAATTATTATCTAGTTATATCAAGTTCTTATTCAAATACCCAGAACTTTCAGTTCTTATAAACTCGGTTGCATCATACATGTTTTATTGTACTTAATATTCTTAAGGAAAGAATAAAGATTCATTCCAAAAACTTGTTAAAATATAATTATTTAGTAATTTTTATCTATAATATTTGCGTTAGAGAATAATTTCAATCATATTCTAGAGTTTTATCTAACAACTTAAGTTTTTAGGTTAAATGATGTTTTAGCATGGTATCAAAGATTTATTGACCCAACAGTCACGAGTTTGAATCTCATCACCCTCATTCTATTTGATAAAAATCAAGAACAAGATACTATGAGACTGTGCAAGTTTCAAACTCAAAGAGTTTTCACTTGAGAGAATGTGTTAGAGAATAATATAAATTATATTCTGAAGCCTTACCTAACAGCCTAAGTTTTTAGATTAAATGATTCTTTAACGATTTGTCTTTTTCATAAATTAACACCAACTAAATTGATCCTTACTATGTTAGATTGGCGTGATAATCCTTTGTGTTTTGACGACTCCACTCCAACTAATTTTCTGCAGAAGAAACCAGACCTCTTTAATTTTTCCATGGTTAATGACAGATCTGGGGTTAAACATCAGCGTACGAAACTAGTTCCAAGATCAATTCATGAACATAGAAAAATAATAATGAATCATGGTCGGCATTCTCAGTTGTTCATTGCAGAGTAGCAGTTCTAGAGAGGGGTACGTGTAAAGAAAAGAACCCCCACAAAGGCCACTGAACGATCCAGACACAAAGAGTTCGAAAACAGCTCACATGAGCCAGTCATCAATGGCCCATATCTACTCTGCATCCACAACCTCGAGTCAGTTTCCTCGAAACCTGACTGCATTCAGACTCCTCCAACAGCTATATTCTGTGTCCATTTCTCCGTGGAATCATATATGATCATTGGTGTATGCGCTTTTGATTTGAACTTGGACTACTGTTGAGAGCTTAAGTTTTAACACATGGGGTACGGTGGCCAATTGGCCACCATCTCTCGTCGGAACCGCCCGAGGATTCTCCACTTGTATACCAGCCCGCATTATTGCTGGATTAGACATGAACATGCGACAAAACATGAACTGCCTGAATTGGGATTGAGAGGGAAACTCAATAGCGGTAGAGATGGAAAGGATCTGAGAGAACTCTAAAAACCACTGTGAGTCTCGTAAAAAATCTATTCATCATAATAGTCCACAAGTAGGCTAGGGTTTAAAATCTATCATAATGCAAAGGCAATATACACATATGCACTGCACCTGAATTCCATTTGTTGTCTGTTTTTCTTGTCGTGGATTATTTAATAATCTCGTAAAACCCTTCTTTTTATCAAAATTATAATTCAGAGTCATATTCTAGCCTTAATTACTGGTGCGCACCCATCTCAACCTTTCTAATGCTCAGATGTCCTTAATTATTCTCCCTCCTTTTACATCATATAATTGGAAATGAAGAAGAAGAAGAAGAAGAAGAAGAAACCATTTGCGTATGATAGATCAAGATGTAATATTTTGTGCTTCATTAGTTTTCCATTTGTTGGAGTCTTTTTCCCACCAGGACTGCTTCTGTCATGCCTTGGAGACTTGATTTTCATCAAGATGTAATATTTTGTGTCAGAGAGTATCTAACCTATTTCTAGGTTATTTTCAAATTTATCCAAAATAAAATAAATAAATAAAAGGGTTTGGTGTGGTGAGAAATTAAGCTAAAAATTCTTGACAAAATTCAGGAGCTCGATTGTACCCCTATTCTATCAATAAGCCAATTATTCTATCAAAAAACTGAAGAAAAATGTTGATTCAAGGTCAATATAAATATTTATAGGACAAATTTGAATAACAATTAAAAGCACAATTAGATTTTAATAAGCCAATTAGATTTAATCATGGCCAAATTAAATTTTATTTATGCTTAAGAAATAATTTGGGTTCAATTGAAGAATTTAATTAAATGCAAAGACTTAATTATACTTTAATAGATCAAATTAATTTTATTAAAGGCTTAATTGGTGAAACATTAAGTTTAGAGGCTTAACTTGTGCTTAATTGAGAAGATTGGAATTTTTGCATACCAAATTTAATTTTTTTTTCAAGTCAATTTGTTGCAATTAGGGGAAAGATTGCAAGAAAATCAAAGTTGAGGGGTTAATCTTGGGCTAAATTGCATAAATTCAATACCAAGAATCAAAGTAAAAAGACGCATAAATTTAGGGTTGTCATTGAATTTGTCAAGGGAAACTTTGCATAATAATGAAAATTATGAGTAAATTAAGAGTGAAATCAGAACAATTAAATGTAGAAGGATTATATTAAACTTTGACCGAAATTACCAAAACCATTTCATTTCAGCAAATAATAAAGAATAACGAGAAGTCAGACGACACGTCGTCTCAGATTGTTTATTGTTTTCCTCAAAAAATAGTGTGAATTGATAATTTTTCATTTACAACGCAAATACATTTAATGTCCCTATCATTCATCAAATTTATCAAAACTTATAGAAAATAATCCAATGATGTTTTATCATCACTGATAATTTATATTACCTTCATTGAGACAATGATTCAGACTTTTTAGTGTTGAATAAATAGCTAAAATTTCACTCAATTAAAACAAGATTATCCTAGTATAAATATAAAATAGGTTCATCCCATACTAATAACAAGAAAATCAGCCCCTCTTCCCGTTTTCTTTCAGCCGGCAGCTTCTCCCTCATTTTCCGGCCAACCACTGCGCCTTGTCGGCAGTGGCTTTTCTCCCCTCTGCAACTTCTTCTCCTCAGCCGCTGCAAGCTTTTCTTCTTCCACCAGCAGCCAACGCCGGCCTCCCAACAAGGTAACCTCCTTTCTCTCCTCCTTCCTCCCCCTGTCTAGAGTAGAGTTACGGGCTGTACCCGTTCCAGCCCAGCCCATACGGCTGGACAGGGTCCAGTCCAACTAAGAAAAGGATTGTGCTTCCATTGGCCCAATCGTCTTGGGTCCAATTTGGTGGGCCAACCCTTCCCTAATATTTATATAACATAATATTAAAAAAATAAAAAATCTAAAAAAACAAATAGAAACATTCTGGTTATAACTTATTTATATATTCCAATAGAAACATTTTGTTAAGAATTTCATCGGTAAATCATGACGTGCCAAATTTTAAATGAAATTATCGATGAATTTTTTATTGATATTTTTACTCTGTCTATAATATTTTTAGTTTGTCGATGTTTTTCCAATAGAAATTATTTGTTTGGAGTAGCCTAAAATATATATTTATATTATATAAATATATTTATAGAATAATTATATAATATAAATATATTTATAGAATAATTATTTATATATTTAATAAAGTATCATATAAGCATATTGATATAAAACACACATATATTAACTATTTTAATTTTTTATCTAATAAATAATCAATGAAATATAAATTTAATAAACCTAACCCGTGGATAACCGTCATCATTGCAATTTAAAACCACAATTTAAGACTATTTATAGAGTTAGATGTTGAAAGTTGAAAGTACATTTTCCTCTTAGGTATAGATCCTAGAAAGCAAAATAAATACAAACACATGAAGAGAAAGGACCAGAGGAGAAATGCAATCCAAGCATAGCAAACATCAGCTAACGTATCGATCCATAAGAAAAAGCTCAAGCTAAACCATCCATCTAACCGAGCAAGGAAAAAACAATGGCAGGCACACTCACAAATCTCAGGCCTGCTCTTCCTCTCAAATCTTCTCGCACTCTCTCTTCCCTTCGTGGCCTCCCCATTTGCTCAACTCCATTAAGCAACAATAGCAGCGGGATCCTTAGCATCAATGGACCAAAAAGATACAGACCCATGTCGGTTAGAGCTACGGACTCCTCCTCACCCTCTTCTTCCTTTGGGTCCAGGCTCGAAGACGCCGTCAAGAAGACTGTAGCTGAGAACCCAGTTGTAGTTTACTCCAAAACTTGGTGTTCGTGAGTTCTTTATCTCTTACTAAATCTTTTTTACTTTTTCTCAACTTTTTTTTTAAAGCTTGAGTTTTTAATGGTTTCTTCATTTGGGTATAATTCAAGGTATTCTTTTGAAGTGAAGACTCTGTTCAAGAGGCTAAATGTGGATCCGTTAGTCGTTGAATTGGACGAATTGGGTATGTTTGGTTTATTTCTCTTTTACTTAATTTTTTTTTCTTTGATTTCCTGATTTTTAAGTGCTTCTGGTTCTCGGATAGGATCACTCATGAATTAGGCTCTTTTTAGATTCTTCCAAATAATTTGAGTTGTTGCAAATTTTAACAGTATAAAGTTAACATTTTTTTCCCATTTATGCATTGGATTATTTTCTGGGAAATTTGATATAAGGTTATTAGGTTTTGAGCTGATGAAAATTGTTTTGATTTTAAAAAAAAAAAAAAAATTGTACAGGCGCTCAAGGACTCCAGATACAGAAAGTGTTAGAGAGACTCACTGGCCAACACACTGTTCCAAATGTGTTTATTGGTTAGTGGTGCTTTGCTCTTTATTCTTTAACTAAGTTGTAGGAGGAGGACTATTTCGTTTATTTGTAGCTTTCAGTGATTATGCAGATTTCAGGAAACTAGCATGGTGTTTGTCTTTGTATTTTTTTTTTTTTGCCAGGATTAATGGATTAAAAGCTTATGTTGACGTGTGAAAACGGTGTAGCAATTTTTTCCAGTGTGGTTAATGAAATTGATGAGAGCAAGATGATTTTGTTGTCTGGGGTGTGTTGAAGTGTGTTGTAGTTTATTTCCACTTCCATAAGCTCTTTGTTCATGCTAATGAGTGCAACTTATTATAATATATTTATAATTGGCTGGCATAGAAATGTTTCTTGTGAGATTTGGATTTGTGTTGTTTCAATAATAGCAATGCTTCATTCATATCTTGCTGCTCTTTTCGATGACAATTCTTTATGTTCTAGCATGTGTAGCTTGTTACTGCACTCCAATGGAGGCTACTGCCTCCAACGTCAAACAAATTTTTGAGTGTTTGTGGTGATATCTATTTAATTATGGACAAATTTGAATATTTAAACCTGAAAATTTGGATTTATGTGCAAACATTTCACTGTGCCTTATTCAGAGTAGTTGAGGTTCTGTAGGAAATAAAATGGTAGGAGATTTTGGTTAGCCGGTATAAACCTTAGAAGTGGTGCAAAGTGAACAAATTTATAAGTCAATGTGAATTCTGAATCACCTGTCCCGAAAACATGACTGGAAAATGAATCCCTTTTTTTTTGTTAGAAAGTAAAAATGAACCAGAATGTCATGAGTTTCCTTTTGTTTATAGTTTTAAGAAATAGTATCTCGTAGTTGCATTATTATTTCGATTTATACATTCTAAGTTAAGGTTCTATTTGCATATAGAGTTAGATGATCTCTACACCTTTCTCCTGGGAAATTTTCCTCTATATTGTCAAAAGAAACATGGGAATTACTCCTTCCTCTTTCTGTTTTTTTCCCTGTCTAAGTATGAAAAGTTTATCCATTCCTTTTTTAGCCCTATTGTTTCTATCCTGTTATTTGATTTTCACTGCTATCAGATGCTCACATTTCTGTTTTCAACATGATCAGGGGGCAAACATATTGGTGGCTGCACAGGTATATTATTTGTGGTTGTCTTATGAATTATGTCGTTCGATTAATTTACTATGATTGCATGCTATGGGTACCATTGATTCATAAGATAGTTCCCGAGTGTCAATAAACTGTCTTTTCTCCACAGATTCTTAAAACTCTCAAAATCAGCTGTGTTTCTCTGAATATCTGTCCTCAAGCTTCCCAAGATTTTGGTTTAATATATTTGATGTTCTTGTTAATGAATCGGCTACTTATTTTGTACACTATTCACCTTAATTGTGGATGTGTTATAGATTTGGGTACTTGAATGAACTTTCAGTCCCATTTAGTAGGCATTGAAATTTTCTTTAAGGTTCGATAGGTGGTCATGCAATGTGAAAGGCAGACCAAGTTTCGATTATGATGCCTGCTTATGTCCTCGCGCAGATACTGTGAAACTATACCGGAAAGGTGAACTTGAACCGCTGCTGTCAGAAGCTAATGCTAAAAAGTCACAGGGCTAGTCTTCTCATTTGTCCATGAAGAACTCATGTCCCAAGCACAACCTTCGATTGTTTTGGAAGATACGCCACATTTCTGCTTCTTCATGGCCATTTTTTTTTTTTACTTCATTGACATAGATTTAATTTCAAGTTATTCATATGGATCTCTTTCGTTGAAATGTATATTGAATTCACAAAATTGGTTACATAAATGCACTGTGAACCTTGTTTAATAGTCATCCGCTTCAAAACTTGTGGCAATGTTTCAATGCTAAGTGGATTACTCCTGCGTTTAGACCAGCTGACCACTAGCACCCGACAAGAGGCTATGGATGTGTAAGATACGGTTTCCTGCTGGCTGTGGACGTGTAATACTGAAATGAGGAATTGGAGTGCATTAGCCCCCATCAACTCACGACTTTCCATCTCAAGGAGAAGTTCTCTAGTTTCGAAGTGGCAGTTGTAATCATGTTTAGGGCTCTTGCTCCTGCGATGGTAACATTTCATTCTGATCTCACCCTGAACTGGCTAAAACGAAGTAGGCCGCGCACAAGGCATAAGAGCTTATAATTGAAGTTAAATAAACACTTTTATATAAATAATCATACATAAATTTAATATATGATGTTTCCTGCGATGGATGTTTTCAATTTTCATTACTAGAAGCATTCATCTTGGTGGGAAAATACAAATAATGGTTCTTGTCTATGATTTTGCTAGTGCCATAAACATCTGCCTTAAGCTTTTGAAATAGGCCAGCATCTCATCATAATCAGGAAGGTTCTCTTTGATGACGGCAACTTCCTTGAAATTCTGAGTCCAGAGGTGTAAACGAGGGAAGCTGCCAGGTTCCAGCAGCTTGACACCGACGGCTTCCTCCATGGGTTGAAGCCAGCCAGCTATCCATCCAAAGACTACGTCAGTCAATCCAACTTTGTCACCCCCAAAGAATTTTTTGTCACCAAGGCCAAGCTCCTCTATGATTCCAAGCAGTTCTTTGGATTCTTTCGCTGCCTTCTCTTGTTCTTCTCCAACAGTTTGAAAGAAGGCAAAAAACGCTGGATTCTATAGCACACAAGCATGTACAGAGTTACAGAAAAGTAAAGAAGATGGGTTTTTTCAGTAAATTATATAAAGTTAATGATTACCTTGTCCTCTCCAAACTTGATCCAGAATCTAGCCATAGCTCTCTCATAAGGATCTTCTGGGAGCAAGGGATTCTGTGGCCATGTCTCTTCTATGTACTCAAGAATGACAGTGGACTCTGCTATTGGCTTTCCGCCATGGATTAACACTGGGATCTTCTTGTGAACTGGGTTATACTGTAGAAGGCACACACTTTTGCTGGAGAGATTCTCTTCTACAAATTCATAACATACTCCCTTAAGTTTCAGAGCCCAAATAACTCTGTAACTGAATGGACTAGGCCAAGCTCCTAGTAGCTTCACTTCTTCCATATCTTGCTAGGATTCTACCTTCCCCACCTCAGTTTATAGTGATCAATTACGACGATTTTGCTTGCGAATCACGTTTCTTCATTCAAAGATTCCCCGGCCGGCTGCTTTGACTAACAACTCCATTTTGCTCGACCAGATTATAAAGTTTAACCTGCAGGTGTTCAGAAATGTTTTGATTTTGACTTATAATCATAAAATATAGAAGACTTGAGTTTTGGTCCTTCATCAATTCTTTTATTATAATTCGTTAGTCAAGAGAAGAGGAACTGTTTCTTCAATGCCTTCCAGCCACCCTGCAAACCATCCAACGGCCAAGTCTACCTACCAATCCAATTCCATCGCCATCAAAGAAGTTGTCACCAAGGCTTCGTTCTTCTAAGACTTTTAGTAGTTTCCTGGCCTCTTCTCTTGCCTTCTCTTGCGCTTCTCCAACATCAACGAGAAATGCCATGAAAGTTGGGCTCTACATGTCATAGCACATCTTTTTAAAGAAGGAAAGGTGTGTTTCTGAAGCTTCTAAATGCAAATTTCCATGGGTTCTGAATGAAAGCATATGCATGTATACTCTGTACTCAAATTGCTGAGAAATAAATAAAATAAACAAAAGAGATTTTTGAAACATAGGAGTATTCAAATAAATCATCACCTTGTCCTCACAAAACTGGCCCCAGAACCGTGCCACATGGCCTTCTCAGAAGGGTCTTGTGGAAGCAGGGATTGTGTGGCAATGCACAAGAACTGGGACCTTTTTGTGGACTGGACTATACTTGAAAAGCAAATCTCTCCTGTCGAGTACATCCTCTTCAATGTACTCATGCTTTACACCCATGATGCCTTGAAAAATCAAATTTTGTTCTTGATGGTCTAAGTGAGAAATCATACCAGAAAAAATGTTTATTTGTTGTTATCAAGTTCTGTTCTCTCTCGTTCGGATCCCATGCATATCAAATTGAAGCTGGTTAGATGAGCAGAAGAAGCTGGCTGGCATCTCCTCTGAATCTCCTCTGACATTGTACTATGTCAGATGGTTTTGGGATTGAAGCATGCTTTAAGAAATCAGTTCTTCTGCGCTAAGATGTGGGCATGAATTACACCTTGACAGCATAATGACTTCATATTTAGGATTGGTTTTGCCTTGCAAAAGTAACCTTATAGGTTTGGAAACTTGTAATGTAATATATGAGTTTGTGTGTTTGTGGCAAACCAAAAGGACAATCTGTTCTTTGCAGAGACAATTAAGTGCACTATTTGAAAGCTCTCCAAACTTGTATTGTTCTGATTATATTGAAATTTTCTCCTCTTTGCTGATGGATGTAGACATGGTCGAATTGTTAAAGAATAATATAAATCATATTATGAGACCTCATCTAATAGTTTAAATTTTTAGATGAGATAGTTCCTTAACATGGTATCAGAGTCTAGTTGATTCAGCAGTCACGATTCGAATCTTACTATCCTCATTCTATTTGATAAAAATCAAGCACAAGATATTGTGGGCATGTGTGCAAGTTTCAAGCCCAAATGATTTTTACTTGAGAGTGTATGTTAGAGAATAATATAAATCATATTCTGGGACCTCACTTAACAGCTTAAGCTTTTAGGTGAGATAGTTCCTTAACATCACGTGCGACTGTTTCCTTTCTATCTGCTGTGATGTTCTTTCTATATGTGTGATCCTTAACATTCTGTTTTTCCTTTACTTGTATATAGAAGTCAGGATGATGATTGCTTTGTAAGTCTTAATTTTCCGAGTACATTCTGTCCTGCAGGTATTTGTCTCTACGTTTGGATGGCCGTGTCCATGGAAGTGGTGCTGGTTATTGTACATTTCCTTACGGTAACAAGAGAGTGATTGATTGTTGTTCCTCAAAGAAAACAAAATTTAGTAACAGGGGATGAACACGATCACCTTAATCTAGAAAATGCTCTGTACTATCCTCTTCCTTTCTTTTCGTTTTTCTCTCAGTAAATCCCCCGTCACAAGTCATCACTGTTACTGACTTGGAATGACTTTTGGGTGCTGATTCAGGCAATCAGAATCAAAGATAGATAATATCTCAGGATGCCATTGTGGATGCAAACACGCAAAATGATCTGTCGAATATAAAAACAGTCGTAAATCTGACATTATATAGTATTCCCAGTTCAACAGGGAGTAGGCTAGTAGCAGCTAACTGATGTCTAGAACGTACTCAAATTAGACCTAGAAGATCCTGTTTTTCAATTTTATTATTTTTCCATGTTAATTTTTCAGCCACTATGTAAAAAAGGGTTGTAACTTGGTGCGTGAGAGACCCTAATGCAATTAACTCTTCATTTGCGATGCATCAGAAACTAATTTGTTCTTTGGGTTCCACAAGTTGATTCTGACAGTACATCTGAAAGGGTTTTCATTTCACATATTAGAGCATACATTTTCATATTGACTCGCTGCCCAACAACTTGTAAAAAGCTTCATCACTTCGACCAATAAATTTGAAGCGATGGCATCGGTGCCTGCATAAGCTTAAGAATTTTTTGCATTTCTGGATTCTGGTTTTCATCCCTGCACATGAACATTGCATTGACATAACAGAGATAAACACAGAATCTAAAAGCACTACTACAAGTCTACCAGCTTTTCTGACACATATCCCATAATTGATTTAGTTTCTTCCTATGATGATTTATGAATGATTACGAGGCCTTGTTTCCTTCAAGAAGCATCACGGATTGTGTGTTATGAAGCAGCTTGCTGGCTCAAATTTCCACTTTTTATCAGCTGTACCATACAATTTAACCAGATTTGTAGAATTATAAACTCTACCCTCTTTTGGAAAAGCAGGATAGAGATTGTGCCTCCATTGTGGTCAGAAACTCAGTACAAATTGCAGCCAGTTGATGCAACTTAAGGGCTAGCGTTTAATGGCTTTCTGAATTTGATTTAGGAAGCAGCAATTGAGATATAACAAACAAGAAAGAATAGAGAATCACAGAGGCGGAGTATGATACACATTCATGACACATACAAAGCTTAAAGGTAGAGAGTAGGATAGTAAATAAGAAAACCAAAACTACAATACACAAACATCCCACTCATTTTACTTCTTCGATTTCATCCAAGGCATAGTTGTTTGTAGATACATTTGCGTAATTAACCTTGTTGAATCGAACCACCACCGGGTAGCGGCTCCTGGGGTCCTGTCCGTTCCACATCCATAGTAAATAACCATGACAAAAAAGAAATTAGATAAAACAAAGGTCAGGAAGGAGAGAGATGGTATTACCTGATCAACAGCTACTACGGATCCAACGCCATTGAACCAGTAGGATTCCCTCCTCAGTATCTTCACCTGTAGTGTGGCTGGATCAGAATTGCTACTACTGTTTTTACTTACAGCTAGCTGTTTGCTTGTCACATCTAAGTACGAATTTAATCAATGGGAAGGGAATTAAAAACCCCATTTAAAATCTTAGATGATCAAGACCAAAAGCATGGTTATTTTCAGTGGAGGTAGCCCATGAGACTGAACTCATTCTAGCAGTCCACGATTTGATTTACTTTGTTAATGAAACTTCTTTATAATGCTACCACCACTATAATTTTGGTATTTTTTCAAGGGAATAAGAGAAAAACAGTTGCTTGGAGTTCAACTGACACTAGTGTTTTGCGGCTTTCTGAATTTGATTTCAGCAGCAGCAATTGAGATATAACAGGGAAGAATAGAGAGGATCCTGGTTCCCGGATACCTCGACAAATATTTCTACTATCAGAAGTACAGGAAGTAGAAACGTTCGATAACTGACCTTGGTTCCTCTCTTGGGCCCAATTGGTGGTGGCTTAGGTTTTGGAGCTTCAGCCACAGCTGGTTCTGTGGTGGCAGCAGGTGGCGATGCACCCTCTTCAGCTGACCTTACGACAAGCCTCGAATAGTTTTTGTAGTTGTTGCTGTTCTTTGAAGAGAAAAACAACATGGCGGGCTTGGAAGTTGAGTTTGTATTGGTTGCAACATTTGGTGTCAAAGCAAACCCTGAAGCAGCCGATGCCATGTTGCAGCTAGCCATGTTGTCTGTGTGTCTCTCTCTTTTTCTGATGATAGATGAAGTGTGGCAACCAAATACTCTGGTTAAGCAGGAGACAGAGAAGTGGAGATTGAGAGGCTTGGAATTAATGAGGTGAATTTCTTGTTTTTTCGGACAGAATTATCTCATCTTTGGAGCTAATTTCAATCTTTTCCTCCAGTACGATGCTGCCACTTGGGCACCCTATCCCATCCCTGTGGATAATGTGATTACATGTCTTCCTTTCTGTAACTCGGACGATGGGCTCCTTGAGTAGCCGATCCACTCGGGCCCCTTTCCTAGTCCATCTTATAGCTGGAAAATGAATTTCTGAAGAGAATAAAACATGACATTTGTAATTCGGTTCCATTAGATTCTTATCCGGTTTGAAAATAAATCTTATAAAAACTTAACTGATTTTCCTTTTTCTTTGAATTTAAAAACGATTTTGATAAAAAAAAAATGAAATTATAATTTTTTTCAAGTTAGATTTATGAAAAAACTTCTTCATTATAAAATATATATATATATATATATATATTCTTAATATTACTATTATTAACATAATTATAACAACTGAAATGATTGGAGAAAAAGAGATAAAAATATTAAATAATAATATAAATTATATTGTGGAGTCTCATCTAATAAGTTAAGTTCTTAGATGAGATAATTAATTAATAGGAAGAGCTAAAAGTATCGGTATGTTTTTTTCTAAGTTAATTGAAGGCTATGAATCAGGGTTTCGTTGGGGATGCAAAACATGAGATCAGAAGGTCATGTTATTAGGTTCATTTCATTGCATTGACAAAACATGAGATCAGATTTGGGATTACATTGCCAGATATATAAGTTTTCAATTAATCATGTCGATAATATATTGGAGAGCATGCATTAATCTTTTCAGAGGTGTTTAACACTGTATTTTAAAAGTGTTTTTGAAAAAAAAAATTATTTTATTTTTTAAAAATAGTATTTTTAAATTAATTTGATATGTTCTTATTAAAAATAATTTAAAAAATATTATTTTAAAATATTTTTATATAAAAAATATTTTTAAAAATAACTAAAACTATACATAACTTAAACCAAGTGTATCCTACTCACTCACGTGGACGGGGCACAATCTCGAAGGTTTAAGCATCATTTTTGGCTTGAGTGTTCTGTTGCCGAGGATACGACATTTTGTTTTCCTTTTTAATAATGATCATAAGACTTTCATTGTTATTGGTTTTATAAGTTGGAAAAGGGTCCGTGCAAAAAAAAAATATTTTTTTTATTAATATAGATATCCAAATTAGTTTAAACAAAAATCTCAAAGTTAACAACAATAAAGTCTTTATTGATCATCACATTAACAATTACAAGGCTCGAATGAGACCAGAAGAGAAACAATTTTTTTAATCTCAAGTTTTTATCACTAAATCATCTATTAGATAGATAGTTAGAATATATATTTTTAAATTGTTTTGATATCAAATTTTTTTATTAAAAAATGAAAGGTATTAATTAAACTTCCCGGCCGGGTACTGTAATTAATGAAACACTAGTGCTTTAATTTGCAACCTGTATAAACACCTATCGTAATTAATGGAACACTTTGTGCTTTGATTTGCAACCTGTCTGCCTCATAAACCTCTCTTTCCTCTTGCCAGAAGTAAACCACTATTCCATCATCAATGAGCTCGCCAGCAATCCCAAGGAATCTCTTGCTATGGCTACGTACAGGTGCCTTTCTACTCACTCCACTGTCAACAGCAGCTCCAGCTAACTAATTCTATCAGCACCACGATCCCTGAAACGACAGGGTCAATCTCAAATCAGATCTACGTGAAGGAATTTTTTATTTTTTATTTTTATCTGTGACAATCTATTTTTTACAGCAATGTCATTTGATTCTTAAAAAATTATACAATTTTTAAAATCTAGAGAAACCATTCAGATATGGAAAATATAGTTACAGAATTTACTTGAGATTTACTCAAATCATTAAATAAAAATAGATTTTTTTTTTGTTAGTATTAGCACATTAAAATCATATAAAAATAATATTTAAATATAATTTGAAAACTCACTTAGTTATAATCTCAAGTACAAAAACAAATGATGCCTTCGAACATGGTTTCGCGAGGAGACAAATAGTTATGATGCTAAATAAAATATTAAAAAAATCTCATATAATTATAAAATTACGATTATGTTTTATTGTTATTTTCTTGGGAAGAAACAAGAAAACGATCTTTTGAGAGAAAAAAACATATATGGGCAACATAGGGGCAATTATTGGAGCAACCTTTTGCTTGCTACGTTCCAAATTTTGGATGACTATAAGATACGCAATTTGCAAAACTGACTTTACTCAAAGAATTATTTATAATAAAGCCTTTTCGTCTTTCCATGATTATAAAATATTTGAATAATGCTATAAACACTAATCTCGTCTGCAAATTTCTCGACGAGACTATTTCTAATGTCATGTGTGATATCACTTGTCGTACTAGCTACTTCACTCATGTTCATCGTGAAATTAAATTTAAAAACTTGGATTCATATAGTAGCTTGAGGCTCGAATGGTTTATTTCCCTGTGATTTTAAATTTGAGTTGTGTAAATGTTATATGATAATCATTGAAGATTTATATATTTATTAACTTTAAAATTTATTAAATTAATCAAAATATATGCAAGCTGGTACGAACAACTATATTAATAAAAAATAAATAAATACTTGGCCATTTGGTAAATGTCAAGACTTCAATCCTCTAGTGAAGAGCAATCTCATGTTGAATTTGTTCGGTTGATGACACGAGTGATGTTAGAGGAGAAACACAATGGGAATTAAATGTCAAAAAAATGTGATGAAATAATTTTTTTAATATATATACAAGTGATTAAATTATGATGGGATCTATTTGTAGTTTATAGTTCCCATTAATCTAATAATCTGTGTATTTTTTAAGAAAAAAATTAATATATTTTAATAAAATGTGTTGTAATACTCTATTAATTATATCCAATTACGTTTTATACGAAGGAGAGATTTTGCCCTCTCTTTTTTCTATTTAACATTCTAACCAAAAAAAAAAAAATGTCAAGTTATTGTAATTCCACGTCCTATACTGTGAGTTCACGAGTCAACTGAGCTATTTGATAAAAAAAAAATTAAAAATCAATTAGGTTACGTCCATGAACAGAATTGCAAGTCATTGTCATTAGCATACGCGTACTCAAGTAAGATTTTGTCGTAGATTATATATATATATATATATATATATATATATATTGCTGGGTCAAATAATAGGAACGTTACATTTGTCTTATAGTCTCTCTCCTGTGGTCATTTCATTTGAGAATCTCCTCTTTTGAAAAATTGGGTTCACAAGGGCCATAGTTGATTTGAAGGTAACCAACACTTTTTTTCCCTTTTCTTTTTTTTTTTCGACAACATCCACTCAATTACCATGATTCTTGAAATCAACGAATAGAAAAGGGTTTAATTATAGCAAATACATATGGATTGTTATAATGAAATTATTCTATATTTTATAATGAAATTATATTTATGGGATTTTTATTGCCTCGAATTATTATTTGAAAATATTATTGGTCAATGCTCTCATAATGATAAATATTTTTTAAAGTTTTTGAGACAAGTACATATTATGTTTTTTTTATATATAAAAAAGTAATTTATCTCATAATCTAGGGTATGAGAGATATCTAAGACTAATATGTAGATGCTTGTAAAATGATATGTACATTAAGCTAACTCGAATAAAAATTTCATATAGAGATGTCACTTTTATCTATGAGCAAACTCACATGAAGATCATGTAATAGGTCTTTGGACTTGAGATCATTGAGTTCATATTATATGGAGAATAATATATTTTGATTATTTTACATGTTGTCTTGGTAAAGGTAATAAACAAACAAACATTTGATATAACATAAACTATATAAAAAGTATTTAATTGATAAAGAGAATATTCATCACCCTAAATGAATTATGAAAGGTGTTTTCTATGTTCTCGAATAATATTAATTGTTAAATCCTCACGCAACAAGTTGTTGCCTTCAAAAACTACGTGAGATCTAATTTTAGAAGCACCAATTGAAGGTGTAATCGAAAGGGAAGACATTTTTTGGATAAATTAGGTGTTAATTAAAAAAAATTAAGGTTTGGGGACCAAAGTTTCTACTTGGATTTTTTTTCTCCCTCTCTCTGTCTTTTTTCATGAAAAAGCTGTGGGGTAAGCTGAATGGTTGAGATCATGGGTTGCCCAATTCATCATCTGCATTAATTTTGGGAAAGTGAGATTTTCTTTTCTATTTCATAACATAATCACCATTGTTTTTTAAAATGATTTTCATTCAGAAATATATTAAAATAATATTTTTTATTTTTAAAAATTATTTTTAATATCAATACATAAAAAATAATCTAAAAATATAAAAAAAATATTTTTTTTTCAAAAATATTTTTAAAATACAGTGTAAACAAACACCTCTTTGTAAATGTCATAATAGTAGTGGGTGGTGGTAGGTTTCGAGCTAGTCATCTCCCCTACCATCTCTAAATGCCCAGATATCCCTCCTCTCAATTTATATGGTTACTGTCATTATCACCACTTAAATTCATCGACCAGGATTTCTAGCATGGTGGTCACCCCTGTAGGCCGCAATTCTTCACCATGCAAGAGTTATTGGCTCAGCTAGACGGTCGATTCAGTGACTTTTTTTATAATAAAGTTTTGAAATAATATTGTTTTGAGCTTTATAAAAAAATAAAAATAGGATAGTCTGCTTGACTTCTAATCTCGGTTCTTGTATCGAATCAAATTTTATAATTATGATTCTATTAGTTTTTTTAAATTTTAATTAGATTTTAAAGCAGGATACCATTAGATGGAGAGATGGAATGTTTCGTGATATTAAACTTAGTCTTGTCTTACTCCTTTATCGATGCATCTTGCTGAATGTATATGGACAAGGAGTGAAGCCAGTAATTCTAAACATAATTAATAAAAAAGCTAAATTATATTTTTTTATCTTAATTCGTAAAGATCTAGTTGTGCAATAATTTCTCAATATAATATATGAAAAGAGTAATCTATGTATTAGGAATAATCGTTTATAAAAATAGATATAAAAATATGCTTAAATCATCTCAATCCATATAAAAAACACACACACACACAAAAAAAATACTAAAATAAGTTATTGTGAAAGAATTTTTTTTAAAAAAACTATTGAAAGATGGGGTGTTAATGACATTAAACTTAGTCATATCTTACTTCTGCATTGATGTTCATTGATGAGTGTATATGGGTAAAGAGTGAAGTAAATAAAACCTATATATAAATATATAAAAATTACTAATATCTTGTTTGTCATTGCATTTCAAAAAATATTTTTTGAAAAAAAATATTTATTTTTACTTTAAAATTTACTAGGTTGTTTGATAATCCAATCAGGCCACGTCTATTTTTTTTTATCTCTTTTTCTTTCATGTTTTTTTTTTTTATCAAATTTATTATTATTATTATTATTTTATTATTTATAGCAAATGAGCCAATCCTACCATAGGTGGCAACCTGTAAATTATTGACGTGGCCCCATAAATTAATGTTCAACTAACCTAAAGTTTATTATAAAATCCAACTATTGGAACCATTATACTTAGTTGAATTTGTTAACACAATTGCATATTATTTATACATGGAGAAGAGCATCCTTTTTCGTCCTCGTCCTCGTCCTCGTCCTCGCCAGATGGAAAAGAAAAATAGAGAATCTCATCCTCTTGTAACCCTAGCATTGAAACTATAAACCCACGAGTTTAAATATTTGTTTATGCATGGCAATTAAGAGCTTGTCCTGTCTATTTTCATTATTAAATAATTATTATGACTACACGTATTTATTTATTTATTTATTTTCCCAGTATAAGAAATGCCCTCCGGGCCGTGACAGCGGGGAACAGGGCAGGTGGGGGGACGTTGTGGAAAAATTCCAGTGAGATTCAACGCTGTGCAGCGCTTAATTACGTGTACTGCATATCATCATCTCTATTAAAATGAATTTAATAAAACAGAAATTACACCCTGCTTGAAAGATTTCAATCGATAAAGCCGACTATTAAGATGTTGTTTCTGTTGAAATGTTTCTTTATTTAAAAAATTAATATTTAAACACCAACACGTATACATGATATAAGAATATACAATAAAATTCTTATTTTTTCCATGATTTTATGATCTCACATTCTACATCAAGTTTTGCCTTTAGATGTTCATTTAGTTATAAAATAATATAAATTATATCTCAAGACTCCACCTAACAGTTTTAGATTTTTTTTATACGAAATGATTTTTTGACATAGTATCAGAGTCTTGTTGACCCAACGTTCACGAAGTTCACTATTTTCATTTTATTTAATAAAAATCAATTACAAGCTTTAACTTAAAAAAAACAATATAAATTATATCTCGTAAACTCACTTATCCGCTTAAACTTATTATAGTAATTCCATAACCGAAAAATCAACAAGGAAAATAAATACACGTTCTTGATCATCAGATCAGGCCCTCGGAAACATGGCACTTATTAATTAGTTTGGGATGGGACCCAGAAAAAAAGAAAAAAAAAAGAAGAAGATCAGCTCCCCTGTGGACATTAATGGAATAGATATTAATTCAATTCAATGGAGTTGGCCAAGAAATAAAAGAAAATCCTAACCCAAATCTAGAGAATGAATGTTCACCATAAATTACATGTTCTGAATAAATGTGGTGTGTATAAAAATACATCACAAGGGCTCCGTTTTGTATTATAGTGCGGTGCAATAATAAGAGCTGCTGACCATAATTTTTTTTTTTAAAATTATAATTATAAAAACTACCACGATACTTAAATAATGTGTTTAATGTTGTAATGCAAGTGTTTTTTTTATTTTTAAATATATATAATTAAATATTTTCTTAATATTAAACGTTGTTGGCTCCCTTCCTGTCATGTCATCATGTCAAGAACAAGAAATGAGGGGGCATGCAAGAGCCAAATTTTGAATGCGAGAGGCTCTTATGGTCACAGAGCTCAATCATGGAATCGTTTTATTTTATTTTATTTTTAATTATTTTTGCAGGCAAGGCAGTGAATGCACTCATATCCTCCATGTTTTCACCTCTCAGTAATGTTTTTACCGTTGCATCTTATCCTTTAGTGTCGCCCAAATCATTGCTAGCATTACATGAACGTGGTGGGATATTATTGTAACTACTGTTGAATTTGAATTGTAAATATTACGTCCTTGCATTTGTTTAGGGTTTAATTTTATATAGATTTGTCCTCCTAAAATATGCCTGGTTCTAATGTTTTCCTAATTTCTTGAAAATTTCTCAAATTAAGTAGCGTGTGTGTGTATATATATATACATATATGTTAGATTTGATCCAATGTGCTTGTGTTGTAGAGATGATAAATAGAAAATAAAAAACTGTTATTCAACCATAGAGGAAGTTGATTTTAAAAAACTAGGCTGACTTGGTCTCAGTTTGAAAATATAATTAAAATTATTTTTTATTCAAAAATATAATAAAATAATATATTTTTTTAAAAATTATTTTTAATACTAGAATATCAAGATGGTTTAAAAACATTAATTTTTTTAATTTAAAATAAAAAATTCAAAAATATTTTTGAAACGCAATGTCAAACACCCATAGATAGATTAACACCCAAAACTTAATTAATATTTTTAAAAACGATATTGCGTTTAATTTTTATTTGAATTTTTTGGATACAAAAATAATATTTTTGCACACATCTTTTTTAAAATGATATAGCGTTTAATTTTTATTCGAATTTTTTGGATACAAAAATAGACTAAGTCAACTTGCTAATTTAAGAATCTGTCATCATGTCAATTTTATAACTATATTGAGAGATTTAAGTTTGGATAGATTGATCCTAGGAAATTTTTCATAAGAAAACTCTTGAGAATTTTTTCAAAAAAAAAGAGTAAATGGATTAGATTTGACCAATTTATGCTGCATCCTGAAGATGATAAGTAGAAAGGAAAAACCTATTGCTCTAGAGATTATTGAAAAACGAAGAAGCTAAGGATTGACAATAATTAATAAATAATATACTCTTTTTTTTTCTGTTCCATGATCGAATTTTATAGATAAAGAGCAATTTCTCTATCTCTTCTGGTATAATTTCATTTCGTTCAAGCATTTTTAATTAACATGTATAATATATTTATTAATGTATTAATTACTATATTAAATGTTTTTTTTTAATTGTAAAATCGATTGCAAACCAAACTCGTAATCGAAACACGTAAATAAATCAGAATTAAGAAAACCAGTTTCAAGTCCGACACTTCCTCCCTTCCTCCTTACTTCCTCCTAGTCGGTGAACAAAAAAAACAAAACACCACACTCTCTTTCTTCTCTTTGCTAAGATCACACGCTGTGCCTGTCTGTGACATCATCCTTGCTCTACAGCGCGAATCTCCGGTCACATTCCACCGGGATGTCAGATTCCGGATGCCAGGTCTCTACTTCGTCTCTCTCTGAAGAACACTTCTTTCTATATTGTGTCAGCTGCTGCGCTTTTAGAGCACACAATCACTTTTTCCCGTTCTTTACCCCTCTACTATGTCCTCCCTTTCTTCGATCTCTCCTTTTCTTTTAATTCCCTCTGTAATGGCTGCAAAGGATGGACTCTTTAAAAAAATGCAGCATTTTTTGGAAGTTGATTAGCTTTAAAAATTACACCTTTTCTATATTTTTATTGAATTTCAAATTTCTTGTCTGAATTGGGTTCTTGATTACTTTTTACCAAACAAAAATGGGTTTTGTTTTGTTTTTGTTACTGACGGGAGAAATTGACAGAACATGGGAAGAGGGAATATTGTTTGCAGTAAAAGAGGGTTGTCTTTTTGGTTTGCTTTTCTCTTAAATCAAGGTAGCTTCTTTGTTTTGATTCATTTGGATTGTTTTACTTTCTCAACAAGCGGTTTCTTTTATCGATTTACTTGATTCCTGGGCCCATTTTCTATTCTTTCACTGCAAAATCCAAATCAGTTGTGGTATCTTCTGAGCTCTCATACTTTTGCAGAAAGAGGGATAAGAGGGGGAAGGGTAGGTAGTAGTGAGTTAAAGTTTTGATAAACATGGATGTCATTTGATTCTTGACTGATCCAATTCTGCAGAGGGTTTTGCCTGATTGGAGAAGCTACTTTCTTCTTTCGTATGTAATTTTCATTTCATGTCTTTCCGATGCAATCATTGATCCCACTTTTGTTTTTCCCATTTAATTTGTCAATGCAGTCATTTTAGCAGCATGTCGTTTCTCTCTGCGCTTTTTTGTATCTCTGAACAGATGTCTTGCTTTAGAGTTGGAGTTTCTGTTTTTTCACGAGGTGTTAAACTGACAATTGATCTGATGAATTGTGTTTTATAGTAGGTGCTGAGATGAACGCGATGCAGTACAGAAAGGATCAGAATATAGAGAAACCGTATCCAGGATGCTTGGGCAGGATGGTGAATCTTTTTGATTTAAGCAATGGGGTCGCTGGAAATAGGCTGCTCACAGATAAGCCACATAATGATGGTGATTATTTTGTCCAAATTGTTATTTCTTAGTTGAGATTCTCGTTTTCGCGACAAGCAGCTGTTGCTTGGCTTTAGTAGGAGTTGATTTTAAGTTTTTTAACTCCTTCGCAATTTGCTGATTCAAACAGCTTCAGTCATCTGTTGTTACGGTTTTGCTATTCAGGGTGTTTGAGCAATATAAATGAGTCATCTAGCATGTTTCCATCTGTTGTTGTCTGCTTTTGTGGGCATTCTGTCTTTTCCACTCATCACAGAATTTCAATTTGCCTGTTTTGGTTTTCTTAACTTGGTTCGGAGCTCTTCTTACATGCACCACTGGAACACATTATCTTTCTGGCCTGGGCTGGATCTGAATGACCTGTTTTATTCCACGTAGGAGCAGATCCTTCCTTTCTTGTCCTGTGCAGGAATAATGGTGGCTGTTTATCTTTTGTTGGCAGTGCATCTTGCATTATATTATATCAAACCAACTGCTGCTGACATGAAGATAGTGGTTTGGCAGGTTCTTCAATCTCAAGGAGTCAATCAGATGTGGCAAGGATGTTGAGTGTACCCTACGGTGATCGGGTTGAGGATAAAATGGTAAACTATTGGAAATTGTTTATTTGTAATACTGACCATAGTCCAGTGAAGGGAGAGATTCTTTGCAGAACCTGTCTACACTATAGGATAATAAAATATAGTGCACTGATCTATGTATGGTCTGCAGATTGTATCCGAGTTGAGGAGAAGCTCCACGAATAAGAAAGCAAATGGAACACCTATGAAGACACTCATTGCCCAAGAAATGTCCAAAGAAGTGGAATCGAAGCATAATCCACCCAATTTGGTTGCCAAGTTGATGGGACTTGATACCTTCCCTCATCAGCAGCCTATTGCAGCTGCAGCACAAAGAAGCCACTCTAGAGGTCATTCGAGGCGTTCTTTAAGTCATTCTGGGATATTTGTGGAGTCTTGGGATGAAGATCATAGTTGTTTGGACAAGCAGATGCCTAGTGAAGGTCGCCCATGCTATGAGCAAAGTGAATGCAAAGATGTCTATGAAATCTGGCAGCAATCCCAAAAGACAACTGTGAGGGACAATTCACCTCAAAAAGGAAATCACAATGAAAATGTTAATACAAAAAAGATGGCTCTTGTTCGCCAGAAGTTCTTGGAAGCAAAACGTCTGTCAACAGATGAAAAAGGCCGCCAGTCCAAGGAATTCCAAGATGCACTAGAAGTGTTAAGTTCCAATAAAGATTTGTTCCTCATGTTTCTGCAGGAGCCAAATTCATTGTTCTCTCAACATCTGCATGACATGCAATCTATGCCTCCATCTCCTGAGACAAAGCACATCACTGTTCTTAGGCCTTCTAAGGTGGTTGACAATGAAAGATTTGCAGGATCAGGGAAGAAGAGTGATAAACCTACAAAGAAACCAGCACATACTGGACAAGCTACTGGGTGGGAAAAAAGCAATCTAGGATATTCTCCTGCCTTTTCCAGTGAGAAGATTGTTGAATATCCTCCTGCTCAACCGACTCGAATAGTAGTATTGAAACCTAGCCCTGGGAAGATCCATGACATCAAGGCTCTGGTATCACCACCCTCATCACCACCAAGAATGTTAAGTCGTGAAGATTTTTATGATGAACCTGAAGATGTTGAGGCTCAGGAACCGAGAGAGGTGGCAAAGGTGATCACTCGGAACATGCATGAAAACCTGATGGGCCACCGGAGGGATGAAACTCTTCTTTCCTCTGTGTATTCCAATGGGTATACTGGCGATGACAGTTCATTTAACAAATCAGTAAATGACTATGCGGTGGAAAATCTAAGTGATACGGAAATCATGTCACCGACTTCTAGACATTCATGGGATTACATCAATAGGTTTGATAGTCCCCTACTCCTCTTCCTCCTTCAGCCGTGCATCTTGTTCTCCAGAGTCATCTGTTTGCAGAGAAGCAAAGAAGCGACTTTCTGAAAGATGGGCCATGATGGCATCAAGCGGGAGATCTCTGGAGCAAAAAAATGCCCGAAGAAGCTCTAGCACTTTGGGGGAGATGCTTGCGCTTTCAGATACAAAAGAAATTTATGAGAGCCGCCGAAGAGGTTGGTATTAAGGAACAAGAACCAAGAGGATCTACCTCTTGCATCACTAATCATATAAATAAGGAAGAGGGCACGCCTGATTCTCCTACAACTCTTCTAAGGTCCAAGTCTTTGCCTGTCTCTACCACGGTGCATGGTGCTAGGCCCAATGTTGAAGTTTCATCCCCTGATACTGGCAAAACTGAATTTCCAAAGGATCTGACAAAGGCAAAGAGCATGAAATCTTCTCTAAAGGGGAAAGTTTCTAGTTTATTTTTCTCGAGGAACAAGAAACCAAGTAAAGATAAATCTGTTGCATGCCAATCTAAAGATGAATCTCAATCTGCCATCCCTGAAACCCCTGGTTTTCTAGTTCCTCTGACTGAAAAAGTTAGTGATGGTGCGGCTCAATGTGCTAATAGTTCTGGTCCTGAAAAGTGTTCATCTCATGGTTTACATGCGTCAGCATCCATACCTACCTATCCAGAATTTATCAGCATGGGAACAAAACAAGACTTTGTTTCTCATGAGGTAGTTCTTTCTTTCTTTCTGTCTTTTTGCTCTGTTTTTTGTTCTCTTTTAATCATGCATGCTGCTGCTGTTAGTAAATCAAAAGGTGTGTCTACAGTTAGTTTATGGAAACATGATCGAGAGACATGAAAACTGTATGTCCTAACAACCATTGTCAAATCCCAGTCTGTACTTCCTACCTCCTATAGTTTGTTAATTAATTGCTGTGGGGTTGGACAGTACAAGTCAAATCATCATTTGGGCAGTACAAGTCAAATCATCATTTGGGCTAGGAAAATGAGTTTGGGTTGGTGCCCAATGCATCAATTTTGATGATGTTTAAATGAAACAGTACAAGTCATACATTTTGTACTTTTCCCTTTGCAGTATGGAACACCTTCGTTTTTTACATGATCCTATTTTAAGCAATGCAGCAATGTCATAACACTATCTGATATTCATATTAAAACTTTTTGCAGGGAGGGCTATCTGTAGCAAAGCCTGTGGTGCCTGGAAACATGAATGAGAATCAGGATCAGCCAAGTCCAATCTCAGTTTTAGAACCCCCATTTGAAGAGGATGACAACACAATTCCTGTGGTTTCTAGCTTGATACAGAAGCCAGATTATAGGGGTAAATATCCTATTTTAGGATCTTTTGAGATATTTCCTGTACTCTTCTCAAGTTCCCAGTCAGATCATATGATTTTTTTTCTTTAATGCAGGAATAGAAGTGCCTCATAAGTCTAATTTGATTGGTAAATCACCACCTATAGAATCAGTAGCTCGAACCCTATCATGGGATAATTCATGTGCAGAGACAGCCAGTTCCTATCCACTAAAACCCTCTCCCACTCCGGTCTCCTCGGGTGCCGAGGAAGATGAAAAGAACTGGTTTTCCTTTGTCCAAACTCTACTAACAGCAGCTGGCCTTGATCACGAAATGCAACTAGATTCATTTTTTTCCAGATGGCATTCACCTGAAAGCCCATTAGACCCATCATTGAGAGACAGATACGCAAATCCAAACGACAAGTTGCATTTGCACGAGGCAAAGCGAAGGCAGAGACGATCAAATTTGAAACTTGTGTTTGACTGTGTGAATGCAGCGCTCGTTGAGATCACAGGTCATGGATCAGACAGGAGCAAGGGGGCTTTGACATGTAGTGGGGTACAAAACAGGTTGGTAGAGGGTGCACAACCCATGGTAGCTGAGTACGTGTGGGCTCAGGTGAAAGAATGGTTTTGTAGTGATGTGAGATGTACTTCTGTGGATGGTGGTGGGGACAGCAACAGCCTGGTGGTGGAGATGGTGGTGAGGAAGGAGGTGGTAAGCAAAGGGTGGTTAGATAAGATGAGAGTGGAGTTAGATACTTTGCGAAACGAGATAGAAGGGAAGTTGCTGGATGAGCTTGTTGAGGAGACTGTCATTGATTTATTTCACTGGTAGGATGTGATGAGGCTTTTTAACTCTTTTTTCCCTATTTATTGCAACTCTTCAAGCTATCTATTTGTGTAATTGAATTTCAACAATGAGATCCCAGCCACCTTATTTTATTTGTTCAATACCTGTAAGTGCCTAAATTAGTAAATATGTGCTATTTGGCAAATGTGAGTTTCGCTTTTTGATAGCTGCTGATGGTCCATAGAAGATAAAACAAGCTGTGTTTACAGCCTTTCATGTTTTTTAGGAAGACTATAGTGCAGTAATAAAGGTGATCTGTGCAATCACTGAAATGCGTGTGATTCAACCGTTGATTCTGGGCGAGGAAAAAATATTTGAGCATCAAGGAGATCGACTCCATGTTGAAAGTGAGCTATTTTCTTCGACACTACTTTTTTATCATTCGACACTGATGCACCAGCGGGTCCTCCTTTGTAATACACTGCTTCATTTCAATTTGCTCCAGGTTTAGGACAATAACACACATCAATTAGCCGCGCAGATTTGAAATCATTGAAAGCTTCCTGAATTTTGCTTCTAGAAGATTTAACAACTGTTCATGAATACATAATCATATTTGTGTTTTAAAAGTATATTTGGCAAAAAAATGATTTTTTAAAAATGTTACTAATTTTAATGTGAAATTATAATAATATTTACAAATAAAAAAGTATTTTTAAAAGATGTCCTGCAACCCAATCTCACTTGCTCGATCAAGTCAGTTCATAACACCGATAATTTTTAAAGATAAAGATAAAGATAAAAGATAAAACGGGGGAGAATATTCCAGGATGGCTGTCACAAGCCAGTGTACTTGGAATCTACTATAAAATAAAGCCAATAGAAGAGTGTTTGGTGTTCCCATGACCTGCTACCTGTCTTGATTATTTTAATTTTAAAAAATAGCTACATATAGTTTCTAAATATAAAGGCAAAATTTAATATAGTTATTTATATATATATATATATATATAATTAAGATATTTTGAGACTATTATGGAGTGAAAATAACATAACAGACTAGGAAAACAAAACCTTTTTTTTAATCTGCGAGGGTAAAGATAGAGAAAAAAAATTGATGCCAAGACGCGAATATTTGTTCTGACAAAATTAATGAGCAGGTACAGATCACGTGACTTACAGCGGTTTCCATGGATAAAGTCGAAGAGTTAGGAGTATCTATGAGGGAGAGAGAGGAGATCTGCGGCTGTGATGAACACCCATGAGAGCCATAACTTGCGGAGCAGCAAAGAACACAGGAAATAGATGTTGACATGACGAAATCCACAGAGATTTCCAGTATCCCTTGGATCCACCAAAACACTTCTTTCACATGTCCGCTCAGCACACACTCCTAGGAGCATATTTTGTATTCCGCGCTTTCTGGTGGTTTTTATGTTACATTTGAAAAAAATAAATTTAAAAAAATAGCTGCTAATTATAGCTTTTCCATGAATTTCAGTAGAACTCATTAGTAATAGTTTTTGCTTTTATATGTTTTCCAAAAGTCTATTTAACTTGAAAAAACAACAAGTTTTTTTTATATAGTTTAGATATGTCATGTCAAAAACAAAAAACTATTTTCATGTAAAAAATACTTTTGGAGAGCACCATGCATCACAATACTAAAAACGTTTAAATATTTTTACAATTATGGTTGAGACGAAATGCAGTTTCAACCATATCCCATTACACTACCAAACAGAAGCAAACACAACACATTCGGGGTTCTACAAAGATGAGATGATCACAGTATAAACTAGAAAGGATAACATGGGTGTTTTTGACACATCGAATAAACACACAATGGATTACCTCGGCAAACGGTACGTGTACAACAATTAACAAAACATACATGAGGGCACTGGGAAGTGAGAACTTAAAATAGCAACACCAAATGAAAAGCTTTTACCTTACGAAGTATGTTTTCCCCAATCAGTACAGAACGACCATGCACACGAGCTTCTAAGGACCTATACATATCACAACTTCCTCCAGAAATGCTCAAGAAAAAAGACTAAAAGGCAATGATATGGACGTCAGTAAGAGGTGAGACAACGAATCTATACTTTGGTGTCCTTCCCAACTTGTGAGCGAGAAACTTATCTGATCTTCATTACTTGGATTTCATGCTCATTGACGCATTCTGGTTTAGGTTAGGTTTATCTCCAGTACTCAACCCATACTGCACCACAAAATGCATGTATGTCATCAGGAGTTCAATCAACAAACAGGTAGATTTTAGATATGTGAAGAAAGCTGACTAAGTTCAGCACGGAATGCATGCATGCCTTGAGATGTTCAATCAGCAAACAATGAAATTTAAATAAATGAGAAAAAATAAGTTAAATAGCTGTTTGTTTTACAAACATGAAGTGTGGATTTTGTTTCGACAGAAAACTTTATACAATTATTTAGCCAGTCTTCTCAACTTGAGAGCAAGAGCGAAATCAAGGCAATTAGTTTGCTAAAAAGTTTCATCAATCAAATGACACTACCCGCTTGGATTTCATGTTCAAGGTTGCATGCTGGCTTAGTGAAGTTTCAACCATCAGTACTTATTACCACTAGAAAGTTTCATTTTCAAATCTACTATCAGCAATTATTACTGCTACAACATTCATTTAACAATGCTACAGCTCCCAGTTTCGATGGTTATAAAATGCAGCTGATTTACAAAGTCATCAACAAGGAAACTGTTATTAGTTGTTGCAAATCTTAGCAAATGCTGGAGTAAAATTGTGATAACACATCGGCCAAGCATCACGCAAACCACCTCCTTTTCACTTAAAGCATATATATGTCAGTCAACCAGATTAAAATAAGTAACAGAAAGCCAAACGTGAGCTCTTAACTGTAGAATTTTCAATTTATGTGCAATGTGTCTAAATGAAAAATACCTTCTCTCTCATCCGTGAGGTCCAGATGTCTGTGTGAGTCCCTGGACTAAATGTTTGGCTTGCATGATTTAGGAGTGGCTCCCTTGTTCTACCTCTAACATTCTCAAAATCATCCTCTTCAAACTCATTTCTCCGAGTGGAAATCATAGCTCGCAGAATCATTGCTAGTAACAGAGCTAGCGCCTGGAAAAATACCACAGAGAGAATTAGAAAAAGCCATTGTGAAATCATTGATACTCCATGCCCATGGATCCTTGTAAAACATCAAGGAAATATATATAGAATCTTTATAAAAACAACTGCAAGTGAAAAGGCAGTTGTATTGTGAAAAAGAGTTGATATCTTCCTTTATAAGAAATAGATATCTAGAATAATGACATATAGTTTGACTTCAAAACTAATAGAGGTTGGCCTTCCTTCATTGGATCTCCTATAGCAATTAGAGTACACTTTCACATCCCTTGATGCAACAAAATAGTTGAGAAAAATCACAATAGAGAATATGATCATATTTCTAGCATCTCACTAATTTATTTACCAGCACAGAACATAATCAATTTTTCTTGTTCTTCCATTTAACTACCCTGATGAAATGAGTTTGCCTTAGCAGAGTGACCTAATTCTAGAAGCTGCTGTAAACTATTTGCTTGGCCTTTAGGCTTCAGGCTGCATGTTGAAGACTGATCCCCAGCCGTGGTCATTGAGGCATTCAGTGGATTCATCTTTTCTAAAAATGGCAGGACAAGAATATTCACTCAAGATGGACTCATGCTTTTGGTCCCTTGAGATAACTTCCTGACTATGAAGAGCCATTATATTTTATTGTCGTGAATTATAGTTTCACAAGCAACCCTCTATTGATATAGAATGCACAAGAATGAATGAAAAAGAACACACATACTGTTATTCTTCAGTAATTGACCCGATATACAATGCATAGGCACACGATATCTTCTCTTTCCTCTCTGGTTTCTTTAAAGCAAAGTCTGGGAAAACATTTCACTCGATTGGCCCTTCTCCGGTCAAAGATTTTCTTCCTTGTTAGGAGAAAGTAGGTCTCTAACAAATGTTTTACTCATTTATCTATGATGCACCAGTGGTAGGAATGAGCACCCATGATCAGGATAAGATTTCACAGTTTGACTCTGGATGTCTGGCACCATTAAAAGGGCATAACAATAGGATCTTATATGACTAATGAAGATTAAGATATATTCACCCTTCAGTAACTTGATGGATTCTAGGATGACATGCATTTCAATGGAAAATCCATGAACTATGCATAATTTCAAGAGTGGTTAATCCCATCAAATTCTAAGTGCACAGTTTACAGCTCCTTTGCTTCAGGTGACCAGTGTGGAAGGCAAAGAGCATCTCGGATTGAAATGACAGAAGCATGGAGGGCCTAATTGCAATAAATTTAGCAAAACAAAGATAAATCTCAATTGTCTAGAGAATAAAGATAGGTCACCATTGAATGGTTCATGTTCAGTGCAAACAAAAATGAAAGAGAGCCTGCCGCACTGCATCAAAATTCAGTCCTTGTGCACCTCATTATCCACTGATTTCATTTGAGTACTTTTCTCGTCTTCTTTATTTCAGTAAATTTTCACTTGCAATTTAAACAGATGATTAACTTGTTTCCACTGGGCACAAGGAAGAAGCAATCTTGATATTAGGATTATTTAGATATTTTTCAATATAATTGAGGGCAGGATGAGAAGATTTGTTTACCCAGTTTCCAGTGGAAGTAACTCATTTAACATATTTTCACAGCATCATTTGATCTTGATATACATGCATATGACTGGATCAAAGAAAGGATTTTCTTTATTGTGCATTAAACTTCTCGGACAAGCAAAGTTTGTTGTTATTTGTCAGTACAGCACCATATAAAACCCTACAACTCTCAGTGACTGCATCAATATCATTGACAAGAGGTCTAATTGAGTATCACATATCATAGTTTTTTTAAGTTGTGATTAAAGTTTTGAGAGCACAAAATTTGAAAGTCACAGACTAAAAATATATACATAGCAGGACCTGCATCTTTAATTTGCAAAACTCCACTACTAGATCATGATTGTGGAACTACCTAGTTTTTAAAGATGTGACAGATTACTCATTTATAAATCACTGTGGAGCATACCTGAATTATGAGCACTGTAATGCCAGCCCATTTACATATGTCAATATTTTCTTCAATGAAAATACGAAGGCTCTGCAGTTCTCTAGTTGGATCAAATGGAAGATCCTGTGACAGAGTAACCCGAAGGAGTTTTATGTTACATGTAGAAAGGAATGAAACTGCCAATCTGCAGCATTATCAAAAGAAAAATAAATTACCTTTTCCCATCGATGATCAATTGCAATGAATGCAACCAAAGCTGCTTCTAGCAGAATGAGTGCAATTTTGAGTATTGTGTACTGAAATTGATTAGGTTAAGATAAACAAGGGAGGGCAGACCTCAAATAAATGTTACAGGCTGCCAATTTAACTCATAAGAATAATGAAACTGTAAAAGCTTTTTACTGTCTGATCCTTTTACCAGTATAAGGAAAAAAAAGGGGAAATTATGTTCCTGTTCCTGTTAAGCTGAAGCAACTCAAAGTAATTACAGATCGTTTGTTAATGAAAATAAGTGGAAAAAAGCAAACAGAGCGCAGTATATATATGCCGGATACAAAGCAAAGGCAGCAGCCATTAATAGATTCAGCTGCGATACAACCGATGAACGTGATGCAACACAGTATAATGCCCACTCCCATAAAAGAGTAGATGAACCTGCCATAAAAATAGAGAAAGAATTAACACCCTCCATGCAGGTCCCTCAAATGCCAAACGTTTAGCCACAACAACCACAAACACACTCACGATTTCGCAGAATTAATGCAAAAAAATCATGCGTACCATCCCACACAATCTGAATCTGATAAAATCACTCACGATTCACGCACACAATATCAGTTAGAACAAAGCCCAGGTAAAATTTACAGCAGAGATCAATCTAACAAAAATTGAAAGCTACTATATGCAAGAAGGCATTGTATAACACAATGCTTAACGGGCCTCCCAAGGGACCAAGAAAAACAAAAAAAAAGGCATTAAATATCCTTCCCTTTATATTAATTACAGGAAATCACGCAATTCAAAACTCTAAGCATTAAAAATCCTTCCCTTTGTATTAATTACATAAAATCAAGCAATTCAAAACCCTAACCATTAAAAATCCTTCCCTTCATATTAACTACATAAAATCACGCAATTCAAAACCCTAAACCAAACCAATAAAATCACACACGAAAAAAACATTAAATCCAAAGCAATTACTTGTAAAATTAAGAAAGAAAATCGAGATTACCAAGGAGCCGGAAGCTGGAAGGAATTCAAGTCGAAGTCGAGTCCGTTTTCAAACCGAGGTGCCACATCGGAGAAGACAAGATCCCGAGTCGAGTGAGATTCAGAGCCGGGCAAAAGCAAGACAGAAGAAGAAGAAAAAGAAGAATCTGGAGAAGGAGCAGAAGGTGGAAAGACGGGGACTTTGTTATTCCATTGATCAAGCATCCAGAATGAGTAAATAATTATTGAAATTCCGACAAAAGCTTGAAGGAAATTCAAGAGTTTTAGGACGAAAGCTAATGATACATGGCAGCAATTGCGTTCCATTTTTTTCAAACCCTAACCCTCACGAGGATATGCTCGAGGCAGAGAGGTGGTGGTGAAAGCTTGTGGATTTTTGGAGAATCTGTTCCGTGGAAAAGTAAGTGTTTTTAAAAATTTATTGGGTAATTAAACTAGGAGCTTATTTTATTTTATTTTTCATGCGATGAGATATTTAAAATAAGGATAAAAAAACTTGATTAATATGTGTGTGTGTGATAAATTAAGCAACTATCATATGCTTGTTTCACACAACAAACCAGGAATTAAAAAAAAACACTATATTGATTCGTGTTAATTAATGAAATTGATGATCTGAGTAATAGACACGATAATAATAACCTTGAGTTAAATTAAAAAATTAAATTGAAATTTAATAAATAAATAAATTTCAAATAATTAAATCTAAAAAATATCGATTTAAAAAAAAAAAAAAAAAGAAGTTGGTGTCATTCTCCTAAATCAAGTTTAACCATTTATATTCACACAGAAATTAAATCTTATATAGATTTGGGTTCAATAAGAGAGTTTAATTTCCCTCTAATTTAATGCTCAAATATGAAATTCTAGAAAAATGTAGATTAAAAACATCTGTGAAATAAAACAAAGTTGCATTGAAAAAATATAAAGATCAAATCACAACAGAAAATAAAAGGGAGGATGAAGTTGTTTAGCTTCTAAAATTATTTAAAACAAATAAAAATAATGATGATCAAGGACAAATAAAAAAATTAAAGGGGGTGACACTAGAAAAAATATTGAAAAATAAAACTGAAAAAAAATAGTAGCTTAGATGAAAGAAATGATAAAACAATAAATTTGTATAAATCTTTTAAACTTGAGTTAATATATTCCCAACCAGAAAGGTTTTAGATTATGATTTAATTAAGAATCTCAATTTTCAACGAATTAAATATTTAAGGATTGAATAGTCAAAGAAACTATAAAAATTTGCTACAGAACAATAAAAAATGAGTATCAGATCATATAGAAAAAAAAATGAAAGTGGATGAAATCGAAAAAAAACTTTAATTCAACAAATTATTTAAAATATAATAAATGAAAATAACTGGAACCAAATCTAACACCAGAAAAAATGAAATATTATTTTTATATAATTTCACTTAAAAAACACTTTTGAAAAACAAAAGTTTTGCAATAATTTCTATATCAATGCTAGAATAATTAACTATAAAAAATATAAAGAACAAAGATACAGGGAAGTGAAGATCCAGGCTGGAATTGCTCTGCTGCAGCCCATTGAAATCCAAAAGTAGCAACCACGCGTGCAAGATTGTTAGAGAATTTGACGAGCTAACGTTGACTTTTCTCTTTCCTGATGGCTCCAATCATGACATTGAATTACTGTTCATGGCTCCTCGGCCACAATGTCTGCTGGGCCTGGTCTATGTCGTAATAGTTGAGTGCCCATGCATATGTTGTAAACTCTGTCCATGCACACTGGGCCTAATGGGCCTTGTAAGTGTCAAGTCAGTAAATAGATGAAAATATTATTTTTAAGATATTATTATTATATTTTTTTTTTTTTTTTGATATCCTTTCGGAACGGGGGAACCATATTATTATATTTGTTACAGTATCAAAACAATGTATTTTCTGGATATAACTAGGCTTTAAATTTATAGATAATAATTTTAATAAATTTATTAAGAGGTTCTGTTTTGTTTCTGATAAATATAAACAAAATCTTTGTAGAGAAACATTACAGAAAGAAGAAACTTATTTTATAATAGATCTTTGTCAGCATCAAATTGGTATATGTAAATAAAATAATACTCCTTCAATACAACGTGTACGTATATTTTAAAGGCACGACTCTACAAACCAGTGTGTTTATAGAGTTCAAAATATAACTTTTCATTCAAATTAATTGATAAGCGGGCAAGAGATGTCATTAATTAATTTCAAAATTTTAATTAACTAACTTAAATTAATGAATTCTAAAAATAATAATAAAAATAAATAAATAAGCATATTTGAATTATAGTTGGAGAACCTAGACCAACCTCATTTGATCTAAAGTTTGAACTAGTTTAGAATGAAAATAAATAAATAAAAACTTGGATGATCTAATAATAAAAACCTAGATCAGTTTAACTTGGTAATACTCAAATACTCAAAAAGGTATCTATTATTATTTTTTAATTATTTTTGTTAGACTGACCCTTACAACTATTAACACAAGTTTTTATCCCGAGTCAACTCCAAGTTACGCTTTGAATTCCCTTGGAACATTGCAATTATTATTACATCACTACTTAGCAATGCGTTTCTCATGTATTCTTGAGAGCCAGTTTAACTTTATATTAGATTTATCGATCACTGGTTTTCAAAAATTAATTATAAACCCTAAACCCTAAATATATAATTGGAATAATTAATGCACACCCCCACACGATTCTCCGCAACTGCTTGATATCAAGGAAGCTCAACTCCCCATCCATGGCCTCTCTAAGAAATTAAAGATTAGGCAATCGGACATTTAATGGGCAGGATCAGATCTGCCCGACTCGTAGCTCGACTCGTGATTCGGGCTATAAACCGCTTAATAAATAAATATATGTGTGCCCGACTCATGACTCGGGTTCTTCTTTCTTTCTGGTTTTTGGCTAGAAGTAACCAAGGTGAAGTGATGTCTGATAAAAAAAATGAAGGCCAGTGGTCCATAGAATTAAATTTTGGAGGTATTCAATGGCCGAGAAGGTAGATTTTGCCCGTCACAGCCACGAGCTAACTTGGTGTCGGCTTGTACTCTCCATTTTAATTTGACTCGTCATACACACAGTAGAGCCCAGCATAGTGATCAATCAAGATTAGATAGACTGGACACGAAATTTCAAAAAAAAAAAAAGTTTTCACATGTCAAATTATATTTCTAATAAATTTTTGTTAAGAACCCACCAAGGTCGAGAATTCTTCGGCCGAGAAGATGTTGTTTTTTAATATTCTTTTTATTTTTCCAATTATTTCGGGATTTATTTTTCTCTTTACCCTAAATTGATTTGCCTCTGATATGAACATACATGTAATTTATTTCGGAACACATTGTATATCATCAAACGTAGATTTTATGTATAGTTTAAGATTATATCATTGGTTTAAAAAACTCTAATTTTCTTTTTTTTATTAACATAAATGTCAAAATCAACTTGCGTATATCTCGATTGATCTCATAGACCCTGAATTAATAACTGTTAAAATTCAAGTGTATATTTCTTCAATCTTACTTTCTTTCATTTCTTTCTTTACAGTGCAGGAATATATATTTATAGAGACTACTCATATACTACAGAACAAAACACACACAAATATTTCCTAATACTAAGGGTCAAGATCAGTTATAACAAGCTCTGTTATAACTGTTTCATTCTCTCTTTACAATTGGATTTTAACAATAATTATGTAGACCTTTTATAATCATCATATTAATAATTACAGAGCTAGAACTTGAAAATAAAAGAAAAACAATCCATTTAATTTCAATATATTGTACCTGTAAACCTACCATATGATTACCCTAATTTCCTTTTGTTCTTATAATTAATTGAATACGGGTCTCAGTTCCATCGGAGATATTTCTTCCGTGGGCTCCAGAAATATTGGATGCAACCACACTGTCCTCTGTATTTAAGGCAGGGACGTCGTGAAAATTAACGAAGATCATTAGTTCATGGCCGCTGTTCTTGTGTATATTAATAAATATGCATGCAGCGTTAGAATTTTCGCACAGCACGGAGGTGTCGTAGGGTCAGGGGTTTTGGAGGAGATGAGTGAAGAAGAAGACAAAGGAATTTTCAGTTTGATGATCAGCACTGCCTCCCTCAATAACATCTGACAATCGACGTTTCTCTGGCTTGCCACCACCACCTTGTTTTATACAATGGAGGTGTTTTAGAATTCAACAAAAGAATGAATATTGATGTCGATGATCAAGAACTCGTTTCCTAATTAATAACATTTAATTATATACGTAAATTGTTTTTTTATGTTGAGTGATGTTTCATGTTGTTTTCAAAGTATTTTCATTAAAAAATATATTAAAATGAAATGCAATGTCAAAAATATCTGAGATTTCGTTGGATCGCTTTTCTAGAAAACGTAAATTTTATTTTAGTTTTAAATTATTATACTTCTAGATGGTTTTGATATATCAATAGTAAAAAAATATTATTATTTAAATATATTTTGAGGTACAAAAACAATTTTAAAACTAACGTTCTTCTATATAGTCAAAAAGTCAGTTCTTAAGTGAGAAAGTTGATGACCGCTATGGAGGTTGAGACATTGAATCGGACGGTTAAGGTTGGACTTTTGGCATAATTGCTTGACAATGTTCTTGATAGAAACAAGAGACCTTCCGATAAGTCGGTGTCTCTGCAGAGGAGAGAAGCCTTTTAAACTCCGAAGGAGTACATATTTTATTCATTGAAGGTTCAAGAAAAGAGAGTGAGTTTACTGGTCCGGACCATTTTTTATCGCATAAAAAATATGTAAAACAGTGCGCCTGAACACCTTGCAAAAATGCTGTTCACCTAAACTCTCACTTATATATTTTTTATTTTTTTAATTCAAGAAAAATTTCAATGGAAAGTATCCTTTATGGATTTAGATAAATAAATAAAAATTTTAATTGTCCAAAAATCTTATAAAAAAATATACGTCTTGACTTAAACTCGAGATCTATCATACAATTCGCAAACTACCTACCATCACGTCATGCTCCTTATAGACATTCTCACATACATTGCTAGCTAGAATAATACAATGATGATTTTATAATTCACACAAAAAAATATCTTAAAATGGATTGTATTAATTTCATTTTATTCAACTCACTAGTCATTAACAAATTGATCGGAAATAAATAAGTTTTTTGCATTTAAAAAATACATTGAAATGATCAAAATGATCTTAAAATAAAAAATAAAATAAAACTACCATCAATGTGCAAATTTGATTTTTTCACTGTTGTTTTTTTTGTTACTACCATGCCGAATGAGTGACAATTTGGTATTTAAACAAGTAAAAGAACAAGAAAAAAAACAATGATGATCAATGTTCCTTAAAAGCAAGAATATTAAAATTAATGTGAAAGGGTTTTTGTTTGTCCTCTCATGATGGTATTTTAGTAATTAACATATTTTCTCACAAATAATTTGATATTTGACTAAATATACAAATAAGATATAGACGCGTGTTGCTGCTCACTGTATATGATTTGTTATGTCTTATTATAAACAAAAATATCATTGTATCATTTTTTTATTGGTGTGATGCATATGAATGGTGATGAGTAGTTGGTTGATTGTGATCCCTTCTTGTTTTTTTTCTCTTTCTCTCACCTCCATTTCAAATATTTTTTGATATTATTTGTTGTTGGTATTTAAAGTTCAATTCTCATTCATTTGATATATAATTTACTTCTTTGACCTTTTTGAAATTTTTTTTTATTATTATCATTAAATCCAAAATTATGGTGTTTTTCTTCTTCAATTTGATCCTCATTATTTGGACTTTCTATTTTTTTCTTAGCTTCTTGTAAAATCTTTATTTACTTTCAATTTTACCATTCAATCCAAATTCATGGTACACCATTTTTACTAGTTAGTTCTCATTTTTTTATATATATTTTTATTTTGTTAAAAATATTTTTCATATAAAAATTTAATCTTTATTCTTTTGATTTTTCTTCAGACTTTGTTTAGCTAAATTCATTTTTCTCTTCAATCCCACCCTTTAATCAAACACAAGATTTATTCTGTATTTCAATTTTGATTCAATTCTATTATTCAATTTAATTGATTAAAAATTAAATTTCATGATTTTATTATATAAAATGTTTCAAGTTTAATAATCCGGGTCACACGTACGAAGCATTAGCCAGGTCTGACATCAGCCAAAGGCTACACCTGTTGTCTCGGACTAGTTTCTTGCACGAGACCTTTTTCCAAGTGCAGGCATATTGGCGATGGAGTTGACAGGGAGGGAGAAAGGAGGAGGAGGATTATCGAGAGTTGGTATGTAATTAAATATGCAGAGAGATAGATGGAAGGAATTCATCTACCAATGGCCCTCCCCATTTATGGAATTCACATGGCATCTTAACTTTATTTACGACTTTATCTGCCATCCCAATAAATAAAACCCCCGAGCCAAATACAGAAACTTGGTGGCTCTACTCACCTCTTACAAGAACCCTAGATAAAAAATCTAGTGTTTTTTCAATTTCATATTAGACTGGGAGATTTTTAGCGACTGGCCTCTTGTAAGGACTAAATTGCCCAGAATTAAACTTTGAATACCAAAATAAAGGTCCGTGATATTTTGATGAGCATATGACTAGTAATTTTGGGACGGAAGTCAAAAGGACCGAGCAGTGTACATCCCCTCAGCCGGTCTTTGAAGTAAATGATTTGAAAACCCTGCAACCACTGACTTTTGAATCGGATAGACTTTTCTTCCATCAGCTTTTACATGATTGGATGTTTGCTGGTCGTAACTGTTTTTTTTTTATATTAAATTAGTATATTTTTTAGATTATTTTTATAATATAAAAAAATAAAAAATATTTTCAAAATCAATATTAACAGCATTGTCAGTTGTATGTTTTGATAACATGAATTGTATAGTCTTAAATGAATTAAATTTTTTTATTTAAAATTATACTTGATTTTTGGATTTATTTTACATATCAATGTGTTAAAATACTCGAAAACACTAAAACATATATATATATATTTTTTTAAAATAATTTTTTCAAAAAGCGTCGTGAAACTATATAGAAAAACTATGTTTATATTTGTAAATACAAGGACTTATATGTGCCAGTTTAATATTATGATAAGATTGTTTTTTAAAATATTTTTTACTTATGAATATATCAAAATAATATTTTTATACTTAAGACTTGTGTCTGACATCAATACAATTTAAAAAACATCAAAAAATAACTTAATTTGAATAAAAAATATTAATATACAAAAATTAATTGACACTATGAGTCAATTATACAAGTTAGAATTCAAACTTTAAATCGAGATACATATATGATTATTAAAGACTTACATAATTATTAATTTCAGAACTCATAAAATTAATCGAGATATACACATAAACTACAGGAATATCCATTATTAAAGATCTTGGTTTTTTCCACAAGTTATCTGCATGCCAGCAGCAATAAAATGGTCAAGATCAAGACCCTCCGTAGCAGCTTATAAATGCACAGCCAATCCAACATGGTGCCAGCTATACACCATATAGCTAGGCTTTGCTCAGGCCAGCATTTACCCCGTGTGTCGCTGTGTCGTTGATGGGGTCTTTTTTATTTAGTTTTAAATATAATTTTGAAAAATATAAAAATATTATTTTAATATATTTTTACATAAAAAACAAACAAAATAAATAACAATCCCATACAACCATTTAATTAGTTGCCGACAATCATCACGGATGTGGAAATTAATCATCGATGTTGCTCAGGTCGTGCTCATTCTCAAGTCGTCACCATGAAAATACAGAGCCCTGATCAGCCAGTTCACGTAGGTGTTTCATATTTTAATGGGATACTTAAATTATGCATTAATTAATGGTAAAATTGTAAATTATAGTTTTTTTTTATAATTAAAGTCTCAAAAAGTATTGTAAATTGTAAATTATACTTAAATTATGCATTAATTAATCAAATATTTTTAAATTTGTGGTCAAGCATACTGCGTCACCAGAAGAAACAATTAAGCGGATATACTAAATGGGAGTCTAAAACTGCACTCTTTTTATTGGTCAAGTCACAATTTCTTCTTTCCTCTGCGCAGAGAAAGTTGCCATAAGTTTCTCAAAAAAGGGTCAGAAATTTGTTGTCTCCTATATATATATATATATATATATATATATAGGAGACAACAAATTTATATATATGGGGGCAGTGAACTTGGGTTTAAGCGGTCTAGGTAGATGTTTGGCTGAGAAAGATGATAATGCATGCATGCATGGTGGGACTCGTCACAATAACTTTTAAATACAGCCTCGAATAGTGATTTTCCTATGCTCCATTTCCAATTAAGCAATCTCTGCAAAGAGTATTTGGCTACAGTTTTGCCATACCTTCTTGATAATTAGCTTCGTTTGGTCCCTACCTCTCCCAAAGGAAGGCATGGAGGCGCCATAGCTAGCCTCATTAATGCGTGTAATTTTGAACTAAAAGAAAAGGAAAAAAGGGGGAAAATATCTCGCAGCTAAACCCTTATATATATCAACAAAATTAAGCTATATCGTATCATCCACTCTTCCCGTTGACATAAGAGGTTAATTACTTGAGAGGGGGGGAAGTTGAGAGAGGGAGACACCACGTACGTGCTCACGTTATAGTTAATTCGATCGTCTCCATGGCAATTCCTAGGGTTTTTCTGATCACCACCACCCTGACTGTTGCCCTAGCAATGGCAATGGTTGCAACAATTGTACCTCAAGCAGAGGCAACTCGTGCTTTCTTTGTGTTTGGTGACTCACTTGTTGACAGTGGCAACAACAATTACCTGGCCACTTCTGCTCGTGCCGATTCTCCACCTTATGGCATTGATTATCCAACCCACAGACCAACTGGCCGCTTCTCTAATGGCTACAACTTCCCAGATATCATCAGTAAGTTTCCGGATATATTCTTGCATGTATGATCATGTGTAAGCAATAATGCATTAATTTCTTAATTTAACACGTGATATTAATATATATCATATATGTTTGTTTTATGTACGTGTTTAGGCCAGTCAATGGGTTTGCCGTTAACAGTGCCATACTTAAGTCCAGAGCTCAATGGTCAAAGACTGCTCAATGGAGCCAACTTTGCTTCTGCCGGAATCGGAATCCTCAATGACACCGGAGTTCAATTTGTAAGCTCAATACTCGGCTCAAGCAAGTTAATTTGACTAAACGTTTATTATGTATGTACTTCGACAGCATTTAAGGAACCACAACCCTTTTGACAACTCTTTACGAAGCAGTTGGTCCCTGTCCCCTTCACCAATAATTAAGTTTGCTTTCAAGGTGTAAAATGATCTTGACGTTTTCTTGGGGTTTAGATATGAGCATGACGTGTAGCCTCTCAGACTCTTCCTCTGCGCGCATTTTTTACCTCAATTTTCTGCTGATAACTTGTACATATAGTTGATCCCTTGAATCCCGGGTTTCTGAATCAATCTATCGAGTCAAACCAGGTTTGACAATTACTATGCTTGAACGTACTGAGCATAATAAAGTTAGAGAGAGAGAGAGAGAAGGATGAGCAATTTTCCATGTTCCAAGTAGCGAAAGAATTGATTTGAAGTATCAATTTGTGGAGCATAATTTTCGAATTTTAATTTTGCAGGCAAACGTATTAAGAATTTTCAATCAGTTTCAGCTGTTTGAACAATACCAGCAACGAGTCCGAGCCACTGTAGGAGCAGACCGGACACGGCAGTTAGTGAATGGCGCTCTAGTCCTTATAACACTTGGTGGTAATGACTTCGTTAACAACTATTTCCTGACACCATTCTCGCCCAGAAGAAGACAATTCTCCCTTCCCAATTATTGCCGCTATCTTGTCCAAGAGTACAGGAAAATCCTCATGGTGATCATTCTCACAGTTCCTTCATTTTTTACTCTCTTTCAGTGCAGGGACTGGCCCGACCCTGTAAAATCTAGGCTGTGTTATTGGTCAGGAGGTGTTTGTCTGTCTTGATTCTAGCTTTACGGTCGGTATTTTTTATTTCTTATGCAGAGGCTGTATGACTTGGGGGGAAGAAGGATCCTGGTGACTGGAACTGGACCAATAGGCTGTGCTCCTGCGGAGTTAGCCATGACTGCAAGCAGGAATGGGGAATGTGCACCCGAGCCGCAAAGAGCTGCGCAGATATTTAATCCTGAGCTCTTCCAAATGCTTCAGAGCCTCAACAGAGAGATAGGCTCGGATGTTTTCATCACTGCTAATGCATTTGCAATGAATACTGACCTGATCAATAGTCCCCAAAGATATGGTTTGTTTGGTGCCTCTATCTTGATTTTTCTTGTACTATCAAGCTCTTCACATCTCTAAGACTAAACCAACAGTTTTTATAAACGTTGTTATTTCATTAAAACACTCAAATCACTTAGATTTAGAGATAATTTCTAAAATCATCGACAATTGCTGGTGCAGGCTTTGTTACATCGAAGATAGCGTGCTGTGGGCAAGGTCTGTACAATGGACTCGGACTGTGCACGGTGGTTTCGAACCTGTGCCCGAACAGGAACGCCTATGTGTTCTGGGATGCTTTCCACCCAACAGAAAGGGCTAACCGGGTCCTCGTGCAGCAGCTGATGACAGGGACGACCGAGTACATGTACCCGATGAACCTTAGCACCATCATGGCCCTGGATGCTAAGCTCTAGATCGATGATCACGAAATGACGTACTGTTTTCGGTCCTGATTCAATTGGAACTCGGATCGATTCAACTGTGTCATCAATGGAGACAAGCTGATCAGACAAATAACTCAAGGGACTTAGTAATATGATAAGACTTTTATCCGTGTGTTTTTTTTTGGTTGTTGTTATGTAGCTGTTGGGATGTTTATTTATCCGAAGCAAGAAATGTTTGTCAATAATTTCCTGTCAATCTCATTAATTACATTACAAGTACTCTAATCTATCATTGCATGGTAATTAAACTCAACATTAATTAGAGTTCACTAGATGTAACGTGTGGTTTAATCTACTTTGTTTTTAATTAAAAACTAAATATTTATAAATAAAAAAATAATGAGTTTTTGATCAGTGACTGGATAAAAAATTAACCTAGATTTTTTATGAGATCAGCTTTTTTTTATTATTAATTATTAAACCTGAGCCAAACAAAGGTCGGATTTAACCATGAAACCGTTCCAATACTTTGAAAAGCAATTATGATCATAAAAGCTACCTTAACAGATAAACTAAGTGAATCAATGCAATACTTTTCTTAAAGTTTTTGAGTTTGAATCCTCAACCTATTGTCACCGCTTAATTTTAATGGCTTAAAAGTTCGTTTTCTTGATTTGGAAGAGTTCTAGCTCACTTAATTGGACCATTCCCCACCATCTGCAGGCACAGGAAGGTCTCTGCTGTGCCTGCAGATGATGATATGATCATATGCTGTGATTTTCTTATTTCTTGAACAGTATCGTAAACCCAAGTTATCCCGATTTTGGCATAACAAGGATCCACCATTTTCTTCTCTTGTTTTTGCCACTGTCCAATTCAGGGCATGACAGTGAGAGAAGGTTAATAAGAATGTGTGACCACATTTTTTGCTTCCAGACAGTGTTATAATGATCAAAATTCTTGTCAGGTTTCAGTGGAAATGATCTTTGCAAGGATAATGTGGAAAGTCTTAGACTTGAACTTGTTTGTATGCCAAGTGAGAATCCCATTGAGGATAATGGCAACAGGTCAGTGGAATTTCCAGTTGCCACAAGCACTTCTAACGTAGCAGGCAAAAGCACTTCTAATGTGTCTGTGTGTGTGTGTGAACATGAGCATTTGAGCTTGAAGTGTATTTCATGTAATTCTGTATTTAATGTTGAGCAGCCGTGTATTTCATGCTAATCTGAGTCTCTCCCTGCCATCAATCTGGAAAGTTTGCAGAGAGATGTGTATGATGGAAATGGACGGTGATTAAGCATTGTAGGAAGCGGTTGATCTCAATGATTTCATTGCCAGAAATGGAAGCAAAAGTTAATTCCATTTTAATGGTAAAGGGTCAGTGTATCATGTGGGCTGGTCTCTGGGAAAGGTCGTAGATTGTTTAATGTTGATGTTTCATCTCGCCAAGCTGTACATCACATGACCTGTTCCCAGTTGGTGACATTTTTCTTCAAAGTTAGCTGCGAATAAGGCTCTGCATTGCTAGAAAAAACCAATTTAATTTATTATATAGTTCCATATTGTACTTTTAAAATTATAATTAAAATAAAATACATTTCTAACCACACCATCAAACATATCCTGTCGTTGTTAATGCTGAAAAAAAATTAAATTTCGATTCTAAAATAGATATATTGAGATCTTGTAAATAAAAGATAGGTGTGATGTGGCCATAATATCTCCTGTCATGAAAGTATGAAATAATTCATGGATCGTTTCATTTTTATTACTAAAAACACATGGCACAGAGGAAGTTGGTGGAGCAAGTAGCTCAATTCATCCTTTTTCTAGTTGGGATTTACAACTCAATCATAAAATTATAATGATTTAATCAGGTATTTCGAAAGCACTCCAAAACTGCTTTTCGAAAAAATGAATTTGTTTTTGTTTTAATTGATTTTTTTTAATTTTTTTAGATTATTTTGATTTATTGATATCAAAAATAATTTTAAAAAAATATTATTCTAGTTGGGATTTACAACTCAATCATAAAATTATAATGATTTAATTAGATATTTAATCTCTTGAAACTCATTCACACCTCAACACTATGAGATTTACACCAAGGGAGTATTTGGAAAGCACTCCAAAACTGCTTTTCGAAAAAATTGAATTTATTTTTGTTTTAATTGATTTTTTTAAATATTTTTAGATTATTTTTTTTGATTTATTAATATCAAAAATAATATTATTTTAATATAATTTTAAGTGAAAAACACAATTGTAAATTTGTAACCATGCTCTAAAACACCCTCTAAACATGCCCGTCCGTCAAGGATTTAATAATAAAAAGCACCCTCCCTTTTTTTTGAAAGAGTATTTGAAGGCAAATTACATATAAACATTTATGTGGATCAAGATATGGATCAAAGATTAACTTAACTGGGCTGTATCTAGTTAAAGATCTAGATGATAGATTGAATGAATTAGCTTGTATGTAAAGGGGAGGATTTAAGTTATGACTTTTTTTTTAATAAAAAAAATATAGAACTATACTTATCTAATAGAGAAAATCGGTTTCTTTTTTACTTGCCTGACATAAACCAACTAAAATGACACCGAACTCACTTTCCATGCTTAATTATAATCTTGTTTGACATTGTTTTCAAAAGTATTTATGAAATAAATTATTTTTTTTACATGAAATTATTTTTTATATTTTTAGATCATTTTTATATGTGCCAATGTTAAAAATATTTTTACAAAAAATTAAAAAAAAATATCTCAATATATTTTTGAAATAAAAAAATCACTTTAAAAAACAATCTCAATCATACTCTCATATGAGCATTGAGTTTAGTTAATAATGTTATGGAGATGTTCGAGAGGGAGTTAAAACCTTTTTTTTAAAAAATATATATATTTGACATCAATATATCAAATTAATTTGAAAATATATAAAAATATTTTATTAAAAACAAATTTAATTTTTTTAAAAAAGTACTTTTAAAACATACAAATTATATATAATATCCCCTGTGACTTTTATGATAACTTTTATAAGAGTGTGATTGATGTTGTTTTTAAAATTGATTTTTATTTAGAAATTTATCAAAATGATATTTTAAAAAAATTATATTTCATATTAACATATAAAAATAATTTAAAAACATTAATCTGATTTTAAGAAAAAAATAAAAATTTCTTTTTATTTTAAAAATACTTTTCAAAACGCTGACAAACAGGGACAGAACTGGCGACTGCATGTAATCCTCAAATAATCTATTCATGACATCACAGTCAAGTAATTTACCTGACATCAAAAACCCTTTTGAGCCAGCCTGTAAAGGTCAGGCCTGAAACCCTTTTAACCTTTTCTAGGTTGCTTTTACAAATATTTTTTATTTAAAAATATATTAAAATAATATATTTTTTATTTTTAAAAATTATTTTTGACATCAATAAATACATGAAAATAATATAAAAACTATAATTTTTTTTAATTTTTTTTTAAATATTTTTCAAATACATGGCCAAGCATCTCCTTAAATTAACCCACCTTAAATTAATCCTAAGTAGTTTAGCAAACCTAGGTGAAATAGAAAGATGCCGAGGTGGACAGAGGTCCCTTTTCCTTTTTACTTGCTTTCTCTTAGCCCATGTTGTTGGCTTGGCTCTGTCAGGAAGTTAGCTTTATATTTGTTTATCTTTGCATCACTCATTCCCTTTTTCAAGCTTATCTCCTCCCAAAACTCTTTTAATTTAACTAACATTCTATGATTGATTAATTGACCCGACAGCAAACAATTTCTTAGTTATAATTGCTTATCATTGCAGGAAAAAATTGGTTGCAGTCCCGCATAACCATCTCATGCAACCATACTGTTTAAATCCGGCACAGCGGTTGATTTGGTTTAGATCCCGGGTTAGACTCCATTTTTTTTTTATATAGATAATAAAATGATGTTATTTTTGTTGAAAAATTAATTACCGAGTTACTGAAGTCAGACATGATTTTTGTTCGGGTCACTTGATTTTTTGACTTCGGGTTGACCTGTTAAACCATACTGAATTTAAAACCTATACATGCAACCTTGGTTAAATACCTTGATAAAAAAACATTTTTATAAACCAACTTGTGATTGTTAAAAAATAAACTTTGATTTAGTAAAATGATGTTATTTTTGTTAAAAAAATAGTTGCAATTAAGTTTTTAATATGATTTTACTGAGTTACTGAAATCTACCATAATTTTTGATCAGGTCACTTGACTTTATGACTTTGAGTTGACCTGTCAAACCATACCAAATTTAAGACCTGTACATGCAACCTTAGTTAAATACCTTGATGAAAAAAACATTTCTATAAACCAACCTGTGATTGTTAGCAAAGATTGTACAAAAGTAAACATTTCCAAGTGGAGTTTATATAAACTTTGTCTTTAAGATTGTTAAAATAATATTTTTAGTTCATATACAAATTCATCTAAAAATGTACTACAGATGCTTATAATTTTATTAAATATAAATGATATAGCAACTGGTGACAGTTTTCTTATTTTGTAAAATTATATTTATACTTGTTTGAAAGTGTGACATGATTTGCTTTTCATTTTTTTTTTAAATACATAAAAATAATATTTTTTCTTATATTTTCTTACATCAAAACATTAAAAAAATATAAAAACATAATTTTTTTAAAAGAAAATATAAATAATATTTAAAAAAACATTTTTGAATATACTCCTAGACATTAGATTTATGCCTCTAAATCAAACCAATGCTATTAAACTCCACATCTCTCGTACGTGATTGACAGGTAAATCATATATTGACATGGATCAATAAATAATGATATTTTAATTTATTTTTAAATATTTTAGAATTCTTAAAAATCAAATTAAGTTTTAATAACATCTACTTCTATACAGTTCGACATAAAATCTAAGCTTATACTTAATCTCAGGTCAAATAAATTAAACCGGGTTTAATATCACCCACATGAATAAATGATAGATCTATATATTTCGTTTACAATAGACAATCAAGCCCGTGAACGTATGGGCCACCCCTACAACCCGTCCAAACCCAATCGGATCAACCCACCCAAACAATCGGGCACGCACAGTTTCCTTTCACTCCTCCAACTCACAGTGGCACATTACGTAAATTATCCACAAATTTGTGGCAAAACCGATACCACTCCAACCACAACACCCCCACCATTTTTTTTATAGTTAGAGAGAGAGACAGGGAGAGAAAAGAAAGGAAGAGAAAAAAGCGTCGCACTATCTCCTCCTACCCCGCCTGTCAAAGCAGCGGAGCCACTTTACTTCACTATCTCTAAACCACCACTTTCTCCTCTGCTCAATATTCGTCTCCTCACTTCGCTGTCACCAACACCGCCTCTTCGCTAATCTTGATCAATCGTCATTAATTAACCAAATTAAGTTAAATTCAGTCAATTCGTCATCAGATCTGAGCCGAACCGCACCAGATCCGACAATCAAGTGACTTCAAAATGGAGGAGGCGCTGGAACTGGCGCGCGCGAAGGACATGAAGGAGAGGATGGCAGGAGTCGAGAGGCTACACCAACTTCTCGAAGCTTCTAGAAAGAGTTTGAGTTCGTCCGAAACGACGTCGCTTGTCGATTGCTGCTTGGATCTTTTGAAAGACAACAATTTCAAGGTCTCTCAAGGTGCTTTACAGGCGTTGGCTTCTGCTGCTGTTTTGTCTGGTGACTACTTTAAGTTGCATTTCAATGCGCTTGTTCCTGCTGCTGTTGAACGCTTAGGTGACGGTAAACAGCCCGTTCGTGACGCTGCTCGACGCCTCTTGCTCACTCTCATGGAGGTTTTTATTTTTTTACTTCTCATTTTTTTTTTCAAATTTGAAATGCTTTTTTTTATATATAAATGGTTGGATTTTTATTTATTCAGTTAAATATTAAACTGTAATTAATCTGATACTTTTTATCTCTTGTCTGTTTTAAATAGTATACTGTTAGTTAATTTTGTTGGTTTTAATTAATAGTTCACTTTGAAAGTCAAATTTACTGAATTTGTTCCGGGTAGAATTAAATACTTTGAATCAAAGGTCATTATTACGATTGATTACTCTCTTCCATTGATCTCAATTGAATTACTGTTTTTATCCTTGGCTTGAAATCGTAATATCATGATACCATGCATTATTCTAGGTCTCCATTGGAAGAATATGAGTAATTTGGGATCTAAAAGCACCTGTTCTTTCTCTTTGTTGTAGATATACATTGTCATCCTGTCCTTTTTAGAGTGGCTCGAATCTTCTCTAAAAATTAGACCGAGTTTTTTTTGGCGGAACTTATCTTGATAATGGCTCAAATATACACAGTTAAGTTTAGTGAAAGAATACAAACACTCAGTTGTAGTTGTAGATGGTCGCTTGAATTTTGTTGCTCAACAGGGACAATAGTACAGGACTTGTGGAATATTTATAATTTAGACACAGGGTATTGGCAATGTATACAATTGGTGTCGATTGAGTATATGTCCAGGTGGAATTTGTTATATTTTTTTGTAGCCTCTAATTCTGTAAGGAGTCAATGACACCATGCTCATGAGTTGCATGTTTGTTTGTGCAAAGAGAATGGACAGATATTAAATATGGGGTTATATCAATATATGTTTGTGATTCAGGTTTCTTCACCTACAATCATTGTTGAGAGAGCAGGCTCGTTTGCCTGGACGCACAGAAGCTGGAGAGTTCGGGAAGAGTTTGCACGAACAGTAACATCTGCAATTAGTCTTTTTGCTTCTACTGAGCTTCCTCTTCAGCGGGCTATTCTACCCCCTGTATGATCCATGACATTTCTGATTTTCCTAACTTATACCTTTTGCATAAATATTTCTTGGGGTGGAGATAAGTTAATCATCAAAAAATTTCTTCAACCAGATTTTGCAGATGTTGAATGACCCGAATCCTGGTGTAAGGGAAGCAGCTATATTATGCATCGAGGTCAGTGGAAGTTGTTGCGTAGTCGTTCCCATGTTATTTTTTCTGCGAGCTTAACTATTTTTTCATTGCTTTTCAGTCGCATTAATCCATCTATTCATCTTTCAGGAAATGTACTCACAGGCTGGGCCCCAATTCCGCGACGAGCTTCATCGCCATAATCTTCCCAATTCCATGGTGAATATTTAGCAAATACCAATCTGCAGTTCCCTCATGTATATTATTAGGTGCTAGGATCTGCAAATGTAGGCTAATTTGGTCTTAATGCTCATGTCCACTATATATAGATGTAATGTAGTACTCATTGAAATTATTCTCTGATTAATGAATGTCTTACCACTCCCTGCCAATGAAAGGAGGCTATAGTTTTATTTTTAACGCGGTAGTGTAATGCATCACTGCAGATGAAAGATATCAATGCCAGACTAGAGAGGATTGAACCACAAGTACGCCCTTCGGATGGACTTGCTGTTGAGATGAAGCCCACAAGCCTTCACCCCAAGAAAAGCAGTCCAAAAGCCAAAAGTTCCACGAGGGAGATATCTCTTTTTGGAGGTTAGCGTTATTTTATCTAGAATACTTTAGATGTTAAGATATCCTAGATAATATTATTGTTCATTTGAAAATCTTTGTGTTTTTCAATAGTTGCTGTCCTCGATTGTCTGTTTTTTTCCTCCAATCATGGGAAATTAATAACATCCCCATCAATTTGGAACATTGAGTGTAGAATTGAAGTCCCCCCCCAACCCCACCCAACCCACACCTCTTCTTAGAATAAGTTGGTAAACTTAAATTTGCTTGAAACATCTTCCAAATAGCTATTTTGTTTGCATGGAGCATTTTATTATATCTTGACGAAAGTCCTCAAAACAATCGTATCAAAGCCACTTCACCTGTTTGATAAAAATTAGTTGTATCTTTACTTTTGGAATTATTATAAGCATAAGGATGGAGATTTTCTTGATTATCAGTAAAAATCACTGCATGTTTTTTTTTTTAATGAATGAATCTTGTGATCCTCTTCCACATTCCCTTCATTCTCACCCTCTTGTTGCAAATATTTGATTAATTTGTATGACCACCAAGGAATTTGTTTATCCTTTTTTATTCTTGTAGATTTTTTTTCTTGGAATCTGCTATAATTGCATCAAATAAAAGTTTTATTTTATTTTTCAATATTTTGTGGTATTAAAAATTTCTTTGATTCAAGTTTTGATGGTGCAAAAATATGTGTGTATATTGTGACAAGCTACACTGCAGCTTGTGTCTTTGTTTGTTGAAGGAAAACTTATATAGCATGAATTATTGTTGTTCATTATGGTTGCTATTTCACGTTATGCAGCGGAGAGTGATGTCACTGAGAAACCTATTGAGCCAATTAAAGTTTACTCAGAAAAGGAGCTAATTAGGGAATTTGAGAAGATTGCAGCAACCCTTGTTCCAGAAAAGGATTGGTCTATCCGCATAGCTGCCATGCAGAGAGTTGAAGGCCTTGTTTTGGGAGGTAACCCTTCTTTCTCCTCTTTTTATCCTTCCTTCCCTGCCAAAGTATTATGTTATCAGATGATTGTTAGCTTGATCTATGATATTCTGCTAAATCTTGTTTTTTGTTATAATTAGTAGAATGTGCCATTGAATGATTGAAATTGCTGGAAAATCCCTTCTGCTAAAGTACATAGACTGAGCTTTTTTAATAATTTACTCAAGAAAGGGATGCTGATGATTTTATCATATCAGGTGCTACTGATTACCCGTGTTTTCGGGGACTTCTGAAGCAATTTGTTGGCCCTCTAAACACACAGTTATCTGATCGAAGGTCTACTGTAGTGAAGCAGGTAAACCATCATTTTCTTCTGCTTCTAGATGGTGGTTTAACTTCTGCTCTCTTCCTTTTGAGATTATCTCCTCATCCACGAGTTTAAGGTCTATAGCTGCTAAGTGTTTTTTTTCCTTTCAAGGCATGCCATCTATTATGCTTTTTATCAAAGGATCTGTTGGGAGATTTTGAGGCATGTGCCGAGATGTTCATTCCTGTAAGTTACTTTCATTTTTCTTTCAATGATTGTTGCAAATCTAATATGCTCAAAGAGTTCTGTTAATTCTGTGCTGTGATAATCAGGCCCTTTTCAAGCTTGTTGTGATTACTGTACTTGTAATTGCTGAATCTGCAGATAGCTGCATAAAAACGGTAATGAATTTTGTATTATTACTTTCAAAAAAACTTCTTTTAAATGCTACTCCCTCACTCTTTCCTTTTCTTCTTTCTCAGATGTTGCGTAATTGTAAAGTTGCTCGTGTGCTTCCTCGCATAGCTGACTGTGCAAAGAATGACCGCGCTGCGGTACTTCGTGCAAGGTAAGACAATGCGACTTGTTCTCCAAGTCTGGCATGTGATGTTTTTGTCTTGGATATAATTGATTTTGGTCATTATTATTTCTCTCTTTGGATTGTAGATGTTGCGAATATGCACTATTGATACTTGAACATTGGCCCGATGCTCCTGAAATACAGCGATCTGCTGATCTCTATGAAGATCTGATAAGGTGTTGTGTTGCAGACGCAATGAGCGAGGTATGTGTGTTCAGATCTTTGATGTTGTGCATGGATTTATTCTTGTCCTGTCTGTCAGCTTTGTCAGGCTATTGCTTTATGATTTTGCATTGCCTTTCATGCTTCAACAAGCATAAACTGTGTTTTGATGAAGTTTTTCTCAACTATTTTTTGTGAATGAGTATAAAGGAATATATATTAAAGGAACTGTGAAGAAACTGGCCTAATCGAACATCAGAGAGGTGGAAGTTAAGTTTCAAAATGTTGTAAAGTGCAAACCACAAATGGCTGAGGGTAAATATACTTTTGGTAGGATATAATTACAATTAGTTGACAACAAGTATCTCTAAGAGAAGGAATTATTCAAATCATTTAATTTTAACATCTGTGGCTGTATCGAGGAGCTTACATCAGGTGGAGCTGTCAAATGGTAGGAGGAATTGGGTTTTCTCCCACACAATAACTGGGTCAAGTTGGAGATGCTGCTAGAACCAAAAGACTTGGGATGTTGAAAATGGAAGGATAAGTAATTAACTTTACTGCAATTTTGTGTGCTTGCTTGGGATGGGAGGCATGTAGAACATAGAAATGGACCTGTGTGGAATGTGGGTCTGCTATGTCTGATGCGGTGCGTTTTGTGTGAGAGGACTAATCACAGTTTTGAGGGTGCACAGTGTGAAGCAGCCACTAATCACAGTTTTGAGGGTACACAGTGTGAAACAGCCATTTTACATGTTCTGTTTTTGGCTTCCTAGGGCTGCCAAGTTTTGCACTTATTTTCCCCAGATTTCCTACTTTGGCCCAATCTTTTCTGCCACATTCACTAGTTACTTTCTTTTCCTGTCTTCTTTCATGGAGCATGTCTTCATTAATTACTAGATCTTTGCTGTACTTCTCTGTTAGGGTAAGACTTGGCAGTACTTTTGAAACTATGAATGCATCTTTTCTCTCAATGAATGTGGCAAAGAACATAGAAAGTTTCATCAAGGTGTAATGATGATCAGAACTGTATCTTGATTCTAGAATAATCTGTGTTAATGCTGCTATGGAAGGAATTTTGGATTGCTAGGACATGAATCTTGGCCTGAGATGAAGTCAGTTGTTTTTTGAATGAGTAGCTTCCTTCCAGCCAATCTCCTTTGGTTCATCATGATACTATATATTTCAGCATGAGATGTATTTTATGGTCAATGGACTTTTCTTCTATTCCCTCAATCATTGGTTTACTATCTGTAAGGCCCCCATGTCCACAAAAAAATTATTTGAAGTGGATGAATGTGCTATGTTTTTTATATTATCAGCTTTGATGGGTTGCTATCTGTCATAAAATAAGGAAAGTTTCTTCCATACAGTTCCACTGTATGATGCATCTGTTGTTTGCACTACTTTTTCTTATTTTGTTTCTCACCTTTTTACCATTAATTCTTACTATGTGTCTGTGAAGACTCTAGAAGTGTGCCTGATATATGTAACTTGGCAGGTGCGCTCAACTGCAAGAATGTGCTACAGAATGTTTGCAAAAACTTGGCCAGAGCGTTCCCGTCGTTTATTTATGTCCTTTGATCCTGTTATTCAACGGGTATATTGTTCTGTACCCAATGCATGTATCTTAATAACCTAACTGCTGAGATCATATTTTCCTTATGTGCTCTTTTTTTTGGCACAGATTGTTAACGAAGAGGATGGAGGCTTGCACAGGAGACATGCATCTCCTTCCATCCGTGATAGAAGTGCGCAAACATCATTTACTCCTCAGGCATCTGCGGCTTCACATGTACCTGGATATGGAACTTCTGCCATTGTTGCAATGGACAGAACTTCAAGTTTATCCTCTGGGACATCTCTTTCTTCTGGTCTGCTGCTCTCACAAGCAAAGTCCCTTGGTAAAGGTACTGAACGTAGTCTGGAAAGTGTGTTGCACGCTAGTAAGCAGAAGGTCACTGCGATTGAAAGCATGCTTAGAGGTTTGGAATTATCCGACAAACAAAATCCTTCAGCTCTCCGGTCATCAAGTTTGGATCTAGGTATCAAATGACTTCGCCTGTCAATTTTCTTCCTCAATCACAAATTGTCTGTTATTTTCAGTATTCAAGCCTTTTCTGTAATTCAACAATAAATCATTCTAAAAAAAAAAGAATACTCAAATTTTTTCTCGAAATGATTGATGACTGTAGCTTCACATTGTTTTGTGAGCGGCTAAATTTCTCTCTTATTGCCCCTAGCGCAGGAGTTGACCCTCCATCATCTCGTGATCCACCATTCCCTGCTTCTGTTCCAGCCTCTAATCATCTCACAAACTCTTTGACAACAGAATCAACTGCTTCTGGTATTGGTAAAGGCAGTAACCGCAATGGTGGCCTGGTCTTGTCCGATATTATTACCCAAATTCAAGCTTCCAAAGATTCTGCTAAGCTATCATATCGGAATAATATGGCAGCCGAGTCTTTGCCAGCATTTTCATCATATTCAACAAAGAGGATTTCTGAAAGAGGTTCAGTTGAAGAGGATAGTGACACCAGGGAACCTAGGCGATTTGTGAACCCCCATGTAGACAGGCAGTATATGGACACACCTTACAAAGATTTAAACTACAGGGATTCACATAACAGTCACATCCCCAACTTCCAGCGACCGCTTTTGAGAAAGCATGTGGCTGGACGAATGTCTGCGGGCAGGCGAAAGAGTTTTGATGATAGTCAACTCTCACTTGGAGAGGTGTCAAGTTACGTAGAAGGTCCAGCATCTCTCAGTGACGCATTGAGCGAGGGACTTAGTTCAAGTTCTGACTGGAATGCTAGGGTTGCTGCTTTCAATTACCTCCATTCTTTGCTGCAACAAGGTCCAAAAGGTGTTCAAGAAGTAATTCAGAATTTTGAGAAGGTAATGAAGTTGTTTTTCCAGCATCTGGATGATCCGCATCATAAAGTTGCACAAGCAGCTCTCTCAACACTTGCAGATATTATTCCATCTTGCCGAAAGCCCTTTGAGAGTTACATGGAACGGATTTTACCCCATGTTTTCTCCCGATTAATTGACCCCAAGGAGCTAGTCAGGCAACCTTGCTCCACAACTTTGGAAATTGTCAGCAAAACGTATGGGGTTGATACTCTTTTACCAGCATTGCTCCGTTCACTAGATGAGCAGAGGTCACCAAAAGCAAAATTGGCTGTAATTGAGTTTGCCCTCAGTTCCTTTAACAAGCATTCGATGAACTCTGAAGGCTCTGGGAATACTGGTATTTTGAAGTTATGGCTTGCTAAGCTGACACCATTAGTACATGATAAAAATACTAAGCTCAAGGAAGCCGCTATTACTTGCATCATATCAGTTTATTCCCACTTCGATTCCATAGCTGTCCTCAATTTCATTCTTAGTTTATCGGTCGAAGAACAAAATTCCTTGCGACGAGCCCTTAAACAGTACACTCCTCGTATTGAAGTGGACCTAATGAACTTTTTGCAGAGCAAGAAAGAGCGACAGCGATCTAAGTCCTCTTATGACCCATCTGATGTTGTTGGAACATCATCAGAAGAAGGATATATTGGTGCATCAAAGAAGAGTCAGTATTTTGGAAGGTATTCTGGTGGTTCTGTTGATAGTGATGGTGGCAGGAAGTGGAGTTCTACCCAAGAATCAACCCTGATAGCAGGAAGTATTGGCCAAGCAGCTCCTGACGAAACTCAGGAGAACTTGTATCAGAATTTCGAGACTAGTTCTAATAATGATGTCTATAGTTTGAAAAATAGGGATTTGAATTATGTGGTCGGTTCTACTGGTCTGAACTCGGGATCCCGACCTGGCCGGCTGGAAAACATGGACAATGGCCTAAACTTTGAAGGGCTGTTGACCACTGGTATGGACATTAATGGACTGATGAGTTCTGAACCTCTGCGTGCTGCTGAAGGTTACGGGCATGACAATGACGCTCTATCTGAGTTGGACCTTAACAATCATAAACCTGCAGCTGTGAAGATTAATTCTTTGGCTGACACTGGTCCTAGCATTCCTCAAATTCTTCATCTGGTGAGATATTTAACACCAACGATTTCCTTATTGATAATTAATTTTCCATTTAAAATGCTTAAATATAGTAACGTAGTTAGTTTAATAGAAATAATTGATAAAGCATCTCAATGAATACTCACCTCCCTTTTGTTTCTAGATATGCAATGGTAATGATGAGAGCCCTACCTCAAGTAAGCGTGGTGCACTTCAGCAGTTAATTGAAGCTTCCGTGGCTAACGACCCCTCTGTTTGGTCCAAAGTATGCTCATTTTCGGTGTCCTCTCTCTCTCTCTCACACACACACACACGCGCGCAAAAAAACAAACAAAATAAGCGCGCCTGCTCGCACACAAACACGTGCTCATGCTCACACACCCTCCCATTTTTGCTGGCAGGCACTATTATGTGATAGGGTGCTTCTTGATCATTATTGAGAAACTAGTTCTTGGAATTTTGCATCTTTTATTAAGCTGGTCCATGATTTGTTGTCTCTGTAGTGGAAGAGTAATGCTAGGGGTACTCAATTTTTTTTCTTTCCAAACTTCTATACTAAATGACATGGCATCTTGTGATTTCTGTTTTCTTAATCACTCAATCCTTTATTACAATTTTTCCATTAAATTTGAATTTGTATATTCAATGAATTTCTTAACGGTAGATGTGCTTTCTGTTTATCCAAAAGAAGAAAAACAGCATCAGCAGTTAATGCAGGATGTTGTGTACACTGAATTGTGTAAATTAAGCAACAAGCACAGTACTATGGTAGTAGTATTTGTTAAGACAAATTTAGCTTGAATGATTTCAGGATGTTCAAGTCTTTCTAATGCATTTATGCCATAATGTGTGCATCCTATTAATTAGAATTAAGAGCTATGATCTGACCTTTATTAGGATTGTAGTGTTTTTACTTCATAAAAAGGGATCCTACAACATCGTGGGGCTTGACATTATGATTAGCAATAAAATTTGCTGTCCTTTACTACTGCAGATTGAGTTTTTGTAAATTGATCATTCTGTGCTCTCATGGTCAATCTATTTTTCATGTTCTTCTGAAAAAGTCTCTTGTATGTGCGAGTAGACACTTTTGTGCTATTACATCAGTTCTAGCTTTATGTTGATGATTCATTTATAATTTCAGTACTTCAATCAAATTTTAACGTCTGTACTGGAGGTGTTGGATGATTCTGATTCATCAATCCGAGAACTTGCTCTTTCATTGATTTTAGAAATGCTAAGAAATCAGGTGCGTCAACATCTTTATGTGATTCTGAATGCAATGCTCCCTTTGTTTATATAGTAATCATTGGGAAATCTTTTTTTTTTCCTTGCCATGTTTCCAGAAAGATGCCATGGAAGATTCCATTGAGATTGCTATTGAGAAGCTGCTTCATGTTACAGAGGATATTGTTCCAAAAGTAATTCTCTTTCCAAACATGTTCTGTGATTATTTTTCTTTGCTTTCATGTCTCATTGGTTTCTGGTCCATATCCAGGTTTCCAATGAAGCCGAACACTGCTTGACTGTTGCATTGTCTCAATATGATCCATTCAGATGCTTAAGTGTATGTAGCTGTGATATTCTCTGTCTCCCTCTCTTAAGTGTTATCAATTTTTCTTAAAGAAGAGTTTATGGATTTGTTTCCTGTAACACTTGCACTATTCTGATGCTGGCAATAATTGATTCACAGGTAATCGTCCCTTTATTGGTTACCGAAGACGAGAAAACTCTTGTAACCTGCATAAACTGTTTAACTAAGGTATTTCCATTGACTAAAGTGAGAAGGATTAAGTTTGTGCTAGTCCATACTGCCTGTTCATTCTCTTACACAATTTCATTTGAGTATCAAACTGGAAACTTTGTGGTATAGTAATAAAGGATTGCTTGTTTTCTACTCTTTGTTTTCCACTTCAGCTTGTGGGTCGCCTTTCACAAGAGGAGCTGATGGTTCAGTTGCCATCATTTTTGCCTGCACTTTTTGAAGCTTTTGGAAACCAGAGTGCTGATGTTCGCAAGGTAATAGGTTTTTTTTTTACTTGCTAAGAATCTGTTTTTGTTTTCTAATTCTTAATACGTTACGCTCTGGCACTTGACGCTGCAGACAGTGGTTTTCTGTCTGGTGGATATCTACATCATGCTTGGAAAAGCGTTTTTGCCACACTTGGAAGGGCTTAACAGTACACAGTTGCGTTTGGTGACCATTTATGCTAATCGGATATCACAGGCAAGAACAGGTACTGCAATAGAAGCTAGCCATGATTAGTTTGGTTTCTTCTTAGGAAGGAATTGTTGGCTTGTGGTTTTGGTTTATTCATTGTTGTGTATTTTGTATATCTGTGAGAATGCGTTGTGTGAGAGTTCTTTTGCGCCATCATTTTCTTTTTGATCCCTCAGTGTATTGATTTCCCTTTTCTTTTGCGTGTCTAAATCCTCGTGTTTGTCTGGTTTGGAGGGAAACAAAAATTGAATTGTATTATTTTGCAAATATTTTGTAATCAATATTTTGGGAAGAGTATTAGTGATATGAAAGAAATTTTTTATCCATTGTGGAGGTCGATTTGTGCTCTTTGTTATGGTAATGGGAAAATATCCACCCTAACCACTTTTTAAAATAAAAGAAACTTTCTTTATTGAAGGAGAGGCTTGGAAGAACAATCCTGGAAACCTGGTTCTTAAACCCTGCCCACCTTGGGGTGTCAAACCAGGATCTTGCCCGAGCTAGTTTTACTATAAATAGAGAGTTAGAGTCGACTTGTTATAAAACCTGGCTTCAATCTAGTTATAGGTTATAACCTGATCGAAACTCTGTTGATTTTGTTTTTGAAATAAAATAAAATAAAATGTTTAGAAAAACTAAATTACCTGTATTGGGGTTAACCTCGTGACTGAGTTTAATAACTATGTATGCCTACGGGAACCCCTAAATTTAACACCACTGCTCTATCCATGGCTTATGGTGGTCTGCATTTGATTCACTGGATAACAAAGTAAAATTCTAGAAATCCAATTATATTTTCCCTAGGAAAATTTGGAATAGTTGTTTATTAATTACAATATTTTCAAAGCAGAAACAAAGCCTTTTTTTTTTTTCTTGTTTTAAATTGAAAATAAAATAAGGATTTATGATGAGTTAAAAAGTTTTTTTATATCAAATTATTAATTGTTTTTGGAGAAATGAAAAATAGTTATTTTTAAAATAATCTTCATATTAAGCAGGTAAGCTGAAAATTTTTCCACGAAGTATAATAGCTCTTTGAGCTTGTCCGATATTGTTAATCAACACTTAACCATAATATTTCAAATTCCACCCATGCTCCAAGAGGTCATTCCTTTTTCCTTTTTTTTTTTTAAAAAAAAAATGACTCCCATGTCTTAAATCTTTGAAACTAATCTGACAATTAAACACAGCAACTTTCTAGAGGTGACGAAGCCCTAGGATACGTGTGCCCAACAAATCTGTCCCAAAGTAGCCTTCTTCAAGAATGTGTTTTCCTGCAGTACAATGCGTCAAGGAGACGATATATATAATATGCGTTTAACTGTCGGAATAGAGCTCCCAAGTCCAAAATGGCCATTTATCAGATGAAAACACGAACTTTAACCCCCACATCAAGAAACAAATGACGACAACGGTTAATCAAATGAAGAAAGTAGCTTGAAACGGCTATCAATCTATCTTAGTGTCTCAGTGACAGTGGTTAATCAAAGGTAGCTAGAAACTGCTGTCATTGGTGGTGCATGCACTGCCTTGAAGTTCTCTTCCTATTAGAAATATGAAGAGAAATCGTTTTGGGTTCATGGAGGCATGCATAAGAACAAAGAAGAGAGAGTCAGGTAGTGGGACTGACATCTTCCTATGACATGGATTGCTGGACATCTTCCTTCACCCTGCGTTTCTACTGTTCTTGTTGGTCAGGATTTTAGAGTATTCGTAATAGCAAATCATCTTCTGTAATGATGATTGTATTGTCGTTGATAGAGTTAGCTGAAAATGATGTGCATACAGAAGTAAATATGAATTTCTGTAATATATTGGATCAAGAACAATTCATCAGAGTTTAGCTGTCAACACAATGGGATTAGAGGCACTTGCATTGGCATCCCTTAACTCTATCAGATCACAGATATAAAACTATGTGCAAGCACTTGCATTGGCATCAACACTAGCTTTGCAAGACCTTGCTGGCAAGTCCCTTGCATTTCTCTCTGAAAGCTTTGGGATTATTACCCCCTTTGTTCTGTTTAATTTTGCTTTTGTCTAAATAAGGTGTTTTTCTGCTGAAAAGTGCTTCTCTTACTGAGTTCTTCCATTTAATAGCTTCATTTATTATGTTTTTTCTTTCCATCACTGCAACTGACTAATCATTTATAGCTAATCCTGTGGTACTATTACTTTTGGCATGTGAAAATATTGTTTCTTACCCCTCGCCCGAGTCCCAAATTTGTTTATGTCTTATGCCCTCTTCATGCTTGTTGCCAAATTCGGGTTGTTTTGTCGCTGTTACTGTTATATGGAAAGTCTTAAATCTAGATTTAGATTCACAGTCACGCCATGTGACAAAGGATTCCCACTGAATTATTCCCGATTGAATCCAACTAGCCTTTTAAGTTTGGAGATCAAATGAAAAGGAAAATGTTACTGCTGTATACCATTTTAATTCTTCTTCTTTTTTCACCCGCCCCCTTTTTTATATTTAACAATTGCAGTTTGGTTTTCAATTAATTACCATGTCCAGGCATAAACTCTGTAGATTAACATTGAGAGTCTAATCTTGACAGGGTTAGCAGATACAATTCACAAGCTGGCTAATATAGACATTGAACAAAACTGTTGTTAGCTCTGCAGATCAAGGGCAAATATATGACACATAAAATAACTTTTCTGCGTAAATTCGTGCCAACACTGTTGCTTTCGATTGTTTTTTTTATTTCTTGTGATTTTTCAGAGTGGAGGAACAATGGCACATAAATGACCATAAAAGAACTTTTCTGCGTAAATTTATGACACATAAAAGAACTTTTCTGCGTAAATTCGTGCCAACACTGTTGCTTTCGATTATTTTTTTATTTCTTGTGATTTTTCAGAGTGGAGGAACAATGGCACCTGAAATGACCCCTGTTAGACGATCAGAAGATCAACGCCAAAGTGGAATACCTGTTCTGCAGTTGGGGAACTGGATCGCAGCACTTATGGTTGACACTGACAGGTCTTCTCAGATAGCACAGTCAAGCTTTCTTCGATATTATGGTGCTGACTCCCAAACTGCTAGCAATGGCCTATCTGCATTTGTCCTTGCTTCATCTTCCTCCTTTGACCTCACTATCATTGACATGGACCTTCCTGTCATGAATGGGCGTGAGGTAACAAGTTTGATTTAAATGATCAAGCATCTGCTACCTCACACTTCTGATATGTTATATTTTTTTTTTTGATTTATGATAGGCTATCAGGTATATACGTGCCCGGGGCATAAATTGTAAGATCATAGGCATGACTGGTTGCTGGTGTGAAATGCACGAGCAAGCAATTCTCGATGCTGGGGCTGATAAAGCAATTGAAAAACCTTTCTTCCCAGCGACCCTGTTGCCGATCCTGAGGGAGCTTGACGATGAACTTTAAGAACTGTGGATCTGATAGAGGACTTCAAAAGTCAAAAAATTGAGCTACATTTATTAGTTTAAGTTGGTCCTTTCTTCTATCTTTTTCTCCGCCTTGCGTACTTGTTATGAATCCAATGTTACGGTACGAAGTAACAGGTCCATGAAGTTGTAGCAGCAGCAACTATGGAGTCAAATACAAGTTGAGTCCTCTTACTTGTCTCCTCTGAATCTCCATGATAAAATGCCTTAGAGCTTTATTGACCTAGTATGGCGACATTTTTACTTCCTTACCTTAAGAGATTGACCCGGTGGTTAAGGAGACATGCTGTCTTCCTAACCTTATTAGAAATGAAAAAAATCTCTGATTTATCAAACCTAGAAAACATTGCTTAAGACATTAGAGATTGATGCATGTGTGATGGGTGACAGTCAAATACAATGAGGAAGCAAAATGATAGCTTATTGGTAAAGTTCTTTCTTTGGGTTGCAATGTGAACATCCAACTTAACCTTTCAAAAAGGTTCAAATCCGTAGCATGTCTGTCACTCGGTCCAACCAGTGAATAGTATACTTCGAGGCTGTGTTTGATTAGTGTTTTAGGATAGATGGGACCGATAAGGTTGAAGAGATGGAGAGGGTGACATAAAAACAAATCGGAATCTGGGATGATTTTAGAGTGGGTTTTTGTCCATCTAAAATAGTTACTATCTAAAATATCTCCATCTCTTTTGCTCCGAGACAGCAATCAAATGCTACCGAAGGGATATGGTTGGTTACATCAATTCTGGTATGCAAATCTTTTAAGATATTTGGTGCCTTGATTGATTACCAAAACTTGATCAAACATCTTGTAGATGCTTAACTTTGAAGTTGTCACCAGAATGGAAGCCTGAAAGCTGCAAACCACTGAGATTTCTGTGAGATTTTGTCTTAATTCATTCCTAAATATTGTTTCTATTTATTGAACTGAGCAATTGGATTATCATGACAAAAGAGGATGGATTGGCATTAATAATGCACCTACTATGGTATTAATTTTAGTAAAAATGACAGGGAAGATAATTAATAGCAGGTCACTTTTGGGCAAACAAGAGCAGATTACATACTAGATGGCGGTGCAGATCTGCAAAGCAATCCATATCTAATCGCAAAGGAAAGGAAATCGACCTTGTTTTCAGAATGATGGTGCATCACAGCAATAATCATTTCAGGTTAAACCTTTTCCTTTAACATGAAAATTTGGATACCTTGCGGGGACTGATTAGATGAAAGAAATGCTAAAGCAGGCTGGAAATATTGGTTCAAATCTTTAAAGCGTGTTGCTACCATTCTAAGCAAAAAAGTTTAAAGATTCTGTGGAAACCTCTCCATTGTGACCATCCCTAAATAGGGATAAAATCTCATTTTGTAGATCTTGGGATCCTAAAAACAATCCAAGTTATTTGGTGGCATGGAGCTTTTTTAAACTGCCCTGTTTGCCATGGAAAGGTTACTGCTCCCACATATATGATCATGTCTTTCATTTTCACCGTTGAATCAGTCGAAGAGATCACTTTCCTCGGAATCTGCCAGTCTCAGGTCAGTTTTTCTTCCTCCTCTAAAGCATCTCCTTTACGAAGAAAATACATAATACTAATGCCAACCCAGGCCCAAACCCTCCTCTCTGTAGACTGTAAGCGATGACATTGGAGACAAGCATGAAGAATATACCTTGATGGGTTATTTTGTCTGAACAAGTTCTAGTTGCATGACTCATTTCGTAGATGCATGCATTTAGTTGTGACGTCAAATTCATTTCCCTTATTGACCAAACAAGAGTCACACACATTGACTGAAGAATATGCTCGAAATCACTAACTTAATCAATCCCATTGGCTAGTGTTTCTCTCCTAGTCTAACTTTTTCACCTATATATTTAAGACTTAAATAGCCTGACACTGTAACTTGTTCTGAGTTAAACCACAGGGGAATAAGACTAGCAAGGGTTGTCATAGAACAAATGGCAACACACATCAATGGCAGCTGGGAATTGGGAGCCAAGATGACTGCACTTGTCGTGGACGATGATTCGATCAACCAAACTATTCACCACAGACTCTTGGAACAACTTGGGATAGAAAACCAGGTGGCCAGAAATGGGAAGGAAGCTATTGATATCCATTGCTCAGGAAAAAAGTTTGATCTCATTCTTATGGACAGAGACATGCCTATCATGAATGGCATTGAGGTATGTCAGCCTTATCACCTTAATCAATCAACATTCGGTGAAATATATACCATGTTTAATAGCTGCAACTAGTTGCAGGATCTAACCATATAGTACTTTGATGGCAGGCAACAAGGAAACTCCGAGCTATGGGAATACGTAGCATGATTGCCGGTGTATCAACACGCTGCGTAAAACAAGAAATTCAAGAATTTATGGAAGCTGGCCTGGATGATTACCAGGAGAAGCCTTTGACAAGTGCTAAGATCATCTCCATCCTCCATAAGATCCATCACAGTGGCTCAATTTCATACTAGCTTACCTCTTTTAGGTTAACTATTTTATATGTGTTTAGTTTAGAGTTAGTCTGGAGGTTAATCTAGGCATGGTCTGCTGTAGTTTCTGTGTTTCTGAGAGTCCCCTGTAGTGCTACTATCTGGTGTTTGATGCTGTATTTAATGTAATTAGCAGCATGTGTTCTGCCAAGCCAAGTTCATGTAGAAATTCTGCAGAGAAAGTTGAATGAGATTTTGATTCATTTCTTTCTTGTCCTTCTCTGTTTGCTCTCTTAAACTCCTCTTGATTTTTTTTTGGATTTGAGGAAACCTCACCCCCCGGAAAGCACATTTTATAGGCCCAGGTGAGCGAGTAAAACCCCGATTGTTCTAGGATCTTACAAGAGATGCACACTCTGACTCAAACTCAAGATCTCTTACACAGATCTCGATGGTCTTTCAGCTCTGCAAATTCTACTTGGAACCCCAAATTCCTACTAGCAAGCAGCGTATAGTTATAAGCTTTTGACTATAAATAATTAAATATTAAATTCATGTACGATTAGGGGGTAAACTCGGTAATTTATTGATTAGAATTTAGTCTATTTTTAAACTATTTTGGAAGTTGATTTGGTTAATTCACAAATTAATGGAACTAACCGATTGAGATTTTAATATTGATTTGTAATTAAGCCTTTTAATTTGATCAATACATTTTTAAAAGCAATGATTCATTATATTTAATCATTCTTCATTGGTTATATATTTGTTATTGTGAAGCACGGGGGTGATAGGATAATAGAAAGACAGCATAAGAATATGTTTTTTTATAAAAGAAACTCAATTTAACTATTATAAATGTTTATTCTTGAGTGTCGACATTTATATTTAATAAATTTTCTTATTATATTTTAAATGCAAGAAATTATAATCAGAAGTATATAAATATAACTTATTTTTCCCTCTCAAATCACATGCTCGGTAAAGAAATTTTAAGAAAAGAGACTTCATAGATTTAGTTTTTTTTTTCATTATTTTTATTAGAAACATAATTAAATAAGACATTTTATGATTAGGAATATTATTTTCCTTTAATATATATTTTTATAATTCTTCTATTTTTTATAAAAATTAAAAAAAATCCCACTATAAAAGAATCTTATTTGGTCCATTTAATTTCTTATGATAATTCGTTTTAATATTTTCAACTTAAACCAAAAAGGAACCCTTTTTTTATAATTTTAAAATTTTATAAATAATAAACATATATATGAAAAAAAATATTTTCTGAACTAAAATTTTTGTTGGCTTAAAAATAAGAAATACCCATTAATTAATTAAAAAAAAACCATATCTCGTTATTGTTAGCCCAAATGTTTTCTTGGCCCCTTCGTCTTTGCAGCAAGCCCAGTTTCTAGAGACCAAAGATCCTCACATAGTAAGTGGTCTGTGTCCTCCGGATTGGTGCCTTAGCCCCCACACAAAACCCTAAACCCTAGCCAGCTTCTCTTTCCTTCCTCGTCCTTCTTTGCTTTTCTACCTCACTATTGGTCTCTCCCTAAACCCTACGTCTACTTTGCCAATAAACCTGTACTCTCTTTCTGTTACTACACTACGTACAGAGCCATGTATCGTTTTGCCTCTGGCCTCGCCTCCAAAGCCAGGTAAGTAAACTTTCAATGACCTATGTATCTCTGTTAATGGATTAATCTAGAAAGTTGAATACTTTGATTGTTTTCTCACCTGATCCTCTCTAAAATGTTCATTTTTTGTTAGTGGGGTGGCTGGCAACAATTCCAAACAGGTAATTTTTAATCTCATTCTGTTCACGGCTGATTTTGATTTTTTTTTCTCTGTAAATTTAATGTGGGTTGCGCTTGTTTTCTTGGTGGGATTTTAGATTGGTAGTAGATTGGCTTGGAGGAGAAATTATGCGGCCAAAGACATCAAATTTGGTGTTGAAGCTCGTGCTTTGATGCTTAGAGGTGTTGAAGAGCTTGCTGATGCTGTTAAAGTTACCATGGGGCCTAAAGTGAGCGACTTTATTTGGTTAATGTTGTTTTTGGGTTGTGATCATGTGTTTCTTTGCTCTTTTGTGGAATTGTTTTTACAAACTAGCCTGGTAATTAAATGTACCTTGTATGGTTTGTGCATTGATGAGTTGATTGTGTGTGCGGGTGTGTGTTTTTATGGGAGGAGGTTCAATCTTCATTTACAATTAAATATTCGGTGGAGTTTTAATGTTTGGCTTCTCCGCAGGGACGTAATGTAGTTTTGGAACAGAGCTGGGGGGCTCCTAAAGTGACAAAAGATGGTGTTACTGTAGCAAAGAGTATTGAATTCCAAAACAGAGTTAAGAATATAGGTGCTGGCCTTGTGAAGCAGGTTGCAAACGCTACTAATGATGTGGCAGGCGATGGTGAGACTTCATATTTTGAATATGAACTTTCAGTATTTATCTTTTTTGAGGTTGAAAAGCCAGGAGTTTTTACATGTTGTGTGGGCAATAATGTGTGTTATTGCACATGTTAGGATTGATCAGAGTATTATTTCTCTGTAAATTATAATGGTCGAACCTTTTTGTGATGGGTTATTGAAGGAACTTTCTTTCACATGCTTGCAGGTACCACATGTGCAACTGTCCTTACCCGTGCAATATTTGTTGAAGGATGCAAGTCTGTGGCAGCTGGAATGAATGCTATGGACCTTAGGCGTGGGATCTCAATGGCAGTTGAAGCTGTTGTGACAAACTTGAAGAGCAGAGCAAGGATGATCAGCACATCTGAGGAAATAGCCCAGGTGGGTTTGCTGTGTCCTTTTGTTTTCATGCACGAGAGATAGGACTAGTAACACCAAGAACATTGGAGATGAAGTAATGCTCAAGTAGTAGTTAGAATTAGATGGAATAAACATATTTCTATTAGATATTGTTTAAGTGTTACTAAAATGATGTTTTTGTAACAAGGTTGGGACAATATCAGCAAATGGAGAAAGAGAGATTGGTGAACTTATAGCCAAGGCTATGGAGAAAGTTGGCAAAGAGGGTGTCATTACAATCTCTGTAAGCTACTTTTGGAATTCTTTCATTATTGTCTGCTATATCATTGTGCTTGCTTATATCATTAGAAACCTGCTAGATTCTGTATGTTGTTCCTGTATTAATTGGATGCTTTAATTTAGGAAGAAGCAACTTTGGTGGAAATTACTTTGCAGCCTCAATTCCATATTTTGTGAATTCGTGTCAACCTCTTCCTTCATGCTATTTTGTTCCTGTATGTTTAGTTTTTCATGGCTTTATGAGTTTTATTGTTCTTTACTATTAGCAACATTAGTGCCGTTTTATCCCTGTCAAAACAAACTTTTGCTTTCCTTCTCATTTCTATCATTTTGAGAACTTCTCTCTCAAATTCATTTCAGGATGGAAAAACAATGGATAACGAATTGGAGGTTGTTGAGGGAATGAAGTTGGACAGGGGCTATATATCCCCTTATTTTATCACCAATGACAAGAACCAGAAATGTGTAAGCACTTTAATAATTAATTAACTCGTAATATTTATAACGAACTCATGGGTGCTGTTTCAAGTCACAGTGCTTTATGGAATTTTTCCAACACAATCCTTTTTCAGGAATTAGAAGATCCTCTCATTTTAATTCATGAAAAGAAGATCTCAAGCATGAGTTCTACTGTCAAAGTTTTAGAATTGGCCTTGAAGGTTAGTGGTTGTTTCCAGGGAGGATTTAAGTGAGTCGATTATGTTATCCGATTTTTGAACCAATTTGTTATGTTTCTCAGAGGCAAAGACCTTTGCTGATTGTTGCTGAAGATTTGGAGGGTGAGGTACTCGCAACTCTCGTTTTGAACAAGCTTCGTGCTGGAATCAAGGTACATGCAATTCTCTCATATAAAAATACAGTTTCCATATCAGAGTAAAGGCTGACCTTTATGCAGAGATCTATGTGTTTTACTAAAGGCAATGGATTTTGAATTTCTTTAAGGTTTGTGCCATCAAAGCACCTGGATTTGGTGAAAATAGGAAGGCCAATTTGCAGGACCTTTCCATTCTCACAGGGGGTCAGGTATGTTCATGCAATTAGTAATGTTCCCCTTAACTTTTACTTGAACTGTGCTTGAACTGGTCTCTGACATTTATTTAATGATTTGTAGGTTATAACCGAAGAGCTCGGTTTGAACCTTGAAAATGTGGGATTTGAAATGCTTGGCTCATGCAAAAAGGTAAATGTATGATTTGTTTGTGTTTTGACAATATATATTGACCAAAACTTACATATGAAAATATGTTTTTTTGGCTCTCTGTATCACTTGATGAGTTAAGAAGAATTCTCATTCCCTTTTGGCCTATTGCCATGATGTTCACCTTATGCCTCATTTCCTCTTCCTAAATTGTAGGTGACAGTATCAAAGGACGACACCATTATTCTTGACGGGCTCGGTGACAAGAAAACCATTGAAGAAAGATGCGAGCAGGTTTGCCTCCCTCAAGCACAAGCTCTGCCTTGATTATTTTTTTGTAGGTAATAGTTTTCTAATGTACAATTGTTAAAAACAGTTGAGATCTGCAATTGGAACCAGCACCTCTGATTATGATAAAGAGAAGTTACAGGAGCGGCTAGCAAAACTTTCTGGTGGTGTTGCAGTTTTAAAGGTTGGTTTCTCTTTTAAATAATCATCTGCCACAGATTGCTGCTATACAGAAGAACTAAGCTTTACTGTTATGCTTGATAGATTGGTGGAGCCAGCGAAGCTGAAGTTGGTGAAAAGAAAGACAGAGTTACTGATGCTCTGAATGCCACCAAGGCTGCTGTAGAGGAGGGCATTGTACCTGGTAAGCCTATCTTTGACTGGGTTTGTCATCTCGTTCTATGTTTGTGGAATGGTACATCAACTTGTAAAATCCTTAATTGTTCAGGTGGGGGTGTTGCACTTCTGTACGCCTCCAAGGAGCTTGACAAATTGCAAACAGCAAATTTTGATCAGAGGATCGGCGTCCAGATTATCCAGAATGCTCTCAAGGTTCCGACCTTTGTTCTTCTGATCAAATTTTCATCTTTGATGCATATTGATATTTTTTCCAATTTTAAGATGCGAGTGTCATATTTTGCAGATGATCTGTTCATGTAATTATAAGTTTTTAACACTGCACGTAGCTGGAGGAGTGTCAAGAAGTTTTGCATATTTTATCATGACAACGAAATATTTCTTAAACTCACATACTGTCAAGTTACTAGAAAACAGAAATACAATTTTGCTGAAGTTTCTTTTTATCAAGGAATGCAGTCCACCATTTTTTCCTTACATAACAAAGCAAGCAGTGCCATCTATAGTCTTAGGATGTGAACCTGGTTTTATACACTTCACAAGTCTTCTCAATTGAGCATGTTTTTGTCTGTAGACACCTGTTCACACTATCGCTAGCAATGCGGGGGTAGAGGGAGCAGTTGTTGTTGGCAAGCTATTGGAGCAAGACAACCCTGACCTTGGCTATGATGCAGCCAAAGGTTCGCCATTCATCTTTCAATATCTAAATGGAAAGCAATAGTATGATACCATGGATTGTTATATGTCACGCTGCGTTGATATTAACAAACCTGCTTCTGATTTGCAACAGGCGAGTATGTAGACATGGTGAAATCAGGAATTATCGATCCTTTGAAAGTCATTAGAACAGCCTTGGTAGATGCTGCAAGGTATTTATAAATCCTTTCCAAGAGGGTATCGTTATTTTTCTAATACTCGTTTTCATTCATGAAGCAACCAACCACCATTTAATTTCCTTTCCTTATCATGCAGCGTGTCTTCCTTGATGACTACAACTGAGGCAATTGTGTATGAACTTCCCAAGGCTGAAAAGGAAACCCCAGCAGGCAATGGCATGCCCGGCATGCACGGCATGGGATTTTGAAACTCTTTCGAGCATTACAAATCAACGCTGATTTAAACATTATTGACACAAAATTTTACTTGTTCTTCAATTATTCAATCATATGCTTTCACAAGTTAAGAAAGGTGATTCATTTTTCCCTGAAAATCAGTACATTCCTGATCCTTTGCTGTATATGTTCTCAACTACTAGCCCTAGTTACTGTCTGGGAATCCACGGAAAAAACTGTCATCGTTGACATCAAGTCTTTAGCTGCCGGGGCTGAGAACAGATGGAAGAGCATGGCGCGCGGTAACAATAATGGTTGTAGAGAAGGCCAGGCCCACTAAAAATGAAATGCTGATAAGATTTGGTAAAATACGATATGATGCACACAGGATTCGATACTTCTTTTCTTGCAATTCTGTTCTTTTATTCCAACAAGGATCGTTGAGCCGGCCTGGGAAAAGGGCAAGAAACCACTCGAGAACATGCTACATTGTAATGCAACATGGAGTGCTAGTCTATATACCATTCCTTGGGACACAAGTAAGACAGCAATATAGAGTGGATGCTTTAAATATTTCATGCGTACACTGTCATTCAATAATGGGTGGATTGGAAGGGGACAGGGAGTTTCTGTTTGGTGAGTTGTCTTCAATTATTGAGTAACCATTGTTCTGGCATTAAAATTAGGTATCCTCGAATTGCAACTTGCGAAGGGTTTATCATCTGGGTCACCATTCTTGAGACCTTCCTCTTAACCATATTCAATTATTGAGTAATTCTCTCGAGCTCCCCAAAATCATAAACCACCCAATCGGCATCCATTCAAATATAAAGGATTGACACCTATAAATAAGGAAGGATCCCTCTCCATCATCATTCATTGAGTTCTTATGCCTCTTGCTAAACGATGAATAAACTCAACCTCTTGCCAATTATCACAGCCCATGAAACACAAAAACGATGGAGTTCTTGCAGGGATCTTAAAACTATAGATTACAAGCACGCTGATCATTCTACTGATACATATCTAATGAGAACACTACAAAACGCATCGAATCTATAGTCCAAAGCTTTCAGCGCATAGCAATGGCGGAACTTGACAGCACCCAATCGACTCATCTGTGGTTTGGACTTGGCTCGTGTGGACTGGCTCATCTTCCCACCCATTCCCTCGAGACAAGAAATTAGCTTGGAGATGATGTAAATTACAAGTGTTTTTCTTCTTTATTTTCAATCGAGGAATGCTAGATATATGATAAGAAAATCATCATGTTTCATCAACCGTCCAGTAACTTTGAGGTTTACCTCCACCTCCAGAAAAAAAAAATATACATTGACGAAATATCTCATCGAGATTTAGAAGAAAACAATTGCTAGTATTTTTTTCGTGGATTATTGCTTTGCTGGAAACTTAAATTCTTGGTGAAATACCAGTAATTTAAATTATTTTTGACATCAACACATCAAAATAATTTAAAAATGATTAAATTTTTTTAATTTAATTTAAAATAAAAAATTCAATTTTTTTGAAAAATATTTTTAAAACACCCCTTTATTCTTATGTTTTTTAACCCATGTTATATATTTGTATAATTATATTTTTTTAAAAAGAAAGATTAGGATAAGTGGGGCCGCACCCGCATGGAACCGCAAATGCCGGATAACCGGCTAACATGGCACGCTATCCTTGCCACGTTCGCACGCCTTCCGAAGCAAGAACTTATTGACGCGTGCTGCCTCATTGTTCTATTTATATAAACTCCCCTATTTCTACTTTGGCTATTTTGAGCTTGCTTGCATAGAAATTTTGATGATATAACTTACAATAAGACTTTCTTTTTAGAAAAATAAAATAACATATTTATTAATGACTTTGATATGATGATAAAAAAAAATATATTTTTAAATTAAAAATTACTTATAAAACACTTCCTTACGTCAGGAGTTCTTTAGGCAAAAAGTAGACGTCGACATGCAGTTAGCCGTTAATTGTCATTTTCTATTTCAAAACAATCCCATTTGGCATTAACTAAGTAATAAAACTTTTCTATGAAAAATAATAAATTAATTAGTCAAATGGTCGTGTGTCAGCTTCCAATCATTTAGCACTCATAAAAAAAAATCAAACGCAAAAAAGTCTTGAAATATATTTTATCTTGCGAGCACCCTGAACCTGAAAGGCTCGTCAAAACAGATACTAGTATCTTGATTTTAACACTACATTATGTGCATAATATTTGTATTTTTAATATAGTATATACATATTTTATTATAAATATAATATGAAATATTTATAATTTTATTTTTTAGCTTATATGTACCTACTCCTCTATCTATATATAATAGAATTATATATAAAAAAACTATACCTTATTGGGATCATAATTGTTGATTGAAATTGATTAAGATCAATATAATATGATATAATTTTAAAGTTTTAGCGTAAATTCCTTTATATATTTTTTTATTTGTTTCAAAATTGTTTTTCAAAATCAATGCAAAACATCCTGATTTTGAACCTGAAATAGAAGAGTGGGGTGACAAATTAACGAGGCGGTCAAGTACAAAACACAATAATTGTACTTGAGTGGTTTTTAGGCTCTACATGGGGACTTGGACTGGTAGCACCAGAGATCGATTAGGGCACCAAAATACTTGGCATCTATTTCAATTCATGTTTATTATTATTTTCTTAAAAAAATAATACTTAGTTTTAACCTAATCATATTTAAATTATATTTGATCAATTCAACCGGGTCACAAATTAATCCAAAGAACCACCTAAATTTAGTTAGGTTAATATATATTAAAACTAATTCAAATTACCAATCAGTCAACCTACCGAGTCATACAGGGTTTGATATCAACTCGTTTGAATTAAAACTCAGTCCCAGTCACTGGTTGAATCACATATTTGCCGAGTAAATCCACCTCTCAAAATTAGGTTTAAGAACCAGTGACATCCATATCATGAGTACAAATTATATACGAAAAAAAGAAATCAAGACCTCTCAATTGGGGTGTCGGTTATATTCTGGTTAAATCTTATATTTTTTTTAAAAAAAAATAGTTATTTTAATTTAATATTTTAGAATGTTTTGATATATTGATGTTATTTTTTTTAAAAAATATTATTTTAAATAAAAAAACAATATTAAAAACAATATTCGTTATCACTTTTCTAAACAAACTTTAATATATTGCCAACAACAATTCAAAACTTTAAAATATCTGAGTGCAATTAAGGTTATTTTTTAAAATAACTTTTACTTTAAAATATAAATAAAAAATATTTTATTAATTTTATTTAACATAGCAAATCGGAATAATTTTAAATATATAAAAATTAATTTAAAACTGAATAAAAAAGCAAGGAAAGCCAACAGCGGCTAGGCAGCAGCAGCTTGACAATTGTCTCAAGTACTGACCAATTATCTCCTAACAGTATCACTATTTATCTCACAGTTGAGTCTGTTGGTTGAAGCACTTGTCACCTTGCATCTCTCTCGTCTCCTCCTGGCAGCAGCTGCGAAGAAGAAAGACGCCATGAATCCTTATGCTCCTGATTTTGAAATGGACGATGATTACTCTCTCCCACCTCCTCCTTCAACCCTTAATCGCCCCAGAAAACCAGCCATGTAATTCCCTTTTCTTTTCCTTTAACTAACTTTTAAATCCATGCTCACTTTGATTATTGCGTGAGTACTTGATGAAGTGATTTGCGTGCTTGATGAAGTGCAGGCAGGAAGAAGAGATCATGGAGCTACTATGGCAGAACGGCCAGGTAGTGATGCACAGCCAAAGATCTCAAAAGAAATCATCTTCTCCGCCGTCTAAGTTGGATGACGCGGTGCTCCCAGCTGATCAATTACCGGGTACTAAAGAGATCCGATCATCACATGATCAACATCAACAACATCATCTTTTTATGCAAGAAGATGAGATGGCTTCCTGGCTTCATTATCCTCTAAACGAAACCAATTTCGACCATGAATTCTGCGCCGACTTCCTTTATCCTCCGACAGCTTCAACCGCTTCCATCACCAACGCTGCGGCTTCTCCTGTTCGAGGTTTGACTCAGAGGACGGAACCGAGGAGTTGTCTGGCGGTATCGGCCCCGAGGCCACCGATAGCTCCGGTGAGGAGAGCGGAGGTGATGCAGAACTTCGCGCACTTCTCGAGGCACCGAGCGGCAAACGTTTCGGAACCTGGACCGTCCAATTCGAAGAGCGTGGTGAGGGAATCGACGGTTGTTGACTCGTGCGAGACTCCAAAAGCGAGAACTTCGGAGACGGCGTTTGCTAGGAGTGCGGATAACACGTGCGGGGCCACGAACAGCGTTGCTGTGGCAGGCAAGGGCTCTAGTGCTCCCTCACGCAAGAGAAAGATGACGGCGACTCCTTGTGAGATGACCTCCACGTCATCACCTGGTTGCTCGAGTGCTAGCGCTGAGCCGCCGTCTCTGATGGCTCCAGTGGAAGACCGGAAGCGGAAGGGAAGAGAAGAGGAAGCTGAGTGTCACAGCGAGGTAAATGAGTCAATCTTTTGTTAATTACCGAGTTAAGCACCATATTAAGTATGTTTTATTATTAAATAATAATTACAAATTAGGCAATATTATCATGTCCTTGGCTATCGCGCGCCGAGAAGGTGACGTTGGTAAACGTGAGCACGAACCCCCGGATTTTGCTTTGCATTGTTTTTTAAGAAAACGTGGGCATGAGAAAAATTGTAAGATATTTGATATGTTTAAATTATATTTATTTATTTTAATTTGATGTATATTTAATTATATCGGAGCTGGATTGTTTTCGGATTAATATTCTATCCATTAAAATTCTTTAATGGAGTATAATAAATTTGATAGGATAAGGTTTTGTAGTGACACGTCAAATATTCTTAGGTCATGATGATTAAGGGGGAAATGGTGTTTTGTATGCGGTGGGGTGTGCTTGAGATGCTTTTAAACTGACCAGGACTTAAAAAAAATATTCGGATTTCATTGTTTAATTAAACCTGTTCATCTTAAATTATGATAAAAACATGAGTTTGGAGAAAACTATAATTTACAGGCTTTTCGAAAACGCACGTAAAAGCCATCACAATGCCCCCACACTGTGTATTTTCATCATTTCTTTCATCCATCATTCTTTAATATGATCTCCCTTTTCTTTTCTCTTCAAGGATGCTGAGTTTGAATCTGCTGATGCGAAGAAACACACTCGTGGATCAACGTCGTCGAAGAGATCTCGCGCAGCAGAAGTTCACAACCTATCAGAAAGGGTTTGTACTGCTACTACTACTATTGTCGAATTGTTGATGAATTGGTTGCTTTCCATGTGATCGGCGTCCTTAAACGGAAGTGACCGTACATTCTTGCAGAGACGCCGGGACCGGATCAATGAAAAGATGAGGGCTTTGCAAGAGCTCATTCCTCGTTGCAACAAGGTTCTGTCTTCTTGTTCAAGAACAATTAATTTTTATGTTATCGCACTTCACCTCGTTTATCTGCCCCTTGTAATGAGTTTTCTCCTCGCCTTCCAATTTTCAGTCGGACAAAGCTTCTATGTTAGATGAGGCAATCGAGTACCTGAAGTCGCTTCAGTTGCAAGTACAGGTATATATTTCCCATCTTATGTTTCAATGGGCCGGGTTTCCTCGGATAAACTGCTTATTTCAATGGTTTGAAAGAGTGGTTAGGGTTTGAAATAACTCCGCATCCAATAAACCGTGAGTTAGCACCAGTGAAGGCTATATACTATTGGATATTGGTGGTATCTAGATGAGTTGTTCGTACTGCATTCGACCCAGTTATCCTGTTCTTGCATGTCTGTATTACATGTTTCTAGGACAAACGGGACTGCAAGTTCCCGCATTCAGAATGCCTCATTCAACTCATTCTCCAAACGGATCCTTGAAAGTTGAGAGGATATGTATGAATCATTAACTTTTTTTCAAACTTGCAATTAATGCAAGGTTGTTCTATCTGCCAGTCTGGTGTGTGGTGGGATGGATGGTGGATTCAGCATCTATTTGTAAAGCCCTCCTGTTTTTTCTTTTTCTTTTGGTTTTTGGAAGGGCGTGGGGGATGGTGCTAGGAAGAGAGAGTGTGAGTTCGATATTTTCACACAGCAACGTTGTCTCCTGTTCATGTGCTTGAGAATTATTAGCACAATATCTCTCCCTCTCTCAGGGATTCTGTAAAAATTAAATTAATGAAGAAAAAGTCTGCCAAATTCCATGATCTGGTGAAATTTTGTAAGAGCTAGGGATTTGGTCCAATTTAAATTTAGAGAGACTGCATCTCTTTAATTTTAAGAAGAAATTAACTAAAGTGTAGTCTTAGTTAAACATGCCGTCATCATTGATACTGTCCTGTAGTAATTATGGTTTCCCCACGTTTATTTTTCCTCAGCAATAAGTATTCGGTGGTTTCTAGGGTAGTGATTTTAAACAGCAATGACAACATGCTGTCTCTGCAGGATGGACTTCTCATAATTTCTTATGATATCCTTCGGCTATTGATAGTTTAATTATAATTCATGGATAAAATTGTCAGCTCATGCATTGGATACAGCTAGCGTACGTTAGATTCTGATTAATTCTTGCAGATGATGTCTATGGGGTGCAGCATGGTCCCAATGATGTTTCCTGGCTTCCAGAACTACATGCCACCAATGGGGATGGGGATGGGGATGGGGATGGGCATTGAAATGGGACTGAGTCGGCCAGTGATGCCATTTCCCAACGTTTTGGCGAGTGCACCCTCAGCAACACCAGCTGCAGCAGCTCATTTGGGTCCTAGCAGGTTCCCTGTGCCGCCCTTTCATGTGCCTCCCTTCCCCGCTCCTGATCCAGCCAGAGTCCAGCCAACCAACCAGGTAGATCCTATGCTAGGCTCACCTGGTCAACAGAATCCAAACCAGCCACGAGTCCCAAATTTTGTTGATCCATATCAGCACTATCTTGGCCTCCACCAGATGCATATACCAGGAGTGCCACAGGTATATATATATATATAAACACCTGGTCCTTTTAAGATTCTCATTTTAAGCTTTTACGTGTTCATATCTTTCCATTACCACTTTTTGAAAAGAAATCGCCATGCTTTCAGTTTTTCATGTTAATCTGGTCAAGGGTGGTATTTATTGCAGAGAAAATGCAAATAAACATGCACAAGGAAGATTTGCATCCATACATGTTCTGGGGCGAGTTCCTTTTTTGACATATTAATTAGATGTTCAATTATAGTTTTTTGAAGATTCTTTTTATTTTTCAGGCCTGAGCTTGTTACTTCATGGACATATCTAGGGTGGGGATACAAACTTTCCATTTCGTTTTTTTCTTTTCCTAATCAATCATATTGTTTTATGTTCTGAATTAATTGCAAGCTCAGGACCGATTTAATCGAAGCCAACCCCATCGCCATTTTGTTTTAGAAGCTCTGGTAGTTACCATGTTGATAAGCCCGCTTTTGCTTGCAGAACCAAGCAATGGCTCAGCCAAGTACCAGCAAGCCAAGTACTAGTCGAGGAGCTGAGAATCCTGACAATCACCAGTCAGGTAAGATGATCTTCTTACGGTCAACCACTGGTTCTCGTTTAGGTTGTGATGGGAAAAAAGTGGCTCATGCTTTTGCTTCAAGTGAGGCTAAAAAAAGGAGTTATGCTACGTGGTTGTCCTCCTTTTATCCCACACACTAGAGCCCTTCTAAAAAGTAGTGCTAGCGCGGCTGAAATACAGGATTTCTCCTATTCTGCTACCAATTTTCTTCTACTTTTCCCTCTTTTCACTCCATTATTCCTCCCACCAATCAGAGCCAAATGATATGGATTTGCTACTCGGTTCTCCATGTCCACTTTTATATTGAATGATATGTTGTTGATGTTATGCTTTAAGATCATGGAATAGATTCAATTCAGAAGTTGCATGAAAGGATCACTCGATCTTGGCGAGATTCTTAATGCTGTCAAGCTTTTCCTGAATCGACAGGATATGCTGATAATAGAATCCCCAGTTGGCTAATGATTTACAGCTCACCGCACTACATTTTGTAGTTGATCTTGGCCTCTCGTATTGGTTGTGCTGATAATGATATTGGTTATGTCTATGGATTGCTTGTGGAACCCCCCTGCTCGAGAGCAAATGTAGTAATGATGGAGTTTCTTGTGCTTTGCAGGTTGAAGTTTTTCCCGATTACCTTGGAAGGCTCTTGCCTGTTGAGTTTTGTAGTGTAAGAGAGCAACAATGGAGAGAGCAGCTTTTTTTTTTTACTGTCTAATACAGCCATAACACAGCTAACATGTAATTATCACACTCAAATAGAATACAATTTTCTCTGATCTTTTTTGCTTCTTCGTGCCGCTTCTGTATTCTCTAAAGTTTACATTTTTGTTTTCTCAAAACTACTGAAGTATGGTGGAAGATAGAACATGATGAATGCCAATCTTATTATGGGAGCTGAGAGATGAAGCCTTGAATCCATGGCGGTGACGCTGATCTGGCTTTCCCCGTACAGAATTTTTCTGCTGTCAACTTGTGTTAAGAAAAGATGGACATCTCTCTTCAGATTCCTGTTATAATTTTTGAGCTGAGATTTTCAACCTGTCAATAAAGCAACGAAATTTAAAAGAGATTTTTTTTTTTTATTGAAGCTATTAAATCGAGTTGGGAAAAAAAAATTATTTTTTTCAAAAAAAATCATCAGGTTTGGTCAATTTAGAAACACTATTGATTCCACAATAGTGGGCCACTTGGTTATGCTTTTGGAGATTCACCTCAAGAGTCCTGGTCCATTAGTTGCTTTCATGTCCATCTGAAAGGAGACTTGTCAAGTTTTGATTCATTGAACACTTTGCCACGCAAGATATCATGAATCAGAAAAGAATATTTTGTGTGATGCTCAAACCATTGAGTCCACAGACAAGTGATGTTGTGGACCAAAACTAGTTGTCTAATGATGCTATTTCCCTCAGGTCTTTTAGGTGTGGAATCTACTAGGGTTACTTTTCCTTGTCAGGAAATCTCATCGTCAGATTTAAGGAATGCTTGCTAGCTCATGCAGGATAGGGAAGTTTAACCCATATATATATATATATATCAATGGGAAGAGATCTCAACTTGTTGTCGAATGCTAATTTTTTTAGTTAACAATTTAGTTTTTTCATGATAATTTTTTATTTGAATTAAATAAATCCATATTCTACAATATTAAGACAATTATTATAAATTAATCTTCCATGAACACGTTTTTTAAAATTTTCATTAGACAGGGAATAGAAAAATGGTTTTATATTACTAAACACGTCCATAACTTTCTCAAAACTTTGGAAACGGTTGAACAGGCTCAAGATTATAGCGCAAAATATACCAAGCACACATCATACAGAATGTCGAATTTCCTACAAGCCATGTCTTCCGCTTCTGTCTACGAATGCTGGCAGTCATGAACCGATAGCAGACAGAATCTGAGAGCAGAGAAAATGCAGCGCAACATCATAATCAACAAGTATTCACCAATATAGCTCTGAATGTTAAACCCTAATTGGCAATATAAGGTAGCTACCTTGTCAGTGAAAATGCGGAATGCATCGACTCCCATAGCTGCGTCGAGTTCCTATCCAGAGGAAACAACAGATTTTAACAGGACATCTTCCTCTCATTTAAGTGGAAATCAGAGTACTTACACTTTTTGGGTCTGTGGAACAATCAATCTTAAGTATGAGCTTTTGAAGGCTCTCATCCATCAAATCATTGCGAATTTCACTTGAAGAAGCTGCGTGCCAAAGAAGACAATGATTCATTCATTGTAGAAGAGCATCTTACCAGTCATGGTTTCAGGAATTAAAATATTAGGACCAAGTAACACTCCTAACCCTAACCAGATATCTTAATCATAAAACATCGAACTTCTTTCATATAACATGTGTGTTGAGATAAAAGAATCTTGCATTCCCAAATTATTTCTTATGTCACTAGGCATTTAATAATTATTAATAAAGTAGCACATAACAAAGACATTCAACTAACAAATTAACAGATAAAATATGCTAACATGATTACTCATTCCTTGCTCTGCACACTATGCTAATTAATGACCAAGCTTATACATCATTGGTAGAAGAGACCCAGATATCTCTGCGGGAGCGGGATCAGAGATTGTTTTAACAAGAAGCTGCAGGACAAGATAAGAACAGTGTGAACCAGAAAACCTGGGATAATATTTGTCAATTAACAAACAGGCAGAGCCCTCACACATATAATGGTAGTTTAAATCCCTCAAGTATAAATTGTAAGAGCAGAAACCAGATATATGTTCACCTATTTGGTTCACAGTTACTTTAGAGTGGTTTCTAGAGTAGCCTTTCCATCCTTCTTGCTTTCATTATCTCATCATCTCATTGCCATGTTTTAGATGTAAAAAAAATCCTTAAGCCAAGGTATTTGTTATTTAAATGCCCTGTTATTTTATTTTACAGATAAGCGGCACTTTAGAGGATAGGGAAAAATGTCGAGCACTTTGACAAGGTTCAAAGCTTAGTGCAATGCTCCCATTTCTTATCATGGTTTGGATATATAATGCTGAAACAAAGAAAGGCTTACAAAGAGCAAACCTCCCACATACATGCTTTCTATTTTAATTTACAAAATGATGGTTGCAAAGCATTCTCATTTAGAACCAATTGCATTTGGCAAGAACTATTTTTCTGAGTTTGCATCCTGGTCGCTCTGAATTTGCTTCCTTTTACCATATTTTTATAAGTTTGATACTTATTGACCTAGACATCAAAATAAAATCCGAGCTACTATTAACTTCAAGAGCCTCCATATTGCCTGATAGTGGAGAAATTGAGGGGAAATAAAAGGCAGTCAGTTTCCTCAGCCTTTAAAAGCTTCTTTACAAAGGATGTGACAGTAAGTGGAAATTATATCTCCTACAAAGAAATATTCAAAGTATTACCTTCAACAACAGTCACAAGAACATACCTATAGACTCTAGTTGCAACTTTAGTAGCACCTCGCCTGTTTCATCAACTTTAACTGGCCTTCTTTCCACCACTTTCTGATCAGCAACTGGAAATTCAAAGTAAAACAAAATTCCAAATATGAACTTCTCAGAGAAAATCTTGAATCAAGTAATCATATAACAATGAAGTTCCTTGAGCCGAAAGGGCATTGACAGTTATATTCTGTTCTGTTAAAAGTTTTAATCGCTATAGAGCTGCAAGCAACCTATGAAGTAGTAAAGGAGGTGGCAAGGAGAGACAAACCATGTAATTAAAAGACACATCATAAAGGTGCAAGAACACGAATTACAGAACTGAATCAGATCATCCATCAACATTCATTGAGGGACAAAATCTTACCTGGCTTTTCCTCCACGGATACTGGTATTGCACAAGGGGTTTCTGCACCATTCGTTTAAAACTCACATTAGTCCATGTAACAGATACCATGCCACTTCCATCAATAGCAATATGACAAATCTGTGATACAATAAACTCCGTCAGCTTTACCTAATCTCTAAACTAGACTAGAAGCCTCAACCTCTGAAAGGTTTTCTTTCCCCTCTGAATTATAAATGACAAGTTATCTTCAAACCTCACGAGTACAAAAGTTTCCAACAACACCCTCACAAATCAGTAAACAAGCACCACTAATTACTGCCAAAAAGTAAAACTTCATTGCCTAAACCTTCTAATACTTTATATGTTCATATTCCGAGTCCCCGGTCTGTAAAATCAAAAGAAAGCCTAACATCCTCTTATAGCAACTTTGTGTTCTGCCTCTACTTATTCTAGTTATCATCTATCCCGAATAAACTCCAAAAAATCATGGTTCATATCTTCTCCATTCTTCTAACAGTCATAATTAAATAAATTGATAATTCATCAGGGATTTCGAAATATTTCCAAGCATGCTACTTCTTCAAGTTCAAGATATTGAAATAAAGAAAGAAAAATAAGATATACAATAAAAAGAAAATACCTTTATGCTTGGTGAAGCAGACAAGAGAACAGCTGCACAAAAGAAAAACACGAATTCCATCAAAAGATAAAGAGAAGTTGTGTCCTGTCCAAAATAAAACAGGAAGCCAATGAGTCTGGTTTGGTTGCTGCTTACTATGGAACACGACAAGAAGGGCACTTGTACTTCGATTCAGCTTCATTGCAGACTTGGCACTTGTGCTTGGGACCCATCAAGCTGTTTCTTCTGTGTTTTTATACCTTCTTCTTTAAGCTCTCGCCAAACCGTGAATTAATAGCTATGGCGGCCTTGAGAGGCTGAGACGCTTCACCGACCACCGATTCTCTGCGGGACTCTCTTTGCTGCGGTAGGTTTTTGGGGTTCAAATCGAAGAATTTGTGATTGTTTATAAGCGTTGTCTTCTTCATTAAACTTTAGTCCCTGTACCCTTCAAAGGTTTTTGATTGCATTCCGATACTTTATTTTAATTCGATTGAGTCCTTATATGTTTTTCAATTTTTATGATCCTTCATCGCTATTGGAGACAAGGGAATAGATCCAAGACAAGGGCTCAATTACATATTGGAGAATTAATTGTATTTAAAAAAAATCAAAATAACATTATTTTTATCAAAACAATTTACAGATTGACCCATCGAGTTAATCAAAAACATTCTTTTTTAAAAGAAGAAGAAGAAATGTATCTTTTATTATTATCATCTTATATTTTTCTTGATCATTCGGACTGGTCGTATTAAAAGAGAAAAGATATGTAGTCCAATGATTTTTTTTAAAAAGAATTATTCATAGATGTATTTGAATTTATATCCATGATTTAATCAAATTTATTTCTCTAATTTTTACTTAAATCTAGTTTAAAAATAATCTCAAGTGATTAAAAACGAAAAATACAATTATTATAATAGTTTGATATCATTCAAAGTTAATGTTTTGAAATAATTCTAAACAATCAATTAAAAAGAAAAAAAAAATAGCAGCATGACAGTGCCTATAAATTAATTCTTAAAAGTATAGTTGTCTGTTTCGTTCTGTTTTGGCCGAAACGAGCGACACGCTTTCTATCAATTAAAAAAACAAGACAACACGGTGTTGTTTTTATCTTGGTTTAGATTCTAGCCCGTTCTAGATTTTTTGATCAAATACCGTCCAAAACGTTTCAGTTTTATTTCGTCCATTCTGTTTCGGTCAAATAATGTTTTGTTAAATAATAAATAATTTTACAATATCAATTATATCTCTTAATCTGACCATTAGATTGAGATGAAATTTTAGTAGGAGTCTCTTGACATATCTGTATATATCATGTTAAAATTTTAGAGCAATCAGATAATATAATAACTTTGCAAGATTGATGATGATATTTTTGTAATATTATACATGTTCATAATTTTATTCATAAAAATCATTTTATTGTCTTTTTTATATTAAAGTGTACAATTCTAAATAATTTTATTTTTAGATTTGAAATAATTTTTTTAATTAATATATTTAATTATATATACACACACATAAACAATACAACCTCAAAAGAATCACTAAAACATTCTAAAACCAAAATATTTTATTTCAATTGAAATAACAGAGTATCAACAAAAATAACAAAATGATATTTACAACTTTACTTAAAAGTGCAAATGCTTCCATAGGTGGATCAATTAACCATAATGTCTAAATCCTAGTGTTATTAGCCGCCGCCTGCTCTTGCTGCTGTGTATGGATGCATTTGGTCATCATCAATAGTCATAGAATGAAGCATTCAAGAGGTTAGGAAAACAAGTTCCTGGAAATCGGAGCATTGCCTGAAAGCTAAACTCCTGTTGATGATCCCAAAATCTGGATTCAAGTGGATATACCATGGGTTATGCTTCTATAACAAGATTGATCAAGATCATGTACGAACTCCACTAAACCAACTATCCTATGATTTTAAACCTAATCTAAATTAGGTATTAATTTGAACAAAATAAACAATTGACCCGAACAAACTTGATTGAATTGACAAAATAACTCATATAACGAGTATGATGGAGATACGAGTCTCAAGCTTTTGCAGTAAATTTTAAAAAATAAATTTTAAAAAACTATAAATTATAGTTTTTTCTTATCTACATTTTCAAGAGAAGTTTAACATGTGAAATTATAAAATATGTACTAGCTGCTGGAAATAAACACAAAATCGAACAGAGCCAAAGCACATTCATCAACCGTCCGAGTTCATAATAAAGATGCCTGTTTTAACACCAGTAAATGGCCATTTAAAGGTCTGTCAGAAACCAAGTGGCTCGTTTAGCAAGTAACCAAGAAAGCAAGCTCTTTTTTGGTGTAGCATTCACAAGTCATGACAGCTGCTTTCATTCGAAGGGGCGGGTGCCTTGTATTTTCCTTGGTTTTAACAAATAAAATTGGAGATCGCAAAATAAATTTAAGGTGTTTCCCATGTAGAGTTTTATCAGTACTTCGTACACAGGCAGAGAACCTTGTATCTCAATTCTAAGAAGAAATAACCGAACTTTAACTTCCAATAAACAATCCAAAAACACAAAAGCACAACTAGAATGGACTTCCCAGGTGATATGACAGCGATATCATCACATGTACAGTCCTTCAGGCACCCCTTCTTTCTTCTTGAACATCACCTTTTCCTTGGCCTTCTTGAAGTCGGTATGTGTCACCTGCAGGGCACAATTTTTTAGATCTTGACTGATTGGAAAACCATCCAATTAACACATCTAGACACAGTCACAGCTTCGAAAAAAACCTTGAAAACACATTGAAAAATTAAGTTCCTCATTAAAGAAGGCCAGAAGCTAGTATCAAAACTTACAAGGGCAGAGTATCACTGCAGACCATGTTTGCCAGCCTTGAGGCCAGCTCAATGTATGTGGTTCAAAGTTCAAACCAAAGAAAAAGCAAACAAATAACAGAAGGATAGAGTTTTTTCCTTTTTCCCCCAGTTCACGGGGGGTTCCCAAAGGAACCTTGGGCTAAACAATGGGGGAGAACAATCCCCTATTACATAATAATGAAGGAAATTGGGTTCATTGTGATTCTAATATGCTTCATTAGAGGAAGCTATCGGATACAAAACTGCTAGTCTAGGCCTGCTTGTGAGAAGGGGGATTGATAATACTGCTAGCAAAGTCTTACTAGATGGTTTGACAATATCTCAAATAGGAGCTACAAGCCCCCCTGCCAATGGGATGTCATACAAATCACATCAGAGACTGCTGCTCAAATGAGCAATGGGATGAGGCTTCAGTACCTTAACACTCCCGGAAAAATGACAGCTATTATCTAAATCCTTTTCTATTCAATCACTACTTGTCAAAGTGTATTGAGGAAAAATCTATTCAATTACTAGGCTTTAGTCTGGCTAAACTTTTATTGAGGAAAAATCTAAATCTAAACCAAGAAAAACCCAAATATTCTCACTAACAAAAGTTTAGGCAATCAAAATGTGGCTCACCTTCATGCGCCGCTCTCGTAGAGCAAGTAATCCAGCTTCAGTGCATATTGCCTTTATATCTGCTCCAGAGAACTCATCCTTGGTCATAACAAATTCTTCTAAGTTGACATCATGAGCCAATGTCATTCTTGCTGTGTGTATCTACATACAATCCACGTGTTGATATTAATAAGAAAAGCATGCTTGACAGGCTCAATGACAAAAAAACCAAAGCGATAAGACAAGATCACAAACAATCAGAGGGAATATTCTCCAAATGCTATATCACAGTCAAGCCATCATACTTGGAAAATACGCCTCCTTGTCTTGATATCAGGAAGAGGGAATTCAATCTTCCTATCAATCCGACCAGGCCGAAGCAAAGCAGGATCAAGGCTTTCAATTCTGTTGGTTGCAAGAATCACTTTCACATCTCCTCTTGAATCAAAACCATCTAACTGGTTCAGTAGCTCCAACATGGTTCTCTGAATTTCACGTTCACCTCCTGAATGGGCATCATACCTGTAAGACATGTTAAAGCAGACACATTTCAAACCACATCAGTTAGAAACTAAATATTTCTTCCCTCTTTACAAGTAAACCGTAATTTTTACAAACTCGCCTCTTTGTACCAACAGCATCAATTTCATCAATGAAGACAATTGATGGAGAGAGATCATCAGCAACCCTGAAAAGTTCCCGTACTAGTTTTGGGCCATCTCCCAAGTACTTCTGAATCAATTCACTTCCAACAACACGTAAGAAAGTTGCTGATGTTGAATTAGCCACTGCCTGGAAACCACCGAGGCTTATGAGGTCAGTCTTAGTTTCATCCACTTAAATAAAATTGCAATACCATTCCATTACAGAGAAATTTACAGGAAAAAAAATTTCTCCCATGTTTGATAAGATTGCTATACATCATGTAAAAACCATATAACACACAGCACTTCAATAGAACAACCCCATCAGGGCACAAAAACCATCTAAAGGATTATATGTACACTTAAAAGCATAAGAACAATAAATTTTATGGTCTTATGAAAAATACCAGGAAAATTAGAGTAGAAACCTAACTCAATGATTTTGCAAGCATGCAATTTTCTCTGGTCAAATTAAGAATAAAGCAAAAATTTATGTGATGAAAGTTGAAAATGGCAATGATTGCTTGATGATGAAACACATTAAACTATTGTAGTCATGTGATAAGAAGTTTCTAGGTTTAAAACCAGTGCAATTGGTGTTTACTTGGGCTTTCAAGAAGAGACTCAGCAACAAAAGCCAACTATAAAAGCAAATAATTAGGTGAAAAATCTCTATGTTGGATTCAGAGTCAGGGCAAAGATGACATCATGAAGCGCAACAGTGCAACAGAAAATATATTGATGATTACACACCTTTGCAAGCAAGGTCTTGCCAGTCCCAGGCTCTCCATACAATATAACCCCCTTAGGAGGCTTAATACCAATATCTTCATATAATTCAGGATGAGTAAGTGGGAGCTCAACTGCTTCCTTGATTTCCTGGATCTGGGCATCTAGACCACCTATATCAGCATAAGATTCTAAAGGAGCCTTCTCCACCTTCATCACAGATACCATTGGATCAACTTCATCTTGAAGAAGTCCAACAACAGATAGAACCTGTCAAGAAGTCACAAAGCATACAAGTTATAATTAATGCTAATTTTTCCAGACCACTTGTAATCCAAAGTATTGCATTATGTTGCAAAGCTTTAATTTTAGAAGAAGCTACGTATGCAAAGAATGATAGTATATGATCAAGCTGAGGAATTGATAATTCTGTTGTAAGCATCCAACATGTCATACACAAAAGCAACAACCTCGACCTCCATATCTATTAAGATCATAGTATAGGTATATGATAATGCTCATTGCTTTGGATTCCATTCAACACGCATCACAGCAGACATTCCAAGGTCACAACAGCGCTTAAAGATCCAGAAAGCAATACTATACCCCTCAATTCAATTCAAATACTACAAAACACAAACCCATCACCAACCTAGGCCTACATTATCAGTTTCTTACTGCACCTTAGACCAATGTAACTAGTTACTACTCTAGTTTGAAATCAGGAAGCCCATATTAATCATGTTCAAAACCTATGCAACCCATATAACCACACACTTCAAAACCAACAATATTAAATACTACCAAACAACAAAACTCCTAATCGCAAAAAAGAAAAAAACATACAAACCCTAATATGACAATCTCCATAAAAAAAAATCATCACACTTGAACTAGCAACTATAATCCAAAACTCTAAAAGCTTCAAAATTTCCAAATAAAAAAAATTAAACCCCAAGATTACCTTATTATGCATCAAGATAGCACAACCAGGCTCGAGTTGATCCTTATCAACAAAAGACAAAATCCCAACATAGTACTCAGGTCCAACCGAAGAGGAAACGATGGCATGATTCTCATCAATCAACTCCTCCAAATTTCCCACGCTCATAGGCGAACCTCTCAAATCATCAACCTTGGATCTATCCTCTTCAGCTTTCTCTTCTTGTGGCTTCAACCTCTCTTGATTTGCCACAAACTCTTCTTCCATCAACAAATAATCCTTGATTCGCTCCATTTTCAGCAGTCTCAACTTACACTTAGTAAGCGGCGTGACCGTGGGCAGCCGTGCAGCCGCCTCCGGCCCTTTCTGCTTCCGCTGCTTTCGGCCCACCCGCGCTGGTGGCGCCGCCGGCTCAAATTTCTTGTCTTTCTTATCGCTTCCATCTTGTTTTCTGTCTCCTGGTAGCCCTGGCCGATTCAGACCGCCCGATGGTCCCTGACCCATGTTTCGATTTTCTTGATTTTTGTTGCAAGACAGAGAGAGAGACGCAGAGTGTTTTGTAGAAGAGAGGAGTTTGGCTTTGGGAGCAAGTCAAGTGGTCACTCTCTCTGTCTTATTTTGTATGGATCATTGAACAGAAAGGGTTTAGGCCCATTAGTCTAGGCCCATAGGTTAGAAATACTTTTTTCCTCCTAATTTTTAAAATTAAAGGATACAAGGTTCTCCTCTCCCTAAATCTTAAAATTCGTACAATTTTTAAAGAAACAAATTTAATTTCTCATCTGAGACTAGAAAATGATTTTACTTTAATTTTAATATATCATTTTAATGAAAGAATTTAAAATTTGCAAATATTCATTAATACTAAAAAAAATGATTCAATTAAAAGAACTAATATTATTGGCTCACTCTATTTTAAGATTCAAAATCAAATTTTATGTCAATACAATGATTATTAATATAAAATATAAATCATATGGGATTGACATGATCCAATTGATGTAACATATTAAAAAACAAATTTAAAAATTTATAAGAACATAGTTTCACAGAGAGAGAAACTCAAAAATTTATAATTTTTAAAAAATATTAAAACAATAATATATTAAACTGACCTAGATCAATCTAGGTTAAATTGTTAAATTAGTAATTTGGTTCATAAAATCATGATAACTTCAAAGAAAACAAATCAAAATAAATTATGAAATCTAATTTTCAATTAACCTAATATTATTAATAAAAAAAATAATTGTAGTCAACTTCAATTAATTGACTAAATTCATCATAAAAAAATAATATATGATTATATAAAAAAATAAAATAAAATAAAATACGAAGATTTAAATCTAACATTAAAAAATCAAATCACAAGAGAATTGTTTTTGTTTTTTTTGAGTGAATGGTAACAATTTGGTTATTAACACTTCCGGATGGCAAAAGCAAGAAAGAAACACGCAAGATAAAATATCTTCAGCAGCTGTGTGTACCGCAAGAATCCATGGTTGTGTTGATCCAGCGATCATGAGTTTGATTTTTACCATCTTCATTCTATTTCATAAAAATCAAACACAAGATAATATGAACCCGTACAAGTTTTAAGCCCAAAAAGTTTTCACTTAAGGATGTATGCTAGACAAACTAATAAGAAATTACGAGGGTGTTTGAAATTATTTTTGCTTCTGCTATTAAGTGTTTTTTAAAATATTTTTGACTTGAAAAAACATTAAAATAATATATTTTTTTCAGTTTTTTTATTTTTTATTTTGATGTGTTGATATAAACAAATATATTACAGAACACTTTATAGAACGTTAATTATCAAGCACCTGCTGATTCTAAAATTCACATTACCTTCCTAGTTCTCATCTCTCCATCCTTTTATAATCACAGTAATACTGCTTTTATTGCTATCGGTCCATGCATGTATGCCACCAGCATACTCGTTTGGCATTGTTGCATAGTAATGCATATAGTATATTCACTTGTTATATGCTTGTGAATTTTAAAGGATGATAAATTCATTAAATTTTAGATAATTAAGAATAACTTAATCCTATATTATAAGATAGAAAGCACTGGTCCAATTCATCAAGCCAATTAATTTGCTTTCAATATACGGATTTCGATGAAATAGTTTGCTTAAGTAACTTATGACAAGTAGGAGGGCTATATTGAAAAAACCAATAATTGATGATGATGGATCATATAAAGAAAGATTTTTTTTATAAAAAAAATAGAGAGAATTCTTTGTTATTTTATTAATATAAGTGTTCGGGTCAATTTGCTCTTACTTCAATTAATCCCACAGACTATGTAGTTAATAACCATGTAAGTTTTTAATAGTTATCATATTAATAATTACAGGGTTCGAACCTGAGATTACAAGAGAAATAAACTCTTTAATTCCAAACTATTAACACAAGGGAATTCTTAGATTTTTCAACCCCACTATATTAATGCGTGCGTAGTCAGAAAAAAATATTAATAATAAACTAGGATTAATAGTTTCTATATGGTTGGTGTGATTTTAAATTTTTTATTTTTACTTATTATAAAAAACGTATTTAAGAAAAATAGTGGACCCAACACTACCAACCTAAAGTCATAAACAAAAACAAAAACAATAACAATAACAGATAGCATAATAAATTATTATGGTTATGGTTACAATTAATTATATCCATGGAAACAACGAGCGATCGAATGCTAAAATTAATTATTGTCCTGTAAAATAGCAAAATCTTATTTCGTGCTTCTGCCACTGCTCCAGTGAAGAAGAAAGGTGATATGTGAAAAATTCCAGGGCCTACATGTTCTTTGACTTGCAATGATCAAGCAAAGTTCTTAAATGAAAACCTAACAGCTCTGCTGCATGTACAGCAATAATGGTAGGTGTATCCAAGCTTCTCTTTATTAACAGGGTAATGAATTGTTCAACTCCACTCATTCAATGTCCCCCGATAGCCATTAGAGCTTGGCTGCTATCCAAGAGATAGAGCTATAGCTAACTGCGGGTGGCCTCATCAATGCAAGCAAGTTTCACCAAGCCTAATATCTAGGTCACGGATTGTCTGTTTTCTAGCATCATGGATCCACAAATTTGGAGAGATGTCAAAAAGATGGCCGTCCGATCATCGGATATGTTTTGGATGTCCAAAGAATGTGATATGATGATAAAGAGTTTGTGATCTGCACAATAAATCTCGAGTTTGAGCTATGACGTGTATTTCTTATAAGAATCTGAGACAACCAGGATTTTACTTGTTCATCTGAGCCCATAAAATATGAATTCCAGAAAATAGAGTTACTTGTATCCAAAAGAAAAACATAGACCCCGTAAAATTACCGATGAACGACCTGGCCAGGACCTTCCATCATTAACTTCTATCTATTTTATATAAAAATATTTCAGTTCAAAAACTAAGTTAACTAATTGAAGTTTATTTTATATTATTTTTTTAACAATTTAATCATGTAATTGATTTTTTTGAATTTAAAACTTATATGCTTCAAACTCTCAACTATTTGATTATTAAATATATATATGATATTAAATAATTATTTAAAATAAAAAAGATTCAAGCAGACTCGAGAATGTTTTAATGTTACTTAATTAATCTCTGATAATTTAGCAAGGGTATATACAGGAGATTGAGTTATTTCAATAATCTAAATTAATAAAAGCACCGTTCAGTAACAGGGCGACCCATAACAAAAATATAGAATGATGTTTTTGTTAGCGAAATGAAGCAATGCGTTGCAGAACAGATACTAAATCCTGGATATTTATTATTTTATAATATATTTCTCAAGAAAACTTTCAAAAACAGGCTGCAATTAATCCGTCTGGTAAAACCCCAACAACAAGCAATACCTGGTGCACCTACCATCTTTAATATTTTTATTGAAGGAAGCGCATGCAGCTGGCGTCCCGAGAGAGGCCACCGGCGGGCAAATACCGACGATACATGTACAGAGCTATATTATCACAAAGATATTCCTCGTAATTAAGGGAGACAAAATATATGTTGGGTCAATATCTCATTAATTAAAGCATTCCCCGCATTTGACACAGCTTGAAAACATGTTTCTTCTTAAATTATACCTCCATGTGTTTTCTTCATGGGATTGCTGCAAACCCTCCCATTTAATTATATGATCCCAGGTCTATTTATTTATTCTTAATTATGAATTAGCTAGGATTGGTGTATTAATTAAACACCTATTATAACCATTAAAAACATGGGTTAACAGAGAAAAAAGAGTGCAGAATATCTGCAAAGTTAAGCTACGCTACCCAGAATCCTTATTTAATTAAAGTATTTTTAACTTAATTTACCTACCAAAGAAACTATATGATTAGATTTTTTGGCTAGGTCAATTTCATTAGAACATGTTAATTAGTGTCGCTATCGGTTCTTGAATTCTTGGCGATGTTTAAAATCAAACTCAAACGTAAGAGACTTGCAAGAACGACAATCAACGAAGCTTTTAGACATAAATTCATATCCATTCAAACATGACAATAATGATATTCCAAAATAAAAGACACCAGATTAAGGAAATACAAGTAAAACCAGATACAGCAGGAAAAGGAACACGGTAACTAAAGCATAGAAGACAACCTCACACACGCAGCTAACCTAGCTAACTGCGACAGACTAAAAATAGAACGTAGTATTAAAAAATACTACTAAGGAACTAACTAAACTTGAGACAAAATATTTCAAGGGTAAGGGAGAACACCACTTCCACCACCAACACCACCGCCTACTCCACCACCAGCACCCCCGCCAAGACCACCAAGACCACCAACACCCCCACCAAGACCACCAAGACCAGCAGCACCCCCACCAAGACCACCACCCAAACCGCCTCCTCCACCTAGTCCTCCAAACCCGGTACCATCTAAAGGAGCGAGTCCACCAATCCCCCCAACGCCACCAAATGGGAGACCACCAGCACCAATTCCAGAATAGCCGCCGACACCACCATATGTAAGGAAGTTCTTTTGGTCAGTGAGACCAGAATCACTAGGCACGTTTTGGGTGCTAGCAACATTCATGTTTTTGTCAGTAGGAACGTCTCTAGCACTGGTGTGCACTGCTGCAAGCGCAAGAACTAGCACAACACAAACGTAACTCCTTGCCATCTCTCTTGCTAGCTTATTTTGAATCTTTTCTCTTAGTACCTGATCAGTGCTAGCTTGCTTGGTTCCTCTTTTTAAAGGCCAAATGAGCGGTAGGGGCAGTTGAGGGTAGTAAATGGGGTTAAATGCATGTTCAGAGTTTCGAGTTCTCAAATTTTCCATGCACCAATTGTTAGGCTTAACCGAGTTGTTTATAAGCTGATAAACACAATTACAAGGAAATCAGCAGTGCATTTAATTTGAATTTATTCCAGAGGTGTCCTCTAGCTAGCTAGCAGGCATGGGGTTTGCCAGAAAGATGGATGGCACACATGGTTTGCTGCCAAGCAGCCAGGAACACTTCACGACTGCGCCCCGATTATGACACGTGGTTGGTCGGGCCGGTACTCATTTACAAATTATCATGGCAGAACATCAAAATATATCCCCATGTTTTTTTTTTAATTATGCATGATTATTAAGCACCTGTTATAACATGATTTCATAGAAAAAAACAAATAGTTGTAAGGTTAGGAAACTTAGTTACAAAAAGAAAAAGAAAAAGAAAAACCGTAATAAAAAATATGGAAATTGAAATTGAATGAAAACAATACCCACTGCTACATCAATGTCTCTAGATATGTTATCTTGGTTTTATAATTCGGGTTATGATTTTTGTAGATTAATCCAAGTAGACTAGGGTTATTTTATTATGTTTTTTTAGATAAACTCAATTTTATCATTCAATATTGTGGGTTTGTTGAAAATTAAATTTTATAATTCATTTCAATTTATTTTCTATAAGGTTTTTTTAGTCTTATGATTTGGGTCACATGTTCGGTGAGTTAACTTAGGTTGACTATATGTTCCTGCTTTTACTTTTTATGACTTTATATTAATCTCAGAACCTGATGGTGGATTTGACAAGTTAATCTAGGTTGACTCTTTTTTTTTTTTTTTTTTAAATTGATTTTTAGTTTCACCATTCAAAATGGGATTGATGGAATTTGACTTTATAATTTATTTTTATTTGCTTTATATGAGATTATATTGGTCTCATGACCTAAATCATAAATCTAACAAGTTAACCGTACATATAAAATATACATATGTTTTTATTTCTTTTAAACTATGTTTTTTTTAGCTTATTAAAATTGTTTATGAGTTTGGCATATCTGATAGAGTGTGAATTAATTACTAAAAGATAAGAATTTTTGTATTTTTTATTTTAGACCTTGCTTCCAAGTTTTCACTAAGTTATGGTTTCGGAATATGAATGTGAGTTGAATCAAAGTTAAAATATCCATGTCAGTCTTCTTAGGAAGGTATTATATGAAGAAATTCAAGTTCATTTAGACCTTTAATTAGACCAGGAAAAAATTGGGTCAAAATCCTACATATTTACCACAGATTTTTCAGTTTTCACATTGCATATTCAAATGAGCATATTTTGAGTCTCGGATATTAGAATCATGTGATTCAAAAATCTATATTCATAGAAAAATATCTAGGACTATAATTTTTATGAAGGATTTATGATATGATAAAATTGTTTTGAATATGAAAATCAGGATGCAAGTTGGAGGAAAAAATATAGCTGGATGGACTATAGGATCTTACCATAAAAACAATGGACTTTATTATATAAGAAAGGCTCAAATCAATCCCATAATATTTCATGAATGAAATAATATGATTGGGATGACCTAGTATTGCAAGAAAACAAGTTAGAAAATAAAGTTTAAGTTGCAACAAAATCTAAATTAAGATAACAATATAGTTTTCAACACATTTAATTTTGAGGGATTTTTCAACTTTAATTTCTTTTTACTAAAAAAAAGTAGCCATACCTCGTTGTTTCTTCATACGGTGACAAAAATTAATGTGACCGGTAGGGCGGCCAACTATCTATAATATCAATTATCACTAGTCGGCCATTTGTAGTGCATTAACTTGAGCTTTCCAGCTGAAGCTGAAATCATGAATCTGGATAACAAGAACTTGTTTAATTTACTCCGAGATGAATTAATCCAAGTTGATGACATCATCTTTTGGTCAAAATCAGGAATAAGATTCGGTGGCGACACCAACAGGGAGTTGGTTCAAGTGGCAAGCAGCTTGTTCCGCTTAAGCGAGGTCTCGGTTTCGAGTCCTCGTGTACGCAGCAACACTTATTGGTAGCCTCACCTGCAACTGCCAGGCATGCGACCCAGGGCGACCACCAGATTAGTCGGGGCAACCCGGATACTGGAGGCTGGCAACCAAAAAAAAAAAGATTGGCTAAGTGCTGTCCTAAAATCCATCCTGGTAACGTCTGCAACTCTTAGTTTTGTCTGTGTCGAGAAGCACACTTCCAATTTCTAGCTGTCAGTGGTAGCAGGGTTAAGCTCAGGCATGGATTCTGGATGCCGCCGGGACAGAATGAGATTCTCTTCTTTGCCAAGTGTCTTTGAATTTTCTCTTGTTAAAATTTTCCCTAATAAAAGTATATAATAAGAAATAACAACTAAATTAGTGGTGTATATTTATTTATATTCGAGTATCATCGGCAAATAAGAAAAAAAATATGTATTTATTTACGGCGACAAATTCGAGCAAAAAAATATATAATATAATAACTGCATCAGTGCTTTTTATTTATTTTTATTTTTCTTGACTGCCATGATAGATATATTTTTTCGTTAAACTGATAATTAATTAAGATGATGATATATTTGTTGGAAAATTGTTTGTGAAATCGATGGATTAATAGAAATTGTTAATTAAGATCATTAATTTTATATTAAATACACACTAATACAAAAAAGGAGTTGCACATCTATTGGCTGGTTGAGCTTTTCTGTTTGTATATTTAGATGACTGCGTGCTGTGATGGCTAATTCTTTGACTTTGACTGGTGAGTGCTTCTGGAGAATTGTCTCCAGTGCACCATTGTTATAGCTCCTCTGAGCTGCTGTTAACTTGCAATGCTCTTCCACATTAACAAATCGGCCAGTTTTATGCTAATTTTTATATCTTATTTTTCAATGAAATAGTAAGACTACAAATTGGCTTGAACAAGAAAAACGTACGTAGTACAGAATAGATAGATAGATAGATACAGATCCTCGCAAATCAAATGAAGAACCTGCTGGCAAATTACCAATGCATGCAATCCGAAAGCATTGAAAGATGACCGGAAAAAGGATGAAAAAACACAACTTCTACAAAGAGCCAGTGAGGAGCGAAATCAAGGGTGGAGGAGAGAGGCAGCACCACCATCAGGACAATCTCCACCACTACCTCCCAAGCCTCCACCAACACCTCCACCAACTCCTCCACCAACACCACCAACACCTCCACCAAGAGCTCCACCACTACCCGAGTCTCCACCCAAGCCACCAACACCTCCACCGAGAACTCCACCTCCAACGAGAACTCCACCACTACCCGAGTCTCCACCCAAGCCACCAACCCCACCAAGTCCACCGAGGCCACCAGCAACACCGCCAATGTTTGGCAGACCACCAACTCCAGCAAAGCCACCTACACCACCATATGCGATGAAGTTCTTTTGGTCATTGAGGCCAGTACTGTCTTTGGGCACGTCCCTAGCACCTGCTTGAGCGATAACTAGAGCAATCAAAACTAGCAAGCAATAACATCTTGCCATGTTTTCTCTCTATATTTCTACCGGCCGGGCTAAATCTGATCAAGAAAGTATTTGCCGGTGCAGTACTGATGGTGCCGATGCCATGCATCGAGGCTCCTTTTAAAGGCTTCCTTAATTACGTATGGAGAAGGTTATGTCTTGAAATAAATGTATATTGAATGCGGGCACATGCATGGCGTGATTCGATAAAAATCAGTTTAACTGTTTTCCAAAGTTTTGTACAGCAGATCTCAATACGTACGTAATTAGCAGTGAAAAGGCAATCAGTACCGAGCAAGAAAACACTAGCTTGTAGTTATATATGCCACTGATCAGTTAGCAATGCTGCATTTGCCCGCGCTATGCCCAGGTTGGAATGAGTAGTTTTTTTTAGAGCGCAAAAAAAACTAAACGTAATATATTTTAATGATGAATTTAAAATCGATTTTATAGTGAATAATATTTTTATTTAATATTAAGATAAGAGTACATTGACTTTATTTGGGTTAACTTGGGTTGATATGCAAAACTTGTGAGCATAATTTAAAAAAAAAAACAAATAAAAAAGCTAAATCTCTAATTAACTTAATATTTAAGGATGAAAATGATTTAAAAAAAAGCTCAATTAAAAAAAACACAATGTCAATTCAATTAAACCAACCAAACTTGTGATGCAAGTTATGCACACCATCAAATTAATAAAAAAAATATCACATAAATTAATTTTCATTTAATAGATTTATACCCAACAATTTAAAAAAAAAAAAAAAAACATGATAGTTGCATGAAACTGAGATAACAAAGACAGATCATTAATAACAAAATGTGAAATTGGATTTTTTTTAAGTTAAATAAAAAGAAAATAGTTCATCGATGACAAATGGCTAATGGTTGCTACGTGAAAAGAAAAGCATGAATGTTATTAGCCTGCTAGACATCCATTTAGACATGATAATTTGTTTTTTTATTCTCAAGAGATGTTATAGATATTGAATGTATTTGAGTTTAGGATTGAGTAGATCAACCTGTAATTAAAATTCTCTTATATCAACATGAGACATTGAACATAAATTTATGTTTAATACACTCTAAACTAGAAACTTTATTGTGCTCTACATAATCATATTAATGATAAAAGAAAAAAAAAAACAATTAAGTTATATGATGATGTTTCAAAATCCAATATGCTTAGAAATGATTTAAGTGTTTGGACAATGAGTAATCACATATTCCATCAAGATTCTTTTATCCAAAATTCATGATGTTGACGGTTGGTGGAAAAGGCCTAACACTTGAGAAACAATATATTTTTATGAGGTTTAGTGACCCTAAGATGATAAAATTTGTGATTTTTAGTAAAAGATTATAATAAATAAGAGAATGAGCTTTAAATTCTAAGAATAAAAGTGGTTGTTCTTGCTTTGTATGATAAACTCTTTACTTGAACTCCTCAATCTTGTCATATTGCTTAAATGAAGAGGTTGAAATATTATTTTTTCTTGATACCATTAATGAGGAATAAATATCTTGTATACAATATTAATAAGGATTAAATATATCTTACACAATATATAATAGTAATGAGAGAGAGATATTCTTTACACAATATTAATATTGATAGAAATACAGTAAGTTCTTATAAGATTTTTATACATTTAAAGGTGTAGAGAGATTATTATTCTTGAGTTTTAATATTCTATGGTACAAGTCATAAGAATAAATAAACAAGGTATCATAACCCAACATGAGGCTTATAATGATTGTCAATCTCACTGCTTTATAATGAGTTTAAAACTTGAAACGATGTCAAACCCAAGGGTGATGAGTTTAACACCTTGTTATACTCATCTTTGTTTGAGCTTAACATATTAATGAATTTAAGAATGTTGGGTCCAACAACTTGCTAAATTCATATGCATTTAAGTTCAACATGTAGTTGAACCCAGGATGTTTGGTCCGACAACTTGCTAGATTTTTATGTAATCAGGCTCAGTGTGTAGATGAAATCAATGATATTGGGTTCTACAATTCACTAAACTCTTATACACTTGGGCTTGACAAGTATTTGAATTCAGGGATGTTGGATCTAACATAAAGCGCAACTGATTTCAACGATGTCGAGTTTAGCAACTCACTAGACTCATATGCATTTTGGCTCAGCATGTAGTTAAACTTAAATATATTGAGTTTGGTTACTTGTCAAACCTATATATACTTTAGCTTAATGTGTGGTTAAACCCAGTGATATTAGATTTGATAACTTGTCTATCCATATGTATTGATCGTCATACCCTTTTATGTTTGGGTTCAAAACATGTAATTAAACCCAATAATATTGGATTTGGTTACTCATCATATTTGTATGTAGTTAGGCTCAATACATAGTTGAACCTAGGGATATTGGATCCAACAACTCGTCATACTCATTCGTAATTGGACTTATAACCCATGAATATCAGGTTTGGTATATGTCATACTCATGTTTATTTGAGCTCAACGCGTATATGATCCCAATAATATTGGGTCTGGTAACTCGTCAAACACATATATACTTAGATTTAATGTTTAGTTGAACCCAATAATAGTGGATCTAATATCTTGCAGGATTATTATGTAACTTGGCTTAGTATGTAAATAAACTAAATGATATTACGTCTAGAAGCTAGCCAAACTCATATCACTAGGGCTTGATAAAATGTCAAATCTAACTATATAGGGTTATCATCTTGCTTTTTATCATTTTAAATATGTTCTTAAACTAAAAATGAAATTTTAAGAAAAATAATTGAAATAACTTTGAAGTTTTTTTTTCCACGGAATGGCAGGACCATGATGTTAAAAAAAAAAGAGAGGCAGGACCACATAATCCCGTCACTTTCAATACCATTCATCATGTTCTTATTTACTCCAAAACTACCACTATATGGATACGCTTCTTAGGATTAAAATCTTGGTATGTAGCTTCAAAAATGAAGAGAAATTACCTCTCATCGTTACTCATAGTCGTTAGATTCTATTAAGCAAAACGTACGAATTTTTGGTTCTTGGTTAACCTACATGTTCTTGAGTTAATTTCTTTATCACAATTCACAAGTCATTTTGTTTTTTTCTTAAAAAATAACTCTTTTTTTATTGATTTATTGTTAAAAAAAAAATGATTTCAACTCAAAAGGGCGTGGGTCGAGTTTGATTAATTCAACTGAATCAGAGATCAACTTGCAAGGACGTTTGGATTTGGCAAATCAATACAAAAGCTAGTTGAATTTGCTTGTCTATTCATCATGTTGGCCAAGTTTAATAACTATGTTTGTTAACGGCGACCTCTACTTGATCAGAACACCAAATTGTACTTCCATTTAAACCATTTTCTTTCTTTGGTTAGATTAATGAAAATTAGATGAAAAGGATATAAACCACAAATGCAAGGAGAAAAGAGGGGAGACATGCATGATAACAAAGAGCTTGCGATCTGCACAATAAATATTAAATTCAAATCAAGATGTACATTTTTTATTAGAATATGAACTAGCTAAAATTTTACTTACTCAAGCATCAAACAAAAGAGGTCTGCGTGGGGTGCATGTAATGATAACAGCTTGCTTACTGACAGATGGCTAAGAGGAAACGATACAGGCAGATGCTGATAAGGAAATATCGGAATGGTTTTCTAAAAATAAAGCAGTAATTTCCAATGAATGCTGTGTCAGATTGTTTGTTGGACGTTGTTACTCTCCTCACCTGCTTCCACTTTCATCCTCAACCAAACCAACGCTTTGAATTAATTCTCATGTCTCAGCTACGATGTGACAGCCACATTCTTCTTCCTCCAAGCTGCAACACAGAAGCTGCTGCTGAAGTATCGATGAACTAGTTAGTGATTAGCTAGCTGCGCGCATGCATGCTGGAACTAACACACAATCTGGGAGTTTCTTTTTTTCTTTTTGGTGTAAGATTTGATGTCTTGGACTCCATGAAAGGATGGAATCAGTCGAGAAAAATTATTATAAGAGATATCTGGAAGTGATCTTGGACCTGGCTGGTCGTTTCAGTGAGTTTTGTTCTAGCAGATCCTTGTATCATAATTAAAAGTCAACCACAATCCCTTGTCCTGAACATCTTGGAAGATTTTTCTAGTGGTTTAATTTGTTTTTCAAGGTCTTGCTTTGTTTTGAAAGCTTTTGTATCTTAAAGAATAACCTTTAAAGCTTTAAATTATTTTATGAAACTTCAAATATCACATTCTTTTAAATAAAAAAAAAGTTAAAATCAAAAACATTCTTTCGAATCAATTTTTTTAAAAAATTCAAAATGGATAGTGAGATTTAAATTCATGATTATTTAGTTATAAAATTTTAATAATATAACAAAAAAAATCTTTTTTAATTCTAAACATAAGTTGTTAGATAATATAAGATTTTAAAATAGGATTAATCTCACTTGTTCATATTAGAAAGATTAGGCTGCCAGCCAACCTATCCGCTGAGATTAAAATATTTTTTTTCTAACTTAAATGCTGAGTGGATTGTAGATAATATAACTCTATGTTTACGTATTTACATGTTTAAGCAAAATTCAAATATTAATAAAAAAAATTATTTTATTAAGGTTAAAATAGTAAATTGGATAAAGATCTTCATAAATCTATGAAAGATTATATGGAATTTCTTACTTCTAGTCAAATGTAATTTTCATATTGTCTGTCCGTCTACTTGGATTTTATAAATTATATAATATAATGCTCTATAATATAAATTATATAAATCACAACACAATAAAGAAGGATTATAATCACAGCGAATCTATTGCTAAGATACAGGCATTTGAGCCCATAAACAACTATTCTTCCCTCAACCAAGGAAGACAATGTCCAAAACTTTGTTTTCGTAACATTTTTTTTTTGTAGAATATTTTTTATTTATAAATATAATAAGATAATTTTTTATTTTTTTAAAAAATATTTTTAATATCAATATATTAAAAATATTTAAAAAAACATTTGTTCAAAAATAATTTTGAAACGCAAAAACAAATGTATTCTAACATGTTTATAGAAATGCCAAAGTATAGAGCTTAGTAATAAACTTAATTCTTTATAATGTACTGTAACTATTTTTGCTAATTTAATTAGTAAATAACTCGGTAAGCAATCATTATAATCCTTGGAAATGAGCTAAAATTAGAGAGAGTTCCGATGACTAGCCTAGAATACTGGGTCCTGGCTATTCAGAAAGGATCGCTGACCACTCATGCGAGATGAAAACTCTAAGGGTTCCATCGCCAACACTTGCAGTGAATCCACATGGAATTTCAGTTGCAGATCTCACTCACTTCCTTCTTATATAAAGCAGTGTGGATGCTTTCAAACATCAAATCAAAAACCAAAAGCACTAATTTCCATCCCCTCGAGAAACAAAAATACTGAAAATGGCAGGCCTAGCCCTAACCACATCCCTTCCCAGGTATGGACGTCAACTCGGTGCCATGATAGCTACGAACCAGAGGAGCTCTGGAGTTTTCGTCCCTTTAACAAGACGTTTTCAGGTAGATATATATTCAAGTACTCACCTCGATCGCTAGTAATATTGAAAATGTACGTAGACTGCTAATCTTGCTGTAAAATTGCAGGCGAGCTGTCGCAAGGAAGCTTCATCGGGTGGGTTTGAGATGGCTCGCAAGGACACGAAAGAAGGAATCAATGAAGCAAAGGCTGCTGGTGAAACTGTGGTCGATGAAGTAATGAGAAAATCGCAACACTAAATGGATAATTAATTAATTTGTATGATTGTAGATAATTTATTCTCTAAAATGTCTGTCAATTTAGACTAATCTCGATCTTGGCTGCTTGATGAGGAGTAGGTGACCCAGAAAACAAAAGAGGTGGCCGGAAAGGCATCGGAGGCCTCGAACGATTTGGCGGAGAAAGCAAAACAAACTGCTCAAGATGCATGGGGGGCTGTTAAGGATACCACGACAAAGATCAAGGACAAGGTGGTTGGCAAAGCTGAGGAATCAAAGGAAATCGTCAAAGAAAATGCAGAGACAGTGAAGCGCAGCATGAACACCAAAAACTGATCATCAGCTACAAAACATTCTCTTACGTTGTCTCCTTAATTTGATGATCAAGATCGATCAGACCCCTTGATTCTTGATTGCTTGTTTGTAGTTTTCCTCCTCCTTTTATTTGTTTCCTATATATATATATATAGATTTATATTATGTTTATAGTCCCGGCTGATGTCATAATTAAATACCGGGCTTATATATAGGCATCGGTATGCGACATCTGTAAGACCATAAATAATTACTCAATAAATAAACTAGAACATTTGGATGCAACGCTGTTGATCTGCAGCAGGCTCCTCTCTCAATTTTCATATTGTTGATTTGACTTCTCGTATCTTATAACTTGCAGAGAGTGCTTGTTGTTTTGGGTTCTTCGTCCACTTATTATTTGCTATATTCCATGCTTTTATACTGTATTTAAACAAGTAATGATGCCAAGTTTTTATATGGTTTATTAAATTCATACACCATCTTTAATATTTTCAACTTAAACTGGGAAAAAAATAATTGCACGTGTCATTATTTTATTTTATTTTTCTTCGTTCTATTGGAGATGCATGCCAATTTTTTATTTAATTTGAACGTTTGTTGCAATTATCTGTCTTGTTTATACATTGAAAGGACATTAACAATTATATTTCTTGTATTGATTGTAATTTATAGATGAGATACAGTATAGAACGTACAAAAAAAAACCCTTCTACTCTTAACTCTTAATTATATAGTCTTCTCTACATTGTCAAGTTAGAACAATGGTCACACACACACACTAATTTATTTTCAAAACAATATTTTTAGAGTAGAGAGATGACATAAATCTTGGGTGAAAAATATTTATTTATAGCACTTTTTAATATTTGATACCATATATTGCCATAAATTAATAAAATAAATAAAAATTTCATTTAGTTAATAAAGATTTTATTTAATGTTGATTTAATAAAATGAAAAAAAAAAACTTACAATCCAATGTAAAAATATAAAATAAATATTTTAAAAAATAATGTTTTTGAAAACTAAAAATGCTAATATCCATGTGGGAAATTCATGTACAGAAATTAAAAGTGTAATGAGTAAAAAGAAAAGCATAAATAGAATAAAGGGCCGAGGACTGGGCTATAGCCCAACCCATTAGGAAAACAAAGACAAACACGAATTATTTGTAGTTATCTTCTCTAGCAGCAGTTGCTGGTTTCTTGACACTTATGCCAGATTCCAACGAAAAGTCCTTGGCTATAATCCAAAATGAAAATTTTCTAGGAAAACAAACAAGAAAAACACCACCACCATCATCCTTGTGTTTTGTTATTATTTTGAAATATAAAAATTACTCTTAACTCTTTGATTAAACATATTTTTTTTCCTTACATTAAAAGAAAGGCAAGGATTTTATTAACCAATCTATTTAGCTAATAAAAACATGAATAAACAGAAAAATAAAAAATTATAATATATATCTAATTGAATGTCTAACAAGTTCAGATTTCAAATACAATATTGAAATTATAAGAACTACAACTTAGAAAATTTTAATTATTTATTCCTTTACACTCTATTTTAGAATATAAAATATGTTGGAAATTGTCCTGAGCAAATAATTCGTTTGCATCATTTATGTATCTATCTCAACAATTGAACATAATACATCTTGATAGTTTGGTTCAAATTCTTTTTTTCTTTCTAATAAATTCTCCTAATTTTACTTGAATCTATTTTTTTATCTGGAATTATTTTTTTCAAAAAATTATTTGTTTATTCAATTTTTTTACATTTTAAGATTATTTTAATATGTTGATGTTAAAAGTATTTTTTTTTAAATAAATCAATATTATTTTGATATATTTTCAAAAAACAAATATATGAAAAAACAACTGTTATTATCTCGACATCAACCATCCCCAGTTAAGTTTATTAAATGACAAAGATACAATGAGAGTATCGGACTTCCTGCCCTTATTTAAGGCAGGGGCTGAACTACAGCACCATTTGGGAGGCCATGACACCTCCACTCCTCCTCTCTTGAAATTTTTAAAAGTTGTAATTTGATACTTCAATTTTTATTATTTTTTTCATGATAATTATATATTTGACAAAACTCTCATAATAACATATTTTCTTTTTCTCTTTTTTTGCTCAAATATGAAAAATATTTTCAAGAATTGATCTTGAAGTACTTGTTTGTCATTGATTTCTAACCTCTATATGGAATTTACTTTCTGACTACAACTACATTTTTAAACATTCCGACTCGCAAAATTTTTTGATACGGGTGAAAAAAATCGGCATCTATAACAGTGGCAGGATACCATTGGTCTATACACAAACCCCACGCGCGCACGTTCTGATACATTTAATTTAAGAAATCGAAAACCCAGCTCCAATTTGCTACACCGAACAAATAGAAACCTAAACGAGCACCAATTGCAGTCTTCCAGGATGACGAACAGCACACGTGGCAGGATTCAAGAAGTCTGTCATGCACCTTGCTCTTTCGTGGTGTGAACATGAGCGTGCAGCCGCTCATGGGTGGGCATCAGATAAAGACGAGAAATCGAAACGGAAGAGCACTGTTATTGGCTACATATCAAGGAGAGAATCCGGGGAAGAGAGATGGGTAGGGTTACGTCAGGCGGCGTCGCATGGACACGTTTCATGGAGAAGCAGCTAAATTTGCATTGTAAAAGTGGGCACAGCCTGCCTTGCACCGCTTTGCCCACGAATCCAGACAACCTCCTTGGATGTTGTTGAGCCAATAGAAAATTATGTCTTGAGGGGAAGAATCCATTTTTCCTCTCTGCAAGATTTCAAAGTACGTTAATGAAGAGAGAGAAAAGGGTTTTTAGAGTTGAGAAATTAGTGTTTGAGTGTGGAAGGAGACGGGGAAAGGGTTTTTGGTACGTAGGATTGATCTCTACAGTTCATATATATAGTACTGGTGCTAAAATATATCAGGGAAAAAACATCGTTTTTTTTTTTTATTTTAGAAAGAAAAGGCATTGTATAGCCACTCAAAACTTAAATTCTAAGCAGGAGATCGATCAAATCCATGTAATTATATTATATGTAGTATAAAAAGGGATTAACTTAGCAGCTGTAAATTCAAAATTTTATAAAATTCCATAGATTATCATGCATTTGAATCATTTTTCGATAGATTACCGTGACTAAATTCAAGAGATTTGTGTATTATTATTACCTGTTTATCATTCAATTTCAAACTTAAAATTCAAATTATTTTTCGAAAATATACAGTTATTTATATTAGTTGGAAGCCAAATTAAGATTATATGAGATTATAAGAGATATTCCCAGCATTTCAATTTATTTATCCATTAATCAGTTTTAAAATCCTTATAAAAATATCATTTATTACTTTATATGAGTGTAAGCTTTCAAAACTATTTTCTTCTTTAAAAACATATATATAGAAGTCTATTTATTCAGAAAAACAAATAGTTAGTCAGTTTTTTTTTAACATTTCAAATTAAAAAATAAATTTTATAATTTAATTATGCGCATTTAAAGAATAAGATTGAGAAACTATATTTTTTGTGTGCTTTATTTAAAAAAGATACAAATATTTTTTTAAAAATAACCGAGAAGTTACATAATAATACATAAATGTATTTTGAACATGTGTGATGTGGTTATTGGAAGTTACTGCTAAGATTCCGAAACCATACTCTGAGTCCACTCCCTGGCCCTAAACTTGAAGGCTGAGGCACCGCTGTTTGCACCACTGAGGAGAAAACGTATGGAGTATGGCACAAACCCCGGAGTCAGGCTGAGAAAGTAGCGGCGCACGAGGTTTTGTTTTTGTTTGGCTGTTTCTATATCTCTCTAAAACCACCCTCTCACTCTCTCATCTCTAATGAACATTAATTGAATAGTTGCAAAACCCACAAAATATTGGTTCAACTTATCTCGGAAAAAAAGTTGTAAAGGGTAGACAACTGTGTGAAACTTCCTGGAACAGACAGAACACATATGGGGTTGTGTTTCATAAGTGTGGGGATTCTCCGAACTTGGCCCAGTTCTCTCTCTTGAGATATTTCGGATTGCCTGGCTAGATTTTTGTTCAATCGATCTGTCTCTCCGTGTTGATCTTGGATTGATGATGATGGGGTTAAGGTTTTTCATAAGGATCTTATTCAATTTTGGAGTACGTAGTTAATGATCCTATATATTAAAATATTAGTAAATAATTAAGAATTAATTAAAGAATTAGAGAAGAGATCAGAGGGGTCACTTTCTTTGATGCATGGTTTGTAGTTATTATTTATGTTATCTTTGTTGTTGATAGATTCAGATAGCTTATGTTGTTTCTGAGGGATTTGTAGCGGGCCCTTACCCTCTTTTGCTTCCTTAATCAGAAGCAATATTCTTCTTCATTGCACTCATCCGTACAAGGAAAACCCTATCTATCCTTCAGTTTTCTCCAGTATCTATTTCTTCTCTCTCTAAATCTACCTCAACAGAACTTAAAAGGGCCTCTCAAGTTGTAACTTTCCTATTTGTATTTTAATTGCTTTAATTAAAAAAACGGTGGAGAGAGAGGGAGAGAGAGAGAGAGATGAAGGGTCCGGAATTGCATGGTGAGGATCGGCATCAAGGGGTTGAAAATGAAGGAAACCCTGCGATCGGGTTTGATGCTATGGAGGAAGAGCAGGGTCTCCTTGATGAAGATAAGGAGATCTGGCTTGAGAGAGGGCAGGAAGATCTGTTACGTGTTAGTGATGTTTCGATCTTCTATGAAGACTTCCCTCCACTCCCAGATTTTCCTTGCATGTCTTCTTCTTCCTCTTCTTCATCCACTCCGGCCCCTGTCAAGGCCATAACTTCGTCGTCATCTTCCTCCTGTTCTTCTTCAGCTTCTTCAGCGGCTTCTTGGGCTGTTTTGAAGTCTGGGGGCGCAGAAGAAGATGTTGAAAAGAATCGTCAACATGGTAATCACTACTATCATCATAACAACATTGATGATTATAATAGTCAAGCGATGGAAGATCCGGTGGAGGTTACTACAGCGGCCTTGTCTTCTACTTGCTCAATGGAGGTCCCTGATCAGCCTCTCGACCAGGCGATGGAAGGAGTTGAATGCATGGACGTGATGGAGGATTTCGGATATATAGATCTGCTTGAGAGCAATGATTTCTTTGATCCTTCATCTATATTTCATCCTGATGAAGGCCTCTTTGAGGAGTTTCAAATGGAGCAAAACAAACCACAAGATCAGCCACAGCTTCAGTATGATCAACAAGCTGGAAATGAAGAGATTACAGAAGGCAAGAATGATCAGGAGGCCGACCACCAAGGAGGAAGATCAGAAGATCTGGCCATGGTGTTCTTAGACTGGCTCAAGAGCAACAAAGAGACTGTATCAGCTGATGATTTGAGGAGAGTCAAACTCAAGAAGACCACTATAGAGTGTGCTGCTAGGCGTTTAGGTGGTGGTAAAGAAGGCATGAAACAACTCTTGAAGCTCATTCTCCAATGGGTCCAAACCAATCATCTACAGAGAAGGCGCTTGAGAGAGTCATCCTCCAACGTTAATCTTCCCTATCCATACAATCAAGACCCGCTTCAGAACCAAAACCCTAACCCTAATTCTAATATCAACTGCATTCCTATCCCAGCTAATAATCATTCAAACCCTTGCTTCACCCATTCACCTTGGAACGTTGCACCCCCACCATATCTTGCCGCAGATCCGGCAACAGTCATGCCAGGTTTTTCTCCCATGGTTGGTGACCCGTTTTCAAATGGAGCTTCTAATATAAATGGCCATCCTTACGGGACCCCACAGGATTACATCCTTCAGTCCTATCAAACATGGCCTCCCTCACAATTTGATATGGCTGCACACTTCAATTCATTTGCAGACAATAATCTCCATTCAGCTCAGCCCCACCAGAATCCTGCTTTTACCGGGTATGGTAACCAGTACCCGTATCAGTATGTTCCGGCTAATGATGATAACAGGTTGGCGAGATCAGGCTCCTCAGCCACAAAAGAGGCAAGGAAGAAGAGAATGGCTAGACAGAGAAGGTTTCTGTCTCATCACAGGAATCAGAATCATAATCACAATATCCAGCACCAGAATCAAGGCGCTGGCGATCCGCATGAAAGGCTCGCAGATGATCCCATTGGTGCCCCACCAGGCCAATCTAATCCTGGTAGTTGGGTTTACTTGCCCACAGCTGCTGGCGGTGGTTCTGCTTCCACCACTGTGGATGCGCTGGTGGACCGACCAGCCATGCAAACACAGAATAATTATCACCGGCAGGCGGCAGCCGAGAGGCGACAGGTTGGCAGTTGGTTTGATTATCCATGTTGAGTTTTATATATCACCTTTTATATGTGAAATCTTATGTGCATGTCTGTGTTTGTTTGTTTAGGGATGGAAACCTGAGAAGAACCTGAGGTTTCTCCTTCAGAAAGTGTTGAAGCAGAGTGATGTGGGGAGTCTTGGGAGGATAGTGTTGCCAAAGGTATAAATTATGGCATCAACACACTCATAAATTAATTAATTACAGGCCTTTATTTTTGTGATTTTATTTTGGGCAGTGATGGATTCATGCATGCTGTTAATTATATATGAATTTTCATTTTATGCAGAAAGAAGCAGAAACACATCTCCCGGAGCTAGAGGCAAGGGATGGCATTTCCATCGCCATGGAAGATATAGGGACTTCTCGTGTTTGGAACATGCGTTACAGGTATTCTATAATTTAATTAAATCAATCATTCTAATTATATATATATGGATTAATTTCTAGCTTTCATCTTTTAATCTCAAATATATATACTGGCAAATAATTTAGTTTAGTTTAATTATTTAATCATTGATGGGTTTCTCTCATCTTTTAATTTCACAAATATACTTGCAAATTTAATTTAATTTAATTAATTAATCATTCAAATTATTGATGGGGTTTTTTTCATCTTTGAATTTCTCAAATATACTTGAAATTAAGTTAAATCTCTGCTCTTTGTGTCTCTTTTTCCTCCTTGTGGAGTTTCAGATTTTGGCCCAACAATAAAAGCAGGATGTATCTCCTCGAAAACACCGGTGAGTATTTGATAGCCTGCTAGCAAAATTTATTTGATTTAATTATAATTATTTTTTCAACTCGGTCTCATGGCTAATTTTTACTTCTTTCTTTTTCCTGCTTCTATTTACATATATATTTCTTGATTTCAGGAGATTTTGTGAGAACAAATGGACTCCAAGAAGGGGATTTCATAGTCATCTACTCGGATGTGAAATGTGGAAAATATGTGAGCACCTAATTACATCAATAATTATCTTGTATTTGTATTTATTTTATTTTTCAAGGGTTTAATTACCCAGCCAGGCTGATGATGTATAAATACATAAACACTAATTAAACTCAAATCGAATCACAGATGATCCGAGGAGTGAAGGTGCGGCAACCTGCAGGGCCGAAGGCAGAGAGCAAGAAGGCAGGAAAATCGCGAAGAAACTCGCATGCAAATTGTCCAGCTGCTGCTAATAACGGATCTGGTTCGTCATCTACAACCATGATCACTCAAACACGAACAGTAAAGTGATCGAAAGGAAGATGGAACCAACCCACGCACTCTCTCTCCTTCATGCATTAAAATGAGTGGACAAATGGAGGGTGAGATTTTCTGGGGCAGATAGTTAACTTGTTTGTAACCCTAGATTCCCTGCAATCACTATGTACGCAATCGATCTTTGGTTTCTCAGTCAAAGTAGAGATTGCAGATCACAATTGCCGAGACTTTAAAGGAGGGTTTGGCTTGTAGTCTCTCTCTCTCTCTCTCTCTCTCTCTCTCTCTCTCTATATATATATATATATATATATATATATATATAAAGCTAGCTACTAGCTATTGCACATATCATATGTGTGGACCTGTAATGGATGCTGTGGATTGTATTAATTTGTTAATTACCACTTTGTTGGGGGTACTGTCTTAATTAATACATGTTATTGGCTGCATCTCCTTCTGTTATAGCTTAGTTACCACAAGTGTTTTGTCTAGTTTTGCTGGTATTATGGACTCGAACGAAGGGAAGGTGAGATACATGCCGTCATCGAAGCCCTGGAATTCATTACTGTTGGTATGATGTCTGCATCAACAGATGTTCTTGAGTTGGGCTTGTCAGCGCGTTGAGTTTTAATCTTAATTCCCAACAAAACAAATAAAATGATAAATAAATAAAAATACCCGAGTTTGTCGATGCTCCAGAAGAACCAGACAGAAACTTTTTTAAATCGACTCTTGCAAAATCAAATCAAATCAAATCTATAAAAAAAACTAGATAAAATCATGAAGTTCAAATCTTTAATCAATCCGAAGCGTCAAGTTAAAAAAACAATAAAAAAAAGTTCACGGCAAACCTGGTGAACTCGCTGAATTCATAACCCAAGATATGATATTGGGATAACTATATAGACAAAAAAGGTAAAATAATAAATAATATTAATTTCCAACAAACTTAATGATGATGTATGAAAATAAAAATGAATGAAGCCGATTCGGTCTAATATTCAGAACTTGTGACATAAATCATGCGGCTCGATCACATAAAACCCCAAAAATTAACAATCTAAAAATCTCAAACAATCAAATAATTAGGGATAAATATGAAGAAAAACAAATGTAGATTTAAATTTAACAATAACCAAATTTGACATAAAAAGTCATAAGGGATTAAATTGAAAAATAATTTCAATAAAAAGGGTAATAAAAACTAAAAATTACAGTCAAAAGAATGAAGAACAAGTTTGATATAAAAAATCAAATGACAAGGGATGAAATTAAAAAAGAAAATCAATAAAGAATTTAAGACTAAATACATCGCAATTAGGATAATGAAGATCAAATATAAAATAAAAATTAAATATGAAAGGATGAAATTAAAAAAAAAAATCTCAATAAATGACTCAAGACCATATACATTGTAATTAAAAGAATAAGAACCTAATCTAAATCAACAAATAAATTACCAAACTTATTTTGTTTTTTTTTGTAATGACCACCATGTTTTTCTATAAGGGGAGAGAGGAAAGAAAAATCATGTTACTGGAGCTCAGCCATTGATTTTTTTATTACACACAAATCATCCTTGTGATAGGGATAGTGAGGCACATCAAACTTCAGCCTTGATGATGGTGTTTATTGTTTTTTCGTTGTTGCACATGTCACCTAAATGGTGCGAGCTTGTACGTTTTAGGCATGTGTCATCTATTATTTTTTATTAAAATATTATTTTATATACATTAAAAGATCTAATCACTCTTGATCTCACATGAGAATAAAAAATATAACATAATAAATAAAGTGTCATTGTATTTAAAGCTAAAGAAGATTATATTGTTTAGAGCCATCAAAGTAATTTCACTTACCAAAAAAAACTTTAAAACCCTGAAAAGTCACTTGACCCAAGGAAAATGAATTTTATTCCCTTAAGGTGATTAAATAATAACATCATGGATAAAATATAAAAATACTAATTAACCCTTTTTTAATAATGACTAATGGTTTAATGAAAAATATCTTCTTGCCTTTAAATCCTAAGCTTCACGAGTTTATCAGCTAAAGATAAAATAGTAATTTTACTGTGTAAATTCACACAAAAAAATGTGAGTGTATATGTAGTAATGTCTTAGCTCTTTTAGTGTTTTTGTATAATAGGAGACATTCTATTATAACTATAATGATTATAAAAAATACTAAAATTAATAGGAGATTCGTTATGCAAAATAAAACATGGATCTTTAATAAAACATCATGGATGCATTGATCTCTTTTTTATTTAGCCTTTAAATCTCCAATTTATAATAAATGTCTATAATAGGTGATGTTGTATTATAATTATTATAAAAAAAATACTAAAATGGATAAGAGGTTCATTATGCAAAATAAAATAGAAATCCTTTAATAAAACATTGTGTGTGGATGCATTGTTCAAATGTTTTTCTTCAAAAAAAAAATTCATGTAACCTCTCTATGACCAAATACTTATAGGTTGATTTAGGATAATTTTATTGGATAGGGTAAGTTTAAAATATAAAAGATAAAACTAAAAAAGGTAGAGAACATTGAAAGTTTTTTTTTCTAATTTTAGGGTGAAATACTTATTTTGTCTTTAAAAACCAAATCAAGGAAATATGTTATTAGAAGTAATATATTAATTTCACCATGGTTATTTATCATTTCAAACTCTAAATGGGTCGGCTATGTTTTTTTATTTTATAATGCATAGTGAAATGATTTTTATGCCCTCATATTCAAAAATCTTTAAAACCTACATTTCAGGGTGTTTTTGTCTTGTTTTTCATTCTTGATAAAAAGTAAAATGACTTGCCTTTAGAATTAGGCATACAAGGTTATTTTTGTATTTTCACTCATGTTTCTTTGTAATTATAAGGTTGGTTTAAGAGAAATTATTTCATTTAATATATATACAAATATTATTTTAAAAAATATTGACATGTGCATGCATGTTTCTACACATGGATAACCTTCATGTCTTTCAAGTGACATATGTAGGGTATACGATGGTTAAACACCACCTTTAACGGTGGTATTTGAATTATCTTGATGTCATCTTAACATGGAGGAGTGTGTATGGCTAATGATCGTCTAGTTTGGCAAGTTGATTGTTTTCTTTCCATTCATCTCTCTCTTCCTCGATTTTCATGCTTGCATCTTTAAAATCTCAAAGAATCCTTTCAATTTTTTATTTTTTTAGATTTGATCTTGAGATAATTTTTAAAATTACTTTTCCTTTTTATAAATTATGTCACCTTCCTTAGTTTTTTCCTATCAAATGTGATCCCTATTTTTGTTATTGCTATTTTTTTCATTTTGGCAAGTGTTTTTGATTTTTTTTCTTTTTTTGTTTCTTTTTTGGATAAGTGTAAATTGAATAAAAAAGGGGAAATTCTACAAATATTCCTTTTGGTTTCATCCTTAATCTTAAATTGATTTGGATTTAAACTTCTTAATTGATCCAAGATTTCATGAGTTCGTAGTTTAAAAAATTAAGATTTAAGAAGTGCTCTTGTTTTTTTTAAAAATAATATATATTTTTATTTTATTCTTCAAAATATTATTGGTTTAATTTGTAATTTTATTAATTAATAATTGAGCTTTATAATTTTATTAAGTTCTATTTTTTACATTTTAATGGCATGAATATAATTATTTAATACAATAAAATATTTATTCTAACAAATAAAATTATTATATATAACTGTAACTGAGTGCATGCCCGAGGTACGAGGTTAAATATTTTAATTTTAATTAATTTTTAATTAAATAATAATTTAATTTACTATATAAAAAAATTTACTGAAAAAAATCTGACCCGGCAATGCGCGGGTCAAATAGCCAGCTGATGCTGCAATTTCATGGACCCTTACCTCCAAGCTTGTGAGGCTGAGAGGGAGTTTCCAAAGCCAGCCAGTCAGCTATAAATTTGTACAGACTGTACAGGTCGTAGCAAAACACCATAAGCAATTCATGGCTGCCCCCTCGCTTATTCTTTTTCATACTAATAATCTAAGCTCTCCCTTTCCACTCTCCTCTCCAAAACGTTACATAAACCAAACCCTAAACGACAGCTCCTTTTTAAACTTCAAGAAGCAATCTCTACTTCCAAACTTGCGAGTCAAGAATCCCAGAACCAAAAATCCTCGCTCAGCTCCTGTTGTAGTCTTTGCTGCACAGTCTAATTTCTTAAAAGGTCAGCATTTCCCCCCTTTTTTATTTAGATGTAACTTGATATTTGTGGTCTGATTGTGATTTGAGGGTTTGTGAATTATTAGTTGTTCAGACAGTATGGAAGGTTGGGAAGGATGGTGTCGAGGCAGGGACCAATCTCGTGCCTGTAAGTTTTATGCTCTCTGTTTTTTCGATTTTGGGATGGGACGTTTTTGTCTAATTCAAGGTATTTTTGTTTTCTGTTTTTATATAGGACTCTGTGCCGAGACCGATAGCAAGGGTTGCGGTGACAGTTGCTGTATTTGCAGTTTCACTGTTTTTGCTAAAATCATTCCTGTCTACAGCTTTCTTTGCGCTGGTATGTTCTCTGTTTTTGCTTCCTGTGATGTTGAGTGGTTGATGATTGATATAAAATCGTATCCAATTTATTATGTGTGGTTTAAATACAATGAATGAAGACATGTCAAAAATCTACTTTAACTGTCCCAAGGTAGTGGCATTCATTGTCGATTAAGTTCCGACCCACACAAAAACGATCTGGGCACTATCTCGGAGAGAGGCTCGGTTGACAGAAAGAAGCTTCATTGTTCCTTGGGATTGGCTTTGGGCCTCTAGGCGAAGAAACCCCCCATTGGAGTCCGAGCCATTTGTAAGATATCACTCTAGATGAGCTAGAATTCTAACTTTGTGTTAGGATCTATGGGCCAAGGGACAATCATGAATGTGTTTGTATGTGACTGTGTGAATAAAATTGAATATGTTGTAGAGGGATATTGGTTTTTGTTGCCGAGTTTTGATCTGGATGCCAGCAAATTATCCAGTCCCAGAGAATGTGCATGTCTTTAAAATATCCGTTGATCAACAGCCAGCCTTGTTAAGAAATGAAATTTTATATGCTTTTCAATTTTTACTGTTAAGTATTGCTTTCTGCTTGATTAACAGGCTACAATGGGACTCGTATACTTCACATTCATTGCCTTGAACAAAGACCAAGGGCCGAAAGGAGGTGGCGGTGCAAATTTAGAGGACCCTGAAGAAGAAGCAAGAAGAATAATGGAAAAGTACAAGTGAAGGTTGCAGGAGTAAGTGATCCAATCATCAAATTTCTATGCATGAAGCATGACACTTTAGAATTGGGCATGCGGTCAAAATAGGAAGAGATATTATATATAAATGCAACTGAAGATGTTCTTTTGTTTAAAGTAGATTCAATCCTTTTGTTTTCTAGATAGGCTTCAAAATCCCCTGAGCAGTGAAGTTCTGGTTTGGCTTAAACCAGTACTCCAAGAAGCAGTGTTTTTTGAAATTGAAAGAAATTCTATAGATATAGATGCACATTTCTACCTGCATGGTTGCCTTCTGTTTCAATTACTGCTGCTATTTATGCAGAAGTGACACTGGTATGTCATTTTTTTATCGAGTCTCTTACATCCACTGTGCATTCCTACCGGTCACCAAGTTTTCTTCTCGTGAACCTTATGGCTGTTCCTTTTATACTATGACTCATGATGGCAATTTAAAACTCTAAAATTTTCCAATCCCAACTTCTGCTGTAGTTTTTCCTCTGGTTAATGATGTTACTATAAATGAAAGCCCAAAACCTGTGATACCAAGGGAGTTAGTTACCTTGTGTGTGCAAGGATGGGAGGTCAATCCTTGGTATATAATTCCCAAGGAAAGTTGCCCTCCTCAAGTGTTCTTACACTGAGCACATTGATGGGCTTAGTCATGAAGACTGCAACTTTGCTAACCACACCAACAAGCACTGTCACTCGTCATCCCTGCATAGTTAATCCATGTTGCTTGATGAGTTGATAAATGCAGCATCCAAGTGAAACAGGACACCATAAATTAAGCTGTACCACTGGTGTTATGAATTAGATTGATCAGGTCTCCTAATCAAGATTTTCAATGATCCTAAGCCTAATGAGGGCGTTGAAAAATTAAGGTTACTATCTTTGGTTCAGAAGTGCCAAGGTTTCAATTTCTGTCCTAAGCGAAGTTGCACTTGCATACATCTGGTATGCCAGGGTTTCAATGAATACATCTAGTCCTAAGCTAAGTTGCATACATCTATTCCTAAGCTAAACTGTTGTTATGAATCAGATTGATCAGGTTTCCTTATCGACATTTTCAATGATCCTAAGCCTAATGAGGGCATGGAAAAGGTTAAGGTTACTATCTTTGGTTCAGAAGTTCCAAGGTTTCAATTTCTGTCCTAAGCTAAGTTGCACTTGCGTACATCTAGTCCAACGGCTCCCAACCCAAAGACACAGCTGAGAGACCCTTTTTCTGTTTTGCCACATTCAATGTTGCCCCCAATCTGAGATTTGATATGGCAATGTTTTCATAATATACAAAACACGTGTCCATTAAAACTTGCAAGGCACAACATTGTAGAAACAGCTTCATGGGTTTCTTGTGAAAGCAGGATTGGTCAGTGATGAGTTTGTTTTGTAATCTTGTTAGAATGTATTAGATGTGTTGGGGTCTTGTGTTACAAGCTTTTCTTTGAGTTTGGTGATTATAGCAAGTTGGTGAGAGATAGAGGGTAATGTTGTTTTATGGAATGTGATGATTGATGGGTATATGAGGATGAAGGATCTTAAAGCTTCTAGGGAGTCATTTGAAAGTATGCCTAGCAAAAGTTTGGTTTCATGGAATGTGATGGTCTCTGGATATGCACAAAATGGACATTTTATGGAGGCAATTGATATGTTTCATGATATGCAATTCGGAGATTATCTCCAACTCATGTGACTTTGGCTAGTGTGGAAGATGATCCCAGGATTATTATTTTTAATAGCACTTAGCAAAAATAATTTGCAAATTAACACGGCTTAAAAAAAAAGGAAACTATCTGCAACATGGTATTTTTCTCTATGAACATGTTCAAGATTTATGATATTTATGAGAACATCATTAACTTCTGAAAGCCTGGATTTTCATTTGAAGAAGCATGAATACTCCACTTTAGCATAAGAAGATATCCAAGGAGAATCACTTCTCATATTTGTCTTGTTGATCCACATAAATTTGACCTAGAATAACCAAAAATTCTATCATTACATTTCACCCAAATAGCACCCCACAAAAAAAGAATAAAACACATTATGCTACTCTATTTTCTTACTCACACGAGTTGATTAAGGTCAATAAATAATAAATAAATAAAATATGTTTAAGGATGTTATATTTCACATGAAAAATAAATCAAGAAACAGTTCATTTGGTTGCTGGTTATGTGTGTGCGCGTGTATTAAATAATAAAATTTAAAAAATTATTTCAAAAGGAGTTTTATTTCACATTGAAAATATAATATTTTATCTTTTAAAGTTAAATACTTTTTATTGTAAATATGGAGTATTTTAAGTCAAATCTCACGTATTTTCAATAAAATATTTTTCTAATATTTATATAATAAAATTTGATATGAGTTAATAATCAATTAAAAAAAAAAAGGTAGTAGGCTCACGTTCATTAAATTAGACCGAGAGAGAGAAACTTCGATTGATTCCCTTGCGTGCAAGTCAACATCTACACTGTTTGGATCTTCTTACTTCATTAATAACTTGTTTTTGTCCCTCCATTAACTAAAACCATATTTGTTTATTGTTGTCTATCCTTGAACTAAAAAAAGAAGCCTACATCCACATGGACTAAGAATAGCTTCTTACAGAAACTTAGTATTATAAAGAAAATACTCACATTAAAACTGATAAATGATACAATAAAAAAACATTAATAGATAATATATACAGGTTAAGGATGCAATTGAGAATTGACATAGATTTTGGACTAAATTGAGGTTCAACCGCTCCTAAACCACAGAAATTGGATAAAAAACAAAGAGCATGGACGAGTCATGAAAGCTGTGTGTGGGCTAAAAAACCCTAGCAAAAGCTAGAGTCGTGGGTTAACTTTTAAGGTTTTGTTTGGCTACGAGATATATACCTGCACAGATACACATTAATTTTGTTGATTTATTAATTGATAAATTGATTTAATGTTTTTTTTTATCAAAACAATATTATTTTGATTTTAAAAAAACTTGAATTGAAACTGAGCCAACTCAGAGGCTTCGAGTTAAGCATCGAGCGAATAAAATCTTTAAGTTTTTTTTCTTTTTTCATATGGCACGCTGGGGTGTGCTTTTTCATCTGAATTCCGGGGAAGTTTCATCATCATCCTTGCCACAGGAACTTTCCGGCAGGCTGTAAAGTAGCAGTTAAAATGCTAATTATTGCATGTTTCCGGCAGCATGCTGAACATGCAAGAAGAAAGTTAACTCTTATTAATTAATGCTATTTATGATTACTTATAGTGCTTTGAATGAATGAACATCATGGAAATCCGTATCCTTGTTTGTGCTTCAGTAGGCTTTCTGTGGAAAACTGTCTGCAGGTCGGTAGATGAGAAGAACTCCTGGTCTATGGAATCTTGCAACCTAATCACCCACTAAATTTCGAATAAAGAGGAATGGTGGCTGATGAATAGTTTATTCGGATTTGTTTTTTAAAGTATTTTTTTATTTATAAATATATTAAAATAATATTTTTTAACATATCAAAATGATCTAAAAAATAAATAAAAAAATTCAAATTATTTTAAAAATATTTTTGAAATGTATTGTTAAACAAATATTAAAACTTGGTTGACATGGATATCAAAACTCGACCTAATGGGTCAATTCAATAACTTGATCTAAGATCTTGTCTAAAAGGGATATTAAAATAAATAAAGTGGAAATTAATCAAAATCTTATTTTACTTTTTAAAAAAATTGATATTGTTTTAATTTTTAAAAATTAAGATGTTATTATCTTAAATGTATCAAAGTTAACTTTAGCCTATCCACTAAAAACTATAGCCTTGGTCATGTTTAATAGGAATGGTTTTTGGTTTTTCCTTGGATAGAACCTAGGATCATGGAACAATTTACAAAGCCAAAAGGTCATAATCTCTTAGAACAACTATTAAACACACCCCAGTCCAATAAAGTCACACAAATCTATGAGTCTTACTAGAAATAGCTCAGTCTTTAGGATTTCCACAAACAAGTTATGATACTAAATACTTATTTAGGAGTATAATTGAGGTAATTTTTTAAAGTGTTTTTTATTTAGAAATGCATTTAGATGATGTTTTTTATTTTAATTTTTTTTTTTGTTAATATCAATACATGAATTAAAACTCATAGGTTAAATTATGTTAAAGAACTGATAATTGATTTCAACTAGTCAATGGGCCCAGGTTAAATTACATATTATATTTTAAAAGAAATCTAACTATCTTTTTAAGGGAACTAGAGGACTGATTTGTGAAACTATTCAGGCTTTAGGGGCTGATTTGCATTAATCCCATGTATTTATTATCATATAAAGAGAATTGATGACAATCATAGGGCATGGTTAGGGCGACCAATGATTTCAGTGGACCGGCGTGAGTTCAAACAGTAAAATGTCAACAAACATGCTCTACCATATTAACTAATAACTAAAACAAAACGGAGAAAGGAATAGTGCCGGTTACTGTTCATTGTGACTCATAGTCACTGTGGACATGCAGTTTGCTCCGGTGCTGCGCGAGAGTTGGTGCACCTTTACACAGGTCTTCTTTTTGTATTTTTTATGGTGAAATTGACAGATAAATAGTTGTGGCCGAGCGGTTCGCCTGCGCGCTGGAAATCCAAAGCCAGCGCGCAGGGTTCGAACATCAGCCAAAATTTTTGACTTTTTTTTTTCCCCTAAATTCCGTTTTTTCTATTTGCTTTCCTTTTTCGAAATTCCTTTTTCCAAATTCCTTTTGTTTTTTTAAGCAACTTTCCAGTTGCTTTCTCTTTTTTTTTTTTTTTTTGCTATTATTGTTATTTTTTTTTTCCTAAATTCCATTTTTTTGTTTTAGCAACTGGAAAGTTGCTTCTGTTTTTCTATTTGCTTTCCTTTTTTTTCGAAATTCCTTTTTTTTTTAAGCAACTTTCAAGTTGCTTTTTTTTTCTATTTTTTTTTTAGATTACTGTTTTTTTTTTTTTTGTTCTACAATCCTGATTTTGAAAATGATTGTCTGGAAAATTTGCTTTCCCTTTTATTTTATTTTTTTATTATTATTCTTATGATTATATTTTAAAACTTCCGGATTGGGTTGAAAAAGCTTAATATATTCGGTACAGAAGTTTCCATTTTTGCAAATTTGTCCTTTAATTGAAAATATTAATAAATCTGATTTTCATTTCAGCCCTTAAACTTTTAATTTTTGATTTTAATCCCTTTATATTTTATTTTCATTTCAGTCCTTATACTTTTATTTTTTTTTAATTTCTAATATAACCTCTACTTTTGTCCATGTATATATAAGTGTGTTTAACACAATAATAATAATCATAATCATAATAATAATAATAATAATAATAATAATAATAATAATAATAATAATAATAATAATAATAATAATTTAATTGTTTTTCTTGCTTCCTCTTTTGTTAATGTTTTTTTTCCTCCGTATAATTTAATATTTTTTATTGTTTTGACAGTAATGGCAATGTTTTTTTTTTTTCCTTTTGTTAAAGTTTCTAGAATATTTTTAGTCTTTCATTAATTATATGTTCTAATATTTATTGAATATTATCTCATAGGAATATATATAGGGCGAAGAAAACATGACCTAAGATTTTTTGAATAAAAAAAATTAATATCAGTATTCTTAAATACATGTAATATAATCATATAATGAATAAATCGAATAAAAAAAAATTTGTCTTCGAATTTTAATTTTGTACTTAACACAATAATAATAATTTAATTGTTTTTCTTGCTTGCTCTTTTGTTAATGTTTTTTTTTCTCTGTATAATTTAATAATTTTTATTATTCTTTTGGCAGTAATGGCAATGATATTTTTTTTTCTTTTGTTAAAGTTTTTAGGATATTTTTAGTCTTTTATTAATTATATGTTCTAATATTTATTGAATATTATCAAATAGGAATATATATAGGGAGAAGAAAACATGACCTAGGATTTTTTAAATAAAAAAAATTAATATTAGTATTCTTAAATACATTTAATATAATCATATAATGAATAAATCGGATAACATAAAAAAAAATTGTCTTCAAATTGTAATTTTGTACTTAACACAACAACAACAACAACAACAACAACAACAACAACAACAACAACAATAATAATAATAATAATAATAATGTAATTGTTTTTCTTGCTTACTCTTTTGTTAATATTTTTTTTTCTCCGTATAATTTATTAATTTTTATTGTTTTTACAGTAATGACAATGATATTTATTTTTATTTTTTTGTTAAATTTTTTAGGGTATTTTTAGTCTTTTATTAATTATATGTTCTAATATTTATTGAATATTATCTCATAGGAATATATATAGGGAGAAGAAAACATGACCTAGGATTTTTTGAATAAAAAAATTAATATCAGTATTCTTAAATACATTTAATATAATCATATAATCAATAAATCGGATAACATAAAAAAAATTTGTCTTCAAATTTTAATTTTGTATTTAACACAACAACAACAACAACAACTACAACAAGAATAATAATAATATTTTAATTGTTTTTCTTGCTTGCTCTTTTGTTAATATTTTTTTTTCTCCGTATAATTTAATAATTTTTATTGTTTTGACAGTAATGACAATGATATTTTTTTTTCTTTTGTTAAAGTTTCTATGATATTTTTAATCTTTCATTAATTATATGTTCTAATATTTATTGAATATTATCTCATAGGAATATATATAAGGAGAAGAAAACATGACCTAGGATTTTTTGAATAAAAAAAATTTAATATCAGCATTCTTAAATACATTTAATATAATCATATAATGAATAAATCGGATGACATAAAAAAAAATTTGTCTTCAAATTTTAATTTTGTACTTAACACAATAATAATAATAATAATAATAATAATAATAATAATAATAATAATAATAATAATAATAATAATAATAATTTAATTGTTTTTCTTGCTTACTCTTTTGTTAATATTTTTTTTTTCTCCGTATAATTTAATAATTTTTATTGTTTTGACAGTAATGACAATGATATTTTTTTTTCTTTTCTTAAAGTTTCTAGGATATTTTTAGTCTTTCATTAATTATATGTTCTAATATTTATTGAATATTATCTCATAGGAATGTATATAAGGAGAAGAAAACATGACCTACGATTTTTCAATACATTTAATATAATGATATAATGAATAAATTGAATAACAGAGAAAAAATTTGTCTTCGCATTTTAATTTTGTATTTAACACAATAATAATAATAATAATAATAATAAATTTAATAATAATTAATATTATTATAATAATAATTTAATTGTTTTTCTTGCTTACTCTTCTGTTAATATTTTTTCCCCTCCGGATAATTTAATTTTTTTTATTGTTTTGACAGTAATAGCAATGCTAATTTTTATTTTTATTTTATTTTTTTGTTTTATCTTTTGTTAAAGTTTCTTAAATATTTTTACTCTATCATTAATTATATGTTCTAATATTTATTGAATATTATCGCATAGGAATATATATAGGGAGAAGAAAACATGACCTAGCATTTTTTGAATAAAAAAAATTAATATCAGTATTCTTACATATATTTTATATAATAATATAATGGATTAATCGAATAACATAAAAAAAAATTTATTGGATATTATCGCCTATAGATATATAAAGAGAGGAAAAAAATGACCTTGGATTTTTTCCTTAAAAAAAATTAATATCAATATTCTTAAATACATTTAATGTAATAATATAATTAATAAATCTTATCAAAAATATTTGTATATTTTTATATTTATGTCAAATTAAAATATGTAAAACTAATTATATGTTTGAATATTTATTGAATATTATCGCCTAAAAATATATTAAGAGAGAGGAAAAATGACCTAAGATTTTTTGAAGGACAGAAATTCATATCATATTTTCTTAAATATATTTAATATAATAATATGATTAATAAATCTTATATAAAAAAAAAGATTGGCTTCAAAAATTAATTTTGTGCTCTTTTATTTAAGTTTATTTCTTTACAAGAATTTCCAATGTTTTTATTTTTAATATTTTAGATCTAATATTACTGGAAAAAAAAACATCTCAAAAAAAAAAATTGTTGGCAAATTTACCTACATTATCTACAAGTCAAATTAAAAAATATACAAGTCACTTCCCGTTTCCATTAGACTATTCTTTTTAGACGGCAAATAAATAATTATAGCACACAAAAAAATTAAGTTTATGTTTTAAAAACAAATTGCAATATTTTTATTTCTAATATGTCTGATATTTATTGAATATTATCGCCTAAAAATATATTGAGAGAGAGGAAAAATGACTTTGGATTTTTTCAAAGACAAAAATTCATATTAGTATTCTTAAATATAATTATACTAACTAAATATTAAAATAATAAAATACAATACATAAAAAAACAATCAATTTTCTACATAAATAAAAAAAACCCGCCGCATCGCGCGGGTAAACCGCTCGTCCCACCTAAAACCAGGCATCATTTCATGATAATTCAACTCCCCCCTTCCTTCTTTGAAGTTCTTGAAAACACGATCTACTCCCGTCACGTCCGTCTTATTTTTTTTGGAAGAGAGTAGCTTTAACATTAATTTTCTATTTTTAATAAAATAAATCATAGAAATTTATATGCGATTTACTTTTGTATTATTTTTAGATATTGGATTCCATGCAATATTATTTTTTTCTTACACTCGAAATAATTGCAAACATAAAGTTTTACTAAAGTCTCCTGATTAAACTCAGCTAATAGGAATATAGGATTCCAAACTAGTCACCCATCAATGAATTTAATGTTTTACATAGTTATTGTTTGAGAATGCGGTTGAAATTGTTTTTTAAATTGATTTTAGTTTAGAAATACATTAATTTTTTTTTGAAAAATTATTTTTGATATCAATAAATAAAAATGATCTAAGAAAATAAAAAAAAATCAATTTAAAATAAACAATTAAAATTAAATTTTTTTTTTCAAAAATATTTTTGAAGACATAAAATACAAAGAAATTTTGGCAAAAAGCCAAGGACCATCCCACTCAAACTCCTTTCCCTCTTATTTTATACATAGCGACAAAGCATTAACATGGGAAGTCTTGCACATCATGAGGTCGAAGGGAGATTTTCTCAAGATAATTTAAAAACTTTAATATTAGCACCAAAGTTGGTCTTGCTTTTTTTTTTTTTACCTCATACACCTGCAAAGCATTAAGACTGTCATTAAAGAGAATAATTACCAAATTTCAGTGATATAGTCACTTTCTATGCGAGACCCACTAGAGGAATATACATGATTAAGAGTTAGGTCGATTAGTTTTTTATGTTTTTTTTTGTTTTTATAAAAATAAATCAAAACAAAATAAATATTCTATAAAAATAATATATATAAATTATATTTTAAAAATACCTTTAAAACATGAGAATAAACAATCTTGTATGAAGTATGAACAGGGCTTTTCATCATGTTACTATTTTATTTGCAAGTTAAAAAATAAAATAAAAAAAAAGTTTCCAACATGTTGCATCATGGGCCCACCGTCACGTCTCAGCTTTGGACCGGACATAGATTCACCTTTTTTCTCTCCTTCCTCAATTTGCTTTTCTAGACTGTCCCCCAGCGTCTGAGCCTCCGCGAAAAACTCTCCACCATGCGCCTCATCAGTATCAAGGTTCGAGCTTACTCATCTGATTTTCAATTAAAAATAAATTAAATAAGTTTTTTTTTTTAGCATTGATATATTTAAACCTGAAAATACATCAAGAATTTTTTTTTGAAAAGTACAAACACTTTGATTCTGAATACCACTTAACCTTACGTTTTAACTTAATAGTTTTTTAATTTAAAACTTTGTTTCTAGTTTAAATTTTATCTAAATTGACCTGATCAATATAACAGACACCTCGTAACATTGTATTAACTCATTTTTATTAAAAAACAAAATGATATCAATTTAGATACATTAATTTTTATTTTTTATTTTAGATCATTCTATATATCAATTAATCTAACTCCTAACTTAAGTTTTAGATTAGGCTAAGTTTAATAATCTAGGTTGTTGGGGTGAGAAATTATATATGTTATTTTTATTATTCTTTTTGTTTCATACCCTTAAACAAGTAACAAGTGTAATTTATATAAAATTATTCTTAAAAAATATAATCTCAAATAAAAAAAAATCAAGCTGCCTCATCATCTCCCACCACCAAAGATGATCGGTGGAAAAAGCACATCATCACATAGATGAAGGGTGATGAGCGAAGGTGCACAAAAACTAAGGGTAGTCAACCCCTAAAACTTCCACCACACCATGATTAGACAGTACTTGGCAGTTCCAGCCTAACTTTTCCAATTGAATGAAACCCTAAGAAGAAGAAAATCAAAATAATCAAAATCAAAATCAAAAGCAGAGAGCGTGCAGTGAATTGATAGACAGCGTGGGGAAAAAGCAAAAAAAATAATTTATCCATACAGCATGCTGTTTTCAGCCTTCTCCTTTTTCCTGTTGCCTCTCCACCGTTCGTTCATCAGATTGTTCTCATGATATCATCGGTTGGTAATAAATATATACTGTACACATTCCTGCTTGCCATGATAGTAGCTTCTGTATTTATTTATTTATTTTAAAAATGGTTTTCAAATTTACTTTTATTCAAAAAACAAATGTATAAAATTATTATTTATAAGGAATTCGAAAATCAATCTCAACGTAATATTTATAAGGAAATAAATCTTGACCGTAGAATTAGTAGACAAAGAGGGTTACACATTGTCAACACCGTGTCAGCTTTCCCAAAAAGAGAGCACTTCTCTCATAGAACTCCACAAAAACCACAGCATCACTCTAACCTTTCTGCTTCCACTTCCTTGTCTGTTCTCTGCTTCATTCATGGCGGTTTTGAGACTTTACTCTCTCTACATTTTCTACACCTTAATCAGCATAACCATCTCTGCTTCACCCACTCAGTCTTTGTTACTTTCTGCCTCAACAGATGTTGAGCTTCTGCTTGGAAAGATCAAAGCTTCACTGCAAGGTAACACTGAAAACCTCTTGCTCTCTTCATGGAACTCCTCTGTGCCTTTATGTCAATGGAGAGGCCTCAAATGGGTCTTCTCCAATGGCTCTCCCCTCTCTTGTATTGACATTTCTGCACCACAATGGACGAATCTTTCACTCTACAAAGAACCCTCTTTGCACCTTTTATCTCTACAGCTACCATCTGCTAATCTCACCGGTTCACTTCCTAGAGAGCTTGGTGGGTTCTCTATGCTTCAAAGTTTGTATCTTAACATTAATTCACTGAGCGGAACCATCCCTCTTGAGCTTGGTTACAGCTCTTCACTCTCAGATATTGATTTGAGTGACAATGTGTTTAGCGGGGCTTTAGCTCCATCGGTGTGGAACCTGTGTGATAGATTAGTTTCACTCAGGCTTCATGGCAATTCACTCACCGGGTCTCTTCCTGAACCAGCATTGCCTAACACAACTTGCAATAATTTGCAGTTTCTTGATTTGGGTAGCAACAAGTTTTCAGGGAGTTTTCCTGAATTTGTTACTCGCTTTCAAGGTATAAACGAGCTTGATCTTTCTGGTAACATGTTTTCCGGTCCAATTCCTGAGACTTTAACTGGTTTAAAACTTGAAAAGTTGAATCTGTCACACAATAATTTTAGTGGAGTGTTGCCTGTTTTTGGTGAATCCAAGTTTGGTGTGGAAGTTTTTGAAGGGAACGATCCTAGTCTTTGTGGGCTACCTTTAAGAAGCTGCAGTGGAAGTTCTGGATTGAGCCCGGGTGCGATTGCTGGCATGGTGATTGGACTAATGACTGGAGTTGTAGTTTTGGCCTCACTGTTAATTGGGTATATGCAAAACAAAAGGAGGAAGGGAATGGAAGATAGCGACGATGACATGGAGGAATGCGGAGATGAAGAAGTTGGTGGTGTAGGTGGCGTAGGAGGGGAAGGGAAGCTAATTTTGTTTCAAGGTGGTGAGCATTTGACGTTGGAGGATGTGTTGAATGCGACAGGGCAGGTTATGGAGAAAACAAGTTATGGGACTGTTTATAAGGCCAAGCTTGCTGATGGGGGGACGATCGCTTTGAGGTTGATGAGGGAAGGGAGCTGCAAGGATGGAAGTTCGTGTCTTCCAGTGATAAAGCAGCTGGGGAAGATTCGACATGACAGTTTAATTCCTCTAAGAGCTTTCTATCAGGGGAAGAGAGGGGAGAAGCTACTCATTTATGACTATCTTCCAAATAGAACCCTCCACGACCTCTTACATGGTAAGCACATCTTAAGCCTTTCCTCTTCGTTTTATATATTCATGTTCCATTACCATAAACTTGTTGAAAGCACGGCTTCTTTTGGCTGGTAGAAAGTAGAAACACAGTTCATTAGGACTAAGGCCTTGAATTGTAAGACAATTTTGTTCGAGCACAAAATTCTGGTTGTTCCCAGACATTTCTCAATATTAGCATTTGTATTATACTAAATCAAGAAAAGACGAGTTATTACATGGTTTGATGCTCTTGCCAACACGGATTGAAAATAAAATTCATGCACATCCCCTTGAAGCACCCTCAACATTGGAATGATGGATCTTCTGCGATCCTTTGGGTTATCAATTTTTTGAAATCTCCCAAAGGGCCTTTTTAAATAGATAGTTGTAGAGACTAGAGCAGGAAAATGCATTACTTTGTGCATGATTGGACATGTTTAGTGCTGTTTGAATATTAGGAAATGCAGATTCATTACTCTTTGATTTATGCATCTGGTTAATTGCAGAGAGCAAAAGCAGGAAAACCAATGCTGAACTGGGCTAGAAGGCACAAGATTGCATTGGCTATAGCTAGAGGACTAGCATACCTTCATACAGGTCTTGAGACGCCGATCACCCATGGAAATGTCAGGTCCAAAAATGTGCTCGTGGATGAATTTTTTGTTGCCAGGCTTACCGAGTTTGGACTTGACAAGCTAATGATCCCAACAGTAGCTGATGAAATCGTGGCACTTGCAAAAACTGATGGCTATAAGGCACCGGAGCTTCAAAGGATGAAGAAATGCAATTCTAGGACAGACGTTTACGCATTTGGAATCCTTCTGCTGGAGATTTTGATAGGCAAGAAACCTGGAAAAAATGGAAGAAACAATGATTTCACGGACCTGCCTTCCATCGTGAAAGTTGCAGTCTTGGAGGAAACAACAATGGAGGTTTTTGATTTGGAGGTTTTGAAAGGGGTAAGGAGTCCAATGGAAGAAGGGTTGGTTCAGGCATTGAAACTTGCAATGGGGTGCTGCGCTCCGGTGGCGTCGGTTCGACCAACCATGGATGAAGTCGTGAAGCAGTTGGAAGAGAATAGACCAAGAAACAGGTCTGCGTTGTACAGCCCTAATGAAACAAGGAGTGAAATCGGTACTCCCTTCTAAGCTCTCTTACACCATGTTTTTAGCTCTCCTTTTTTAGCTGTTTCTCATTAGCTGAGGCAGTGTAGTGGATTGATCACAATGCTTTTCTGTTATATTAATGTGTATTTTCAAGTCATTACTTAGTCTCTTAATCTTGAGAATTTGTCCTTGAATGTTATGATAATTAAATATGCTGAAATTATGTGTATCATCAGGGCCTTGAGAAGAGGCCAATTTTGTCATGAGAATTTGTGCTTTGTGCGTTACCTTTTAGTAAATACAGTTAACCTCAATAAATATATATTATTTAAACTTTAAATCTAAGTCGAGGTCATTAATTTAGTGAACTTGGTTTTTTTAAAACCATGATCTAAAGACTCGTGTATTTTTATAGAAAAATCTTATCCTATTATAAAAAAAATCATATCATATTTCCTTGATTATCATTACTGTTGAGAAACCGAGTTATTTTCTAAAGATTAATGCTTGAAGTTTTTTCTTGGTATATTTTCTTAATATTTAGCTTGAATTTTTTTAGATTTTATTTGTTATTGTGTTTTAAAAATGTTTTTGAAAAAAAAATATTTTTTATATTATATTAAATTTAATTTTATTGTTTTTTTAGCTTATTTTCATGAGCTGATATTAAAAATAAAATTAAAAAAAATATATATTATTTTGATACATTTATGAATAAAAATCACTTTTAAAAATAATTTTAACTTCACTTCCAATCAGTCACTTAAAACTTGCTTTGGATTATTATAATTATAATCATGTTAGATTATTTTTTTTATGTATTTGGATCATTAAGCACCTCATTTTCATATGCATTTTAAAAGATTTTATTGAGACAACAAATTTCTAACTTCAACATATCTCTTTATGTTTTTTTAAAAAAGTTTAATGAACTTTTCTTGAAAGTTGTACATCTAAAAAAGGTTATTAAACCTCGTAAGGACTTAAAAAAATAATTAATATGCGTTAATTTAGCTTGACTTGGTTAACTTTCAAGACTTGATTTAAGTTTTCTTTACATTGTCAAAACGAGTCAACCTGTGTTGATTCGCCCACCTTGTGACTTGCATCTAGGGTCGGGTTATGGGTCAAAATTGGGTTTAATATTTTTTTTTTTATCAAAAATCTAAATATATTTAAAACTTAATCCAATTTTATGAAGCCTCGATTATACAAAACAATATTGGGTGCAGCCATCAATAGTTATTATTAATTTCCAAGGATCTCTTTTTACATGAGAAAAGGAGAGATTTATTGCAGGAGGGCAACATTTCCATTCCATAAGCATACAAAACGAGGGCAACTGTAGACATTCTTGTTTCACTCTTTTAAAAAATAGTGTTTATGAATTATTTTCATATATTGATTTTAAAAATAAATTTTTAAAATAAAAAAATATATTATTTTAATATATTTTAAATAAGAAAATATTTTAAAAAATAATTTCAACCACACTATTAAATAATATGTAATTCTGACACCCAAATTCAAAACCTTAAATCATTCTGATTTCAAAAAAAAAATACACACAAGAAAGAGATTTGCACTATGGTAGTTAATTTATCGATGACAAAAAGCCAACGGAAAAGATGGAAATAAAGAAAGAAAAAATCAAATACATAAAGGTATTTTGAATATTTGATGGGCTCGAATCCGAGTTAAACCAACTTAAACTCTGAACTCAAGATGATATGATCTAAAACCATCCAATCCTAATTAATTATTTTGTCTTGTGTTTTAAGAAAATGGTTTTTATATTTTTAAATAATTTGTTTTTTTTTAATTCAAAATGTTTCGGTGTTTATTTTTTATTTTCCAAATGTGTTTTGATTCGAACCCTTGTTAGATGCATGGAGGATAGTTTGAGGGGATTGAAAGATGATTTTGCAAAGAAAAAAGGAAGGAAACAACTAGAAAATGACAATGAAACTAATTTGAAAGTTAATGACTTGATGATTTACTTCTGCTAATTTTCTTTAACTTCATCTTGTTGATCTAATCTATAAGAACTTTCATAAAAAACTTCAATTCACTAATGGCTCATGATTTTATGATGAGATAATTTTTTGAAATGGTGTTTATGTTTTACAAGTTTCATTTGAAATCTCACCAAACAACTTAACATTTACGGTCCAAATCAAGGTTGTCAATTCAGTTTTGATTGATGCTTTATTTTTTTAATTGGAATGGAATGTTTCGGTTTTGGCGCGTTGTTTAGGAGTTGTATTGTTTATATATACATATATATAATTAAATATGTTAATTCAAAAAAAAATTATTTAAAATTGTATAATTTAATCTAAAAAAACACGTTAAAATGATTTTTCTGAATAAAATTATGAACATGTATAATATTACGAGAATATCATCATCAATCTCGCAAGGTTATTATATTCTCTGATTGCTCTAAAATTTTAACATAATATATATAAATATGTCAAGAGATTCTTCGTAAAATTTCATCAAAATCTAACGGTCGGATTAAAAAATATGATTGATATTGTAAAATTATTCATTATTTAAAAAAACACTATTTGGACGAAATAGAACGGGCAGAACGAAACCGGAACAAAATTGAGGTAAAAACAATACCGTTTTGTCTATTTTTTGAATTGATATGAAATGTTTTAGCTGAAACAGAACAAAATTGACAACTCTTGATAAATGGTTAGGGAACTAAGTCGGATTAAAAAAAGAATCTAGGAACTGAATTTGATCGAAAATTCATGAATGATTTTTGCCATTTAGCCTCGGGAAAAAAACAGTGTAATATGAAAAGCAAATGTAGATGCTGAAGAAAATTAAGTTCGCCACGAGTAGAAAGGTGGTCGGCTTGGAATCCTGAGAGCTCACAGCTTCTCTTCCATGCCCAGAAACACGATTAGAAGACTCAGTCAACTTGGTGCTAACTCAGTCCAAGCACGTTTATATTGCTAAAAAAAATAAAGCAACCCATTTTCCAGCTCGCCTGAGTAGAGGCTAGAAAGCATGAAAACAACTGAGAGGTTTTACATCTCACAGGTGGAAATTGCTTTCTCAGCACAGCAAAAAATTGCCCTTTTAAATTGTTCCAGTTCCTATAATGCCATACAAAGATCTTTGCAACCAAATACACAAAAGGATGAGAAAAGATCAGCAGGAATGTATATATATATATATAAGTTTTGAATATATTTGCTGGCTGCTCATAGGTTCCCATTCTCTTCTATTGATGATTCGGAGGCAGAATCATCCAACGTTGAATTTGAGATGGTCTCACTATCAGAGGTCCCAGATTGTTTATCTTGATCAACAGGTTGTTTCAAATACCAGTACATGATGCTTGCTGTCAGCGTAAGAATCATCTTCTGATTCACCTGAAAAAGAAAAGGGGCAAACTTGATATATGTGCTTTTCTGAAACAAAATAGGAGTTCCAAGGGCAAATGAAGTTTCCAGTTGCAACAGTTCTTCTGTGCTTATAAGAAGGAAATTACCTCAGTTAGGTCTTCGGGAAGCAAAAATATAGAACATCCTAGCTTCCTTGCAATACTGATGATGTAAGTGGCATTCATCTTTTTCTCGTCATCTGCATTCGCTCCCAATTTTTTGTGGAAACAAAATACAAAGAATATTATTTCATTGCATATAAGAGGAGTGAAGATCATTTGATAAACTTCAGGAACATACAATTAGAAGAAAGCTTACCAGCTACTCCTTTCGTTACCAGACTCCAATTTACTGCTCTAGGCTGAACAGCGCTCAGCAACTCAAGGAAGAAGATGCCATCTGACAGACTTTTATCCTGAAGAGTTTAGACAGGGAAAGTTTGTAACATCCAAGACAAACATGTTTTTATTGCACCTTTGTATAATCCAGTGCTAGATCTTGCAAGTAAATTATCAGTTTTGTGCTGCAGCTATAATTCTCTGGTTTCAGGCCAGCCTCTATCTTGAAAGAGATTGGGAAGGTGAAAGTTCGAAGCACTTGCCATTCTCTGTGGTTGCTTCTTCGAAGCAGGCCGACTTTTCAAGTACATTGGTTGTAACATAACAACATCCAATGTTTCGTATGTGCATGAGGCTTCACAGCCAAAGTAACATATGATGTACTACTACCGTGATCAATACAACCTATCAGGCCTAGTTGAGCCTTGAAAAAGGTAGTGAATTCAAAATGTATCTTATATGCAATGAAATCAGCTATAGAATCACACCTTGAAACTATTCATGCGACTTTGGGTTCCTGAGTTGCTGACTTGGGTGTTGGCCCATCGTAAAATGTCTACATCTGTGATTTCCTTTCCATGGGAATGGAATCTCAAGTTCTTTAGAAGTTGGAGAATGTTGCATCTCATCAGTTGCCACAGATAAGCTAAAGAGGATTTCAAGCATTAGCATGTACTAAAAACTGGCCGAGCACACATAGATTCAGAACAAAAATGGAGGGTAGGGTTGAATAGAGTACGAACCCAATATTAACTTCTTATTTCCTTGCACAATGTCATTTCCAGCAATGTTAACCAGGGAAAATTTCAACTGTTTTCCTATTTTTACAACTTGATTACAGTTCTCTACTTTTCTGAATGGCAATTTGATAGGAGGTTTATTTGCAACTTTCCAGTTAACAATCCCCGGTGAAACCTTGTCAAGGGTCTCTAGAAGTAGCCACCTGCAGGGAAACAAGTAGTTCACTTCAGCTTCTGATTGATGTGCTGCAAAAATATTGGGAACTTACTATTTGACCAAGAACTTCTGGTAAGAAACCAAGAATATTACTAAGCTAGAATCCAGGACTGTTGAAAAAAATATAACCTATTTGAGTCAAAAGGTTTGGAAGAGGATCCTGGCCATGATACTTGTGATTGAACATGCATATATATTAGGCTAATACTAACCCATTTCTGAGATCTTCAAACACGTTGTCAATGTAGGTTGAATTCCCAAGACTATTCATCCAGAAGCGAAATGCTCTTTCTTCTCTAGAGATTTGAGCGTCGTCTGGTAAAGTTTCAAGAAACGAAATTTGTTTTGTCTGTGTTGACAGCCCATTCCTTCAGGAAAGAAACAGTAATTAGAGTATGCTTCTTTGGCTCCTTAAAGGTGATAAACAGCAACAAAAACAGCCCAGGTTTCTGATGGTGAATCACAACCATTTTAAATGAAATTCATATATTCTCACCTGTGTTGGAAAATATGAGCAACAAAGGCAAGATTAAGATTTGGGGAACCTTCAACAATGTCCTTTGCAGTTAAGTATCTCTTGCAACCCATCCTGTCTGCATGTTCAAGAACTAGCTTTGCCCTTGTCAATGGATCTCTTACTGTCAATGTAGATGGATTGCTGTATTCAGGTGCTAGAACGTTGAGAAGGTGAGCATAAGCCTCTGCATCCTACAGAAACCATATCAACGGGCAAGTATCAGGATAATTGCATACGCCTCTGGGTTAATTATTTATGCCATTCTACAATTGTATGCCAAATTAAGGAAGATAACTACTGGCCATCTATATTAGCATCAGCAAAGAGAGATGTGTCAGAATACAATCACACATGAATCCTTGAATAACAGTAGCTACAAATTCAGGAAAAACGAAGATGTTTTGCAAGGTGTCAGAATTTTCTGAAGAAGAACTTCACCTGTTACACAGCAACTTCGCCTCCTTTAGATTCAACCATGAATAAATTGAAAACCATTTCAACTTCAACTCAAATAATATACTGATAAAACGCACATGAAGTTCTAACATGCAATTTTTCTTAGAAAATGCATGGTGCATCATCTGGCCAATTTCTCACTTCATGAACATACTCAAAATGTAGTGCCTTAAAGATACCACAGAAATGAAGGCGGAATAGAACTAAAGTACAATAGGGTTTTTTTTTACTAATTTGTGACTATTCTTAGCGCTCATAGAAGTTTTCTACTATCACAATATAAAACTAATCTCTTTACCTTCACATCAGAAGAAAAATTTGTGACTATTTTCTTGTATCCTGCTTTTTTCAGCAGGAAGTTCATCCACCTGAGTAAGATCTTCTCTGGTGGTAGACTCATCAACTCTTCTACATCCTGTTTTTCAAAAGGAGTATATGTCATACAATTTAAACCGATAATAGATGAAAATACAATTTCTAAAAATGACTATATACCTTACTGTCACCAACTAATTCCAGCAACTGAGGTGTTTTCTTCAAGTTGAGGTCTGCCAGGAGTTGTATCTAAGAAAATAGCAACACCATTGAGAAGGGTTAAACAATGTCTAAGAGGTGTAAGACCATGCATCACTTTATATATGACAGCAGAGCTGAAGTTGGATACATGCATCAGTACATGCACCTATAGTTCAAAGTGTTCATATAGTTTCATCATTAGTAAGAAAAACATGAAATTAAATTCAGTGGAAAAGCTTAAGAATCTTACTTTAATGATTTGAGAAATCAACCCAAGCACAAGATGGCGCTGATGAAATTGAAACCAAAGAAGAGACTATTATCATCTATTAAAAAGTCATAAGATTAACTGATTGAACTCAAGAGAATCCAGGTAAAAAGTGAAATTGCTGAATCAAAATGTGTAAATGGCACATACCCTTCCTTCAATAAAGTCTTGGGTGCCTATATTCACCACTGTACATCCAATTGCCTTTGCAGAATTGAGGCAGAGTGTATGGTTTTCATTCCTTTCCCAGGGATTGAGTATCCTCTTGGTATTGATAGCTCTTTCATCAATTGTACCAGCAACTGCTACATTGATAAGCTTACTGCAACAAATCAAGAATGCTTCAAAATCTTTAACTCATCATCATCATCAGGCAAGGAACCATCTCAGTCCAAGAAAAAAATTATTATATACACCCCGTGCTTAATTTTGTTAATTTAATCAGATAGAATAGAATTGGTGAGATTCAAAAACTCCTGATCGGTCGATCATGAGGCTACAACACGGTGTCAAGAAATCTCAATCCAAAATTAGATGAGGTCTCAATAACGATTCTATATTAGTCTTGAACCACAATTTATAAAAAACAGGAAAAAGATAAGAAAATTACCAAAGAAGCACTCCATCTTTGGCAATCTCGAAGAGATCATTAGTTGAAGGATCAATAGGGAGGTATTTCTTCAAGAAATCATCTTCTCCGAGATAATTATTGATATGGGCAACATAGGATGCCTTCTCCGATTCACTGATGGTGTGAAGCAACGTAGTGGTGGCTGTTTTAAGGAATGCTGATGAGTTCTTTGCAACACTCCCTGTTCTTGCACTTGCATGGGCATGCAGTTTCAAATATACCTGCAATAAAGATCATCTTATCTCTGTCTCTAACTCTCTAATCTCAGCCCAGACAGGTATAGAGGAAGTAGAAATGGAAACGAACAGACAAACCTTGAGAAAGAACTCGAAGTCAACCTCTTCGTCGAGATTCTGATACAAATCTTGAATACAGGAAGCTCTGTCTTCCTCTGTCAGATTCTCTCCAACTACTTTCAACCTGGACATCCTCGAAGCCATGTCCCTTAGTGTCAGCTTCCCACTTTCCCTCCTCATGCTCATGAACTTCAAATGAAAAACATTAATCAGATCAAAGAATACAAAGAGTACATGATTTGATCCAAACATATATAAAAAATAATAATAACCATACATGTGTTTTTAAGCTGCGAAGCTCGACTTGGGTGAACTGGTTTTGCAGCCATGGATCTGATACAAGAATCCCAACGTAACCAGACATTCTTTCCTTCAGAATTCAAACAAACCTCGAGATTGCTACGTAAAAAAGAAAGGAAGAACGTTTTCTTCTCTTTCTGGAGGAGGAGGAAGAGAGAGTGAAGTAGTAGCTGTCAGAGTAATTCAAATTATGACTGATATGTCCTTGTTTGCTAGTTACTCCCTCTTCCACTTGCCCATGGGACCTCTTCGGTGTCGTTTACCAGAACTTTTTTCCATTTGAATTTTGAAAACAGTCTCCTTCCTTCTCCTTCCTTCTTTCTAAGCAATTATATATATATAATTGGATGAAAATAGTAATTTTTTTATATAAGTTTGATGGTCTTATTGAAAATAAGTTGAAGAACAAATTTCACTGTTTGGTTGTGTTTGGAAAATATTTCTCTAATATTTTGTTTTTTTCAAGTTTATTAAGAGAATGAGAATTGGATCTAACAAATAAAAAGCTAGAGGATGAGATTTTAAATAAATCTAATTTTTAAATTTCTTTAAAATAAATAAATAAATAACAAGTAAAATAGTAGAGATCAAATTTGAAAGAGAAAAAATAAAAATAATAAAATTTAAAAAAATACAATTTTATAATTTATTTCAGATATAATAAATACAATCAAAAGAATAGAAATCAAATTTGAAATATAGTAAAATTAAAAAATAATAGTTTCATAATTTATTTTAAATATGATAAATTATCATACAATAAAAATGAGGATCAAATCTAATAGATATAAAAATTTAATTAAGAAAATAACAAGATATTAAAAAAAAATATGATTATTAAAGAAAAATATTTTAATTTAGCATGTTATTGAATAATTTGGTGTGGATAAATTTGTGCCGAGAAGATGTTCGCTCTCGTTTTCCAATGGATTATGTTTCAAATTTCTAGCTCTTCAAAATGGAGATGACTTTTTAATTACTCCGATAAAATAAATAATTAAATATAGGTAGGTGGTGATGGATTATAAAGCCATTTGGGACATGAGAGGATGATATGGTAATTTTCTAAATTGGAAGCCCCGCCATGGGAAAAGATTGCTTGCTTTTTAAAAAGTATTCGAGTTGATAACACTGCACAACAGAACGGTCGTATTGAGGTTTCCTATGCAATTTATCAATTCGAACGTTGAAGTTCAAAACTCTTGAAATTATCCCTGATTTATTATATTAGCACATGATATTTTTAAATGTATTTTTTTATATTTTTATATTTTTTAATATCAACATATTATATATATATATATATATATACAAAAAAAAATTAATACCATGCTCTTTAAAACAAAATAAAATTGAAAAGCAAGCTGTTGCTGTGCCAAACAGGTTCTAACACTCTAGCTGGGCTAATATATATCTTAAAATTAGTATAAGGATGAGTTTATCTTTAAAAAAATGATATAAAAGTTATTTTAAAAATAAAACTGATACCATGCTAGAAATTTAAAGTTAAACTGAGACCGGGGGACAATAAAAGAGCCTTTACAGGGGAAATATTTTTATCTTACGATTTAGTCTCTCCACCTAAACAACACTGTCAAGGAGAGAAGGGGGCATGTGATGGAGGGACCGGAGAGGGATAAAGGAGAGAAATGGGAGCTAAAAGGAAGGTGTTTATGATAAGATTAGAAGGTGGTGGCGGTGCGGTGGTGGTGGTGGTCGTCTTATGACCACCTTTCTCATACTTAATTACCCCTTGATAGTTAGATGCCGTTGATTATGGAAGCATAAATCTGAATTCAGACGCAGATGGGGTTATTTATTGGTAGGATTAATTATGCCCATCTCCAACACTTTGGCATTAATTACCCATTCACGAGTTTCTCGAGAAGATGCTCTTAAAAAAAAAGTAATATTTCATAATTGCAAATCTAACTCGAGGATTCACCTGAAAAATAGATCTTCTAAGAGGGCTTTAAAAAAAAATTAAAGAACTAAACACTTGATAATTAATTAATGTAGTACCATCAAATCACATCACATATGGTTGTCAACTAGTAATTAGCCCCATATTAAAAGTATTGTTGTTAAATCTCATCCGACCTGCTAAGAGTTTAATCCGGGCCATGTTTAAATTGAGTCAGAGAAAATACTTACTCGGTCAAACTTAGTTAACCCGGCAAGGTCAAGTTTATCAAGCTCAATCCAAATTTAATGGGGGTAAATTACAGTGATTTTTTTTAAGAACAAATAGTGTTGTTTAAAATAATATTAAAATAGATTAATCCAACTAATAAGCAAATTAATCCAATAATTTAATAACTATCCCTAACCGAATTTGACAAGAAGGGTGTGAAAAGGACGGCTCACGTGGCTATTTCAACCCTTCTACTTTTCGTCTATAGTTTATGAAGAACACCAAGAAGATACATAGAAGCAGGGAGGGCCCTCAGGTGGGGCAATGTGGGGCGAGCTAGAATGGCCGAAGTGATGCAGATACACAAGCGTGGTGTAAATCCTAGCCTGTGGGAGTTTCAACTTTTATGCATTGCACACACAAATTTGCTTTACCAAAAAGGCAAAACCAAGCCTAAGGAATGAGATGAGATGAGATGGGAAGGGTGCTTGTGGGGAAAAGCTGGGAAATAATTGGAGGAATATGTAGCAATCCTTGCTGTGTTTGCTTCTACTCCTCACAGCAATCAAATCATTACACAGGTCTACATGGATCCCTGTATACCACATTGGCATATTGTGTAGGTCCATTCCCCACATGCCATTCCACTATTATCTGTCAAACTGGAATTAGAATCGTCATCATTGTTTAGCTGATTCGGTATGTGATAAAAGTATGATAATTGCTACGTATGGCTTTAATTTGTTTAATCATTGAAGAGATATCTGATTAGTTTATAATCATGATTGAGGAATGTTCCTTCGCTAACGAAAAATCCTTACCTATGAGTTCAGGAAATTCATCAGATGGTAAATCTATGAGGTTGTAATTGACTGACCTTTGTTTGTTTGATGCTCTGAATTTGGGGCATCTCATTTGTCACTTCAGCTATGAGTTCCAAAAGTAGCCGCCACCATTTTTCAGCAACAACATTTCTATGCACAACTGGCTGCTAGCTTTTTTTACTTCATCAGTTGTTCTATTCAACAATCACTAAACCTCTCACGTAATCCATAACTCCATGATATTTCGGACCACAGGAAGCGATAATATCCACTAGGTTCGACCGATATAATCCAACGGCTCGTTATGAGCTCAGTTTGATTCACCACCCTTGCATGTAATATATATAAATATCAGCATCCCTGCATAAGAAAAACTAGTATGCTATTTCCTGGAGAATTTGGAGTGTCTTTCGATGAACCTGGATGCAGCACAAATAGACAAAATGAGAAACAATAGGGAGAAGAATAGTATGGCTGCGAACTGAAAATGCTGTATTTTGCAAAGCAAACTACAAACCCTTGCCGGTAGGGAGAGCTAATGCAGTGCACTAATCAACGAATATAAAACCTATTTGCTATCCCTATCAGGCGTGTTTTTTTTAATTTGAAATGACCAAAAAATTGTCTTCATGTTACTTCTCTGTACGTAAATTAGAAATGAAAAAAATATTTATATATATATATATATACACAAAAAAAAACCACTCAAAGACATGCGTAAATAAAAAGACTTAAGTCGTGCTAGGGAAAAGAGAAATTACCCATTCTAGATGTTGTCCGGTAATGCCAGAGATATTTCCTGAATATACACCGCCTAAGACCTAACAAGTCCAAGGTTAGAGATTCATCAGTATCACCAAAGCATATTGAGTTTTGTTTCAGAAATTCCACAGGTCATTGCAACAACTGGCAGACTAAAGCCCTTTTTTCATCAAGAGAATATGAAAAATATCAGCAGATGGTTGTTCTAAATCTTAATAATACACTTGATTTTCCTGTTCAGTGGCAATATTTCTCCATCTAGAGTTTTTCAAATTTATACTTTGGAAAATACAGGTTTCACGTTTTTCCATAGTTTACCTTGATAAGCTTTTTCATTGTTTTCCAAAAAAACTGATGAAATTATTATTTTTAATATATATACAAGCACTCTTATCAGTACCAAACATTAAATTTATTTTTCTGTTACATTTTTTCTATTTGGTTAAAGTTGAAAATCTTTTTTTTAGTAAATAAATAACATGACTTTTTTATGATAGTTTTTTATTTTGAATGAAATAAAAGTAATATTTTATAGTTAGATTATTACAAATGCAAAAAATTAAGATTCATAGCTATTATAAAATATAGTTTTAATTTTCATGAAAGATAGTTATAATCTTATGTGTTTCGTATCTTTTTTAGTGGAGAAATTCTTCTCCATTTTTTGACAAATGGAGAAGATTATTGGAAATGAGATGGAAAATGGTTTTCAGAAACTGAACAGGCTTGTCCTCCATTTTCCTGTCAAGGCAATCCCATTCTTACAGTGCCCACTTTCTAATTGTGCTTAAAACCAGTTGTTCATTCTTTTTTCTTCTCTTCATGTCCTGTTATTTACGAAACAATCCATTCCTACAAAATCTATAAAACTCATTGTATCTATAAGGACAGGTACCTTGGTGACAGTCTCAAGAAACATGCCAGGTCGCACAGGAAGTGGTTTCCGTCCAGTAATGCTTCCCTGCGAATCATGCAAGCAGATTAATAGAGCTGAACTCAAAAATTAAGGAAACAAGTGGGTTGATATCATATGATGCCAATAACTGTATGTCAACATGCATGCACGAACATAGATGTTTATAGCTCAAACATTGTTTGTATTAAGTAAAGCAGGCGCACCCTTCCAGCAATTCCACTTGAAATCCTTTCACTGTCAATGTTCTCTTCCTCACTGGCAGCATCTTCTGCACCTTCATCTTTCCCTAACATCACATTTTTAATCATTTCCTGGACAGTTTTCCCTGGTTTCAAAGCTACCAGTTTGGCTATGAAATTCACCTGCATTGACAACTACACAATCATGGAGATGACAGGCACGCAATAATGTTTTAACTTTAAGTTCTTCAAACTGTAGAAAGAACTCGTTGTAATTATGTATCATTTTGACAAGCAAAAACAGGCCAATCATAAATCAGCCAGAAAAACTGTTATTAGGTGTGAAAATAAAAAATGCAGAAGACTGGCCTCGGATTCAGGTAGCGTCTTAAAACCACGGTCATTTCTTTCATCCAGTATCCCACCTCCCATCATGTCCCTGGCTTCCTCTCTGATTAAAACTAGCCTTGCAAGTAGTTTTCGATCTGGGACAACTGGCCGGGTTTCCATTGTCTGAAAAAATATGGACCGGTGTACAATGATTAGTTAAGGCAAAAAAAAATCCTTTCAGAAAAAAGAAAAAAAAGATGAACAAACAACAAAAACACTCAAGAGCTGAAAAATGGCCACTCTGAACAATTGACTCAGCCAACATTCGTTTCAAAATGGAGACATGGGTGTTTACAAGATTTGATGCTTTAAAGAGAATAGTTCAGCTCGACCAACTTAACACCTTGTTAAAATACAGTAACCATCATTGTGCATAACAACCAGAAAGAAGGATCAGCAAACTAAATAGCAACAACTTTAAAAGTTACTCTAACTACATGATTTGAGAAGATAAAAAGAAAACAAAAAACTTTAGAGTATGCATGATATAATGGACTACAAACCAGAAAGTCATTATATTTGACTTTCCCTTGGGAGTGTTATTTCATTGATCCTATATGCCAAAACCACTAAAATAAAGTACAGGCATACAGGGATGAGTGCCGAGACTCTCAGTTAACCTTGAAGGAGGCATACCAGGTATCTTAAGATCTGAGGAGGAGTAATTTTAATGATCAAAGGAAACGAGAGACAAAATTATAGACCAAGCTGCCTGCTTCATGATCACTATTCTAATGTTGCTCTGGAACAGTTAGGAAGAAAAACTATGTAGCCATTTAGTTCTAATCAGTAAATCCTTCATCAGGTTTGAGAGATGCAGTTTGCAAACCTTCTACAGGACAAGTAAAAGGAATGGACATTTTTAATTTCCTCTAGATTATTAATAATTCACCGTTATCACTTGCAGACAAATATAGAAATTTAAATCCCAAGATCTGGTGCCAAATACAATAAAAATGTCATCAAATTTAATGAAAACCCACAAAAGGAACAGAATCCATATGGAAGTTCCCTGAAAGTAGCTTGCTAAAGGTATATTCTTGTTGTGCTACATGTCAACACATTGTTGCTCCAAGGGCTTAGGGTTGGAGACAGCAATTCTATACCAATGGTACACATTCCAAGGCATCTATCACAATATTAATTCATACGTAATTTTAAAAGATCAGACATGAAAGAACCACAGTTACAGGACAAAAGAACTTCGACACATGCATTTGAAAGACTCCGTATATGTCAAGGGAAATAAAAAAGATAATGGCAAGCATTTCAGTAACATCTGTAACTACCTCAAGTATATCATCAGCCTGATTGGCTATTTCATTAAGATTCGCCCCCGGAATATGCACTTTGGTGCCTTTATCACCTTCAAAGACACCACCGCCAGCAGCAACTCTACGTAACAATTCATGTCTGCTTTCTTTCCGTGGAGTTCTACAAAGCAAGCCAATCACTTGAACCTGAAGGAGAGAATTCAGAACTTCATTGCTCGGTAACAAAGGAACTCCCTTTTAACTAGAACAAGAATTATATATGCATTTAGGAGGCATCCTTACATGCGGGGGGCATTTTTTTGTAAGATGGGACAATACAGTTTCCTTGATGACTTCCAACAGTGACTTGCGCTGAACAAAATCCATTATCAATCTGTTAGACTCCATTTCTGAATTTCATAGTCATCACTACATTAAGAGAAAATTTATTCAAGCAACAAAAAGCATGATAAAAAGTATTCCTCGATTTGCTAGAGGAAAAGAAAAACTCCTAGTTAGCTGCTAACAAACAAAATATGCCATGAAGAGAAGCAACTATTAGAAACCTCAGCAGTAGACCAAAAACAACATGGTGAAAGTATTTAAAATCATCCATACTACTTATTACAGACAAAAATAATGACACAGGAGACTGCTATATTAGATTGCTTAGGGTCTGAGTTTCACTCAGAATATTGGTACGAATTAGTCCTAGGGTCAGTTACCTCCTATCATTATAAACAATAAGTTCAATACATTGTCGAGTCCCCGTTCAATCAGAGTGATCAAGTCAATGTGATTCACTCAGGAAGGGATAAAACATAAGAATCAACTGGAACAACATAACCAGGAAACCAGCAGACCAGTGCTTCCACAAGATTCTCAGTAAAAAGAAGGTTTAAGATTTTTGGATGACATGCCACTTTTACCAATTAACAAGCATCATCAAAACTAAACGAATTGCAATTCATTAGAGAAACAATTTTTATTCCTGTTTCGTGCTGCTTACATATAGGATGTCCATTGCAATTCCTAAAGAAATTGCATAAAATTCTTAACATTATCTCATTTGTAGATTCAGTACCTTAAAATCACTTAGAACCTACAGTGCTCGTATGACTCAAACAAATTGCTCAAAAATAAATCATAAAGCAAACATAAACAAAACATGATCCATGAAAACCAAAAAGTCCAAAGTTAATGTAGCACTATTACCATTCCATCTTGGTCCTTTTCTGCAAGTTGAATCATATAATCTAGGGCCATCATAAACCCCGCTTCCATCTCATCAACTCTTTTCCCTATCACTCCATGTGCAACCAACTCGACAGCCACCTTCTCAGAAGCGTCATCCATGTTCAGGTCTTCCAACTGTAACCCCATACATACATTTCAACCATCAGTGCGTAGACTCTAAATTTCATCAACAATCAAGCTAAGAGCACAAGACAAAACATTTCGACATTTAATAAAAAGAACAAGTAAAAAACCCTAAACACATAGCCTGATAGCCACTAGCTTTATCAGTCAAAAGCTTGACAATTCAAAGCACTGGAACGTCTAATTGTTTCCATATATGTTCGAATATCCAAGATTTTATTCTGTAATAAAGGAGGGTTAGCTCATTGTGTAGCTCAAGATTCAACGGACCTTCCAATGAACCAAAACAAAAGTGAAGAAAAGGGGTGAGGAACTTACCAGGGTGATCATCTCTTGGAGGACAGAGATGACCTGTTCACCACCTTTAATAATAACTTCATGTTGAAAAGGGTCTGGTTTCTCGTCCCATTCTTGCTGGGTTCTTCTACCTTTGTTTTCTTCTTGTACGCTTGACTCCTTGTCTGAATAACCCCCGCCCACCTCATAGCTGCTGGCACACAACACCACCAACTGCTGCTGCTTTCTTGGGCTGCTGCCGCCGCCGCCGGTAGTGTTTGATTGAAAGCGAAAGGGAGACGGGGAGTTTATGAGAAGAGAGAGGAGTGTGTGGCAGAGAAGAAGGGAGAATGCTGGAGAAGCTGCTCTGCAGCATTTTTGCTGCTTTCTTCGGGGTTCTGGGTTTTGGCAGATTGGATTAGATTTAGCCATTTAGGTGATAATATAAAAAATAAAAATAAAACAATAAAGCGTCGCCGTCTGTGGGAATCGAACCCACGACCACATGGTTAAAAGCCATGCGCTCTACCAGCTGAGCTAAGACGGCCTGTTCGATACTCTTGGGCGTGTATATATTATATACAAACTTTTATTAATTGATTTAGTTCCTTTTTGCTTGATCTGATGCTGTCAAAACTCTTTGATTTTTTAGAAGAAACGACATGGTTTTCATATTTCAAAAAAATTGAACCCACGTAACTTAACCTTGAAATTACACTTGAATATGTTTTTGTTATGCCCAAATCTGAAAGTATGTAGGCTTTGTGTTTATGTTTTGCATCTTGAATAGATCGTCCATGAATGATAAACTATGAGATTTCACCTACATGGTTTTGATAAGCTTACATTAAAAAAAATCATTATAAACTTCTCTACTACTATCATATATTTTTTTTTACATATACATGTTGTTGGATGTACATGACTAAATCTTGGTTTATTTCAGGCATAATTGTAAAACAAGATTCGCTAAGTGATCAATTCAATATTCAATCAATAAGGATTCAGGACTAAACTAGTCTATGTTGAAATAGAAAAAACCTTGGTTGACACGATTACAGGTCATGGAATGACCAATTAACAAAAACTTAACTTGATAGATATGAAGCTCTCAATTTGTGGACTTTTTTTTTATATATAAAAAAGAAATAAGAAACAATATTATTTTGATCATTTAAAGATAAAAAAAAATAGGATAAATTCCTAGATGAGATTTTACAGTCATGCTTTCCATGGGAGAAAAAAGAGGTTTAATTATCCATGGGATGAGATGCATGGCTATTTAAATTGTTGTTGTTATTTTACATATAGATATAAAACTATTAAAATAATACAAAAAATATCAAAAATTTCCTTGGCTTTCGGTCGACAATCAAAAAAACATTTTGTTTTAAGAAAAACAATACAATTGTTACCAATTTTATCAAAATTGCAAGTTAACTCCTAAAATCATATTATAAATAAAATTAGACTAAAAACTTGAAACCAATAAAACCATACTTGACTTGTGTAAAATCATTAAGATTGACAAAATCAGTCAAATTTTACGAGTTTAAAATTTCAGCTAGATCCAATATATAGTTTGAAAGACATGACTAATCCCACAAAAACTAGTCAAATTAATTTTTGATCTGGTTCATATAAAATATTTTACTCATTACACGTAAAACTATATCGTGGTAAATTTTCAAGTCAAACAAAGTTCAATAACATATTATTTTCAGGAGTCAAAGTACATACAAAATCTTGACAAATCTAAATCAAAATAGACCTTGGTGTATTTTTTAACACATTATTTCCAGGAGTCAATGTGTTTGAAATCACGACTGAAATCTATTATAATTTGTGAAAATTAGATATTTGAACCACGTAAAAAAATGTTAGCAAATTTTATTAATTGATTGTAATATTGTTAATACTCTTTATTCATTTTTAATATAATTTAATTTATTGACTGAAATTATTAATATATAATTAATTAAAAAAATACATACAATTTTATAATTTTACCATCCAAGTTTTCATTGTGATTTTCATATCATGTTAAAAAAAAAAAACAATTTTGACACCTTGATAGTTAGTTTAGGTCCCTGGAATGTTTCGGAATAAAAAATGCATCAAACAAATTGTGGCCCATAGTTTGATACTTTTAAGTCCAAGTCACAAAGCATGATAACAGATAGTTGTCACTTTTAGCTATCTATCCAAATATTTTGAATTGTATATATTTCTTTTATTTATCGATTTGAATTATAAATTAATAACCGCACATCGAGATATTTCAAAATTAAAATATATCATCCAAGAAAAATAAAAAAATGTCAACATCTTGTAATTATCCAACCCTTTTCTCTCTTAATAATATCCATATAAAACCCCACTCGAAAATTAATTTCGAAAAAGACTAAGGTCATGCATCACCAGAGTTAATCTAAAATAATAATAAAAAAATATTTTTATATAAAAAATAAATATTTAAATAAAATATCAAAAGGGTTTTTAATCAAGTCAGTCCCTTTGTCTCTGTTTTTTTATTTTTTATTTTTATTTTTATTTTCAAGCTTGAACCGTTTTAGGTTTTAAAATCTATAGGCTGTGTTTTAAGACTAAGAATTTATAGGTTTTAAAGTGTGTTTTTTAAATATTTTTTTTTGCTTCAAATTAATATATTTTAGTATTTTTAAATATTTCACTGTGTTATTATAAAAAAAAATTAAAAAAAATATATTAAAAGATAACTGAACATAATACTAAACATTCTATACAAAATATTTGCCCAGCTTTTATTTTTTTTTCGTCTTCGTGTGGGGAAATGTGTCTGGTTTCGAGAACATAGTAGAAAAGAATTAAAGTTATGGGTTAACACGCTTCCGTCATGGGCGTGACCGAAGCGCGTTTTTGTAGATTAAAAAAAATAAAAATGTGGTTGAGACGATGAATTGTTTTTTTTTATATATATATTTTTTGTCCTTATAATCTTTCCAAATCCTCGTTCCAGATACGTGTCAGACAGACACAACATGGACGGCATGTTTTAAAATCCACGATATTAGCCTCGTTGCAAATGCCTCTGGTCATTTAAGAAAATACCCCCTCGTTGGCATAAAATTTCACTCATATCCTCTTTGCTGTTACGGCCCCCATGTAAATTGCAAGCCGATACGAAGCGGGTTTAAAATTTGGATTTGGACTGTTTTAGGGTGGGGTAAAAATGGTTTTTTTTGTTAAAATAATATTTTTTATAAAAATAAAAAAATAATTTTTAATAAAAAATAATTTAAAACAAAACAATAAAATATTTTTTTATAACAGCATTTTTAAACACACATTCTCAAATGCCCCTTTCAAGTTGAATTTTATAAAAAAAGTTTGAAAGGTAGACTCAATACTTATGAATCATCAAACCATATTAATTATTCCTTATAATTTTATAAACTATATATTTAATTTATAAATTTATCTATAATTTGTTACTTTTCATCCATTACGTGTTCTTTTCCTATTTTCTGGTTAAGAGTGAAAGTCTCACTTTTAATATTTTTTTATATTTAAAAAATATTTGATTTCAGGGCAAATAACTCATTAATGGTATTCCACATAGATCTCACCTAATATTAACAATGATAATGGGTTTTATTTTGAATATTCTATTTCACATTTCAACTTGTTTTTACAATATACAGAAATAGTTTTTAAAAATATTTTTTAAACCCACGTGACAAGGACTAGCAGTGCACATTACATGGACTTCACCTATAACATGCACACCGCAAGTTAGAATCATGTAGATGATAAATTAATTCTTGACTTTATCTTGACTCGTTTAAAATTTTTGCAACCAAACTCGTGTAAATTATGAGACACGGGCTCCACTTCAACCAAACCGTTGACATTTCAATTCATCAACACCGGGGCGAGGTAGTGTTTTGGAGTGCTATAGTATATGTTTTTTAATGTATTTTAAAAATATATAAAAAGCAATTTTAAATATTGTTTTTTAAATTCAGAGAAACAGGTTTCCAAAATTCTCTGGAAATTTGAAATTTAAAGAATTGATAAAATTAGCATATAAAAAAGTCAACAGTTATAGACTAAGATCTCACATTTTACTGTGTTTACATGGTGGATTCAACATGTCTAGTGGGGGCTGATTAAAAAATCTTAAGACTCAAAGCTTGAATTTAATTGAGATAAATAAATTATCAACTCGATAAAACTTTATTATCCATTAGAGTTTTTAGTGGATCAGTCAAACATAATTGAATCAAGATAATTTTTTTGTAATAAAAAATAATCTAATAATAATAATAAAAAAATAAACTCAAATGTTATTTTTTATCTGTTTTGGATCGATTCTCACAATTTTATTCATATATGTATAAAAAAGCCATGTCAAGCGATGCTATTTTTGCGGCACCCATCCCTGGTTAGGGGTGTCTACCCCCCTGAAATTAAAACAAACTTCTGCAAAAAATCATTAATATGATAATTTCAAAAATAAATTTAATAAAAACTTTATTTTAATATATTTATATATAAAAAAAAAACATTTTAAAAAAATTAATGATGGCTTCCTGGAACACGTCCAAAGTGAAGAGGGTAAAGGGGTAATATTCCCGTAGAGTTAAAGCACTAAACATTAATTACTTTCAAATTATCACAGGTTAGCTGCTGCTGCTGCCTACCCTTATTTTTGTAAGGTAGCGTGGTGAGACACGCTCCGAGGGTATTGTTGTCTTAGTACATCAAGTACAAGGCATTGGACCCCGAGAATGGCATTAACATGTAAATTATGGCAAATTCCATGGCAATAAAGAATCATGCCCCAAATTTATTTTAACACCCGCGAGTAACGAAACGGTTCCGCTTCCCCGCTTCTATAAAACCGACAGCACCCACACCATCTTCATTTCATTTATCCGTTTCGCTACTATCAAATCTCTCTCTCTCTCCTAGGGTTTCCTGCTTTTTTTACTCTCTCAGAGACTTCCTTATAAGCATCGATGGCGCAAGAAGAGGGTCAGAACGGAGGTGCCGAGAAGACTGTCGTGGAGGTGTCCTTCAAGTCCGTAAAGCCACAGCTGTTCGTGGAGGCACCCAAGGCCACCGACGCCATTCAATTCTACAAGGCTGCCTTTGGTGCTGTAGAAACTTGCCGTTCTACTCAGCCTAAGCGCAAGGCAGACCAGGAGCTCCCTCACATCGTTTCCGCTGTGCTTCAGCTCGCTGGTTCCACCTTTATCGTCGCTGACCTATCTGATGATTCTTGTTCGTACGTCTCTCTTTTGCCTTCCCTCTTGACTTTTATGCTTCTGAAATCGGCTTCTGTATTGTCAGATCTTACTGTTTGGTAGATGCCTGAGTCCGTATAAGACGTTTAAAATGTTGTACCAGTGTTTTTTTGCGTTCTGCAGTGGTTTATCGACCGTTTTATGACCCTCAGATGTATGCATAGGAATCATGCATGTATATTTCAGCTTACAAATGCTACTGCGTTCCGATATTTTAGTCTTTATATTGTTTTTCATTTTCCCGGGTTTTTTCCTTTTTTTATTTATTTTACTTCCAAAATCGTCCTGGTTTATACAGGATGAATCTGTCTTTTTTCGTCGTATTTTATATGTCATCTTAATAATTTCTTTTTAATTTAAATGTTTTTATCATCTTTTTGTTTTTGTGCCGAGCCTCCATGTGCACACTATTATGCCTTTAGATTTTGTATCTCTAGTTTACTACCACCTGTTTTGTGATTTAGTTCATGACTCACACATGGTATGGCCAGGACCAAGGGCGGGGGAGCCGGGTTTGCGATGTGCCTAGAGACTGAAGATCTGAAGGCTGCGGTGGCGAAGGCTGTGGCCGCTGGGGCTGTGTCTGAGAGCGAGATTGTGGAAGTTGAAGGAGCGTGTTGCTGTGCCGAGCGCGTGACCAAGGTCAAGGACCCCTACGGTTTCGTCTGGCAATTCTGCTCTCCTTCCAACAAGTGCGGTGCTAACGTGGAAGCTTGAATGCCGTATGATCTGAGCTCGTTTTGGTACTTAGTGCTATCTGTCTTGCATATTTTATTTTGCAGTTGTGGGACCCTGATATCCGTTAAGTTCTCTGCCTACTTGAATTAGGTGATTCGTAGGGGTAGGCTCGCCTAGTAGCAACGACATGATTATGGTTTTTTTTTGTAATTTCGAGAACACCTTGGCGGAGAAATGGATGAACTATGTCATTTTAACCCTTAAGTACCTATTTCCTGTTACGGTATTTTTGTCTTCTATTTCGTTTCTTTCGTCTTTGCCATAGCTGCAAGAACCTCTGGCTCTCTGATTCGGCCAAAGTCCTTGTTTTTGAAGTTAACTTGGTTGAGCTACCGTTGAATCTGGAGGTAACCGAGTTACCGTTGAATCTGGTAAAAGTGTTTTTTACTGTTTTTACATTTTATTGATCACTTTAGATTTATTTTTTTAAAATCTGAAGGCATTTTTAACATCGGTTTGTTGAAAGTAAACATGCTTGTATGGAAGCGAATAAAATAAACTTCCATGGCTAGTGTGTGGTCTCGAGGATGGACGGATTTTTGGTGCACCTCATCATACAATAAAATATCCCGAGTGGTGTGATTCTTTCATTGTTTTTAAAGAGTTCTTTTGAAGAAATGTAGAAATTGAATTAATGTAAAATATTATAAATTACATCATTCATTTATTAATTATTTTTATAAATTACATATTCTTTTTTTAAAGTTGTCTTAAAATATATTTTTTGGAATATTTGAAAACAAAAAAACAATTTACAAAACATCCAATTGCTATCAATATCAAATGATCTTAAAGTCAAGATAACGTTAGACTACGGCTTTTTCACTATATATATCCAATGGTCTCAAAAGTTTGAGGGATAACGTTGGAATACGGCCTTTTCCCTAGTTGTTCAGTAATAATGGGTAGGCTGACACGCGTACGATAGTCGTGCAGAGAGGTCGCGATTGCATGGGGAGGTGTACGTGGTCCCCATTGCCCGGCAGGGATTGGCTATTGCTCTGGAGGTTTGTAAGATTCTCGTGATGTTGTGGTTAGCGGATGGAGCGGTGGGTCGTGATGACTGATGAGGGAGGGTATTAACAGAAATGAAAGGCTAAAGAGGGTGTTTGTTTTTGCGGTTAGAATCCTGTTTTATTTATTATTATTATTATTATTATATTTGAAAATATTTTTTTAGATGTTTTAAAATTAATTTAATAACTCAATTTTAAAAGTATTATTTTTAAAAACTAACACCTAAAATTATATTTCAATGATAACACATTGCTTCTTTGTATTTTTACCTCCAATGAGGTGAAGCGTTGTCCCCTCAGGCCCAGCAGCTCTTCGAAAAATGCTACAGCAGGTACAGTAGCTCTTCGATTAATTTTTTCTCAAGTAAAAAACCAATGTTTTTCTGAAAAGTAAATATCTCAATATTTTTTCAGAAATAAAATAAGGAAAAATCCCAAATTAAAAAATTCTGGACATTTAAAGTATAAATCTCCACCGCTGATCTTTTCCACAATCTCCTCCAGTTTTATCACATTGACCAAGGGACAAATGCCTTAACTACACAAGCAAAGACCCAATGGATTTGGGCGAGCAAAAACACGTGTTTGGTACTTTAAATATATTATAGTAATATATATATATATATATATATATATATATATATATATATTTATGTTTACTATAAAAAATATCAATTTAATATATATATTTTAAAAATACGAAGAAGCCCCAAATGCCTTTCCTTTTCCGTGCACTCCTCCCTGTCTTCGCCAGAGCTCTTAAGGATTTCACCGATAAAAATCTCACAATGAGCTCTCTCGAGTAAGATAGATATCTCAGCACCTTTCTTGTAAGTTCTAATTTGTAGATAAATCTTCAAGCCCTTTTCAAATCAAACTATTATACAATAATCTAAAAGAGCTTAGAATTTCCATGTAGCACTAGACTCATTGCACTGTGGAGTGGACATTTTTCGTCCCTGCATCGCGCGAGTTCATCCACCTTTTTTTTTGTTCTTTTTTCCCCTTTGATGAACAATGTTTTAACGATTTTAACCCCGATAATAGGACAAAAATGGGCTACCGGCATCTCTGTCGGTGCGCCTCCTCATGGTTTTCCTCTCTGGGCGGCGTGTTTTATCCCACGATGGCCGGTTAAAGCTGGTTTCACCTTTTCTCTCTCTCCTGCACGTAAAAGTGCAGAAAAGGCCCCCAGTTTGCGTGGCTTTTCATATTGGTCCCTTGACTTTTAATATTGTCTATGGTCCTGATTTCTGTTATATAAGTTTTGATTTAGTTTGATTGGGTCCTTCGATTACAATTAATCAATGTTAATGTTTCACTTTGGCCCCCCTTCTTTTAATTTCTGGATTGGGTTGAAAAAACTTAATATATTCAGTACAAAAGTTTCAATGTTTTCAATTTTGTCCTTTAATTGAAAATGTTAATAAATATGATTTTCATTTCAGCTCTTAAACTTTTAATTTTTGATTTTAATCCCTTTATAGTTTTCATTTCAGCCCTTATACTTTTATTTTTTAATATTTCTATAATAATCCATATTTTTGTCCTTCGATTACAATTAATCAATGTTAATGTTTCACTTTGGCCCCCCTTCTTTTAATTTCTGGATTGGGTTGAAAAAACTTAATATATTCAGTACAAAAGTTTCAATGTTTTCAATTTTGTCCTTTAATTGAAAATGTTAATAAATATAATTTTCATTTTAGCCCTTAAACTTTTAATTTTTGATTTTAATCCCTTTATAGTTTTCATTTAAGCCCTTATACTTTTATTTTTTAATATTTCTATAATAATCCATATTTTTGTCCATGTATATATAAGTATGTTTAACACAATAATAATGATAATAATAATTTAATTGTTTTTCTTACTTACTCTTTTGTTGATGTTTTTTGTGTTTTTTTTCTCCGGATGATTTGATAATTTTTATTGTTTTGACAGTAATAGCAATGATAATTTTTATTTTTTTGTTTTATCTTTTGTTAAGGTTTCTAGCATGTTTTTTAGTCTTTTATTTATTTTTGTTTCTTTCATTATTAACATAATAATAATAATAACAATAATTTAATTGTTTCTCTTACTTACTCTTTTGTTAAAGTTTTTGAGTGTTATTTTTTAGGATAATTTGATAATTTTTATTGTTTTGATAGTAAGAGCAATGATAATTTTAGATTTTAAGACTTTGATTTTGCTATTGTTATAATAGGGTGTGTTGAGTTATTTTATTATATTAAATTTCACATATATAAATATTATATTTTAATTTTGATCCAGCATATCCTATAATTTTTTTTTGCTCAGCCCGCAACGTAGAGCATATATTTTTTTAAATTTTCAAATTAAATGATTTTTTTCAGCTAATAATTTTTATTTTTGTTTTATCATCTATTATATTTTTTTTATTTGCTCTGTCTTTTAGTTTTTTATTGGTTTTTTTATATATATATTTTCAAGTTAGATTAATTTTTTTGCTTTATAATTTTGATTTTATTTTTTGTTTTATCTTTTGTTAAAGTTATTACAATTTTTTTTGTCTTTCATTTATTTGTGGTTTTTTATTCATTATTAACACAATAATAATAATAATAATAAATTAATAAAAAAAGTTTTTGTTCTTACTTGTTTTTTTTCTCTCTCGGGGTATTTTGATAATTGTTATTGTTTTGACAGTAAGAATGATGATAATTTTAGAAGTTAACACTTCGATGTTACTGTTGTTATGACATGGTATTTTAATTTATTTCATTATTTCAAACTTTACATATAAAAATTATTTGCTCCGCCCACAACGAAGTGCGAGCCATCAAACTAGTCATTCTCTATTTCGAGAAGATTAACAATTGTTAATCCAAGCCAATCATTATTTTTTAAATAAACTAATCAATTTTAAACACGTAACAAAATCAACCCGTCAATTTACCCGTCAATAAACTAATCAATTTTAAACACGTAACAAGATTAACAAATGTAATACACAAAATCTCGAATTGACCTGACAGGGTGGTTTAATAAAAGACAGAAACCAAAACGAAATTGTCATTTCACACACACCACACAATATTACAATGGATAGGAGAACATATTTCCTCCATGAAAATAAACACTGTTTCCAAAGCCAGCTACGTCTTATCCACGGCCCCTCTTCTTTCTGGGGCGGCTTCACATGCCTGAAAGCTCAACAAAACCATCAAAGTTTATAAAAAACAGAAGAGAAAGCGCGTGATGCGCGCGCGCGGGTGGGTGGATGGATGGCGAGACGACATACCTGATCAGCAAGTAGGCGTAGGAATGCTGAGGTTGCACTTGGAAGGCAAAGCCATGGCGAGGTCAGGATCGATGCCAAGATAAGGCAGCAGGGAGGAGTTCTTATAAGAGCACAGGCATGTGAAGTTAGCCCCGGAAACAGCCTTGCAGCAATCAGCTGACGGCGGGTCAACCGGGTCTGGTTTGGTCACAGATGGTTTGCAAGCCGTGAGACCTTCGTCGCTAATGTCACAGACGGTCACTGCCCGTGAGCCCTCAAACAAAGCAGCCATCATCACCAATAGCAACACCACCAGCTGCCTCTTTCCCATCTCCATCATATAAATCAGCAGCCGTCGATCTGTCCACCTGTAAACTGTCTCCGAGCACTACACTTGTTGGTAGATTTGTGGGTGACATGTTATATATAGAGAGAGTCTTCGAGGCAAGAACCACAGGTTGAGATCCCGTGAACATGAATTGGCAGGATTCGGGATCACGGGGGCAGCTTTGCTCATCATTATACATATAATTATATATATATAGCAGAAACATCCCTTCCATTTGTTTTTTATACCATATATATAATTTGTTATCCTCTTTATTTGCCCACTCTAAGATTCCTAGAATAAATGCGATTTAAAGTGATATGATATATGACTATATGTATTATTTACGTCTTAGGGCATGTTTGGGAGGACGGTTGTGGTTGTTTTTGAAAATGTTTTTCATTTAAAAATACATCAAAATGATATATAAATTAGATTTTATTTATTATTATTATATATTGATATATTTGAATGATCGATGTGGGCTATATAAGAAATTAAGAAATTTAAGCATAAAATAGTTGTGGGCTATATAAGAGATTAAAAGGCATAATTAAATTAAAAAACAACTGGGCATAAAATAGTTGTAGTGAGCTATAAAAATTAATTGAAATCCAGATAAATGGTTCACTCGAAAGAATAAAAAATCAAGCCCTTACACTTAAATAATTATTTCACGAGTAACAGCCAATTTTGTAATAATGAACGATACACTCATCCTCACTCATCACATCCAAATGAAATAGTCGGTGACACATGCAACCCGTCCATATATACCTTGCCAGACACCAACCTCCGATTGAAATCCCGCCGGCACAGTTCAGGGAAGACCACAGAATACCAAAGGGCCAGAACGTAAAAATCTAAAGGATCGAAATTATATATATAAAAACAATATCCTGTGGTCTTCCCTGAATCCCTACGCTACGACCGAGAGTAGAATGAAACGATGCTACGGTGCTCCATCATATCATGATAGCAACGAAGATTTCCAAACCAGGATGTGGCTCAGCCTGGCATGGCGCCCGTGACAGAATTTCCATCAGAAAAAGCAAGAATTTGCACCTGGAAATGACATCTCAACAAACAAAACGAACCCTACAAAGAACCTTCATCACAAGTGAGTGATCGACGTTAAAGCACAAGCACTACCCCTTTGCTTTGCATCTTTTCTTCCTCTCGGACCCACCTATGATTCCACATGATCTGCAAGTTGAGCAGATCCGGCCACTACATTGTTGAAACGTGGATTGGAATTGGTTCTTGTTTAGTAAAGTTCTTAATCATGGAGTATATTGGCATATGATCGACTAATTAACATTGCTTTCTCCCATCTTTTTTCTATCCTCCTGCATCTTCAACTATACCTTGCGACCTCTTATAAACTGTTCTTTTACCAGAAAATAAAAAATATTTTCAGATCAGACAATTGAGTTTGAGAGGATCGATGTTAATTTTCATCTATATGTTTTCTTGTTTCTGTTCAAATATTTTGGACTAGTTGGACTCCTTTCCCTTGACCACTAGCATTCTAAAACTGAAGAGAATTCGATTCCAATTTTTTTTTGGAGGGTTGCTTTAGAATCTAGCAAGTTTGATGTATGTAATTGAGGAAGCACAGAGCATATTGATGCTTGGCATGCATGATCTGCATTATAAATAGCCCCCAACACCTTGCAAATTTCATTTCATCTCGCCCCACAAGCTGTTCGTCCTCCTCTGTCAAACCTTTTCCTGCCCTTCGCTAGCTCTTCTTCCTTGATCTCCAGTTTTCCTAATCTCTCAGTCAATGGCCTCTACCCAGGTGATCCCTCCCTGCTATCGATTCTCTTAGAATTCATTTGCGACTATTTTTCAATATGAAATTAAGTTGCAGGAACCATGGAGTACTGTACCTCGATCTACTCCCAGCCATGGAGTTTGCAGAAGCTTCAAAATATGTTATTCTACGCACGCCATTGTACACAGAGTTTTCACAGAGAATGGTCTTCCAGCAGTTTTTTGAGATGCATAGCTTTTCTCTTTCGTTATATTCTATCTAGTTTCCCCACCTTCAAAAATAAAGTAACATTTATTTTATAAACTCTTTCAAACACTTTTACAAGGAGGATTTAAGCCTTTAAGCCTTATATATATATATATATATATATATATATATATATATATATATATATATATATATCTGTGCGTGTGTGTGTGTGAGAGAGAGAGAGCATCATGGCCCCAGCCCCAACCAAAGCCCAGAACCAAGGAAAGCTGATGAGTGTATTTTTAAGTATTTAGAGGAAGGGATAGTTTTTTTTTTATTGATTCGAACCGAGTGTTCCTGTCTTTATAGTATTAGGTTCGAGTCATATGATTGCTAATATAATGTCCACTAAAGGTTTATATGATCGTTTACTTTAGGGTTTGTGAGATTAGTTGAGTTGTGCATAAACTGACCCGGACATCTATGTTAATAAATAAAAAAAAAAATTAAGAAACATAAACTACCGGTCCACATATAATTTTTTTATCATGTATGTGTGTCCCATATATATATATAGGGAGTATAATGGAGATGGCATTTCATATTTCAGGTTGAAGCTGAGTCAGTCAAAGAGGTGACCAACAAAGCTGAAGCTCCACAGTCATGTCCAGTTATTGACGAAAAAGCCGCCACAACTGAAGAGCCCGAGGTGGTTGTGCAAGATGACGATGACGAAGAAGAGGAGGTGAAAAATGATTCCGATGAAGAGCAAGCGGAGGAGAAATTGGAAGAATATTCACCAATTACTGGTGAAGATGAGCCAAACACTACTTTTGACGACGAGGTAGAGGCTGATGACGGTGACTTGATTTAAGACAGGGACAGAAATCTCCCATGAGGAGAGGTTGTGGTGATCACAATCTTGTATGTGTGTCTGTTTTTTTTTTTTTATCATTTTTTTTTTTACATTTCCTCCGTTTTATTTTGTGCTGTTCTGTTGCGTGAAAACTATTATAAAGTGTGCCTAAGATTATTAGTTTAATTATTATTTGCTAATTAACTACTTAATTGTTGAGATTTCTCTCTTATGTATTTATTACCTAGCTAGGTTGTGATCAATCCATAATGATTAGGGCAAGTGGTAAAGCCTATGCTAAAGATATAATTAAAATAAGGTCGTGGGCTGAAGTTCTATCCTTTAATATATATATATAGGATTAATCTAGAACATGCCTCTAAATAATCTCAATTTTATCACTAATATATCAGTTTTACAATTAAATCTTCAAATATTTTTCCATCTAAATTATTCTTTTTTTATATATATAATAAACCTAATGCGATCATTTTAGATCAAAATTGAATAAATTAAAACCTAACTCAAACCATCTATATATTCCTTTTTATTTATTTTATTTTATTCCAGTTTTGTTCACTTGACAGAGTATATAATAAGCTATTAGAGCTTAAATCAATTGGCCAGGAGCAACCCTGTTTCTCCTTAGTTATTTTCCCAATCCAGTTTTGAATCAGAACTAGATTCCAAGTCATTGAATTGATTCCTAGTGACTTGCTACTTTAAAGGAATTAGCAGTATTTTTTGCTGTCATGATTTTAATAAATAAATAAATTTAAAGAAATTATAAAATATATTTTTTAATCAAGTTTTCATGAGATTGTTTTTAGTAGAATTCATATAAAATCATAGAACATCGATTAGCAATCATTTTTACATTCATAATTAGAGTAAAATATACACAAGGGTCTTTTTATAATTATAAAAGAGTACAAAAATCAAATTACAAAATCAATATATTGAAAATGTTCTTTCATTAGATTATAAAACGAATAATCCAAGCGTGTAAATCCATCTTATTAGCCCTTCTTATAATTTCTTTCTTCTATAAAACTTAATATATATAAACTCTATGATCGGGAGGTGGAATAAAAAACTTTTTTGTCACCCTATCGTTTTCCAAAATTAAATAAAAATAAGAGCAAAAAGAGAAAGAGGGCATGGGATTGTTACCTATTTGTGCTCATTGTAAACGACAACTTCCTATATTTATTATTATTATTATTATTATTATTCATGCTAGCATAGGTGAGGATATTGAGAGTGGGCCCACCAGGATTTTTTATTCCTTTTCAATTCTGGCTCAGGTTCTTAGACCACATAACAGAATGGCTAGTCTCCCTGATTCATAATAGGGTCACGAAAGTTGACGATCCCTCGACTTGACTCGTACAATCTCCATGAAAATAAATCCCATTTTCTCTATTTGTTCTTACTTTTAAATTATCCAAGCAACCTTGATTCTATTATATTGTTTTTCGATTTCCAAAAAAATATAAATATTATTTTACTCGCTTGATTTTCTAAACATAAATCATAATAGAAATCAAAATTCATATAAACAAACGTAGATGATCACCAGGCATGTGCCTCCAAAGCTAACATGTGATGATGGACTTTTAAGGAGGAGACAGATTCCAAGTAATTAATTATTATTAATTAAAATTCAAGCCTAAACACTAGAGGCAAAAGGTCTTTTGCTTGTTGTTGTTATTTTTATTTTCTTTATTTATTTGTGAAAAGAATTGTGGGTGAAAAAAGTTATTTATTCATTTGATTTACAGATTTTTTTTATATAAAAAAGCTATGCTTATATACAGAAAAAGGCTGCCACCGTAGGAGTACTTTTACTCTGTAGTTATTAAATTCCATTTTGTCATGGTAACCTGATATATACAACTCAGTACTCTAGAGTCTAGACTCTCACCCGTGTCAGCTTTTAAATTAAAAAATATATATAATAATTTGGTAAAATCTGACTGTCTCGATTAAATTTTTAATAATAAAAATCAAACACTAATTAACTTTAAAATTAATAAAATAAAATATTATTGTTTTTTAAAAAATAATTAATTTGAATCGAATCAACTATATCTATATGTATTGGTTGTTTTTCAAAATATTATTTACTTGAAAATACATTAATTTTTATTTTATTTTTTTTAATATTTTTAACATCACTACATTAAATTAATCTAAAACAAGAAAAAATAAATAATAAAAAAAACAGGGTTTAAAGGATATAACTATGATTATATAATCATGTAATTACATGTGTGTTTGGTATTAAGATAAACAATGCTTTTCAATATTGTTTTTTTATTTGAAGATTTTATCAAGTAATTTTCTATATATTATTTTTTTAAATCAACCCATCAAAAGTATTTAAAAAATATAAATCTAATGTTTTTTAATAAATAAAACATGCTAAAAAAGAAATCAAGGCCCTCTCGAACACTCAATCATGCTCAACAGCGCCCGATAAAAATCCACCGTGAGAGAATGATAAAACATTATCATTAATAACGGAAAACTGGAGTTCAGGAAAAAAACAAAAGGCAAGTTAAAATCATTGAAGCAGTAAGAATTCTATTTCCTGGTCATGTCGACGGCAATTTCAAGACATTTTCACTGTTGGACGTTGACCATATCATCAGTAACCACCCCATTAATTGATTCATCCTTCCTTCTCCAAACCCTATAATCTTGTCTACAGTGGGTCATAGGTTTTCGCGATGAAACAAAGTTTAAAGTTCATACACACAGATGGCTACGCGTGTGGGGTTAAAAGAGTTGTAAAAAGCAAGCCAATTAGAGAGCGTAGTGAGGTCTGTAGCTGAAGTCGTACGTGACGGAGCCTGTGCTTGGTTAATTGCTCGCAGAGTGGCGAGCCCCGAGAAAAGAAGAGACCGTCACAGCTTTATTAACAAGTCTTGCATTGGAATATACACTCTGTGAGGATCTGCGACAAAGTAGCCAGGCAAAAACCCTGAAAGAAGTTAAAGATAGAATATAAAAAAGGAAAAACCCAGAAGAAAAGCAACGTTATCCTGCTGCCCCATCCATCTCTCTCTCTCTCTAGCCTGACCTTACCTCTTTGTTTTCCTGTCTTCTACTGTGAAACTTCGTTGTCTGAGTTGTTTTAGCTCTCCTTTTTACCTCTCATTTCAAGTTTTCTATATGCCTTTTACTTTTTCCACCCCCTCAGGCTTTGTTTGTTTATGTCCTCGCAGTAGTTTTTGTTTTTTCGGGTCGGTGATGTTTTCGAGACTCTTTACTATTTTATTAAGTTTAAAAATGATTTTAAACTCGCAATTGAGGTTCTGTTTAAAAGTAAAATATGGTTTATAGCTTCTATTAAAACTATTTTTCCGAACCGGATCGCAAAAGGTAGCGTCATGCCAAACAAGCCACTCAGTCTTCTCTTGCCTTTTTAAACTGATGTTTTGCACCCACGCTTGGACTCACAAGACTCACAGTGAAACCCCAGAACAAAACAAACTAGAAAGAGTACGATCCAGACATCTCCAAGATTCCAACACTTCCCTGCTCCAACACCATTAATGGAAGTAAGTTGTTGTTTGTTCTTCCCTGCTCTTCTTTGTTTCACATATCGGTTACAGGAATATATTAATTAACTCTTGCTAGCGAAGCTACGTGCCCATTCTTTCTGTCTCTTTGATCTTCCTATCTTGCTTATTATGCACCCTCTTCTTCTTTTTTTGTTTTGTGGGCTATATAGGATTATTATTTTTCAAGGAGCCATGTTCCAGCATTTGGAAGCTGGGACTGGAACAGTGATCTGCCTTTCACTCAGTGCTTCGAATCAGCCAGGCAAGCAGGCCTGCTTCGTTACAGTTATTCAGAAGATCGTGATCTCTATGTTGCCGGCGATCTCTATGAGAACGATGTTGTCACTCCGGCGATGATTGTCGTTCCTCGCCGTAGGGTACGTGTGTGTGTGCATATATATATATATATATGGAGTATGTCACTGTATTTCTTTCTCCATCCTTGGTCCTCGTCGATTTTTCCAGCCTTGTTTCAGGAAAAAAACAATCTTTTTCCACCGCAATATAAAATTATTCATGATTATTTAGCATGGTATCAGAATTTCTCTTAATGATCAAATAGTTGGAAAAAAAAACGAGTATAATTTTTTCTTATGCCTGGATTATTTTAGTTTTTTTGCTTTCTTAATGATCTTTCTTCACGCTCATGACTCATGAGTGAAAGGGTCACGAAAGGTGGTGGTAGGGCTAGAGTGACAATTTTGTCAAGGAAGAAAGGGGAAGAAAAGAAGATTCATTAAAAGAAGTTCAAGCGAAGTGGGCATGAAGTAGGGACATCACCATATGATGTGTAGATGCATAATTAAGCTTTATCGATTGCTTTTCATTTACAAAATCCTTTTTAGAAAACTTATGGCATGCGGGTCATGTTTCCAAGAAAAAGAAAAATTAACAAAAAACCCTCCAAACTTTCATGACAACGAGGGCTAGCTAACTGGAAATATATATAAAACTAAAATAGTTAATTCTGCTGGTGGCTTCATCATCATGTATTGTATGGGAAATGTTGGTGACATTGATGAACCTTGCAGGAAAAAAGGCGTCGCCCTCGAGCCAAAGAAGAGAAAAGGGAGCAAAGTTGGGAGGGGAGAAGTGATGTGAAGGAATCACCAAGCCCACCTCCTTTGCCAACACCTAAGCCAGTCGACGAGGACCTGTATAAAATCTCACCAGAGTTGCTTTATGCAAAACGCAAAAAGGTAGAGGATTCACAATACTTTTCTTATCCCTCTCTTTCACGTTGAAATCCCATCATCACTTACTTTGCTTATAAAATATATTTTCTTTCTATCTATATACCTCGCAAAGCCATTGTTTTTTCCCTTTTGACTTTCATTAAATCTTATTTTTTCCTCGTGCAGAAGGGAGTGCTGTGTTTATTTTCAAGCTGCTTGATGCCCACCTGCGTTCTTTGATGGCTGTAGGGCCGCGTAAATATATTTATATTTATATATATATTATATTATAGTAAGGGAAAGTGAAGCTATCTTGTGCCTGGTGTGTTTGGTAGCGCGGTTTACTATTGTTACTGGCCGCATTACCAGACGAAACCTCGTTGTAACACAGAAATTATGCTACATTACTACTACTTAATTAGCCAGCTAGTTGAGACTTGTTGCCTAGTGATGAAGGGTTGTTTTCCCTTTCTTTTGTTTCGTTTTTTTTTTTCTTTCTTTCTTTGATAGTCTCTGTGGCATTTGAAAATAGGGACGGATTGGAAAGGTTTTAAAAAGAAGAGGGGGCTTATTGATGTGGGGCAAGTTTGTATTCTCCCTCTATGTGGAAAAGAAAAGGAAAAAGGCTCTCAAGCAATTTCATCCTCTGCATTTAGTTCTTTCTTTCCTTCCTTTCGAAATCCAATTTATTTTTAGAGTATTAATTAATCAGATCATTACACGTGCGTGGTTTGCTGCGAGCACACCATTGTTATTATATATGTTGATAAAATCCATTGTTATAGCCCTGTTTTTTTAGTTGTGAGCAACGAGAAAAGGAAACCCTGGAATGAGATAAAAGAGGTGGAAAGAATAGTAACCTAGTGAATGTAAAATGTTAGAGAATGATATAAATATTCTGGGAATTCAATTAAGTGTTTAAATTTTTAGATGAGATGGTTCCATAATATGATATCAGAGTCTTGTTGACCCAACATTTACGAGTTTGAATTTCACCATTCTCATTTTATTTGATAAAAATCAAGTACAAGATAATATGTGTCTGTGTGGAAATTTCAAGCTCAAAGAGTTTTCACTTAAAAAAATATATTAAAAAATAATATAAATCATATTTTAAAACATCATCTAAAATCGGCGAGATACCGAGCAAGATGTCATCATGGCCTCTCTTCTTACATTTACATCGTCTTTTCTTTCCTCTTTGATCTTACCTGTCTGGAAATCATATTCTGAAAAGTCTCGAATCCCTTAAACCTATGCGTTGAATGGGAGCACAGAGCCTGCATCGTGTTCAAAATTGAAAAGAAAAACAGGGGGAATCTGTGCTAGTTTTTGCAGAGGTGACTGACGAGACTCCTTCACTTTCTCTGAGGTGAAAAGGGTCCTCAATTGGATGGCTTGGACATGTGTTATTTCAAGAATCTAATAACTAAACAGATATATATTCAATACAATCTTCTTATTTTAATATCTATTATTATTTAAAAAAAGGAAATAAAATCAAACCGCCTCTCCACGCACCGCGACCAGTTCCTTATATAGACGGGGCTGACCAGGAAAATTCTGTGTCTGCATGTTTTATTTCACCCAGTAGGATTACAAATCTTTCATATTTCTTTCTTGTTGAACGATTCTACGTTTATATTATACACATTCTCTCTTCCTTCTTCTTCTTCTTCTTCCAAGGTTAGTTCTGGTTTCTTGATCTTTTCTTCGGCTGACAATGACAATGGTCGTAGCTGCTGATGCCGATGCTGGTTTTCTCAGTACGACAGATTCCGGCCCAACTCCCGCGATGACTTTATGGTACGCGTTCTTGCTCTGCATTGATTCTTTAACTACTTCTTGATTTGATATAACTCTTGAGAAGAGAAAATTCATTTTCTCCTTTCTTTTTGTTGATTGTTTTGAGTTTTTAATTGTTTATCAAAATCAAATTGAGAAATCAATAGGGTATATGTTCAAGCATGTTGTTTGTTATCAGCAAGGATGCGCTACACCATTGCCTCCTCCTCCTCCTCCTCCTGCCCGCATGGCATAATCTTTTACACTACTCTCCTTTTTCTTTCTGGGGTACCATGGTTTTTGAGTTCAAGATTTGTTTTTAACCACTCTGGGTTTATCAAGATCAATAATGATTTATGGGGGTGGATGGATTTTGGAAAAAAATAATAAAAATACCAATAGGTTTTGGTTTGGTTGCGAGTTAATCGTGAACGTAATGGTGCAAATATGAATACTCGGATTCTTTTTTGGTTTCTTTTATCAAGGTGAGCTCTTTTTTCCCCTGATGATTTCCGATTATGACTTTATGTTTCGTATTATGGTATAAAATGCTTTTTAAAATATTTCTGGTTTGAAAATATATATTTTTTATTTTTGATATATATCAAAACTATATAAAAATATTAATTTAATATATTATTTTTCAAATAAACCACACCAGTCCCGTTTGATATTGGTGTGTGATCCAGATATATTTTTGAGCGGACCACAATTTTAAAAATTATTTGGTTTTCATTACCTAGACTTGTTTTTCATATAGATTATAGTAAAAGTTACAATGGAAATAAATATAATTTGAAACTTTTCTGAGTAAAACTATCATAATATCAAACCTGCACATGCTGATTGGTTTTCATCAACAGGGCGAGTAAATGGAAAGGTTGGCCTACTCAGGCTGAGGGAGTGGCCAACACGAGCATGAAAGCAACTGAAAACAAGCCAACTGGTGCCTCCAAAAAGACCTGCATTTGCGCACCAACTAGCCATGCTGGTTCATTCAGGTGCCAACTTCACCGGACTACCACGACTGCTCAGAACTCGGAGGAGTGTGACAGTGACAAGGAAAGCAATGAAGATCTCGATTTCATGAAGATGATCCTGTGTCGAAAGTTCTCCTCCAAAAAACCTCAGTTATCGAGGTTTGGCAGGGCTGCTGCTTCGGCTGTCAACAACGCTTAAAGCAATGCTGATTAAGAGCTTGTAGTACAGGGTTTTTTTTGGCGCCAACCAGCTTCAAACCAACGAGTTACCACTCCACCTCCACATCATATTTTTATCTGTTATATTTCTTTAAATGGTGGCGGCGGCGGTGGCGGTGGTAAATCATTCTAATTTTGGATTTAAAAACCCAGCTTGAGCCGATACATTTTGAGACTGGGTCATTGAATCTCTTGAAAAATAATTCAAGTTTAAGTCCAACAATCAAATTTGAAGTTATAGTTTCACAGAATCTCTTGCAAACTGAAAGGTGCAGCGATGAACAAAGGGCCAGCATAGAGTCACCTTCAGCGAAAAAATGTATTGTAGAAAATTTTCTAAACTTCATGCCTCAAGCTCAACTTGCTTACAATGAACGATCCAGATAAATTAAGCTTACAGGCAATTTCGTTCATGAAAGGGGGGCATCATAAGCTAGATTATTCACAAAACTAACAACTTGGTTAAAAAATGAAGCGCGATCCTTGTTTTATCAGAGACCCCTTGTTTCCTGGTATGGTAGGCAGTGGTCAATCGGTGTATGGCATAGATTTCAGGACCAAAACCATTAAACGCTATTCTTGAAGATCTCCACTATGAACCCCCCAATGGTTTTAATTTTAGGGAACTTGACTGTAGAACTCCATTGACATCTTCTTTACATGATCGTTCACAATCCTTTTTAAGAGTCCCTTTCATCGCGGAAGTATCGTTGAGTGTCAAATGGCTGAGTCTGGGCGTTTGAATGATCCAGGTCAAAAGAAGTTCCTCTGTTCATCGGTGCAAATGCTGCAATTAAAATGCATAAAATTAATGAGAACTGCTGTTATATGAGATTCAAACATATTACTTGATTCTCAATTAGCCAAGTTATGTATACATGTGTATATGTAAATACACATAGGTGCTTGTCTACATGCAAATGTTTGTTAGTCAATCAAAACCAAGCTAATGGATACTCAAGCTCCAGCTCTGCAATTTATAATGAGCATGCTAAACACCAGGATTTAATCATGGACTGCCTAGCAGACAAACAATTTGATAAAAGAAATCAAGTTGAAGTTGTTAATGAGCATATCAGCTACTTATACCTACAAGAATGACCCCTTGACCAATTTATCCCAAGAAATATATGTGGCCACACATTGAGTAAACTATATGCACTGAACGTACCTTTCTCCCTCATTCTTTTCTCTCTGTCATATTCAAATTTATCCCGAATTTGGCTAACCTTTTCCCATGTATCACCTTGCCTGTTTCTCCCAAAACCCTGGTCCTGCATTCAAAACCCAGTCATATACATATTATAACAGCATATTTATTTACAGTCAAAATGGAAGGAGATCAAACTGTTTGAAATCTCTATCATTTTAGACTGAAAAATAAAAGATGTTACTAAAAGCTAGGCCTCCTGCACCATCCTCGTATTGCAAAAGAGAAACATCCATGCACGCGCATGTTTCAATTGGAGTAGAAGCAATTAAAACATAGAACTTTCAAAATAAATTGTGATACCAAATTGAATCAATTCAATGTTAGCCTGTGACCAAGGACAAACTGACCTAAAACAATAAAAAACATATGTTTGTAAAGCAGATACATTATGTTTGGTGTACATTCTTTCTCTCTTTTAAAAAAAAAAAAAATCAGGGCTAATAGCTCAAACATATATCATGTCATCTGTATCAATGAGATCACTTTATCATGGCCAGTGCAAGTTCAAAAACTTTTAAGAAGTTATCAAAGGATGTGTACCTTCATCTGTTCAGGTTGCTTGCTCCTGTTGCAAACAAGCAAAAAATAGACTGATTATCCGTCTCCATTGAAAGTTTTGAACTTATAATAAATAAATCAGCATCTACTACACATCAATAAAACAAGAAATCGATTGATATAAACCATAAACAAGTGACAGAAAAACAGAAACAGAGTTCGAGTTTTAAAAGTATAAACACTACAACCTTAACAATTTATGTTCATCACCAGTAAATGAAAGACTTTCTAGATGAACTAAGAGTAGCCTTTTCTTACAGAAACAGAGTTCGAGTTTTAAAAGTATAAACACTACAACCTTAACAATTTATGTTCATCACCAGTAAATGAAAGACTTTCTAGATGAACTAAGAGTAGCCTTTTCTTTCTCATTGCATTCCTCCATAGATGACCATTATGGGAAAAATAAAAACAGACGAGGGTAGAAATTGGCATTGACAAACCTGTACGGGTTAAAATCTTGATCATCATCCTCGGCGGACTCATAGTTTGCATGGTCTCGCGCGATTTTCTTGGAATAGCCCTCATCCCAGTATAACCGCTCCCAATTCTCTCTAAGCTCCTGGTATAGTTCCATGTATCTTTTGCACCAAGGTTCATGCTCCTTCAATAACAAAAACAGGGCACAATCCAAAATTCAGGCACATGTTTGGATTACAATTTTCATAATATACAGCCCACCATTACTCCCTTGTTTTTACAAAATCATTAAGCATGTTGTTTTGTACCCAAGCAAGGAAACGACCAGTCAAATTATCAAACAGATTGCAGGCAAACCCATGACATACATGCTAAAGGTGTCACTGAGTTGATTGATGGTACATGGCATCCCGAAATTTGAAAAATTTTACATTTTAGTCGTAAAAGTTTGAAACATTTTAATTATACCCTTCAATTTCACAAGCTTAGCATCCAAAAAATCAATTATTTTCTTATTCTCCCCCTCAATCCGAAATTTCTAGCTCCGCCCTGTTGCAGCCAGAAGAGGCATGGATGGATGAGCACTTACTGATTCCTTGATAACAAGGCGAGTACGGCGCATGAACTGCTCACGAAGTTGCTTTCGGCGCTTGTTGGGGACGTTGTCTCTTGGGATAACAAATCGCTCACGTGGGGGCACGTGTTCTCCTATCTCGTGTATCTCGCCGTCGACTATCCACCAGTCCGATTTCTCATCGGTCTTCTTGGATGCAAAGGAAAGGGACTTGGATCGCCGCCTGTTTGGGCCGGCCCCGGATCTAAAGTGGCGGAGCTGGTGGGCGGTGGACTGCAGGTATGGGGATAGGTTCTGGAGTCGTTTTACGAGGGAAGACATGGGGAAGGTAGGGCTGAGGAGAAGGTACTTGGGCTAGTTGTAGTGAGTGACTGGACCGGGATTAGTTTTGGGCAGGAAAAACGAGTTAACCGTTAGGAATACTGACCCGGCTTGTCCACGGGTGATCCGACCTTTCTTATGTATTGCACTACTTTCAGGTTAGACTAATTTCCCAGACCATTTTTCAAAATCTTTCAACGAGATCAATGCGAGGAAAATATGGTTTTAACATTGAAAACCATTAAATCAATATTATTTAAATATTTTCTTATAATTTAAATATACTAATATTAAAAATAAAAATATTATTTTAATATTGGCTGAAATTGATTGTTTGATAGTACGGATGAGACTGTTATTAAAAGTTTTTTTTTTATAATATATTAAAATGATATTTTTTTAATTTTAAAAATAGATATAAAAATATTTTAAAATTTAATTTAAAATAAAAGTAAAAATTTGTCAAATTTTATTTGGATAGAATATTATTAGCAGAGAGTAACCGCAATCTCGAGAAAGAAAATCAAACGGTCCTCCTCGCTCAGTCTCTACAGAAGCAAATCTTTCCCGCTCGTATTCCAGCAAATAAAAGGACAGAATAATTTCACGGTACTTCGAGGTCTGGGACTTGATTATACTAATCCCTTTCTTTATTTGTATTCAATCAAAACCTTTTAATTTCAATTACTAGTTATTTATGGTCCCTCCCTTCCAAAATTATCCTTTTACCGTGCTCATTTTAAGAAATCAATTATTCTTATTATACCCCATTAATCTAGGATAAAATAAAAAATTGAAAATCAAAATCAAATAAAAAATAATATGAAGATTAACAAAATGGACACTCGAATTACAAAAAAACCCTTCCAAAGACACAAATATTATATTATTTTATTTTTGATACAGTAGAGCTGACGTTATTAGTCACTATCTCACACATCTTTTATGAGCAAAGATGGAAGGACCAAATTGACCAACAATTAAAAGTATAAGATCTTGTACAATTAAAACTACAATACAGTGCCAAACATGACTACTGTTTTCAAATTGAGGGACCTTAAAATGTATTTCTTACCCCTAAACAAAATTAAGCAGGCGAAGACAGAGAGAAGAAGGAAAACCAGCAGTTGCAATCGACGACGAGAACTGAAGAGCGAGCAGCACAGAAGAAAGGAGAAGATAATATGTGCGGTAGAGCGCGTTGCACTATCAGAGCCGACGACATCCCCAGGGCATGCCACCGCAACACCGGCACCGTCCGCTCGGTCAATATGGACCGGTAATCTCTCTCCTTGTCTCTTGAAATGTTGGCTTGTTGTTTGATCAGTTTTGAGTTTCATTTAAGGTACCGTCCATCCTACAACGCATCACCGGGTTCGAATTTGGCGATTGTCCGTAGAGACGACACAGGCAGTGGCGCTGGCGCCAACGGTGGGGAAGGTTATGCTATCCACTGTATGAAGTGGGGATTGATTCCTAGTTTCACTAAGCAATCTGAGAAACCAGATTTCTTCAAGATGGTATGTATTATGCATGTGTATACGTATAGATGTATGTAGGTCTGTATGTATTGTGTTTTCTTTACTTAATTATTATACTGTTGTTTATAAGTATTTTTGTTTTTCGAGAATTTTCATAATTTAATTTAATTTGTGATTGTGGAAAAATGCAGTTCAATGCTCGATCTGAATCGCTGAGCGAAAAGGCTTCTTTTCGTCGCCTGATTCCGAAAAGCAGATGTCTTGTTGCAGTAGAAGGGTGTGTTTTGTGCCCTTTTGTTTGCTTATGATCAATTATCAGTTCTATATTTTGCTTGTGGATTGATTTGAGTGAGTTTTAACGTAAAGTATGATTCATGCTTCAAATGGTTTTTCAGATTCTATGAGTGGAAAAAGGATGGGTCAAAAAAGCAGCCCTACTACATTCATTTCAAGGATGGTCGGCCTCTTGTGTTTGCTGCTCTTTATGATTCATGGAAAAATTCTGAAGGTGAGTGCCCTTTCCATACTTCTTGGAGACATGACTTGTTGAAAAAATTAGCTCCTTAACTAGATATCTGTCAGTCCTACTAGTAACTTTCATCATATCTACGAACTTGAAGCAGACCTTTCCGGTGAATAAAATAAGATGCTTATGCAGTCAATGCTGTTCTTAGTGTCGGTTTGATGATTTTTTTAGTCTATGATTAGTTCCCTAATAATGCATAAGCTGCTAAAGATGACCTCGTATGCTTTTCTGCAGGCGAGATACTTAACACCTTTACTATAGTCACTACTGCTGCATCTTCAGCTATACAATGGTTGCATGGTGAGTGGTGCTAGTTTCAGTTATTCATGTTGTCTGTTTCAATTTTATGAGATGTGTGGGTGCTATCATATTATTTCCTCTACAACACCAAACATTGCATGTTAGATAAACAAGGAGGAGGTCCTTTTACTTGTAGTCTTATGATGACAAAAAATAGACCAATTCACAGTTCCCAGCGCCTTCCAAATTGATCTATGAAATATAAAGTCCTGCACGTTCATTATTTAAGAATCACATGTGAGGTACTAAATAGAATGTTCAAAGATATACATTCCAGTAGTTAATGCACTTAAAAATATTGATCAGCAATTACATTAGAATGCATGGTATGCCAGGATTTGCTTTTCTGTCTCCAAATCTTAGGGAACATTTATTACAGAAGTAATTCTACTCATATAAGCATGGCAGAAAAGGAAGCTGCAGTTTCCTTTTTTGGACTGTTTTTTTTAGCTTTATTTACTATTATAAACGTGCTAGAAATGTTCACTGGCTGGTTCAAGCAGCAAGGGAGAAGGTCAGCCTATCAATTCTCAGGCAATTTCTGTATCATCCATCATAAAAACTACTAAAACTATGGGCATCGTGAATGAGAAGTTGGAACTGGAGTTTTGCTATACATGCTTTCATGTGTGCAGTGCTGATTATGAAGAAAGAATTTCCTTGAACGTGGTTGTCAAAAACTCTTTAATTTGGTTCTCTCTGATTCTTTGACATTTCAATTAGTAGGATTCTATGCTGAAGTTGAGCTACCGAGTACTCAGATTTTCTACTCATGTTACAGACAGGATGCCTGTTATTTTGGGTGACAAGGAAGCAACTGACACTTGGTTAAGTGTTTCTTCCAATTCCAAATTTGATACGGTGCTTAAGCCTTATGAACATTCTGATTTGGTAAGAGCTCTCTTTGTTAAGAAAAGATGTGAATACCACTTGCTAGTAAGGGAATGGTACCGCATTATCTTTCATTAACACCAATTTTAATCCAGGTATGGTACCCAGTGACACCTGCGATGGGTAAGCCATCTTTTGATGGACCAGACTGCATTAAAGAGGTGCGAAAAGCCTGCCTTTTCTATCACATTTTGTAATTTTCATTATTTGGCTCTCTAAAATGGAGAAAATAAAACTATGGTGCCAGTGATGAGCCGCGCTACACTGGAGGACCTTGCTGTTTTCATTAGACATATGCCTAATTTGTTATTCCACTCAACGAATCGACCATTTATAATATTACAGCATGTCTTGCAGATACATTTGAAGATGGAGGAAAAGGGTAGTATCTCAAAGTTCTTCACACGAAAGGAATTTAAAAAAGAATCAAATCCTGAAGAAATTACACATGGAAAATCTCTCAAGTTGGAGCCAAAAAGTGTGAAGGAGGAGTGTGAAAGCGATGGAAAGTTAGAAACTCCATGCTCCGCTAAAACAGTGGACTATGATTTGAAATCAGAACCAGAAACTTTTTCACATGAGGGTGAATCGAAGTGCAGAACAAAACGTGGCTGTGAGGAGCTGGTTGATTCAAAGCTGAAGACAGATGAAATTGTCAAACCAAAGTCAAGTCCTGCAAAGAAGAAGGCCAATCTCAAGAGCGTTGATGATAAACAGCCAACACTTCTTTCATACTTTGGCAAAAAATAGGATTCGTGCACCCTGTATATAGACACACCTCAACACCAATTTCCAAGCCTAACGCACAGTTCAGCATGGGAGGTTCTGTGTTGTGTTTTGACCTTTTGTTTTTTGCATGAATCTGTGGGTACTTAAGCTAGGACCTCCAATTGGTACCCTGTAAGCACAAGGTAGCATTCCTTGTATCTGGTTGGAAGCTACCGTCGGATGATGCTACAGAATCTGCATGTAAAAAGTTGTTTTTTACTATTATCTTTTCGCTAATCCCATGATTTTCCTCCTCTTACAGTGAGCTGGCTGTTATTAGATTGCCTCGGCAAGCTCAGGAATGTTTAGAATTGTTCAGAGAAAATAATTAGAGCCATATGCATGCTGGGTTGAGCAAACGACTAGAGAGACGAAGAATGGAATTGGAGGCTATGTTGTCGGTCTCTGGTTGTCGAGCAGGGCAAGTTTGCGACTGCTTGAGTTGCCTTAAAATAAGGCGCCGAAAATTCTAATTTCTAAGTCATGTTGAGGGTGAGCAAAGACAAGAAAGAGTTGTCATGCTGTTCCATAACACACCCAATCACCTTACGAGCCAACTTCTAACACAGTTCTTAATACATCCATGCAAGTTCCAAACCCATTCAAACAGCTCAAAACCCTGCTCTGTCAAATATATAACCTAACCTAACTACGAATGCTGGCGGAACCATCATTGCTCATTGGCTAGGACAGATATTTCATGTATCTACTTGAATTTGGATCAAGAACTAAACATGTATTGCATGACTACATAGAAGATTATTTATATAATAAGGCAGAGAGGCTACAGAATAATGGCCAAAATTTTCATCATGCCAAAACTAGCACACACATTCTCTGCATATATAGATAGACTACATTTTGAAAGATATTCCATTTGACATACTTCACACTCACAAAAACTACAGCAGGCGGTGCATTTTGTGCTCTCATGTTCTTCAAACCTAAAAGAGCATATTTCTACCAGGCTCCAAAGTATCTTCACGGACCTCAGTTCACTCGTACAAACCTCAGAGTTCGTGAAAGAATTGCACATTCAATACGATAAAATATATACCGAAGTAAAATTTCGATCACTCAATTGATGCTAGTGTGAGGTTTGGGATTTAGCAGACACTATCTCATTTGAACGAAAAAGCACAAAACTCACATTTCAACTTTCCTTGCAACATAGTATATGCAAAAACTTGCAGGTCATTGTTTCATTGAAACAAGCTGCACTTCTGTTCCCATCCCGAGGAGCGGGAATGCACACTCAAGGTAGAAACATTAAAAGATAAGCATTAAGAATTCAACTTGAACATCATCAAGTTCTATTTGAACAAACAGATACCAAACTCCATGTATGCTGTCAATCTATCAAGAACGAGCTGACAAAGCAAGCTGCACAGCATCAATACTTCAAGATTAAATACATATAATTGGTGGCGGAACATAAGTAAGTCTACAGATTCTAGCATGAAAACAACGTTCACAAAATTTATATATCTATAAAAGCATCAATTCCACTAAGTAACCCCCAATTCCAAAAGCTCAAAAATAAGCCAACTTTAAAGCCTATTGCTTACTCAGTAAAAGCAATTCCCCTTCAGTACATTCCTCTGCTGCTATTAAGAATGGAACCAAGTGTGCCCAGAACCGCGAAAGCCAAAAGCGGGCTAACATCAAGAGTATCGAAGATTGGAGGAATTATATTTCTAAACAAGTTCAAATAAGGATCACACAAGTCCCTTATAGCTGATAAGGGCTGACGGTCCCAAGGAATGTTAGGGAACCAACTAAGCAAAACCCTGACCATCAAAACCCCACTATATATATCAAGCCATTTAGCCAAACCGGCCGCCACCACCGTCAATGGGGTGTTTAAATACCCGGTGGGACGGTCCCTAAGCGCCGCGAAGAAAAGGGGCCCCAGTGAGTGACCCAGGTTGCTTTGTAGAGCACGAATCGCCATGAGTTGATCCGGTGTGGGGAGAACGTTAAGTGAAAGAACGGATTTTTGGATTGAAGCGACGAGGATGCGTGATAGCGAGAGAGCTAGGGTTAGGATAGTGGCGACGGTTCGAGTTGACCCGGTGAGCAGGGGTTGTGACTCGGCGGGGATTTGTGTGGATTGGGGGGAGAGGTGAACCCTAAGGATACGTTGTTTGGCGGTGAGAGTCGGAGACAGTGGTGATTTAGGGAACTTGAGGGCGAGAGATGGGGGGTTTTGTGATGGAAGACAGAGGGTGGTGGTGGTGAGAGGAGGGCGGCGGGAGAGTTTAGAGTGGGAGGTGAGGAACGGGGCGCGGAGGACGGCGCCGGTTTGGGAGGAAAGCATCGTTGCCATTTCTTGTTTGCTTTGTTACGGAGATATCGTCGATATTTTTAAGGCTAAAACGATGTGGTGATGACTGGAGAGTGGAGAAAGGAGAAATCGATAAGGTTTTGCTATTTGGGTTTTCTATTTTTCATTGTTTTTTTATCACTAATTTGAACGGCTAGAGTATTTTTAATATTAAATTATAGTTATAAAATCCGATCTAATTCATTATTAGCGTCACAAATTAAATTAAGTAAATAAATTTAAAATATTTTTGTTTTAATAATATATTAAAAAAAAGTATAAGAAAAACGCTTTTTTAAGATTAAAATAAATTGAGTTGGTAAATTAGACTAATAGTTAACTCATTAGATCAAACAAGCTATCATAATCTAATTTAACTCTATTTGCTTTCAATTTAATTTCTTAAAATTAAAAAGTCAAGATTGATCTTGATTGAAAATGTAATTTGATAATGGTTGAAAGAATCAAGGGCTAAATTTATAGCTAAATTTTCTAAAATCTAGAAAAACTCATCATTTTTATCTAATTTTTTTTTAAATAAATTAAATTTTCATTATACAGCATTTGGGACTATTGTTTACTGGAACACGCGAGAGAGAGAGAGAGAGAGAGAAACTAAAGAGACCGAAAATCCTTTCCCCAGGATTTACCAATCAACCCATCCTTCCTTCTCTCCAATCCCTACCGCTAGCCTCCACTGATACCACACACCACCCATAACCACCGCGCTGTCAGCCACACCGGGAGAAAAAAAGCACGCCGGAAAATAAAATAAAAGCCCCGACCACTGTGTTTCCTACCCTCCTCCATGAGCCATTCACCCCTCTCCCTCATTGATCATGTATTGACACGAATAGAAAACCATTGCTTTCTCCTCTCTTTCCCACCAAAATCCCTACCGCGATCCTAGATTTTTATATATAAGTGAGTGCGTGGGGTTAAATCCATGCTCGAATGAATTTCTGGGGATTTATAATCGCTGAGGAATTTAATGTTCCTGGAGTGATCAGAACAATTTAATCCCCTGGTTGGGATTAAAAAATTAAAAGATTTTGGTTTTCTTAGATTTTAACATGCATTTGGGTCTTTTAATTTGTTTTTCTTTGATATTCTCCTTGCCTTGCCTTTCCAATATTCCTGGGCTGCCCAGTGGCCCAATCAGGCCTGGAATGGCTTGTCCAAGCCCAGGTTATTTTTTTCTTATAGTTTTTTTTTTTTTATGTTTCTTTTTATTCGAGTAAACTCCTCGCATATTTTTTCCTCTCTCATTTGTGTGCTATTAAATTATTATAAAAGAATAGTCAAAAGAATAAAAAAGATGTTAAGATGGATGTATTTTTTTTTTACTCAAACAATATTTTTTTCCATTAATTGAAAAACAGTATACACATGTAGCTATTAATACAATTAAAGATATCATTTTTTTTTATTAAAAAATAGCTTAAAACGCGATAAATTAAACACAATTTAGTAAAAAAAATCATTAAATAAAGATGAAATAAAAATTTATATCTTATCCATGATCTCATCAAAAAATAAATTAATCCCGTTTCTAATATCTCATCTTTACACCATTACTTGTATTTAAACAAACATCCCAAGTATTTTTATTTTTTTTTAACATCTCTATCAGAACTCAACTTCCCATATAATATTATATCAACTATTTCATATCATACAAGCAGCAATTGGGTCTCTTTAAGTCAATAAAAACATAGAAAAAACACACTGATTTTGCTGTCGAACACCGATTTGACTACCGATGCTAGAGAGAGAGAAGAAATCAAACACCAAAACAATCAGCACAGAGGGAATATCTGTGGACGTAAGAATGGTAAAGACAAGTAATAAGCCTCGATGAACCGGCCATTAGGAGCCATATCCATGAGGATACTCTTCAGCATTCGAAGGGGAGCCACCATGGCACCCCACCGGATCACCGGCCTTGACACCAGGCAGAACCCTCGCCTCTTATTCCCCAGCCGTATCGTGCTAACTCTCCGCCTCCTTAGCCGCTTCCGCCCCCCTGCTAACACCGTGGAGCTTGAAAACATGGATACAGTGATAGCACCTCTCTTGAGCATGTTGCGAGCTAGTCAAGTGGCTGCCTCTTTTCTTCCTTAAATTCTTATATATGGTGTACGTTAAATGTAGATCTGGTGTTGATCATGATGGCCATGATAGCAGCAATTATAACAATCATTATGTTTCAGGCCTGGAGCTAGAGCCGAATTTAATATAACAATCACTATATTTACTTGCTTTAGGCTTGTGCTAGTAATCATTAGCAGAGATGGGGTTTTTTTTTCTATACTTAAAAGATGAGTTAGAAAGAAGTGGTAGGTGAGGTGTGCTGAGCACTAAAGAATCCAGTTTATTCAAAGTGGTATGATTACACTACAATGTACACTATTAAATTGTTCAATCTCTATAATCCTTTAACTTTAAGAAAAGAAAAGAAAAAACCAAAAGGTAAATGATAAAAAAAATGGATTTTTTTAAAGGATTTTTGTATATTTTTTCAAAGTATCAGTCAGTTAATTTTATATGTTTTCAAAAAACTATAAATAGTAAAACTTTAACACGTATCCCTCACTCTCTTAAAACTCTAAAAAAAAATATTGAGTTGATAATAGACAAAGGGAATCTTGCAATCAAGTGAACCAAACCATAGACACCAAATTGCCAAAATTGTATCTCAATTGTTATTGTGGAGAAGAACTCTGTTTTTACTAAGCCATCTCTCTCTCTCTCTCTCTCTCTCTCTCTCTCAAAGTTCAACTCATCTATTACAAAAATAAATAAATAAATAAATAAATAAATAAAATTTATTTTCTTCACAAATGATTTTTTTATCAATGAAGTTTCACTTTTCACACATATATAAATTAGGTTTGGATGAATTCCAAGTCACGTTTGATAATATCCATATCCTACTCATTATCTATTGAATTTAAAAAAATAATATCTATTTTGAGTAGGTATCTACCATGTTCATATTAAATTGTCATCACTACTCAAATTCAGTGTTTTTTTTTTGCAATTTAGGAAAAATTGCTCTCCCTATCAATCATTTCGTTGAACAACTTTTCTTAGCTTCCATCGATTGTTTTCCTTCTACAGCATCCATATATATATATATATATATATATATATATATATATACAACTAAAAACTTTCAAAAATTGAGAGAAGATTATAAGTCATTAAATGTTAATATTTATATTTTAAAATTACAAAACCGCAATATATTCTCCTACAACAATTAATATTAATATTTATAAACTCTTTTATTAAAACGAGTTGTTTTTTTCAATAAAACATACTAATATCCAATAAATAAATAAGCTTCTAGTATGAGAATATTACTAGTACCACAATGCTGTTCATGAATAGTATATTTTTCAGAGATTAATATGGATTATAAGATTACTTATTAATAGAGATAAATTAAAACAATACTTCATCCAAAAAAAAAAAGTTTGTGATTTTAATCATGGGTTTCATTAACAGCAGACAAGTCCAGCTTACAATGGGCTCTTCTCTTAATTAGGACCCATGGCTTGGTTGTATATAACATGGCTAGGGTTAGTAGATGAATTCACAAGAGCTGAAAGTTAGCTGAAACCCTAAATCCATTGATGAATATGAAAATGCTTTTGTTAAGACATTAATCAGTCGACCCCGACTATGCTTGCCATTGCAAAAAAAAATAAGAAAGTCTAGCTATTAGTTTGTTAATTTTTTTTTAAAAAAAAAAGTGTTTGTTAAGACATTAATCAGTCGACCCCGACTGAGTCGGGCTGAACCTATTTTCATCCTAACCCATATAATAATGAAATTAATAATATAATAAAAAATAATAAAGAAAAAAAAAATAAGAGTCATTTCAAAAACAAAAGTGATTTTCTTGCATGTTTTTTTACCCATTTTATTTAATATCAGGCTTATGCCACTGTAAGATACAAACTTTATATAAAATACTTGATTCTCTCTAAAATTTCCAACAAAACAAAACGCATTTGTTCTAGTGCTTAAAACAAAATCCTAAAAGTTTTCCGAACATATTTTCATAAAATAAATATATATTTATCATGTTTTAAAATGTAAAATGAATTTTTTTATTTCTAGTCGATTATTAACACACTAAATTAACTTGTGTCGGGATTCTATATCGAGAGCTCGCTCATGTTTATAGAAAGATTTGCATTATAGTTATATAAATGATTCTTAAATTAAAATCATCAAGTTATTTTATGTAGGATACAAGGACTACAATCTAGAAAAATCAAATAGAAACTTGAATAGATAAATCTTAAACAGCTATCTTAAAATAAATATATTATATTCTTAAGAAAAAAAGTGGTATTTTATATTTAATAGTATATAAACAAATCCAAAATATTTGAATTCTAGACATTTCATTAGGTTTTAGTTTCTACTATTAATTACAAGAATAAAACTATATTTAATTATGAAAGTGAAACTTTGAATTTATCACCCAAAAATAGTATATAATATAAACGTTTCAATCTTCTTCGAAGGCGATGCGTGTCATAGACTCTTAGACCATCGATCGTCTGCCATCTTAGGATGTGAAGTCTACATTAAAATATATAAAATTAAACAATAACGATATATTTTTTTAACTATCAAATTAATCTCTTAAAGATGATTAATGTTTATGAATTAAGACATTTTGCATCTTAAGAATTGCAATGCATAGCAAGTTCCCTGCAGAGTTCTCTGTGGTTCTAAGATTTTTTCATGAGGAAACCTTATCTTTAGAAAATATATTTTATAGATTTAATTAAACAAGTAAAATCTTAGTTCTTTGAAAACAATTGTGCTGATATCTAGAAAAAATAATATTATCTAGTCCTTTTGAAGTTATTTGCAAATGTGTTTTTAAATATATTTTTTTAAAATAAAAATGTTTTAAATTAAATGGTTTATGTTTTTATATTGTTTTGAAGTGTTGATATTTAAAATATTATTTTGACACATTTACAAACAAATGAATATTTTAAAAAATAATTTTTACTACATTTTCAAATATTCTCTTCAATACAAAATGTTTTTCAATGATTTTTTTTTTATTAAATTAGCCATTATTGTTATGAAACCTAGTCTGATTACACGAGTAAATCCAACACCTGATTTGGACTGATATGTTTTAGAATCGGACTAGTCAACTGCCCGCACTACGTTGCGGGTGTAGTGCGGGCGAAAAAAATAATTTTTACAGTTGTTAAGATAATTTGGTATACTAAAAGGTATTAACATTGTCTATTATAATAACAATAATATCGAAATTTCAACATCTAAAATTATCATTATTATTATTGTCAAAAAATCATCATTATTATTATTGTCAAAAAAATCCAAAAAACCTCAACAGAAGATCAAACAATTTTTTTTTTATCATTGTTATCACTGTTAAAACAATAAAAATTATCAAATTATCCTAAGAGAAAAATATCTAAACACATTAACAAAGGAGTAAGGAAAAAAATAATAATAATATTATTATTATAACTATTATTATTATTATTATTATTATTATCATCATCATTATTTTTATTGAGAGAAAAAAACCTAAACACATTAACAACAGAGTAAGGAAAAAAAATATTATTATTGTTATTATTATTATTGTTATTATTATTATTATTATTATTATTATTATTATTATTATTATTATTAGAATGGAAATAAGATTAAAATATAATATTTTAATATATAAAACTTGTTTTACTAAAAGGTATGAACAATGTCTATTATAATAACAATGATATCGAAGTCTTAAATTTTAAAATTATCATTATTATTATTGTAAAAAAATTATCATCATTATTATTGTCAAAAAAATCCTAAAAACCTCAACAGAAGATAAAACAATTTTTTTTTTATCATTGTTATCACTGTTAAAGCAATAAAAATTATCAAATTATACCGAGAGAAAAATACCTAAACACATTAACAAAGAAGTAAGGGAAAAAAATATTATTATTATCATTATTATTATTATTATTATTATTATTATTATTATTATTATTATTATTATTATTATTATTATTATTATTATTATTATTATTATTATTATTATTATCATCATCATCATCATTATTTTTATTGAGAGAAAAAAACCTAAACATATTAACAAAAGAGTAAGGGAAAAAAATATTGTTATTATTATTATTATTATAATTATTATTATTATAATGGAAAATAAAACACAAATATCAATTTATCAAGGGATTAAAATCAAAAAGTAAAACTATTATTATTATTATTATTATTATTATTATTATTATTATTATTGTAATTATATTTTTTTTATATGATTATTATTATTATTTTTATTGTTATTATTATTTTTATTGTTATTATTATTATCATTATTATTTTTATTATTATTATCATCATGATCATGATCATTATTATCATTATTATTATTATTATTATTATTATTATTATTATTATCCTAATGCATGAAAGTGGCAAAAATAAATCAAAGAAAAAAAATCGATGGAAAATAAAATTATTAGCAAAAATGTAGCAATTATTTGATAAGCATTAAATATTTAAACAGGGATTTAAATCATAAATCAAAAGTTGAAGGGCTGAAATGAAAATCACATTTATTATCAATTTTAATCGAAGGACAAAATTGAATAAATTCAAACCTCGTGTAAATCGAATTTATTGACCAATTTGGACCCAATCCGAAATAAAACGTTCGAGGACCGAAGTGCAAAGGTGCCCATTTAATTAATTTCAACCGGAAGGGACGAAATCGAAGAAAATGAAAACTACCGTAACAAAAAGTGCAAGGTGCGGGGAAGCAAATTGTAAGTTGAGGGACCCGAATTGAAGAATGCATAAACACGGGGGGGACTCCCCCGCACTTTTACGCGTGGGGAGAGAGAAACGCTGCCGCCGTCTTCAACCGACCTCCGCCGGCATTACCGGACACATGATGTGGTACAACGCACGCACCGGGAGGAAGACTAGCGTCGGCGCGACCGGATTAGACTCCCGGTTGACCATTTTCGACCACCGTATCATACCGCGCACGCCGCTTGAAAGGGCGTCGGGGGCACCGTCGACCGCGTGTCACGCACGCCGCTGACAGCTTTCGAAAAAATATATAAATAATAATGGTCGATTCATCGTTATGTCCCCTCGCCCAGTAAATAAGCTATTTTGTCTTATCCGGGGCTATAACCGTCTTTAGCCATTTCAAAAATATTAAAAGGGTTGCGGGCGGACCCGGACCGACCGGGACCGGACCGGACCGTCCCGATGCAGCGTGCAATTACGTCCCGCCCTACGAGCCTAACCGGTATTTACCCCTCGATCGACAGCTTTTTTTTGTCCTATTACCGGGGCTAATATCGCCTCTACATCGTTCATAATAGAAAAAGTGGGACCGAACTCACAGCGACGCACGGCGGACAAAAGTCCAGTCCACAGTGATTTTACTCACAATGCACAGTGCCGACCCCGAGCTGTTTTAGCTCTTTTGTTAATAAAGATTCAATCTTGTCAAACATGGCTGATGAGCCTGCAATTCGATTAACTTAAAAAATCCAAGTAAAATTCGTATAGGTAAACTCCAAATATTTATTAATTTTAAATATAATCAGTAGTAAGAATCATAAGCGCCAAAAAAAGCAGCCATCCATACGAGTCGCCGAGCAAACAGAGTCAGAAACCCGGCCCCCATCCCTGCCCCCCTTCTAGTCGTTCTAGATCCCTGTTTTTTGCCATCGCCGTCGCTGTTATGTTTGCTCGGAAGAGCCCTTGCCGGCGGCCGGGTACTTGATGGCATTGAGCCCCACTTTCCTCAGAGCAGCTTTGCCCAGGTCAATGCCGCAGATATCAGAGAGCCTGACAAGGTATAGCAGAACATCTGAGAGCTCTTCACCGAGATGTACTTTATCCTCTTCTTTCCAGTCGGAAAGTCCCTTTGGGACCTCTCCTCTCCACTGAAATATCTCCGATAGCTCTCCGACTTCACCCACCTAAGAATCATATCACCATGGAAGGATCACACAGAAACAAGCCCTTCAAACACTATTCACAGACAAAAGCTACTCTCTCTCGTTTGTCATTTTTCGTTTACAGAGGAAAAGGCAAGGGAAAAGGTGTGTTCCAAATATTTCTTTTGACATGGATAGATGACAACAAAAAGGGTAATCTTTTTGCATAGTTGGTGACGTTTGACTATGGAGATGAACATGAAATAGCACAGCACCTCCCTCACACACCTAGCTTGAGATTTAAGCAGGTGATTAAGGAGAAAATATATAAAAATTAAATCCCGTCTTGAGTTAATTACTAATCAATCAAATAATTAAAACCCAACTCGTTAATTATATGCATGATCATGCCTCTTCGTTGGGTCGCACAAAGCCAAAAGGTTCATATAAATCACAAGTACTACAAGGCCAGACCCAGAAAAACAAGAAACCATTAAAAAAAAAAAAGTTGTAACACAACAAAAAGAGAAATAACGACACAAACAAGAACATACCAAAGCCAGCAGCAGGTTCCTGGGGCTATGAAACTGGTCCCAGTTCCTTTCCTTGGCGAACTCAGCCGTTTTTTCCTTGAGAAGATCGAGAGTGACACTCTCTCCTCCGGTTGCCTTTGTCATAATTGTTTCCCCGAAAGAATTATGAGAAAGAAAAAAAAAGACTACACGGGAGAGCAATATGTAAAAGTTTGGGTCTTGTGTGTAACTTTCTTGGAAATGGTCTGAGTGTATATATAGAAGAAAAAAAGGGGTTATGTTAGGGTGAGAAAGTGAAAGACCAGAAGACAAGATGTTGTTTTGACTTTTGAGAGAGAGAGAAGCCTTCGATCCAGCATGTAAAAAAAGCGATTTGATTTTTAAAATTTTATGATTTTACTAAACTTAGAAAACTAGTAAAATTTGACTTGATTTGCTATAAAATTTTGTTGTGATTATAGATGAGAACGAAATTACATATTTTAATATTTATATATATATATATATATATATATATATATATATATATATATAATTAACTTAGTAATTTATTCACATGAGAGAGAACTATGTGTTTGAAATCATGATTGAAATTTACTAGGAATTTATAAAAATAAAAGAAGATTTAGACTATATGGAAAAAAATTAGAATGATGACTTTGTTTTTATTATCATATTTTATTTATTTAATTTGAATTACTTTTTTTGTGAAAATTAGAGATTTAAACTATATGGAAAAATTATAGAAATGATGACTTTGTTTTATTATCATATTTTATTTATTTACTTAATGTAATTTTTTTTTAATTTAAATCTTTTATGAAGTGTTAAACATTGTTTAATAGTTTATTAAAAATTATTATACTTATGTTAGTTAATTACTGATTTAAACTCATTAGCTTACATTCTAAAAGATATTCATTATAACTTATTATGATGAGAGCAACAAAGTTGTCACGAGATTCATGTGTAATTATTATCATTTAATAATTTATCCATATTAAAAAAATTGTTTTTGAATTTTTGTTTCATGTATTTCTTGATTTATATTATATATTTATTTAGATATTGGCACTCCCGAAAGTTTAACTACAGCCCTGCTTTTACAATTTCTCCAAACTGACGAGTATGTCCCTTTACTTTTGTAGCTTTCAGCAAGGTTCCTTTATTATCGATTTTGTTTGAACGAGGACTTCAGCTGTTAATTGTTCCTAATCCAATCATTGTACCATTCTCTCCGTTATTAATTTGGCTGTTAAATTTCGGATATGCTTTTTATAGTTAAAAACAATCATAAGAAAATAGAAATAGATAAAAAAAAATATATACAGAAAGTATGAAAATAAATAAAAAATGAAAAAACAGGGGACCACCAAAAAAATTTATTTGATTTATAATTACATGTTATCAAAACACAAGAAACAAAAACAATAAGCTAGCTCATAATTAGGACTGTTTGATGCCCCCCCTCCAATTTCATAAATAAGGCCAGATTTTGATGCCAAATTATCTTAAACGATTCAAAATTATCCAGGGACACAACTGGAAATTGGCTTATAAATTCTATGAGGTTATCCCTTGAAAGTTAAAAGCAAAAGTTGGAAAGTTGAGTATTTATTTTTATGTTATAATCTGTTTTTTAAAGTATTCTTTATGTATATAAATATTAAATTATAATCTGTTTTTTAAAGTATTCTTTATATATATAAAAAAAACTGAATGTACTTAAATTAAAATTATAAAATACATGTATTTCTAAACTGTCTTAAAAAATATATATTTACGCAGATTACAATCCACCAACAAATCAATGATATGAAATTCTCAAATGTATAATATAATTGTCTGACCAGTGTTTGATTTTTTTTGTGTCTCGTGAATTTTTGAAGATTTTATTCTGCCAACTATATATATATTTCTATTTTTCTTAGCACCGGCAAAAATTATTTGCGTGGACACCTCTTTCAAGTGATGCAATCATGCTGTAAATCTTTATTATTTTGCATTTTTTTACGGTGCTTGGAATTGTGTTTGTGGCTACTATTTAAAATGTTTTTTTATTCAAAAATATATTAAAATAGTACATATTTTTTATATTTTAAAATAACTTTTAGCATTGTATTAAAATAATTCAATAACATAAACGAATTAATTTGTCTCTGAGAGATGTGATATAATAATATTGGATTTGTGATTTATATAGCAGGTCTCGAGTTCGAGTCAGGATGTGCACCCCTTGCAAGAGCCTGGAATAACTGAGATTTTATTCGTTCATCTAGTCCCACAAAATATACTTTTCTGAAAATGGGTTTCGTAACATAAAAAACTAATTAATTTCAAAATTTTATTTTTCAGAAATTTGATGAAAAAACGGTCGCCTCCACCCCTACTTCGATATAAATTTTGCCGACATACAAGGATTCACATCAATAAAATCTCTTCGTTTACTAGCAAATCTTTTTGGAGCTGCAGCCTGGGGATGAACTTTCAAGTCACTATCGACACAAAACATCATCGTGGACCGAAGTGAACTTGTTTAATGAACATGTGAGCATCATCAGCAAGATTTTTCAAAGATTCAACATATATTTCTTGGTATGTCTCCTTAATTTCGGCTATAGAACAAAATTGTGGTTTAAAGTTTAGTGAGGAAAGAAGCAGGGCAGTTTGACCCAACAGTGTTTGACATTGCGTTTCAAAAATATTTTTGAAAAAAATTGAAAATTTTTTATTTTTATTTTTATTTTAAATCAAAAAATTTGATATTTTCATATGTTGATATAAAAAATAATTTAAAATAATAATAATTTTCATATATTTTTAAACAAAAATCACTTTAAAAAATAAATTCAATCAAAATTCCAAACCGCCAATTTAGCTGGTGCTGGCAAAGGAAGGGACACTCGACATGGAAATGACCCGTGAGAGATCTTGTGTTCCTCCGGTGTTAATGATTTTGTGTTCCTATCAAAATATTTGGAGCAGGAAGAGAGTGTTAATTTAGGAATTATTTCTAGCAGGATCATTTAAAAAGTATAATTTTATATTTTATACAAAGACCGTGTTTGGTTACATGTTAAAATTTAGTTTGGAGTTTTTATATAAAAAAATAATTGTGATGTTTGGAAGTGTGTAGAAACTAAAGATAAGGGTAGATTTTAAATTGGGAATTTTAAAATAATAAATATTTATACAATGGTGAGATCAAAATATTGATTTAAATAAAATAAAGGGGGGATGAGTGAACACTTTGAGAGAGAAAATCAAGAAAAATAATAGTTAAAAAAATCCTAATTTGTTTCTCTCAACTATCATACCCTCCACTCAATTGACACCTCACCTCCAAAACGAGTTTACTTGTTTAAACACCAAGCATGATTAAAGAAAGAAAATATTAATTCTATAATATTTAACCCCCTCTCAACCTAAAACCAAATTCGACTACTCTAAGGCATTAAGTTTTTAAAATTATTATAAAAAATATAATGTATTTTCAAGATAGAAAAGTTTATTCAAACTGGAAAAAAAACGCATGACCTATTTTAATTTCACACTTGATTGATAATTCCAACCCAAATAATATTGGTTAAAATCATTAAAAAAAACCAAAATAAAATAAAATAAAATAACCAACGTAATGAAATAATTTATTGGGCTGAAATATTCCATTCTAGCATAATGTCTCTAAACCATTGATAGCACCACTCCCTATCCTTGGGCCCCTTTTTTCTAAGGACACACATCAAAGAGAACTCCTAAAATCAAATTTAGTCCCTGTGTCCATCTGGTGATGGTTGAATCTGGCAATTTCTGTGTAGCCCATTCCCCCTATTTATTATTTATTTTATTCTCATCTACAAAGTCCTCTATTGGAAGTGTAGTTGAAGTTATATTTAAAGTGTTTTTTATTCAGAAATATATCAAATGATATTTTTTTATTTTAATTTTTTTTTGACATCAACACATAAAAATAATCTAAAAAATAAATTAATTTAATATAATTTTTTTTTCTTAGTTTTTATCGTAAATATTTTTGAAATGTAATCCCAAAACAAAATTAGAGGCCTGGTGGTTAAAGAATTGCTCAAACTATCTGATTTGGGCCAATGCCCTAACAAATCTTAAAATGAGAAAACCCAGTACACATGTTGTTGCTGTTGAGAAGACCCGTACATTGAGGTAGTGAAACTTGATTGATCATAGAATACCAAGTTCTTAATAACTAGAATTTACCCAATCTAGTCCAAACTTAACCAAAGCAACATCAGACTTGATCGAATTTGAATTCAAAAGTTGATCCAGCAACCAATTTACCCATAACTTTTTTCAAGTCGCCAGGTCTGACAACACGAACGCAAGCAACGAACACGTGTCACCTTTATCTTCATGAAAAAGAGCAACTAGAATGTAGTAATTATCCAGCGGGAAGTGGGCAGCAAGAAAATGAATGGAAAGAAAAAGGGGAGGGTGGAACATTCTGAGAGGAAAAGTGCAGAGAATCTGAGCCAGGAAATGCATGATTCATCCAAGCTTGAAATGTTGGCAACACTTGCATGTTTCTGTGTACTGCAGATGGGACCTCCATGCTCTGATGAGCATCCTTGGCTCTTTCCCTAACACCTTGCTAAATTGAATGGAATCGAACCAGTTGCCCATGTGATCCCTTGTTAGCTTCTGTCTTGATTTAGGGACCACCTCAGCATACTTGTGCCCACTTGCACATGATTCCATCCCTCTGTTTTTCTTTTTTCTTTTCTCTATTTTCACATTTAAGATTTAAGGGACACGCACACACTCGATCTTTTAAGGATATAACAAGTGTAATGGAGTTATTATCGGGCGTGTGAGTCGACTGGTAAGGGAGCTGTTCTAACTTAATCAAGGTCTTGTGTTCGAGTCTTGAGCATGCAGCTTCGTTAAATTCTTGGTAGGGAGAGCTTTTGTTACCCTTGTGGTCCCACCCAACGAATTCAGACGAAAGGACGTTTTATAGGGATTCTTGTTCCTTGGAAGCTCTCTCTCTCTCTCTCTCTCTCTCAATACAAACACACACACAAGGAAAACAAACGAAAATAAAAGGTTTGGCAACCACAGCAGCTCATGGCCAAAGGGATTAAGCATAGTTAGTGTTGTTAGGAGAAATAGCCACCACAACTGAATACAATTATATTTTTGTAAAAATATATTTGAATTGAAAATGATCATTCAATCTGATGTGTTTTTCACATGATTTGTTTTATGATTTTAATATTAATATGTCAGGATTATACATAAAAAAATCATCTAAAAAATATTAACTTGTTTTTGGGTCTAAATACACTCTGAAAAACATTTTTAAAGGCAATATATATTACCACACACAATCCTTCTCCTGAATTTTACAGTAGTTATACGCACATGTAGGGTTTGAGGTGTGCGGCAGAATGACTATCTAAGATATATAGTAATAAATGAAAGAAACTTAATTACAAGTATATTATTTTTTCTAAACAAATTGCATATAAATATATTTATATATGTTTATCAGAAATACAAAAATTCATGCGCGCCCGCCCAAATGGACGCTACAAAAGCTTATAATCTCGAGAAAGCATTAAACTAGCTAATCTTTTCAGGAAAAGAAGAAAAAAAAATAAACAAAGCTCCTCAAAGACCACTACGTACTGGCATGATTTAATTTCTGGATTCAAAAACCACACCATGCAAGAACTCATCTGGGACCTTGCTAGCAAGCCATCACCTATGACAAATACATTTGTAGTGGTATGCACTGTTTATCGGGTCGTTTCCCTCTACAGGAACCTGCTCAGCTCTGCACTTGTATTTGCATCCTCTACATTCATTGTAAGTGCAGGTAGGAGCAGTCGAGCCAATCATCAATCTCTTCGAAGACATTTGCTCTTCGTTGCCACCCTATACGCACGTGCGTGCTCACTTAGAACAATCAAAGAAAGTTCACCGGTAGATTAAGCAAATCTAGCTACTTTTTTCGTGTGTGTGTGAGTGTTTGTTAATTCATTAAACCCTAATTACCAGCGCGCGTGAATCTTCTTGTGATGACGGTGTTCTGATACTTTGATGATAAGTCAGCTCTTGATTTCTGGACCCTGCAATACATAAATGAATTGTCGTATCAATAAGCTAGAAAGACTGAGCAGGTAAATTTGGGGTACGGATAAAGAAGATGAGGTGGTGGTCAGTGTATTTTCTTGACAACCAAACAGAAAGAAAAGATTGCAGTAGTGCGAGAAACAGCAAGCGAGCTTGAATGAAGGATACAAAGATAATATCAGGAACCCAAAAGGGAAAAAAGATTCTTGTGACCTTGAATAACAAACGCTGCAAGAGAAAAGGTAAAGAGAAGGGAGAGTAGGTAGCATAATTTAGTGTTCGCCATTCTTCCCTTTGTATTAATGGGAGTTAGCTTATGAACAGGGGCTGAATATATTTGAAGGATGGATTGATGGATGAGGGGGAGAGAGGGTGAGAGTTTGTGGTCAATTGATGCCTACAAGAGATAGACTGGCAAAAAAAATCTGCGAACACTGAAGAGGTCCCCAACCCTTTTAATTAAAACAGAGTACCTGCTAGAAGCTGGAGGAGCTGGCCAAGCATGGGATCAATCACTGGAATGTACCTTGAAATTTCCATTTTAGTTGGGGTATTTATGGAGTCTTAAATAGAATTTATATAGATATTTTTTATATATTATTTTAATGTGTTAATATTGAATAAATATCAGAAATATATAACTAGTCTAACATGTTTTTGAGGAAAACATATTGTAAAAATAATCGCTATCATTATTTTCAACACCTTATCCATAATAAAATTAATATAAAAAAGCTCAATAATTAAAAAAAAATTAAAGAATAAATGCCGAAATGAATAACACAATATATGGTAATTAATTTCAACCGAAAACAACAATTTTTTAAAATGTATATTCTCTTAGTCTTTAAAAATATCATTTAAATTAATAAATTCTAAAGAAAAAATATAAATATGTTAAGTATTTAAAAACAAAAAATTAAATCATGTTAATCTCCTCGTAAATTCTTATTTTAGAAAACCAATTTACCAAAATTTATTTGTCTCATTTTCAAAAATACTTTAGGTGCAAAAAAGCAACACATGGAGGGGGTGTTAATTAAAGCATGCATTTTAAAAAACTTTTGAAAATAATATATTAAAAGGGCATCAAGTGAAAAAAAAATCCAAAACTAAGAGCATATACATATAAACATGGACAAAATATGGATTATTTTAGAAGAAATGAAAAAAATTAAAGGAAGTAAAATTAAATAAAAAAATTAAAAGAATAATAGCCAAAATGAAAAAAAATAAAAATATATGATCAATTTCAATTAAATGACTAAATTAAACAAATCAAACTTATATAACAGAAATTAAGATGAAAAAACACAATCAAAAGCTCATGTATTGAAATGGTAAACCCTTAAACCAAGACGACTGTCATATAAATCAACCTGTAAGAGGAGAGAGAAAAGTGAAAAAAAATAAACAGACTACTGACATGTCTCTGACCACCATGTGACTTAAACCACCAATTGGAAGGGAACACGATGTCGCCTCCGGTGAGATGACCGACAAACATTTTTAGCCACCACAGGACATCGCAAAATTTGGTCTTATTCAAGGGTATAACAATTATTTTAGTGTTCACTGACAAACAAAAAAAACAAAAATACTCTTGTCCACTCAACACTATTTTATGTAATAGCAGAGATAAAACCATAGTTCCACTGTACAAAAATTAATAAAAAGATACAAATACCCCAAACAATCAAAAATACCAACTGGTCCCTGTAAGAAAAAATAAAAATATCCCTGAAACCAAAAGTTAAATTTCATCCTACCGAAGATCAAACCTATGGTTATACTATTACAGTACACATTAATATGTCTCATCAACTACAGTACTTTCTAGACACGTTTAGCTTTTTAATTAATGTCGGGGTATTTTGAAGATTTTTGGAGGGCAACAGAGGCATTTCAGGTAAGAGAATCATTCTGATCTTGTCTGAAGTGTGAGACATCATCATGGCTGCAGAGGTTGCTAGAGACATCTTACCAACCGATGGAAGGATCCGGGGTTTCCAGCCCTAGGAAACTGCCACCACCCAGTTAATACCTTCCTTTAAACATTCATTCATGGATTCTTTTTTACACTGTTTTCGTCAAGTGAACAGGCACTGAAAACCACACCGTGTTCGCTCAAGCCATGCATGGACATTGACTGTGCTGCTACCACTTGAAAAGAACAGCATCGTACTGCAGCACCATTTCAGCGTATCAGAATCAGAAGGGGATATATAGAATTCAAACTTTGGAAATGATTCTGCTGCCATAATTTGATCTTCTTTTTTTATTATATCAAGGAAAAGGGGTTGCGAAAAATCTTGAACTCAATTTGTAATTGAAATTTTATAATAGTCAAACTACTTCTATACCTTAGAGTATCTTTTGAGAAAGTTTCAAAACTTTAAAGTAAAAAAAACCCTTCAATTCATCCTAGCCGATCCTGTAGAGTTAGGCTTCCACTCGAAAACAAATTAGGGTTTCAAGTATTTATCAAAAGTGTGTGTGTATGTGTGTAGCATTACTATTGAATCTTATAAAAAGAAAGAAAAAGAAATTAGATATCCCGGGTTTTTTTTTAATTAGAATTAGAGATTTGACTTTTATTTATATGATAATTTATTACGAAGAGATTTTAAATGAGATAGATATATTTTTTTTAATATAAAAATTAGATAAAAGAAAATGAAAGAAATACTAATGAGTTTCTGGATGTATAAAATAAAATAAAGTATTTATTTTAAGGTTTTCATAAATATAAATAGAAATCTAATTGCCTTTTGAACTTCATGACCAATACAGAAATCTTATTCTATAGTTTTATTCTTAGACATATTACATAGTTTCACTAAAAAAAATCAATTTATTTTGATTACTTTAGTTTTACTTTATTTTTACTCTAAGTTTAGTTTATGTTTGAGAACTCAAAAAACACAAATAAAATAATTATAATTATAATTATACTCCAAGTTTTACTTAATTATTAGTTAATTGTGATGAAACTCATATTTGAGTTAAGAGTCATAAGTTAAAAGTACCAGCCTCCTAATATCGAGTTAATCTTACACAGTAATCGGGAAGAGATGCAGGCCCATTAAGAAAGAAAGCCCATCAAGAACGGTTGGCAGTTTGAAGTGGAAATGCCGCGAAAAGAATACCCAACCCAACGTTGAAGAATACCAAACCTTGCCGCCTACACCACTCTCAAATCTCTTAAACAATCCCTTCCCTTCTCTCCCTTAACTTCTCAAGAAAAGCATCAGTCTCTGATTATTTCTTCTTATCACCACCATGCCAACCCCTTCATCATTCACTCCCTTCTCAATTCAGCTACAACATCGTCTCGACATCTCTATCTGTTTCTTGTCTCATTCAATTTACTCTGTTTCTTTTCTCTTTGAATCCCAACATGGCATCTCGAGAATCCATAATCGCCCCTCAAGAACCCAAAATAACTTCTCAAGAACCAAAAACGATGTCTGAAGAACCCAAAACAACATCTCAAGAGTCCAAATTGGCCCCTGAAGAGTCCAATTTAACCTCTCAAGAGCCAAAAATGATCTCCCAGGTGTCTAAATCGGCCTCTCAAGAACCCAATACGCCCTCCCAAGAACCTGAAACCACCGCCCCATCCAATCTACGATCCAAATACTCAGACCGGGTGGTTTTGAAAACCATTTTAGAGCCAAGTGACGGGCGGGGGAGATTGGCGGGTGATAGAGTTGTGGTTGGTGGATGGGTGAAGTCTTCTAAGCAGGGGAATAAAGAGGCAGCTGTGCCGGAGCCACAAAAGCAGACCACTGAAGCGTCTAATGTGTCTCCAAGGCACAAAGATGTGAGCTGTGTGGAGATTTTTCAGTCTAGAATACCTATATTCAGGTCAATAGCAAAGATCTTTGGAGGGGGTGGTAGCAGTCACCCTGTCGTGAGAAGGTGGTACCAGCAATTCCCGGGCCGCCTCCACCTTCTGTTACTTACTTGCTTGTTAGTGATGGTTCTTGTGTTGCAAGTCTTAAGGTATATATGCTGATTTCAGCTTTTCGTCTATATTCAGAATCTTAAGCATCAGAGGTACTTTTCCATGTCACCTTTTGACTGTTGCTCAAAAATTTTCAGGTCGTGGTGGACGCCTCTATAGCTCCCCTCAGCCAGCTGCTGCCTATCGGAACTTGTTTATTAGTTGAAGGTGTGCTAGAGAAGCCATCGATGCAGGAAAATACATAGCATTGAGCTTAAAGCAGAGCGAATACTTCATATAGGGACAGTGGGACAAGACCAGTATCCTTTGTCAAAGAAACGATTGCCATTTGAGACGTTGAGAGACTGTTCTCATTTCCGGCCTCGAACAACAACGGTAAGCTTTTCATCTTCTCTACTTTTTTATTTTGCACGTCTCGAATCCATGTAATGTTTGGTTATAATATTTTACTTACAGATGGAGTAGCGTGTATTCAATTGGAAATTAACCATACTTCCCTGGAATGTTTTTAGCTATTTATGTGAATTGACCATTACAATAGTGCTTGCAAGTGGCGGTGAAACATACTGTGATGCTTATATTTGTTAGGAATGATGGAAATTGGATCATATACATTTTCAATGCCCCACTCAAGAATGTGGCATAGCCTAGAGTTGAGCCGTTTCAAATGATTATTTGAAATGTTTTCATATTGTGCAGGTGGCATCTGTTACTAGAATCCGCAGTGCCCTAACTTTTGCCACTCATACATTCTTCCACGACAAGGGGTTTCTCGATGTGCATGTGCCCATCATCACAACAACAGATGGCGAAGGAGTTAGTGAAAAGTTTCAGGTCACAACTGTTTTTGGAAAGGATGGCAGACAGAAAGATTCAGGAGGTGTTACCCTTGAAGTTATCAAGGATGCTGTAATACAGAAAAGTAATCTAGTTGAAGAACTAAAGAGAAGTGAAAGCAATAGAGAGGCACTGGATTCTGCAATTATGGATTTGCGTAAAACGAACCAATTAGCTTCACAACTAGAAGCAAAAGAAAAACGAAGCAATCAGCATAGAACTTTCTTTTATGGGGATTTCTTCTCTCAGCAAACTTACCTTTCTGTTTCTGGTCTTCTCCATCTGGAGAGCTATGCTTGTGCATTGGGAAATGTTTTCTCATTCGGACCTAGATTTCGAGCGGATAGAAAGGAATCTGCAGAGCGTGTAGCAGAAATGTGGATGGTAGAGGTTCAAATGGCCTTTTCACAATTAGAGGTATGACAATAATGCTTCCCTCTGTTGTCAGGTTCATGACACACTGGTGCTTAGAAAATCATTTGAAAGCATCATTTCTATAGTCTATTATGATTGAACGGAAGCAAAACTGATTTTATAAACTTTTGCTGGATTCCAGGATGCAATGAACTGCGCAGATGAATATTTCAAGTTCCTCTGCAAATGGGCTGTGGAAAATTGTTCAGAAGACATGGATTTTATGTCTAAACGTGTCGACAAATCTAGAAGCAGTCGTCTTGCATCGATGGTATCATCTTCAATTGAAAAGATTACCTACATGGAAGCTCTGGAGAAGGTAAATTGCATCCCCATCTCTTTTTCGCAAACATATTAGCCTCGAGCAATTTTACCTCATGAATATCCCTTCTGTCAATTGGCGAGCAGGTTGCAGATATATTCGGAATAAAACAAGAATGGGGCATTTCTCTAACTCCAGAGCATCTAAGGTATGCCCAATGTGATGTTTCATATGCATATATTCATGACCAAATATCGGGAAAGATGGGTAGAGAGGCATTATTTCCTAATCCTGGTACTTATTATATGTTAATGGATGACAGTTATCTGGCTGAAGTTGTCTATAACAACCCTGTAATCATATACAATTATCCAAAAGAACATAAGCCCTTTTATGTACGACTGAATGATGATGGGAAAACAGCTGCTGCATTTGATTTGGTTGTGCCCAAGGTAAGCTCAAGATTTCATCTAAGAGAAGCATGCTTTATAATTGAGGGTTTTATTAATCCTAGTTTGGACCGGTTATAAACTGGATGGTATATATTTTTGCAGACCGGAACAATCATCAGTGGTAGCCAAAGTGAGGAACGGATCGAAATGCTGGACGCAAGGTAATGAACTTGGCAAGCGATCAAAAAACAGTTGCTTGTTACCGACCAAAATAAGGGCTATGTTTCTATTCCATGTTGTATAATTTTTTTTCATGCAGGATTGAAGAATTACACTTGCCGAGAGAGCAGTACGATTGGTACTTGGATCTTCGCAAGCATGGAACAGTCGAGCATTCTGGGTTCAGTTTAGGGTTTGATCTTATGGTTCTGTTCACTACTGGCCTCTCAGATGTTAGAGATGTGATCCCTTTTCCAAGGAGCTACCTCAAAGCAAACAACTAACCAGAATTCAAGAAAGAAATCAGTCTCAAGAATCAAAAATTAAATATCATACATTTATACTCTGTCTCATGGACAAGAAAATAGAATAAGTAAATATGTAATGGCATGGGCATAACAACAGCATGCAAGAGAAGCAAGATGTACTGATGACATTATTCTTATGTATGTAATGGAAGTTATTCGTTGAAACAGGACTATTCCTGAGTTGAGTGATTCTGATTTTCACGACACAAACTAGGGATTAGCTACACCCATTGAAGTATTAACCAGGGAATTTCAGGAATCAATGGGGAAGAAAATGGATAAAGCTCATCGAACGTAACAGCTGCTATAGAAAATTCGACATCCTTTCCTGTCATCACAAAAGTCAGGGAAGTTTCCGATAGCAATAGCCTGACTCGTTAGGTCGCTTTAGTTTGAAAAGATTAATTTTCTAAATGGATTCAAAGCAAACCCAGTTGAGGACAGACTCGAATCAACAAACCAACCTGTCGAATCAGGTTCGGTTTGATGATTATCCATCAAACTAAGCTTCTTCTTTTAGGGTTCGAAATTATCATCTAAAACCAATTAATGAATACCCTTAGATGTGTCACTTTTCCAAAGAAACCCTCTTTGCTTTACCTCAAAAAGCAGTCGCCATACCAGTAATTCGTTGCAGCAGCTTGGTTTGGACAAAGAAGGTGCTAAGCTGCAATATTTCTGAGGCAAGTCGAGCAGTCTCCTCCTCTGCTCACGTATGTCACGCCTACGTGGTTCCAGGCCATAGCCTTTTGTTGGCGCTTACCGAAGAGTTACCAGGAGGAAGCAGTTTTGGAAAGTGCTTATTTACATCAAAAAGTAGTTCGAGATGCTCAAAATAAAATAAAAAATAAAAAAAATAAAATCGAAGGCTAAGTTCAGTTTGATTCAAAATTATGGATTATTTAGCTTTCTTGTCTGCAGGATAAACTTCACCTTTTTTCCTTCGGTGCAGGATAACAGGAAGAGCAAAGCTACCCATTTCGAAGCCCTTCATTCTTTGCCAGAACAGCTTGTGATCTCATCTTATTCATTAAAGCTCCAGGTTTTCTGATAAAATCTTCAGGATCCATTAGCTATACTAAGTAATCGTTTCATCTAAAAATTTAATTTGTTATTATTTTTTAACACACCTCTTTAAATAAAAGCTTTTTAAATCTGAAATTTTTATATGTTCACATTACTTTATGTTTTATTTTTATTAAATAAAATGAAATAATGAGATTCAAACTGAGAAAAAAACTGTTGTCAAGTGAAAGTAATTCCAACAAGACTGTTTTTTCATTGCTCGCCTCATGTGGGAATTCCTTCGAGGTTCTTTTAAGAGCTCGACTTATGAGGGTCTCATTAGTGGATGCTGTGAAGAAATTGAAGCAGACATTCTTGACTAAATGGCTCACCCCGAGAGTATACTAAAATGAGTGGAGGAAAAAGATGATTGGTTCAATCATACACCACAATTTCACCTTAAAAGTCTAAGCACTGCCCTAGCTCTATCATTTATAATATATATTCGGGCCCGAGTCAACTTTATCAATAAATCATCTCCTTTAAAATTTTAAATTGATAGATAAGATTATATAATATGATTTATATTATTTTTTAATATAATTCTTCAAGTAAAAGCTCTTTAGACTTGAAACTTGTATAGAATTACATACTATATTATACTTATTTTTATAAAATAGAATGAGGATAATGATATTCGAACTCGTGACGGTTAGATAAATAAAATTCTGATACCATATCAAAAAACTATTTTATCTAAAATATTAAATTATTAAATAAAATCCCAAAATATTATTTGTATTACTCTCTAAAAATCTGTTGTTTATTATACCATTAAAATATATCTGTCCATGGCCTGCTGTCACCCACTAGTTGTCTACATTTCTCGTAAGATTTGTGTGCCATACAACTATCTGCTGCCGAGGATCATGGCAGAAACCCAGGCTAGCAAATTAATGTCATGGCTGCGATCTTCCAAAGGAAATAGTGAATTGCAGTAATTAAGGTGATGAACTTGAACTAATTGGTGCCTTAATGTGATTTCCTGATGCTTTCTATTCTCAACAAAAGGCCTAGAAAAGTGATCTTTTGAAAGGAAAAAAAAAGTTTATGCATGTATTTAATAATTAGATGTTGTTAACGTGTTTTTTGACATTGATTAGAAAAATAATATTTACATATAATAAAATAAAATAAAAATCACATGCGCTAATAAAAACACATAAAAAGTTAATTTTTAACATAATAAAAAATAAAATAATTTTACAAATACGTCTAACTGTATCATGATTATTTTAACTGAGAAAAGTAAACATGTTATTTACACAAAACAGAATAAATCTTAAAATATTTCAACTGGTAAACTAGGAAAGAGTTGCAGATAGCAATGGAATTCTAAAATAAATAAAAAATATTTTCATTACAGTAAAAATAGATAAGTATGATATTTAACCTCAATTCCTCCCTTTGATGCATACAGTTGTTTACTTGTTATAATAAAAAATTACAAAACTATCTGCCAATTTTTTATAGTATATTATAATAATGAAATGGAACATCAAATTCCAGGAATTCCTCATTATTAAAAAGAAATATATAAGAATACTTTTTCAATAGGAAAAAATGGAAAAGATATTTTTCTGGGCCTTTAATTCTCCGACCACAGACCGAAAAGCAATACTAAAAGGCCTCAACTTCACAAGTCAAAGCCACCGCCAAAACCTATCACAGAACAGCTCCGCCAGTTACGCAGTCTGTCTGCACCTGTCACGGTGCAAATGCCAGTTGCCCCTTTTACACATCCCAAAACGTGAGAGAATCTCAAAATCCCGTCACTAACTATAATAATCCACACGTAAAACAAAGCAACTCCTTGCTGCAACAATGGGTCGAGAACAAGAAGAAGATGAGGGGGGTGAAGAGTACTTGTTCAAGATAGTGGTCATAGGAGACTCGGCAGTTGGGAAATCCAACTTGCTGTCAAGATTTGCTAGAAATGAGTTTGATAGCAATTCAAAGGCTACAATTGGGGTAGAGTTCCAGACCCAAGTGGTTGAAATTGACGGCAAAGAAATTAAGGCACAGATCTGGGACACTGCTGGTCAAGAGAGGTTTAGAGCTGTCACCTCTGCTTACTATAGAGGTGCTGTTGGTGCTCTCATTGTTTATGATATCACCAGGAGGTCGAGCTTCGATAGTGTTAAGAGGTGGCTTGATGAACTTGGCAGTAAGTTTCTTGTTCTTGTTTTTTCTTTTTTCTTTCTGTTTGGTTGCTAAGAAAATTGAAATGTTAATTGGATGTGGCTTTGATGGGCTCAATAGTTCGGTTGGTTAATTGCATTGGCAGGTTTCGGTATGAAAATTATGATGTTGTTTGATTTGAATGTTAGGAATTGCTTAAAAAGTTCATCTTCTCATAAGCAAATGGTAAAACAACATGAAATTATGAATTTCAAACATGGAGCCTTATTGACTAGTAGACGAGTGGTGAGCAGAAATCGACTTTACTCTGCCTTTCCATATGCTAATGTTGCAGTTGATTGTGGTAGCGTATGCTTTTCATATTCTTTTTTTTTTGCTTTTTTATTTGATTTTAGATGGTTTTGATGTGCTTATGTCAAAAATTATATATATAAAAAAATAATCTGATTTGGATGCACCCTCACCACATTACCAAACACACAGGCAGGCAGAGTTTTGAAGTATCTTGATGATTGATTTCTCAAGTCAATACTTTATTCATGCATTCTAGCCTAAACCGATAACACAGATATCTGTGGCTTGTAAGAGCAAAGGCATAGAAAAAACTGAGTTATGGCAACATTTGCAGTGCATTATGATGACCAAAGAGGATTGATAAAGCATTTAGATTTGTTGGCAATTTAGCATCTTAAATCCAGTTGCCTCTCTTCACGACCCCCATCGGTGTAACAATCTAGGCATTGTTAGTTTAAAATGAACATTAATGGTACCTTTACATTATAACCTGAACAGTATTTGATGAACAAGAGTCGAACACAACTTTCTGCTGACTCAACAGCCACTTAGAGTGAGACCTTTCAGAGTGGTTTCCCCATAACCAAACCAGGCATGAAGTGGAAAAGTGGGGGGAATTAGGTGCGTGGACTATTCACGGATATGTATGGTGCAAACATGTCACAAGGTCTTAAAGAGTGTTGTTGATTTTCAGCACTGTGGAGTGCTTGACTCCATCTGTTGTGCTGCGTGCCTTAAAGTACCCTGTATACCTTGATTTTGCTGGATCCGGCACCAAAGGACTTGCCGAAAGAGCACTTGTTGAGGTCGAGGTTTGGCTGAGTTGAGTTATGCAGTGTTTACCATAATTATCACCTCCCATCATCCTTAAGAGTTAATAGACAGTTCCTTTATCCTTTGGATCTGAGAACTTCAGAAGTGTGAAGTTTCATTTTCTGATAATAGCTTGATTCAGTCAATGTTCTTTCAGAATTGTCAAAAACTTAACAATTTTTGCATAATTTGCAGCTCACTGTGATACTGCGATCGCGAGAATGCTTGTAGGGAACAAGAGTGATCTTGACAATATCAGAGAAGTGAGTAGAGACGAGGGCAAGAGCCTTGCCGAGGAAGAAAGTTTATTCTTCATGGAGACATCTGCTCTTGATTCTACTAATGTTGAAGCTGCTTTCGAGGTTGTTATCCGCGAAATCTACAATAATATGAGCAGGAAAATCTTGAACTCTGATTCATACAAGGCTGAGCTGACAGTCAATCGAGTAAGCCTGGTGAATGGAGACAACTCGTCCAAAAAGTATGGCTACTCTTGCTGCAATACATAATCTCTCTTCTTTTTGGAGTGTGATTCGAGTCCGGTGTTTGAATTATTTTTGTCGGATCGGTGCTGCACTTTTCGTATTATTATCCTTGGCAACAAGTATGAAATCATCTGAGCTTTCTTTCGAACTAGTTGTTGTCATTGCGTGTTATATGATATGACTTGTGTTTTGAGCTTTCAAAATACTGACGATACTTGTACTGCACAGTGACAGAGGAAAAAACAGGACAGATTTCGACGGCAGCATAGGCAAAATTAATATTTTGATTTAGGGGGTGTTTAAGAATATATTAGCAGATGTTTTTTGAAATTTATTTACTTAGAATTATATATTTTAAAAAATTAATAGATGTTTATAAATGATGTTTTTTAAACTGTAGTTTATTTAGATTTATATAATTTTAAGAAAAGATTTTTATAAAATGTTGATTGGGTCGAGTTCATGAAAATCAAACTCTACTAAAGACATTCCCCTTTTCATCTTTACCCTGCAAACGGGGTATCGTATTTTGAAATGAAAAGAGCAAATTAGAGTTTCACAAACTTTAAAATTATAACTAAACTCTAGCTATAGAGAATTTTAATTTAATAAATTTTGAATATCAATAATTTCGTCCCAATAGGGCACAAAATTGTTTTAAATAGTAAATTAAATCGAACTAATGATAAAATTCAAATTAAATAATAAATACTCCAAACCATTTATAGGGGCATATAAACAATTAAAATAAATAACAAATTAAAACTATGGATTATTGACAAACTTCTTCATGAATTTAAAACTATCAATTTGGTTTATCAACATACTAGTTGTTTAAAGTTACTTTGTATAATATTTTATTATAGGGTATTTAAAATATGGTAAAGATTGTTTTTCAAAGTGTTTCACTCAAAAATAAATAAATTCAAATAATATTTTTTTAGTTTTAAAAACTATTTATCAGCGCATCAAATCAATTTAAAAATATAAAAACATAGATAAGCACCTTACGGAATTTGGTGCGCTCATGGGATTTTACCCGTCCCAACCAGTGCTATTAAGATGGCGGCCAAAAGTTTTTATCATTTTTTGTATGATTATTTTTTAATTTCATTTAATTATAAAAATAATTAGTTTTCATATTCCAAAAGAATAAATAATATTTTGCAAAGCATAATTGAAGAAACCATCTTTCAACTAAATAAACTTCATATATAATTAATTGTTAATTTTTATGCATAAAGCTGACGTACTCCACTATTAAAGAATTAGTTAAATTATTTACATATCATTATTCAAAATCACAAAGGGAACCACATAAAACACGGTATCAAAATAGCTAGTTTCCACTAAATTATTCAATATGTATTTTTTGTTATCTGCAACCCATGACTTGGAATCCAGGATACAAACAGCTTCGTATGTGTATATAATAATAATTTCTTCCTCATAACTAAAATTGTGTTGGAATTCAAGATCCAAAAAAAAATCTTAAACTGTAAAAACAAAAGGCTCTAGGGATGAATTTACATCAGTGGAATGAACAAATGGCCGAAATACTGATACCTTCTGAACTAACTAAAAAATACCATTTACACTAAGCTATAATGAAAAGGTACATGTTCTTACCACATATAATGGGAAACTGTGTGTATATATATATATATATATAAATAAAAATTAGGGCTTCCTCAAAGCAGATGCTGCACCCATGACAACAGCCAGTACAATGCCAAGACCAGCCCCGAGGGAGGCACCGACAGCCGCGGAGGATAAAGAAGATGCCTTGGCTTTAGAGTTCTGACTGGCATCTATTGCCAGTGCATGTTCTCGTGCCAAATCTGCCAAAAGCCTATCTCTAGCAAATTCCTTGAATCAAAACCAACAACAAATTCAGAAATTGTCCAAAGCATGGCAAGGAGATCGGAATAAATAACACAACAGAGTAGGAAGTGTCATGCAAATGGTTTCCTGCTTGATGTGGAAAGAAATCCAGTCAGCATTATTAAATGGAGTTGACTCAGCATATGAAGTGTGACCAAGTAAAAAGGCCATCTGATCAAATGAGATTCAATCACCACATGGAAATTGGATGTCGCAATTTTACCAGAAAATGTGGCAGACAGTGGAATGCAACTCTAGTTCCTATGTTTTGTTCTCTTCAAGCCACCAAACCGATTGCTTGATTATCAATACCTTCTTAAAGCAATTTATTCCCCATGGATTTTCAATATGAGAAAAGAAATGAGCTTTTTTATATTGAATTGAGAGTCTATACCTGTAAAGAGGCCTCTTCATGGCTCTGCAACGCACGGTGGACAAGCTGACAAAGTGAGTTCACACCCTCAACAGGAAAAATGGTGTCTTGTTTCTGAAATGGCCACCGAACAAGATTAATTGGAGCAAAACTAAGCTTTCGAGCACCTGTTTTCCCATGAGGATCTTGATTAGTTGCAGTCAATGACAATGAGGCACTTTCTGCACTGGACATGACATAGGGACAGGAATTGACAACTTCTGCAGTATTTAGAGATGCTTGGTACGCCTGCAAAACATCATCAATTGCTGCCTTTTGTTGGTGTGCACTCACAGAAAATTTGTTTGTTACAGCAATAACCCAAGGAATTCCTAGAGCTTTAGCCTCATCTAATAGCAGAGAAAGGACTGGCTGTTGCTGTGATGCGTTCAGTTTACTGCAACGAGGAATCTTATGGGAGAGGTTGTGCACGAGAACTATCAAATCTGTCTTCCTACCAAGGTCACGAATTCCCATCCACAGTTCATCCCTGAAACGAGAGACTTCCATATGCAGCTCCTGCAATAAACAAACAAAACAAAAGGTCAAAGGTGTAGGAAATGTCAATGAGAAAAGGGCTCTCCCAGGCAGGCAGAATTTGGGCCCACTCCTATGCTTCAGCATTTTTGCTCAAAACTACTTTGAAACTCAAACATCACCATTGTTTGTCCTAAACAATGGCTTGTGGAAAGAATAGAAAACTTAAAACATATAATTCAGAATCAACTAAAAGAAGGCAAGTTATCCCCACAAATTCACTGTAAGAACTTGGAACAAAATACATAAAGATCGGATTGTAGGAATATGGCAAAAAAATAGGCTCTTACTGGTGAAGGAGCTTTATTAAGGTTATTTTATTCTTTCAATAATCTTGCTAAGCCTTGTATCAGTTCATCTATTGCTGTTTTCCCAACTAATCTATGCCACTTACCCTTCTGGAAAGAACAAAAACATTCTACTAAATGCTGTACAACTAAATTTGACAAGAAAATACAAGGGAAAACTAGAAAGACATGTATCTACAATCACTCCTACGTTGCCTATAGAGTACCAACAGAGATGCAGTGTGAAACCTACCTGCAAATTTACTCCAGCTGAATCTGAGTAGCATACACCACCAGCAACACCTTCTTGAATATCAGCCTCTAAATTTATATTCTCAAAATTGGGAATGGTGGTTAGTCTGCCTTGACCCATAATAGCCTTAAAAAGAGAAGTTTTACCTGCACCCTACAAAACAGAACCTGTCATTGCATACATAAAGTAAAAAACTAACCATAAAAAATTGTATAATCAGAATTACTACGTAGAATACTCTCACCTCAAGACCAAGTAAGCGCACTCTGCGTGTTCTGACATGGACCTCTTTTGAGACAGTTGCAAAATCACTTGTACAGAAAATACAAAAATCACTCAAACCATCTGGTCGGAGGAAGTTCTCAGCATTTCCTGAACTATTTTCTTTTTCAAGATTTGCAGCATCTGAATCAATAGAAGGAAAAATAGGCATAAAAGAATCTGTTACTATTGGATACTTTGGTGGTCGTCTCAGTGTAGCCCCAACTAAGACCCTTATCTTTTGTAATTCTGGCTGTGATCCATTATTTGAATAGTAGCTGGGTGCTGAAGGAAATGACTCCACTGTGGTTGAGCACCTGGATGCAAAAAGCATATGCATCAACATAAATTAAGTCAACTAAATAGCTTCCATTCATCACTTAGTGAGATATTATTTTTTTTTAACTTGACCAATAAACTTAAGATGTTGATGGCTCTAAGTAAATTCTAAATGCAGCACAAACAAAAATCTGGGCAGGTTGTGAAGAATTTGACCGACAAAATTTAAGTTCACATATAGCAAAATATATCCATGGAGGCACACAATACTTGACAAGTATTGAAAACTCATTAAAGGAGTAGAGAATGGAGAGTACTGAAGCAGCATCATTGCCCAAGTGGAAAAGAAGCAAGTCAGGTTCAAAACAGACTGAAATTTCAAGGCATGATGATTAGACTTGGCAACCAGGTCTCGCTGTCTCAGGTTTGGAAGTATTAAGGGTTCAAGTGTGCGCGTCTTGATCCTTACCCTGACCCATCAGGTTCGGCTAGTTTGGGCCATCCCACAGGTTTGAGAGCATTTTTTCTCACAGATGAAAAGATTTGACTATTATTACAAACTAAAATCTACATGCATGTATATGAATTATACACATCTCATACAATTATGATAGTTACCAGAAAATCATTAGCGATAGCTAATGAGGTACATGTATACCAGATAGGATTCCAGATGAAAGGAATCATGATATGATAAGATGTCAATTGAATAGAATTACATCATTTATCGAATAATAAAATGTATTCAAGCATTATGTGGTTAGGTTGAATAGATGTACTGAAAACTCAAAGTTATAAACACTGTTTAGCCCCATATTAGATGCTCAAGATAACCTATAAAAAATTCTATATTGCAATAAAAGAAAATAGGGGCAGACAAGGACAATACCAGTTACCATTTACTTGAGCATGAACCAGATTACAAAGGTGCAACCTAAAACCGGTGATATCAACTTTTAAGGGCTCTCCACTCTTATCACCAGGAATACCACTCCATCCAAGAGGAACAATTGAAGTAGCTGTGCGAATAACTGGTACATCCACAATATGTGCAAGCTCTACAGCACCGGCAACTGCAAGCCCAAGCCACTGTTGCAGATGCAGAAATTGAGGCATTTGCTCTATTCCTAGAAATGATGATGTGCCATCCCCCATGCACATGTCATAGATTCTGCACACAATATATGGGAGAAAATATGCATCTCATGCCAATTTAAAAAAGAAAGAAAGAAATTTGCATGTAAGACAAGAATTTCCAAATTCCAAAACATAATGCAGATGTATGAACAATCTAGCTGCTTTACAATCCAACCATCCAAAAACCATGTTTTCCTGTTCCAGGAATGATGCAGTGCAGTAATTGAGGCAAGAGCAGAATTGTAACTTTGGAAAAAAATCCTGCAAAGACAAATATTTGCTAGCTATTTAAGAAATGTTGAGTACCTTTTACTTGGGAAAATTATTTTTTTATTCAGGTTTCTCTTAATTGGTCAAATAGGAAAGGATATGATTCTTGTGAGTTATTATTAATAAAGTGTGGCCTTTTGCTTTGAGAGTGTGATGCTTTTCATTAAGGAGTGAATCCTTAAACCCTAGGTGAGAAGCTTAGGTTCTTAATTAAGGAAATTCCATGAATCTACTAGTGTGAGGCTAGCAGGTTTAGTTCTGTTTTTCTTTGATCTTTCTACTTACCGAGCTGTTTTCAACTACCAAGTCCCTCAAAAAAATAAACCATAAGCCCAAAGCACAGCTGGTCACAAACTTCCCCTACAATTGGATTGCTGATTTCAAGAGGGAAGATGATGACAAGACCTCCACATTTCTACCATGCCACCAAACTATTGATATAGATGTAGACAGAAGGAAGAGTGCCTATGAAAAAGATGAGCATTAAATACATCTACAAGACTTGCATATGTGAGCAACAACCTGAAACCTCCTTTTTTTGGAAAAGAATAACAAAGCCCTACCCCTATGTTGACACCACTACCATTGGTTGCTGGGTGAAAAATCCAGTGTCAGAATTTAATTGAATTCAAAATTCCAAGCAGCATAACCTGCCAACAGATTGGTGCTTGAATATTTGCTTGTTCACAACATCAATGAGCTATTAACCACAGCAATTGCCATTGGACCCCTCATTGCACTTGCTTAGCATGTCGTATCTCAAGCAACTGCCTCTTAAGCCATTGAGAAACGGTGATAACACTATTTTCATATACAGTTTTCAGCATTCACAATGTAACAGAGCTTGACCACATACTTTCAGGAGAAATTTTATATAGGTTACCTGACAAGGTTGGGTCCCCGATATTACAACAGAAAATCTATGAATAAAATTCTCAGCAATTAGCATCTATATCACTTACCTGCAAGCAATCTGGGCAAAGATGAATTTACAAAAACACTTACAATGACTAAGAAAAGTAACTGGATAAAAAGAGTTGGGTTCTAATCAATGGGAGGTCCCATTACAGAAACTAGAGACAATATTACTGGATTAACAAAACTCACAAACTCCAGTTTATTTCTAATATCCCAAACTACGACATGTAACTAGAGAGGAGGTAGGAAATCACTGAACTTCTCCTCCTGATTGGCAACAAACCCGGTTCGACTTATAACATTGCATTACATTTCTGTTAGTGAAATTTCTTGTATTTTTCAGCTTCACAACATTTTTTTCTCCCAAATGACACCTGCTCGAAAGCTCAATAACTTTTAGCCTTAAGTTTGATGCTATGTGAAGAGTTCCATGTGGTCCATTTCAGTTGTCCAAAGAAAGAAGAGATGGAAAAGGGAAAAAAATCTAGGCATAATGATGGTTGCGCATGTGAGGGAATGTAACATGCGCAAGCCAGCTGATATGATTGATAATTCCAATCAAGGTGAAAAAATCACACCAGCTGAAATTGCAGTTTAATTTTTTCAAATACACCACCGGACAACAATAAGGTACCTTTGAAATCGAAATCTATATGACTTCATTGAATGTGATTGAAGTCGTTCCCTTATCTCAGCAATCACAGATCTGACCTGAAAATGTCTTTGCCAGAAGAAAGCAGACAGAATGAGAGATCCCAGAGTTTTTACCTCCTGGCTTCAGCAGATATTAGTGCACAAAACACTAATAAAAATCATGCAATTTATCATGATGTTCAAAAATCGTTTCACACACACACAAAAAAAAAAAAAAAGCTAGGGTGCAAACAAATGGGGTAAGCAAAGGACTCGTACCGATGTCAATTTAGAGTACTCTGTACCCGACAATAATTCCACTGATGAGTTCCCCAAGAGAAAGAGCTGCCATGAATGAAATGTCTTTATTAATAATTCATTACAGAGCAAGATGAGCCATGGAAACTATGACTTCTCTGAGAAAAGGAACTGATCATTGGTGCCATGGTAAAATATGTGGCTGGGTGTAGATTCAATTTTCAAGAGCAGGTAATTCATGCATAAAACTTCATGTAGTGTTTGGAATATCAGATGGGATAGGGAAAAAATGACACTTCAATTGCACTTGTATTTGGTGCTTGCATGAAAAAGACAAGATAAGTTTTGTACCCTCCGGTAGTCAGAATTCCACATCACCTCCCCATTGAGATAATTTTGCCCTGTCAAGTGTATACTCATCTAATAGACCCTATAAGAAAAACTGTTTCCGAAATTCCCCTTCCATGACCCTACAATGGAAGACCTTTTATTCAATTCAATAATAAAACGAAACACCATAGTCATAACTGAGGCCGCCTTGTAAGACAACTAACAGATGCCTTGACCTAAATATACACTGCCAGTAGATTTTTTTCCCTTTTGCGGTGAACTTTTTAGTTGTATTAGTTAAATCTAACTCAAGCTTGGGCTTGGGAAGCATGACAAGGAACTGCACCACTAGGGTGAAGGAAATAAGAGCAGACACCGCATCTAACTGTACTAGAAACTTAGGTACTCTTTAGATAAAAATGAAAAAACAGGGAACTAAAAAGCTAGATTGTTGGTACTGCCTCACATTCCACAAGGGTGGTTGAGGATAGATGCACAACTTGATGGGATACAGACTAGAAATTCAACAAGTTGTTCGTATTAAAGTGCACCGCCAACTGCTTGCCTCCATCAAATGGTTTAGCAAATTGGATTGAGAGGACGACTCTGTAAACTAATTTACTTGAAGTTAGAATAAAGGAAATTTCAAGGGTGACTTATCCACAAAGGTCTAATATTCCCAAGCAAGCTCATAAACCAAGACACGACCACAATTCTAGTGCAATTGCAAAATGTTCAAAAGTATCATTACTTCTCCCTCCTCGCCAAAGAAAACCCTGGTGACCTATATATCTTAATAGTCAGGCTGCTGATATAATGAACCAAAAAAAGGAAACAACAGTGATAATCAATGCCTGTTATGTAAGGGTAACACTGAAGCAAAGGAGCTAAGCAACTGAAAACGATATTTTGAGAAGGCCAAATAAAATTTATAGTACAGAGGAGAAAAGCAAAGTAGCAAAGTTTTTGTTCAAGAAAGTATGTTAAGGGAAAAACACAAAAGACTAATCCAAGGAGGAATAACCCTCGTCACACTGTTATATATTATCTGTTGAAAGTATCAATGAAAACTAAAGAGCAATCATCCAAACATGCTAATATAACCCATTAAATGAAAGGAACAAAAACTACCACCAAACAATTTACCGATAATATTTTCTGTTCATTCATTTTTCATCTCTCAAGCATGTTAACATGTGGGGAAAAAAAAGGAAAGCGAATAAAGTATCAGTTCATGCACTTACCTGACCAAATGGGACATATGAAGGTAAATAAGGTACTCTATTCCAGTTCCTTTTATTCTCACTTTTAGCATTAGTTTTTTCAGCCACTTTTCCAGCCATTGCCTCATTTGATAGCCCATTATTGTCAGATAATGGCTTGAGAGATATGCCATCAGAACCCTCTTGGATTTCAAGAGATTGCGGTTCAGCTACATCCTCGATTGAAGAGCTTACAGAATTAGCTGCTGAGATTGCTTCTATAGCATCAACTTGTTTTCCATTGTATTTATTAAATTGCCTTCTAAAACCTTCTAAAGGCACAAGTTTTGCAAGTCGCCAAAAAGAAGTCTGCACAGGACCTAAGCCCATAACCAACTGCTCCCCCTCGTTCTCTTTTGGCTTCTGTGCACTTGGTTTTTCTATTCTTTCCTCATGTTTTGACGCAATTCCACTGGAATTTTCAACCTCCGAGTTGTTTGGCAAAGGTTGAGCATTATAATGATGAAAATAAGCGGGAGATAGGATGCGGGGCACCAAATCCTCTGGTATGCAGTAACTCTTAAAATGGTGTTGCCAGCCTTTTTTATGGACATAACTGAATGAAATTTGAGAGAGGAGAAGGGATATCATAAATTAACAATTTTTGCAGGATAGAGCAAACAAAAAATTGTATCTAGATTTTCAATTTTCTCATCATGTGAGAGAGATGGCAATCAAAGAGATGAGATGGGGCGTACTCTCGTAAAGCAGCATTCCCAACCGGGGGTTGTGAAAATGTGATGCATTTAACCTGGATGCCTTCATTTTCTTTTGATGGTGAGGATGCAGCAATGACCCTCAGAATGGCAAGGGTAGCTAAAGCTGCCACCTGAAAAAGACATAGAACAGGAGAATATGAGAAACACAAGACCAAAGCAACTAATCCAATGATGCTTACAGAGCAAGTCAATCAAACTTACAGCTCCACCGAGTGAATGACCACATAATACAAGTTTTCGATTCTTCTTCTGAGCAAGCTTGTACAATTCTAAAGCAGGAATCCCCTTAGCACGAGCCATGAAACCCTAAGATAAAATTTAAGGGGGGGAATCAAAATAGTAGATAAGTATAAATCTCCACCGGAACATGGACAGAATAAGTTGATGATATAATTGAGAAATGCAGCATGCTAGATCATAACAGTCAAAGACATCAGGGTGTGCGAATGAACCATATTGAAAGGTTTTGGAAATGATAGATTGCCAACTTACTCGATGAGCAGCAGGCTTAATATGATCTTTTAGTTGTTTTGGTTTTGATTGGGAAGCATTCAGACGATTTGCACCACTATCCTTCTGGCTTTCATATTGACCAGATTCAACAACATCCATCCGGACAGTATCCTCTCCAGTATCCTCATGAAATATAGCACCTTGTAGTATATTTACATCGGTCATGACATCCCTAGTTATAACAATTTCAATAAACAAAATCACCTTCTCAGAACCAAAAGATCTTTCAACATCAAACCCAGAAAATATCCACAATACTTACTTGTACTGCTTTGTTCCAATAAATGAAGCAAATAGTGTGTCACCTGCCTCTGCCAGTAAGTACCTTCACAGACCCCATAAAAAAAAAAGCAAATAAGCTATAACATATGCCCAAAATCAACAAGCACTCCTTGAACAAATGTTCACACGCATAGGCACAATCAAAAAACCTATTCAAATTCTACAGAGACAGAAACACTCCTATTCAACCAAATCCCATTAAATTTACACTGCTCTAAGGATATCTTGAGGTTGCATTGAACACTAAAACAGTAAAAGCTCTAATTACAGCATGATATATCAAATAATCCTTCTTTGTTTATCTTGTCAATTAAAAAAAAAAAAAACGAACCTGTGAGGCACGTGATCTGCAGACGGCTGCACGCGTTCTAGAGCAACAATCTGCCCTCCAAAATCAGCCTTAAATTTATTCACAGCTCGAACCATCTCATCAACAGGTCTCTATCGACAGAATAGATAATTTAAGAAAAAATCTTTGATTTTCTAAGAAACCAAACGGTAAAGTGTGATTTAATTAGTTTTGTTTCTACCTTGTAGACGCATTCAGAGAGTACCATGCAACAGAGAATGTCCTGCATATCGGCAACAGACTCGGCCTTGACGGCATTACAGAGATCGTGAAGCTGTTTCTTCCTGAGTTCGTACTCTTGTTGAATTCTCTTTCTGTTTTCTCTTTCGTCTCCGTTGATCCACGGAGGCCACCGCATTCTCCACTGCAGTGGTCCCCATGATACCTTGAGGATCCTGGCTCTCTGGTCTCTGATCCATTCCTCTACTCGGCTCTGTATCGAATCCATTGAAGAAGGAAAAAAAATGGATTGGAAGGTGACGAGGAAACCCTAATGACAGAGTGATTGAAAAATAGATTCGAAAGAGAAGGCGCCAAGGAAAGAGAAACGTCTGTGGTGCGGGTGACTGTGACCGTGTCCGTGTCCGTGTGAGGAACTGCAACTGCGGCAATCTGCGTATATTGTACAAAGTATATACCCTCAGGCTGCAGCCAGATATAATAATAATAATAAGTATATACCCTCTGGCTGCAGCCAGATATAATATAATAATAATTATAACAACAATAAAAAAAATACTTTGCCTTTAAATAAGGCACTTTTCGCATTTTTTTTTATTTTTAAAAGAAAAAGATTTTAAATATTTTTTAATCAAGTTGTGGTTTTTTAACTATACTGTTGCATTGCAATTAGCAGCTTTGTGTTTGTTTTGCTTTAAAAGATATGCATAGATGTGTTTATTTGCATGTACAATCACGCGCTTGGCTGTATAAATAAATTATTTTAAAAATACAATTTTATATATATAGTTTTTTTATTAAAAAACTGATCAACTAAAAACATTATTAAGTTCATCTTAAAAATTAGTTTATTTGAAGAATAATATTTTTTTAATTTAAGAAATTTTAATGAGTAATTTAAAAAACAAATTATTTAATTATTTAACTTTATCACAAAACTAATTTGATAGAAAAAAAATAAAGATTTTTCATTGACTTTATTTAACTTCAAGGAATGTCAAATTCATAATATTTTGGCTTAACAATCAACCAGATATAATATAGTATGAGTCTCACAAATTTGTTAGATTCAAAAGGTTTGACCTTAACAATCAATTGCTTGAGCTAGCATGGGCATGAAAAAATTATAAAATCATATTCAAAGTTTAGGGGTTCGACAATCATTCAGGTTTAAGATAATATGGGTTGACAAGTATATAAGACTTAAAACACATGGGTTTGTCGGTCAACCAAACTTAAAATAACAAGGGTCTAACAAATTTATCGAGTCTAAAAAGATTTAAGTTTGATATTCAACTAAGTTTGGGGTATCATGAATGTGATAGACATGTCAGATCCAGAATATTTGGATTTAACAGTTGATCAAGTTCAAGGTATCATGGATATGACAAACTTGTTAAGCCTAAAGGATTTAAATTTGGTAATTAAGGAGGTTTATGATATATTGGGTACGCCAAACATCCAAAGAATAACCCATGATATTTTACATGACCAAATCAAGAAAACTAATTGACGAGGCTTCAAGTTATAAAAAACCTGGATCCCGGGGTGTGTGGCGCATTGGTAAGAACCTGGTCAGGGTAGGCTTGCAAAGCTGGATCCCGGGGTTCAAGCCTCGGTAAGGACCTGGTCAGGGTAGGCTTGCAAAAGCTGGATCCCGGGGTTTCGAGCTTGTGCAAAGCCCCTCGTAAGAGCGCTGGGGCAGCCGGGAGTTTACACATGCTCTGGGCCCACAAAGTGCGCTTTCCGGGTCATGTGGTTCCACCGTTATCCAAAAAAAAGTTATAAAAAATAAATATAAAAGGTGGAAATATGTCTGGGCTTAATAGCCCACTGATAATCCTATGGTTCAGCACAGCCGAAAAACGCCTACGAGCTTTGTTTCAGTAGAGTTGATGGGCCAGACATTAACCGCTGATATGTTTCCTCTGGGCCGAACCATTCTCAAGGAGAGAGAAAAAGAAAACGTGTGCTGCCCTTCAATTTCTGTTCAAATTGTCCCGGTCAGCTGCATGAAAGGCTCAAGTCTATTGACCAGTGGCTAGTCTTTTTAAAGCATGCCTATTTTTAACTGTTTTTTAATTAAAAAAAAATTGATTGATATATTTTTTTATAATTAAAATATTTATTAATTTTGAAATAAATTATTTAGTTTCCGAAACAAAGTATGGTATTAATTGTTTTCAGCTAGAAACACAAATGTTTTTTTTGTTTTTTTCCTATTTAAAATGATAATATTATCTGTTAATTATTTTATCAAAATACATATATATAAAAGACGTTAGTGTTTCGAGTAGCTCAATTTTCATTTCTTTTATCTATATTATTGATTTTCTATATCATCTGTATTTATAATTCCGTATTGATTGCATGACAGCCAAGTGAATCTTTGTATTACTAGTAATGATTATTTCTCAAAGTATTTTTTATTGGTAAATATATATAAAAAATATTATTTTTTTAAAAAAATACTTTTGACATTGTCACGTTAAAATAATTTGAAAAAAATATTTAAATTTTAATAGAAAAAAATAAATAATAATTCAATCTCCCGACCACACACTATATAAAATTATAAATATCAAAGAAAACTATTGATCATGCTTGTCTAACAAGTTGATTGTGGCTTCTTCTTATAAAATATAGAAGAGAAATTGAGCCGACGTTTTCTCCCATGTGTCTCCCCGGGACAGTGCCGCTAAAGCCTGGGGAAATTCGGGGCTCTCAAGTCTTCTCTCGTCCACGAAATAACCGGAAGGACATGTGGCATTTGTTGGAAGCAATCTATGATGTAATACAGTCTGGGCTTGCATTTTTCGAAAAAATCTAAAATAATCCTAGTTTTATTTACTTATTTAAATCCATAAAATATACTTTTTGATTATATTTAAAAAAATAATCCAGTGATGGTAACAATTCAAATAATAGAATATAATTTTCATATTGAAACGCTAAACCCATTATTTACATGATTTTCAATTTCAACCAGTAGAGTATAATCTTTTAAATTTATTTATTTACTGCACTCTTTTTTATTATCAACTTTACCTTTGTTTTTTATTATTAATATTATTATACACCCCATTAACTGCACATTTTATCAATTTAAATAAATTGAACTTTTTTTAATTAAAAAATACAGATTATTGAGAACTAATCTCTATTATACTTCTAAACCAACAGTAATTTGTTTTTTTTTGGGTGTCTTAAGATCTATTTGGTATTGTGTTTTGAAAATTATTTTAATATATTTTTTAAATCAAAAAATACTTTTAAAAATAATCACAATTATACTATCAAAAAACACATAAAGCAAGAATTATATTTATGGATCGGGTAGAATCAAAGTGGTCCAAATGATGTTTGTCCATGCAGAGTCATGATAGTGAGAGGGGATTAACTTCAAATTAATTTTTTAATGTGATGATTTTAAAAATAAAAAATAATTTTAAAAATAAGATGTAGCGTGTTTTAAGACCAGCAATAAATTTCTTTTTCTTGGCGGCACGACCACAGGGCAAAGGACAGAATTGTAGTTATGCCATGGGTTGAAACCAAGGTGGTCCACATGATAATGGGCCTGTCCATGTGGAGTCATGATCAAGGTGAGAGACTAGTGATGTCATCCTGATGTCAGACCCCATTTATTTTTAATTAATTTTTATATTCAATTTTCATATATTTAGTCATCGTGACGCTGCGCTGTCGTTAGATTTGAAAATCAGGTCCAAAAGGGTGTGGAAAAAGAGGTTTCCACTCACCCGTGTTGACTCCATCGATAAAAAAGATTGGTGATCAAGGAAACTCCCTACTGATCCTTGCATTTAAGGCCTCCCTCCTCCCTAGATTATGATTTAGCACTCAATCAGATCAGTAGATTCAAAAACACCTGGAATTTGTTGGGTTGATTTTTTTTTAAAAAAAAATCGATGGGAATCTATTCCGAATACATTATTTTTTTCTTTTACTTTTTAAGTTAAATCTTAGAATTGATATAAAAATAAATAAATAAATATACTTTATCAGATTATTTAAAATATGTACTAAAATTGTCACGAAAGATATATTCCTGAATTGTTTTAAATTTTTTAAATTAAATCTTTTAACTATGAAAAAAAAATGACAATAACAATGAGAGTTGAAAATGGATGAGTGTTTGGGGTAGACCAGTTGCTCTTCATAATTTCACTGTTAATTTAATCCTTAATAATCAACAATTGTTTTTTTTCTCTTAATAATAAGGAGGTGTCTGGGAGCGAGGTTAAATTTTTTTTATTATTAAAAATTATTATTTTTTATTTTTTAGGGGTGCTTTTGATGTACTTATATCATAAATAATTTCCAAGCAAAAATAACATTAAAAAACAACTAATAGTATACTTTAATGACCAACTTGTGTGTTATAGAGATCGAAGACTAATTAAGGATCCGATGGGTTTTGTTTTTAAGTGTTTTTTAAACGAATATTTAAAAAATAATAATATATTTTTCAGTGTATTTTAATATTTTTTATATGTTACTGTTAAAAATAAAATAAAATAAACTATTTCAATATTTTTCAAACAAAATATGTTTTATCCTGCAATATAAAACCCGCGCAAGTCATATCCGAGTAAAGTTTTATACAACTAACGTCCTCAAGTGCACATGCATGGTCACCACAAACAGAAAGAAAGAAAGAAAGAAAGAAAGAAAAAGTTGAAATGTAATTAAGTTCACATGATTATCTTTCGTCATGCATGTCCATTGATTAGTAACCGTTAATTAAGAAAAAAAGGTCGCCTGTTTGGTGTTGCATGTAATCATATTCATAGTCAACTGCTAAAATCATAACTGCTAAAATCATATGCATAGTCAACTGCTAAAATCACGATGGGAACCCCTTTCGTTTATTTTTAATCTAATCTTTTTAATTTACTTTACAGAGATATAATACAAGTGATCATAGATAAACTGATCTATTTGTTCTAATTATCCAGAGTAAATAACATTTCTCGAAAAGGAAACTCACACTGAGTTCTTAACCACGGTCCCAAAACTCTAACAATTGGATTAAAATATTTTTACACATAGTTGCACTTTGCATTTGCAGGAATAATTTTATTATTAATCTTTAACATATACTTAAAATTATTCATTTATTCACTATGAAACTCGAGGCTGAAAACCTTAAAACGGTACGTTGAGCAAGTCCTCATCATTAGGGTTGTTAAAGACCTTAATTGAATCCCAATTTTCCTCACTTTTAAGCGGATTGATAATATCACTCATATGAGTAGACAACGCAACTGCTACCCGGCAAAGGGTTTGGGATCTTCCTCCAATTAATCAGGGACACACACACACAAACAGATATAAATATATATATATATATATATATATATATATATATATATATGAGAGAGAGAGAGAGAGAGAGAGAGAGAGAGAGATTTGACGAAGCTTATGCTTTGGAGAAAGCAACAAAAGCAAGAATGGTTAAAGTGAAAGGTGTGAGGGAGAAGGAGCACCATGGTTGGATGGCTTGATGGACCCTATACAAAGTGGCTTTTTTATTTATTTATTATTATTATTATTATTGATCACATAAAAAGTTGTGAAGGTTGGAGGAAATTTCAATAGAATAATGCTTGGTGAGTGATAGTTGTTAAGCAAAGCGTGTCTTAAGTGATAGGGACGACGATAGGATTCCACCATGTGAAGGCTTTAGTTAAGAAATCAAATCAAAACGAACACGAATTCAAGATGTTTCCTTCTTAACTTTGACAATTTTTCATCAAATATTTAGTTGGTGTTTTATCACACAGGATATTTAAAAATATATTTTATTTAAAAATATATTAAAATAAATACTTTTTAGTATTAACACATCAAAATCATTTAATATTTTTTAAATTAATTATACTTTCAAAACGAAATTCCAAACAAAACAAAAACTCTGCTTTAACTTCTTACATAGACTTACTGTTACTTATGTGATAACAAGTTTAAGAAATTACATGTGTGTTGGGCAATGCGATGCATGATGTTTTTTATATTAAAAACATATTAAAATATATATATATATATATATATATATATAGATAGATAGATAGATTACATTAAAACTATAAAAAAACATTTAAAAAAAATTAAATTAATATTTTTTAAACAAACAACCAATTTAAAAATAAATCCAGCCAGAAAAATAAACACTCCCGGTAAAAAACATGCTTGATAGAAGTGTCTGTCGTTGACCGCTTGCAAGATTGACTCCTTCTCATTCCTTTTATTTCGGAAAACCTCCTCCTCCTCCTCCTCCTCCTCCTCCACCGCCACCACAGGATCTTCCTCTGCCTAGCATTTTTTGTCCAACAGTCGCAAGACCTTTACTTTAATCTATGCGCTGTTAATAGACATCTATCTTCCAATGACAGGGTCGAGTCAAGGCGTGTCAGTTCATTCTGGCGCTTATTTTGCTGTCATGCTCCTTTGTCAACGATAAATGGTATTTTGACTATTTTCGAGTCACTTTGCGTTAATAGTTAATACAATTATTAATTATAGAGAATATCAAGTATGATGTTAAAGAAAGATTTTGAACAATGTAAGATTGTGATTTGTTTCAATAATTGATTGAACTAGTGAGGTTTTAACATTGTGTTTTAAAAAATATTTTTTTAAAAGAGAAAATTTATTTTAAATTATTTTTTTTTGATGTTTTATGATCATCTTGATATGTCTATGTTAAAAAAATATTTTTTTAAAATAATAAAAAAAATATTGTTTTGATATATTTATGAACAAAATATATTTTAAAAAATAATATTAACTACCATTCTAAATATGCTTTTAGTCTGTGTTAAAAAACCAAATCACAAAATCAAATTATGAATTAAAATATAATCAATCCAATCACCAATTATGAAAGAAATCAACTACCACCATCAAAAATCAAGAATCTTGGATAATTTAAGGTTGTACTTTATTTTCAAAACTGTTTGGATTTGATAAAACAATATTTCAGATCGAAATTCAATTAATATAATCACTAATCATATCAGGTATTGCATTAAATGATAAAATCAATAATTTTGAATAATTAAATATCCCAATTTATTTTCATAATTAGTTGAACCGGTTGGTGATAGAAGATAATAAAACTAGTGTATTTTCAATCGAAATCCAATCGATACGGAGGAATTGAGTATAATATAAAGGATTTTTAAAAATTAAAAAATACGATTTATTTTCACAATTATTTGTTCATATTTTTTTAAAAAAAAAATACTTTTAAAATACAAAAAGAAATAGTCAATAAGAAAATGCAAGGCTTAAGCTCACCTTACCAGCAAAGAAAATGAAAAACAGAAAGTTTTGAGAATCAAAGAAGATCGTGGGGTCAAGGAAAATCATAAACCATGAATTCTTTTTCCTTTCAATACACGATAAATATCATAAAATTACACCCCAACCCTAAACGATGGAGAAAAATGGAAACCAGGGCGACCTGTGCTAACATGCTAGACAATGATGAGTGATGAAAACAAACGATTATACAGAGATTAAGCCAAACCATTATACTATAACCTCGCCGGCGAGGGAGGTTCGACGGAGGATGTTATAAAATCATGGCCTGCAACAGATAACAGCAGCAATCCGGTGATCATGGCCTGCTCTGTCCACCGTATCCGTCGTAGGGCTTGGTGGATTTGCTAGACTTCCTCCTCAGAACTACAATCCAAGTGATTAGTTCCAGCAATGCAGCAACTCCACCCAAGACTGCAATGGCAATTATGTAAATTGTTCTCCATTTATCTCCAGGCTGCAGGATGTCTAGACCTTTAAACACATTCAAAATGCCGAGGATGAGGATGACATATCCTACACCATGATGGTAGATGTTCCAGTAAAGCCGGTACTTGTGGTCCTTTTTCGGCCTCAAGAACAACGCAAATATCTGAAAATTCCAAACATAGATGCTATCAGAACAAACAAATCCAGAATTAAAAGTAACAGTTCAGACAAAACCTGTTTCCATTTAGCAAGGGCATGTTTTGGAATCACTTCAAACGTACTTTTCAAAAAAAAAAATTAATAATTTTCAATGAATTTTCTATTAATGTTTTAAAGATCAATTTTGATATATTACTATCAAAAATATTATTTTAATATATTTTTAAATGAAAAATACTTCAAAAATAAACATCAGCTACCACACTCCAAAAACACCCCACCGTCTGAGACCCAGGAGCATGGACAACCATCAAAAAAGAATTTATGCTAGGTTTGTGTCTCAAAGTGAAAAATAAAACATTTTATAAAACTGATCGAGATTCTTCTAAATTCCAAACTCATCACCTTCATGTCTTTTGGGTTATAATTCGAAATACCATGGGAGAAAAGCTACTCCACAAGTATCAATTTTCTGAAAAGCTCATTCAATTTCACGAAATAACAATTCATTACATTGCAAGAAACCGTGACCAGGATTCTGACAGGAGAGAGAAAGACATCAAAATGAAAACAAAGGCCAAATTCAAATTCAAATTCAAATTCAATTCTTCTCTCTCCTTTCAAATGGATGGAAAGAGCAACTTGTGATGGAAGAAGAACAAAACTGGGAAGGAAATTAATTACCTGCACTGTGGCGAGAGAGAAGAGTGCGATCCCAATATTGCGATGAAGAGAGTACTGGATTCCCTTGGATTCACTCCCGAGCTTTATACCAGTTGCCCACCCTGCAACCCCAATAGCATAGGCAGAGACCTGACAGAAAACATGGAGGTAAAACCACGCAGGATCTGCTGATGGAAAAGTTCTCAGATATCTTGCCACTACGATTCCAAACGGAAACAGTAACCCCCAGCTCACAGCATTCAATACTCCATGAATCTGAAAGGGAAAAAAAACGATGACAGAATGAACATTTCATTTCCAATGCTCTGCGAAGTTTTTTCCAAAAATAAACCCAACTCAAAAATGAATCTTCAAAATCCAGAAAAGGGTGAAGAAATACGTTTCTTTTTCAACAACAATGATAAAAAAAAAGCTTACATTTTTTCTTTTCGTCCTGGAATCCAGACCGCCAGAACTAACAATTTTTCCTCCGTTCAAATCCAAAGTCCCTTTAGAGTTCAAATTAGAAGCACCCATTTCATGGATTGTCAGCTCACCCTTGGCAGCATCGACACTTGACCCAACTTGCCACACCTGATGCAGCGTCCCCGTCGCCGCCAGCTCCGGCGGGACCTTGATCTTGGCAAATATTCTCATCACCCCACTTTCCTCTTCGGCGCGCGTGTCCCAGACGTCGAAGGCCAGCTTCGACTGCACAACCGAATAAGGCATGGAGGTGCTGATATTATACGTCTTTGCAGTCATAACACCCGTGGTATCCTTGAACGCTACCAGTGCCTGGGCACCGCCCATGGCTGCAACCTTGGGATTTATGGCCCACGAAATCCAGCCGTCGGATTTCGAAGGAGAAGCAAAGAAGGCAACGGACAGCGTTGAATTTGCGGCATCGTAGGTGAAATGAAGATAGGAGGTGAGTGTAGGGAGGTCTAAACAGTGGGTGTACAGATTGTTGTTTGTGAACGTCTGTGAGGCGCATGTTTGTGAACGAACGGGTAAGGTTAGAGAAATAGAGACGCAGAAGGTTAGAAGCAAGGCAGAAATTTGAAACGAAGATGCCATTTTTGAGAGAAAAGGAAAAGTTGAGAGAAGGATTGTTCTTTTGATTGTTTGGCTCAATATATATATAAAAGAAGGAAAGAAGGAAATAGACTGGAGATGCCGAACGTTGATGCCGTGGGAGGATCTTTTAATTATTTTTATGTTCATTTTCATTTATTCTAGGAAAATATTCTCCCATGTTTTTTTCTTATCTATTTAATTTAGAAATCAAATATTGGTTATTTTTATTTGGAAATTTTATTTTTTTATTATTTGATTTGGGTTTAAAACTAAATATGGATAGAATTTTTTTATCTTCTATTCTATAAAATAATACCCAATAATAAACCTTTGAATTAATTTTTTTATATAGTAATTATATTCATCAGGGTTGTATTATCTATGCTTATTGTTTTTATATTATTGCTTGTTATTATAGAATATGATGTATTTGTGTATGAGAGAATGAATAGGGTTTTTTTTTAATAAATAGATGTTCATAAACTAGTAATAAAATATATGTACATACATTTAAATATGAGTAAGAGATATATTAAGATGAACATGACGAAGATTTTAGTGATAAATGTCTAATATGAATTAGTATTTTTCATCAATTTGTACTATTTTGTTTAATGATTATGGTGCTGATCATGATATAAACAATGATGTCATGAATAATGTCTTGAATGACAGGTTAAAAGTAAAGTGGAAAGAAATTAGAAGATGTTAAAAATTTACAAAAAAATCTGTTTACAAACTGTTATGTTAATCATTTTGATTTCGAGCTCATTATCAACACAAAGCTTGATTTGTTTGAGGATTACATGGACACAATGTGTGTAGATTAAGCGAGTTTAAGGTCTATAATTCAACATTGTATAAGTTAATAGAAGATAAATAATTTATCAAATTTTATTTCTTGAGCAAGTCTTAACATCGAATAATTTAAATTCATATATAAAACTGTCATACATTTTGGGCGAATAAAAAAATGGTTAGAGAATATCAAATTTACATTTAACGGTTGTTTGAAAGTATGGTTGAAGTTGTTTTTGAAAAAAAAATTATTTAAAACCACATCAAAATATTTTTTTTAAAATATTTTTTTTTATATCAGTACATAAAAATAATATAAAATATCAAAAATATTTAATTAAAGTTAAAAAAACAAAGCATTGTCAAACACAACTACAAGATTCGAGTAAAAACAATTTTAACTAGATGAGTGCTCCCCGACCCAAAAAGACCAACGAAAGAATATTTGTTTTTTTTATAAAAATAAAATAGTTTAAAAAAAATTGTTCAGTTTATGAATTTTATTTTTCTTATTCGGCCTAGACCATTACCAATATAAACAAAATTACTTAGAAATTTAAAAATAAAATATTTAATAATAAAATTTCAAATCAATCTTTTTACATGATAAATCTATTTGACAAAACTTTGTATTACTTGTACGTCATAGAAGATGGGGTAAGCCTAGTTAATAAGTGCCATTACATTACATGGGGATAAGAACATCACAACTACCTTCACTTTCATCAGTGACCTTTTTCTTAACATGTCTATCCTTTTCACCTCTCGTTACTTTTATAACTCATTTTGTCCATACTCGAGTGTTAATTATTTGCGTGCTTGTTACTGTGTTTAAAAAACAAATTTTATAAAAAATATTTTTTTTGATATTTTCATATCATTTTAATGTGCTTGATGTCATTTAAAAAAAAATATTATTCGGATATATTTATCAACAAAAAATACTTTGAAAAACAATATAAACCATACTCCCAAATAAGCCTACGTTGCTTGACAAGTGAAATTCAATTTTCCTTTTATTTTATAATTTTTTAAATGTGTAATTAAATTGGTAATGATTGTCTACTCACATTACAACTTAACGCCTGATAAAATTACATTAAATCATCATAAGATGTAGCTTGAATAGATAATTCGGACCAATTTGATCCCATATTAGAAGAGAAAAGGAGGGCAATGGCTCTCATATTGCGAGACAATCCCAGTATTTATTGTATGGATTTGAATGGAAGAACTTGTTTAAATAGTGTAGTATTTATGAAAAATAATTGATGAGGGGACACACTGAAAAAATATGAAAGCAGAGGGCCCCTTGAACCTTATTGATCTCTGTTATATGGGCTAATATAACGCAAAATGTATAGCATATTAATAAATAAATAAAAACACGAGTCTTTCTCAGTTTGATTTGTTTTTTAAAATTTAAAATTATTTTATTTATTTAAAAAAAAAACAATCTTGAAACTTTTCGTATTTCAACTCATTACAGCTTTGTGCTTGACTGATACGTAAGCCGAGCGGGACACGGACATGATGCGAGGAGAAGAAAAGGAAATGTAATTATTGTTTCTGTTATTATTGGCAGCATGTGCGGTAATAACAGTTGAAAACACGGAAACAAATTATCTGAATTTGGGAATTACAAAAAAGTGGTAGAAATGCCACGTGGAATTTGACAGGAATACGTTAATTTATTTCCACCTAATTCCCGTCTAATTCCATGCCTGAATGCTCGAGTCATGCTAGCTTTTGCTTTCTAAAATATTTTCAGCAGGTGGGGTTTTATTTTTCGGAGTCAAATCCACTTATTTATACATAATATATTATATTTCGGAGAAATTGATTCTTTGATGGTAAAATTAGCATTTTTATTTTTATTTTTGGTAATTTAACAGCAAGAGGTCAGGTAGACGTTGAATGCCTCTTACTATAATCTGAATTTAATTTCTAATTAGTTTTTTTTAAAACAAAAAATAACAATTTAGATTTCCAGGCAGTAAATGGCTATTTACGTTCCTCGAGCTCGAAAACAAAATACAATATAGTATGATAATAGCCTGTGTGTCCGATGCCGCAGTGTGTATTTCTTTTAAAAGAAAAATGTGCTCCTAAAAACAACTAGACCATATTAGCTGGCTAGATAAGAAAAATAGGAAACGACAAGTAGAGATATTATGCTAAACTCATAACTTAAATAATAAAAATTGAAAATAATTTGAAAATTGAAATAAAATCATCCTATTTGAAATAAAAAAAAAGGTCCAATCACCAATTAATCAGCATTGAAAGATATAATCGAAAAATATATATTTAATTATACATAAAAAAAATAACAATTAAAAGAACATAATTTAGCAAAAACACCAAAAAAAAACACAGAAGAATGAAGATCATAGATAAAATATATTTTTAAAACAAAATCTTGATTGAAGGGTTGCGTTTGATTCTTTTGTAATAATAATACAAAAAAAATAAAGATCAAATTGAAAAATATAATACAATCATTTTGGATTGAAGGGTGACATTAAGAACCAATAAATTTTTTTATAGAAAAAACCGATAAAAAAACGACAAGTCAAAACAATAAAAATCAAAATGAAAAAAAAGAGAAGAAAATCTAACAATATAATTTTCATGGGAGGACAAAGAAAAAAAGAAAAGAAAAGCCTATCGGTGACAAATAGGAGCACCGATGTAATTACAATTGAAAAGACTTATTTATTCCCGGTCAATTCAATAGTGGCATATGTGCTCTGTGAATTACTCTAGTGCCCTTAAATTATCTGGGTGTATACTTTTAACTTTTAAGCTATGTAACGGAAGCTTTTGATTTTATTTATTTATTTTAGACACTGCAATTGCTTAAAATTTATCTGGTTGTGTAAAAATTTTAAATTTTTATTTCCAAACAACTAGAAAAACTAAAGCTGTCAGTCATACTCAAATAGAAAAAAAAGTTTAAGAATACATTACATCAAATATATAATAATCTCGTGTCTATGTGAGACTGTGAGTACTATAAGCATGTATTGTAAGCATGTATGAATGGATCGAAGTTAACATCTGATTTATATTGCATTTTAATAATGTTTTTTTTTTTTTAAAATAATTTTCTTTTATGTTTTTAGATTATTTTCATGTGCTAATATAAAAAGTAATTTAAAAAAAAACATATATATTTTTAAATGATTTAAAAAAAACAATTTTAACCCAAACTCCATTAAAGTTTGATAAAAATAAAAAAATTAGACCCAACATTAGTTAGCTTTTTACCTAGTTTACCCATTAAAATCATTGTGAGACCGAGGAGTCGAAGCAGAAGACCAGAAAGATTTTAGGAGAGGCTTGTTGGCTCGGATTCATCATGTCTCCTATACTACATGAGAGCTTGGTTGGGTGGATCCCCCCTTCCTATGAGATTAATCACTTTTTTTTTTCCTATCATGATTCTGATGCATAAATTAGTTTATGTAAACTATCAGAACCGTTTATAAGTTGTAGCTTCTATTCTTTAAAATATTAAATTGATATATTTTTAATATTTTTTAATTATTTTAAGACATTAATATAAAAAAAATCATTTTAATATATTTTTAAAAATCATTCTACGAGAATTTAAGCATTGTCAAACAAAAAGAAAGAATCAAATTCCACTAGGGACAAAAAGTAATTATTCCCTTCTAAAAAAAACACCCGTCAATTCCTAGCATCGCATAAAACTCATACCGAATAAAAATATTTTTATCAAAACTAGAAACCAATGAAACTAGCAAGAAGAACAAACACAGCAAAACAGAAGCCCACATTCATCTCCTTAATCCTGAAACTCCCACTTTTTTGCCGCCGCCAGTAGCGGTAGTGTTTGAAGAGCCAGAAGCTGGGGTGGTGGTGGTAGCAGCAGTCTTACCAGTTTCCTGAGCGGCGGCGGCCAGCTTCAAAGTTGCTTTAGCATCCTTGTTCTCCGCTGCAAATTCATGCTTCCCAGGCTTCCCTTTGTTCACAGCAGCGCCCACTTGCCAGATATGATTCACAGACTCAGTTTTTTTTCCTGGCACCTTAACAGATGCAAAGATGGTAAACTCACCACTCGTTGCATTGGTCTCAGCGCTCAAGTCCCAGACATCAAAAGACAGTTTCTCCTCCCTGATGTCACTGTACGATACGAGGTTGTATGTTTTTACCTCTGGTGCACCTTTACTGGATTTCAAAGCTAAAATGACCTGGGCCCCAGCCATGCCGGTGCCGTTAGGGTTGATGCCCCAACCGATCCAGCCACCGGGTTTGGCCGGAGAAGCGATGAACGCGACTGAAAGGGAGGAATTGGTGGAGTTGTAGGTGTAGTGCAGGTATGAGTTGAGGTTAGGCAGGTCAGTGCAGTTAGAGTAAGACTTGTTGCCGGTGAATTTTTGTGAGGTGCAGGTTAGTGAATGTGTGGGCGAGACTAGCAGAACACAGAGGGAAAAAAACAGAGAGAGAGCAGAGAATGGAAGGGAGGCCATTGTTAAGACAGAGAGAGGAGCTTGGACGAGGATAGCCGTCCAGATTTGGAAAGAACATTACTTATAGACCAAAGTGGGAGTGTGGCGTACACCAAAAGGCGAAAGTGAGGTGTATTCTATTTACATGTGAGAGCCATTTAGTTGGTGACACATAAAGATGGGGCGGGTCTTGGACTGCACGTGGCCTTACGTGATTGGTGGACGAGGTGTGGTGGTTGACTTGGATTTGCGTAGTTGTGGGGGTCGGTGGGGAGCTCGAAAGCATTAAAGGAATGTGAAAAGAGCATGTGGGCAATGCCTTGCTATCTGCAAAAATGTCCGTTAAAGGAGCATGAAGAAGTGCTCGCGTAGGGGAGGTCATATTCACACTTCCGCTATCTATCCTTCTTTAAATTCAATTCGACATCGTTTCCTGTGGAAAAAAAAATATTTTTTTTGAATATCAATGCAACGGTACTGTGGTTAGAAGTTAGGACACCTTTGTGAAAGTGTCCCTGCCTCCATCAATATCGATCACCTACCACTCTCTCTTTCTCGTAGAAAAGAAGGGGGGAAAATAGTACGATTGACAAAATAGGCAGGGATAAGAAAAATACAATTGAGAGATTTGTTAGATGTGAATTCAAAAACATCATGAATTGTTAGGTTATCAAATTGATCTTCCCATTTGTGTGAACCGGCTGAAATCCACTAGTGCAAGGGATTTTGAAAATGATTTTTATTTAAAAATATATTAAAATAATATTTTTTTTATTTTTTAAAAATTATTTTTGATACCGGTAGTACATGAAAATGATCTAAAAATATTAAAAAAAAATAATAATTTAAAGTAAAGAAAAAAAATAAAAAAATCATTTTTTTAAAAAACACTTCTGAAATGCAGTGTCAAACACCTCCTGAATAACTTTGATTATTTTTTGACACTGCGTTTCAAAAAGATTTTTCTTGCTAAATGTTCTCATCTCTTATGGCAAAATCATTTTTGTTTTTTACTTTAAATTATATTTTTTGATGTTTTTAAATCATTTTCATGTATTGATGTTAAAAATATTTTAAAAAAAAATAAAAAACATTATTTTAATTTATTTATTAACAAAAAAATATATTTTAAAAAACAAATGTAATCACGCTCAAAAACAGTAAATTTGTGTGGTAAATGATCACGAGCAATCCACTAGACATAAAATCCTTATTGACCAGTGTGAACCTCACCGATTGTCCGGAAAGCTGGACTCGTGGCCGAAATGGCGCTAGTCAGAATGAGCTGCTAATTTCAATCTTCAAAGCAGAGAGAGAGACGGTTCCATATTTCCTAATTTATGTTTTCTTAATTATTTTAAAACTTCGTCTCAAAGAAAATTATGTATTTATATAAATATTACTTTACAATTAAGTTGTCAATGCAGGGCTAGCGTAGATTTTGAAGTAAATAAATATATACTAGTGGAGTTTGACTCTAAGCATGAATACAGGTGCAGCAAAGCTAGCACGATCGTGCATGTGAACCGAACATGACCAAATTCATTGTTCATCTTATCTCAGCTGGTACATCCTTTTTTATTATTTATTTATTTTTTCTTGCTTACTAGAAGGTTTACTCCGTGATCCCTTCACAGTCCAGTAAGCTACAAATTTAAAAATGTAGTCCACATGCTAGAGCATAGCTTCTACGGGGTACTTAATTATAAAACAAATAGCTATAATTATCGGAATCTACACTAATTCAAGTTGAATATATATATATATATATATATATATATATATATATATATATATATATATATATATATATATATATAAATTCGATCGTCACGGTAAATAAAATAGATTTGTGGTTGATAAGGGTTGATTTGGATTAACCCGTGATCTTACCTTGTCCCTAGTCGACTGCTATTATTTATTTATTAATCAAGGTTTGGCTCAGAGCATATCACAAATAATTGGGGTTTCGAGATTCGTTTGGCATCTCATGGTAATAAATAATAATGTGATTTTATTGTAGAATGTCGGGGGTTAATGGAAAAGGAGTGGCCCTTGAAGAAGCATGTGGCCCTAATCTCATCAATTTCACTAATGGAGCCCTTGAAAAAGTATTTATGATCCACTGTTTAAACGAGAATATAGTTTATTAATTCTAAAAAAACCCTTCAATTATATACAACAAATTAAGCTGCGGAGAAGAGAAATTTCAAGTCTGGATAATAATTATCCAAGGAAAACTACTATCATAGACTGACAAAGTATTTTGAAATGGCCTGTTCATACAGGCAAGGTTTGATTAGAAAAGATAATAAATCATCAACAAATCCATACATGATAATTAAAATACAAGAGAAAATATGAAAATTTAAAAAATTATAAGGCTGTGATTTCTAAACGAGAGCAATTTAGGCCTTTTTTGCATATTGAATCATAAAAGGGGTTTCGAAAATGGATTTTCAAAGTGGATTTTGATCTTGAAAATGAGTTTTTGAATATTTTAATTTCACCGTCAAATACAGATGTGTGTATTAATTATCCGAATTAATAAAATTTACCCCAATCATATCTCTGGATTGATAAGTATATATATAGTTCATTAAAATAACAGTGTATGTATTAGTATTCTGAGATTTTTTTATCAATCCAATCTCGAGTTTATTTTTGTTAACAAGAAATTATCAGACTATATATTACATGTTTTATGTCATTTTATTTTATTATTTCTAAGAAAACAATATTAGATTTAACTCCTCTTAGATTAAAGATAACATTGATTATAATCAATCATATTATTCTTAATTTTAGGACAGCTCAATCCAACATTACTTTGCAAAAATTATTATAAACAGCATGTTCTTGTCCAAATGTTTAATACACAATCATGTCTACTAACTTTCTACCACCATGATAACGGATGACTTCTAGATTCATGGTACGCTGTCGGAATCCGGTAAAAAATGAAATAAAATGAAAGTGCAGGCTGATACTGCCATAATTTTTAAGGTTATAATTTAATAAAATAAGTTCAGAAAATAATAAATAATTTTTAGTAAAATCCATGCAAAAGCATGGTATTTATTAGTTAAACAAAAACTGGTTGAAGCAAGAGACAATTTCAACCTCGCATCAGTACACCTTCACGGCTCTAATAATGATTGTCTTTCTAGCAACAAGCATCAGCTGATCATATAAGATTTGAAAATCACACGGGATGATCAGCTCTTCTTCTCAAACGACCAGGGTGGGCCAGACCTCGCAAGCTACTTATCATGTTAATTTGGTGTGATTAGCAGACAATAATCAGTAATTAATAGACAGCAGAACTTTTTGGTGGAAATCTCTAGATGATCAGCTAGATATTACACAGCTGTAGTGGGAGACATCTTTCCATTGATTCATCCTGTCTTGTGCTAAAGGCAAGAAGGATCGACTCGTGGGGCATAGAATTATGAATTCTTTTCTACAATATCATCATTTCTCTCAGGGGACACACATCAATCATGCAAAATTCACCATTTCAGCCATTCTCATTGATGCTTTCTTGGATCAGTTAATGACAACATGGGATAATTGCCGTTAATCATGTTATTTGGAAAATCATAATCTCAAGTTATATTCTCTTGAGAATATGAGAGGATCTAGAATACTTTTAATGGCCGACTTCAACTTCTGTACAGTGTAAATGTTTATCTAGCATACAGAGGAGATCCCCCGAATATGGTTTTCAAATAAGAAGCTGCTGAGGATATTTTTGATTCTCTGTTTTGCTTCTAGGAATCCTTTCTGCAAGCTCATTAACAGTAATTCTAGTTACCTTCAATCTTTTATCCGACAGGGATGAAGAGCTAGGGACAAAGTGCATGATAGAAAGACTCTGGTTTCTCCCTTCCTAATGATTTACACCAGTCTTATCATTCATAGATAACGACCTAAACATATCCCGGAGCCTCCTGCTGGATCTAACCAGCAAGTCTACAGCTCTTGGTGCCTGTTGTTTGGTAGTGCGGCCAAGCGCGTGGTTGAAAGTGCTGTCAAACAAAGCCGCAGAGACACACCCTAATACTTCTTGGCCCAGTAAATATAATTCAGCATGTTCAGGAAGTTCAGAATACAAAGAATTGTGTAAAATAGATCCAAACGGTTGTGATTCAGATTGTGTCCTCCAAGCCATTCACGACCCAATCTGCCAGTAATAGAGTTGATTATGGACACCAGCAGGGAGCTCAGGAAGTAGCCCATGGAGGTGGAGCACCATGACAGAGCAGTGCAGATACTTTTCATGCTATCAGGTGCTTCCGAGTAGAAAAATTCAAGCATCCCCTCAAGAGTCAGCATGTCTGAAACACCCAGCAAAAGGTACTGCCACCCTAGCCAAAACACAGACAATGTGTTCCCATTCTCTGCTGCTTCACGTCTCTTAAACTCAACAACAGCTGCCACAGCCATGGATGCTGATGCTAGTGCTAGCCCCAGTCCGATCCTCTTGAGCGGGTCGAAAATGGAATGGTTCTTGTTTTTGAAAGATCCTGCCGCGTGTTCGAATAAAGGTATGCTAGCAAGCATGACTATGAGGGGGAATACTGTCAATGACTGGGTAGGGATTTGGAAATTGTTTAGTTTTCTATCCATGATGCTCCCTTGTTCCACCGAAAATGTCTGCAACTGGGCCAGGCAACAGTTCATCATGATTGTGCTAGCAAAGATGGGAAGCAGGCCAAGGAAGGTCCTTGTTTCCTTAACCTGAACCCCACTAATGGTGTCATCAAATAATGCCTTGTCTAGGAACCTGCATATCACACAGTCAGGAGCAGAATTATATTCAGAGATTTGTATCAGAGAACCATTTTAGTCCAAAAACTTGAGTACAATCTCATACTACTCTCAAACATATCCTTTCAAGGGCACAAACGCGACACTATTTTTTATTTAATGATACCCATGTTATAGAATCATCTCAGCTTAAATTGTTGGATGAGGATAGAAGAATGGTTTTATATTGCTTAATCGGGAAGCATAACTTTAAACACAGCCATAGATTGAAAATAATACATGTGAAGTGCAGAGTAAAATCAAACCTGAACTTCTTGTGGGATCTTTCTCCAACTCCATCATCTATCAGCTCTGGTCCTGATGAGACCTTTCGGTTCCGAGAAGCAGAAACAAATACCTACGCAGTGCCAAACATGCCAAAGGAAAAGGGTAGACTCGCTGAGTTTTTTATAAACTTGATTCATTAATGTTTGCTACAAACTTCTGTACCTTAAAGATTCTTGTGATTGGACTCCCGCCAGGTCGTTTGAACCTGTAAATCGGAAACCCTGCAATGAAAATGCAAAGCGCCACACCCAAGACAACAGCTGATATTTTAAAACTCGAATTCCAGCCTCGGTTCTCTTCAATCCATATCATAATTGTCGAGGATAGCAAGCCTCCTACGCATAAAGAGAAGAAGAACCAGTTGAAAAATGAAGAAATGGACCGCTGCTTGCTGTGATCAGACTGATCAGCACCATGTGCAGGCAAGGCAGCCTTGATCCCACCAACTCCTGTCGCAATAGCGTAGAGTCCACTAAAAAGAACAGCAGCTTGAGAACTGGAAGGCTTTTCTTGCAATGCTGGTTGCAATCGAGTGTCGTGAGCTTGAACGGTCAAAAGGATTATACCCTACAAATAGTCCATGATTTAGATAAACACAACCTAGTTGCACGCAACTGATTAAAGCAAAAATGGGTGTCGCAGGACTGTATACCAGTAACTCTATTACACAGAAGACAACGAAAGTCCTGAATCTGGTGAAGAAAGAGTCGCCGATGTACCCACCAAATATTGTAAGCAGGAAAGAGGTTCCAATAAAATTAGTCACCATGTTCGCAGCTTCAGAAATAGTGTAATGCATTGTCCCGGTGAAGTATGCCACAAAGTTGGTGGCATTAGACAAGAATACCATGTTCTCTAACACCTCCACAACTGAGAAAAGAAAATCACATGCATGGATGATTAACAATCTTTCTTGTGCTAGTTGTTTCTAAATTTCTTTGTTTTAAGTGACAATAAACCAGATCACATGGATGCCACAAAGTTGAATCGACATAATATTTCTTGATTTTTTTTATTTTTATTTTTGTTCTTTCGGTAATTCTGTCGATGATTACTGACGAAAAATACGGTCAATCAATAATTAAGTTTGAAATTTTCCACAGGCACATGTTGTAGCTATTATCATAAAAAATATTGATGAAATGAATATTTCTCATCCGTGATTTCTACACTGTATGAAAAGATCAAAAACATACCATAGCACTGCCTTTATATATGAAATACCACTAACAAGATCTACCAGTTGTAAGATCCTTCCTGGATGATGAAATTAAAATGAGTTCAATTGAATGCATGTTTGACATAACCAGACAGATTTGACCATGGAAAATGCTTCATGGCCCAGAAAATCATAGTTTTAAAGACCTGGGTCCTTACAAGACACGCACAAAAAAGGGATGCATTTTGACAGGGGAAAAAACGGCACTAGTTTAATTTAACAGTTACCACAAGCCAAGCCAGCAGCTCTCATTCCACCATGCTTTTTAGGATCTGCCTTCTGCCCTCTCCAGTCGAAGTACTCCTCAAATCCACCATTCCCCTCCTTAGTTTCCTGTTATAGTTGCACACAGAATCAAGAAAATAGAAGAATATGCAGCAACTTTTACCAATATTTTTCTCCAAAAGATTACTCCATTCTGAAACCAAAAATCATGGATGTTCTATAGCTAGCCTCCTCTCTATATGTGTGTGTGTGTGTATGTGTGTGTGTGTGTGTGTGTGTGATCAACCAACTGGGGGGCTTGGCATGTCAGTATAGCAGAAAGTATGATATATAGCAGTCACTCACCATGAGAGACGGAATTTGAGCTCTCTCGATCGCCAAATCAAACTAAACTTGCTTGCCCAGAGAAATTGAGAGATGAAGTTGATTATAAATAAGGGGGTCTGGTCGTCTTTCCAATATGTGGCCTGGTGTCGATCGCATCTGGAAGACAATTTTATCTGCAGATAAGAAAAGAATAGATTCCTCTGTTAAGGTTTCTACATAAAAAAATCGTATGAATGGAAATTGCGGTTGCTTCTACTACTGAATTACGGCGACATATGGGAAAGGATTCTGCATGCTGTCAAGTGCAAAACAGTAATCAATGCATGGGTAGGATTCACCGGATTCTCTCATTTAACAGCTAACATGCAGGATACGGGTTTGAAATATGCCCTTTTAATCCGATCTTCTTGCCGTTCTTATCCACTATATTAAACTCATTACTTTTACAGAAGCTCAATGTATCTCTACTTAATATTGTATTTTGATGATTTTTTTAATATAAAAATTCAGTGTAGTTAATATTTTTCTTGTAAAAAAAAACCCATATGGAAGCTCACTCGATTTGAATCAATTTGATGAATTCAAAAAAACCCATGTGGAAATCTGAAAAACCATGATGGCCTAACCAACCCAAGAGAATATGTATAGAATGTGCTCGGTAGCTTAAAAGGGACATGTTAGAAAGAAAGAAAAAATTATTTATTTATTTTAAATTAAAATAAATTGATATTTTTAGATCATTTTTATATAGGGATGTCATAATTTTTATTTTTTATTTAAAAAAAACATCATTTTAATTCATTTCTAAATGAAAAATATTTTAAAAAACAAATTCAACTACATTTACAAACAAAAACTAGAATCGATCATTTAGATAGCAACTAAATATGTAAAATCCTTTATACCCGTCACTGTTGTGGCTGAAATCTTAACTAATAAACGACACATCGTCTACAAGAATGGGTGACAAGTCATCCGCTCCTTTTTTTTATAAAGCAAATAGTAGGCTTACACGCTTGAGCTGTGGTATATATTCTTTTCAATCAACACCTTTTTTGTGGAGGCTGTGCAATTTCCTAGGAAAGTTAATGTTATTTTTCCCTTGCCCTTACTAATCTTTCTATAGGCTGAGCAAATCCAATCGTGGCAACTAAGCTAAAAGTAATTTCCTTTACTGAATTGGTAGTTAGCACTCGGATTCGTTGACCTTCAAAAAGTTAAGAAATTATTCTCCATGGCATGAAATTAGTTCTATCAAGTGAAACGAGGTATCATCATTTCCATTTCCCCATTCAATGCTATGATTACATGTACAAATCCAAGGTATTTTTGTGTAGACATATTTCTATGTAGTGAAAATGATGGAGAAGAATGCGATGTAGTTTATATAGAATTTGTTAATCACCGTTTTAAATTTTGAATTGATTTTATATATTAACCAAACTAAACCCGAATGATTTTATTATCTAAATTATGATTGATTTAACTTGGTTAAATTTAATGATCTATTTAATCAATAAACCTATCTGTCTAATAATTTATATCCTAAAACATCACTTAACAGTTTAGTCCAACTATATTTTTTATAAAATTTTTAAAAATTGTTTTTTTATAATAATTTAAATTAATGTTTTTTTATGATTTTAATTTTAATTTTATAATATTAAAAAAAACACTTTCAATTTTTTTCAAAACAAACTCTAAATCATACCATACCCCGGATTAAATCAGTCAACTACGTAAAAATATATTCTTTACGGGCTGCAGTGCATCATTAATGGGAAAGAGGAAAAGGCAGCCCACGGCCTGGAATCAGTCTGATTAATAAGGCCTAATAAGCAAGCCCGAATTGTTCGGGCCAGTTAAGATAAATCCACGGCACAGTTTATAACGGTAGTACCAAGAAACACCAGATCTATACTCCTTAGGTATATATAGCGTAAAACCCTAGCTCTTCTCTTTTATCCTCCTCGCTCCTCTAGGGTTTCCAAACAGGAGTGGCAGCGCAGCTATCCAAGCAGGTTCCAAACCCTGCTCTCTTTCTCTCTCTCTCAACCTTGTACATGCTATGCATAAATTATAGTTCTTTGAATCTTGTAAGCCTTAGTTCTCTTATTCATTTCTTATTCATTTCTTGTGTGCTTTGTGTATTTGCAGAAACAATGGCTGTTCCTTTGCTGACGAAGAAGATCGTGAAGAAGAGGGTCAAGCAGTTTAAGAGGCCCCAAAGTGACCGCAAGATCTCTGTCAAGGTATATATAATTATATATATTTACATTCAATTTATGCTCTTTGTTTGGTTAATAAAATCTAGATCAGTGCTTAGCGTTGTCTTATAAGATTACCATGTCTAGGTTACTGCTTAAGTATTCGTTTTATCCTGTTCTATTCTAAGGTGGGTTTGGAGGTTTCCCAGTGTTTTGTCGTGCTTGTCAAGTAGTCTTTCGATTTACTGTATGCTATTCTCTGTTTTGTTCAGGAATTTCAGGAATTGCATGTTGTATTTTATTTTTATTTTATATAAATGGAATATAAAGCTAGCTATCCGTGTACAATAAGCCGATGCTCTGGATTGACATGATGAAGGTAGCATGGTAGGGTACACGGAAATTGAAGTTTTGGGTCAGCATGTCTGCTCCCTCTGATACCTCTCCTTGGAGGATTTGATTTGGGGGCCTGGTTTTAGACCCACATTTTTTTCTTATTCTGCTGGTTTGCCCCATCCTATCGTGAAATTTGGATGTCAAGAACATCACTCCTTTTCAGTATGTAGTATCCTGGTTGACAACAGCTTTATAAATGTCTAGAACCATGACCACGGCTGTTTTTTCTGTAAATTACACCCCATAATGCCATAAAATAATAATTGGGGAAGGACCATGGAACTGGAGCTGATTTTTTTTCTTTAAATTTAAACTTTCCAAAAAAATGAAATTTGATATTTTTATGATTATGTTATGTCATATCAATGTTGATTTTTTTGGGAATTTCAAATCTAAATAACCAAAATCAGCCCTGGTTCCATGCCACTTCCCTACCCTAGTTATTATTTGATATTTGTTATGCCATTGGACTTATATTTCACTATCAATCCGTGTACAATAAGCCGATGCTCTGGATTGACATGATGAAGGTAGCATGGTAGGGTACACGGAGATTGAAGTTTTGGGTCAGCATGTCTGCTCCCTCTGATACCTCTCCTTGGAGGATTTGATTTGGGGGCCTGGTTTATACCCACATTTTTTTTAATTCTGTTGGTTTACCCAATCCTATTCTGAAATTGGGAGCTGAAGAACATCACTCTTTTTCAGGATGTAGTATCCAGGTTCACAACAGCTTTATTTTTTTCTGTAAATTACACCCCATAAATCCAAATTCAATGGCATTACAAATTTCAAATAATAACTAGTGAAGGGTCATGGAACCGGTGCTGATTGGTTATTTAAATTATAACTTTCCAAAAAAAAATGAATTTTGATATTTGTTATGCTGTTGAAATTTAGATTTTACCTGTTGAGTGGTATTTTTATGATCATGTTGTCATATCAATGTCGATTTGTGTTCCTTTTTAAATTTTCTTTTCGATCTCTTTCTTCAAAAAGATTTCTATGGCTTCTTCTTTGACATTCATGATATGTTAAATGCTTATTAATGTTGGTGGCAGACAAACTGGAGGAGGCCCAAGGGTATTGATTCAAGGGTCAGGAGAAAGTTCAAGGGATGCACTCTGATGCCAAACATTGGTTATGGGTCAGACAAGAAAACTCGTCACTTTCTCCCCAATGGTTTTAAAAAGTTTGTTGTGCACAACGTGGGTGAGCTTGAAGTCCTGATGATGCATAATAGGTACACTACTGCCCTCATACCTGTATATACATTTGCTGGTTTCTCGTCCATTTCCCTCCTTATATGGAGACCTGAATTGATAATAACTTGTGATAATTCTAGAACTTACTGTGCTGAGATTGCCCACAACGTCTCTACCCGGAAGAGAAAGGAGATTGTTGAGCGTGCAGCACAACTGGATGTTGTTGTCACCAACAAACTTGCGAGGTTGCGCAGCCAGGAGGACGAGTAAAATTTGGTTCTATGTTATGTTTTGCACTTGCTAAGATACTTCGTTGCACTAGGCAATTTCAGAACCTCGAGTTGACCCTTTTTATGATTATATTGACTTTTGATTGGAAGCCTTTAATTTTGAATCAAAACAGTTCAGTTTTCTATAGATTCTTGCCTACAAATCAAGTAACTAAGACTTGATATACTTTCATGTCATCGGCTTCCTAACGCTTTCTATACTATACTTGTGGATCATGCATGGCGTACCTTGATGAGAACTCCCCTGCTTGCTAGTCATAGTTGATGTGGTCGCCCCTACAAAACTTGGCTAAGAGCCCGTTGGGTCAATTTCAAGGATTATATTTACATTTATTCAAAATTATGTCTTTTTGGAGTTAACTTGGCAATCCTGTAGCTTTACACGCGAGCCACATCGAAGCATAAGCTCGGTGGCATAGCTATGATTTTATGGTATCACATAACACTTGTAAAAATTAAATGAAATCTTTTAATTACAAAAGCTGGATAGATGGGAGCGTTACAGGTTTGTTTTGGTTGATTATAAATATATTTGAAGCAAAATTGATAAAATCTAAAGGCCTGCGACTTGATTTGTAACTGGATTGTGCGGAAGGGGCTTGAGGGAGGATTCTCCTGCTGTTAATAATTTCAGGAACAGTGGTAGTGAAAAGTTAAGTTTCTTTGATTATATGAATTTATGAAAAAGCATTTATATATTTTATTTGATGTTCAATCCGACGTTGTTTAAAAAAAAAATCCAATTAACTGTAGTCATTTTATTTTTTATTATGGGTTTTCCTTGTGATGACATTTGTTTACTTGTTATCCTGATCGAGGGGCCCGCTAGTAATTAGAAAAGAAAACTGGAGAGAGCAATGAAAAACGTGTTTTAATTGGAAGAAGAAAAACAAGTACTCGAGGCTTGGATCAGGGTAGCCCGGCCCACTTTGCTGGCGCCCGGTAGAAGGAAAGGAGTCGAACGAGGCGTCATCTGTATGGATGATTGATATATTCTTACAAATTTATTAAAAAAATTACTTAAACATATATAATAATATCAACGAATCCCATGCTAAAAATAAATTATATTTTTAATATAATAGGAGGAGTCATTGTTTTAAAACTCGGACTACACTGTCAAGTTAATTCAAGATCTGTTGATCTAGGGTTTATAGTGGTCTAGATGTATCCTAATCAAAAATACAAGTTGACCTAATAACCTTGTCAAAACCCATTCAAGTTTTAAAACTGTTAGCGTAGAGCTGGTTTGAGTTAAGGTTTACATGTCATGAATAAAGATCTCATAGTATATATATGTCAACCATGTTTGATGAAAATGAAGATCATCTCTCCTCCACAAGCACAAGATTTTTAATTAGATGCGGTTAATTTAAAATCTGTTGATCTAGGGTTTAAACTGGTCTCGATTTAGAATAAAATAGAAGAAAATAAATAGAAGAAAATCAAAAGTACAAGTTGACCTAATAACCTTGTCAAAACCGTTCAAGTTATGAAACTACTAGTGCAATGCAAGGTGGTTTAAGTTAAGGGTTGCATTATTCAAAGATCCCATAATAAAATAAGATATATTTCTCAATTATATTTTATGAAATGAAGATAATATATATATATATATATTAAAATGTTACTATTAGCGTTTGAAATAACAGGGAATATATATATATATTAAAATGTTACTATTAGCGTTTGAAATAACAGGGAATATATGCAACGAAAGATTGCATTAATAAATAATGGACTGTCCTTTTCTCCGCAAACGTTCCCATTTGCCTGTTTTTATACATAGCATCTCTGAATGATGCATTAATGACAAGCATGATGCATGTCTTGCGGTGGTCGAAAAGTTGGAACCACGTGATTTTGAGAAAGAAATATATTTTAAGAAAATAATGTGAAATCGAATCACTTGATAAAAATAAATTGAATTAAATTGATCACGTGATTTTGCGGAGGTATGAATTTTCACCAGATCGGTCAAGTAATGGGCTGGTTGATTTATTAATATAGCTCAAAAGAGATTTTACTTTTCATTAGGATAGTAAAATAATACAAATATACTTCGACCTAACAAAAATCTTTAACTAGATATCGGGGCAATTCTGACTTTTCACTCATAACACAGTTGCATTTCACAAATGAGATCGGGTCTCTCTGTATTAGTGTTGTTGAGATTACTTTTAAAATATTTTTAATTTAAATATATATCAAAATAATATTTTATTTTTTTATTTTTTAAAATTATTTTTGATATCAGCACATGAAAATAATATATAAACACTAAAAAAGATTAATTTAAATCAAAAAAATAAAATTTATTTATTTATTTATTTATTTCAAACATATTGACAAACACCCCGCATGGGTGACCTTGTCTTCTGTTGTCCGGCTAAATTACAAATGTAATCCTATAATAATAAAATGAAATGCCTACTATCCGAGGTATTTTTGTCTTTTACCTTTTGCTATAGTTTTGACGGTGAGTCATGAGTATTTTTATAATTGATATGTGTTAAATATTATTAAAAAAACTTGTTAATGTATATAGACAACCCGTCGAGTCGTTCAGGCAGCACTTGCGGGGTTGATCGACCACCAGGTATCGTATTCCAGTGCATCGTTTGAAAGGTATGCACTTCTCACACGTGGTGGCATCGTGCGTGGACAAAACAAGCCTCTCGTTAGGCACCCCTCCTCACCATTTCTTTTCTTCTTTTCATTTTCTCTCTCCTCAAATTCAAAGCCAGTCTCTTCAAAATTTGACTCGTGTCCTTTAAATTATAATCTTTCTAAAATTATAATCTTTATTTATTTATTTATGTCTTATTTGTTATTTTAAATTTAAATTTGTTCATCGTTCTTGTAATTACTTTTTTATTCGAAAATAATATAAAATTATTAAAAAAAATCTCAATTTCATCTTTCTATTGTAATTGTTTTTAGTTTTTTTCACAATTTCATCCCTCATATTTTTTTTTCCTATAAAAATTATTTTTTTACGTTATATTGTTTTGTCAAGTTTATTTTTCATGATTTCATCCTTCACGGTTAAATTAGTTGAGAATTAAGCTTCTTTAATGAGCTCGAGTATAAGAATTTCACGGGTTGTAAGATTTTGATATTAGACTTAATTCAAGAGCTTTGTGTGGGTTGACTCGTTTTTTTACAAGAATATAATAGTTTTTTTCAAGCTAGTGTTTTTTTACGCTTTATTAATTTTGAATATTTATTCTTTTTATTGAGTTGGTATTGACTTCGTGACTAGAGTCGCCAGTAATAAAGGTTAATATGAGTGATTTTTGTAAAAAAAAAAATTATTTTAATTCTATTATTCAACATTTAATTTATTAAAAATTGACATTCCTACTCTTTTTTTTCATTTCCTTTCTATCATATCATCTCGATCCTATAACCATTTGTCATAGGGTTTGCGAGTTTACATAATTTGATTTTTATCTGTTTTTTAACTTATTCATCTTGAGATCACAATGGGAAAGATTTATCATCTTTGACTTGACTGGGCTAGAATCTAATTTTTATTTAATTTTTGGTCTTTCAATATTTTATTTCCTTAAACTTGAGCTTCAACGTTTTTGTTCAGTTTTTCCTTACATGAAGTTATCGTGTTCTCTTTTACTTTATTAAGAATTGTTTTCCAAACTTTTTTCAAGTGTTTTTTATGTGATGTTATCTTAATTTCATGTCCATGATCACGATGTTTGCAAGTTAACCTTATTTAACTAGATTGTGTTTTTCCCCTTCCATAGCGAGTTGTTTGATGATTCCTGTAGGCTCAAATTGAATTTTTTTTTGAAACTTTTTTTTTCATTTTCATTACACCTTTTTAATCATATTATTTAAATTACCAACTCATATAATAACTCGGGTTTCAAAAAGAAAATTCTTATCATTTTTTTATGTTGATTGTTTTTACCCGGTACATGGTGGAGCTCTAGACAGAATTCTAGCTATATGTTAATAACGGATCGACATGAGAAACAATGATTTTGATAATGGTACCTATATCTGGTTTGTTTCTGCATTTTTAAAAATATTTTTTTAATAAATTTAATTTTAATTTACTTCAAATTAATTTGTCTTTATTTTTTTAGATTATTCTAATATAATAATTCAAAAAGTAAAAATTTCATATATTTCTCAGCAAAAAAACACTTCCAAAAATAACTGCTACTGCAAAAACAAATTAGCCATTAGTATACGTATTCTTAGACCAATTCTCTCTCTTTGACTTGGCATATTTTAAATATTATATATATCTTAATAGCCCAGTAAACCACACTAGAAGAACAAATTTGAAAAAACAAATTGACGGGAAACAGAGCAAAGAAGCTGCTAGGAAATTAAGAACAAAGCAGACAGTGAAGGGATCCAATATGGACCCGAAATGTGGGAAAAGGTATTGTTTTTTTAATTGACGCAAAAAGAAAAAGCTCTTCCATTACTTAAAGACCAAGCTCTTTTAGTTTCTTAAAAAGATCTCACGGTTGCTAAGTGGGAACTCGTGGAATAAATTAAAGTGAAAGATGGCAATCAAACTGTGTTCGTCGTCTAGGCATTGAATACAAGAATTTTAAGTCATGGGAAATTACTTGTTTTCTTATATTTATTCTTAATTATATTTTTCATGAGTGTAAAATAGACCAAATGATAGGATATTAAAAAAACAGAGAATAAGTGTAAGAACAACTTCAATTATAGAATGCCAAGACAACTTTTTTTAAAGAAAAATAAATTAAAAATGTTGAATATAAACTGAATTTCTGATTATTTTTTAGTGTGTAGCGTAATGAGCAGGCTGCCATATTTAAGGATCCTTAACTCTTAAGTTTCAGCACCAAGAACACAACTACCAGGTGTTGAAAAATATCTATCTCTATATATATACACATGGTATCGAATTATAATTCACTTTAGAATTACATGACGAATAAATTTATTTTATATTTATATTATGTTTAATTAAACATGTTTTTTTTTATATCTTCTTAATTTATTTATTATTTTGTTATAAGATATTAACCAATCACAAATATATCAAAAAAAGAAAATCACTTATATCTAAAATAAAATCATCACTTAATCAGTAGTAAAAATCAAACAGCAAGTAAAAAGTTCAAAATATCTGTTTCTTTTTTTTTAAAAAAATGAATAAATATTACAAATAATTAGATGAAATTAAAGTTAGAAAACAAGAAAATTCTCAGCCTCACAAGGATGGTTGGTTATCCCATTAACCCAAACCTTTTTATTCTCGCTCCCATGATGATTATCACCGAGATTCTTCTTTTTATCATCATCACTACCAAATATTTCCTGGACAAATATCTCCACGTCAATTTCCTTAATTACATTCTTGCCCTCTTCCCCGCTCCAATTCTCCATGAAGGGAATATACGGTGGCCTCAAGATATGCAGCAGCAAATCCCAATCAATTCCTTTAAAAAAATCATGACCCTTGATTCCCTCAACCCCAATCCTCTCCTTAGGGTCCTTGATCAACAGCTTCCCAATCAAGTCCCTCAACGGCGTCGCTTCGCCAACTAAATCAGGTTTCTTAGTTAAAATCCTGTAAAAAGACTCCTTCCTATTTTCCCCCTTGAACGGCGTCACTCCATACAACATCTCATACAAAACGACACCCAGAGACCACCAATCAACACCAAAATCGTGACCGTCCCCTTGAATCATTTCCGGTGCCACGTACTCCTCCGTTCCAACGAACGAGTTAGACTTGGAGGTCGAGTCTGACTCCGACAAAACGTGGCCCAGTTCCTTCCCCGAGTCGTCCGGTGAAACCCCCCTGTTGAAAAATCGGCGGAGAGGAGAGCGTCGTTTTCTCCGATCTGCCACCACCGAAATTGGACTTGCAGATTTTGGAGGAAGTTTTGTGGAGAGATCGAAATCTACTAGCATTATGTGACCGTTTTCTTGAACCATTATATTTTCTGGCTTTAAATCTCTGTACGCTATCCCTAAACCGTGTAGATACTCCAATGCCAGAACCAACTCTGCCGCGTAAAACCTATAATTTCAAACCCAAGGTTAGATAATACAAATCGATATCTATATATATACGAATTTGGAAACGAATATATAACACAGCTACGCACCTGATAGTATCTATGGCGAACATTTTCTCGCTCTGTTGTTTTCGCAAGAAATGAAGATCACGACCTGGGCAATAATCTATGGCGTAGGCAAGAATCTTGTCAGTGGCCAGAACACCTCGCAGTTTTGGCAAAAGTGGGTGGTTAAAACGACTCAAAACTTGCTGTTCAAAATAAATCCTCTTGTATTCTTCCCCTTCTACAACCTCTTCACTATTTCCATGCTTCTTTTTCTTCACCAAATCCCTCGATACGACCTTCAGAGCGGATAACTCACCGAGGGGCTCCTCCTGAACGAGAAAGACCACGCCTTTGGCTCCCCGCCCCAGCGGTGATATCACTTTCATGCTCTCCATGTTTAAAACCGGCGGTCTTTCTTCTTCATCGGATTCTTCAGGGTATACGTGATGGACGGTTTTCATGGAGATTAAAACTGACCTGCCGGAGATTTGGTCGGACCTTTTCCTTTTGTTGGCTGCAGGATGATCCTGCTATTATGGAAGAAAGGACAGCTTATTTATAATGGGCAATGAGTTCGTGGTCACACTGGGACATTTCTTGGCACACAAGGACTGGCATCCAAAATGACAAGATTGGGTGCGAGAATCCCATGACTTTAAGATGTTGATCAGGTACGCGATGCAATGAGAATTGTACACGTAAGGCATACGGTCGTTTTACATGACGTGGCGATATCTGAACGGTGATAAGTAAAGATGGGTGTGTCCGCGTGAAAGGGGGAATAAAGGATCGGGGGATGACGTAAGAAATGACTACTTGTTGTGGAGGACTTCTAGAAGGGGTGGGACAGAGGTGGTAGAATGTTGAAAGCTTCAAATGAGACGCGTTGGGTCACGTGCGGCAGCCAGAGTATTTACCTGTTATTCTTTATTTTTAATGAATAAAATAGAGAAGGCTTGACAATTTATTTTTATTCTCTAGAGTCGAGATATTCTGTGCATGAATCTAGATTAAGGGCGTGCTAGATGGTGGTTGTGCTTCCATTTGTTTTCAAAACTATTTTTGTTTGAAAAAAAAGTATTAAATTAATATATTTTAAATAGTTCTATGTGCTATTATCAATTAAAAATAAGAAATATTTTCAATTCAATTGTTTTTATATTAAAAATAATTTACAGTGCATCACCGGACACACGCTAATTCATTTACTTGGACATGAAGGAAGGTTAATTCATGTACTAAACAAATCCTGCTGGTGCATTGGTTAACAAAAAATATTTAAGTTTGAGTATCAGTATTCGAGTTGTATTTTACCAGTTTTTCATGAAAAAATAATAATTTTTTTAATATACAGATATTAAAAAAAAATTTTACAAAATTTAAATAAATTATTAAAAAAAAACAGATATTATCCCATTTTTAAAATAACCCTTCCGTATAACGATGATGTTGGCTCGAGATGACATAGGGGGTTTCCCATCCTGGTTCATGTATCATTAAATGATTTTTTTTCCATTCTAATATTTTAATTGAAGAGTTACAGGTATTTGTGAAATTTATTTTTATCCATCAAGATACGGCTGGATCAAATAAAAAAAAATATTTTCCAGAAGAAGATGGTTTTCTTAAATTAAATTTATACAACAGGAGAAAAGGTTTCTCAATCATGACATGAAAGGTGTGTCTGTGTGATGTTTTTTCCTTTAAAAGACAGGCTGTTTTGGAAAATAAATAAAAAAAATAAAAAACTAAAATTCAAATGGCTTATTAAAAAATAAAAAAAAAGCTTATTGGTAAATCCGATTATTTTTTCTATTCCAGTAGCGTCGACTGACAACTTTAGCCTGGTCATGGCCTCGCCAGTGAATGCAGTGCTGAAAGTGAAACATGTAAGATAAGTTCAATGGATATTAACTATTATATATATATTAACTATTTTTTTAATGCAAGGAAACTTCATTTATTAGAAAAAGCATTCTGTGAACCAAACCTGTGCTGACCACAATATCTCTACCTTGACGTCACATGACGTACTTGGTACATGTATATTAACTCGCTTTCATTGATAAATTAACATGTGTAACGAGTGTTTGAAACAGTGCTGACCTTTTTGTTATTATTTAAAAAAACATAATAAAACATAAAATTAGTATTTAATATGATTTTAATACAACGGTATATAAGAATTAAAAAAAACAATTATAAAAAAGTCAAAATTCCATGCAAAAAGCATTAATACACGGCAGTATCAAACACTAATATAAAAATGAACCATGATCAAACCAGGGTGCTGCTAGTCACGTGATGGATACATCGGAGTGTTCATCGAACCGACCTACAAAACACTACGATAGCTGGCGTAATGGCACGACAAGCTGTAGCGTTTGAGATTACAGGGAATGTCCTGGCAAACAATAAGGTATATATTTTTTTACTGAGCTGGCAGGTTGTGACTACATAATTTAAATTGATGAGGTTTTAATCAAGATAATGAAGTTTCATTAATTTAATAGTTGATATAGTTTAAATACAGTCATCGCCCAACTTGAGATTCAGATCAAACTTTAAAACTTAATAAATTGTAAAATCACTTCAAAATATATAAAATTTAAAATTATCCTGTTATTTTTATTTTTACATGGAAATTCTTTAATAGACAAGGCTGGATTGAACTTGGATCAGCTTAGACAGAAAAAAAAACCTAAATTCAAGCCTGTCGTTGATTCAAAATATGAAAAATTATATATATATATTACTGCATATATAAAACATGTTGAGGTTTCACTCTATACACTATTTATTGTGGATTTCAACAATAAATTTATTATTTTATCCTTATAATCGCCAAAAAATTGACCTTGGTTTTTTTCAATTTTTATTGCATAGTAAAGCTATTTATTTACTCCGGGGAGATGACAAAAGGAAGAAGGCCAGCAAGGGGGTATTTTGGATTTTTCACATATTTTTACATGGTATAATTACTTACATACCCTCTAAAAAAAGAAGAAGAAAAAGGAATTTTTTGTGACTGGGCATTGTAGTACTTTCACACTTGATTTTTTCATAGTTATCGCTGAGTTCATGGGTATTTAGGTGATTCTTTAATTTTTTTTTATTTTTTTTCAAATTTACTGCAGCTCATTGTATGGACACGCCATTGATTTTGCACATGAACACGCATCTCAGGATGATGTAAAATGGCTAGTCATTGTGTATATAGGTGCGTCGCTATATACTCTTACTCCCTATGCGATGCGTGTCATATGAAGGTGGTCATAGAATCATCGATTAATGGTTTTTCTTTCCCCTCTTTTTCTCTCTCTTGCTATCGAAAAAAGCACAATACAATCCTTCATATTGCTAGTTCATTCATTTCAGGTCCCTAGGATTTTGATTTTGTTTTTCTTGTTGATTTCTTCAGTGAGAAATTTTGATTGTTTTCAATTATGTCCTTTCAATTGAAATTGATCATATATGGTACATTTCAATTTTAGTCCTTAATCTTTTGATTTTTGGTTTGTTTTTTGTTTCTTTAATATTTTTGGTCTGCAAGCTTTAATTTTGTCCTTTAATTGAAATTCGTCATATAAAGCTACTTTTCATTTCGGTCCTTGTAATTTTTGAATTTTTGAAACTATTATATTTTTTAGATCTCTTTATTGTTTTTTGGTCTCAAGATTTTGATTTGCTACATGTTGTCCTTAAATTGAAATTAATTATATATATTTTTATTATTATTATTATTATTATTATTATTATTATTATTATTATTATTATTATTATAGCACTTATTCTTTTAATTTTTTACTTAGTATTGATTTTTTTTACTTTTTTCATTCCTTATTGGGCAATGTTTATTTGTTGTCCATATTTATGCATTCATGCTTTTATTTTTGTTTTTATTTGTTGTTGGATTTTTATTTTTATTTAGTTTAGTTCTGGAATTTTAATTTATGTTGGTAATTTCTTTTTCCTTTTGTTCTTTTTTTAGTGTTTTCTGTTATTTTTATTTGTTCTTCGGATCATATGATTTTTTTATGTTCATAATATTCATTTTAGGTTTTTTTTTGCCATTGTTTTTGTTTGCTCTTTTGTTAACATTTTTATTTTATTTTTCAAGATAATTTTATGGTTTTTCATTCTTTGCACAATAAAAATGATAATTTTAATGATTGTTTGTTTTATTGTTTTCTTGTTTGCTTTTCTGTAAAAATGTTCTATGTTTTTTTATTCTTCGAGACAATTTAATGATTCTAATTATTTTGACAATAATGATGATAATAATTTTATTTGTTATAATCATGATAATGATGATAACTTTGCAAATGGATTTTCAATTATGTTTCTTCTTCTTTTTATAGATAGAAAATCAACTATTTATTTTTGTTATTAAGTGATTATATGTGTTTTCCATAATTTATATTTTATTATTGTATTTAATTTAGATTAGATTACTGAAATGAACTAATCATAACATGATGATATTTGATGATTCTAGTATCCAAATCTTCTTTGATTTTTTAATGATGATGATAACTTTTATGTTAATAATTTTGTTGAAACTTTGCTAAACAAATAAATTTATATCAATTTAAAATTTCATGTATATTTTATTAGAAAGTTGTGCTCCGTAAATTTTTTGCACAGATTGATTATTTTACCTAAATCTATAGTATAATAAAAAAATATCACAATATTAATATCTCATACTCTTAATATATTTTTCTTGTGTTGAAAAAAATATTACTTCGGTCACGATAAATTGCGGGTAAATGACTATACACACACACACATATGAAGTTCACAAATCTCAAATGTAAGCAACGTAACCTGAGCTTCTCTGTTCTCTCATTAATGGTCAAAAGAGGTAGGGCATCGATGCATCCACCCGTGAAAGGAATAGCTGAACAGTTAGTAGGTGGCTAAATAAGTTGTTATTAAAAGATGCGCTTTACATGATGTTATATTTGACTTATATGGTTGCTAATATGATAAATAATAAAATTTTATATGATTATTGATTTTAAAATTTATATAATTAGTTGAGATGTGTGTAAATTAACTCGAACATTCATATTAATAAAAAAATAATTGAACAAATAACCATTAGTAGGTGGTCTTGTAATAAGAGCTTGAGATTAAAATATTTGCTCTCCTGTGGCCTCGGGTTCGAGCTTTTTAATTTGTAATATGATGGTTATTGAAAACTTATATTATCATTAATTTTAAAGCCCATAAAATTAGTCAAGGTACACATAAAATGATTCAGACACATAAGTTAATAAAAATAATAATCTAACAGCTGCTTACCGAGTTAGATGGATAGAGAAATATAAACCATTTTTTTTAAAAAAAAAAAAACAGAAAACAATACGTTAAAGTGGTGGTTGGTATGTGTTCCATACAAAATATTATATAATAGCATATACTAGTTATAAAAACGAGGTCGAAGCATGTAATAACTAGATAGCACATACTTATAAGGTTTGATAAATGCTGGATCAGGCTGGGATTTTGTCTTTTTTTCTGTCATAGATTGAGTTGATGCATTAAGATTAAACTATTTGCTATTATTCGTTTTAAAATAGAGCAGGAATGACCTCACAGAAGGAACATATCACTCCACATTCACGCACATCAAACTGGTCATTGAGTACTGAATTTTATGTTTTTTTTTTTTAATTTGTTTTTATAAAATTATTTTAAACTCATTATTGGACCGAATATTTATAAGTTAACTGATATAACTCGAGTTTTTTTTATTAATGATCTTTTTTTCCTCTGAATATTATTTTTCAATAATGAATTGATTATAGATTAAGATTTGTGATTTTTTTTTTGTCTAAATTTTACGAGGTTATCTCTATTTGATTATTCTGGTCACAAGTTTGATGATTTAAACGTGGTTGTTTCAAGTTTTTTTTTTTTTATATATTTTTTAACATTGGATTAATTGATAATTGATTTTTAATTTTTTTTTAATTTAGTTTCTATTGAATTATCTTGGTTTCACGATGAAGATCGCAAGTTGACTCAAGTTTTTTAGGTTATTTTTTATATTTTTTTCTTAGTTTAGTCTTTTGACATTGAATTTATCAAAAAATGAGTTTAATAGTTTATTTTAATTTATTTTTTATAGAGTTATTGTGATCACATAACTTGGTGTGTAGACTGACATATGAATTTAGATTATCTATATCAATCAAACATGATGTGGTCTCGATATTTATTAAAAAAATCTCATTTTAATATTTATTTTAACTCAAACTATATTTTTACTAGCTATTTAAAAAAATATAACCCAACCATATGACTGGAAAATAATCTATTTCTATTCTAAAAGATGACATTTTAAAAAAAATATTAGAAGGATTGATCGTCTTGACATCTCCGATTCAACTCCGCGGACGAAAGAAATCGTTTTGAAGAATCATCAAAACCAGCTTCCTATCCTGCTCCAAAGAAAGGATTGAATCTAAAATGAACACATTCGAAGGCATGGATATCTAAACTAAGATAGATTAACTATGGTTAGACCATAATTATAATAATCATCGAGCACATAGTTAAAACTCATAAATATTAACTATGGTACAGCCAGATGCTTACTTTATTGATTTTTTTTTATTAATATGAATATCCAAATCGATTAGCACATATCTCAAGTTCTCAACTGATCACACAGACTTTAACTTACGTGAAAAAAATATGGGCTTGCCTAGGAATGAGTTGAGAATGGACAAATATTCACGAGGCCCGTGTTCCTGCTTGCCTCGTGGACAAATATAAACAAAAGATAGAAAACTGGAATTGCTAGAAATGTTTGGAGGTTAATTGAGTGAAAAGCTAGGGACTGAGACAGCTACAGATGATCATCATTTCAAAATTCAAACTCATTTCCATTTTAGTCGGTGTTTTATTTTCTTAATTGAAATGATATATTTTAGTTTTAAAGTATTTAGATTTATTATTTGAGTTGTACTCTCTCTCTCTCTCTCTCTCTATATATATATATATATATATATATATATATATATTAAATATTAGCATAACAAATATAATTTAATTTTTTTAAAAACAATTAACTTGAAATTATGCAATTTATATTCTCAAACACAAGTAAAAAAAATTAAAAAGTTGAACCAATATAACTCGATCACCTCAATGGGTTCGAAGATAACCAATATATCAGGAGACTCATTATAAACTTTCAATTCAATCTAACAATGAGATTAAAGAGATGTAATTTATATTATAAAATTAGATATTTTTTTTTAAAATATATTATTTGAGGGGAACAAAAAACCTGAATATTTTGGCTAGACTTTGAAAGAGATTTTCAGGCTGAAATTCCGAGTAATATAAAATCTATTATAATTTATTGTATATTTTAAACTGTAATAATATATACCAATTTTTAGGGCGGAATAGAATCACATGAGAGCTTTTTTTCGAACGGTTTGTTCTAGAAAAAAACAATATCGCATTTTTTCCCTGAAACTTTGAAATAAAATAAATCGACCAGACAAGACTCCTCATTTCAAATTGATTTTGCATTTTTTTTTAAAATTGAATAAATTCAATATAATTTATGGTTTTCTGAGGTTATGTTTTTTTATAGAGTTTGTTTTTAAAGAACCTTTAGTTTATAATGATTTTTTTTTGTTATTTTTACTAGTTTGGTTCATATAATTCAATTTTTTCAGTTTTGTTTTGTAAAACTATAAATCGAACTCCAAGTAAAATCATTAAAATAATGTTCCATTCAATTAATTTATCCAGCTCTATTTTTATGTGGCATGGTACATTGAGTCTAGTTTTGTCCCAACCATAAAGTTTAAAATTATTTATTTAATTAATTTATGTTATAGTCTTACATTAGTTTCACTCTTTTTTTTTCTAGAAAAAACTATATTTTATAATTTTCTAAATCCTATTTCTCTAACTAACAACGAATACCGACAGAATTCTAAAGCAAACCTCAACGCTGACGTTTTTGTTTGAGAGTTTGGTGAAACTGATTTTAAAAATATTTTTTTTGTTTTAGAAATAAATTAAAATAATATATTTTTTTGTTTTTTTTTAAAATTATTTTTGATTTCAATATGTAAATATAATATAAAAACATAAAAAAATCTAATTTAATAAAAAATAAAATCAATTTTATTTTAAAAAAATACTTCTAAAACTTAATAACAAAACAAAGTGGAATACAACCACGAACCAAAGTGATAAGGGTCGAAGGAAACAAAATAATAGCCCCAGAACCAGACAGTCGACAAGAACCAGACAGTCGACAAATCCCGTACAAAATCAAACAACGTGGATAAGCAAAGACAACGCCCTCCTACGATCAAAACACTCCCACCTGACCTGTCTTGTCCTGTCAAAATCCTTCTTCCTCTGCAATTCCATTCCTTTCAAATCCACGATCAGTTTCCACGACACAAGTATTTTATGGCGACACAGGCGTTTCTCGTTAAAGCAACCAATTTCGCGTGAATGGAGTCCCGAAGTAGGCTCTCCATTATCTGCTCCCATCTCCTCCCTCACTCTCCCTCTCCGACTTCACGTTTGTCTTCTTCCCTCACTTCTTCTGCCTCCATCAATGATGCTGCTGGCGACACGGGGAATCACCAACTAGACTGCGTTTTCTGCAGGATTGTTCGCGGTGAATCCCCTGCGTTTAAGGTGAATCTTTGTGCTTCCTAGTGTTTAAACTTCAGCTGCCTGCAAACTTTGCTATTAGCTGTGTTTTTTTGTGCAATTCAATGATTTTCTTATATTTTACTGAAATTTTGCTCTTTCCTGCTGCCCATCTGAATTTTACAGCTCTATGAAGATGAGACATGCCTGTGTATTTTGGATACTAGTCCAGTGAGTCCCGGGTGAGCTATAATGTTCCTAAAGCACTGTCATGTCCTTAACTTTTCACAATAGTAGAAACCCTCTTAGAATGGATTGAATTCTCTTTAGTGTCAAGTTTTATTAAATTACTGGAATTTCTTAGGACTAAAAAGGAAAAAAGAGAGGGTAATTTTCTTGTAAGTGAAAGCGAGAGAATTTGATCAAGTAGGCACCAAGGTTGTCCCGGAAAGAGTAGTCTGATAAAACTATCAGTGTGTGTTCTTTGTATAGAAATCAATGAAGTTTAACTCTTCCTCATTAACCAAAAATTGTCTCTTATGTTATCACTGTAATGATTTCATGGCCTCCAAATTTTATCAGTGGTTGATTGATGAAATGATATGAAGCTGCTATTTTTTTTTTCAGGCACTCTCTCATTATCCCCAAATCTCATTTTTCTTGCCTGGAAGCCACTCCTCCTTCTGTAAGTAACTTTCACTTGATGCTAATCCCTCTTGAGCTATTCAAAACTGTTCGCCAACTAAGTACACATAGTTTATGTAAGGGATGTTATACTGGATTAAACGTGAGAGAAGCTCCCAACAAAGCTGATTTGAAATGTTTTATAAGTACACATTATGCTTAATCAGCTGTCAACAGAGGTGTGCGATTGAAATGTTTTATTGGTCTGCGAGGCTACAATGTTAGAAAGGTGTAATTTGCTCAAATTGGCTTGTATTCAACTAGAGCCATACCAGGGCTGGCTTGACTGCTTGAGTCCTACAATAGCTACTGTGCTTTTACTGCCTTTAGTTATCAATACTAAGCTCAGACAAGGAGGCCTATCTTTTGTAGATGTGTGTAGTTTGATCTCCGAGGGCTGAAACCTTTTTTCAGCTTCTTGTGTTATTTCTGTACCTACATGATTCCACCCAAGTCACATGAGCAAACTTTTCTTTATTTTTGCCTGAGATTACAGTTGGACTCTGCATCAAAGATGATAACATGTTTGGTGCTCAGAAGAAAGGTCAATGACTGCACTGAAAGTTTCTTGTTTGAGACAGAGAGAGGAACGGTCTCAGAATGCTGACTGAAAATTTGATTATAGAAAAAGAGAGGAACAGAAGAGTAGTTCTGACCTTGAACCTTCCAAGTCATATGCCGATCCTTCCTTTCTTTACCTTTTTTTAATGGTCTGCGTTTCTGAAAAGATATACAGCTGTCTTCCTATGAATTAAGAAGTGAACATTGCTAGGTTGCAATGAAAGTTAACTAGCAAGTCCAGTTATGAATCCCAATCAATAAATTTCCTCAAGCCTTTTTTTTTCAGAATCCAGAGTGTTCCTTCCTTTCTCTTTTAAATAAAATTCGTGGATGTATTTTCTAATTAATTGAGTCTGCAGGTGGTAGCAGCAATGTGTTCAAAGGTGCCTTCAATTGGTAATGCAATCATGAAAGCAAACGGTTATGGTATGTATCCAACATTTCTTTACTGTTGTTGTAATTAACAAATCCCCCCCCCAGCATGTCCATTTATCCATGTTATCCTTCCTTCATAACATGCCTCAATTGTCAACGATGTTGGGGAGCATGTATTGAATTACAGTGGAGTTAGGCTGATGATTTCTCATTTATAGCTAGGTTTACATCTGCAAACCAAACTGCTAACCAACCTTGATCCAATGAAGAAGTACTGTTTTCCGGGTAGCCTGAGATGGAACTGGGATTTCAGAAATTGAAAACTCCCCCCCAAAGCAAATCCTGGTTCTTCCCCTGAGAAGGGGGGATGCTGATTGACACCTAACCACAAACTTAAATGAGTTGAAGTTCAAATGATTACATATCTTTTCTTTTCTTAAATGTCGATATTTATTTTATAGGATTGAAGGCACTTGTTTGCGCTTTTTTTTGGGGTGCAGGGTTGGATTTTTTAAGAAATGAATGCTGCATTTGGCATGACCAGGGAAGCATGAGTTCATCTGCTTTCTCACTGCATTCACAAGTTTTTGGACCATTTTCAAACTTAGTGTTTTCTCGAACTCGAGCTCCATCTGAACTTCTGTTCTTGGAATGATGGTATTATACAGATTCTTTCAATTTGTTGGTAAACAACGGTGCTGCTGCAGGCCAAGTCATTTTTCATGTAAGTAATTCTAAAGTTGTGTCTATGGAAAAATAAAAGCTTGATGCAATGACGATGGATTAGATTTTGCTGATGTGACCAGTGTTGTGCTGTGTTTCTTGCTGAACCAAGAACAACACTTTCGTTGCTATTTATTTGTATAGAGAATAGATGCTCTCATCTCATCTTACAAGCTGTAACATTTACAGCAACTGATTTCTCTTTATCAACATTGAATTTTCAGACGCACATCCACATAATCCCCCGTAAGGCACGCGATTGCTTATGGACCACTGAGGTATGCATCGTTTGTTTTTTGTTTGATTGTATTGTGGAACAACACAGTGGGATCCTGAGAGAAACATTGGACTGATGGCTTGTCACAGAGTTTGAGAAAGCGTCCCCTGAATTTTGACCAGGAAGCTTCCCAAATTGTCAGCCGTGTTCGAGAGCAGTTATCAAGCATCTCTCCCGACAACGAAAAAGGTTCAAGAATCTAGTCTCTCCTGATCAGCAATGGTTAAAGATCATCTGATACATTGCATGCAGCAGACGACGCGAGTCTGTGCCGTAAGAGTGTACAGCACCGATCCATTCATCGCCTTGAGTGAGATTCTACAGGTTGCTTTACTCACTGGAACAATCTGATTCCACAACCAAGAACAATGAGGCTAATTTCATGTTTGCACTTGGTAAGTGACCAGAAAGGGTACAGTTTTTCAAGTATAGATAGAGCATAGGTTGGAAAAACTGATGGCTGCTGTCATTTCTCAGCTCAGTTCTGTGCACCTTATGCAAATATTTCGTCATTTGTTGCTCTATTATAGCAATGGCTTGTCTTCTCAGCTTGACAGATATGCTGGCATCTCTTCCTGTCTTTGAAATTTATTGCATGGCTCTATCTTAAATATTGTTTTGTTTTTTTATAAATATTGTCTTGACATCAATATAGCACATTAAAAATAATAATAAAAAACATGGAAATTATTATCTTGAAATAAAAATAAATATCTTTTTAAAAATACTGCTTAACCCCGCTTTCAAATTAAAATTTTAAAGGCTGAAAATGTATTTGGCCACTAAGATCCTTGTTTTCGAACATGGTTTTGGAATATTTTTTTTTATTTGAAATTATTTTTTTTAGTATTTTTAAATCGTTTTGATGTTCTTAGCAAAAATATTTTTTTTAAAATGAAAAAAAATTATTATTTTAAAAATATTTTTAACTAACAAATACTTTAAAAATAATCTTACAAATAGTAAAAACTTTTGCCCTTTGCCCAGTCTGAATTTCAATGGTTTATTTTGAAATATCAAAGTTTCTATATGCATGGATTCCATATTATCTTCTAGTGCTTTATTGTGTTAATTTGGATTTAATTTATTTATTTTTTAAAAAAATTCTGAAATAATATTATTTTAAAAAAATTCTAATCATTTTAATGAATGAGTAGGTTAAGTTGAATATAATCTATTTTTTTAATAAAATATAAAATAATATTATTTTAAAAATATATAGTCGTTCTGAATAAGTATAAAATTACAGGAAAAAAACAAGATATCAAATTATAAAAATATAAATGATTGGTTCTGTTTTTTTTCCTCTTAAATCATGATGATTGGGGTCTTTACAGCAACTTGTGGAGGAAGTTTTTATTTTTTGGGGATTTTTTCATACCGATAAACTGTGTAAAATTATTTCCACGAGGGTGGATGGGATTTTTTGGGTGGTGTTTTACAACAACTTCTGGGTACAAGTTGTTGCTCTTTTCTTTTTAATGAAGAAACGACGACCATCAACATCAGGTTGACTCACAAAGAAAAAAAAAAAAAGGTTGTTAATTAGTTAGTTTTCCCTAATTGACGAGCATGTTTTTGTCTACTGGATAAGATCACTCTCGGATTTTATAAAAGGGAGAAACATCAATTTAGTCCCTAATTTATTATCTTATTATTAATTAAGTTTAGGAGTTTTAACTTTATCAAATTTACTTAAACTATAATCGATATCGTCAAATAAAGCTCAGACCTGCTTTATGCGATAACTTTGTATAAAAGTTTCATTTTTAAAATCTTTCCTATTTTATATATTTAATTATAGTGTTTAATTAATAAATTGTTTTTATTTTTTGGTTCTGACACTAACTCGGTGGGTCAGCTGGGCACCTTGCCACCCTAAAGCCTGTATTATTATGAATTTAAGAGAAAAACACCTAGATAACCTAATAAAAAATCTGGGTTTACTCGTTAATCCAGTTGACTTCATAATTTCTCACCTGTTGATTTTATTTATAATTTTTTTTTATCAAAATAATGTTATTTTTATTTTTTTAATACTTTGTTTTTGGACTTTCTTGATATGTAACCCGGATTTATTTCGGTCTATTTTTTATTTAGAATTTACAAGAAAAAAAATGATAAATTAGAGTTAAAAATGTTATAAAAAAATTAGAACTCAAATGATATAAAAACAACAATACATCAAACCCAACAATGAGGGGGTGTTTGAGAGAGCTTTTCGAAAGTGTTTTTGAAAAAAAAATGAATTTTTTTATTGTTTTTTATTTTAAATTAATTTTTTGGTGTTTTTAGATAATTTTAATGTGTTAATATCAAAAATTATTTAAAAAAAAATAAAAAAAATATCATTTTAATATATTTCTAATCAAAAAATAATTTTAAAAACAACCGCAACCATACTTCAACCGACACCCAGTAACATCTCCGATCCCGATCCCGATCCCCCAGAGCAAAAATCCACCCAATAAAATTATAAAACGCACCTGTTGGTTGCGTATCAAAGTAACACACCCCTCGACCTGCCAGTAACCCTCCCCGAGACTAAAACCCCCAAACGCGACCTCTCTCTCCACGATCCTTGCACTTTCCCTTTTCTCCTTCTCCGGCCTCCGGGCGTACCCGTCTCGCTCGCGTCGTCGCCTCCTCCGTTTCGCAAGATTTTTACAGTTCCCATATAACAAATTCAGAAAAAGAAACAAAAATAGAGACTGGTTTTAATTAATACAGTAATTAAAGAGAAAAACTAGAGAATACATCAAGAAGTAGATAGAGGGAGGGAGGGAGGATGAGACCAGGAGTATCCGCATTGAGTGCTGAAGAGAAACAAGCAGAGAAGTCGAAGTTAGAAGGGAATGAATGCTTTCGTAAAAACCGATTTCAGGCCGCCATTGATGCTTACACTGAGGTATTTTCTATATATGTGTGTGTGTGTGTGTGTGTAATTTTCATTTTTTTTGTTTGCTGATTTTCTTATTTCTTTTATTTATTTTTGTTGCAAAGGCGATTACGCTGTGCCCTAAAGTTCCTATTTATTGGACTAATCGTGCTTTATGCCATCGAAAACGCAAGTATGTAAATCATTTTTTTTTCTTTTTTAGGTTAATTCTCTGTAATATTACTGGTATAAATTATTAATTTGACTAAATTTTGTGGTTAAGTGATTGGACTAAAGTAGAAGAGGATTCTCGCAGAGCTATTCAGCTTGATCATGACTCTGTCAAGGTAAAGGTCTAATATTCGATTTTATTAATGTCATTGCTTTAACCGCAAATGAATCTTGGTGCTGCGATGCGTGTTATATAGAAAAAGATAGAACAAGAATGGTTTGATGGAAGTGAGTGGGTCCTGTGTTGGACGCGTCACGAGTTTGTGTATGTTGTACTTATTTTTGTTGATGATGGAAAGAGAAGTATCCTCCGAGTCGGTAAATGGGAAAGTGATAGAAAATGTGATGAATGGTATTAAAATCTTGAAAGGAAGTGTGGGCTGCGAGGTTTTTTTAGAGTCTTGATTTTTGGTTTAAGAAAGTAGATAATGGTTCCAAGGTGAAGTTTTGTTTGTCTTTTGAATTTAGAAGAAAGCAGTTATTTTTCTTCTATGTAGTGTAGTTGGTTGTGCAAAATTCACCCTTGCTTGCTGCTTTACAGGCTCACTATATGTTGGGACTCGCATTACTTCAGAAGCAAGAGTACTCTGAAGGAGTCAAGCAGTTGGAGAAAGTAAGAGCTGGTTTTCTTTTCTTGAGTTGATTCTTGAATTGTTTTTCATTTCATCACAAAATTTACTGGTAGATGTTTGTTCTGCTTTTAGCAACTGGACTTGTAGGTTGAAGAGCTTTTTGAGTTATGTGATAGGTTATTTTTTTCACTTTCTTGCTCTTGTCTTTTGCTGTGAATCCATTGAATAAAACCTACATTAGTTACTTGTAAGCTAGTAGTTTAATCGTATTTCTGTTGGCTGTATTCTGAAATTAAGCTTTTTGAATGGGCCTTGAGGCTTCTTATTTAGATCTGCTATTGATCGTTTCCTTTGAACTTTCCATCCATATTAGATAATGTCTCTATCTGACTGTCTTTAGCATGGCCTTTTTCTGACATTATTATTATTGAATAATAGTCTATAAAGTGGCATAGCTCTTTGTGCCTTTTCTTAGTTCCTTGTGTTAGCCATTTAGGCGTCTTAAACCATCAAAACTTCATTACTGGTAGAATCCACTTTGCTTATGGTGATCAAATGCTCATAGCATAAACTATTATGAGGTTGTAAATATAAAAACTGCAGATAATCAAACTTCAGTGACAAAAGGTTGAAACGTAGGGAGTGCATGGTTCTAGTTTTTGTGGTTTACCATGATAGATTGTCGATCATAACAGCCTATTTCTTCTAGTTATTCATGTCAAATTTATCGAGTTGGAATTTTGAATAAAAGATGGAGGGTCACAAACTGTCTATCAAGTAGTTGCGTTGGTATTGGTCAGGGCCATTCAAAGTCTTGGGCTTGTAACCCCACAGTTGCAGGTTTGAGTGCTGAGAGCAACCACTCCATGCAGAAAAGTTCTAAAAGTTGTAGATATCTCTTCTCCAGAACATCATGTGATTGGACTATAAGACAATGGCCTGCCATCTATACATATTTTCAGTCTAACTATAGCTAGGGCCGCAATCTTGTTAATAGCATGTTTCTTCGCGGAGGATCAAGATAAAAGAAACCCCCTCTAAATAAGCCAAGGGGAAGAAATGTGTTGGGAGTCACAGTTTTTGATGTTGTTTTTCCTCTTAATTTTCTCTGCTTTTGCATAATTGCATCTGGCCATTTGGTTTTACCTGCTAGCACAAGGCTCATAAATGAACATTTACACGTGTTTTTTTAGCTTTGAGCCTCTTGTTATTGCTCTTTATAGAATTTGTACCCGTCATTTCTATTTGTTTTAGCTTCAGTCTATTGATTACACTTAATAATCTGGTCATAACAACATCAACTGAATATGAGCATGTCCAACCGGATGTTATAAGATGGCCACTGATAAAGAGAATAGGAAGTTAGGGGTTTGTAAAGAATGAAGTGCATGTCTTCTACTCTGCGCACATCAGCTGTGTATATTAGCATATCATATATTCAAAATTATTATTGCGACCAGGATGTTCCTTTACAGCAATGCATGTCCATATATCAAGATGGTTTACATGTATATATCCAACATCATAAGCAAGATTATTTTGTGTAGGTCAACTGGATTGCCTTTCTTTGTAGCACATAAGAAAGCCATCTACCTTTAAGCACGGCTAGACATGTGTGCAGCTGCAGCTGAACATTGCTTTCATATCATGATTCCAGTTGTATCAAATTATTGTTCTGACCTTGGTAATCTGGATCGATATGGCCTATCTGTGCTGTTATGCTTTGATTGGCTGGGGATTTTGTCTTGTCCACACATGTTAGCAGCTGGAGCTAAATTGTGTATGTGTGGTTGATTGTGTTATTAATTGATGTTAAGGGTCTCATAATCATGGTTATAGCGGGCAAAGCGTAGTCTAATGGAGACTTGTTGGATAAGTTCTAGCTTTTAATTTTACGATGAAAATCCACCCTGGCTTGTACATGCTTGTCCATATATACTGTCTGAGTATCAAGTGAGCTTTGCATTAGGAGTATTTTTCACTCTAAGTAGGTTAACCTAAATGTTCAAAGTAGCAGCAACATACCCTGGCAGCGGCAATATGATTTTTGGAGCATGTAAAAATTGAACAGCCGTAGTTACTATCTATAGCATGATGTTATTGCTAGTAGCAGGACTGTAGTAGCTTGTGGGATTGACATGATAGATGTGGAAAAGGGAAGAAATAAGATGAATCATCAATGGTATACATTTTATGAGTGACTTTGAGCATATTTGTTCTTATAGCCTTTGTTGCAAATACTATCCTAATATATGTTGAATGTTAGTTGCTGTTGGATACAAAGAAAATGTGCAGGCTATTAATCTTAGAACTAAATCTTAAACTAGCACTATATTTTTATCAGGCATTGGACCTTGGTAGGGGTGCCAACCCAAATGCTTATATAGTGGACGAGATCTGGGAGGAGCTAGCGAAGGCAAAATACTTGGAGTGGGAGGAAGCATCTACACAGCGTTCATGGGAACTACAAAGATTGAAGTATGTAATTCCTGTGAGTTTAGGCTGGACCATTAGCGCAGATCTTTGCTCATATGTGCAAAGAGAACTATAAATTGTCCTGTACTCATGCTAATTTCCCTGGTTTGTCTCAGAGAAGCTTGTGAGGGAGCTCTTAGAGAAAAACATTTCCTTGATGGTTCTGAGACAGAAGGATTCCTGGATGATCCAATTGTTTCAGTTGTTTCCCATCTGAAAAAATTGGACCTTCTAGGAGAAGTATTCCGGAAAGCTGCAGAAGATGACACGCCATCCGAGGTGTCTTTGGATTTGTGTAGTTTACATCTTTTTTTTCTTTCTATCTTAATATTATCGACTGCTGTTTTATAATTTTGCGGGATTAATTTGAAAATTCCAGGTGCCAGATTATTTGTGTTGTAAAATCACCCTCGATATTTTCCGTGATCCTGTCATTACTCCAAGTGGGGTTTCATATGAAAGAGCAGTGCTCCTTAACCATCTTGAGAAGGTGATTTGTGTTTTTGACATTGCTTGTTCAAATTGAGATGCTTTTCATTTGCATTTTATTTTATTTGCACTGATTGGTGACTTAATTATACACAGGTGGGGAATTTTGATCCAATCACACGAGAACCTCTTTATCCATCTCAGCTAGTCCCAAACTTTGCTATAAAGGAGGCGGTCCATTCATACTTGGACAAACATGGTTGGGCTTACAGGACTGAATCAGATTGATTGGTTGGGGGAAACTAGTAATCTTGTGTGCATCGTGCGCTCAATGCCTGGTGGATGAGTAGGGGTAGGGTTTACTATCTTAAACTGTAGATGATATCTTTTGTGTGCATCGTCTATTGTGCTAGCTATGTAATTCTTTGAAAGCTCCTCAAAGTGTGAAGCCATGTCTTAAATTACATGAGCTTCATTTAACCTTTTATAATTGTACAGTTTATGTCATGGTGAGTGCAGCTTGTACAAAATTGGACTGAATCTACCTGGCTGAGGAATTTGATGTTTCTTCCCGATAAAAATGGAAAACTGCTATAAAATGGTTTGCAGAGCGACTCTGCTTCCCTCGTTTCTGTTCTTATTCGGCACAAATGTCAGGGACTATTCACACTCTTTCCCCACGGATTATCATGGCTTTTTTATCACTCGTACTCAGAAACACGAGTCCGAGTCCAGTTCGGTGACTGTTTGTTTTTCTTTTAACTAATATATTCAACAAAATTAATTATATAGAGATTGATTACTTGGTAAATTGAAAAATAATCTGTATAATTGATAAAATATAGTTTGATTTAATAAAATCAAAATGATAACATATTAAACTAACTCGAATCAACTCATGTTATTCATATTATGAGAGTTTGATAGCTAGATAGAAAGTGATAATATTTTTTTTAATTAAAATTCAATTCTTAGAAAATAAAATTGAAATAAAATATAATTAAAAAAATAAATTGAGTTAATTTCTATTAACGTTTTCAAACATGAGTCACGAGATGAAAATAAATCTATAGGAAAATAAATTGAAATACATGACGAGGTTTAATTTAAAAAGTCATTCAAATCAACTAATTAAACTCGTGAATCTAGTCATGAGACTAGACTAACTTTCTAGAACATAAACTAAAATAGAATACAAAACTTCATTTATAATCAATCATTTATTGAAAGACAGAATTGAAAAAAGAATCAACTAAAAAAATCAGGAAAAAAACTAAATCAATCAGCCTAACTCTCAATCTGAGTTATTAAAACATGATATAGAAAAATTTATAAAGCTTAAATCCTAATCATGCTTAATGTTAAAGGATTAAAATATAAACAGTAACCTGAGTCAACTTGGGATCAAGAGATTGAGATAACTCCATAGAAAAAAAATTAAAACAATTCTCAATTTACACTATGTTGAATGGTGAAATGAAAAAAGAAAAAACATGTTCAATTAAGAAAAGGACAAAAAAAACATTTGAGTCACAAAACTCATGAGTTGGGTCATGAGACCATAATAAACCCATGAAAAGCAAATAAAAAGGAATTATAAAACTTATTTTAAATCAACTCACTGTTAAATAATGAAATTGAGAAAAATTTAATTAAAAATAATAATAATAATAGATAAATTTCTTGGTCAAGGTCATAAGACGACTGGAAAACTCCATATAAAATTCATTATGAAATTCACTATGTAATAAATTTAATACTAAAGAATGAAATTGAAAAGAAAAAGAAAAACTAAAAAAAATCATAACGATTAAGAAGACTAAAGCGGAAAAAAAGCTTGACTTTTCATATATGTTAATTGGTGAAGAGGCGAGGAGTAAAAAATGAGTTCGGCTGATAGGCCCGACCAAGAGAAGAGAAAGAAAAAAGAAAAGAGGTGGATTGGAAGGTAGTCTAACGGAGGTCAGAGGTTTCATGGGGAAGAAAGGGAAAAGAAAAGGAGGAAAAAAGGTTAGCCAAACTGAACCTCTATTTATTGGCTCAACCGAACCCTCTCAAACTCAACCTAACTAACCTTCTTTTCTTAGCCCTCTCTAACCTTGGCTCAACCGATCCCTCACAATTCTTGGCTAAGCCAGATCAACATGCTTTTATTTTCTGTAATGAACACCCTCCCTCGCCAGTAATCATCTCTCTCAAACTATTTCGGATATATATATATATATATATGAAAATTGTAAAAAACAACAAATCACACTATCTCTCATCTGGAACTTACACATATCGTTGTCTTGTCGTCTGGAACTATAGAAAGAACTAATTATATTATAATCTCTTTACTAGTACATTACATCCATTGTTATAAGAAAATATGCTTGGTGTGTTTAACTTAGTAATCCCAAGACTTGATCTGAGTTTGGTCAATAGAAAGACTTGTTTTTCTTTTTAAATAAAATGAAAATAAAAAATTTAACATTATTTGGGCTTTCAAAAAATTAAAAAAAAAAAACTTGGATTAAAAAATTAAAAAAAGTTTTAAATCAATTCAATCTCAAAGTGAGTCTTCTACCTATTACCCACCAACCACAAGTACTTTTGCTTTAAAAAATATTAAAGGCTTCATTTATAAATATGGGCAAAAAAAAAAAGGGCCAATCATGTTAGACCCATCTGGTTATTTTCCTTTTCATCATTATTTTCTTGGCATGAAAATAACCCATGAGCTTATCGAAGCCATAATTTGAGGGTGTCGGTCATGCCACTCATGGCAATTTAGCATCTCATCGAAAGCTCCTCTTTTGGATACGACATCCCCGCCATGGAAAGTGACTGATAGTACAAAAAATATTATAGTTAAATGTTTGAATTTAGCATAATAAATGCTGTCCAAGAATATTTATTTATTTATTTATTTTGATATTTTCATTTTAATTTCTACATCAATCAAAACAATTTCTTGTCTCATCCCCCCACGCACGAATTGATATATTAAAAAAAAACAATGTTTTGAATATAAATTTTATAATCTAACTAAAAAAAATTTAAAAATATTCTAATATATTTTGAATAAAAAAACAGTCTTATAAAATCAGTTGATTGAATATCTTGATGGTGCTTTAGGACTGCTCTGGTTTGACTAAATTCATGTTTGCACCAATGGTAGCAATTTCAAAGAGACAATCATTAAGAAAAACACACTGTTCTCGCTTCCTTTTTTTGACCTTTCACTCTGGTAGTTAAAATCAGTGTAAATTAATGATGGCAGTCACTTTAATCCTTGATTAATTCAACCATTACAGCAAACTAAGTGGGAAAGTTCTTTCATAAATAACACCATCGAGCTATTATTTTACCATAATTAATAATATGATGATGATGAAGGATGAAGTCTGAATTGTTACATAAAATCCATCTTGTTTTTAGGATTGTGTGCTCTTAGGATTCGATCTTGTTTGTGAATACAGCTTGTACCATAATTAATAATTTATTTAATGTAATTGAGTCACATAAATAAATAAAAAAACATCTTACCTGTTCTTGTACTTATTTTTTCATGACAAAGAACCGGGAAATGGCTTGAGTCATTTTCGCAATGAGTTTTCATGTTGTTATTTGGGAGTGTTTGATATAATTTTTTTATTTTATTTTTATATATGTTTTAAAAAATGTTATTTGCTTAAATATATTAAACTAATATTTTTTTAGAGTTTTTATATAATTTCGATATGTTAATAATCTCTCTCTCTCTCAATATATATATTTCAAGCAAAAACTCATTTTACACCGTAATTTTTAATACCTTTTTCAACAAAAATCATTATGTTCTTTTTTTTCTTTTTTAATCCTATAAATCCTGAAATTAACAATATTATGTAAGCTATCAGTGACTATCATATTAGTAATCATAAAATTTAAACTTGAAACCACGAAAAATAAACTCTTTAATTTTATTTTTTTATCACTGACCACCTATACAGTTAAACCCATTATATTCTTACTTCTTACAACATGGGTCCTATGCACAATACGTTCTAGATTGTGCGGGTGAGCCTGCAAGACCTAAATAACAGCGAGTTTACAACTGGCTTCCAGTGCCTGAATGTCGTTTCGATGTAGACCCTTCCGTCTTCTTCGATGTCTCATTTGTTTCATAGATGTTTGTTTATTAGTGCAAGGTAGCGTCCACCACCATTATTGAAGCTTTTTAGATGGTTGTTTTATATATACGATTCTGTTATCTTATAGTTCATCAATGATTTATCATAGCTTAATATATTGGATTTTATTTTATGGTTTTCAATTCATGGGTCGATACATATTTTGTTTTTAAAGCTATATTTAAAAAAATATAACGGTTTTAAAATCGAGAAAACCAAAAACAATTAACCAAGAAAAAACAAACCATTAAAAAATACCAATTAGAAAAAAAAATTAAAAAAAAATTAGTCTAGTTCAGGTTATTTTTTTAAAACTAAAATCGAACCAAACTAATTCAAATTAAAAAAATTACCTCATTTCGAGGGAAGTTCGTTTTTAACATAAAAAAATCAAATCAAAACCTTCTGATTTAAACCGGTTTCAGGGTTTTTTTTCTAATTTTGATTTGATTATTTTTATAGATAAAAAAACAAACTAAACCGAAAATGATCACCCCCACCTCTAATTTCGCAGACCCTAAATATAATGACCAGTTAAAACATTAAATGGTTTTGACTGATGTAGAATTCAAACCGGTGATATCTCGAGAGAAAACCAAAACCGAACCCAGATCTGACCAGTAATCCCTCATGTTCAAGTATTATATATGTTGCATAGAGGATAGGGTTTGGTTCCATCGAGTACTAGTTCCAAAAAGAGGAGGCGCCACCTTGATGGACCACATTACCAGAAATCACAGCTGATCCATTCAATATGCCACATTATTCCCGTTGCACTTCAACCCTTTTATGGATTTTGGACCTTTCATTCATTCATGCATCTATATCATCCCTCACTTTACAAAGGTTTGGATCCTTCTCTAGGTCAGACAAATGCGTGGAAGGGCCATCCTTTGTTCGTTTCCATGATTAATTACAATTATTTGTTTGTGAATTTCACTATCAAGTTAAATTGCGATAAAAACTTAAAGTGATGATTCTTTTCAAATTTATTTTTTTAAAAAAAAAACCGTGAAGCTACAATGATGCATAAACACACTAAGTCACTGTTTATGAGTGTTTTTGAAAATGTTTTTTATTTAAAAAAATACATTTAAATTGCAGTACAAACAGCCCTAATTCTTGAGATAATTACAAGATCAAAACTGGAACATCAAAGGTAGGATTCATGACCTATAAGTTGCAAGTACAGGGACAACCACTGAAACTATTCCATCCATCCATCCAACTTTCGGTCATGGAAGGACAGAACTGGGGAGAATCTTAAATAAGTGAGGTTACCACCGGTCCAAAAATCGATGCTTGATGTTTGCTTTCTGTTTTTTTTAATTGAAAAACACCTTTAAAATATTTTCTTCACAACAATAACAATCACAGAAAAAATAAATTATACACCTTTACTCTTCACCACACCAAGCACCTGAAAAGCCCTCCCTCTAAAATAAAATACACTCTCCTTTACCATCATACCGAATACACGAAAAGTCAAAATTATACACCTTCAGAAACTACTGCACGAAACAAAATTGAAAAAAATCATGGTAAGCTTAGTGTTTATTCACAGTGACTGCTAGCCCAAAAACCTGGAATAGAAAATACCAATGAAGAGAATTTACAGAGAGATGATTGAGAATGACACGTGCGGGAGCTGCTTCGAGAGACAAAGTGCTGGAAACAGATGGAGAATTTACATGTTTGAATCTGAGAGTGGTTCGTAGCTGAACTCATCATGCTGTGTGCGTCAGATTGACAGCCCTGTTCAGTCTCTCGAGGATGCCATTAGCTTTCCTCTTGGCCCTCGAGGTGCCGTTCCGAGCCAGTTTTGAAATTGTTCCATAAGCACTCTCCTCTTCCCTCATCGCTCTCCTCTTGGTTCGGTCGTTCAGACAGATGGTATGGAGAATGGCGATGCAGTTTTCCTTGTTGCGGTCACAGGTGTTCTCCCTGATGATGCGAAGCAGGCAAGGAACAGCTCCGAGGTCTCCGAGTTCATCGACCACCTTCTGATGACTGGCAAGTACAGCGAGGATAGCCAGTAATTCATCAACATGTGTGCCGTTCATAATCTTCGTCATGATCACCTTCACTGCGCCATCCCTGACAGCTCTCCCCTTGTTTTCATGGATAATGCACAGGTTAAAAACCGCAGAGGCAACATCTTTCATGGCTAGAGGATGTCCCTCCTCTAAGAGGTCAATAAGTGGTTTCAGGGCACCTGATTTGCCGATCAGTGTCTTGTTGGAATCCAGAGCAGATAGTGTGAAAAGGGCAGCAGCAGCATTAGTTCTCGTTTCAATAGTCCCAGACATCAATGCTTCCATCAGAAGAGGAATCACCATGGGGGTTTCAGCAACAAGCTTCTTGTTACTGTCGTGGATTGAGAGGTTCAGCAGGGTGGTGATGATATCTTCTTGAAGATCAGGGTAGATCGAACTTCGGGACTTAAGCTCGGAGAGTGGTCTGAGCAATTGAGGAATGGCCTCAAGTGACTCGCCAAACAACGCCCGGAACGAGGGCATCTTCTTCGTCAACAGCCTCAGCTCCCTTGCTGCATCTTTTTGTTCAGGAAGTGTTAGGGACAGTTTCTCAAGCAAAGACAGAAAATGGTCGCGGTCTGCTTCTGTTATGCCTTCCTCGTTAACATGTTGAGCGAGGTCTGGCAATTCTAGCCCCTGACTCTCGCACCACTGCGATATCATTTCCCTTATCAACAGATTAGGAGTGAGAATTGTGTGCGACAGTACTTGTTGCGTTAGAGGGCACGTCCGGTTGCCTGCTTTCAGCCACTTCTGGATGAAGGGTCTATCATAAGTCTGAACAGTACAAGCATGGAAAGTAAAACAAATTAACATCCCATAAGAAACTGGTATGAAGGACTAGCAGAAAATGAACTCAGCTCATGTTATGGCCAATGAACTCAGCTCATCCACAGCACTTTGATCCGACCCGACCCGACCCACAGCAGATTACGAAGTCCGGTAATGAATATTTTACGAAAAAATATATTCACTGTAAACCACCTAGACGCTATATGTTACTCGCATACACCAGAACAATATACCCGTGTTTGGTTTCTGAGAAAATAAGAGGGGAGAAAAAGAAACTCCTGCCAATTACGTTACCTCCTTTCTTTCTGACCCCTATGTACAGTCAAAGAGCTGCCTAAACTGATCAAGAATTGAAGGTAGTGTGCTATTAGGGCCAAGTGACAAGAACCAAAATTTTCTACCCAAATTCAGAGGGGAATCCAGAAAAGTAATCATTATAATCAATCCGTCAATAAAAAGACAAAGAAGTGAGTCGAGATTTTGAAACCTGATTGTTTATTTTAAAAGGCTAAAATCCCATCACCATTTACTCAAATTAATGTAGAAAAATACAAGTAATTACAACGTTTCCCAGCTCGCCAAGAGTTGAAAAACCAACACGCAGGCAAAAATCTGTTTCTTTTATGGATTTTCCTGGGAACCAAACAGAGTAAAACTCGAAATTCCCTTAAAAGAAACACTAACCTGGCCTGTAGACAAAACCACAGGATCTCTCATCAATTCCTTGGATAAAGGGCACTTAAACTCTTCAGGGCACAACACTGTTTCACGTAGCTTCAACGACAATGATCTCCTCTTCATCTTCAGTTCCTTCAACGCAAAAAGGGTCTCTCTTGCTTGATCAATTGTTTCCGTCCGGTAATCCTCGTCATCCACAATGTTCCTCACCAGCCTCTGCAGTTCTTTCTTTAATTCCGTCGCCTTCGTCATCACCATGGGATCGGATTCAAAGACACCTGTTTTCGCCATGGGACGGAGAATATCAAACGAGGGCCGACGTTAGTTCCCTTGAGTGGTCAAACAGGCCGCTCTGTTTCATTCCTTCCATCCTTTATTTCCTCTCTTGGCTTCGAGGGTTCTTGTTAACAATTCAGAGTAATTGTACTGAGTTAGAGAAGAAATCTCTCTCTCTCTCTCTCTCCAAGAACAGTCTTTTCTCTGATATGGCTTGCTCTGATTTCTATCTATAGCAACTTTCACACGCTTTAAATGAGAGAGCACCCAGCCGCTTCTCCTCTCTGGTCCACCGGCTCATCCGTTTCATTTTTCTCGGTATATCTTGTGTGTGTGTGTATCTTTTATTTTTCTTTACTAAAATAATAATAATAAAAAAAACTATAATCACAAGAGGTTTAGTTTAGGTCACGATCCACTAATAATTTGAATTCAATAGATGGACAGAACAAAAAAACAATATTGCTTTTAAAACAAAAGATTTTTTTGCGAGCATAGTATTTTTCAATTTTTAAAAAGAAAATGACATATTCTAAGAGGATATTCTAATATCCTGGAATTTAAAAGGAATTTAAAACATCTACGATATTCTATTAAAAATATAAAAACAAATAACACGAATAGATATTTTTTTTAATAAAATCCTCGCTTTCATACATTATAATATTCTTTAACTACTCTAGCATCGCTCATCAACTTTTTTTCTAGATTCTCATCCACTAATTAAAAAAAAAGATGAAATAAGAGATAAATCAATAAACTTTTCCGTATATTATTTTTGTAAATAAAAAGATAATACTCATATTGCGATTTTCTTTAAAGATAATCCAATAATACGGAAAAACAATAACAACAGCGGAAAATTTGGAGCTTTTTACATTTGAGAAAGAAAAAAAAAGAATAATAATAATGAGCGGCGGGCGGGGAGTATGGGACCCACGAGGTCTCGGTATAATACGTGGTCACGGAGAATCCATGGGCAGAAAGAAAGCTGGCATGACGCGTGGATTTAAAATTAATGGTGGTTGTAGTTGGACACCAGCAGTCATATACTTCTTTCGATAAATTACATATTAATCTCAATAATTTTGATTTATCTAACTGCGTGATGCCCAACAGAACTATCATGGAATAAAAAACACTAATATGGTTATATAAAAATGGCCCGGCCCATGACTCGACTTCAGATCTTGGATAAAAAGTAGTAATTTAAGTTGCATTGACTAATATCAATTCAAATTAATATTATTTTATAGGGGTTTTTTTTAAATAAATAAAATGATGTTGTTTTGAAAAAAATAGAATTAAATTTGACTTTGTCGATTATATTTAACTATGACATGGTCGATTAGGCCGAATATATTTGACTATACCATGATTACGGATTAGGTAATTAGATCAATTGTATTTTAATATATCAACTTTCATGTATTTCAATTGGAGACTAGTTTTAGATATGGCTAAATCGGGAAAGCCCTCCCCTTTTAATCTGAAATTAGCTGGACATCCTGATAGTTGAAAGTGCCTTTTAAATTGATTTTTGCCCCAAAAAACATCAAAATAACATTTTTTATGGTTTTATGTGTTGAAAAATAAATAAATCTAAAGCTATATAAAATATATTATTTTAATATAGATTAATTAAAATATAATTTTCAAGATTACCATGCATCATGGTAACAACCACGGTCAATAGTTGATTGGGATTTAGGAACGAGTCGTGTTGATCATGGAAGGGGAGAGTCATGGTTGCTACGTGTCAGATGCAAGTTACAAGTTTTACACCTCGTCAATTCACTTTGTTTACATGTGGCACGGATAGTATATCATGTGTCATTTGCTAAATATAGATAAATTTCTTGAATCAATCTACCTCCATGGACTCTGACATGCACGAGTTGGAAAAAAAAAACCAGGGAGATATTAACATCACAGGATAGACTATGATTACATTAGAAATCAGTTGAATTTATTTTTTAATTTGAAATTAGATTTGGTGATGTTTGGATTTATATTATTGAGTCTCTTCTCATTGATATTAAGTTTTGAGTACATTTCAGAACTTTTTTTTCTATGGATGAAAGCCCAAAGTTTTTGGGTGAAGGTGGTATTGCATTTTAGACCTTTAGGTGCTACTAGGGACATGTGAATTTAAAAATACGAGGACTGGATGCTCTCTGGTGCTACTCTAATTTCAGGTTTCAAATGATTTTTTTAAAGTATATTTGAACTATTAAATTAGATTAGCGTTTGAAATCAATTATTTATTGTAGTTGATTCAATTCTAATGTTTGATTTTAATTTAATTTAACTGATAAATAAGTTAAATTCATAGGTTTTGATGTGATTAAATAATATTAATCTTTCTTTCTACATTACCCTTATTATCCTCGTTATTCTTATCTTATTTATTTAAAATTTCATACAAAAAAGATATATAAATATATTTTTTTTTAAAATAGTTTTAACATTATTATTTTTATATTTGAAATTATAAACCCGAGAACTTGACATATGATTTACCATTATAGTATTTTTAAAATTAAAGAACTTGACATATGATTTACCATTATAGTATTTTTAAAATTAAATTTTATTCGAATCAATTCTTAACAAGGATCCAAACATGAGAATCTATGAAATCTTTCACCTCAATTAAGATAATTTCAAACATGGTATCAAAGTATTGTATATTTATACGGGTAAACTTCTTTAAGGTCTGATATGGGTTTTTTAACAACAAAAACGCATTTATTATTAAAATTTGTTTTCTAATGGTCGTGTTGGATGATCGTCGAGTTAAGGTCATGGAAAGAAAACTCATTTATAATATATAGTTCGAGTGTCAAGTCCTATCACTTCCAAAAATATCCTGAATTTGATAATGGATGTGATTAGAATCTTTGTGGGCGTGAAAAAGCATAATAGTTGTGAGATCATATATATAAATATCCATTTACAGATAAAATTCTCTTAATAATGGTGACTTCGAGCTTGTTTAGCCTCTTTCTTTTCTATTTTTTTATTAAATTAAAGTGATTAAAAGTATCAAACAAGTGTTTGATAAATATTTTAATATTTTATTGCTTAATATCCACAAATGGTAGGTGATTCTAGTTATACTTATATTGGACTTCACATTGAGCTAAACTATTGATCAAGATGAAGATAAAATTATTTTTGTCAATATACACAAATACATGCAGTATCAATTTAATTATGATAGTCACAGATTTTTTAATAAAAACATATTATATTTGAACAAGAATAATAATTATTTATCTTATTAAAAATCTCAATTTTTAATAATATTCTATGTACATATATCTAAAAGATAGTATTTTAAAAAAAAAATCTTGGCCGACAGTAAATAAAAATTAGTTGATCCTCTTAAAATCTATTTATTAACCTATTACTTTTTTTTTATTTATCAAAGTAGTATTATTTTGATTTTAAGAAAATAAAATAAATTTTCCTAGGAATGATCTGTTGATCTATAAACCGGGTCTGGTGTGGACCGACCCGAGTAGGGTCTAAAACTATGACAGGGAGACATGGCAAGTGGTAACCCAGAGCAAAAGAAGACTTTTGCCGACATCCCATTTTCCCTCCTCGAGTTTTAGATTTTTGGGAGTTTCGGCAGTCTATGCTTATTATGTCTTTACATTGTTTTAAAAAAATATTTTTTATAAAATAAAAATATATTATTTTAATATATTTTTAAATAAAAACAATTTCAAAAACATTTATTATACTTCCAAACAGATATATCACTGTCCCTGTGGCCTGTGAGGTGGACATGGACCCTTTTCTTATACAAGCCAACTAGGATCATTGTCCATACGTGGTACGAGTGGGACCGGCTCACCCACGTGTCTGTCTTCTGTGTTTCGTAGCATGTCTAACTGTCAAGGACATCTTCGGTCGTCGTTTTCGGTGTTGCCGAGAAGGACCATCAATCATTGATAATTTCACTTCCCTAGTTCCAAATTTTCATGTGACAAAACAGGAAGATTGTTCGTTAATGGTGTCACTTTAAGTCTTCAACAGAAAAAATCTTTTCTTTGAAGGGCTAACATGTCAATTGCCTTGTGAATTTACAACTAGCGTTTAAAATGTTGATAACGTCTATTTTTTTTAAATATCTTTTATAAAAAATAATATTTTTACAATTTTACTTTGATACCAATATTAAATAATTCAAAATTATAAAAAAAAACTTCAAATTTTTTTATAAAGTTTTTTGAATGTAAAGCAAATATATTTTTAGTATAATAAATATTGTTTTTCAAAGTATTTTTTATTTAAAATTATACTAAAATAACGTGTGGGTGTGTGTGTGTATATATATATATATATATATATATTTACCTTGACCTCAGTAATTTAGAAGAAAACATTATAAATTTATTAATTTAAAGTTGTTTTTTAAAATAATAATTTAGAAAAGAGTGGTGCAACTATACTCCAAAATGACCATTCAATCCCTTTATCTACATTATTTTTTTGTTAGGAATGATTTTTTTTCTAAATGTTTTTATTGCTTTTGACTGTGTGTTTAGTTTTATAATAATTTTTGCAGTTGTGGTTTTAAGATGTTAGTGTTTGAAAGAGCAACAACTTTTATTTTGTTGGTGTGTTTTAAAAATACATTTGATGATTCTTTTTTCCAATGTTTTTCAATAATTTTGATGTGATGATATAAAAAAAATAAAAAATAATATTTTTGATGTATTTTTAAATAATTTTTTTTTAAAAAAAAACACAATGCACCACAATACTAAACACACAAAGTTAAAAGAAAGGTTACATTTTTTTTTGTAACCAATATTTTAAAATAGATTGTTCAGTAGGATCTATAACTATGGCGTGTTAATTAACCAACATTTTCAAAACAATAATTATAGCAAAATACAATTCAACCAAACATTATCACACTATTTAGGGGATGTTTGAGAAAATGATAGAGTTTTTCTTCTTCTTAGAAATGCATCAAAATAATATATATATATATATATATTAAAAAAAAATATATCAACACATCAAAATAATTTTAAAATATTTAAATAAAAAAAAAGGTTTTAAAATCATAGCTAGACCATTCTCCCAAACATCCAAAATGAACTTCGTTAAATATTCTCGTATCAATCACCGCATCCACAGAAATTAAGTTCATTACTGTCTAAATTAGGGACTCTTGATGAATGAAAATCGAATCTCTAATTTGATAAATCAAACATACATTTTCTAATTCGCCTGTGACCATACTTCGATAATTGTTATTTCTTCTATTTAATATAAGAAATGAAGGGCTTAATTTGGAAGCAAAACCAAGATTATTATTATTATTATTATTATTACTACTACTATTACAGCTACTAAATTGAGATTTCTAGCCAGAATCAATGGACCCGAACCTGCTTTAAAATCGAAGAAGGTCAAGAGATAAAATAACTGGTCCACGTGTGCTAGAAATTATGTTGTTTAGACTTAGTCTATGTTTACCTGACGAATAATATTCTTCCATAGTTTTTTCCACATTTTCGTGTTTGATTAAAATAGAGAAAATCTAACTTGTGGAAAATGACAATACGGTAAGCAAACTATGAATCAAGAAAAACAAAACCCGGCGCAACCCTTAAAAGCACCATTACTCCTTTTTCTTACATATACATGCTGGATGAATTTAATAAAAAAAAATAGTGGAAAATACATATGAAAAAAATAATCAAGAAATCATAAATATCATTTAATTAAAAACATTTTTAATTAGATATATTGTTTTTCGGAAAGAAAGAAAACCCAGACTGGAAAAGGATTATCAGAATATTTATTGTTATGAGATCGAGGAGAAGACGATTTAAAATAGCTTAACGTGCGCAATGTCAATAGCTTATAAAATAAGGTCTATTTCCCCTTTATTATTATTATTATTATTATTATTATTCAAGTTTGATTAGCGGCATTTAATGTTTTCCCGGGGTGTCTGATTTCTTTGTATGCTTTAGGTTTCACCCTTCATTTTTTTTAAAGGCTGATGGTGTCGTGAACTGCACTCAAACGAGTGGAAAGAATCTTAAGTAGGCAGGCCTATTGGATCATATAGAAGAGATAATCTTAATTATTTATGGAAATATTACAGAAGAGATCTGCCTGCAAAAACGAAACCCCTACCGGTGGCATCACCATACGTTTGCTTGTTGAAATATTAAGCAACATGGCCTGTCATGGGATATTATTATTATTATTATTATTATTATTATTATTATTATTATTATAAATTCCACGGGGACTCTATGGTGGTTGGCCAGATTCCAAATCTATGGATGTAATGCTACCTCCAGAGAACATTATGCAAATGGCACGAGGAAGCTTCGAAATTAAGGATGAGATTTGGATATCTAAATTTTTTATGAGGGACTCCATGCTTATAGTATCATGTGATATTGACTCGAATCTTTACGTATATAGTTTGAGATCAAGTCTCATCTTTCCATGAAGAACTAATCAAACTTATTAATCTCGAATTTGAGTTAAAATATGTATTTTTTTTGTAAGATTCTGAGATAATCAGAATTTTACTCGTTCACTTAGACCCATGAAAATATATTTTCCAGAGGATGGGATATCCTATTATCCAAAAAAAATAGTGAGCCGAACAAACTTATTAATTTTTCAGCAATGAAAAATGCCATAGAAGATTAGGTGGCCCTTAAATAGTGAAAAAAAGGATTGGTGAAAGAGATATAGAATAGCTTTAGTTAAAGCATGCTTGTCTTAAGTGGTAACAGAATATTTAACTTTGTTAATTTGATGGGAAAAAAATCTTTTGTATAAACGATTGATACCATATCCACATATATAGCCTTTCACTTTTAAGACTTATCACAGATTAAAGAAGATGAAGATGGTTGGATGGAAGGTCTTAATCCCAGCATGTTTGGCTTTTAGCTTTTGTAATTAAGGCGAGGCCATGGAAGAACCCTATGTTTCTCGACCCTCTTGGATAGAATACTTGATGGACCAGAAACCCTAAGTGACCCGACCCACCTTTGTAACACTGTCACCAATCATCATTCATAATTGTCAGATGGATCTGTTCATGAACCTGACCCGATCCAGCTGGGTCCCCATTATATCTTGGTCTGTGTTTTTCTAGGCCCGGTCCAGTCCTTCAAGCCAGCTCTTGGGAGCGAGACCGGCCCATCCTATGTCGGGTCTTAGGATTTTGGGTTTATCTCAAGAAATATTATCATAGAATGACCGGAAAAAACACAATACTTGTTAAACATGTTGGGAGAAACAACAATACTCAACATTCTCTCTTTGTGTGAATCTATAGAAAACTCTTAAATAGAGCAAAATATATACGAAAAATATATACGCAAAAAACCACAAGCACAACACGCAAATTTTACGTGAAAAACCTTCCCAATATGAGAAGAAAAAACCACAGGACCGTAGTCCACTCAAACACTTCCACTATCATAAATTATGTGTTCACAATGTTCTTCCTCAGATTTAACTAAGGGTTACAACATATATCATCAATATGTCTAGAAGCTGCTATTCAAATCTCAACCCGATCCAACGGTGAACGAGCTGACAATTCAAGGAAGAAGACAGAGTGTTCTGCTGCCAACTTTTCTCTTTTCCTCTCGGCTCTTTCCCTTTTTCTCTTCCACTTTTCTTGTCTCTTTTTGTTCTTTTCAGCAGCTCAAAAGAAGTGAGCCCTATCTTTCTAAGTGAATCTTTTCATGTGGGCTAGATCCACACAAGATATTAGACCATCCTCCTCCTAAAAAGGAAAACCCAAACACAACAAAACATGGCATGGCATGAATTGGTACTTTTAAGCTTATGATTTATGTTGGTTTTTTTAATACTACATTGGCTAAACTCGGAAGGTTGATCTACACAATAAAATTGAATTCAAATTAATAAGGGAGGAAGGGCTTGGAACAGCAGATCCTGGTGTGGATGACGAGAAACAACGGTTAGTGGAGTTACTGAAAGAAGCAGGCATTGTGATGGGGGAAAAGGTGTGGCATTGTGTGGTGGCTCGAGGGTTGTCTTGTGGTGGCGTGGCGACGGTGCTGGCCGATTGTGTGGAGGAGGTGTCTGGTTCTTTTTGTGTGTTCGGGGTTGTTCGTAATTGCTTCGCTCAAGGTTTGTTTGTCATAAGTTATTTTATATGAATTGTGTTACGCTTCTATTGGCTGGATTATTAATTCCTTTGATTGAATTCTGCTGGAAGGTTGGTTTGCAAAGGTCGCTTGAAACTGGTCAGTTGAAATAATAATAATTATTACGCATATTTTTATTAATATTATTCACAGGTGGAAGACTTTATTATTAGAAATATTATATTGTTATGTTTATTTTTGTACAATATAGAAATATTTTAAATAATTTTTTGGTTTTTTAATCAATATATAGAAATAGTTATTTAATGATATAAAAATACCAAAAAAATCATTTTTTTTTCAAAATCACTTTTAGAATGAACTATAAAAAAAGCCCTAAAACCATGAATGTCCATGTATCAATATTATGATATAGATATATTACCTATGCAAATGTAACATGTGCACACAAATAGTACGTTGACAGCTACTATCCTGGCTGGAGGCTGGATTTTGAATCCCACAACTTCCAAGTTGCATTTTAATTTTTAGTTTTAAGTTTAAGGTGTGAAAGAAGACTATTTCATATATGTTTTAGGGTTAGAATTTGATAGGAGAAGGATCGGAAACTAGGGGTTTTTATTTAGCTGAAAATTTAAGGTTGTGTTTTCGTAGTGAATATTTTTTTTTTTCAATTTTGTTTTTAAATCAAGAAATAAAAATAAAGAAAACACATTTATCAGCTAAAAATGAAAGATATTTAATTAAAAACATTAATTTCTTAATTCTTCACCAAAAAAGTTATTTTTTTAAATTGTCGACTATAAAAAAAACAAGAGCTTCGCTTGCTTCATTTAATATTTCATAGTCATGCCTTTAAATATCTTCATTTTAAACCAAACAAGGACCTTGTTTTCAATTTTTCAAAATTTACTTGTAATAAACATACATCCTTAATTATCTATAAAAATATTTATAGAATAATTAATAAAATATATGAAAGATTCTTATATTCGTACAGGTATTTTTATGCTGTGCTATTTCCACTCGGTATTATATGTAGAAAAAACTACATTGTTATTGAAAATAAGTTTAAGAACATAATATTTTAATAAATAATATTTAAAAGTTATCACTAATTTGAAAAGGCAAAGGAAGAAGATTTTTTTCTGCCAATTATATGCATTTTCTATTTTCTTGTAGATACATGGGCCTAAGGCCCAAAAATAACTTGTTCGAAAACCAGGTCAGGGCAGCCCTGTTAAAGTCACCGAGGCCTTATATTTTTTTAAAGTCTGCTATATTGTTGACCAATTATTATTTCGGCCAATTATGCAAATCACTTCCGGGTAATTTGACCCAAAATATTTTTTGAATTATCCTAATTTTATCTGAATTTTTGTACCCCAGATTATCTGAATATTTACTAATGAATTTATTTTATTTTTTTTTCATAATCCCTTAAAAAGTTTCCATTAATTAAATAAAATTTTAATGCAAGTTTTGATTATATAACATTATGTTAAAGAAAGAAATATAAGCCCATTAATTTTAAAAATTTATAAACACAGAAAAAATTCTAGTAGTTTGGATAGCTCAAATTATCTTTTATTTTATCTGAATTTACTCAATATCCATTTTTTTTTATTAAAAAATATTTACCCGAAATCCGGATCTATTCGGATAGTTTGGGTTTTTTTCTTAAATATTGTTGCCCATAGTTGACCTCTTCACAAGCCGTCTCTCGATTGGTTTGTGAGAAAGGTAATCCACAGCGTGAGTGACGCGAGAAAAATACATTTCGTGGTTTAGCCGCTGGTTTCATAGATTTCTGGTTTCCAACAACACACCGACCGTTTCATTTAAATATAATTTAATTTTTAATATAATAATATATTTCCCTTATAAAATATAAACAGAATAAAGTAAAGAGATAAGGGTAATTTTTTAAATAATTTTGAAAATTACGAAAGCACCCCACCAGCAGCACCCCCTAGCTATAATATAAACCTAGTTAAACTATAGAATTTTGTCGTAAACTGCAGCCATTTCCTCTGTAATCTCCTTCTTCTTGTTTTTTAATTTTTAATTCCCCGTGTGTGTAAGCCAGCCAAGTACAAAGACAAGGAGGAGACAAGGGAAACTTGAAGGGAAGTTATTCATACGTAAACACTGTCTGCGTATGTGGACAAATTTTATGCGAGAACAGGATAAAGAAATATATATACATTTACTGTCAAAAAAAATAAAAAATAAAAAATAAATTGTCAATGAACAAGTTATTTATACGTGTCGGAGGGATGTTCTACGTTGGCTTTTACATTTATATATATATATATATATATATATATATATATATATATATTATATTACTATTTTTTTTTGGAGGTGAGTAACTACACCTTCCGAAAAGCATTATTTTTTTTAGGTGAGTAACTACATTTTTTAAAAAGCATATTTATAGATCTAGTCAAACAAGTAAAATCTTGTTTATTTTAAATTTTTACAAGAAATACATGTTATGACTCAAACTTAAAAATACTCTAACATCACACCATATGTTTTTTGAGATTATATATTACTACTCAAACAAGGTTTGCAAGAAAGTAATAATGATACAATTATTTATAATAGTATAAAGATTGTGAAATAATCCCATCTTGAGATTCTTCTAATCTCATGCCTTACCGATAAGAAGCCAGTCGAAGTCCTATCATTCAACCGAATGATCTGTCACAATCTTTTTCAAATGTCTGATAAATTTTCCTTCTACAATTAACACGTATCATATTATTTTATTTTTTTAAGAAAGAAAAAATCATACGTACCATTAATTTGTATTATTTGACCATGCCCCATGAGAGGTGATTCGATTGCAATAATATTTCTATTTGTGAATAAATTTTTTTATTAAACAATAATTTCTGCAAGAATGTTTTCAAAAATGTTATCCTAATTAATATTTTGTACATCAAGTTTGGCAAATGAGCTATATTTTTTTTTCTAAATCTCGTACCTCTTGTTTGTATTATTTAACAATGCCCCATGGCAAGGTGATTCATTTCAGTACTATTTTATTTGTGAATAGATAAATGTTTTAATAAATAATATTTTATACAATGAATTAAACTTTATAAAAAAAAAATAGAATTGGTGTGACTGTTTGTATGTATAGTAAAACAAATTAACATATTTATTTAATTGTTTGATTTATAATTTTTTTGTCGCGACTAAGTGGCTAATATATAATCAATATTTAGCTAAGTTGATTGAAACACAATGGTCATCTATAAAATATTGGATCTAAGTTGCTCTAGGCGTGCTATTTAATTTAAAATAAATATTGATGATATATTATCTATTTTTTTATTTCTATATAGAGAAAAGGAGGTGAAAAAAACGGGCTATACACGATGTCTTCTTTTAGGCCCACTCCTAGCCTACTTAGCTAGGCCTATACCTGTTTTTTTTTTAGCCATTTTAATAATGTTTTGGGGAGTTTTAGAAAAACAATTTCTTCAAGTCCATACAAGGATTTTTATTTAATTTTATATTGATAATAAATCATGTGCTTTATTTTTTATAATATAATAAAACAAAAAAAAATTGACCGGGAAGAATTTATTATTTGAGTTACGGATTTAACAGGGTAAATATTAATTAAAGAATCGTGGTGAGTTTACAATTTTTTAGCTTTTGTTTATTTTTTTGTTGTCAATTCCATCATTTAGTACTAGGTTTTTATTAAATTTAATTTTATTGTATTTATACTGAATTAATCTTGGTATTTTATGTTATATAATAAAAAAAAATCAATTCAATTAAATGGAACTCATAAGGGTTGGTAGACTATCTAAATATCATTCAAAGAGTTAGGTAAGAGTTTTTTCAAATTTAAACTGTTAATATCATATATATAAAAATAATGCTAAGAAAAAAATAATAAATATATATATATATACACACACACAATCTAAACAATTTATATCCAACAGACAGCGAAATCACAGCCGGATAAACTGATATAATTCTCATTAATATATTTATATTATTTTTGTTGTGTTTAGAGGGAAATGGCATTGATTTAGACATCGATGACTTCCCAGTCAGAAACTCTACTACACGGGTTAGCATCTCCATCCAGCTGGTCTTAATTACCAAATGGAAAGGGAACGCACTGCTAAATATTTTGAATTTCTTGATATATTGTTGCCATTATATTTTCCTTTTCATTAATTCATGGCCCCATGTTTTTCTTCTTCTTCTTCATTGTTTTTAGTCTTTCGACACGTTTATGTCATTGCTTTCGCATTATTTTATATTTCTTACAAATTATGACCAGCATGGAAGTCTTGAGCCAGACGTGGTTTTTATTTTTGAGTGCTTTTTATAATTATTATTTTTGATATTTTGTACCTTGGTGTTTTTTTAATAATTTTAATGTATTGATAAAGATTGAGTTTCATTTCAAATTGGATTTATATATATATATATATATATATATATATATATATATATATATATATATAACATCAGTTTATTTATTTTTATACAAAAAAAAACTAAAATAAAAAGTTATCTGGCTCACCAACTCTTAAATTGACAGTACAGCTCATAACATAGGGCTTAAGTTAGATGAGAACCAATGCATGTCTAATAACTGTGTGTAGGAGTTGAATGCTATAGAAGAAGTGATGAACAAGTGCTGGATATCGGTGGTAGATGGAAGTGGGAATGCCTGCATTGTTGACTGGAATTTAATTCCATGCAAAATCGTTGACTGCGTGTTCCAGAAATGGCTACAGCCAAAGCCTTCTAATCTTTCGTCACGATATGGAAAATCTTATACACCTAATAAATGATCAAAATTACCCACCGTCGTCCTTTCCTTTTCTTTTCTTTTCTTTTCTTTTTCCGCGATCCACCGTCTATTTTAATTTGGCACGTGATAAAATAATATCACAAAGATTCAAGAAGCTACTACTGATAAATCTAAATTTGACAAGTCTAGAAATCTTTAACGACCAATTATTTTTTAAACTTAGCCAAGAGATTTATAACCCCATGGAATGAGCCTATTTTCTTAGGCATGGCCAAAAAAATGCAATGGAATACGCCTTCCTCCTTAGACTTCCAAGGAAGTGACCCTTCTTTAATGGGATCATCCAAGAAAATGACCCTTATCCACTAGGCTCGACTAATGAAATGACTCTTCTTCTTTATACTCATCTAATAAAATGATCTTTCTTTTTTTGGACAAGGCACTCTTCTTCTTTATACTTGTTTAAGAAAATGATCTTTTTCTTTTAGTACAAGGCAAAAGAGTGATCGATCATACTCCATTATACATGGTTAAAAAAGTGACACTTCTTCATTAAGCTCAGTTAAGAGGATTACCTAACTCTCTAAGTACCCAATACACCTAGATTTAATCATGTGTTGAGCTCAAACAACACTTCAACCTCTTCTCTCCATAAAATAACAAGACTCATGAACTATAAATACCTAATGAATCCTTTGAGTTCGGGATTCTCAATCTTCATTTTTTATTGCATATATATATTTTTTAAAACTTATCTCTTTAAAATATCATTGTATTTTCTTTCACTAAAAAAGATATTTTTAAAAACATTTAAGATTCTTTAAATCTAAAAAAAAAGGATCTTGTATAGGTATCAATCATTAACCATTTTGGTTTAATAGACACTAATTGTCACCTTGGATAGAAAGAATCTATCAGATTGCTATAACCAAGTGATTAACGGATTAACCAATACAAGAGATTTGTTTTCAAGTTACTTGAATTTTTTAAAACACCATAAACTATGATGTCATAAAAGAGTTGAAAAGATTAATTGTCTTAATGAGAAATCAATATTAAGATAATATTAACATAATACATATCGAAAGTGTTAATTATTGCATGTATTGTTTTCTATAATATAAAATTGATATACCTTTAAGCATATTATGTAAGACAAAGTATGATCGGTTATTGTATTAACTATAAAATAAATAATATTTGATTTGATTTATACATTTACTTATATCTAAATATTATAATAAATAAAACATCATAAGATAATCCATTCTCTAAAAAAAAATTCATTTCCACAAGATTCACTTTTGACAGACAAAAGTAACATTAATTAAAGCTCTAATTGCAACCGTAATGAAGAAAATAATTAATCAAATCCACATGATTAATGGTACGTTGGTTTTTCTCAACTTAACAATCCACCTCATCAACACATTTTCTGTTTTCACCTTTTTTTAGGCATCCTATCAATTAATAGAATCATGATTTTTTTGCCTATTTCTAATCATAAGGGATTATAATATAATATACCACTTGAAATTTATGTCTTGTTTTGGCCAAGAATTTTTCCATCAACAACATTCCTGGGCTGCTTTAAAAAAAAACTATTTTTCATCGTGAAGTTCGCAATTTGCCCTGACCAAATTCGAGGTCAATAAATCTCTAAGAGAGCTTCCATGCACTGAGTATAATAATTTCATATACTTAATTTCTAATTAATTTAGAAAATAATTATAGGAAATTAATTAGAAATTGAGTATAGGAAATACTTGGAAATTAATTATAAAATAATTTTTTTACAGGATTTTAACTGATAGGCTGATGGCACGACTCCAATCTCTTACAGTCTTATTTCTTAGAATGCTAGTTGAGTTAATACACACCTGTCGGTCTGCAATATGAACCCGACCAAACCCGGGTTAGCCGATGTGGAGCTTTTAATGCAATGATTGACCATGCTTTACAAGTTTATATTGACTGACCATGCCACATATACATATACATATACATATACATATTAGATTGATGTAATGAATTTTGATCTGGATTGTGTTTTTTTCTTCTTCTTATTTCATTCTGTAGTAACCGAGAAAAAATCTTATTTACAGGAACCTATGTGATTTAACTTTGACTTTTCACCTGCAAATTCCTCGTGCTAACTTCAATCAGTTCCCAATGGATAGAGGGGAAGGGGATGGTAATAATAATAATAATAATAATAATAATAATAAATAAATAAATCTTAGTCCAAAGTCTTGGGGATTTTCTCGATTTCTCCCTTATACTAAAAGAATATTGATAAAATAGATTTCATGTCACGAATTATTAGGATAGTGGTGTGTGATTTCAGCAACTTTAATGTTTATTTTTTGTAATCCATATTTTCCCTTTCCAATTAATTACCCCCTCGGGTGTTAATTTTGTTGTCTATTTTATTATATATCTATCAGTGAACTTAAATAAAAAATTAAATATAAAAATATTTCTCGAGCTCAAAAGTCAAAACCCTCTTACAATCTGCTTTCGTATTTTGCAAAATTAGTATCATCAAATAAAAAACTTTTAATAATCTCTAGGATATTTTCTTTACAATTGAATATCATTATAAAACAAGCATAACTATTAAGCAAATATTGTAAATAAAATAAAATAAAATTGTTAGAATAATTAAATGGCATTATGCTCTTTCAGACTTTAGAGATGCACAGTTCTTGCTCCTCGGGCAAGCCCATGCTGTGAGATGAGGATTCCCATCTGGAGTTACGATCCGGATTCGAATTTGCTCTTGGTACGTGCACCTGTTTTTGTCTGAAATGATAAAAGGCAACATTATTTTTTATTAAACTCGTTTTTTAAAAATTAGCGATGTATAAAAAAAGTTCATCAAGTTGGAATTTAAATTAATTAGAAAAATATTGACTTGATTAATTTTTTAGTGATATGATTGACATGACTAAATTCGATTCAAAATCAACAAGATTGAATTTATTTATTTATTTATTTTTAGAATAAGTAAACACCTATATTTTAATAAAAATAATAGCTTGTAATTGCGTTTAAAAAATATATTTGGCTTGGAATGATATTAAATTAATATTTTTTGTTTTCTCTTTTCAATTATTATAATATGGTGATATAAAAAGTAAAAAAAATACACCGTAAAATAAAAAACGCTAACAACCATGAGTGAAACCCTGACTTGTTGACTTCTTGATATATAAATAATTAAATATATATATATTTGCCCTGAAGTAGACAAGAATAGTTGTTAGTAACTTGCAACTAACCCAGGCAGAAAAGTTTCCCTTTTCCGTGAAATGTGCCTATGCAAGATGAAGAATAAAAGATTGGTTTATCGCTAATAATAAATTAAAACCCTATTATAATAAACTTAAATAGTGGAAGGCCTACAGTTAAAATCTTCCTGTGATCCTACAGTGTTATACAATTGTTTTTTCCGAATTCGAAGAGGGGCGCGTGTATCCTCCTCGAGCTCTTTGTAGAGTCGCAAGCAGAATTTTACAACATAAATTTATAAATGAGAATGTCCTTATTCGTAAAGATATGAAAGGAGTTAACGTTGATGATATGATTTTTTAAATTATTTTTTATTTAAAAATATATTAAAATAATATATTTTTTATTTTTTAAAAAATAATTTTTAATACTAATACATGAGAATAATTTAAAAATATCAAAATATTAATAATAAAAAAAAATCAATTTTTTTTTCAAAAAGAGATTTCAAATATATTTCCAAACACACCCTGAAATATATAACTTCAAAGAATCGTTCTAATTATCAAAGAGATATGTTTTATTATTAAGTTCAAATATTGTGATCAATATTTATATATATATATATATATATATATATATATATATATAAAATAAATTTTAAAAAACCAAGAAGTTACTGGCACCACGTGGATGCAGAGGTACGGCTTTAAAAAAGTTATTTTGAAGATTAATCTTAATTAACGTATAAATTAAAATAATTTAAAGTGGTTTGAAATTGCTCTTATTATCAAAAAAACAATACCAAATGAATAATAAATAAAGTTTATTTCTCCGGTGAAAAATGTGTAGTTCTAAGAAGAAGATTGTAGTGTTTCAAGAGAGGGATGGATGACGTCCAAGGGCCGGCAACCACCGTCTCCTCCACCTTTTACGGAGAAAGAAATAGAAAGGACAACTTGTGTTACAAAACTTAAGGTCAAACCAACTATTAACCTTCTTTTCTCTCTCTACTTTTCTCTCTCTTCTTTCCTCTATATAACTCCATCACAGCCCAACGATACCCTTCCCCCTTCCCCTCTCTCTCCCTCCTCCTAAGCTTTTTCTTATCTAACCACTGATCTGATCTCTTTTCTCTCACGTCGTAATTTCTTGGAAACACCTTGCTTGTTGATCAACAATCGTGTCTGTTTGCTAATTTGTTTCAGCTCTTCTGGGCTCATAGCTGTTGGTGCCTGTAACTTGAGTGAGAAAAGCTGAGAGGTTGTTGATGGAGAGTGAGTACTTTTTCAATGCAGGAGTCCCTCCACAAGCATTGCTCTTTGAGCAGACCTCGACTTCTTCATCGATGCCCATTTGGCAATCCCACTCTTCTCCCATGGAAATGCAAGATAACTGCTCAGCCCACCTCTTGTTCAATTCAACCTGGGAAAAGTCAACGGGTCACGGCCCTCACTTGGAGTCTACCCTGAGCTCAATGGTGTCGTCTCCAGGAGTTGCGAATTGTAACGTGTCCGGTGAGAGCTTTATGGAACTGATAGGAAAGCTAGGAAACATTGGCAACAGGAACAACCCTGGCGAGATCTCGCCGCATTCCCAGCCAATGTTGGCAGCTTCATATTTTACAACTGCCAACAACAGTGCCAACACTTCATGCTACACCACTCCTCTGAGTTCACCACCCAAGCTGAATATGCCTGCCATGGATCAATTTTCGAAAGAGCATTTGAATATCCCCAGTTTGGGAAAACCAATGGGTTTGAATTCCAGCGTGGCAGAATTCACGGCCGATCCTGGATTTGCCGAGAGAGCTGCAAAGTTCTCTTGCTTTGGCAGCAGAAGTTTCAATGGAAGAATCAGCCAGTTGGGGCTAAACAATGCTGAAATGGCCAAGGGATGTAATCCAATGATGGGGAATGGCAAGTTGCCGCGTGTTGCGAGTAGTCCTTTACTCAAGGCACCGGAATCTCAAAAGCGTGACAGGAGCTCTCCATTGCAGGATCGATCCGATTTGACAAATTCTCAGGAGTCCTCTGTATCTGAACAAATTCCAAGTGAGGAGGCAGGTGTGAAGGCCTCCAATGAGTTAAATTCCAGGAAAAGAAAAGCACTTTCCAGGGGGAAGACAAAAGAATCAGCATCAAACCCACCAGTCAATGCTACAAAGGTACATAATTATATAGATTACTAACATGTCAAGTTTCTTTTCTCAACTCTTCTCTTTTTATCTGTCAATTGGGATACGATTTTGATCAAACGGGAGAATTCTATCGTTCAGGATGCAGAAACTGATGAAAATTCAAACGCGAAAAGAATCAAGCCAAACGAAGGAGAAGAGAATGAAATCGACCCTGTTAAAGCAGAGGAGCCAAAGGGAAGTGGAGATGATAGCCAAAACAAGGCCAATTCAAAGCCTCCTGAACCTCCAAAGGACTACATTCATGTCAGAGCAAGGAGGGGTCAAGCAACCGATAGCCATAGCCTTGCTGAAAGAGTGAGAATTACAATTCAACTGTATACCTTACAATTTTATTCGAGTAATTTCCAGTTTAGCACTAACAGTGGGTTAATTAACATGTTGTCAGGTTCGAAGAGAGAAAATCAGTGAACGAATGAAGCTTCTCCAAGATCTTGTGCCTGGTTGCAATAAGGTGTGTTGAAACTTTCAGAATTCGAAAGCGTTAGCGTCAAGAACATATATTTTTCAGTGCTAAAATAAGGCTTGTGTGTCCATGATAGGTCACAGGAAAAGCCCTTATGCTTGATGAAATCATAAATTATGTGCAGTCATTGCAACGGCAAGTTGAGGTAAGTTAATATATATATCTGTGTAGATCAACAATCCTCATCTTGGTTGAAAATTGAAGTCCCGTGCCTAATGATTGTCCCTTTACTATTTCTGTGGGCAGTTTCTCTCGATGAAGCTGGCTTCTGTGAATACCAGGCTGGATTTTAACATGGACACTCTGATTTCAAAAGATGTGAGCCTTTTGTCAATGCCCTCAGCCTTTTTTTTCATTAATTTCAGCTCTTCTAAATCTTAGTTTTCTAAATTTTCTGCTGCTTTTTTTTTTGTTGTTTAGATGTTCCAATCAAGCCAGCCATTGCCCCATCCAATGTTTCCATCAGATTCCTCGGCATCAGCAGCAATATTTGGCCACCAACAGCAGCCAAATCCACCGCTGCATAGCAATATTTCTGATATGGACCCTTTAGATACTGCAGGACTATGCCGAAACCTCAACACTCAGCTACCCCCACTTGATGGATTTACCCAAAATACTCACCAGGTATTATTATACATTGAGTTTTTAACCATGAAATCCATGGCGTGATTGCAGAGATTTTTTTCCTGTTCTTTTTGTGGTAATTTCCGTAGCACATTTCTGAATCTGCTTCTCTAATCATGTCCAGTACCCAACATTCTGTGAAGATGACCTGCAAACCATTGTTCAGATGGGTTTTGGCCAGAATCCAAGCCTGGAAACATTTCCGCCACAAAATTTTCAGGGTAAGGAAAGAGAGACAGAAATAAAGCTCCGAACTAGTCTCCGGACCTATGAAAGTTCTTGTTCATGACAAGTGTTCATTCAATGCAGGTTCAAATCAAGTATCCCACATGAAAATTGAGCTCTAATTACCACTCTCCAGTCCAGAAGGAGAGAAAGGGTGCTGTATATACAAGAAATTTTATATGGACCAGCCCAAGAACCACCAAGCATTTTTATCATTAGGTTGATGAGGAAGAATTTTTTTTCTCCCCATAATTCCACATATTCCTAATATTTTTTTCCCCTCTAGGATCCTTTTTTTTCTCAAGTTTCTTGGAAGTATCCACTGTAAAATCCTAGCCTAGCACTTATGTATCTTGGTGCCGAGTCTTGCAGCACCAGATTTGCTGTAAGATACGATTCTAATTAGTAAATGAAGAATTTCACTACCTGTCTTTTTCTATCTGTCTGTACATTCATGTACAAATATAGACCGTGGAAATAGAAGGATCATAAGAATTAAGCAACGCTAGATTGTGTAATCTTTCTGATTTGATTTTTTCTTATGTTGTAACCAGCTGTCTTTGCCGAGGACTTCCTGTAAAAGTCTGATTTGAGTGATTAAGACATTGGTTTATCCTGAGCTGGGGTCAGCAATTGCATGATTTCTGGCACACACTACTGGGCCTCCTGTAATTTTCATTGATTAACCAGAAACAGAAGCTTCTGCTCCCTTTTTTTAATTCGCAGAGTACTAATCAATCAACCACAAGTTAGACCTCGGTAGATTTTATAGTTGGGGTTGAAAAGATTGATGAAAAAATTACCATGATTTGAGATTAAAAACGATCAAATAACTTTTTATATTGTGATTACGTGGAAAAAAAAACATTTTCGACGGCACGGGCATTTTAATATGAAACAACCTTTGAAGAAAAGAAAAGAAATATTATTTATTATATAAAAAAATATATTTACCAGCATAAAAAGAATCCCATGTTGGAAGTGGCGAGATTCTGACTAGACACAATGAATCAGACGGCTTTATTATCCCCTCTACTTTTAAAAGTATTAGTGAATAGGAAAAAGGGTTTGGTTTGGTGGAATTCATGTATGGAAAGATACCCTTTGGAGATAGACTAATCTTTTCCTCTTGAGGTTGGTAGTAAAAATCCATTTTTTGGGCTTTAACAAAAGATTTCCGCCTTGCAGCCAAGCTGTTTTTATTTTTTTAAAAGGGTCTATAATTGCACTGCCAATTTGTTTTATTATTATTATTATTTATTTATTAATCAGAAAGATGCCATGAATGTGCTGTGCGTCTAGGGATTATCAAATTTGTACAGAACAGTTACAGAAAACGCTTATTCTATAATATTATAATATTACTGATGATTAGAAAATGTTTATGTGACAAGTCTTGTCCCCGCAAAGTTTCAAAGGCTCTAATCATAATGCAATGTGTATAGGGATTAGTATTTTATATCTTTCCAACTGTTAATTTCCTTGTCTCTTTCGTTGTTGTTTCGGAGCATGGTTAATGTTGTTTTTGAAAATATTTTTTGTTTATAAATATATTAAAATTATTTTTTTATTATATTTAAGAAAATATTTTTGATATCATCACATGAAAATGATCTAAGAAAATCAAAAAATTAAATTTAAAATAAAAAAAAATAATATTTTTTTTAAGGTATCTTATACCGTGGTAATAAGGACAAGCAAGAGTATGGTTTTCTTCCGCTATTAAAAAATGATGCTGGAACAACTGGTGGTAAGTTGCTGGAAATACGTAGCCATGACAACTATTTGCCAATACTAAAAGTCGTTGAGAAATTCCATTTGACCTTTGACGATCTGGCAAAATTCTCCGAGGGAAAAAGGAGCCTTACGCTATTATGCAAAGGAGAGGCCTTTTTTTTATTGTTGTTGTTGGTGTTGGTTGAAATCTCACTTGGTTAATTTTAGTGGTATCTTTGTTTATCATTGTATTTTAAAAGTATTTTTGAAAAAAAAATTATTTTATATTTTAAATTTAAAAAAATAATATTTATAGATTATTTTCATATATTAATATGAAAAATATATTTTAAAAAATATTATTTTAATATATTTCTAAATGAAAATTATTTAATTTTTTTTTTCAAATATACACTTAATGTTGTGCAAAGTCACTTCATAAAAGCCTATTTAATTAAAAACATAAAGATAGAAACGTAAAATAAGTACGTTTTATACTTTTAAAGTGATTTTTTTATTATTTTAGAATAAAAGATATATGGAGACAAGTCTTGATGATCTCTACTAATTTTATCTCTTTTATTTTTATATGACGATTTAAACGCTACCTGATGGGCCATCTTTCTATTTCATATACAGTAAATGTATTGTACATGATTAAATACCACACAAATTTTATAGATATCCATTATAAAAATATTTTTTATTTTGATTAAAAAAAAACTCTCAATAATGGTTTTAAAATCTAAATCTAAGAAACTAAAGAAAAAAATGTTTTTTTTTAATCATTAGTCCAACACCTCACAGTGAAAAAAAAATATTTTTTTTAATTTGTGGAATTTCTCTTACAAGAAATATACAATAAGTCTCACCTAAAACTTCACTTCAGCTAGCCCACCAGGGTGTAATGGAATTTTGTAGGTCAATTGTCTTAATCAAAATCCTGAAATCCATGTCCCTGATGGAAGGAAAAGCTTCGAGCTTCCGCGAATTAGTGTCAGAATTATCTCAACAAGACGAGGCCCTACCCTACCAAAGGGCAAATAATTATATATATTGTTGTTTTGTAGGGCATTCTAGTGATCATTAGGGTAGGTGACCTGTTACTTATAAGAGGATGTTGCTGTTTTTTCACCCCCTTCCCAATTGGACCCTCGTAACATCTCTCATTTTTCACCCCCATAGATCCCTTTTTATAACGGTGGTGTTTGATACTATATTTTAAAAAATATTTTTTTTCAAAATAATTAAAAAATGATATATTTTTAAATTATTTTAATATATTAATGTTAAAAAATATTTTTTAAAAAAAAATTATTTTAATGTATTTTTGAACGAAAAACACTTTCAAAATCAACTGCAACCACACTCTAAACCAGTCATTTAAGTCTCTTTAAGGGTGATTTCTTTGGAGGGGGGGGAAAGAAAGCACAGGCTGTGAACGAACGAGCGAAACCCACCATCATTTGCTTCACCAACCATTGCATTATTTCATGCTCTCCAACTGTAAGCATTTTTTTTTGTTTTTCTGCGTATCAAATCCCAATTTCTTTTCAATGCAAGAGATGTGTGATTTGCAAGGAAATTATAATTTTTGGGGTCACAATCCCACCCTTTGGTGACCTGAGATGGACAAGTTTACTCTGCTTTCAATTTGCAATGTACCTTTCGAGTGAGAGCTTTTTTCAACACGTGAAGAAGCTTTATGCTTCTCCACCTAACAATCATTCAATTAGCACCGTTGATTTGATTCAATTTTCTCGAGTGCATTGCTCTTCTCGATGATGGAGGACGACTAGGGCTCCACGCTTTAACATTCACCGCAGATGGTGCAGAACTGCAAAGCATTATTATTAAATCCGGTTTTAGTTGCTATCAATTTTGTGATTCGTTGTTAATCATATTGTTTCTAGCTAGCTTGGATCAAGTTTTAAATCGAATCAAGTTAAAATTAATTCGGTATAGTAGCGTTGACTTTATAGATCAATCTACAACCTAGTTGACCTTGTTTGGCTTGAAGAATTAAAATAACATTGCTTATTTTTTAAAATATTAAAACAATATTATCTTAGACTGATTCAAATCAATTCTGAGTTGGGTCAAGTTTAATAACTTCACAGGAAATAAAAGTCATGTAAAACAAAAATCTTATAGAGAGCACGCATTTCATGAAAAAAAAAGAATTTTGGGCAAATTTGGTTTGATTGGTAAAATTTACTTATTTCTTGTTCTTTCTTAGTGCCAACAAAATCAATCATGCTTATGCAAAGAAAAAAGACCTTAAATGAAGGAGGATTGTTCATTATGAATGCATTTTTTTTCTTTTCAAAGTGATGTATTAATATCATTATTATTTATGTTTGCTTGATAGCTTTTAATCAAAAGGGTTAAATGCAAGATAATAACTCATCATATCTAGGTTTGGCAAATCACCAATTATGTGCGGGCATGATGAGATGTTAAACTCAATCTTCTTAGGTTTAAATACATACTAAGCTCATGTGCATGTAGTTCTGGCAAAGTTTCAAACTTAAATATCATTGGATTTAGCTGCACATTAAACTTAAATGCATACGAGTCTATAAAGGTGTCATACTCAATATTATCAGGTTTAATTACGTGTTAAACTCAAGTACTTGCTGGTTAAGGAATATGACAGACCCAAATATCATTGGTTTTATATACATGCACTTAATCCAAATATATATGGGTTCGACAAAGTGTTAGACTCGTCACTTTTAGGTTTTGAATCATTTCAAACTAAATAAATATATAGTTGATAATTTTCTTAGATCCCTTGTTAGATCACATGGATTTGTTTATTAATTCTCATGTCTTTTAACATAAAATATCAAAAATCAAGAATGCCCATCTCCCTTTGTCCCTATATGCATGGAAGTCTTCAAAGTAATTGTCGTATTTTCATTAATATTAATTTGTGTATGAGATATTTATCCCTTATTAATATTGTGTAGGAGATATATATCTCGCATTAATGTTACATGGAGAAAATGACGTCTTGACCTCTTATTCAAGAAACATGACAAAGTTTTGATGTTATATATACCATTTAAACTATTCAGGTAAATGGTTCATATTTTTCTATTATCTAAATTATCATGCACAACTAAGAATGTACATTTTTATTTTTAAGAAATTAAAGTTTATTCTTTTATTTGTTATGATCTCTTATTAAAATTCATTAAGTCTCTGAATCCCATAAAAAATATTGTTTTGCAGATTTTGAGTTTTCTATCACCAATCATCAATTCCTTGAACTCTTAAATAAGAAAACATTATTGTGAATGTGTGATCATCCTATATTAAAACACTGGAACACCTCTCATTCATAAACATATTGAATTTTAAAATATCATTAATAGTTAACAATTCCAGAGGTTTTTTATGCAGCAAATAAATGGTCATTAAATTTAAGAAAGTTAGGGGTCAAATACTTCAAGTGTTCATTATAAGCTAATTATGTTTAGTCCTTGTAGTTTATTAAAATAAATGAATTAATCATTTCAGTATATTTTTTTTATAAAAAACAACCTTCATTACCGTCCATCATACTTAATTTGATAAATTGTTTTTGAAGAATAATTAAACAGCCTCTGCACTTCAAGTTTTATAAAGTTAATTGTCAACCATTTGTACTTTCGCAGGAAAATTGAAAATTGAAATTTACAAGATAAATTATATTTACTATTAAATATTGATTGAAGTATCTTTATTATTAAATGAATGAAATGTGATAGATCATCGACAGAATAAGAAAAATGAAAAGAAAATTGATAGACTTGTATACGGTTAAATGAACTTAGTCAAAAACATTTATATTTATAATTTCAAAACTTGATCTTTGATCTACCTCTAAATTTATTTATTTATTTCAAAAAAAAACTAACGAGAGTTGAATCACTAAACTAAACCAAACTAATATATATATATATATATATATATATATATCTTGGTATAAGCTAAACCGCCAAGTCAGCCCACGTTTTAAAACAATGGGCATATCAACAAATATTTGCGTAGCCAACATGTTTCAAAACTCGGGCTCCGTACTTCCATAATTTTCAAATAATCTTGTTTTTCATTGCATTTCCATTTCTAAATTGTTTTAAATTATATTTTTTATATATATTTTTAGATTATTTTCACAAAAATAATTTTTTAAAATAAAAAATATTATTTTAATATATTTTTAAACAAAAAAAAACTTCAACGAAATCAACCTCCCAAAGAATCACAATGCAATCTAGGGTAGCCCTAACCCCTACACATTAGCATGCGCTACTTCCACTCCCACTCTAGGTTGACCTTAGCGCCCAGAAATCAAATAAAGCATGCGATCTCATGTGCTGCCAACTCAAATTTATGCTCGATGATATCTTGTAGCTACAAGGAATGTTCAAACATCTCCGGTCTACGAGACGGTGCTAGCATAGCAGCTCTAGATGTTTCCCCATCCTCTAGATGTACATCTATGATTAGGTGCCACGTGTACAAAATGCATTTTTTTCCTATTACTGGAAATAAAATATTTAAGTGTCTTGTCCTTTTTTAATTTTATATATCTTCTCCGGTTATTATTACTTATTTTTTTATCAGTCTAGTTATTTCAAATCATAGGCAGCATTTATAGTTTTCTCAACATCCAAACAAATTTTCTCACCATCCAAACAAAAACAAAATAAAGAGAAGAAAATGAGCTGGTTTGAAATAAAAAAACGGCTTTCTCTGATTCAAACACGGTTTCACCGTCTCCTCTTCGACGAACTTTCTACTGATTTGAATAATTCTTGGGTCGTTTTCTTTTCTATTGAAATTACCATGCTGAGTGCTGAGCACCGACACGAGGTATTAAATCAAGGGTCAAATTATAAATATAAATAAAATAACTCAGAGAAGTGAAATTAAAAAAACAATGAGCTCAAATAGAAATTAATAAAGAATTAAAGATCACACGCCAGTATTATTCTTACTTGTTTTGAAACAAAACAAAACGACTTGTAGCATGGTACGAAATACTGTCAAATAAGGGGAAAGAGAGAGTCGAGCAAAAGCAAAAACACCACCGGTTTATTTCGACGGTTTCTTCTTGGAGGCCCGGATGAACTGGAAATAGAGATGATGGGCCTCCAAAACGATGTCGCGAATGTAACTCACGGCCCATTTCTTATGGTAAGAATAGAGACCAGGAGGACTGGAGTCGGGAGCCTTATAGTAAGGCCCAGTCTACCTGCTTTGCCATTCGTCTTTTTTCCTTTTCAGTGCAGAGCTGCAATGTTAGCTTTTAGTTCCGGCCCAAAGGGTAGCATATATTTCTGGCCCAAACGTAATATCTAGTGCTGTAATTGGGGCTTTTCTAACAGGCTAACAGCCACATGTTAAAAAAAACAAAAGGAATTATCTTTTTCCTTAACATCTGAGGAAAAGTAGTTGGTGTATCGATCATTTTAATTGCCTTGGCTGCGGGGTAGAGTTGTCTTTATCAAGAGATTCAAGTGTCATTTGTCAATCGATTGGGATAGTTTAATAAATTATACACACACACACATATATAAAATTACTTTGTCAAAGCTAAGAAAATAGACCCTTTTCCAATAATTTTTGTATATTTTCAAAAAACAAATATAATTAAATGGCAATGATATTCTTTAAAGCTAAAAAGTCTTGGCCTTATAAAGAGATTTTTTTGTCTTTTTGTAAACATTTTCATGGTAAAATGACGTGTTCAAGGACGGTGATACCCTTAAAAACTAAAAAAAAAAATAGCCTTGCGGATAGAGACTTTAAAAATTCTAAGCCCAGCAAGGGAGGATATTTTCATCTTTGTCGCATTTTTTTTTTTTTTTTGTAATATGAGGATGCTTTTACGGGCTTTCTAGTGATTTGAGTTGCTGAAATATTAGTAAATTTTCTTCCTCTCTTTCCCCCCAAAATCTATGGGATTTTCCTTTCACTTTGACAAAAGACGTGTTTTCTAGATTACTGTTTGGTTCAATTTATTTTTTCTACAAGGATTTTTGCTTTTGAATTAAATACAAGCACCAATGTTTTTACGTTATGCTCTAATTACTTATAAGACCTCGGTCAACCACATACCCAAGATTGACGGGTCATGAGTAAGCCTATCAGGTCGAATATTTTGAGCATCATATAGTGTGTTTTAATCTTAATTTTTTTCTGTTTTAGAAGTGGATCCTTACTCACTTGACTGTTATTTTTGTATGCAATTCTTCTTTAAATTTATGGAGTTAGGAAACAAGTTATCTAGACAGATTTTCACTTTTGAGTTAAATACAACCATTCTATTTACTTTTGAAACCTATGTCGACCTAATCCCCTAATATTTCATTACCCGAATTTGCTAGCATTTGTTTTTTTGTGTGTCTGTTTGTTGATTTTTCATCGTTTTATTTTTTATTTTTCATCGTTTTGATTCCTGAGAATTGACAAGCGGTGTTTTTTTATTTTATTTATTTTTTATTTATGATGCGGAGCCATTAATTTTTTCATATATATATATATTCACGGTGCTTAAATATTAGTTCTGTACACTTTAAGAATATCAAACGGCAAATGACAGAATGGGCAAGCTATCCAGTATAAAACTATAATCATTGGCTTTGCCACTTAACTGCTGTCAAAATATAGAACCGAGAAGCCTGTGGGAGTCATCACCTGCCACTTGTTGTTGCCAAACTAATCACCTTTGAATGATTAAATGCATTATTACGTAATTATTGTGTAATATATATATATATATATATATATATATATATATATATATATATATAATTTTTGTTTATTTATTTGCAAGAGTAATGCAACGGAGTACATCACAAACGTTTCTTTTAGTTATTGAAGTTTGTTAAAAAATTACGCTGTCGCTAAATTTTATTTCATTCACGAGCTGGTCCTTACTTGGATTTTTTATCCTTTTATATTATAAAAATACAATCTAGTCTTTATAATAGCAACACTCACAATTAGATCCTTGCATGATTGCATAGTTTTTTTTTTTTTTGTAGTGCTTGTAATGTGACTGGTCTTTAAATTATATTTATAATTTTAAAAAATAAGCAACCAAATATACAATTGATAATTACATTGCATTATCCATTATATGTTTAATGTCTGTTTATGATTGTGGTTAAAATTATTTTTTAAAATTATTTCTATTCATAAATGAATTAAAATGACATTTTTTTTAAATAAGTTTTTATCTCAAGACATGTAAATGATCTAAAAACATAAAAAAATAATTTAAAATAAAAATATTTTTTAAAAAACAATTATTTTGAAACAGGGTCTTAATCATGAGAAGGATGAGGACAAGCTCATTGTAAAGCTTCATATTTTATTTTTTTCATGTAAAATAAATTTGTTTTTTTTTAAAAATATTATTAAAGAAAGATAAGTTGATTTTGTGTTATTGATGTAACTCACTTAAAACAATTGTTTGGTGTTTGATATAAATATAAAAAACAGATTTACAAAATAAACTAGAACTAATTAATGGCTATGATCCATGATTTAATGATGAAAAAAACTCACCCCACTATCATCTCAACAAAAAAATAAAAATAAATGTTCACTAGAATGCAATTAAATAACAAAAATACACATTATATATCCTATTAAATTGTTACTAATATTATTTATTTATTTATTTCTAAAAGTTATAAACCCTCCACCATAAATTTACAAGCAACGAACCCATCACAGCCCACTTCAAATATTGAATGTTTTTGTCAATAAACAAGTCATTAATTTAAAACTCAGAGAAATTGTTTTCTCTCTTTCCCGAAGATATTTTCCTTTCTTCTCAGATTTTTCCTTGTAAATACCATTCACACAATAATTTTCTCTTGTTTTTGGTATTTTATTTCTTCATCATTTTTATTTTTTATCACTCTTATAATTCAAAGCATTTCAAGTCAACTAAATTATATCAAATTAATTTAATTTAAATTGTATTATTTTTTCAGTACTAAAAACGTATTGTTTTTTAAAATATTTTGTAAAATCAACCAATTAAAATAATTTTAAGAAAAATGAGAACGTAAGGTCAGCCGCGTGTCCAAACAAGCTCCAAACACTGGCTGAAGGCCTACATATGCTAAAACTAGAAATACCTCTCCGATTCGAACTCCTCAATCAGACACATAAAGACGACATGAAGACAAGAGAAGCTATCTAAATAGACGGCGTTATCTTCCCACCATCGCGATCATTCATCGTCATGTTATAACGAATCTCGTCACGCGCCACATGAAGACGCAAGTGGCAAAATCCAAAATTTGACTGGTCCATGTAAATTATTAAATGCTTTTCCTATATTTTTAATTTAATTAGTTAGTTTTTACCTTCACTGAATAGTTCAATTGACTCTCAAACCCTCTGAATATATTCGGTTAAATTAATACTTAATTTCAATAAATTGATTAAATTCTTAATGACAATTAAATACTCACATCATGAGAAGATGATTTTTTATATTTATAGGAGACCAAGATCACCAAATTTAAATTTATTTTTTTTTTCAAAAACAATTTCTTTTACTAACTATAAGAATTTACAAATATAAACATCACGTCATGAATAATTTTTTTTAATAATATTGTATTTGTTTGCTTGATAAAATAATCGAGATTTGATATATATATATATATATATATATATATATATATAAATATAATGACCAATAAAAAAGAATTATAAGAAAAAACAATTTAAATAATTGAAAATCTTATATATATAATGACCAATAAAAAAGAATTATAAGAAAAAACAATTTAAATAATTGAAAATCTTATAGTGTTTTTATTATAATTATAATTTATATAATTACTTGAAAAGATTTTACTTATTTTTTTTAAAATTCAATCATCATGTAGCCATAGCCAGCGACTTAAATCTTTTTTCGTCTAAAACACGAGTTGAGCCCGCCCCAGTGCATCTCCGTGATTAGTGCGTGCGGATCAAAATCCGGGTAAGGAAACTACACAGATACATCAACATCACATGGTCTGTCTTCTACTCTGCCTTCCTCTTTTTCCTCTTCCCTTCCCGTAGATTCTATAAATAGGAGCAGCCCGTAGAGTCATTTACGTTGCCTTGGTTTTTTACCTTTTTATCCATGAGTAATCAAGCTCAAAACCACGAGTTTCAAGAATGGTGGAACAAGCAACGCGGCTTTCTCGACAAACCGGACAGCACCGCCTTCTTAACCGTCGAGATCAGCAACCCTACTACCTCGGATCCAACCGTCGATAAAGGACACACTCGTAGTGCTCGCCAGCTGTCTTGGCTTTGGCTCCTCAAATTCCAACAACTCGCAACCTCCCTCGCGTGGCTAACCAATGGCTCAGTTTACCTCCTCCGAACTGCCAATCGCAGGATCGCTGCGAGCAGAACAGACTCGCCATCCGACTCCTCGGCCTCGTCACGGCGGCTTTACAGGATCATAAAACTGTTTTTATTGCTGGTGATTTTGTTGTTGTGTTTCGAGTTAGCTGCTTATTTCAAGGGATGGCATTTCAGCCCCCCGTCGATGGAGTCGGCGGAGGCTGCCGTGGAGAGAGCCTACGCCAAGTGGTTGGAAATAAGAGCTGGTTACCTGGCGCCGCCGCTGCAGAGCTTGACAAATGTGTGTATTGTCTTGTTTTTGATACAGTCGGTGGATCGTGTTGTGTTGATGTTAGGGTGTTTTTGGATCAAGTTTAGGAAACTGCGGCCGGTGGCGGCAGTGGAGTACGATGGTAGTGAGAACGTGGAGGATTATCCGATGGTTTTGGTGCAGATTCCAATGTGCAATGAAAGGGAGGTAAGCAAGCAGATGTGGGTTTCTTATCCTCCATGTAAAAATAAAATAAAAAAACTACTTTAGACTTGTTTAGTGTAGTGACTTTGTTGTTTATAGTATGTGTTCTTTTGAGTGTGTGTGTATTTAAAAATCTATTTCTCAAATTAAAAATGTATTTAAATGAAAAACAGTTTAAAAATCATTTTGAAAAAGGATTGAATCACATTATATAGCACCATATTCTGTATTCAATATTGTAGTAGTTTTTGATAGAATAATTTTTTTCTTAAAAAACTATAAATTATAGTTTAGGACTCGCACAAAAATATAATGTGTTGATTAACCAATGCCAAATAAACCTCAGTGGATTAGTTAGTCATGTAATTATCAGTAGAATTTATGTTAGTGGATTAATTTCTAATAATCATCGGCTGGCATCCAGGTTTACCAGCAATCTATTTCAGCATGCTGTGTCCAGGACTGGCCAAAGGAGAGAATGCTCATACAGGTTTTGGATGATTCTGATGAATTAGACGCTCAACTCCTCATCAAGGCAGAAGTACAGAAATGGCAACAGAGGGGTGTGCATATATTGTATAGGCATCGTCTCATACGCACAGGCTACAAGGCAGGCAACCTGAAATCTGCAATGAACTGTGATTATGTAAAAGATTACGAGTTTGTGGCGATATTTGATGCAGATTTTCAGCCAGGACCTGATTTCTTGAAGAAAACTATTCCTTACTTCAAGGTAAAGCTATGATCCCTTTGCTGGAACCTGTGTAACAGTTGAAGTTCTCTTGCACAGTTCTGGTATATCTGCTTGCATGATTAGTTTCGGTGTTGGCGCACACAGGAGATTCCAACTGGTTGAATGTGGTAACCTTGTGAAGCTGATGACTTTCTAGATTTGGCCACCTTGTTTTTTGCTAGAGAATAATCTGCATTGCTGCAATGATTTTTTAGTGATTTGTTTCTGAATTTGCAGGGGAAGGATGACTTAGCGCTGGTCCAAACAAGGTGGGCGTTTGTAAACAAGGACGAGAACTTGCTTACAAGACTGCAGAACATAAACTTATCATTCCACTTTGAGGTTGAGCAGCAGGTGAATGGTGTTTTCATCAACTTCTTCGGTTTTAATGGAACTGCTGGTGTTTGGAGGATTAAAGCCCTCGAAGAATGTGGTGGTTGGTTGGAGCGGACAACAGTTGAAGACATGGATATTGCTGTTCGAGCTCATCTTTGTGGATGGAAGTTCATATATTTGAATGATGTTAAGGTTTGTCATTAACCTATTTGGGAGTGGGTTTCGTTTGTTTTTTATTAAGAAATTCATTAAAATAATGTTTTTTTTAATTCATTATTGACATCATTACATAAAAATGATCTAAAATTATCAAACTTTTTTAATTTAAAATAAAAAATAAAAAAAATCAAATGTTCTCAAAAACATTTTTGAAACAAATTGACAAACACTCTATACTCGTTGGATAGACAACGTGATTATATTATTCTATCTTTCTGCAGTGCCTTTGTGAACTTCCAGAGTCCTATGAGGCTTACAAGAAACAGCAACATCGCTGGCATTCAGGTCCAATGCAGCTGTTCCGCTTGTGCTTTGCTGACACACTTCGTGCAAAGGTACTGAAAGCATAATTTATCTGTCAAAGATGTTTTTCCATTGCAGTGAATCTTCTTTTCAACTATATTTTGTGTTAACAGCCCGATTCGAATTACAGGTGTCTTTTGGCAAGAAAGCGAATCTGATATTTCTTTTCTTCCTGCTAAGGAAGCTTATCCTACCTTTTTACTCATTCACTCTCTTCTGCATCATTCTCCCACTTTCCATGTTCCTACCAGAAGCAGAGCTTCCAGCTTGGGTTGTTTGTTATATCCCAGGATTGATGTCTATCTTGAACATTCTCCCAGCACCGCGGTCATTCCCATTCATAGTCCCATACCTTCTGTTTGAGAACACCATGTCCGTGACCAAGTTCCATGCCATGATATCTGGATTGTTTCGACTAGGAAGTTCCTATGAGTGGGTGGTCACAAAGAAATTAGGAAGATCGTCAGAGGCGGACTTGGTCGCATTTGCTGAAAAGGAATCTGACCCTTTGGCGGAAACTACAAATCTCCACAGGTCTTCCTCGGAATCAGGGCTGGATGCGCTGAACAAGATAGAAACGACCAAGAAATCTGGGAAAAAGAAAAGAAATCGTTTGTATAGGAAGGAACTTGCTCTGGCAATGATACTGTTAACTGCCGCATTGAGAAGCTTGCTATCTGCCCAAGGAATTCACTTCTACTTCCTCTTATTTCAAGGGATCAGTTTTCTGGTGGTTGGTCTTGACCTGATTGGAGAACAGGTGAGCTAACCGTCGTATCAAATTAGATACTATTCGTCTGTTCAGAACCATAAGACAAATGTTGTTTCACAGTTGATTGGAGGGGCCTGCTCATCTGATCCCGGAAAAGATTTGTGTTCTGTTCTTTTATTTTTTGAGTAAGGGACATTGTATCATCGTGGTTGTCATCTCAACGCCGGGGGTCTTTGAAAGTAATCCCATAGTGGTGGAGGTCACGGCGACGCTCTAAAATTAGTGTCGATTCACAGCCCCATTGCTGCTTCGTTTTAGTGGTGGCTTTTAAGTGTCGTACGGTGACGGAAGAGCATGCCCGGTTGGATGAAGCGGGCGTTATTGGATTCTCATCATTTATCATTCTTTTTTATGATTGATATTTCATAGATTGTTTACCCAAAACGTGTAAACTCAAAAGATATTATCATATTTAGTGAAATTTATTTTACGTTAAAGCTTCTGGAATAGATTGCCTGCTTTGAGAGGGAGTTGAGTGAAGAATGTACGATGTCTGCTGAGTGGTGCATTTTCAATTAGCCAGAACAGCTCCTCCACCGTGGTGCACTTTCCTGGTTGAATGCCGCAGAAAACGCCTTGGGATGGGAAGGGATTTAGATCGAGGCTTTGATTTTGATCTACTCTATCTAAATCATCAGATCTGGTATTTCTTCGTTTCGACAGGTGCTCATAGGGTTGGTCAGATCTAGAATTTTTTTTTATAAAAAAAGACAAGTTTTAAAAAATAAAATCTATGATTAAAAAAGAAATTAAATTTCCATTCATAAATTATAAAATTCTATGAACTTCAATTCATTCATGAAAACTATATAATTTTTTTAAAAAAATTATAATTCCATAACATTAAAATAGATGGGGGTTGGGTGGGGTGTGTAATTTAATAGAGCTCATAAATAGATACACGTATCACTTTTGATGAGATGTCCATGCGGGCGCGCGCGTGTTAAAAATAAACAGACTCATCACGAGTAAATTTTTCCCGAGTGATGGATGCATCCAACAGACCCTGACCCAACTTCAATATTTGACAGCACAAATCTAAAAGATCCCTTGTCGCCATATCTAGCTCTGCTACACCTGTCTACAGATCTAATTTTATCAATTTTTTCCAATCAAATCGAAACTAAAACCCACCTCACCGGATCAGTCATGTGAAATTGCCTGCCCTACATTCGTTTTTCTGGGGACGAAAAAAAACCACCCAACCAGATACCAGGCAAGATTTCAAGGAGCATCTCATCCTGCTCAAAAGAGTTGAAAATACCATTTTGCCCTCCTATAAAACACCGCGACCAGTTTCAAACGCCGCAGCAAAAACTACAATAAAAGCATGTCATCGACAGATTTAAACCGTTAATTGGCATAGCGTTGGTATGCAGGGCAACATAAAAGGGCACGGCATTACCTCTGGATAGGTTTAAGTATACCACTACCACCAGGCAGGTGCACGGCCAATAATTTTATGTTACATCACTTTTTACATTTAGCCTGTTAACTTTTTATCCATCTCCCTCGCTCGCTCGCTTCTTATAAAACCTACTCTTAAATGCTTATATAACTGAAACGTGACTGGCATGTAAAACCCAGAAAACTTTCACAACAGCTAAAGCAAACGAGAAGAGGTCGTCAACATGAGTAACCCATCAGCAGAGATTGAAACGGAGCAAAAGTGCTTACAATGATAGTTAATGAATTCTTCTTATACTGGTAGCAGATATAAATCCATTACCATAGATGGAAAAACACCAGAGAAAGCTGTCTTAAGTGCTAAGGCAAAACCTTGATTTGTTAATTAAAAGAAAATGATTAGAATTTTACTCGGCCTTCTTGTAGCAGTCCAGTGCCGACTTGCTACTCTCTGCTCATGCTTCGCTGCTGTCTACACTCATGGGCTCTGCTTCCTTTGCTTCTGCTTTCTGCATGCACAGAGTAAACAGTGAATCAATAATTGAAAAAGGGGAAGAAAATCGCGACTGACCATTAAATTTTTTGAAGGAATTGATATTATTCGTTTTTTCAATAGGCTCAGCTTCAGATTCAAATGGATCAGCTTTGGATAAACATTCTGATCTATATATACTACTTCATAAAGGCAACGGAGTATACCTATAAAGAACTTGGGCATTGTAGCAATTAGCAGTACCAGTTTAAGCTGGACTTACATTAGATTCAAGAGATCCCAACTTAGACATCTTGGCAAACATGTTGCCATAAAACTTGGCTTCCTTCTTATTGAATTCCTTCATCTTTTCTTTCAAAGTTTTGTACTCCAGCTTGACATCCCTAGTTTTAAATGATAAATATAATGTATAAGATTAAGTAACACGAAAGGGATTCCAAAGAAACAAATCAAAAACCACAGCTGTTCAACCACATTGTACAAAACCTACCTGTTTTCAGGATCAATCTCAAGAGCTTTCTTAATATCAAACTCAGCCAGATCCAAATCTGCCAGCTGAATATAAGCCTGAGCTCTTCTGTAGAGAGCCTTCACATTTCTACTCTCCAACTCTAATACCTGAACAGTTATCATATCAGACCTTCATCCACATAACCTATGCAAGACTTGCTCAAGATACAGGACTAGGAAATAATTTCATGTCTCTTACTTTGGTGCACAACTTCTCTGCCTGTTTGTAATCCTTTAATTTCAGTTTACAGGCAGCATCGTTTAGGTTGCAAGCAACCTTCAGTGCCTTTGCCTGCTTTTTCTCCTCCTCGCTAAAAGAAGAATCATATTCTATATACTTCACAGCCTGAAACAAAGCCCGACAAATATTCAAATACACACTACACAAGAGGAGCATTTCACAAATCCAATTATTCAGTAAATGCCAAGCAATTTTTAGCAATAGATACCTTCTCATATCTTTTGGACGCCTTTGCATATTTTCGAGCCTTGAACAACACATTGCCCTCTTCCTTCTTTTTGCCAGCAGCTTCAATCTTCTCATCCGTACTCATGTCCCATGATTCCTTCTCCTTGTCGAAGGAAACCAGCTCTATCTCATAGCACAAGGTAGAGTTTGGAGGAACAACAGCCAACTCCTGCTGCGACTCTGATGAGCCAAATGCATATTCCGTGCAAATGGTCAATAGGGCCACCTCACCTTTCTTCATTGTCACCACAGCTCTATCAAGTCCATCAATTACTTCATCTGTCAAAACATCAATTGTCACAAAGAGATCTTGCGAAAGCATATGATGAGGAAAGAGGGGAAAGAACCTCAATGAAACTTGCCTTCATCTGTCTTGAACTCAAACAACTCATTGTCATCATGTCCCTTCTTAAGAAATACAGTGCCATCCTGCAACTTCCCAATCAATTTCACTGCAAGCAGCAAAATCACACAGCCATTATATGGTCTGAACACTATAATTTATGGCAGCTAAGAATTTTCTTTCCCATTGTTCAAGACCAACCTTTTACAACAGCCCCCTCATTTGGCCTTTCATATCCATCACCTTCCTTCAAGATTTTCTTTATAACCTTCTTGTCATCAGTTACCTCTGTTACAGTCTTCCAGGAAACCAACTCCAGAGTAATCTGAGTATTAGCATTAGGTGGAACAGCACCTTCATTGCCAGATGCTGGCTTACCCTTCTCCCCAAATCCATCTAAATTAAAAATTTAACAACAATGGTAAGAGAATTTTGCAAACGAAGATATTTGTTAAAATCCAGCCAGGTCTTCAGGAAGACAGCTTACATTGTGGCTTCACTGATAAGAGAACTTTCTCCCCCTTCTTCATTGTCTTCACAGCTCTTGCCAGTGCAGGACAGAAATGACCTGGCATATAATACATTCATACATTAACACCACCACTGAGATAGACGGCAGTGGATAACATCACCAAGGATTTACAATACTGACCATCCTTAACAGTGAACTCTACTCCATCAGACTTAGCAACGACTGAACCATCCTCAAGTTGAGCTTCATACCGAACTGTATAAATAAGACGTCAGGACATTAGTCAATGCACTAGAGTCATTGCAATAACATAAACAAAATAATCCATCAGTACTGAATGATTAAAATACCTAACACTTCATCAAGTTCCTTAGGATTCTCCCATTTCTCTCCTTCGACAAGTATCTTCTTAAATATCCCACCATCCTTGCAGATGTCCTTGATGCTACTCCAGGACAGCAATTCAACATCAAACTGGAGTGTCGCATTGGGAGGAATAGTTGGAGGTGAGCCAGAAGATCCATAAGCCAACTCAGCAGGAATTGTGAAGAGGGCATTTTCACCTTTCTTCATTGTCTTGATACCTAGGTCCCATCCTTTAATCACTTGACCTGTAGAGAAACAAGAAACACATAGAATTAGTCATCCTTGATCCTCATCCAAACAAAAAAGCCACACATCACTCTCCATTTAGCACCGAAGGTAAAAAAAAATAAAAAATGTGCCTGCATCAACAATAAGACAGGTATATGAAACGGAAAACACAGTCAAAACTTAATGCTTACAAAACCCAGAAGATCCAGGACAGCACAACAAAATTTATCAATTGCAGGTCTGTATTAATATAGTATATAAATGTTCTAGCAAAGGCCATTGGGAAAATAAAAACCCATGAGTAAACATAGAAAAAATGACTACATAATTATCCACAGGTGAATTTTCCAAGAGAAAAGCTTCCAGAGCATCACATGCTACCGATCACTGTAGCTTCTTTCTGATCATAATTTATTACACTTCCATGTTAATGTGGGTGCTCATGCAAGCCTTACAGATTGATTTTGATTTTTCCATGACTTTCAGCTCCAAATATTATTCCTCTAGATTTCCTCATCAAAGATTAACAAAGTTAAGGCTATTTCTTAGATCTGAAGTTAATTTTGTAGCTAGTGCGTGTATATAAACATCTTGGAAATCTTTCATACTGTGAAACAGAGCCACTATTGTTCTATTGATAGGTTTGTTGAGCTCTAAGGTAATCATCCTCGCTAGCCTCACCCAACTACTCGTCCTATAGATACGATGCCCTTTTCTACAGCGCACTGCTTTAGGATTTCATGACTTGTCACTTTTTCACAGCAGCTTATGTTAAAACTTCATTTCCAATGTAATTGGTCTTTCATAACCATCAAATCAAATCTACTTATACATCAACCACTCTTTTCATCCATCTTCCCGATTGTCTCTTCGGGAGTAACTCCTTCCTAATTATTTGCCCATTTTTTCTTCTGAGCACTTAATCTCTCAGTTACCATTTACTTAACGTTCTTCTATATTCCAGTTTCCATTCATTATGCCTCGTTAATCACTTCTGTTATAAAATATTCACAGAAACAATTGCGAATCTCTAAAAAAATCGTTCATAGCATGGTAATAATTAGGAAGTCACATTTGAAAGTTAAATAGTTAATAGACAGCATTAACAATAGATGAGGAATTATTTCAAACATCATTTCTCGTAAAAAGAAAAGGAAGAAACCCTAACCTTGACCAAGAGTGAACTTGAACGGCGTCCCTCTATCCCTGCTCGAATCGAACTGAGTTCCGTCCAAAAGTGTCCCCGTGTAGTGAACTGTCAAAAATAAATTTATAAAGTCAGAGAAAAGAAAGAAATATCAAATGATAATCTCTTTCGATTTATACCTTCGACTTCGTCGCCGTTATCAGGAGTGTCCCAGCCTTCACCTGCCTGGAGAAGCTTCTTTTTCAAGCCTTGGTTGCCGATCTCCTTCTCTTCACCTACCTTCAGTGTCGGACCATCGTCTGGGAGATCAAGCTGGTTATCGTTGTTCATCATCATCTCGTCTCCGGATGGAAGCTCGAAGTCTTCTTCCATTGCCGCCGGGAATCGTGAAACGACGTTGTTCTGATCTCAATTAGCAGAGAGAAAGAGAGCTAGAAGTTTGCTGGTGATTGGAGTGAGTGAGGAGCGTGAAGGCGAAGGCCTCTCTTTTGTATACGAGGGATATAAATGGGTTCTAGAGACTTCTACGAGGGTTTAGATAGCTTGTTAGCGAAGGTCGAATGATTCCAAAAAAATAAAATAAATCAAAGTTTACTTTATCAGCTCATGAGTCCTTCTACCTTTATACTTTTCTCAAAATGGTCCTTCCTCAATTAGTTTTTGTAATATTGTACTGCTATTTTTTCTTTTTTATTCATAGTATTAAGTTTTTGTCTGGTATGGATTCAGTTAATTGATATAATCTTTTTTAACTTTTCACTCCTATAAAAATTATAAATATATTTTATTAAAAATAATATTTGACTTTAAAATTTAAGATTCTCATACTTAAACTTGTGGATTCTACGGCTAATATTGTATCTCTTTTTTTTAAAAATAATTTATCTTGAGCTACAAGATATACTTATAATTTAAAGTCATCTAAAACTCGTTTTATGTTACAATTTATTTATGAAAAAAACTCTTGACTCGAGAATAAATTTTTATTTTTCACAAATGTATCAATAAATCTACAATGTCAATGTTTAATATATTTTTGTAGCTGAAATATGGTGTAGATAAGTAATCTAAACCAACATAAATTTTGATAAAAAGCGATGAACCTCAAAACTTGTTTTATAGTGTGGTAGATTTTGTGTTTGGATGTTTTTAAAAAGTATATCTTACTTGAAAAAAAAAGAAATTGATTTTCTTAAGTGTTTTTTTTTAATTATTTTCGATGTTGTGATGTAAAAAATAACTCTAATATAGTGTATTTTTAAGTGAAAAATAATTTTGAATGAGCACAATATACCAAATTATGAGGCTAACTCAATATATTTAACATATTGAGTGTCTAGAATTCGATGAAAATACTTATATTAAGATAAGTGATCGATGAGTGGTCATATTGAGATAAATATGCAAGTAGAAGGACTTGTCCAAGCTACAAGTGTTGTTCTTTTGACTGTACCACGTAGTGGTTACCGGTTGGTTTAGCTGATGGCTGGGATTGTACTAGGAGGGTCTTGCTGCATTGAATATCGGGAATGATGGAGAAAGATCAAGAAAACAACGGTGATCCCCAGAGGTAATTGGATTTTTATATTTATTTATTTCTCTTGGTTTGAAGTTGAGGGTTATCTGTATATTATTGGGCATTATCGTTGATATTAGTTTTTATAATACTTTTTAAATAAAAAAAAATAAAATAATAGTTTTTATATTTTAAATTTTATTACATTAAAATAATCTAAAAAAATAAAAAATATAATTAATTAAAATTGTTTTTAGTGAATATACTGCCAGATAAACCATAGCTTCAGAGGTCTGGGTTATGAATTAAAATAGCAAGCCTCTAGGTTGTTTTTTTTTAAATTTATCTTCAATACCGTATTACCAAAAAAAAATCACATGTAATGTCCCGTTAACTATTTAACTGTATTATTAAACCTAGCCGAACATCTCAAAACTAAACCTCTCGATTAGATTTTTTTTTATCTTCATCGACCTTTAAATTAAATTGCACGAAGTTATCATGTTATGACATGGTAAACTTACCGGGTTAACCAACACTTGGAATATTATAATAAATATGGTTTGATTTTAAAAATATCATATTTAAAAAAAAAATTGTGATAACAACATATTATACTAATATAGGTCGATCTAGGTCATCTTGTTAAATCCATAATTTGAACCAAAAACTTCATCGAGTTTAATAATTTTATTTTTTAAAATATATATATATATTTAATAACATGGTAAAAACAAAAATAGATACTCTCAAAACTGACTATAAACTTGATATCAAGATAGTTTTTTCAATATCATGATAACCTCATAAAAAATAAATTAAAATAAATCACAAATCTTAATTCCTGTTAATTATGCTTTTATATAATAATTTTTTTATTTAATAATATAATAAAAAAATATTAATCCAATAATGAATTTTTTTAAGATCATGGTAACCTCGTAAAAAAATAAACTGAAATAAATGATAAAACACAATTAATAATAATTATGTTTTTTTAACCATTTCTTGTTTAGTAATAGGATATAACATTTCTTGTTTAATAACATTATAGACATTTTTTTTATTAAATATTATGATAAAAAAAAACAATTGTAAGACTAAACACTTTGTATATACAAAAAAAAAATACAGCAAAACTTAATTCCCAATAAATCTATTTAAAAAAAACATTCCAATTTCACCTCCTCTTTGAAATTATGTTGACAATAATTCCCTGGTTTTTTATTTGATTGACCGAATCTCTCTTGAGGACCTTACTCCCTTGGCTTGATTTTCCTGAGTGATTGAATGTACATGGGATGAATCGTGTAATGAGCGCCTGTGCATCTCACGCATCGAGGCGGGATTGTATTTTTATTATTATTATTGGTCATATATGGGCCATATGACATCATATTACACCACTTCCAATTTTCTTTCACATGAAAATTATCTGTTCATGTTATACCCTAATTTGAACTTACTTTACAAACAAAGTGTCCTGAACAAATATTAAAATATGGGCCGACTTTTAAAAATTACGACAAATAAAGAGACGTCATGGTAGGCTGATAAAATAAGCAAATAAAACCACATTTATTAAATGTAGCCAACAAATTATCTCAATGTTTTCAAGTTTGACTAATATTCATTCAGATGTTTTTCTTCTTCTTTTTTACCTTTTTGGCTTGGCCTCAAGAGCTGCCAAAAACTGTGACAAGTAACCATGGCAAAAGCCATTGCACAGAATACTGACTAAAGCTCACTATCGCTAACTCCCCCTCCACTTGATGTCTTCCCATTCACTTCGACAAGCTCAGTGTCAAATATCAGTGTTGCTCCACCTGAAATTTTTCATATAACCACCACATATTACTCTATGCCGATCATGATTCCAAGTAACGAGACAGGAAAGTTAAATCAATATATATATATATATATATATATATATCATGAAAGTTTTATCGAATAGAACCAAACAAAAGATTCTCGGCAATATCATAAATTATCCTAGTCTTGAAAAGTAAGCTAAACACCAACTTGGCAAAGATACCTCGGCATATCACTAATGAAAACAGTATGAAGGGTTTCAATGAGTGGGAAATAATATATTACCTGGAATGGTAGGAGGGGATCCCTGCTCCCCATAACCAAGTTTTGCAGGTATTTTCAATTTTCGTTTCTCACCTACACATGCTCCCAGCAGTCCTTGGTCCCATCCTGCAGTGAATGGATTTTACGTCAGCCTAAATAATTTCCATGCAAACCATCATGTATTCGAGGAAAGAAACCAAAAGATCGATTAAAGCAATGACTGCTAGCTTAAACCTTTGATAACTTGACCACTGCCAAGCTCAAACCCAATAGGATCACCCCTTTCAAAGCTGGAGTCGAAAACTGTTCCATCGGTGAGTTTTCCCTGTGAAGAAAAGAAACCTATGATATAAACAGAAGAACTGATAGGTGGAATTAAGAAAATGAACTCAATGATATAAATAAATAAACAGAACTAACAATCATCTATCTTATGCATTTAGGCTTGTTCAATATTTTAGGGGACCATAAGTCACTGCGCCATTAGACTTCAGTGCCTGTTTAAAAATATGGTAGAGATGGCGTTTCACAAAAAAATGCATCAAAATAATCTATTTTTTATTTTTTAAATTTTAATTTTGACATCATCTTATCAAAACAATCCAAAAACATTAAATAAGTAATTTTAAACAAAAAAAATAATCAAATTTTAGGCAAACTGCATTTTGGACGCAATGCCAAACACACCCTTCTTTTTCCATCCCAGTGTTTCTCCAAGGTAGCGTCCATCATCCTCTAAGGTGGGGCTATGCTTATCTACATGTCCAGTCATTCAACTCTAACATAGGGTCCCTCCTTGTGTTAAATACGTTGGATGACATACAAAGTGAAATGAGGTACAAAAATACCAGGAAAAACTGCATTTAAAAGGGCATACCAAGCACACAGCCCTTATGAGATATGTAATGAGGCCTGAGCTCCAAAAATACATAAACAGCCATGGACAAAGCCAGTTATACATTATCGATAGAAGACACAACAAAGGTATACGACTAATCACCAAATTTATAATTTCTAAAATTAGCAGACCCTTCACAGCTGCGTCACCATAGTGCGGGTGCCTAATACGACATTCCTGAGATCCAAATTACTAATTTACACTCTGCAAGATGCATTTCGCCAAATCCTCCCGAAATTAAAATTAAACCTAGATGAAGCTAAAAACGAATTGCAATTCAACAAATATCACAATGCAAGGCAGACTTTTCTTATTGTTAACATCTTACAACTTCATTATTGCACGCAATAATGCAAGGTCTAATGAATAAATAGGTTAAATATCAAACAAAAACTGCGATCTGACTTACTCGATAGTGTACTTTGATGTTATCTCCCTTGTGAGCCTGAACTCCACAAGTTTCGGGCTTGTACTGAAATAATTAAATAAAAAGAAATTCAAAATATAAGAAAATATGTCAAGAAAAAAACTCAAACAATACCATTGAAATGTTATATTAGTGGGACCACTGTAAGTCTCGTGGTTTTTTCTTCATTTATTTAAAACCCTGGGAAAAAAAAAGGAAGAAGCAAATTATTCAGAGACGTATGGCTAGTTACCTTCACGCCGATCTGCAATTCCGTGACATCGCCGGACTTCTTTGCGGAAACTGGGAGAGACGAGAGTGAGAAATTTATAGATCAGAAAGAGGAAAGCTGATAATGATTGGATCTAAATAAGTATCACAGATAATTACCCAGCGTTGACACTGCTAACAAAAGGAAAATCGCGGTCGCCTTGGATGCGCAGCTGAAGCCCATCTCTACAAATTGCGGTCTCTCTCTGTGAAATGTGTTTTCTGTTTGACGCCCAGTGGGAGACGGAGACTCTCCTTATATAACTCGGATAAGGTACACGAACCATATTTATCGGACCTGGACCCGGCCCGGTACTGAACGGTCCTGGGCCTATATTATGGGTGTTTTAATCGACTTAGATTGGTGGCCTTGTTGCGGGCCAGACTAGAAAAATTAGAAGAAAATCAAGAGCTAAGAAAAAAAATCAATAACCATATTAAATATTGATTAATTTAATAATACAGTAAATAAAATATGACAACAAGAAAAAATAAAAAAAATGTTGTCTCAAAACTAGGCTAACACATGTAATCCTCGGGACATGAGATATATACAAATTGCATATATATCATGAAGTCTTGATAATTAAATAGAAAAAAAAAATGATGATAAATAAAACCGGAAGACATCAACACATAAAAAAAAATTATTAAGTTGTGTTTAACGAGTTTGTTTATTAAAATCAATTTGCAACAAACATCAACACATAAAAAAATTATTGATTGGAATAAAAGGATAAACACAAAATGAGATGGTGCACGTGCTAAAAATATTGCAAAAAATATTAATCATTTTTAGTTTTTAAAGATACATTTAATTGATATAAAATATAAAAACAAATACAAATAAATCCATACTATTTGAATCCATAATAATATTCAAGCTATAGTAAAAGAATAGACTCTTTTAGTACATGTTAATTATAAAAAACAAAAATAATATCTTATTAGACAATCTGTTTTTAAAAATCTCTAGTATTTTTCTAATATCTAAAATACAAAAGATAATAACACAAGAAACAAAAACAATTTGGCTGAAAAGATGGGAGGTTGATACATAAAATAAATGTTGATGAAAAGTGAGTTTTCTATGCTTTTAAAATAAAAAATATATAAAAACTTTTATTTGTCTGTATTATTCTAGCATCTTTTATTTTGAGACAATAACAAAATACGATATTGTATTATTAAAAAAAAAGAAAATCAGCACAAAAAATGGATTTATTCAAATATAATCTTGATTGTTGATGTCAAAACTAAAAATTTATATCTTAGACCGGATCATTATTCAGATATAATCAATAATAATATTTTTTTACATCAGCTTATCAAAATAATCTAAATATAAATATAAATATATATATATATATATATATATATATATTATTTTAAAACTATTCTTTTCAAAAAACACTTTTTAACAAGACAAAACCTTATATTTGAATCTGGCTGCTTTACAAAAAAGGACACTTTGGGCAATCACATGCCGCTGCTGAAGAAGATTTCAGATGCTACAGGACTAGAGAATTGGCCTAACGTGAACTGCTCTACCAAATTAAGTTACAACTTCATCCAAATACATTAATCCAGGCATAAAAAGGGAGACGAGTAGGAATGATAGCGAATATGCAATGTCAGTTTTGTTCAATCTTAAACCATCAGTCCGATGGTACTGATTGAACAAAGGATACAACAAAGAAAAAACAAACGATGCGTGATGAAAGTGTTCAGCAAATTCTATAATTTAAAGCAAAAATTTGAGTTTCACTTGCGATACCTCCCATTACTGAAGTAAGGAAGTTCATGTCCATAATAGATGATTTCCACAGAAGACCAAGCCAGCTCTGACATGTCCAAAATTTGAGTTTCACTTGCAATACCTCCCATTACTTTTATTGCAATGGTTTCTCAGTGCTCAGACAGTCTACATTCATCATGGGAAAGATAGACAAATGCACATCCAATAACTTTGAACAAGATGCTCAGAATACAGTATCCAATCTGCTTCAAGCAATCATAATGTGCATATGGATGACTGCGGCTCATTATTCCATCTTCAAGCAGACAATTGCGTCTGATTTGAAGACGAATTCACATCCAACAAAGTTGCGAACACAAACAATTGGATCAAATCCTAAAAGCGAGCTCGGAATCTACTGCCGACTTACAAAATGCAATCCATTTCAACAAACTCTGATAATTCTTCTCACCCATCAATCCATCCTTCTTCCTCCACTCCTCTAATAACTCAAAAGCCTTATCAACCATTCCCTCCCTACACAGCCCTTCCAACACTGTCCGATAAGTCAACAGATCAGGCGACATTGAATTCCTCAACATGTCAATCACGACCTCAATGGCGTCCTCGAACCTCCGCTCCATCCCAAGACTGCAGATCAAAATCATACAAGTACTCCCACTGGGCATCAACCCCTTACCCTTCATTTCTTTGTAAAACCCTAAACCCTGCCCACTTCTCTCCTTTCCACACAGCCCCTTCACTAAATAACCATAACTATAAGCATTGGCCTCACAACCATACAGCCCCATTTCACGAAATACCCTCACAGCCTCATCTACTTCCAAACACTTAGCATATGCTTTGATAATCATGTTGAGAACAAAAGTATCCGGTATCACTCCTGACGCCTTCATTTGCTTCGTCAACGATTTCACCGCGTGCAAATACACATAACAAACATTCAACTTATTGAATCTCCTAAGCAACGAATGAAACAACATCGTGTAAGTTTCTAATGTGGGCCTACAATCCTCTGATTTCAACATTTTCTTATAGATATCAAAAGCGCGATTAAACAACAACTTACGGCCACAGCAGAAGCGAATCATTGAATTATAGAGAGGAACACTCATCTCGCAAGCACCAGCAATCACCTCTTCGATTAGAGTCTCTGCCTGGCGGTATCTCCTGCCGCTGATCAGGGTTTTGATCACGGTCAGGTAGGTGAGGTGGTTGTGCTTGTAATTACGCTGTTGCGCCGTCCAACGGAAGATGTCGAGCGCGAGATCCGGGTCGGACTGGGCCCGGATGGCTGTATCGACATCGGTCGGGGTGAAACCTGGTTTGAGGTTTTGGGTCCATGTTTCGAATTCGGTTTCTAGCGGGGTTCGAGTTGGGGTTTTGAGGAATGGGATTTCGGGCGGTTCGGATTGGTGGTTTTCGGAGAAAGGGCGGTGCTGGTGGTAGAGTGAATGGTCGGTGAATTGAAGAGTGGTTAGAGGTTGGAGTGGAGAGAAGACAAGTCCGGGTTTCTTGAGAGCGGAGGAGAGGAGGCGATTTAAGCTCACAGGAGGCATTTCCCAAATGAAGGTGAAACGGGGAGAGAAGTGAGAAGTAGAGAAAAACAAACCAACCTGCGTCGAGGACAGTAGCGTTTTGACTTTATGTTTAAAAATGTTTTTTAACCATTAATTATTTTTAGTGTTTTTATATTATTTTGTGTTTTTATATAACATTAAATAATTTTTAGTGTTTTTATATTTTTTTATTGTTAAAAATAAATAAAAAATATTTTTATATAAAATTACTTTGAAAAAATCAATTGCTACTATATAATATCAAATAAACTTTTAATAGTAGCTTTTCTGCTAAAGTTTTTTTTAAAACAAATATTGTTTTTTTTAAATAATTTAATTGTAATTAAAAAAATTAAAATTATTATTTAATGGTTTCCTTACCTGAAGAATAAATGAAAATTTTCTTAATGATTTTTTTTAAAATATAGTTACGCGTGAGATTTAATAAAAAAACAGAAATTATTTAAGAAGATAAATAATCTTTTCTCATTAGTCGAAAAAATAAAGAAATTATCACCATAACATACTCTCTTAGTGTGATAGGAATTCGTGGTAATTGTAAATTTGTAATAGTAAGGCTTTGACATTGAATTCTAAACAAATATAGATTTTTTAAAAAAAGAAAATAAAACATTTTTAAAAAATGGCAAACTATTTTAACCATTTTTTTAAAAAAATAACAGTCATAAAAAACCACAATTCCCACAAATAAATTTTAAAACCGCTACAAGTAAAAACTATATTCTATATAGTGTGTTTGTTTTTGCCAAGAAACAATTATATATCCATATCTGTTATAATTTTTAATTTTATTTGGTATTTTTTATGATATTTTTTAAATGTAAATTATATTTTCAAATAATACCTCAAAAGTAACATTCAAACAGCTACATTAACTGTATAAATAGACTAAATTACATAGCTGAATTAAAAATCTTGAAAGATGAATAACCTTGGACATGTTTAAGGCCTATATGTATACGGGCTTGCTCTAAATCACCACCAGCTTAGGCCAGGCTTTAGAGCACCCGACACAGCCCAGGAATGCTCCCATTGAAAAGCATCATGGAGTTCTATGAAGTAGGTGATTAAAGTCCAAGCGTCAGTTCGCTTTACACCACTGTAGACCGGACGGAGGTAATGCTCCTCGGCTTCTACGCTGCTACAATCGCATTCTGCCTGTCTCAGGTCTTACCCAACCCAACCCAACACCCTTTCTTTCTCTTTCTGTCTTGAAAGGTTGCATGCCCCCCCCGCTTGTCTTGCAAAGTTTGGGCGGTGATTTTTTTATTTATCTATATATATAATTTTTCTGGTAAAAAATGGGATTTTTTATAATGTGGGTTTCTCATAATTTTCTATCTTTTTGCTTCCCCATGCTGTATTTTCTTGAATCTCGAACATAGATGCAACTATTGCTCGACCCTTCTTGGTTATAGCAGTTCTCTTGCTTACATTATGAAATATTGCATCTTTGCCGGTGACTCACTTTTACTATTATCTTTCTTTCTTTTTCCGTGTAGAATTATGTCATGGCCTAAGCTTTTGTTGATCCTTTTGTTGATTTATTGATATTTCTTCTAACTTAGGATTCTGAAAGAATATTCAACCTTGTGAATGCTTGTTAGGCAAGTTAGTTCTATTAATGACTGCTTAATGGCGCGATTCTTGCAGTTTTATTTGACTGAACTGCATCTGTTTGATTAATCGACTGGCATTGGCTGCCTGGCTTGAGTTTAGATAATCAATAGTGTAATATGCTTGCCGCTGTTGCCATTTCGTTGTGAATACTGTGTTACTTCGTCATTAATCAAATGCTCAATGCTTTATCCAATTTTTTGCTTAGCTGTTTATATTAGTTCCATTTATTTGTTCCTTATTTTTGTTCTTCAATTTAAGAGTTTTTTATGTGGTAACATCATTTCTTGTTTGTCATTCGTTGTGGTTATATCGCTTATGGTTGTTAAAATTAACTACATCATAAATGGTTTGCCCTTTTTGATTAAGAATAAAGATAGTGGTCATTCAATGTTTGGAGCCATTAACTGCACTTTCATGCCTTTTTATAGGAGGAGTGGATGTGGAGATGGTGAGCATACGTAGACGCAAACTTATAGGATGTCCTACTGGTATACTCAACCATAACCTCTATGTACTTCCAAATGGGAATTTTTTCATTTAAGCTGAATGGAAAATGATGGTTTTGTGCTCATGAAGTAAATATCTACTGGTTTTGTGTATTCGAATTTTTTTATCTGTCTCTGTTGATTTCTTGATGAAGATATCAAATGATTTATTTGATATGACAGAATTGTTGCTCCCACCATTAGTATCATCTTGATTTCTAAATTTCCACCACTAAGCAAGTACTTGATTAAATATAACAGGGTTTGTAGGAAGAGGTTCATCTTCAGCTACACTTCCTAGTATTCCTGATGGGCAAGCTCCTAAATATCCAGAGCGTGGTGGCAAACATGTTAATGCGCGTCACATACCCTCAGTTACTCTTTGCCAACCCGTCGAAGTAAGTTGGATTTTTTAGAGTTTCCTTCTCATGAATATTCTATTTTGTGATAGTTACTTCTTATGCACTATCTTTGTGAGCTTAATGATATTATCGGGTGGGATGCATTTACTTTTAGAGATTTTACCCTGAGAACATTCCTTTCCTATCTTAGGAAATAAATGCCATAGCATATAATTGGTAAACCCCAACAATATTAAATTAATCTGTTGTGTTACTGCTTCCTTGTGGATTGTATAACTCCAGGAAAAATGAACAGAAAGAAATGGAATCCTTAAAATTTGATTTGTATTGATGCTTAAATCACTTAGGAGTGAAAATGCACTTGAACAGTATGCCTTGATCATAACCTTTCATGAAACAAGAATTATGTAAAGCACTAGATAATCACATCTGGTATATTTCTTTCATTTTAAAAACTTACCCACTTAAATTTGTGATATATTGTGAAGGCACTGGAAAAGCCAATCATCTTAGATGGGCATGCTTTAATGGAGGATGCATTAAACTGTTCTTCAACTATTTTAAAAACTGAAAAATGGGTTAATTCTCTGAACTGGTAAATTGCTGCAGGGGCATATCTTATAGCCAACCATCTTAGATGGGCATGCTTTTATGGAGGATGCATTAAACTGTTCAACTATTTTAAAAACCAAAAATTGGGTTTAATTCTCTGAACTGGTAAATTGATGTAGGGACACATCTTATATGGCAAAACTGATGGTAGAATTGCTATTTTCTCAACCGGATTTTGATGATAAAAATATCAGACTAGATAATTCTACTTTGATAGGTCACTACTGACAATTGCTATTATTATTCAAAATAAAAAACTATATTTTGGTGGTAAAGTGAACAGGTAGGTGAATGTGGCTATCTTATTTTTTAGATAATGCTAGAAAGAACCCCCCTTTTCATCAAACCAGTCATGTTTCCTGCATGCAGAGGTGTTCTGGTTGGCTTGTTCGTTTTATGCACTACAGTTTCTTGCAAGCCTACATGTTGTGCAGATTGATTTAGGTATCTATGTATTGTTTTTGTTCTGCATGTATAGGAACAGCTTGTGGTCATATATATGTGGAGAGTGTCCATCCCAAATCCAAACCTCACTTAAAAATTTTCTAGAGGAATGACCTTGCATTAAATATTTGACAGAGTTATAGATGAAACAAAAAGAGGTCCAAATTTACAATTTTCCAACCTTCAACAAAAAAGATCCTTACAATTTCTTGGACTAAGTTTATACAAGCTTCAATTTTGCTTAATATTTTAGCTTGAAATATAGATCATTCCCCTTTTTTTCATACGACTTGATAAATAAATTTGGCTGCTTCCACCAACAAAAGCCACAATTCTACCTTGAACCATAGCCTCAACCCAATGCTATAAAAGCTCCTATTATAAACATCATCCACAGTAATCTCAAGATCTGTTGTTAATCTTAAGTTGAATATTATACCATGGACAATTAATTAAACATTAACTATTTAATTAACATCTAAAATGCAATATACATATATAAATAAATATACTTCAAGGTTGAGTAAAAGATGAAGAAAGATTTGTTACTGCTTCTAGAAAGAAAGAAATACTTCAGCTTAGTTTTAGGATGGATTCTATCAACACTTGAATGAGTTTTTCTTACCAAACACTGTTTAAAAACCAATTATAATTATGTCCAATAAAATTAAATACTAAATTTCAACATGTAGAAAGTGTTTCTAAGCATTCAGCAAAATTATAATCATTGTGATGATTATTGAAAAATAAACAAAATTGATAATTCCATACAAAATTGGGGGGGAAATTATAGTATAAGATATAGGGAAAACTGCCGAACCCTTGAACAAATTATTCGGCACCACTAATCCTAAACATAATTAGGAATATAGTTAGGTATTTATGTTAACTAAACCTAGATTTCCATCCAAATGATGTTAACTCAAAACATGTGAGATACATGTGTGTATCAACCATCTTACCCCTGTGGTGGACCGGTGGACAAGCACTTTATTAAATTCCAGTTGGATGACCAATTGGATGAAACGTAGATTTCCTTGATAGAAGGACCTTATTAAATTCCCACTACTAGCTTTTTATAATTTGCTTAGGGTCTATCCGTGTTTTGACCAATAGTTCGAGAGGAGTTTGTTACTTGTGACCATAAATATATAATTCATAAAAAAGAGAAATATCAGCATGCTGTTTTGACATCAATGTTGTCAAGTATGAAGTCTTGCTCGTGTTGTCTGTTTGAATTTTGGAATTGTGATGTAGGCGAAGGAAGGAAAGGACACTGTAACAAATCCACCATCAAAGAAACAGAAAGTACATGTCCAAATTGATCCAGAGAACCCCATGGAAGTACATGCGTACCTAGTGCAGCTGAAGGAAGATAACAAATTGGAACCTGGACCAATGCAAAGAAGTGAAAAAATGCCAGTGAAGGAGTTGATGGAGAAGTGTTACCCCCACATCTTTAGAGTGTTTCCTCAAGATCCGAAGGTGATTCATGAGTTTCCTAACAAATCAGAGCAAAATGAATTCTTATATTGTCAGTATTGGCTTCTCCTCTTTGAGGTGAGGGACATAGTTTCGATAGACAAAAGCGTCGCACCCGAACATGTGGAGTCATTAGTGAAGGTGATAAAAAATTTGGAGAAACAAGGTTTTGACTGTAGATTCTTAAGGTCAGAATTGGTAGTTGTAGGGTACAAGATGAAAAAACAGCTAGAAATTACGTTGGCAGAGAAGAGTGTGATCTCAACAAGGACAACAAGTCTGGAGAGAGAATTGCAAGCTGCAGCAAGAAGGAAGGACAGGGAAGCAGAGTTGGATAAGAGAGGAAATCAGATAGAAGGAATGGCCCCAGAAATAGAAACATTGTCGAAGCCAGAACTGGATCAAGATAACAGCCAGGGAGAGTTGAATAAGCATCCTTCTACTGCTTTAGAGCAGGAATTTGCTCAAGTAATTCTAGAACACCACAAGAAGATGCTAGAATGCAAGGAAGAAGAAGAGAGAAGACTCGATCGAGTTCTGGAGAAAATTAACCAACTTCTCCAGGACAAAGATTTTCCCTAGCAGTGAATCCTTCTATTGGTGTAGCATTTTGTATGCCCTTTTTCCTCTGGGGGTAAAAGCTACCCATTTGTAGAGTTGCTTGTTTTTTCCTGAAAAGGGCTCGCGTGTCACATGTGTATCAGATTTGTGCACCTTAAATATTTACTCCTGCCAACCACCGATTAAACTGAATTGCTTAGTTGGTAGTTGGCAAAAAGAATTCTCAACAGGCAATAGTTCTTCTAAGAGATTGCAGATCATTAAAGTCAAAGCATCTCTATAGTACTTGTTTGTGTTCTTCATGCAGAAACATCAGTGAATTCTTTCGACAAACAAATATTTCTTCGAGAGGAGGAACTGCAGTCTTGCAACCAACATGACAAGACCAAGTAGTGTCCTCATTGGTAACTTCATCTGGACCGGAGTGAAACTCTTATCGACCGACGAGGCTCGGTTTTTCAGCCTCTTAAGAAAGTTGATGGGCTCAATGATGTGCTGTTGAACCTGGGGTTGGGGTTGAGCCGTTGAATGTGGTTGTTGGGTTTGAACTTCTTTAATACTTTCAAAACATGAACATTCTTTCGGGAAAATTTGTATTTTTACATAAAAAATTGAATTTAATCAAACCGAAATTGATTGGTTTTAGTTTTTTTTCTTATTTTTGATTTGATTATTTTTATAGGAAAAAATCAAACAAAAAATATCACTCCTGCTCTTTTCTCCCGAACCCATCACCGGATGACTGCCTTTTGCATTGTGTTTACTGTTTACAGATAAATATTATTGTCCAAGTCGATCACGTGCTAGATTAGATTATCATCATTATCAGAGATGGGTGTGAATTGTATGCAAGGATGGTTCTTCTACTGTTCTATGGGATAAAAGAGCGAGAAACGAGGATAGCTAGCTTCTATTTTTATATTATATCCATCTTAGATAAATGCATCCATTTGAAGGATGATTTTTGTCCGTGTGTGGATATTTTTCTTCGTTCAATTTGACCCCTGGAGGCTCGCTATTGTGTTATTTATTGATCCAACTGAACCCTACACTATACAATTGGACCGAGAGATGGCTAGTTGAGCCAGGTGTTGATCTGCAAGATTCTAAAAGTTGAGGACTGATATGCTAATATGTATTTGGATTGATAGCTTTCTACTTTTTTTAATTAACGGTAATATTTGGGTCAGCTTGTATGAACTTAATTAATCCCACGAGTTTTAAAGTTAACGATCATATAATTATCCAATTCAATTTGACCCCCGATGCTCGCTCTTTTGTTATTCATTGAGCCAATTGAACTCGACGCTATACGATTGAACCGAGAGTTGGCTAGTTGAGTCAGGTGTCGGTCTGCAAGATTCTGAAAGTTGGGGGCTGCTATGCTAATATGCATTCAAACTGATAACTATCTACCTTTTCTTACTAACAAGACTAGCTTCCGCTCACCTGACTAATCTCACGGGTCCTGATGTTAACGACCATATAATTCTCCAGTAGTCCTAGGATTTGTGAAACTCGATTTGGTGATCTCTATGAATCAAACCTAAGGTATGACCAATGGAGCCACACACACACTGTGTGTTATTCATAACTTTGGTCAAATTTATGATTTCTTAACAAAATAAATCCACATTTCAGTCAAAATCAGTTTTAATATTATTCTTTCAATTATCAACTTAGAAATATGTTTAAATAAAATCTAAATGGGAAAAGGTTGAAGAAAATAATTATAAAAATATAAAACTACCATTGTATTCTTATTTTAAAGGTAGCGTGGCATCAATGAAAGATAAAATTGGTATTTTATGAGGTTGTTCCTCCCACTTTCTCTTAGAATTGAAGAGAATATCTTAGTTTAAGTGGGGACATGAAAAAATACGTTCTCTGCATTTTTACTTTCCTTCTAGTTTCTCTTTTATGTTACCGTGTTTGGAAAATGCCTTGCTTTGAAATAAAACAATTAAAAGTATAAAAAAAAAATTCTTTAAATAGAATCAATTGTTCGATTTTTTTATGCCATTTAAAAAAAGAGTTAAATATTAGTTTCATTAAAAAAACGAGAATTGATTAAGATGAAACACTATTTCTTTCGTTTTAAAAACATAAAATAGCTTTAAATTTTTAAAAACCATAAATATTTACAACGCAGTTTACCCTAATACACACACATGCTATTATAGTACAGTATTATAAATTGTGTTGAATTTGTATAAATCTCATTTAAATTAGCATTTCGATTTATTATATATATGTAAACTAAGCATTGTATTTAATTATTTTCTTTACTTGTGTTTTTATGATATCTTGTGCATTTTTTTTCATTTTAAAGTGGATCATCTATTTAAAAAAATATTAATTGAAATTATGTTTTGAAAGATAAATTTAATTTAAGACACTAAATTACCAAACAATTAAATAATTTTATGATAAGGTACAGCAATTAATTATTAAATATTTTCACATGTTTAATTTCACAGTATAATTATTTATTACAATCGCCGAACATATTTTTTTTTTAAAATGTTTAAATGTAAAGTTCATGGAAAATAGAAGAAAAAAAAAAGGGGTTATTAGCTCGAGGAATGTGCTACCCGGGGCACAGAGCGGTCCATGCAATGATTTTATATCCACGCCTCCATCACACGAGTTTATGTGATTATTCAAGCTCTATCCAATAGGGTCTCGACACCTGTCTTCATGCATCGAGAGCTGTGTAATGGAAGATTATTTACAAGTAATTGTCCTAATTAAAAGCTTACAACATCCACACTTGAAGTTATGCTAATTATATACCACAAAAACTTAACTTAATTACATACATCTCCAGGATATGTAAAATATATTATTAATTACACTGCCTCCTTATCAAGCTATAAAAGTTATTACATTAAGTGACTGATTGAAAATGTACTTAATATTATTTTTAAAAGTATTTTTTATTTAAAAATACATCAAAATGATATTTTTTAAAAAAATATTTTTTATATAAAAAAATACATTTAATATAAAAATAAAAATAAATTATTTTTTTTTTAAATAATTTTGATACGTGGTGCAAAATAGAGTCTAAAACACAATGCTATTGTCTAGCAAGTGAAAAATATGTAAGTGCACATATGATAACATAAAAGATTTAATTGTTTTTGCAAATAATAAATTTGCCACAATATATTCAAGTTAATTTCCGTAATATTTTTTATCAAATCAACCCTTTTAACCTATATTTATTAATCCAACATCTAAAATTTATAGTTACTCTACATTGTTGCCACAATAAGTTTAGCTTCTCTCTGTGATTTTAGCAAATTCATTTGGTTGCCTGCAATCTAGCTATCTCTTATGGGTATTAGTTGACTCAACAAAACTTATTTGGTCGTCAATAATGCATTTATTTTCTCGTGGAAACCAATTAATTTGGCTAATTTATTTAGTTTTAAGTAATTCATCTATCCTTTTACAAGTACCAATTAATCCAACGAACCCATTTGACTGCTTATTTATATTCCAGCTACCATCTCACGGATACAAATAAATCCTTAAATTCACAATTTTATTCATTTATTCGATTTACATTTCCAACAATCATACAAATCAACCAAACAAATTATCTGTAGCTGCTCTAGTAAATGACTTTTAAAATCAAACGAGAAGATAAATTAATAATTTTTAATTATTCCAATTTTTATTGTTTTAATTATTTATTATGATGTTTGTTTTTGTCCATTTTAATTTAATATTTTTTCCCTGTTCTGTATTATTAAGGTTTCATAGTTTTTTCTATACAAAAAACTACATCGACTTTTCTATGTTTAGTATTATAACGGATATGAAAAAATAAAATTAAATACATTAAGTTTTATATATATATATATATATATATTTATACTATTCTTGCTCTTAAGATCTTTACTTATAACGAGTTTCTTATCATTCATCTTTGCTTGTCTCATCAGCCGACGAAGATCAATATGAGATTATCCAAATAATAATCATACTCGTCTGATTATGAAAATAATAATTATATATTCAATCGTCAGGCAGTCGTAGAAACCACAAATCGAGGGTTATTTTTTTAATTAATTTTTGTTTAAAAATATATTAATATGATATTTAAAAAAATATATTTTTGACATCATGAAAATAATATAAAAAAATTAAATAAAAAACAAAAAATAAAAAGTTTCAAAATTTTTGAAAACCATTTTTTAAATGCAGTATTTATCAACTTTACAGAGGAAAGAGTTCATTACGAAAAGCAAAAGAAAGGCACGCCAGCAACGTCTAAAGTGCTTTTCGACATCACCCACCTTCCAAGTTATCAGTTGCAGCCAAAATTAGCATAGAATAATAGCTTACTTTTTAAAATATTGAGAATACTTTTTTATAAAAATATTTTTATTTTTATTCTTAACATATTAAAACAATAAAAATACATAAAAGAACATAGAATTAATATTTTTTCAATAAAAATTATTTTAAAAAACAAATTAAACTATAAAAACACACACCTAGTAACAAAAGTTGATACCTCCATCGTCTACAGCAGCTCTTTAAAATTATTTTTTACTTAAAAATATATTAATTTTTTTTTAAAAATAATTTTTGATATGATATAAAAATACTATAAAAAATTTATTTAAAACAAAAAATATTTCAAACTTGCTTCCCAAACACCCCCGAATCATTAGAATGTTGTAGCCACATTAACGTGCCGGCAATTCAACGGGGATGTATTTTCTCCTATATAAAATGTATTTTTTCCTCACAAAATCTTTTCAAATCACATAAATAAACATTGCTCACGTTTCCTTTTACAGGTGATGATGCTCGTATTGCATTCCAGTTATATATTTAAAAAAATTATTTTCCTATAATTTCTGGATATGTTAACATTAAAATAACATCTCTGTTCCAACAAATACTATTTAGAAATCATCAAGCATTGCACGATGCTGATCTGTCTATTTTGTTTCTAGTGCATGTCGTCAATTCCGGCCCTTAATTTATTTCTCCAGGAAAGTCTTTAATTTTCCCAACGATAAAAGTGTTTTACTTTATTTATTGCAATAGCCACCAGGCCTCGTGATGGCACTCCATCCACCATAACTCAGGAGCAGGAGGGCTGTGTTATGATGTAAAAAGCATTCAATTCTCAAGGATTTGGACATGGAGCAAAAGCATGAAAGAAACGAGGTTTGTTGAATCCAGTAAATTCTTGATTCAAAATTTAATTTCAAGTTGAGTAGGAAAAAACGTCGGTTGATGGATGAATGTCTGTTTGACACGATTACGTGTGTTTTTATTTATAAATATATTAAAATTTTTTTTTAATTTTATAACAAAATAATTTTGATATCAACATATCAAAATTACCTAAAAATATAAAAAAATAATTAGTTTGAAACAAAAATATTTTTTCAAAAACACATTTCAAATATTTTCCAAATAGCATCCAAATCTAACTTATAAATGATCTTGTTAAATGAAAATTTTGAAAAATGAAAATTTTGAAAAATGAAAATTTTGAAAAATGAAAATTTTGAAAATTTGATTTTGATTTTGATTTTGATTTTTTATTTTAAATTGAATTTTTTTCAAGTTTTTAGATAATTTTAATATCCTGATGTCAAATATATTTTATTTATTTTTAAATAAATTATTTTAATGTATTTTTTTTAAAAAAAAACACCTTTCAAATCAATTTTAAACACGAATACAAACTCAAATAACTAAATCCATGTCAAGACGGATCATGAAACAATCTTGAAAGCCAAGAAACCGTTATGCAACCAGTTGCTTCGCTGCTTCTTGCCTATCTTGTGATGACAGTACAAAATGTAAAGGATGCCACTGGGCCACACAGCAACCATCAAACGGCTAATTTGCACCTTTTGACATGGCATTTCTTTTTTGAAGTCATCATGTTCCTTGTCTCCCCCACCCAGCTTCCTAGAAACCAAGCAAAAGCCTGGCATCGCAAGAAAGTCCCCATCCACTCTCTCACTTCACTGCGTATCCCTCGATATCTTCTCCCTTTCTCTCTCCTTTCACAAAAGCTAAAATACAGGAAAAATAAATAAATAAATAAAGTAAAGGTGACAAATTCCTTGATATCACACCTGGCACATTATTCCCAACAGCAACACGAAGCCGACATCACTCTCTCTAGCTTTGAACACTGCAAGTTATTGCATTGGTCAGTGCTCTTGTTGTTGAGCTCCCATCTCTTGAATTTAACCCGCACGCCTCCCTAAAAGTCTAAACCCCTCTTCTTCTCTCTTCAATTCTCCAGAACCATTCAAATCATCGTCTTTGTAATCTCCATTCTCCCACAGATCCTTCCTCTGCTCGTTAGCGGAAGAGCAATGATGGGGTTAGGTTTTGTCCCCATCTTCAGTCTTGCTCTCTTGGTTTCCATTTCAAGTAAGTGTGTCTCTTTTGTTTCTGTAAGATTGACGAGCTGGGTTTTGTGTTGTTTCGAGTCTTATTATTGTCTTAACACTTGCAGGTGCAGAGATCTCTAACAAGGTGGGCATAAACTACGGTCAGCTGGGAAACAATCTCCCGTCCCCTTCAGAGTCAGTGGAGCTAATCAAATCTCTCAAAGCGAAACGAGTCAAAATCTACGATGCCAATCCACACATCCTTAAATCCCTCAAAGACACCGACATCCAAGTTTCCATTATGGTCCCTAACGAACTCATAGAAAACATCTCCAAAAGCCAGTCTCTCTCGGATCAATGGGTCAAAACCAATGTCGTCCCTTACTACCCCGATGTCAAAATCCGATATCTCCTCGTCGGAAACGAAATCCTCACAAACCCTGATTCGGGCACATGGTTCAACCTTGTACCCGCCATGCGCCGAATCAAAGCCTCCTTGAAAACCCACAAGATCAAAAAAATCAAAGTCGGCACCCCGTCTGCAATAAATGTCCTCGAGTCTTCATTCCCACCATCAAATGGCACGTTTCGGGCCGATATCTCCGGCCCGGTAATTAAACCGATGTTGCAGTTCTTAGACCGCACCAAATCGTTCTTTTTCATTGATGTCTACCCTTATTTCGCCTGGGCCGACAACCAGCAAAACATCAATTTAGACTACGCTCTTTTCAAAGCCGGGAACATAACATACACCGACCCGGGTTCAAACTTAACCTATACCAACCTCTTAGATCAGATGTTAGACGCTGTCGCCTTTGCGATGAAACGGCTCGGATATCCGGACGTTCGCATTTTTATTGCAGAAACGGGCTGGCCTAACGATGGGGATATCGACCAGGTCGGAGCAAATATTTACAACTCAGCCACTTTCAATCGCAATGTGATAAAAAAGCTCACTACAAAACCCGCAATCGGAACCCCTGCCCGACCCGGTTGGGTCATACCCAGCATCATCTTTTCCCTGTATAACGAGAACCAGAAACCGGGTCCGGGCACGGAGCGACATTTCGGATTATTTTACCCGAATGGGACCAAAATCTACGAGGTGGATTTCAGTGGAGACACGCCGTTATCAGGGTATAAAAAGCCCTTGCCGGCTCCGACCAATAACGAGCCATATAAGGGGAAGATATGGTGCATGGTGGCTAAGGCAGTCAACAAGACTGCAGTGGGAGATGCGTTATCGTATGCCTGCTCGCAGGGGAATAAAACTTGTGACGCGATCCAGCCCGGAAAGGAGTGCTACAAGCCGGATTCGTTGTTTTGGCACGCGAGCTATGCGTTTAGCTCGTACTGGGCCCAGTTTAAGAAAAGTGGTGGGACCTGCTCCTTCAACGGGCTAGCTACGATGACGCCTCAGGATCCAAGTAAGTAGTGTCCGTTGATTTTCATATCCTTCCATCAAAATTATATATATATTTATCGCTTTTTTATTATTATTATTATATGCTTGTCTAGGTTGAAAAATATAAAAAATATTTAATTAATTTCTCCCTGATAATTGCTGCAGGTTTTGGACATTGCAAATTCCCAGCTGTAACTCTCTGAGTCCATCTGGGCAATGATGCAGGAAGGAAGCCATGGAAGCATTTCAGTGTTCTTACTAACTCATCGTGATTTTGGTGCCCCTTTTAATTATTGGAATAATATCACCAATCTTTTCGAGGCCTTTCCTGTCCATATCAATAGATTAATTCGTGGGCACCTAAATCACCTTGGTCTATGTATTTTTTTTCCCATTAAAGAGCTCATTAATTTGTGCAATTCAGGGCAAATTTTTTAAGATAGATTTCCGTATATGTTGTCGGTCCAATTATTATTTTAGTTCGTTATCTACTTAGCCATTTTCTCTTTATTTTTTAACAGCAACAACAATAATAAAATCTCTTGAGGAGGGCAACGGCTCTTTTGAGAGGTCTATTATATTAGTTCGCATGTCAGCATCCCCTTTTTGTCTTCTCATTTTCCTTTCGTGGCGGTGGTCCATTGCTGAGGCAGCCTCTTTCCCTGTGTAGATTCTTTTCATGTGCTCAACACTCAAAGAAACAGTTCTTTAATGAGGTCAAGATGCCTCGATGGGAGATTTTTTTCATGTGTTCAACACTCGAAGGAACCGTTCTTCTTTAATGAGGTCAAGATGCCTCGACGGGAGATTTTTTTCATGTGCTCAACACTCGAAGAAACCGTTCTTTAATGAGGTCAAGATGCCTCGATGGGAGATTTTCTCCTTTAGAGCATGAGCCTTGAAATATAGGAAGTATTTTATTTATTGGAGGGGTAGGTTGGAATTGTGATGGAGATTGGTTATTAAAATTTTATTTTATTTTTTATAACAATATAATAAAAATATTTGAAAATATAATAATAACAATTATTTAAAGCTGAAAAAATTAAAAATCATGGTATAGCTGCCGCCTTGCTTTGGTGTAAGGTAAGGGGTGATAGTTTGGTATATTAGTTTTGAACATTTCAATTAAATTAAGGTTTAATTTTTTAGCTAAAAATCTATTCTATTTAGTTCTATTTAGTTCATTACAAAAACTAATCGAAGTCTAAAGTATCGTATTCGAACCCTAATTTCAAAGTGAGGTAGGAAAAAACAAGTAGGAATTTAGCATTTTTTAAATATTTGCATGGATGACTAATTTTTAAAATAAAAATGTCATGGTTGGCTTGGTTTTACATGTAAAAATAGTCATATTTTGATAATTAAAATAATAATAATCATATTTTGATAAATAAGGTTTAAAGCTTAGGAGAGAGAAAAACTCGTGTGTGATGGCAATGTATTATTCTATATTTTCTCTGTAATTTTTTTTTGTTTAATTTCGTTTCTACCATGCAGTGGTTGAGAATGCCAATCAAATCAAGGGTCAAAGTTCCCGGCATGCAATGAATTGTCAAGATAAGCAATTCTATTCAAGGATTTGACTGCATAATTTCTTAACGTTGAAGTACCAGTTTGAAAATTAAAAATAAGGTAGAAAAGAATCATCTTTATATATATATATATATATATAAAATGATTGATTCGTTGAGCTATGAATTCAATCGGTCAGCTATGAATTCAATCGGTCAGCACTCCACCCATGACGTTTTACAAACAGGTTACTCGACTGGTCAGCCTCTAAAGCCCTCCTTTCCATCCCCTCTAAAGCCCATTAGACTCTGAGTCTCCCTTTCTTCCTCTTCTCCATACCCACCAAAAGAGGTTTTCTCCTCGAGCAGCAGAGCAATCATGGGGCCAGGATCAGCTATTCATGTCTTCATCTTTGCTCTCCTGATTTCCATTTCCGGTAAGTTTGCCGGTGCTGAGATTTCCAGCGAAGTGGGCATAAACTACGGCCAGCTAGGAAACGATCTCCCATCCCCTTCAAAATCAGTGGAGCTAATCAAATCACTCAAAGCCAAACGAGTCAAAATCTACGATGCCAATCCAGACATTCTCAAATCTCTCAAAAACACCGACATCCAAGTCTCCATTATGGTCCCTAACGCGCTCATACCCAACATGTCCACGAGCCAATATTTCTCAGACCAGTGGGTTGAAACCAATGTTGTCCCTTACTACCCCGATGTCAAAATCCGATATCTCCTCGTCGGGAACGAAATCCTCACCAATCCTGACACAGGTACATGGTTCAACCTCGTGCCTGCCATGCGTCGAATCAAAATTTCATTAACAAGGCGCAACATCCGCAAAATCAAAGTGGGCACTGTTAACTCGTTTTTAACATAAACCCTAAGATCTTGAACTGCATGATAATCACAATAAGATTTCGATATAAGAAGGATTAAGAATTACCTCCGTTCATCATGGCACGAGGAGATTCTTGATCCTGCTGCCGAATCCTGCTACTGATTGGTGTTGAACTTTGGTTGAAGAAAAACTTTAGTGAAGAGATTCGGTTTCTCTCTCCTCGCCTATAAACCCTAATGTGTTGATAATTACGGCTAGCTTTTGTGATGGACAAAAGTCTATATTTATAGGTGGAGAGAGGACCGAAATTCCAATTAGGGTTTTCTTTCAATCTCAACCGTCCATCAAGGTAGTGATTGATATGGAATGTAACTCCTTAATTAAAACCCGATTTTGTAGAAAATAGCATGTATCCTATGAAAACGAAATTCCTATAATGACCACAATTTCGGGAAAGGGAAGGACTTGTGGTCCAAGTAAAGGACCTAAAAGTAATTTCCTTACAGTCTCCCACTTGGTCGATAGGAAGATCCATTAGTGTTTTCATATAGGAGTCATAAGGCGCGCGTTACATGCTAATCTCTTCTTTAGTCGGTTATCATAAGTGTCTTGGCTAATCCGGTTGTCAATGGGAGTCATGGCGTGCACACATCATTCTACAACATGATTCCTTCCATGTACCACATCAGTGACAACTTTCATAACTAGACCATAAGAGGAGATTTGCATAATGGTCCCATAATGTCTTTGTTACAAGACTGTTTCTGTTAGCATTCATCCAATCATAAATATGTACACAATGGATAACAGAAAGAATATATAGCAGATGTAGCAATAAATTAAGAGCTCAATAAATGTCAAGTACAAGTACATGATAAAGAGCAGATAAATGATAACTAGGAACTATCTTCAAGACCCATACTTTGAGTATGTCCCTGAAAGGTCTTTGGAGGTAGTCCTTTTGTGAATATGTCTGCAACCATGAGATCTGTTCTTGTATGCTCAATGACAATTTTCTTTAGTCTAACATCCTGCTTCAGTGATAGATATTTAAGGTCCATGTGTTTTGCTCCCTTAGATATCCTGTCATGCTTGGAGAAGAAAGTTGCAGCTTCATTGTCACAGTACAGAGTTAGTGGCTTAGAGATGAAACTCAGAGCTCCAAACTCAGAGACAAAATTACGCAACCACGCTCCCTGAATTGCAGCCTCATAACATGCCACGTACTTTCGGCCTCCATGGTGGATGTGTAAAGCAACTTCGGATTTCTGGCTTTTCCATGATATTGCACCTCCGGATAAGAGATACACATAGCCAAGAGTGCGAGTGTCTAGTGTCGGGGACATCCTCCAAAATCTGAATCTGAATAACCAGTCACCTGTAGGTGTCCTGATTTTCTATATGTGAGCATGTAGTTCCGTGTTCCCTTTAGGTATCTCAGTACTTTCTTTGCAGCTTTCCAATGAGCTATCCCTGGATTACTTTGAAATCTACCCAACATGCCAACAGCATGACTAATGTCAGGCCTCGTACAGACCTGTGCATACATCAAACTCCCTACGAGAGAAGCATAAGGATATTGTGCCATTTCCTTTACGTTCCAACTCGTTCTGTGGACACTGCGTAAGATCAAGCTTATCTCCTTTATGCAGTGGAACAGGACTAGAGGAACATGTCATCATGCCAAATCTCTCTAGAACTTTGTCAATATATGCCTTTTGAGACAATCCCAAAATACCAAGTGACCTATCACGGAATATCTCTATTCCTATCACATAGGATGCCTCGCCCATATCTTTCATTTCAAAGTTCTTAAAGAGATAAGTCTTGGTTTCATGTAATAAACCAAGGTCACTGCTGGCTAATAAGATGTCATCAACATACAGAACTAAAAATATGAACTTGCTCCCACTGATCTTAAGGTATATGCAAGGGTCAACGATATTTTCTTTGAAACCAAATTCAGTAATAATTTCATCGAACTTTAGATACCATTGCCTGGAAGCTTGTTTCAGTCCATATAGTGATTTCTTAAGTTTGCAGACCATGTCTTCCTGACCTTCAATTATGAAGCCTTCAGGTTGACGCATGTAGACTTCCTCTTGCAAGTCTCCATTAAGAAAGGCGGTTTTGACGTCCATTTGATGTAACTCAAGGTCATAATGAGCTACTAACGCCATGATAATTCTAAGTGAGTCTTTTTCCGGACACGAGGAGAAAAAAGTCTCAGTATAATCAATACCTTCTTTCTGATTGAAACCTTTGGCAACAAGTCTGGCTTTATGTCGTTCAATATTGCCTTTGCAATCGCGCTTGGTCTTAAAAACCCACTTACAGCCAACTGCTTTGTGTCCTGGAGGCAATTGAACTACTTCCCATACTTGATTTTCTGCCATAGATTTCAATTCATCCTTCATGGCATCGATCCATTTATTAGAATTAACATCTTTAATGGCTTGTGAATAAGAAACCGGGTCTTTCATTGTCCCATCTTCAGATTCTACGTGGTAAAGCATATAATCATTGGAAATAGCGGATCTCCTTTGTCTTTGAGACCTTCTTAATGCCGGTTCCGCTGGTGTTGCATCCATAGGTTCATTGGCAATAATCTCATTATGGAGTTGTGGATTATTCATTGGGTGTTCCTCATTGTTGAATGGTTCAACAATGGGAGGGTTCCCATCTTTCGAAATAGAGGGTAAAGGAACATGTACCCTTATTTCCTGAATGATCACATCTTGAACTTTATTACTCCCACTGATTTCGCCATTCTCGTAGAATCTGGCATTACCAGTTTCAACAATTCTCGTACTATGGTTAGGACAATAAATCCTATATCCTTTGGACTTATCTGGGTAACCTATAAAGTAACCACTGATCGTTTTAAAGTCCAATTTCTTTTCTTGTGGATTGTAGATTCTAGCTTCAACTGGGCAACCCCAAACTTGGAGATGTCTTAAACTAGGTTTCCATCCTTTCCACAGTTCAAAAGGTGTCTTTGGAACTGCCTTACTAGGAACCCTGTTCAAGATGTAAACAGCTGTGCGTAGAGCATCCATCCATAATGATATAGGTAAATTGGCATGACTCATCATGGATCTAACCATTTCCATATATGTACGATTTCGCCTTTCAGCTACACCATTTTGCCATGGAGATCCAGGCGTTGTGTATTGGGCAACAATTCCAAGCTTTTGGAGAAGTTTTGCAAAAGGTCCAGGATGTTGTCCTGTTTCATCATACCTTCCGTAAAATTCACCACCTCTATCTGACCTTATGATTTTCACTTTTCTATCTAGTTGCCTTTCGACTTCAGTAATGAACACTTGTACAGCATCCACTGACTGAGATTTATCATGCAACAAGTATAGATAACAGTAACGTGAGTAATCATCAATAAAGGTAATGAAATACTTCTCTCCCCCAAAAGTTGGAACGTCAAAAGGTCCGCAAATATCTGTATGTATTATTTCAAGAAGCTGGGTACTTCTTGTGGCTCCTTTCTTTGTGTGTTTTGTTGTTTTTCCTTTAATACAATCCACACAAGCTTTATGATTAGTAAAGTCTAGATCCGGAAGGACACCATCTTTTACTAATCTTTTGATCCTTTCACTGGATATGTGACCCAGCCTTTTATGCCACAAGAAATAGGAGTCGTTTTTAGACGACTTACGCTTTGTTTCTACATTAGAATGCAGGGTAAGATGGGTTTCAGCAAATTGTTTAAGATGGAATTTGTATAAACCATCAATTAAAATCCCCGAACCAATAAGTTCAGAATTCTTAAATAAACTGAATTTACCATTTCCAACTTGAAACGAATAACCAATTTTATCAAGTGCACTTACGGAAACTAAATTACGGGAAATAGACGGAACATAAAGAGTTTGACATAAGTCTAACTGAAAACCGCTATCTAAAACAAGACGAAAGGTTCCAATAGCTTCAACTGGAGCTTTGTCTTGATTTCCCATAAATAAGAAGTTCTCACTTGGGTTTATGGTTTGGGTCGTAAGGAATCCCTGCATTGTGTTAGAAACATGAACGTTAGCACCAGTGTCAATCCACCAAGTATTGGAAGAAACATAAGTAAGATTTGATTCGAAATAACTTACGAAACCCATAGGGTTACCTTTCTTTTCGAACCATTCTCGTCGTTTAGTGCAGTCTTTTGCAAAATGTCCAGGTTTCTTGCAAAATTTGCACAAGTCTTCCTTCTTTTTCTTCTTGGGTGGTTGATTGGCCTCATTAGATCTGGGTGGTGCCCTTTTCTGGCCTGAATTGTGCTTTATCCCAGCTTTATGTCCAGCTCTTTGAACAAAATGAGCCACTTTAATGCCTTGTTGAGTCAGTCGTGCCTCTTCTTGAACCAGCTTATTAGCCAATTCATTCACTGCCCACTTGTCCTTAATAGTGTTGTAGTGAATTTGGAATGGCCCGTACTGAGGAGGTAAACTGTTCAGGATAAATTGGACGAGAAAAGACTCATCCACAGTCATTCCCAAATTTCTCAACTTAGCTGCGAGGTTGGTCATCTCAATAACATGTTCATGCATTGAGCGAGTACCATCGAACTTTATGGTTGTAAGATCTGCCATTAGTTTCCCAGCAAGGGATTTGTCTGCAGTCTTAAACCTTTCCTCTATGGCTTTCATGTAATCCTTAGCATTCTCGGGCTTAGGAAGGGAGGTTTTAATGTTGCTGGCTATGGTCATTCGCAGGAACATGATGCTTAGTCTGTCAGATCTCTCCCAAGCATTAAAGAGAGTCTTTTCCTCAGGGGTACTTTTGTCAGTAAGTGGATCTGGCTTATCTTTGAGGAGGGCCAGATCCAAATCAAGTACTCTAAGGTGAACTCAACTTGCTCCTTCCATTCAGAGAAGTTGGTTCCAGTAAGTATAGGGACAGAAGAAGCATGCGAGTTGAGGTGAGTGGGTAGGCTAACTGCAATATAAAGAGAGATACAATAATTTGATAAGGCTTTAACTTAAAAGACAACACATACGTAATAAAATGAAACTTAGGTGCTCCTGTGGGTAGTCACCAGAGTTTTAATACTTTATACCATCTAAAGTCGAGTATTTTTAGGTGAGTGTAATTACTCCTAATTAAGACAAATAAGATATCTGTGGATATCTTTAGTCTCCGTAAATATTGTTTCAACATATGAATATAGTCATCCTGTAGGAGACTGAAAAATTCATGTATTGAAAAATATGCAATTATAACGTTATGATGGTAAGGTTATGGCCAATTTTCAATGTATATGAATGTGGGTCACTGTGGTGATCCTAACCCTAAGCATACAAAGTTATTGACCAAAAGAATCAAATATGTATTTAAATTAGTTTCAATTCCGTTATGATATATTATGGGTTGGCTAAGAAAAACTAAAAGGAGGCCGAAAGCTGAGCTTAAGTCGAAAATAGCTCAACTATAAGCTTCAAAAGCTTGCACTCCCTTTTAGGTCGAAAACCAGCCACCAATTCGTCCGCCGCCACTTTCGTCACGACGAACTTATTGACATCTATTACATCGAATATTTTCGAATAGTACTCACGCAGGAGCTTTGTACATAATCAAAATTAAAACTTTAAATAAATCACGATCAAACAATCGTGCCCAATGTCACGGGCACTCCATCAGCAATCAACGTTCTTGAGTCCTCGTCTCCACCGTCAAACGGTACGTTCCGGTCTGACATTTCGAGTCCGGTCATTAAACCGATGCTGCAATTCTTGAACCAGACCAAGTCGTTTTTTTTCATTGACTTCTACCCGTTTTTCGCTTGGTCCGAAAACGCACCTAACATCAGTTTAGACTTCGCGCTTTCTAATGCCCAGAATGTAACCTACACGGACCCGGGTACAAACTTGACCTACAGAAACCTCTTTGATCAAATGTTTGACGCCGTCGTTTTTGCAATGAAACGTCTCGGGTATCCAGGTATTCGGGTTTTCATAGCGGAAACGGGCTGGCCAAATGGTGGAGATTTTGAACAATTCGGAGCCAATACTTACAACTCTGCAACGTACAATCGCAACGTTGTAAAAAAGCTAACCACAATACCCGCAATTGGCACCCCGGCCCGGCCCGGTGTGGCCATACCCGCCTTCATCTTTTCGTTGTACAACGAGAACCAGAAACCAGGTCCGGGTACGGAGCGACATTTTGGGCTGTATTATCCGAACGGGACAGAAGTGTTCGAGATTGATTTGAGCGGGAAGACACCGCTTTCGGGGTATAAAAAGCCGTTGCCGTTGCCAACCAACAACGAGCCTTATAAAGGGAAGCTATGGTGTGTTGTGGCTAAGGAGGCCAATAGGAGCGCAGTGAAAGATGCCTTGGCATGGGCTTGCTCACAGGGAAACAAAACCTGTGACGAGATCCAGCCCGGGAAAGAGTGCTACAAACCGGTTTCATTGTTTCGGCACGCGAGTTATGCGTTCAGTTCGTACTGGGCCGAGTTTAAGAAGATTGGTGGGGTCTGCTCTTTCAACGGCCTTGCTACAACGACGTTTAAGGACCCAAGTAAGTTACCGAGTCGTCTGCTGCCTATTTTTGTCTGTTGCTTTTCTTTTGTCTTTATATGTGACACGGTGGATTCCTCGCTGCCACCGTCAGATTAGAGGCTTGTGGGGCCTACTGTCCGTTTATTTAGAGACCAATTATCTAAGCCTCTGCCTGCCTCTTCATGTTTTTCAATTCATAAAGCAAGAACAAAAGCATATTCTTAATTATTATTATTGGGTAAATGTTTATATACTTTTTGAACAAAAAAAAAGGGGGGGCTAAGGATTCGGGTTATATTTTGGAAAAAAAAATTGTTTGTATTTTGGAGTCAAAATATAGCATTTTTAATTAATTAATTAATCATTCGCCAACTTGTAATATGTTTCTAATTCCATTTCAGGTTTTGGACAATGCAAGTTCCCAAGTGTAACTCTTTGAGCGTCTTCTGTAGAGGTAACGAGGATGATGCAAGAACTCACTCCCTGTCTGGGATATGTTGGAGTTAAAAGAATCAAGCATTTCATTGCTCTACACCCCTTTTAATTGCTTTCACTATTGAAATAAGACCATCATTTTTTTAGGCCTTTCCTTTTTCCTGTTCTTGTCTAGAGACAATTCGCAATTCAACCATGATTAAAGTGGGCACCTAGATCACTTTGCTTTATTGTTTTTTGATGATGTTTTTTTTTTAAATATAATATATTTCAAAACAATTTTTAAATTCTTAAAAAAAATTGTTAAAAATAATGTTTGAAAAACAATGTTGTGCTTGGGATAAATGTGGATTGACCCGGTAATCCTTGAATTAATCCAACTAACTATTGATTTATGCCTTCACCCTGCAAATATTTTATTTTATTTATTAATGAAAATGGTTAGTTGTTGTCTGATTAAATCTCAATAGGATTATTTTAATTAATAATTATCACTTAACATGTAGTTAGTTATATTGAATTTAAATTTATAAATTCAATGTGATACAAAGATAGTTATACTAAAATTATTTATTTTTCTTAAAAATAAATCCTTGATCCATGCTGCAGCGATTAGTCATTTGAAGTTCATAGACCGGGTCCGACTGTGTACTTCAGTTAAAGTAAGAAAATAAAATATCATGACAAAAAATAAATAAATTACCAATAAAACAACTATTGGTTTTAGAATTTCATGCTTCAATTTAGGGTTTAGCATTTCATGAAAATATCTTGATTAAGCTATTGTGTAATCTAGCAAAACTAAACCAATGCAAACCTTTTTTTATTATTAACGTGGATGTCTAAATTGACTTACATATATCTCGAATGATTTCACAAGTTTTGAAGTTAATAACTATGTAATTCAATATAAACTTAACTTAATTTGCAAAGTCCATCATCAAATACTGTTATTTTGAGCTATTTTCAACTAAATTATTGTGTGATTTACAAATCTTGGAGCTTATAAACTGTAAACACGCGTGTTGATTTTAAAACTTGTTAATAAAAGAATTTATGTAAAACAAGAGATTATCGAATCTTTTTATTTGATTTATAAATACAAGTCATAACAAAGATATAAGAATTCCCGGCAGTTTATGGGTGAATTTGCCAGCAGATAACGTCGCAAATTGTATAAAAAATCATTGTCCTTTGATGAGATATTTTATTGACGTGGGCCAGATGACTCTGTTTTATAAATATCAAAGAGCTAATAAAGAATGGATTTTACTATGTATTTCTTTATGAAATATTATTCTAAGTTTGTTTAATTGATTGTTAGTTGTATTTTGTAATTTATTTTGATTTGATTTTTATATATTTAATCTAATCATACAATCTAGATTCCAATTCTAATAGGTTAACATGAATTGATCAAATTGTTCTTTTTTAATCTTGTTTTTAATTGATTTTATTTTTTCAATCTCATGCTTCAATACTTGATTGATTCATAATTGAGTCTTGTAGTTTTGTTTAATTTATTTTATATAAGGTTATTCCAATATCATAATTTAGATCATAGATTTAATAGGTTAATTTGAGTTGATATATTATTTATTAATCCCTACGATTTATGATGCGAGCTATGCCATGCTCGAATTGTTTTTTTTTCCTCTTCTAGCTGCTTGTATAACTAGATTTTTAAATTAAAATGTATTAAAATTGTTGTTATGAAATGATATATTTAACTTGACAAGTTTCAAGCAATTGATAAAAAAATATGATTTAATTTTTTTTAAAAAAAATTAAGATGATTTATTTTAATACCAAGATTACAATATATTAAATTGATCAGGGTTTTATGACTTATTTTGTCAATTATTTAATTACACAACAATAAAATAAACACATGTAAAATAAAATATAAAACCAATAGAAACTAAGTATCATGACGATGTTTGCTGAAGTAATAAAAAATAAAAACTCAAAATAATCAATGGAAACAAATTCAAAATAAAAAAGAAAAAGGTCCACAAGTTCTTGCAGCATGGAAGGAGGTACTAATTAAAGGCAAGAACCTTGTCTGCCGAGACGAGATACCATCAGCACTTCCTGTCTCCGTCGCTGATGCTCCTCAAGCTTCATTTTTAAAAAAAAAGATACAGTTCTTGCTTGCAATTTACTCAAATAAACGATAATTAACCTAAGGAAGAATCTATGATTAAGGGATTTGTTTTTCTTTTATCTCAGTTATGAATATTATAGTTGTCAATATAATAATTATTAGAAAAACTATATCAATTCAAAAAAATAAAAATAAAGGATAAGTGAAGTGAAGTGTTGACTACAAGATAAATAAAAAAGTATCGTTACCTTATCCCCTCACCTAAAGCTTTGTTATTTAGTGTTCGGATCTTATCCTCTCTCTCCCCACTTGGCCATTATAAATTTGGCTGCCATTATCCCTCCCATGATTTTTCTAGGCCCAATAGTAGACCGCCACCCAATCCCAAGCCGACTATCGACAAAGCCTCGACCCTTTATCTACCAACACTTATCAAAAACCTCAAGCTCCCACTGCCTTATCTATTTACCCATCATCATTATTATTCTCTCTCTCTCTCTCTCTAGGGTTTTTTTACGCTCTGTGAATGGACTATAGCCTCTACACCACCAGCAACAAGACCCTCTCTCTACAAGTTTTACCGCCAGCGGTAAAATCCCGTAAGTTGCCCTCAATTTCGTTTCCCAGTTGGACGTTCAAGTTCTCGGGTGCTTTCCTTAACCGGAAAGTAGAGCAGAATCCGAGAAGGGGTGTTTCGGTTATTGTGGTGGCAAGAGCGGGGTCGTCGAGCCACTGCGAGCCGAGCAGCAGCAGCAGCAGCAGCTTGAACACCCCGCTGGAACTGAGGTCATCGGCTGGGAAGTATCTGAGCGGCGTGTTTCAGAATCAGAGACAGCTTTTTCATGTTGCTGTGGCTGATGAGCTGAAGTTGTTGGCCGATGATAGAGATAGTGCGTCGAGTCGCATGGTTCGCAGCACTGGCTCCGATGAAGCTTCTCTTCACAGGTCAGCAATTCACTCCTTGATTCTCTATAGATAAATAGAACAGTGTTCAGTCTACCATATTCGATAACACGTTGTGTCTTCTATCAGCTTATACGTCAATCGAAACCTTGACATGATGTTTTTTTAAGGTTATACGGCGAATTTTTTTAAGGTCGTAATAATTGAAGTTTGTGCTCGGTAGTGACAACACAATAATACCACAAGCTTTCCTCATCAACAATCCCCAAGCTATTTACTCTCTGCATAGGACAGATGCATCACTTACAAAATAATTCCAATTTCTGTTGAACATTGCAGAGATAGCAAGAACATCTCATCGTGTGTTAAACATTAGCCTGATTTGATGATCTCAGTTTTTTAATCTTACTTGGTAAGTTTTATAAAATAGAAACCGGTGGGCTTTCCAATTCAATGAGCTGACAAGTAACGATTAGAATAGAATAAATGACATGGTATGAGAAAAAAATAATTAATTTGCTAATTAAATGGGTAGAGGGTTGCTTGTTTGCTTGAAATTAATGGGGCCAGGCTATCAATGACTTGAGGTTTGTGATGTGATGCTGTTAGTCTAAAAAACTGTACCTGTCTATGATTATAGGATGTAAGGTGTAGATTTGTTGCTTTTGGGAAAGGCTTAATTTTTCCTCCTATTAACATAAGGTTTTTCACTCTCCTTTTCCTTTATGGATGCCAAGGCTGGCTTTTATCCTACAGTTGTCGAAGGTTTCGCATTTCATACATTGAGATTCTGAATTGTGAATTAATAATTTTTACCGTCATTTTTTCAGCAGATTCATGGGTGTTTCACCAGTATAAATCAAAAGAATTTCTTTTTACCATACGGGATCCACGCATTTAGGAAATCATTGCTGTAAAATTACAAACCAACTAGTCTAGTGGTATTTTTGCATCACTCTTGCTACCTTAAAGATCACGAAACAGATGTATCGCTGTCGAGAGATCCAGTTGCCTGATAGTTCTGCATATGGACGTTTTGATCACCATAGTAATAAATGTTCTATATTACCTGATTGAATCAAATGGAGTTACTCAGCTGTCTAATAATAGTGTTTCCTTACTTTTGAGTGCCAGGAGGATTGCTGAGCTGAAAGAGGGTGAGTGCCGAGTTGCCGTTGAAGATGTCATGTATATGTTAGTTCTTTACAAATTTTCTGAGATCAGAGTCCCTTTAGTTCCAAAGCTCTCGAGGTGCATCTACAATGGCAGGCTAGAGATTCGACCTTCAAAGGACTGGGAGCTAGAGTCCATCCACAGCTTTGAGGTCTTAGAGATGGTCAGGGAACATGTCTCTACAGTTATTGGCTTGAAAGCAAATTGTAGTGTGGCAGACAGTTGGGCAACAACTGAGGTCCAAAAGTGCCGGATTGGTAGAGTATATGCAGCCTCGATTTTATACGGTTACTTCCTCAAGTCCGCCTCCTTAAGGCATCATTTGGATTGGTGTCTGGCTCTGCCCCATCAAGATATTCATCTTGGTCATAGGACCACCCTTCAGTATCCAGAGTCACAGCCTTCTTATGGAATGAAAAATCTTGTTTTTGGTCACATGAGCAACAAGCAATCGGAGTCGCAGGGAACGCGGTTAGACAGGCCGAAATCGGAGCTTGAAAAACTGAAGTGCTACATGATGGGGTTTGATTCCGACACACTGCATAGATGTGCAAAACTGAAATCTGAGGAGGCTGTGAATTTGATTGAGAAGCACAGCTGCGCACTGTTTGGAGATGAGAAGACCGGTGTGCTTGAGAATGACGAGGTGATCTTGACCTCATTCTCGAGCTTGAAGAGATTGGTTTTGGAGGCAGTTGCTTTTGGTTGTTTTCTTTGGGACACAGAAGAATATGTCAACTCTGTATATAAGCTTAAAGACAACTAAAGGAGAGGGAGCAAGTTTCAAGAGAGGATTGGCTACTGGGCAAAACTCTTCTTGTACATAGGAGCTTGATTGCTGCATTTGACTCTTGTTTCCAAGTTCCTACAGTTTATTGTATAGACTACATGGAAATAGATTATATTGTATAGAACTGTTTTAGCTACTCGTATACAGTTCTGCTAAGCTAGGTTTACTGATGTTTCAACTGGCGAGTCAAAGTTTTGAGTTCTCATGTTCTGTAAATAGCAGTTGCAGAAATCTGGTGCTTGCAAATTTCGTTTCTTCTTTGCTTTCTGGTACAGTGGATATGGATAACTCTTACTGCAAAATCTTTTTCTGAAATGGAATCGGTTGTAGGATGCCAGTTGGTCAAACATCTGATGATCTCTACAGTGCGAGTTCTTGGTTGTTACTCTGTTTTGGGTGAGGTTAAAGCTTTGCTTGCAGTGTACGTGTTGCGCATGGGAGTGGATTACAAAACTGTAAGCTGCGCTCAGACAGAATCCAGAATCCAACGAAGAATCCGGTACCTTGTCTGCTCCAAAAAAATTTTATGCTGCCAGTGGTTGCCACCTCAAAACTTCATGCTCTGATGAAGGGTTCATTTCGAAAGGTTTTGAAGATTAATCCAATCAAACCCGGCTGAACTATCTAAACCACCTAGCCAAATCAACTACAAGAATTATTTTTTAATTTTGTTCAAAACAATGTCATTTCAATTTTAGGTTTACTCGATGAATCTACGACTTGATGCTCGGATTGAATGTTGTTTCAGTTTTGGGTTGACTCGATAAATCGACAACCCAGTTCCGGTCCTTGGTTGCCAAAGATCCCAGGCCAGGTCTGTAACGATGAGTAAGAGTGTCAATTACTCAAAACCATCCATTGAGTTTCCAAGAAGTTATGAAGAGTAAGGACAACAACTACCCCTTAAAATTAATAAAACCACACGTGTAACAAATTAACTACATGGGATTCAATGGTTTCAACTATATAAACTAACCCCATAGTTAACGTCACCTCAGTTTTGAAAAGTTCCACAGTTTGATTCAATCAAGATTTTACACCATACATAATACTTCCGCAACATAATGTACTTGACAGATGTGTCTTTGCCAAGTCTTCTCCCCTGTCTCTAAAAAATAAATAAGATATGTTTCTTTTTGTGGTCAGGTTCATTTTCTTGGCCATAACTGCATTATCAAGCCTCGTTTTTCGATTAATCTTCTCCTCCACTGCTTACCTTCTGGTGTTAATTATCCAAGGATGCAGATTACCGAGCCAAGCTGTCCAAGGAGGACTGCAACTGATTGCCGATGCTACCAGGGCTTGCTTCGAGCTGGTCTTGGAGTTTATTGTGGAAAAGATAAGTTCTTCAACCGCTGCTGCTTTTGATCTTCTGATAGAAGGTATTTCAGCTTCTGCTGCTCTCACAGGATCAGCTCTTGAAGGTCTGGTGGAAAAGACGAGAAATTCTCTTCATGGGGTGCTAGAAAATTCATTGTCTCAGCTTGCTGAGGATTTTGGAGAGATGATTTCAGCTATAATGACAGCTTTATGGAACAATTACAAGGATGCAGTGCGATATTTCACAGAAAATGCTTAATTATATGGGTATATTTTTAAGTCTCTCATGCTTGTACTGTATTCCTGTATCATATGCAATCAATGATTTTCAATTAGATTATGTTCTTCACACTTAATTATTCGTTTATATAATTCTTTTTCTGCAATATAAGCCGCGTGAAATAAAAAAAAATCTCTTTGCATGCATAGGGATCGCAATTGCTCCACCTTCATCCATCTCTATGTATTCAATATGATCGAAATTGGACCGGGTGAGAAATTTCGAAATTTCTCCATCCTGCCATAGTATACATGATCCAATCCATTTTTGTCTTTTTTTTTAAAAAAAAACTTGACCTTTAAAATTACTTCCTCAACCATAAACTATAAAACTATCGAATGGAATTTGAATTTTAAATATACACATAAAATTATAAAAACTTTCATAAATCATAAAACAAAAATCCATGTATCATATTGAAAAATAAAATAAAATCACTACCTTGTAAATAATAGATAAAATTAAGTTTGAAAACCCGGGCAAGGAAGGGTCGGGTAAAGCCCTTATCCCCTTTACATTCTGCGACGATCAAATCGAATCGGCTAGCATCGGAGACCGAACGGATGGAATATTGCATCCCTACCTCTGATCACCGAATAGGTTACTACGTCTTTATCTAGAAGCAATACATACATGTCATGGATACTCCACGTGTCGAAGGATCGCGCCTTCATCAAGGTTAATCTTCGAGGGGGCTTCCTGAAGCTCGGAAAAGTCAGGTGTGAAGGATCCTGGGAAAAGGAGACGCGAAGTGGAAACAAAGATAATCGGAGCATAAAAAATACTTTTCATGGATGACTTCCTACGCGGACAACCGAGTTTTTCAATTTATAGTATTTTTTTTTATTCCTATTCTGTTTCTATCATTTCTTTTTTTAATGGTCAAGCAAGATTACTTTCTAGAGAAAGACTTTTTGGAACTGCTGAACATGGTTTTAAGACCTAATCCGGCTTTCCAAGTCGATTCAATAACCTGTTGGAATGGTTCATGAACTCAAGAAAATCCAGTTGATCGGTCTATTATTTTTTTAAATTTAGTACACCAAAATAATTTTAAAATATATATATAAAAAAAATTAAATTTTGGATAACCTCAGTACCGAACGGAGGCTTAACAGTAAAAAAGAAAAACTTTAGTGGCAAAAGCGTGTGATGTGGCTTTATAATTGCTGTCCTTCTTAGGAGAGTTAACGGTAGAATCACAATAGTGCATGAAGTTTCCAAGAAGTTGCAAAGAAGTCCTGGAAGTATTTGTGGGGTATATTTTGTACTGATATCTGTATCTATCTTGGATGTATTGGGGTGTTGGATTGTGAGGTAATTTATTGAGAGGTTATTTTCTTGGGAAGAATTTATTAAAACATTAATATTTATAACCGCATTAAAGTTTATATGTATTTTTTTTTAGTTTTATTATTTTGTTTGTGAGTTGCAGAATAAGTCGTCGTCAAGATTTGAGCAAGATCGACTGGATATTTGTAGAAAGTAATTGAAGATCATTATGATTTTTGAGATTTATAAATGTAACCGTACTCGTAGTTTATAGCAAGTGAAGATTCATGTTATACATATGCAACAAGGGTTGCAAAAAGGAGTGAGCAATGGTTCAGAGAGTTTGATTTGGACAAAAAAATCCAACCAATCAAATTTTTTTTTCAAAATATAAACAAACCGGCGTTTTATATTTTTTAAAACTGAATAAATCCAATTTAATCCATGAATATTGTAATGGTTCGGCAGCATTAGTACATTCAAAAGAAATCGTGTAGAGCAGAATTAGGATTTCAGAAGTGAGGATTTAAAAAAGAAAGAAAACCACCATCACCACGAAAATGAATAAAAGGACGAGGAATAAGATATTTTTGGAAGGGCCAAATACTTAAATATTAAATGTACATTAAAGTGAACTTTGAGGGTCAATATTGGTCCGGGGAGATTTGATTTTCCCAGGGCCTGTATTTTCTGCCAATGAAATGATGCAGTTGCATCGCATCGTGCAAGAATGAAACCTATGCAGTGCTAAATAAACTTTACAAAATCAAAATAAAATAAATTACCAGTTATTTGTCCGCCCTTCTTATTTCGATCCAACCAGTCAAGTCAGTCAGAGGTAATGACTTTGTTGAATTGGAGAGGACATGGCCAGTAATGGACAATCTAGGAAGTTAGGCTGTAGCGATGTAATTGTGAACCCAGATGATTGTGGAACTCCAGCCGATGGATGCTGAATTGAACTACCAGGGAATCACACCAAAACAAAAAAAAATTGATCAGATCAAATGTCCAGGCATGTGATGTGGATGATGCGGAAATGCCATCCAAATATAACACCACAAAAATAAATAGGGCCTATATTTTCCACCAAAAGAAAAAAATGGATCACAATATTACGTTATCATGCTTAGCATGGATATAATCGACCTGTCTAGGCTTGGATGATGACCAACAAAGGACTAGCAATACAGATAATTGAGCAGATTAAACACTAGATAATAATTATCGAAGCAGTTCCCAGGCAGTTTGAGTTGGATATCGTTAGATACTTCTCTTTTCAGTCACCAGACATGAACTCACCTAAATGATAATGATAGTGATGATTCAACTGGAGGGTGGATTCCATTTTGATCAGGAGATAGTAGCGACCAAAAAACTGGAACAGATTCGTTGAAAAATTGGAAGGTTAGAGTCAATATCTCTATATAACCAAGCAGCAACATAAAAAAAACCTATGACTACAGTTCCTAAACATTTGATATATATACTTCAATCAGCATGTACTGAGAATATTATCAACATAAAGCTAGGGAACCCTGCAACATCTTCTACCAGACAGTGTTCGTTTACAGTTTCCACAAAATTACAAAGAATGCTAAATGATACCTGCAAGGTCCAGCCAAACAATTACCTGACTGTTCTTGGCGACCCTTCAAATCAGAGCAAAACACAAAATCCTGCATCACATGCTATACAAAATTTCAGCTGACAAAGCAACAAGTTTCATGTCATGTATATAATTTTACATATGTTAAAATAGCCATCTTAAGTTTGTTGTACTAACTCACCTCCCGCATGCCTTGAGAAACATTTTGGACTGCATCTGCATGAAATAAGTCTCCTAGTTAAGCACAAACATTAGTTTGCCCCCTATAAAGAAAAGAAATAACTGAACAATAGAACGGTTCAGTCCTATAAGAGACCAGAGGTATAATGATTTTTACCCAAGTTTGAAACACTGGGTTTTACAGCGAGTGTCAATCCAAGAAAACAGTCATCAGGTTCAGCACCAAAATCCCATAGATTTAACTCAAGATTTGGCTTTGGTCCTGTTGAATTGCATTAAAGGAAAATGATACATGTCATCCTATAAACAACATAAACAAACTGGATCGTTTAAATTTAAAATCCAGAGGCGAGAGAGAATATTAACCCTTGTTATTTAGCTTCAGTTCAAGAGGATCTCGAAGTGGATAAGGAACCCACATACCCACCTATCAAAGAGGAACCGGGACATGTTAGTAAAAATGATTATCATGCTAAAGAAGAAAGCAAACTTGAGAGAGCTCATATTACATGGAAAAATGGATGTTGCAGTGACTGATCAGCAGTTGGCCTCTTTAATGGATCCCACGAACACAATTGCTATAGAAAGTCAACATGAAGCATTCGAGTAATTAAAATGCAGCAAAACAAGAGTTTAGTTCAGGATGAACCAAATCATATCAAACATCAACACTCACCATAATCAAATCAATAGCTTCTAAGCTAGCATTGGGAATGATATCAGATAGGTTGGCAGGTGATATCTGTCCACAAACAACACTAAATATGAACAACACTAACAATGATCGTAAGCACAGATATCAAAATATAAAAGACGGGGAAATGGAAAACATAAATAGCTTAGCTTACCTCTGCACAACTAAGGTTCATCAGTAGAGAGACATTTGAAGCTTTAGGGAATACAGCCGGCTCTGGGGTACCAAGAACACAGCATATCTTGTACAACTGATCTATTTCACTGTGCAAGGGAAATTCAATTAGTTTGTCAGGTTTCTCTTTAATTCAGAACAAATCAAATCAAATGATAATAAATGTTCATGTGAAATTGCTAAAGAATAGGAGTAAATTCTAATCCTCCCTATAAGGACTCCACTTCAGCCGGACCATGAATAGATAATGGCCTCGTGTAAAAAAGTGTCCAAAACATAAGCCTGCATTCTACAATATATCACTTCATAAGATTATAGCCCATCATAACCTTTCTTATATTATAAATCCACTGTCTAAACAGGAGTAGTTAACTATGCATGAGAGGAGAGAATAGGCAGATGAGTATTAGTACTAATTCAGTCTTCAAGTTAATCAGTATCCTCACTCCAGTTTAATTGGGAAATCTAAGTTATTTTAGAGGTCTAACACATGAAAAAATATCCATGAACCATCATGTTATCAAATGATAGCACTTGCTTAATTCAGCTTGAGTGGGTTCATCGAGTCAGGAGTGGCTGGTAGAACAATGAACAAAACCAGACAAAGAATTATATGAAACCACATCTTTCTTACTATAGGCATGAAACTAAAGAACATAGAATCACCTTTCACCAGGGAAAATAGGGGACAGAGTGAAAAGCTCAGCTAATATTGCACCAACTGCCCACATATCTGTATATACTTTCAGGGGTTAGTTATCAATGGATGAGAGAAAAATGCTACAATAAATCATTCTAGAAAACCAACATAAAATGGAATGGAGCATCATCAATTTATTCACAGGATTCATGCATCAACTTATTCATGTCTTGTAGATAATGTTGAAAACATTCAATACATTGAACCGTTCCTGCTGGAGCTGACATTCAGGACCAGAAATGGTCATCCTAATTAGCCTTCCTCGGTGAAATTAGCCATAACACACAATCTTGATAACATGATTGCAAATGATTAAACAGCTTCACTCGGCAATTGACAATTGGAAGTATTACTGATAGTTCTAGTTATATTTCTGAAGACAAAAGAAAACTTCTCTTAAACTGATTTCAATATATATATCAACATTTGTAGTTCTCTAGTTAAATTCAAATAGGCAAAAACGGATGAGGGATCAGTTGACCGATATAATCCATCCCAACCTTTTTTTTCTGAGGGTAAAACAACTCAAACTTAAAAAATTAAGGTGAAAAGAGTTTCAGATTGGAAGAGGAGAGAGAGAGAGACGTACCAATTGCAGGAGTATATGTTGAGGACTGCAACAGAACCTCTGGAGCTCGGTACCTGGCACCCAGACCAAAAAGAAACAAGAAATGCAGTATTTTTTAGTGGAAAAAAAAGTTCACCAGAAATGTCATGGATATGCACGCAGACACTAACATGTAATGGATAGGAAGAAATCCTTACCACCGTGTGGAAACATATTCAGTGTAAGGAGGTGCTGATGAAACTTCTCTAGCCAGTCCAAAGTCAGCAATTTTAAGAACATCCTTTGTCACAAGCACATTCTCTGAAAATGAAATGATTGTTAGTTATTAATATTCCATGTCAAAATCTCTAACCACCAAGAACTATTGATCTTAAACCATGAATTTATCAACAACACTCATAATTGAAAAACTTATTGTCTTACCAGGTTTCAAATCCCGATGGAAATATCCATTTGTATGCATGTGAGTAAGTCCTTGAAGCACCTGAGACATAAAGTTCCGTATCTCTTCCTCTGAAAACGGTCTCTGCTGCTCTCTCATTATTTGGTAGAGATTGCATTCCTTGTAGGAAGAATTCCAGAAACAAGCAATTATTAGTTGATGAACAATCATTTATAGATTTATTCATGTTACAGTTTCAAAGCATAAAATCCACACCCTAGCAAAAACAATGAGTAATCATGTCTTTAGTGTGGAAAATGATGATCAGAATTAGAAGTTTTGCATCTCAAGAAAAGTGTGGCCTCAAACAAGGTGAATTGGTAGAAAAAGATTCATGTAGCTGATGATGCTGGATTAGGATTAAGAATTAGTAGAGTATTGCTGGTGTAAAAAGAAGCATGGACCCAGAACACAAGATCCCTTACCATGTGTTCAAAAATGAAAAATAGTTCATTGTTTTCCCTGACAACTTCTTTCAACTTTACAATATTGGGATGATTCAATTTACGGAGGGCCTGCAGAAGACAATGTTAAACTTGATTGTTTACTGAGCATACTTATCATGTGAAACAACTTGATGATAAAAACATTACCAAGCAACACACCTTTACTTCTCGTAAATTCATGCAGTCTTCCCAGAAATAGAACTTTCTCTTCATTTTCTTCACAGCAACCTGAGATCAGAAATAATACTGTTACAATAATTTTAACAATCAAACATGAAACACAGGGAACTCCTTTCTTACAGAAACAATATAAGAGGGTATTTCAAATTGGCAGCATGCTATGAAAAGGTTAGAAATTCTAGATGATCAAGACCCGTATAATTTTCATCGAAAAAGAAATTGAAGGGGAAAAAGCTTATTTTTCATATGCCCCACAGGTGTGGCTACAAATTTAAACGCGGCAATTTGCCAAATAAACTCACTTAGGGCTTTATAAATGCAGTATACAGCTCAAATTGTGAGAAGGGATTTCCCTACACCTGAAATTTCCAGCTTCATGTCATCTCATGTTGTTTAACCAAAGTTGTTATTTCATGCATCTTTAGCTAGTTTTATGACTTCTGATACTGAAGGTTTAATGTCAGGTGAAGAAGGCCTCTCAGCTGTACATTTATATAATACATGAGTTTAATTCACTCATCATTTCTCTGATCTCAGCCATAGTAAGCTAAAATTTAAACGGTAGCTTTTATATCAAGCACAACAGATTGGATAAAAATAATTTCACTACCATTGAATCCACTGGGAAGTATAATAACAGCTAAAATAAGGTGCTTATGTGAAGAGTTCCTTACAATTTCATATGTTTCAATATTGATGGCCTTAAATACACAACCACAAGTACCATCACCAATCTCTTCCAACATTTTATACCTGGGAAGAAAATAATAAAATGTTATCCAAGAAAAAACCTGTCACTCAAGAATGATAAAAACCTTACACACAAACAAACATACAAGATATATACCTATCCATTGTTAGAATTGTTGCAGATGACAATCAAAAATTTGTCAAAGGACTTCTAGGAACCGCCCTGTAGAGGCCTCTACACTTTCAACATAGTGTTGGCTACTAGCGAGAATGCAAGGTTTACTGCTAAACTGTAACTTGTTATATACAACATCGACAGGAAGACAGTTGTCATGGTAGGGGTGATTAAATATCAGCCAAATTATCATCAACATGCTTAAGTGCAGCTTCTACAAGCTGCGATCAGCTTGTATCATCTAAGATTAACCAATCTCTCCTCCCTTAAATCTTTACTAGCGAAGCATTCTCAAGTTCAGATTTCAAGGCATTTATTGTAATTTACTAACTAACCATGCTCCTTTGTCGAAAAATAGGGCCCAGCTGCAAAAACAAAACAAAAATAATAATAAATTGATTAAAAAAATAATGATAAATTGATTACAAAAAAATAATGATAAATAAAAAAACAAAGAAGAATTTCATATACGGATACGAGATAAAAATAAAAGAAAAATCAAAATGGAGACGTTTTGGATCTAAAGCTTTTAAGCATTCATTTGTTCCTCAGGGTTTATGTTCTAAAATGAAGAAATCAAGCTAAATTACCCTAATTATGCAACAAATACCAGAAAAAAATCATTAAAACACAGAGTTTCACTTTCACAAATGAAGTTAATATTTCCAATAATTCAAAATTTGATTTTCTAACAAGTAAAATTTTTTAAAAAAATACAGTAATTGATCATATTGATACAATAAAAACACACTAGAAAACTCAAAATTATAAAAAAAAAAATCCAACGAATACACACTAATTGATTATCTACAAACGGCAAGACCAGTGAAATATCTTCAAATCTTTATTTAACAAGAAATGCAAAGGAAAGAGAAAACACAGTGATGCGTAGTAATAATCTACTGCTTAACACCTTAAAGAATGAATCTCCGCTTGATCGCTGATAACAGAAAAGAGATAACAAAGAGAGAGAATCTTATAGCATACGCCACACAAAAATAAATAAATAAATAAAACCATGAAAACTATGCCAAATTCAACTACATAGCGCTCTAATTCAAGTTCTTATATTTCAAGCCAGGGTTAATTTAAAAAAAAAACACTTATTATGTTTTTTTTAATCCACTCTGCTCTTTCTTAACAGAAACTTAAACGACGGCATTTTTCTTTTCAGAGAAGTTTACAGTTCAAGAAAACTGAAGCAGAGAGGCAAAAATTCAGAATTCACAAAATAATAGAAAAATCACCATGGATGCTCAAAGAGTTAACCACCAGAGGCAGCGGAGATCTAAACTGAAGGGGAAAAGGGTTAAGGATCGCTAATGCAAGAGCAAGAACAAAGAGCGAGATGGTCTTTATAGAAAGGGAGAGGGATTTGGATTCTGGAGAAGCGATGGAAGAGGATAATTCCGAAAGAGAACCAAGAAAAATAGGGAGTTTTTGAAATAATAAAATAAATAATTATTTTAAAAGTTTGTTTTATAATTGGTATTATTTTATTTGTGAATAAATGAGAAAAGAAGAAACTGCTTGGTTGTGGTGGGGAAGGTGTGGCCCCCACGTTGATGTGATCTTTTTATTTCTTTGCCTGTTGATTTACTGAAAGACCCCTCAACGACTTGTGTGCAAATTATAACTTAGTCCCTCACATTTGTCAACATTAATTTAATAGCTTCTTATGAATTTAACAATCAACTAATCAGTCCTTATGTGTCCATTTTTAGTAAATGATGATGATCAAGCTTTTATTCTAAGGTTTGCGTCTAGCTCCATATGCAATGGAGGAGCTCCCGAACAATGTTTTCTTAAGAAGAAGAAAAGGTAGCTAGTATAAAAAGAGTGACGAGAAAAAAATTGAGAACAGAGAGGTATCAAATTAGGCATAGTCCACATTCATTGATGACTGATTGATTAATTTTTAAAAAAAATAAAGGACTAATTTATTTATTTTGTAAACATAGATGGACTAAAAGATAATTCACTCATGGGGATGAATTTGACGTTTCTAGTACGGGGTGATGTGGGGACGGCGTGTGGAGGACTTAACCGTCACTTGAGGGAATGGACTGGGTTATTTTGGTCATTTATGTGCCCATGGTTTTGTGGTGTTAAGGCGAGTCTGGACCGACAACCGGTTCATTTTGGGAGTTGTCTTGGCTACCAAGAGAGATGGAAATATTTTGGTAATTTCAGGTACAAGAGTGAAACGTGTAAGGAATACGGAGAGGATGGGGATGAGTATGAAATTTTCTTGTGGGCTTAGGGCTTTTAACCAAAGGATTATTGATCCCGCGTCCCGTTCGGCGAACGACGACGCTCCCGTCCGTTGCAAAATCGGCGGAACAAAGCGGCGACGTTTTGTCCGGTTAAAATCCGGTCGTTTTCCGGCGAATTCGGCGGGCAATTCGTACCGAGGCGTTCCGTTCCGAGTTCAAAATAAAAAAAATTCAAAAGTAAAAAGAAAACTCCTATAAATTATATGTTAGTAAAATCTAGATTGGTCAACCAGTTAATTTAATGTTTAAGTTGAAAAGAAATAGCTAGGTAAAAAGCTGGGGAGCAAGTAATCCAGCAACCCATTAAAACCTATTAAAAAGCTCATTAACTTGTTTTATAAAAAATAAAAATAAAAACTAATAAAACTAATATTGTTTTTTTATTTTTTTTATAAGATTTTTTAATAAGTTAACTCTTTGAGCTGTCTGACTTATAACCCAGTTTTGCTATGCTCGAGTTTGATTTTTAAACTATATATATAATTTTTAAATAGTTGATTTCACTGTTACAAAGCTAGTTACTCTCGTTGATTTAATTTATTGAACTGAAAACCCAATTTAATTATATTTTATTTTAAAGTTGATTTTTTTGTGTAACGACTTGTAAATTTATATATTTATTTGTTAGTTTGAGGATGTATTGAATCTAACTCGACTCTTAAATTGTCTCTTGTAATCATGCTTTGTATACTTTGTTGGTAATCGGAGATCCAACTTATTGTGCATTGATCAGTTGTGATCTCTTATATATATAAATATAAATACTTTATTAGCTATTGATTTCGAAAACAATTTTGATTGCATCCAATTAAAATTATGGTCAACCCTGACTTTTTTTTCAATATCAAAACGTGATTTTCATTTTTTTTTAAATGCTAACAAGTCGAGGATCAGGTTTGAAGTGAGTCGGCTAATCAAACTGAGTTTTGAAATTTTAATTGGATCAATTTTATTTATTTTTGTTTTAATTTTTTTATTTTCAATTCATATTAATTCAAATCTTGAGTTGACACTATTGCTGATCGACTTGTCAAGCCAAAATAAATTATAGAATAGTAATTGTAATATTCATTTATTTTTACCATGTTAAAAATTATTTTGATATCTTACATGTTTTTTTTCCAACACGTGTAATCTTTATTTTATCTTAGTACATGCGAGCACCAATTTTTTTTATTCACAATTATAATTTTTACCTTGTATCAAGAAATACATTAACAACACCTACACAATCACTATTTTATACTGGAAAAAATATTTGACCTGTGTCTAGACGAGTCAAATAGACATTAACCCATATCAAAATGAGTTGAATAAATGTGTTGATATATTTTTGCATTTATTGGCATGAAATAATTATTGGTTTGTTTAATTTAATTTAGGCATGGGTCTTTTGGTTTATGATTAAGATTATTTTTGTAAATAACAATTTAGAAAACATAGCATATTTATTTTTTTTTGTCAAAAAAGTTATATGACTTGCGATGAAGTGCGGGTAAAATAACTAGTAATGTACTAATATAACGGGATTAATTGTATGTGATAGCTACAGTCAAATCATTTTTGTGCCTCAAATTTGGCATGGGATTTATCAGCAATAGTTGGCCATGTGTATTAAACCTTGTAAAGTTTAGAGGTTAACTTGGCAACCCCATCAAATAGACTTGGTAATATTTTTTAAAATTTATTAGCATGAATAATTATCTATTTTGTTTACTTACCTTTTAATTTTCTACTAAGGCTATTTTTCATGTAAAAATCAATCTGAAAAATATTGTTTTTTATATTTTTTGCTACATAAATATCCAACTCGCGGTGAAATGCATGTCAAATAGTTAGTGATGTACGAATATGGTGGGATTAATTGTTTTTTGGTCACTACAAGCAAATCATACATGTGCCTCAGATTTGGCATGAGATCATTACCAATCATTGGATATATTATCAAACCTTGTACAATTTCGAGGTTAATTCGGTAACTTGTTAATCCTGAACTTGATTTGAAGGGCTTTGTTCATCAACGTGAAACAACACTACACGCGCACTCATCGTGTATTGTGAACCGAAGAAAAAAATAATCATTTTAGTTCCTATTTATTTTTTTCTTGACCAATTCTTCAATTGCAAAATTGATACTCAATTGCTTCGTTGGACAGGGGGGATTGAAAGAAGTAGAAAAGGTTCCTGAAAATAAATGGTGTATTAAAATTTGGTATGAAAAAATCAATTTAGTCCCTCAACTTTTCAACTTTTCAAATCTAATTTTGGAACAAAATTTTATTTTTATTATTTTCAGTTATTGGTTTGTGAGGGGAGAGAGAGCATTGTAATGTTCCGGTGTAGAGGGAAAAAAATTCATAGTTTAAGTCAAATTTGACCACTAAAATAATCAATCTCAATGTCAATGAATTTTATTCGGCGAGTAAAGTTTCATCCAAGTGTTTTTTTTCTACATTCAAATTGTCCGAAAAGACTCATACAAGCTTGGGAAGAGTTTTGATGTTGGGTTGTTTTTGAATTTTTAGGCTTTTTTTTCCAATTTTTCAAGGTTATTAATGAGTTTATCAATATGTTTTTTAGGTGTCATTGTTTTAAACGAGTTGAAAATCATATTTTTGAGGGTGATTTTTCAATAATCTTTGTTTGTCAAAAACTAGGTGTCATTTGCAGTTTTTTTAAGAAGATAAAAGGTGAATGACAATGGCTCGCGTGCCGAACCTATTTCAAATGTCACAGGTTAACATACATTGACTTTTTTCTCTCCAGTGCATTCTTATCTTTTTAAAATAATAAAAAAATATTTTTTCATTGTTTGTTTGTTTTTTAAATTAATTACTTATTTATTTTTATCATCCATATATTGCATTTAATATAAAAATATCACTTGAAAAAAACTTGTATATTTATTTATTTTCATGGAAAAAGGTGCAGAGCAAATGGCTATTATATAATTATTCTGGCTCGAGGGTAACAAAGGTTGCCTCCCTTCCCACCCTTGGTTGCTGTGTTTTAAAAGTATTTTTTAATTTTTTTTAAAAAAAAATTTTTTTGATTTTTTTTTATCATTTATATACTAATGTTAAAAAAAGTTATTTAAAAAAATATATTTTTAAATAAAAAAATAATTTCAAAAATAATTTTAACAATATTATCAAATAAATATTATATGGTAAAAAGCCATTTATGCGGTCGGGTAGGACTGTGGCGTAAGAAACCAAAGTGAGTAGGAGGCATCTCACCCATGCCGAACTAGAAACGAGTGTTTGCCAATACGGCTGGTCTCTATCTATCTTATCCAGACAGCACTGTCCTATGGTTGCGTAGCAGCTTGCCAGGTATGTTTCTGGTTTAACATTAATTATTATTTTTTTAAAAAATATTAATATTTTTTTTTGATGTTTTTAAATCATTTTTATGTGCAATATATTAAAAAATATTTTTTTTTAAAATAAAAAAATATTATTTTGATGCATTTATAAATAAAAAATACTTTCAAAAACAATCTCAATTATATTTTCAAAGGAACACTTAGCGTTCTAGAGTACGATTTATGTTGCTTTTGAAAAGTGTTTTTCTTTTTAAAAATACATTAAAATTATATTTTTTTTATTTTTTAAAAGATATTTTTGACATCAACACATGAAAATAATCTTAAAATACAAAAAATAAAATTTAAAATAAAAAAAATAGTTTTTTTCAAAAATATTTTTGAAATGCATTACAAAATTACCAAACAGGACATTAGCTTTATATTGATTGGATGTGTTTTGATGTTTTATTTAAAATAAAATAAAACAATGCTTAATAAGATGGTAATGATTTTTTGTAAAGTATTCTCACTCTGAAAATACATTAACACACACACACACACACATATATATTAATGTATTTTCAAATTATTGAGTTTTTTTACGTGTATTTGTTTTAATTTTTTTAGTTTTATTAAAAAAAACATAAAGGCGTTTGGCTTTAAATTGTTATTTTAAAAATATATTTTTAATGAATAAATAAATAATTTTTGTTTTAAATAAAAAGATATGTTTTTTTCCTCACAAGTTCAAGTTATTGAGTTTTTTTATGAGTATTTGTTTTAATTTGTTTAGTTTTTATTAAAAAAACATAAAGGTGTGTTTTTCTCAAAAAAAAACATGAATAAAAAATTAATTAATATATATATATATATTTATATATAATTTAAATTATTATCTTCTTAACAAAAAACTGTTTTAACAATCATAAAATTTTATTCATAATCAGATATTGGAAAAAAAACAAGAAGAAATAACGCCCAGGGTAGGGCGGAAAAGTGAAAAGCCAAGAAAGGGTGGATGAAATTGTCATCAAGAAGAGAAAAGGCAAGCACATGTGGCATGATGCAGCCATCTTTTTCATTGAACTGGTGCTGTCTATGCCAAGTCAAAAGTCAGAACTCTCCGCAGGTCTAATGACGTTGTTTAAGATTGTGGATGTGTTATTTTATAAACATGTTAAAATAATTTTAAAATATATAAAAAACAATTTAAACTTAAAAATATTTAAAAACATTTGTGCTGCAAGCAATACAAATAAATAGAGGTTTAAAGTTTTATTGATATTATAATAGTGGTTATTTTTTAAAATAGTTTTTATTTAAAATATTTTTTGTTATTTTTTTAATAGTAGCATATTAAAATAAAATAAAATAATATTTTTTTTAAATACTTTTAAAGCATAAAAATAATCCATCTTTTAACTGGAATAAAAAAACTGCGGTTAAAAAAGGTCTCTCTTTCTTTTCCTCTCTGCACACAGAAACTAACTGCAACTAGCAAGGAATCAGACATGGGCGGCGACGTCAGTGGTGGTGAAGATATGCCTCTCGGTTTTCGTTTATAAATAAATATATCAAAATATTTTATTTTATTTTAAGAAAAACAATTTAAACTAAAAAAAAATCAATTTTTTTGTCGGCCGTACTAATAAACACTGCCTTCTTAACTGACAAGAAAAAACTGCTTGAAAAAAACTTCTCTCTCTCTTCCTCTTCGCCCGCAGAAACCGACTGTAACTAGCGATCAATCAAACATGGGCGGCGGCGACAGAGACAGCGACAGCGGTGGTGAAGATATGCCTCTTGGTTTCAACACCGGTATCCCATTTCTCTTCCTGTCTATTACTTTTTTGGCTTTGTGTTGTGGAGTGAATGAGAGAATTGTAAACGGTGGAAAGTGGTGGTTGATATACACCTTTTAATTTGTTTATGCAGACGAAGAATACTCGGTGGAAGAAAATTCTTCGCAATCATCATCATCACCTCTCGGGTCCTACTCTTTTCAAAGGTATCTCCTCACTATACTAATCTTTTGATATATATTTCCTTAACCTTCTGTGTAGTTCCATTTTGCTTGCATAGAAAGTAAGCCAATGGAACAGATAAGTTGAAGCTTGTTATATAAGTTTATTGCTGCTGTTGAATCTCCAAAACCATGCATAAATGAATGGAAAAAAGAACATTGACCCTCATGGTTGTTTCTGCCTAATTTTTAGTAATAGCTTGAAAAGGGTCAGTCTTTCTTTGAAACCATAGAAGAAGGCCCAGTCTTTCTGTTTCTGTTATTTTCGCTCAGTACCCGATTGGGATTTTTTATTTGTTTGAATATTTTGGTAAATTGCTAAATCGGTGTGTGTTTGTGCATAGACTACAAGAGAAAAATGAGGGTGTAACAATGGATGGAGAGTGTGGATCAGTGTTTGAAGGATCTCGAATTCCTCCAAGTTATTCTGGACCTCAAGCCAATCACAAGAGTAGGAGGACTGCTTGCAGGGAAGTCTTGGAGAGTTATGATCAGTTGAAGGATAGAAGCAAGAGCTTGGAGGAAGGAAAGAGAAAAATCTTGAGGTATTCACAGTTAGTTTTCATTTTGACTTGTTTTATTTCGGAGTTTTAGATATTGGATGAAGATAAAGGGATGAATTTCGAAGTATCAGTTTACTTGCCTGTGTATGGGCAGTGAGGAACTAATTATTCAAGTTGGGTGTGCTCTAGGATTTTGCTCTAGAGAGGCGAGGTCTGCGGAGAAATATCTTTGTATGTTAATTTCAGTTGGTTGTACTGATGGTGCATTTCAGCTTGTGCCATCATATGACGATGGCTACCTTCAATCAGGCACTTTTTTTTTTAATTTTTTTTTTGGATCTACTGCATGCTGGCTTTATGAAACTGATTTGGCAAATCAGGACTTTGGCTGTTTCAAGAAATAAATCTCCTTTTTATTATTATAATCATCATATCTTGAATATGTGATGTCTAATCTAAGTACACATTGTATATGATTTTCACAGTTATACTCCTGGAGGATGGATGGAGAATGTGATTGGTATGAAATTGAGTGACTATGATGTGCCAAACACGACAGTCCTCCTTGTAATTGGTCCAAAGGGGTCTGGGAAAAGCAGCCTTATAAATCGAATTTCTAAGGTGTTTGAAGATGACAAGTTTGCATCTGAAAGAGCTCAAGTATCATGTACATGCTATTTTTTTTTTGTCACTTGAATGCCATTTGAAATCGAGATGTTGTGGATCTTTCTAATGATGTAATCTTGACTTTTATATCGGACAATTATATAAGAAAGTCAGTTAAATATTTTCATTTCAGTGATACTTGAAGTTATTTGTCGCTGCAGATAACTCATCTGATGGAGATGGAACCTATTTCCTTCAGGAATATATGATCCCAAGAGGTTCAACTTCTTTCTGTCTTTATGATACCCGTGGTTTGTCCTATGACTCGTATGATAGCTCTATAACGCTCAAGAAATGGATCACAGAAGGTGTTCATCACAGGGAGCTCGTTATTAGGTTTGAATTTCTAGCTTCTCAGCATAAGGTTCAGCAAGCTTAGGTTTGTTTTACATTAAATAATTTCACTGTTATGATTTTCTATCAGGCCATCGGATAATTTACATTTGAGGAACAGAATGAAGTGCAAAGCTCATGGGAATGGTTGTCAGTCCAAGGAAACCAGGATGGTTAACTTTGTCATATTTGTTGTCGATGGGCTTGCAGTTCTGAAATCCATGGATAATCTTGTAGACGAAGGGACAAAGTATACACAGATGATTGCCAAAACTTTTGACTGCCCATATATATCGTTTAATGGTACAAGGAAATTCTGCATTCTTTTCTTAAATTGTAACGTGTTTATCGTCAAGCATATGCATGTCCTCAGAGGTTAATACCTCCTCTTTTATATCATCTTTATACAATATCAAAGGCAAAAACAATTTGCGAGAGGAGCTGCTTCTTTCACTCTACAGTTATGCCTCAGGCAGTGGCAGCAATCAGCCAAGCTTGAGAAGGTTGTGGCCTGCTAAATTTTTCAGAAAATCACTATAGTCCCTGAGTTTTAGGTTTGTTTCCTGAGTTTTAGGTTTGTTTCAAAAGTATTCTAGTCCTCCAAAACAATCTAATGCACTCTCCTTCTTATATAGTAGTAGTCTGTCCTTTAGTTATGCCCTTAGCTCATCTTATTTTCAACCCATGTTTTCTCATGTTCATATTTATATTAATTGACAAATGTTTCCTGATTCTTATTATCGCAGATGATAAACCTGCTGTTGTTGTTACACATGGTGATTTACTTTCACTCAATGATCGTGCCCGAGTGCGTGTTCATTTGGGGGAGCTACTAGGTATCCCCCCTGCGAAACAAATTTTTGACATACCAGGTGATCCCATCTGGCTCTTTGATTCCTTTCTTATTTGTCACAGTTTAATTTTTGCGGTGAAATAATCAAACAGATTTTTATTTGTCAGCAGGACTTAGTAACAAAGAGCTATGAATTAATCATAACCATTTTCTGCTTGCAGAAAGCCATGATGAAGTAACTGAATTTACATTAGTTAACATGCTGCATTATTCCCTGGAGCATGCTGATAAAAATCTTCCTCACAAACGCCAGATAGCTAAAAAGGTTTGGTTCATATCAATCATCTCTGCACTTTTATTTTTCCTGACTGGTAACTTTCACAAACATTTGACTCTTTTCTTCCTCACAAACGTTTCTGCTACTGAATAATACTTATCATAACTTGTCTTTTGGCAACATAAAGTGTGCTGACTCTCATAATTTGCTTGCAGGCTCGCATCTTAAGCCTCTACTCGTATCTATCTCTTTTCATCATTCTTGCCATTGCCATCATCTCAATCTGCATACCACCCTTGTTTATTCAACACCCCCCTATATCAAAAGTTCATGCTTATGTCCCTCAACCAGAAGCTCTGGTGGATCCCCCTTTGTCAGAAGCTCCTGTTAATGTGGATCCTCCTAAATCAGAAGCTCGTTTAGATACCCCCAAATCAGAAGTTCACGTGGACCCCCATGAATCAGAAACTCATGCAGATCCTTCCAAATCAAAAGCTCACACGGATCTCCCTAAATCAAAAGGTCTTGCCAATTCCCATCAATCAGACGACCAAATTATAGATTGGTCTACTGTCAGGCATTTGTGGTTAGACGAGAGTTAAATGTTGGCTGCTGCTTGTGTGATCTGTATTGCTCATGCTTTGGGGACTTCTTTGTACATATGTAAGTAGTTTCGCAGACTGACAAAGAAGCAATCCTGCTTCAAGTTGGACAACTTATATCACAGTGAGTGACGTTGTATTTGTGTAAATTATATCAGACCTGATGTATAAGGGCCCGTTAAAATGGTTGTTCTCATATTTCAGCCAGGCATTTCTAATTTTCATTTTTCATCTCTAAAACTTTATATTCAAATGCAATATTTTTTTAATTAAAAAAAATGGAAAACTAGTTTCCAAGAGGTGTAAACTAGCAAAACACACTTCAGAGATTCTTCACAGTTTTCCGTTACTGGTTTTCCATTATTTTCCAAATAAAGAAAAAAAAATATTAATATATTTTTTTCATTTATATACAAACACCTTATAGCAATGTAATTTTTTTTTTATTTTTTTATGTTTCATATTTAGTAAATATCATAAATTTAATTTTAATAAGATATCAATATAGTTTTTCAATGATAATTTATTACATAATCATAAATAGTTAGCCCTTTTTTTTTGAATTAAATTTGAAGGTCATAAAGCTCAGTTCTCAAGTGATGATGATGGGAGTTCTGAATAAATGAACTTGTTTAGAACGAAACTGAACCGGTCACCAGCGTGCGTTTCAATGCCATGATACAGGACGTTGAAAAGGTTTTACATAAACGAAAACTTTATCAAGGAACAAAGTTATTGCCCCTTTGTGATTACCAGTGGATTCATCAAAATTTAGCAAGAAATCTGACTGTAAATCTTCTGGCATGTACACCAGTTCCAGAGAGAATTAAATACAAAATGAATCCTCAAGTTCACAGATAAGCACCACCCCTTCTCTTATTTGTGGAACAGAAAATTGATACTTGGACCCAAAATCTTTCACTTTCACCGGTAAAAAGCTATAAAAGGAGGCCAAAATGTCTGGAACCACCAAGTCATGGTGCAAGCAAAGCTCCTGCAAGTGGAGCTACTGGCCGGCCCTGGTTCTGTCACTGACTCAGGAAAAGATGGGACCATGAAAGCTCCTGCTGAAGATGTTCGCATATCGAGGGATGCTTTTGAGAAAAACCCTGCCGGATATTTTCATGACTTGCACAAGAAGTAGAAGATGTGGAGGCTGTTTTAAGTCAAAAGAATAAATAAAATGTTGCTGTGGTTGTTCTTCCTTTAAATGCTCATGAAATTCAAAATGCTGCTCTAGCAGCAGTTATTTCTACTGCCTAATCTTCTCTTCACGATTCTCTTCATTGTTCATACATGAAATGAAATTATAGTTATTAAACTCAGTTTGATGAATCAATCCGATGCCTGCCATCTTTAAATTTGACTCTCTTTTTTTCCAAACTAGTTTAAATATTAATTCAATCAATTTGTAAAGCTTGAGAAAACTAAACCCTGTAAACTTTTCTTAAAAAAATAAAAAAATGTCCAAACACAACGTTGTTTTATTAAAAAAAACTATAATGATATATTTTGAAGTTGATACAGGTTTTTAGCAGGGTGATAATGTGTCTGATAGCTATATATGTGTGTGAATGAAAGAAAAAAGAGATAATAAAAGAACATTTAAAATTTCTATTTCTTTTTTCTTATATTTTTCATGTGAACTGAGATTCATTCATGTCTGGCAGAAAATTGTGCCAAAAAGTAATCATGAAAGATGACAGGCCCTTGAAATTTCATTCTAGGGGTTTTATGCTACAGGAGGAAAAGAAGGGTAATAAAAAAAAGAGGAAAAAACTCAGGCAAAAGCTACAGAATGCGCTCCAGTCATCCATGGAAGGATTGGCCAAAACCTATCTTTCTGATGCCAGCACTGCTGCAAAAGAAATATGCAACAAGGAAAAGGTGCCGGAATTAGCTCAAACCACTTGCAAAGACATACCAGCTAAGTTTGAATTAGAATCATGATCCTCCAGAAGCAGGGCTTGGAATGTTCTGCAAAAACTTGGCCCTTGCAGCAGGGTCACTCGAAAATAGACCAAGCACAGCAATTGTAGCTGTACTACTTCCAAATTTCTCAATACCTCTAGAAATCATACAATTATGGTTGGCCTCCACAACAACCATCACATCCCCACCTAATAAGGACGATGCGGTCTCGGCAATCTGCCTGGTAAGTCTTTCCTGTACTTGGAGCTTGAAACCATAAAAATGTACCATCGACTGTAGAAGAGATTTACTGGCAGGGGTGATTTCTTCAGCAGAGTAGTACCCAATATGCACAACACCATGAAAGGGAAGTAAATGATGCTCACACTGGGACCAGAATGATATGTTCAACACGGTATATATCTGTTTATGAAGGCTGACTTCCCCGTTTTGTTTAAGAGGATCCATCCTGCCACAAGCAAAGGCATTCAGCTTCATTTCCAGATTTGCGTTTTGGAAATTCATCAACCACTTGACAAAACGACTAGGCGTTCTGACAAGCTCTTCCCGTGAGGGGTCTTCACCCAAAGAGCTGAGAATTGAAGTAACTGCTGTCACCATTCCTGGGACGGCTGGTCCGGTAACTTCAGCGCTTGAGGAATATTGGGACGGACACCAACACTGCTGCTTTGAATCTTTCATCCGAGTTTTATCCACATTTATTCCCCTGAACTTCAGGAGACTCAAAAAATCATCCCAGACATCAGCAAAATTATTTTCAAAAACACCTGAACCTGAATGGACCAGTGCCTTAACCAAACCTTGGCGACTGGAGTCGAGGAAAAGTGACTCTACATTTGGGAACTGCATATGTGAACATTGGAGTATGACAGCAACACCAGCTGGCTTGATACCATTATGCAGAGCTGAGCAGATTTCATCTGCCAAACGCTGTGGGTCCTGGAGTCTTTTGGCAAACACATCGGCAACTCTTGAGAGCTTGCTTAATCCTACAACCCTCTGACCAGAAGGAACATAACCTATTTGACACTTAACCTGGAAAGGAAGCAAGCAAGATTCACAGTACGAAAACAGATCAAGATCCCGAACAATCACAAGCCCGCCTGCTCCGCCTGCATGACCAACTGCATCGTCCAAACCAACTTCCGGAAACAAAGCACTTTGAACAATGTCCTTTGCCTTTTGTTTATAGCCTGAAAAATAAGATAAGGAACTTGCCACAATGAGTACTTGGCGAAGTCAACTTCCATCTCCAAATTAATCCCATTTAAGAAGCAGTCGTAATAAATAATACATCCACAAACAATTTTTTGAACCAAAAACTCATTTCTTTCTCTTTATTCTGTATCAGAAACATTACACAATTTCAAATGATGTTTTACACTGCACAGGTCACAGGGAGTCATTCAGAGGCTATAAGTCAGTGCATCTAAGCCGTGCATAAAGCAACAGGGTGCTTCAGTGGGGTAGGTTGTGTGAACTCGAGACCAATCATAGAATGTAGAGGTCATACACATTTGTTTTTGCTTAAACCAAGAAAAAAAGGACAATAAATGCGACATTAAAATGGAAGGATATATGAACAAGACAACTAGGTAACTCAAACTGAAACTGAAACTCAAAGAGTGCCTCAAAAAGAGAATCCTTAAACTCCATGAGAATTAAATGAATCAGTCATCACACAGGCCAACAGGGTTTAAAAAAAATAGACAAGGAACCAGCCAAAGACAAGTTCTTTTACGCCAAAAGCATAAAACAACCACGTGATGGCAACTATTGCTTAGGGCTGCGATGCAAGCATGAATATTTCCTAGCCGAGTGTGTCTAATTCAGAGAGAGAGTTAATGATTAAATTAATAGCAAGTGTGGAAAAAATAATAATTTGTAGGGATAATAACCTTTGGTTCCTTCTCGAAGGGCCTTGGCAACTCGAAGCGGGGTCTTTTTAAGGCCTTCTCTATTAATGTCCTCGCCAAGACCTTGCAGAAGAACTTTCACGGCATCCTCGATAGCTACAGTCTCTGGTTGGTCCTCAAATCCCAGATCAAGGCAATCAAGTTCCACTCCATTCTGAAGCTCTTCATTGAAATGTCCCTCATCCAAAGCGCCCATTGACAAACCACAAATACCACCAACCACACCAACCCCAGATCTCAAAAGATCAAAACAAAGCCAAAAAAAGAGCTTACTGAAACAAATAGTCAGCAATAAGCCGAAGAAATCCAATTACAAATCAGAAAGAACGTTAAATACCAAACTTTTATGAGAAACAATGGTAAATTCGAAAACTTCTAAGCACCCAGATGCCAAGACAATAAAGGGATAAGGGAAACAATCTTTTCAGGCACCCAGAAATGAATCGACGAGAAAACTTCAAAATCTGAGCTACCTGCTGAAGAAGAAGAGGAGCAAAAGAATGATGGACAGCAAAGAAGGTATGGTTTAGGGAAGGTGCTAAAGCATATATGATTATAATAGAAGGGGTGACGGAGGAGGAGTGAGTATATATGGCTTAGATGGAGGTAGGGGGAGACAGGGGAGGGTGGGGGGGGAGGCGACGCTAAGGAAATCAGAGGTGGAAACGTACGGTAGCCGTTGATCTTAGGAATGTGTGGATCCTTTAGTCTCTCATCGAAATGTGGGTCCCAATGGATAAATATTTGCTTGCACTTTATTTAATTGATACGAGACCGCAAGATTTGGGTGGCTGCTCTATCGTTATCGTTTACTAGTTATTTGTACTCTTTGTAGTGTTTATTATTCTGTATTATTTTTTTAAAAATAAATAAATTGTCATTTGATCATTTTCGAACTTATTTGATTTAATACTATTTTCAAAAATATTTTCCATCCTATCTGTGTCTTTATTAACCTTTTCTATTTATTAAAAAATTTAAAATAAATTAGAAAATAACTTATGTACGAATGAAAGTAATCAAGTAATAAATGAGTTTAAAAACATGGAAATACATGGATCAAAAATATAGTTTTTAAGATACGAAGACCAATCAATTATTTTGTATAATTACAGGGACCGAGTTATAAATAATTTGTTAGGAAAATGATTTTCAAGGCCGTTTCTTTCATGGAATGCGAATCTAAGGACTCTTGGCGCCAGTTGGGGTAAATGCCACCTGCGAAAGTGGTGGTGGTGGCTGTTGGGTATTGGGTGGTGGGACCCTTGCCGAGACGGGCAGGGGAGAATAGCACATCCCACCAACCCACGCACCCATGCTTCAGACTTTTCATTGAGCCAAATCTTCCGTGTGATCCGGATCTAAGATGCCGGATACCTAGAAAAAGGTGCTTGATAATAGACTCGGGTACGGTTTGAAAAAACAAATCTACTAGTTAACGATGCATTGCTTGTAATTTAAATTAATTACTTTTATTAAAATAGAAGTATTTTATTTATTTTGTAAAAGAATATTGGATGGAATAATCAATTTTTATCAAGATATATGACTCATGTTGAGCTCCGTCTCCAATACGTGATAGCTACTCAACCTAGTTTGGCTAATAGTTATCGATTTTTTTTAATTATCTTGTTAATAATCTGTTTGAGAATGTGTTTATAAAAGTTTTTTGAAAAATAATAATAGAAATTTTTTATTTTTATTTGAAATTATTATTTTTACATTGTTTTGATGTTCTGTTATAAAAAATAATTCATATAAAATAAATATACATATATATATATATATATTTGATAAAAAATACTTTAAAAACTAATATTCATAATCAAGTCGGGTCTAACCATTGGATGATCTATTCTCATACATTTTTTCCTTTAAAATATATATATATTTTTATAGGATTTTTCTTGTCGGATAGCAATGATCAATAGGGTCATGATGAGATGTTACGAAGAGGCATGATATATGACACAGAATTTATGATCTTCCCAAATTTTGCTCAATAAATGTGACCGACAAAATGTGTTTTACATGGATAAAATTAACGCACGTACAAAAAAAAACATGATGAGGCAGTCAGACAATACAGAAGTGACACAGTGGCGAACATCAAGGATAGGACTCTCCATCAAAATAGCGTCTGTGGCCAGGATTAGAAGTGGAGGCTTTCTCCTTCATTCTGCAGGGCTGGCTGCTTATGAAATGGAATCTTTATGTGGTAGTTTGTTCGGAATTATTCTTAAAATTGTTTTTTATTTAGAATAATATTTATTTAAATAAGAAAAATATTTAAAAAAAGTTATTGAGAGTAAAAAAAATCATTTAAAAAAAAATACTTTTAAAATATTTCCCAAACACCACTTAGTAGACAGTTGATTGTTTTTTTTAAGGCGCTGACCATTAAACAGAACTAAAACTCCTTGAAAAACATTGGAACTACCCACCGAAGAAAATATTGCTTAGAAGAATAGTGTACTGGTAATTTTGCCCGTTACCTGAAGCAACTTAACATTAGTTATTAATTTCACATGATATGTTTGTTACTACCAAATTGGACTGGGATGGATACATATATTTCCTATATTAATTTCATAGTAAAATATTCTTTAAAATGAATGAATAAATAAATAAATAAATATATAGTAAAAAGTGCATTTTTTTTTTATTTTCACAGATATTTCTCTCGCTATCATAGTGTCATCTAAAGGGAAATTTGATATCTATCCAAATATATACATAACAAAAACAAGCAATTAAAATACATAATAAAACAACCAAAATATGTTGAAATCTAAAATTTTACTTGGGAGTAAGGGGAGTGTTTTAGGCTTTTTCACGATGATTTTTGTTGTTGTTGTTGAGACAACCCAAGAGAAATTTTGTTTTTAACTAAATAAATAATAATAAAAAAAAAAACAAGAGGTGGGCATGCTTGTACGGCACAATTAGACGCACGAGAAACGCTCACGCGCTTTGAACAACATGCGTGGCGTTTGTAAGAAAGCCATCGTGTCGTGTCATTCTCTATTTAGGGTGACACCAATTGATGTTGGTAAACTAGTTCGTTGCCTGTAACTTTTTCCTTCCTTTTCTCATTCTCGAAAATTACTTCAATTCTAGAATTTATTCTCTTAATGTATAATTTTTATTATTAATCATTTTATAATTATTTTTTGTGTTTTCAATTTAACCATTTCATCCCAATTTACAAATATTATATTTCTCAATTTGTTCCTCTTTTTTTTTTTACTCCTTTGCATTTTTTTTAATCATCATTCAAACAAGAGATACATCAAAATAGTATTTTATTATTTTTTAAAAATGTTTTTGATATTTGTATATCAAAATGATGAGAAAATATTAAAAAATAATAATTTTTAAAAAATAAAAATATTTGTAAATACGGTGTAAAACCGAATCCACCAACTCACATTGCTTGAGAAGAACGCAGAAGGCATTGGAACAACCAAGGTGGCGGGAGTGAATAATTGGATAAAAGGCATAGGAGGAGGTCAATGCACGTTAAATCACACAAATTAACACGTGAAAAAGGTTGTAATGGACGGGGTTGGTGGTTTGGTTTGGTGATGGAACGCGGCGCGCATGAAAAGCACGTCTTGACAAGGTCAAAAACTCAGACGAGATTTAAAGTTTTGACTCGAACATCGTTTTCATTCAATAGAAAAGACAAACAATTTAAAAAAAAAAAAATAAATATACTTTTATTATTTTTGTCCACTAGATCCTTAAAGCACAAAAAATATGGAGTGTGATGTATTTTTTTTTAAGTAATTTCTATTTAAAAATATATTAAAATAATATTTTTTTTATTTTATAAAAAATATTTTTAATATTAGTATTTCAAAATAATATAAAAAAACTAAAAAAAAAGTTTTGAAAGCATCCCTTATGGTTTTCGCACAAGTTTTTAAAACCTTTTTTTATATATATTTTTAAAAGAAATTAGTACAAAAAAGTTTTGGCCCCATCTCTATGATCCTAAATTCATCTTTGTTAACTATATATATGATTTATTATATTATTGAAATATGAGAGGATAGTTATTTTTTTTATTAAATAGATGGTTGTTCAACTTACAAGTATCTTGACTGATTTCATACATTTTTAGCTTAATTATAATTACAATTATTTTTATAATATATGGGATTTTTTTTTCTTGTTTTATATATATATATATATATTAAAACACCAATAGCATAGAACTTCCATGGAGTCGTATGCTATTGGTGTTTTAAAAATATATATTTTACAAATCTCATGGCTAGAAAAGCTATTGACTCCACCTGTAGAAAAGTTATTAACTCCACCTAACAAAGCTGAATTTTTGTTATTGTATTTTAAAAATAAATAAAAAACAATTATTTTAAATTAAAAAAATGATGTTTTAAAATTATTTTTATATGTTGATGTCAAAATTAATTTTTAAGAATAAAAAATATTACTTTAATATATTTTTAAACAAAAAAATAATTTTAAAAACAACCACCTAAAATACGCAAAGAGCCAATGAAAAATTCAATTCATGATGCTATTTAAATTTTTTATTCAAATATTTTATCTTACTTTATTTTATTTACTCAAGTGTCTGTATCTCTTATGTTTTTTTAATCAACTTTTTGTACTTTATTTTTTTTCTTAAAATGTACACACCTCTATTTGTTTAATAATGGATATGTGTAATTCTCATCATGAGCTCATTGTTTATAAAAAAAATTAAAAACCATCAAAATTTAAAAATATAACAAAAAAAATTCTTATTTTTACTTTTAAAATACTCTTTTTATTAAAAAAAACTCTAAATTTATAAATTAAATAATACAATAACCACGACCACATGAGAAACTTTTTCTCCTTTATTGTCATTTAATTTTTCATTTCTTCCACTAAATAATTTTTCTTTCTTTTGGTTTTTTTATGAATATTGGGTCCCTTGAGCATTTTATTAATAACGGAGACACTTGATTCAAAATTTGATTATTATAATGGATAGTTAAAAAACATTCTCTTATAATTTGATTAAATTTTAATTTTTTATCATATAATTTATATGTTTAACAACGATTTATATGTTCTCACCAATATATATTTTTTATTTTTTATTTTTTATTTAATACAGAATAAAAAACATAATTTATAGAAGTACAGAGTAAAAGTAAAACTATAGAAGAGATTTTTTACAATTACTGATTTTTTCATCAGATAATCCCTCCAGCCGAAATAATACAGAAAATTGCAAAACCCTAGTAAGGAACCAGTAACTAATGGAACCTTCATCCAGATCATGGTCTCCACGCTCAATTCACCACCCCTTGTGCCGCCACCACCATCCCTTGTGCCAACGCCACCACCACCATCCGCACCTGCCCTGCTCCCACCACCACCATCACCATCACCATCACCATCCGCACCTGCTCTGCTCCCACCAACACCCCCACCAATCTAGTTGCCCTTTACATGTAAGTCCTGGATTTGCCCTTCAAGCCGCACAACATCCAAAACCTATTCTTTCTTATCCTTTGGTAAAAGACTTGAACTTGGATTCCATCACCAGCAAAGAAACATCTGCCCCAGATGCCCAGTAAGTTGTGACCATCTTCTTCTTCTGTTTTTTTCCAAATTTCAAATTTCGGTTTCCATGTAACAATAATTGTTTCATAACAAACAGGGTGTTGCAAGAGCCAGAGTGCGATGCACTAGAAGAGGAGGAAGAAGAAGAAGATGACCCGATTTTCGTTCTTACAGATGAATGGAGGGAGTTCTTTGCCAGATCTGAAGCTAAGAGAAAATTGGGTAGAGTCTTTTCCTTCGCCACTTTCTGTTTGTTACGTACTATTATTTATGTAATTGTTCTTTTATTCATGATTTCGTTCTTGCTCCGTATAGAGAAGCAGCAAGGCAAGAAAAAAGAGAAACACTAGATGGAATTACTCTAATTGATATTGAACAACATGATGCAAGGGAGTGGGCGTGGGAGATGTGAGGAGCGGGGATTGCTCACCTAATCCATCACCTCCCTTTTTTGTGATGAACAATGTATAATGCTTGGATGATTGGCATTACAGGGGTTTTCCTTCTATGAAGCATACGAGGGCGTTTTCTGATTTCATATTTCTCGTAATTTGGCTTTTCCAAGATCTAAACATAACTCAGACTCCATGGACATGTATAATGCTTGCTAATTGGTCAACATCTGACATCATGACTGCATCTAGTCATAAACACACTTTCATCCTCACATGGTGCTGCCATGGAAATAATCTTAACTTAAGTTTGAACATCAGCACATCATGCAAGGAGACATAAATTAGTTGATGAAAACAAGGTTTTCGAAAATGGCTGTCAAACTGAGACACCATTACGAGGTTCGAGGATTTGAGCTCATAAATTTGGAATGATGCCAATATTTCCAGATCATACAGGTTGAAATGAATTCAAGCTTGCTCATCAAAGAGTTGCTTCAATAGAATAGAATGAATAATTATCATAACTACACAATCTCTGTAGCATTGACAGTATCTCGGCCAAGAGAACCAACGTTTATTGACATGTGATAAGCCATTTTCATTTCCATAGATCACGTGGGGCTTGTATTAGGAGCTGCAACAGAGTGGAATAGGAAAACTTGTAAGCTGAGGAATAGGCATCGCCAGACCATCTAGGGTTTCAGCTTGTTGAATGCAGTATTAATTCTCTCATCTGTAATCAATCTATGGCTTTCATAAAAATCTAATATCTCCATCGCAATATTTTTCACCTGCCAAATCAGACACAGACTCATTATTTGAAGCAACATAGATCCAACATGATAAATTCAGTAGAGCTTTTTGCGGCAGTTTGTTAAATTTCAAGATCACCAGTTATGTACTGTGTATTTCTCTGTGCTCTCACGCCTAGGCTTAAAAACATCACTTAAAAGATAAACTTGGCCCCAATAGCATATCCACCATTTAGCACAAAATCAGGCAATTCCCATCATTGAACAGGATACTTGAAAAGTTTAAGGTGCCCGGGTATAGTGACCTTCAGGACATAGCTAAAGCTTTCCATGCAGACCAGGTCTTAACAAAAAGATAGGGCAGTAAGATAGACAAAGCTGGCTTCCACAGAAGGGACATCATGCTTTATGTTTCAATAGGATAAATTGATGCTTCAGTTATCTTTTGAAGCAGAAAGTTGTGATAGTTTCAATGCAGAGTATCACAATAATAGGAGGGGACAAGGAATAATAATAACAACCATCGCAAAATCGAGCTTAGAGAACTCACCACATTCATATCTACACGGAGCTCTTCAAACCATGCTGTCTTATCTTTTTCTCTATACACGCTAGCAGTGTATATGCAGGCTAAGGCAATAAGGTGCGGGGGATGTATGAGAATCAAATCCATCCTGTATGTGTCGTTCACAAGTCCCCTGTAAATAATTCAATTTAAGGCAGCTGCTTTGAGATAGAGAAGAAAAAAGGTTTGTGCAGAGATTGGAACAAAGACTTTTGCTTTCAGTAAGCTTTTCAGACTTGAGCATAGTTATTGTCAATTTATATTAATGTATAAAGACCCAGGGGTGCTATTTTTTGCGATACTGGCTGAGGAAGGGGGGGTCCGGTGACAGAATGTAATATACAATGGCCTTATTCATCACTAGTCTTCTCCATTTCCAAAGTACAAAAGAATTTCAACTGAGTTACAATTGGAATTTGTGGCCACAGAGAGAGGCGGCCACCATGAACCAATCCGAACGCATGCACAATGAACATGATGATGGCCCACGTGATAAGAACAATATGCAAAGAGCAACAAACTAGTTCTACACACTTTTTTAACGCCAAATATCAATCACCTAAAATGGTTGTTGTTTGCATGCCTAGACTTATATAAAACCAACCTCATATTTTAAGGACTAAAATGAAATAACGCATCTTTTATGGGCTAGGAGATGGGTGTTTACTTGGCCTTAGAGATTGGAGCCTTACCATGTTAATTGAGTCATACTTATATCGTTCATGCCAGCATCCTGCAAGAATCTGCCAAGATGTGAAGAAACACAGGAGAAAATGGTCTTGTGAAATAAGATACTCAATTTGCAAAACAGAAATTGCAATATCACAAGAGAACAATCTCTTAAATGTGCTCACATAATAAACAGACAGAAAATGGAAACCCATAAATAGTAGTCTTGTCTGATCTAATAATATAAAGATACTAGCTAATAAATAATAATCTAAAGCCACGTAATTACCTGGGAGATTCATAATATGTAACAAAAAGCAAAAATGAGAATACAAAGAACAAAAAGGAAAACTCTGAGTTGGAGCTTAAGCACAGCAGACATCAACCAAGATGGCATTTGCAAAATTTGAAAAGAAAAAAGCCTATATCAATCATGTGTTGATCCTTAACTTGATGGCATTGTTTATTCTTTCAGAATTGTGCATGTGGTACAAAAAACCCTACTCAAGCAACCTGTTAATTCAGTTCAAAATGAATTTTAATGCATAAGAAACATGGCAAAGAAGATAAAATACTTACTGAGGCAACGAACGATAAGGATGAAATACAACTAGATAATAGTTAAGAGCTTCCAAAATCTTCATTTCCATCTCAAGTATGTCTTTGATCTCATATCTATACTTGTCATCAGAATCTGCGGGGGCAAAAATGCCAAGTTGTAAGCATTTAGCAGTAATTATAAGTCCAATAACCAAAACAATTTATGAACTCAGTGAATCAATCGATCAAGTCCGCTAACAAGTGATTACACATTTTTTTGATGCAGTATACAAGTAGCCTGGCTTGCACCGTGCTCTCCTCTGCTTTTGATGCCAAATACAAGCAAGTTGGGGCTACAAGACGTGGATCATATTCTGACATACTCTTTCTGGAAGCACAACGAGAAATTAAGACTAGTGAGAGACACTACATTTGATCTAGAAACTACTGGCTGTTTTCTAGGCAATGAATCAGCTTTGCTATTACATTTACAAATAAGAGGGCAGCTGGTTAAAGAGACCTAATGAAGAAAAAACAGTAAGTGGATGGTTAGAGATCTGAAGAAGTGGGTGAGAAAACAACAAAAGAAGGCTGACATGGCATAGCATCTCGGAAGATCAAGCCAATGAGAGATAGGATGGCCAAATATAAATTTCGAGAAATGAAGATGACGATGAATGCCTATGATTGAAAATTGGAGTATTTTTTATGACTAGAAATGACAATACTGAAGGAATTGGCATTCAAATCTCTTTCCCTTTGTTGGTCACCATACTCTTCTTCCGACCATCAGAAATTATTTAATACCTGGTATACAAACGCCTCATATATGTAACTGCAGTGGCAACAACCCTGAAACAACAAACAAAAAATTAAAAATGCAACTAATTGGTAACACCTTATGAAACCACGCCAGGAAATAAAAGGATCCCTTATCAATTTAGCTATGGTGCTAAAATGGAATGATTAATAACTGGAACGTCCTACTTGGAATTCTAAACGTAGGGTATTAGACAAGACAAGAAGAGTAGTATATAAAACTCTTAAAGAAAAAGTTCAAACCTTTGCCTCACTTTAACTTGTTGAGCCAATTTGCATATAGCTGAGGGGAATAGAAAATTGAAAGACGCAAGTTAGCAAATGTCATGGTGAATAATACACAGGAGAGAGAGACACAATCAACGGGTTTACGGCACATGTATATGCGGATTTCAATAGTAGTTGTAATAATTGGACTGTTAAGACCAAACATATATGAAAAACAAAAACCCATGTCGCAGAATTTCAGTTTCAATCTCATCAGCCAAGAGAAATCAAGAATTCCTAGGTGAAAGCTAACAAAATAAGAAACAAACTCAATTTTGAACATAATAATATTGAAAAAGATGAGAAATGAGAGGCAGAAAGGCGTACGAATGACCATATGCATCTTAATGAGCTTGAAATCTTCGAGAGTTATGCCCTTGTCTTTGTCTAGTGGGTGCACCACATCCACTTCTTCTTGGTCAAAAAGCTGTTTGCTGCACACAATCCATCCTAGAAAAGGTAAATAAACACCCTCGAGAGAGAAAAAAACATGAGAAAAAAAGAAAGATTCATCTTACTAGTGAGAGGAGTTCCAGAAATTGGCAGCCATTCTTTTCAGGGAGTCTGCTGATGTTTAGCCCCTGCCGATGATCAATTTGCCTTGCATAGGAGTTTCCGTCTGACAATGATTAAGCAAAGATGCAGTTGTAGCGGCCCGCTGGATCTTAGCCAGCTTGGGGCTGTCGGCTTCTTTCTGTTAGGGCACGCTTGTTTCGGGGGAAGTCTGCCATATTCTGTCCCTGAAATTTTAAGAATATGCAATGTAGTCTTTGTTCTCTAATTCTCTTACAAGTTAATCCTTTAAATAATTTGGAACCCTGGATTATTATCGGATCATAAGGTTAACTCGTGAGTTATTGGATCTATTGTTTTTTCAAAACAAAATTATCTTATTTTATTTTAAAAAATCTTAGTATTTTCATGGATCAAAATTCTTTTTTTTTTTAATTATCATGTCAAGTTCAATCAGATTTAATAACTATAGATTTATTTTAAAGTAGTTTTGAAGTTTTACATGGCGTTTAAAGATAGTTAAGACTTAAGACAAAGGAAACATGTTTTTTTATATGTTTTATTTTAATTATAAATTCACTTCAAAACTACTTAATAAATTTATTTTATACTTTTAGTTTTTTCCTCTTCAATTAGATACGTCTCTATCCCATATGTATTTGTTTAATTTATCCTATTACACAATTTACACTAACTAAACATAATTTTAAAGATTTTCTTTGGACATTACTTATATAATTGCAAGTTTGCAACATAACATAATACTCTTCTCTCATCAAAAATCAATTTATACTTCAATATTAAATTACTACATACATTTTGTCTTATTTTAGTCACTGGCAACACTTTAATATGTTTATAAATTAAATCAATAAGAGTGCAAAATTAAAATTAAAATTATTTTTTAAAAAATAATCTAATAATACTTAGAAAATTATATTTGAAACAATTTTTTTTTCAAAAAACACCTATAAAATATTTCCCAGATAATCCTGTTACTTTTACAATACAACTGGCATTGCATTCACCGGTTCTAATTTCTCACTTCTCATTAAATAATGGTGATGGTGATAGTGCAGGGCAAAAAACAAAGACTTTGTGGCAGTTTCGTGTGTGTGTGTGTGTGGAATTGTTGTGTATACATATACATACGTATAAATACATACATACATGTTTGTTTGTATAATTATATATATAGAAATAATCCTTTATTTTTTAAGAAGGAAGAATAAGGAAAATACATGATTGCAGTAGGAAAAAATGGTGCGGGTCCTTCGTAGGAATAAATAACCTTTTAATGATGATTTATAATCTACAATGGTGAGAATTTTGAGTGTCTGGATAAAACTAACCACACGTTCATTTCCATATTTCTTTCTTAAATTTCACAAAATTGGTTGGTTGATGATAACATACCTGATATGTGCAAAATAGTTTTATTGAGTGGGATTTAGAGATCTTCATGTAATAAAGTCGGTGTTACAAGAAGAGATCGTAATAAATAAGATAATGAATTATTTATTAGAAATTAGAGTTATTTGTTTTTATTTATGTATGATGAATACTCTAAATAAATAATATACATATAAATACTTTAGAGAAAATGAAAAGTGTGTTGATTCATGGAGTATTCATATCTTTGTCTTCTGACTGTAAGGACTGACGAGCTTTTTTATGAGAAGAAAAATATTTTTTACACAACATTAACATTAATGAGAATATATGTTACATAATATTATTATTGATAAAAATATGATAGACTTGTAAGAGATTTTTACTATTATAACCCAAATTTATTTACATAGCATTTCATGTATACATATTTTATTTTTTTTCTATATTCTACAAAAAAAATTGGCAGAGTTTCCTTTAAATTCTCAATAACAAACCTACAAATAATAAATCCAACATCGTCTCACCATTCAAGGCTTTTTTTATTTATATTATACCCAACTACGAGAACAACTTCTTATTTAAAAACACTGTCCAAGTCGTGTCATGGCCTGAGACACCATTCTAGGCTTGCTAAAATTATTATTATTGTTTGTTTTTTCATTTCAGGCCTTTGATATCTGTTTAATTTGAATTGAGGTTTAAAAAATTAAACAAACTATTACTATTTTTGTATGCACCAATCTAATGAAACAAAAAATAGAATTAGCATCTCCATCGCTAATTATTGGTGCCGTGTTTTCTAAACATGTACCTTAACATGTCAGACAATGATGTTTCACAGAGGCCAGATATTATTTTTTTATTCCAAGCTTCGTTAGATTTTAGGCTATACAATACAATCTGGAGGATAATACTCCTATATTATATAACAATTAAATAAGCTATAATTAAGCATTCCATTGATTTATAGATCTGCTGCTGCTGATATGATTTTATTTTTATTTTCTTTTTTACTGAACCGAGAAAGAATATCAGGGAGGATCGAGAAAGGTCAAAATAAGAAGTCCAAAAACAGGCAAGCAAGCATTAACGCGGGGATACCGAATCCAGGTTTTGAAATTCAATCCACGTGTCAATATTCCACTGGGTATAGTAATAGAAATAAAATAAAACGCCACGCCAGCACTCCAAACCTGCATGCCCGTCTTTCCAAACCTGCTCTCTCCGGGTCTACTCATCATCTCCCTCAAGCACACATCTATCTGTGGCCGTTTCTCTCTCTGAACCGACCAGAAAAAACAAAATCATGGGGGAGAAGAGAGCTCCACCTGTCAACGTGCTTTTTGGTCTGGCAAGGAGGCAGTCGATGAGAGTGAAGATTTTTGCAGGAGTGGTGCTTGCTCTGTGCTCTTTGGTGGCTCTAAAGCACCTGGTGAGGGACCATGAGTATTTCTTTATCTTTTCCGAGGCTATCCATGCTGCTGGGATCTTCGTCTTGATATATAAGCTCACCACCCACAAAAACTGTTCCGGTACGTGCGTATATTAATTATAAATAAGACTGCGTCTTTTTATTGCTGTTATTATAAAAAATCATTATAGAATTATTTTTAAAATATTTTCGGAAATAATTCACAATAAAAAAACACATAAAAACATATTTCTTCCATTTCCACCATCTCTATTTTATTTATTTATTTATTCAAAGACTATAAACAAACCCTAAGTGAAGGGTTTATTTACTTTTTATGCATCAAATGCCTTTCCTTGGACAGGTCTTTCACTCAAGACACAAGAAATCACAGCTCTGTTTTTAGCTGCGAGACTAGCCTGTAGCGTGTTGATGGAACTTGACGCCCATGCAGCGCTGGACATAGCCTCCTTGATTTCAACCGCTTGGGTTATATATATGATACGGTTCAAATTGAAGTCAACCTATATCAAAGAATTAGACAACATGCCCTTGTATTACTTGGTAAATAAATAATTTTTTTATAATATTGTTTTTAATTTTTTTTTATAATGTGAGTGTCCGAGTCAGTTTACATGCACCTCAACTAATCTCACAGATCCTGGAGTTAACAACCAGTTAAAACCTCAAGTAACCCTAATTAATGTGAAACTTAAACCGGTGATCTTTAAAGAGCATACTCGGGGCGTGACCCCACCCCTCGCTGTTAATATTGTTTTTTAATGTTATAGAGCAATCATGATTATCTATAAGGATTGATCCTTGTAAATTCAAAATGAGCATATAAGTATCTTATAATATAATAAATATATACATAAGAGACATGTAACATGTTTTGTTGGAGTAACATTTTTTTTATATAAAATAGATTTATTTTTAGATTAGTTTTAAAATAATTTTATGTATCTTTAAAATGTTGGAGAATAATATAAATCATATTTTGGGGTCTCACCTAGCAGTTTAAGCTTTTAGATGAGATGGTCCCTTGACATGGTATCAGAGCCTTGTTGACCTAGTGGGGTCACGAGTTCAAATCTCACCATCCCCATTCTATTCGATAAAAATCAAGCACAAGGTAGCATGAGCCTGTGTGCAAGTTTCAAGCCCAAAAGGCTTTCACTTGAGGGAGTGTGTTGGAGAATAATATAAATCATATTCTGGGATCTCACCTAACAGCTTAAGCTTTTAGATAAGATGGTCTCTTGACATAAAATAGAAATATACGAAGACATGTCTCCTATTTCTATATTGTTTTTTATTAATATGAGTGTTTAAGCTAGCTTGCATGTATTTCGACGATATTGTTTTTGTTTGAGAATGGGACCAAACACTTTGTATTAATTTGATATTGCCATGCTAATCTATATATTACTTTTCCTTATTTATTTTTTCTAATCTATAAATGTATTTTAAGTTTTTAAGTTATAATTAAATCCTTAACTTCTTGAAATGATATTGTGATTACTATTCTGTCCTTGCATTATTTTTTCTCCAATCCTGACTGCAGGTGGTGCCTTGTAGCGTCCTTGCCCTGATAGTCAACCCTTTCACAAGATATAGTTATTTTAGTCAAGTCCTCTGGGCCTTTTGTGTGTTCTTGGAATCTGTTTCGGTGCTGCCTCAGCTTCGTCTCATGCAGAATGCAAAGGTTCGTGTCCCTTTTTGCTGCAGCCTCGGATCTTTCGGCTGCCATGGCTACATCAATCTGCTCACCCGATCTCTCTGTTTTTTAGATGATCGAACCGTTCACGGCCCATTACGTATTTGCACTGGGTGCTGCTAGATTTCTGTCCTGTGCTCATTGGATAATCCAGGTCTTTTCTGCTCTTTCAATATTAATTAGTGTTATTGATCATAGATGCAGCTAGAATTAGAGTATACTTTCATGGAATAATATAAATATAACCTCACATGATGATTTAAGTTTTTAGATGAGATGGTTTCTTAATATGGTATCAAAATTTTATTGATCTAGTGGTTTTGAGTTCGAATCTCATCACTTTTATTTATTCGATAAAAATTAAGCACAAGGTAATTTGAGTTCGTGTGCAAGTTTCAAGTCCAAAAGACTTTCACTTGAAAGGGTGTGTTAAAGAATAATATAAATCATATTCTGGACCTTACTTAATGGACCAAACTTTTAGATGAGATGATTTCTTAACGTGGTATCAAAGTCTTGTTGATCTAGCAGTCGTGAGTTCGAATCTCATCACCCTCATTATATTTGATAAAAATCAAGCATAGTGTAGTTTGAGCCCGTGCAAATTTTAAACTCAAAGAACTTTCACCTAAGAAAATGTATTAAAGAATAATACATATCATATTTTTGACGTGTAGGTTTATGAGACACGTGGAATGTATCTGTTCTTGACTGGAAGCGGGTATTTCTGGCTTCCTGCGGCTCTCCTCGCCGAAGCTGTGCAGACATTTATCTTAGCAGATTTTTGTTACTACTACGTCAAGAGGTGACGAAGTTAATGCTTTCAATTACATCTCTATATATAGTTCTAGTTTCGACATCCATTGATGCAACGATGGCAACTCTTTTTTCCCTCTCTTTTTCACTTCCAGTTTCATGCAAGGCCAGCTTCTGACGAGGATCCCTGTTTAGAACACTTGATCACATCAAATTTCAGGGGATCAGGGAGGGGAAATCACTCACCCAGTTGGCTCGCCTGTACTTAATTTCATATATATATTTGTAGCGTCAACATTTTATTTTCCTAATTTCTCCCTTATTTGAGGTGCTTGGATTTGCACAAGGTTGGACCACATGATCAAGCCATTCACAATTAATGACTTGGAGGTGATGATCAAGATCAATGTTGTCACGACCCGAATCCCGGATCCGTGACCGGCACATAGGCATGGTCCCCCTCCAAGGTTCCACACCTATGCGAACCCAAACTTACACGCAAACTTATCATTCAACTTTCAGAGTTCAACGCAGCGGAAATATCAAAGTGAACTTTATAACATAATTCGATTGTCTTTATACAAGAGTTGATTACATACAGTTATAATTGCGGAGCACTAACTAGACATATGAAAAAAAATATCAAATACAACCAAAATAGCAGGTTCCAAGAGTTGGACAAAAATGACCTGCTAGCAAGCTACGACCCTGAAAATGATAAATAATGAGGGAGTGAGTTCAACAACTCAGTGAGTAGATAATATCCAATATACACATACTGAGATAATATAGCAAAGAGAAGTATAATATCAAATCGGCTCAAGGTTCTTACAACAAATTTCTCAAATAGGTCATAACAAGAATGTATAGGTAAAGCTCGTCAGAAAATCAGAATGCAGTGAGCATGAGGCTCCGTACTCGTGGGATGATCAGTCCACTACAGGGTTGGTGACTCCCCGACCAACTAGGGTTTCGGATACGATGTGCACAAAGGCTAACACTACCACTGCTAGCATGGGTATTCTGACTGGCATACCATAGGTATATCTAATATCAAACAAACATGTTCATATCTCAAGGCTCAACTCATGGTATCAATCAAATGAGGAGCTAACAATTCACAAACAGATATAGGCTCATATCAAGAACGGATATTCAACAAATGATTATGTTTTATCGTATCAAGAATATAATCAAGGTATATATTATCCAAAAAGCATAATCCAATTCATACTAACAAATTCAAATATTTATACTATTTCTCATGCATATTAAATGTTATCCACTCACTTGACTTAAGAGCAAACAAGGTTCAGAAGCAGAGTGTTGACGAAATCCTACTGATGTCCCGCGGGTTGAATATCGGGATTATCTGAATATATAAAAGAAGATATACTCAAAAATGACTCAAAAGAAGTAAGATACCTTTAATAACATATCTAAGTGTTCAACTCATAATCCTATGTGTTTTTGAATCAAACTATCCATTTTTCGCTAAAACCTAAAACAAAGGTTTCTTCCGAAATCTAATTCCAAAATACACAATTCGTAAAATTGATATTAATCCATCAAATGAACTTCAATTATCCATCAAACCAATCTGAAATACTAATATTTCTCTTAGGGACCATTCTGAAATTTTCTTATATTTTTGGGGTCAAATTGTAATTTTATCAAATTGAAGGACTAAATTGAACACTTCATAAATTCATAGCTATCCTAAAATCTTGTCCATAATTCATCCTCAATTCTGTCCAGAATCTCCAATTTCACCCCAGGGACCAAACTGTAATTTTTCCAAAGTTCGGGGACTAAACTGTAATTTTCACCAAAAGGACCAAAATGAATTTTTGTCATCTTCAACCTCAACCCAGAATTTCCAGCAAGGGATTTCGAAATTTATCAACATTATTCACCATTTTTCTCAATATTTTCTTAAACAAAACATCTCAAAACTTCAAAATCATCTACCATCAAACTAATTAAACTATTACCCAACACATTCAACCCTTAACATCTCTCTTAATTCATCAATCAAACCCAAATAAAATTCTCAAACCCTAACAACCCATACAAGCAAAATCATAGCTAATAATCATATTTATACATAATAAACACACACATTACCTTAACAACTTATTTCTCCTTCTTCCTTTCTCTTCCTCTTCTCTTTCCCTCTTTCTCTTCTTCTTCTTCTTCTTTCTTCTCTTCCCGATTCTCTCTCAAATTTCAGATTACTTCTCTTTTTCTTTTTCTTTTTGTTCTTCTTTTCTCTTCTCTTCTATTTATATTTATAAACTTATGCAATTACTACAACACCCTTAACCTAATTCTAAGTCACTAAGGGTATACATGTATTTTCCTTTCTTTTCTTTTTTAAATTTCAGAATACTACAAATGTTTTGTCCATCGATCTTATTCGTTGCTAAATGTATTTCAATACCACCATTATACCTTGAAGGTGGTATGGAATTTTGAGTTTTTATCTGTTTTTTTAATATATATATATATATATATATATATAAAAAATCATTTAACAATTTTAATTGTTAAACACAAGCAAGTGCAAAATATATTGTTATTTTCAGAATCCAGAAATAATGAAAAAGATAACTTTACTGATCAAAACAATATATACAAAATAATCAATAATAATAAAAAAAATATGATTTTTCAGGTCGTTGTTGGTAATTGATGATCATTGATTTGATTTTGTTATATTTTTGTCCCTTATTTCATTCTAATTTTTCTTAGTATTTTTTTTGGTTAACAAAAAGAGATTTTTATTTTTTTCTTAAAATCAATTTTTATTTTTATTTTTTCTCGTGTTATTTTCTTACTTGATTTTTTTATCTATTAAATTTGATCCTCATTTTTTTTATTGTTATTTATTTTATTTGAAATAATTTATGATTTTTTTTATAACTGGATATAATTGTTTTATCTTGTGTTTGGTGTGCTTTGGATTGAATTGAATTTTTTTTTTGGTATTTGTTATACATTTGTGAGGTGTTGAATGTAAACATTTCTCTTGAAATTAAAATAAGAGCATTCAACATTTTAAATCATGGATTTATTAAAAAGAATAATTTCAACGATATTAATTATGCAAAATTAATATATGAAAACTAACTGTTAAGTCGAGAAAACATACAGGGGATGAGAATCACACATGAGGTTCCTTTCATTTATATGAATGGAAACAATTATAAATAGATGTTTCCCCGATAAATATCAATAAAAATACCATATATTTTTCCTGCACATGAAAATGGAGGTAGAATTCTCCAGCCGATGGGTCTCCGTACACATTTTACACGCACCTAAATCACTATAAATCTTTAAATATAATTTAATATATTGTATATAGCTTTTTTCTTCATACAATTATTTTGATTAACTTTATTTAATAAATTCATTTTATTATATTTTTTCATAGTCTCCATACCAATGAGAGCTGATCATAAAAGGATTGAAAATTGCCTTGAGACATGCATGGGGATTAGAAAGATCTTTAGGAAGTTTATATACCATTATTGTATCCTTTTATATACATAGCTCAGGGTTTTACATAACTAATAAATAAAATCATGTTTTTATGTTTTAAAAATAGCTTTAAAATTTCTAAAATTTGTTAAATGATTTTTATGGTTTTAGATTATTCTATGTATTAATATTTAAAAAAGCATTAAAAAAATAAAATTAAACCCACACGTACGAGCCACGCAAAACCTCCCCTAAATAAAAAATGTTTTTATGTTTTAAAGATAATTTTTTTTTTGAAATTTGGTGATTTTTTTATGTTTTAGATTATTATGATGTATTGATATTTAAAAAGTATTAAAAATTAAAACAAAAACAAAATTAAATCTGCACGTACGAGTCACGCAAAACCTCCCCTAAATTCTCCATGATATAAAAGCAAACAAAACCTCTCTGCTCACTCCATTCTCCTCTCCCTCATTCTCGCGCCTCTTCAAGATCCAGAAAAACCCTAGAAAGTTCCAACTCGTTCAAAGGAGAGAGGTGAGAGAAAGTCACGCGCCACCCTCAACCTCCTTTCTCTCACCTGCCTCGCCGTCTATCTCTCTCCGATTCGATACCAAGCTCAGGTTCGCTCCTCTCATCTCTCGAACTTACACCAATCAAATGATCTCTCTACGGCCACAACTTTTTCTCCGCTATAGCTTGGTTCCGATTGAAACTTAAGTCTAATTTGAAGCTTAATTGCTAGGTTTTTCCTTCAGATTCGGAGTTTTAAGTGTAAATGATTATCTTCTCTTTAAAGTAGTTTGGATGTTTGATGTTCATTTTTCTGTTTTATTTTTGGTAAATAGAAAGATAATGTGTAAGTCAGAGAATTTTTTGAAGTTAGGGTTTTGGTTTATTTTTCAGAGATTGTGATCAGTCATGGCAGCACCAGTGACGCAAGTCCCAGTTCCAGTTCCAGCAGCTGATGTTGTATGTTTTTATCCTTTGAAATTTTTTGTTTGTATTTTTTTTTCTGTGGATTTTTAATATGGATTTAGTTGAATTTTTTTTTGTGGATTTAGGTTGGCAATGCTTTTGCTCATCAGTACTACCATATATTGCATCAATCCCCGGATCTTGTTCACCGATTCTACCAGGATGGTAGTAAGTTTGGACGTCCTGGAGAGAATGGGGTCATGAGTACCACTACTACCATGAATGTGAGTTCTATTTAACACGCATCCATGTAAAGTTGTTTAAGGTAGCTGGACTGTGTTTTTTTTTTTATTAGATTTGGGAAATAGAATATTTGTCTCTTGTTTTCAAAATAAAGCAGGCAAATGGCTAATTTCTCATCCCAGTTAGATTTGTTCATTAAACCTGAAGAAATAGACAGGCTGTCACTTTCTGTCTTAAATATTGATTTATATTAGAGGTTCATATAATGCTTTGAGGATTTCTTTGGGACACAATAGCATGTCTAGTGTTTAATGGAGCACTTTTGGGGTATTTGAAAGAGTTGATTGAGTCGATAATCAATAGGATTGGAAAGATCTTTCATCTAGATTTGATTTCATTCCTTGGATGATGCCTTTTATTTTTTTTTTGTAATTAAAACCTTCTCTCCTTTTAATAATTTCTCCCTCCTTTTACATGTGCACACGTGGTTTATTTCAACACCTCTTTCAGCAATGAAGAACATAACTGCAGAATTCGTTAACTGAAATGTTCTTTAATGTCCCATGCATACCATGCTAAATGTTTAGCAGCTCAGTACCATTTTGTAACCGCAAAAGTTGAATTCCAAGAAACTTCCCCCTGCTAGTTTTCTTTATTTGAATGAGAGTTGAATTAGTTTTCTGTACATGTGAGGCAGGCTATTAATGAGAAGATACTTTCACTTGGATATGGTCAAGTCAGGGCAGAAATTGTTACAGTTGATTCACAAGAATCTTACAAAGGCGGAGTTCTTGTGCTTGTGACCGGGTATTTGAATGGAAATGACAATTCACGACAAAAATTTACTCAGAGCTTCTTCCTGGCTCCTCAAGATAACGGCTATTTTGTGCTGAATGATGTGTTTCGGTATGTTGATGACTCCACATACCAGAAAGGAAATCAAGAGCCTGCCAGCACTTTTGAAGCACCACTGACTCCTGATAAGGGTAATGAAAACAGATCATTATTTGAATGCACATCTATTTTCCAACCCCCTTATTGAAATTGAAGGTGTTTTTGTTTTCAGGTACTCCTCACACAGAGGAAAATCACATTTCTGAGCCAACAGTTGCTTTGTCTGAGGAACTCACTGGATGGGAAGTGTACAATCCCTCTGAAAGTGGGGATGTTTCAGTTGAGGTAGAGGAAGAACCAGTGCCTGAGGTTGTTGATGAAATTCCTCCTGATTCCCAGGTTGTGGCTGACTCCCAGGTTGTGGCTGAGTCTAGTGCCAAGGTTGAAGACGTTCCAAAGAAGTCGTATGCCTCCATTGTAAGTAGCATTTCACCCCCAACCTCCCAACTTGGTGTTTCTTCACTGTCATTTTCCCACTAAGATATGCATAATAAGCACCCTCAAGTATGAACATGCTGATGTGTTTACTGGTATAGATATAGCTGATATTGTTTACCATGCTCTTGCTCCTCTTCTATCATTGGATTTGTTGTTGCTAAGTTATTTCCAATTCTGTTCCAGTTGAAAGTTCTGAATAAGAACACCGCAACTTTCTCGAGTCCTACCCCTGCTCCTCTGAGGTCTGCACCAAAAATCCAAGAGCAAGTGACTGCTGCAGTGTCTCAACCCCCAGCAGCCGAGTCACATGTCTCCAGCTCTAGTACTTTAGAAAATGGGAATGCCCAAGAGAGTGAAGGTGCTTGATCCTTGAATTGCTCTGGTGTCCCCAAATCTTCATTGATTTGTTCCTGACCTGCTTATTTATTCAATTGGTTGTCTGCAGAGGGTCCTTCTATCTATGTCAAAGGTCTGCCTTTAGATGCCACACATACCTTGCTTGAAAATGAGTTCAAGAAGTTTGGACCTATTAGGAATGGTGGCATTCAAGTTAGATTCCAAAAGGTAGGCCTGAGATTTTTTTTCTTTGTTTTTACTCAATTATCCATGGTATTCTTCTAATTCCTGTTATCCATTGGTTTCTGACAGGGATTTTGTTTTGGCTTTGTGGAGTTTGAAATGGCGAGTGCTGTGCAAAGTGCATTAGAGGTTTCCATCTACTATGCTATGCTATTGCCTGTTCCTTGTTCTTTTGATTTTATCTATAGATAAATCAGTCAGTTAGTTTCATCATTTAAATAATACGGTGTTATTCCACTATGGCAAATGATTTCTTTCTTTCTTTGTTAGTATCTTGAGATGTCTTGTTTCCTTTTTCACTTGAACTAGAAAATTGGACATGTAATTGTTGGTTATTAGCAATATGCCTGTCACACCCTTGTAGTTGTGTTTCCTTTTCATCATTCTTCTTAAGGTAAGAAGTCCAATGTTTTCAAACTGTTCCTTTTATCTTCTGTGATTCCAGAATGTAGGTGGAGCTTTTCATCCTTTCAAGCTCCTTTGTCAAACTAGTTTAGTTAATTTATTTGACAATTATAAGCTCATTGACGTTGCAGGCTTCACCTATTATGATTAATGGATGCCGCGTCATTGTTGAGGAAAAGAGATCTACTTCCCGAGGCAAGTTGGATTTTAAAGTCAAAATTTTTGTTACTTTAAAGATCTATCACCCTATTCACTTGCAATGTGTGAGCGTGATTCTTTTTACTGATTTGTATCAGTTTTGGCCCAAAGGATGTACACTTGCAATATGATAATAGTGATCTAGCTTGAGCCCAGAAGATCTATTTAGAATAAAGAATTAGAGATTTGATCAAATTAAGAAATTTCATGGTAGAACTTCAATGTTCATTCTTATAGGAAAGTTAATATATAGTAAAGTAACCCACTACATTCTATGAATTTTATCATTAATAAGCTCCATAGATAGTCCATTAGTTAAATAAAACATGGAGGGTTTCTGTTTGAAAAAGGAGCTGATGTCTTAAGCCATCATCATATATAATATCATGCCCCAAACTGAAATAATTGCAAGGCATGCATGCCCAATGGAAACAAAAAGCATTTTGGCTTTTTAGTAATCTATTCCAATAGGAGCAAGATGAGGACCTCAAAACCCAGGTTATGCGTACAGATTGAAGGAGCTTATCTAACTCTGAAAGTGAATATCACCAGACCAGTTTTTCATAGTGAAATCTCTATTTTTATAATGTTTCCATGTAATGGTCTGTATGGTGCGGGACAGCATTTGTGCTTGGAAACTGGAAAGTGTGATTGAGCAAGAAGTATACAATCCTACTATCTCTAGTTTAAGCAACAAGTCTGTTTTTTTCTCTAATTTGATTGAGCTTATCGATCCCTTTCTCTTCACCACAGGTAACAGCAGGGGACGGTTTTCATCTGGATCAGGGGCTGGATATAAAAGCGAAGGAATGAGAGGGCGTGGTAATCTTGGTGGAAAAGCCTATGGCAGGAGTGATTTTGGTAACAGGACAGAGTTTGGAAACAGAGGCAGCAGTAGAAGTGGTGGGTATTCAAACCGCGGTGGTGATGGGTATTCAAACCGGGGAGGTGATGGCTATTCAAACCGTGGAGGTGGAGGTGGAGGTGATGGATATCGGAGGGCTGATAAGATGGGGAACAATGGTGATCGGGCAAACCGTAATGGTGGTTTAGGTCTTAATGGCACAGCCAAGACTACTGCGCCACGAGTATCTGCAACGGCTTGAAGATTCTTGACTTGTGAATTGTTGAGGAATGGTCAAAGTTTCTGTTTTTTTAGTGAAATTGGCTTATAATAGTATTAGGAGGAGAGCTTACACACTTCTATGGATGAGGTTTCTTAAATTTTCTGAAGGGTTTATGTCCTGGACCTTTTGTCCATTTTTCCTTTGTTATCGAATCTCTCTGGGTGGATGCTAGTAAATTTTCTTGTCTGGTATACTAAATCTGAAATGTCCTTTTTTCCTTTGGTATTGAATGGTCCTAGGTGGGATGCCAGTCAATTTTCTTGGCTGGGAATATTATTTCTGGGATTTCTTATCCATTTCCCATTATTTTTCTAAACCCATGTCACCTCTAAATCAATGTCACCATTTCAAGTCAATATTCTTGAGGCTCTTGTTGATGTGCACACGAATACATGCGTCCAAGAAGAAAATATCCCCCGAGTAGTTATTCTCAGAAATATTTCTATTTTTTTAATGCTCTCCATCCATGTGTGTGCACGGTATTAACTTCTTTGTCAAATCCTTACCTTTCTCATTGCTGGAGGGGAAAAAAATGATGATGCAGGCTTTCATGATGCCAGTTCAAATAAAATATTTCTTGTGAGCAAGCTTTCTCCGCAACCGGATGCTGAAAGCGATAGGGATACCAAACCACCTCTGAACCAGCTGGAATGAATAGATAAATCCAACCAGGTTCGGGTAAAATCTAAAAGTGAAAAATTAGGTTTTGAGAAGCTAAATTTTGAGACAACCCAAAATAAATAAATACCCCCGATTTTTATATATACACCAAACTGGTTATAATACTAAATAGTTGAGAATGATAGCACCGACAGCACCTAAAACTCGATCAGGTTAGATATAAAAAACACATACCCAATCAGGTTCAGTTTAGGTTTGGATATTTATTTTAAATTCTGGTTCGGGCATGGATAATATAAAACCCAACCCATGAGTATCTTCACATGATTTAAAGTTTAAGCAGACATTTGAGAAATTCTTGAACAATATAACATCAAAATCCAACCATATTTTAGTAGCTACACCTTGCAGTGAAATACACATTTCAGTTGTGCATGCTTTGTATAAATATGTGGAAGAAGAAATCTAAAATTAATATAACTTATGCTACACTTGGGGTGGCGCTGGATTTCTTCCATCTTGGATGAGCAATAATTGACGGCGGGGTGACAAGATATAGGTTTTCCTCGCACTGGCAAATCTACTGCGATGAAGGCTTCAACCATGCAGGGTGTTTAGAGACCAAAATTGCAGGCCTGGACAAACTCCAACTCATAGTCAACATGCTTTGTCCATAGTGGCTTAAACTGGGTCATTGCAATATCAAGCCACGGCTTCATATTCCCATTGAAATGCACCACCGCGGCAGACTGAATCTCATCCATACTAATGCTAGGATTATACCCCAGTCCCAGGACATGCCATGACTTGTCTAGCGGTTTCGTTGTCGAGTAAAATGTGATTAAACCCGGGGGCAGCGTCCCCAGTTTCCACAAGGTTCGGTTCTCATTCTGCATCATCATCATCAGAATCTCTAGTTAATAATGTTCAGGGCATCAAAGACAACAAAAACCGCAGTTTTACAGACATGTAGCTTTGTTTTAGTATTTACAGCTATAAGAGACCATAAGCAGAATTTGGAGTTGGGAGATTTAAGGTGATCAAGTTAAAGGGCTTTTTTTGCAGAAAGTATCATGCTTCCAAACACTACTCAGGCTGCCCACATTTTTTTCTTCGATTGCGATAAAGAATTGGAATCAGAAAAAATCATTCTATGCAAAAACAACCTAACTTGTGCGCTGATATAAATCTGAGCAATGGACAACTAAGCCATGTTAAAAAGAAACAGGGAAATAACAGCACAGCATAATTTTCAGAGCAATAAGGAAATCTTACCAGGTTCTGCCAATAATGATACTCTTCTGTGCACTTCTCTCTCCTCCAAGCATCCAAATCAAAGAAGTTCATGCCGTACGCCCACGCACAAGCCTTAGGATTAAACTTCTCCTTGATCAAGGGGTGTGAGAAATTCATATACTGAGCATACCTATGAAATGACCCAAAACAGGTCTCCACAGCTCCATTCACCTTACCATCCATATCTATCTTCCATAACCCAGTCAAATCCTTTTGCACCACTATATCATCATCTAAAAACAATATCCTATGCAACTTTGGATACATCTCTGGCAGATAAAACCTTAGATGATTCAAAATGGACAGGTACTTGGGGTTCCGGAACTTCATATTTGTAGTATCCTTGGTTGCATTCTCGAGCTTATTCTCAAAGTAAAACTTCTGCAGATTTGCCGACTCCAATTGCTTAAGTACAGGCACATATGAAGAATTCAAGAATTTATAATCCTCGACAGCTTTCACTTCTATATGCGCCCCATTATAATCTTTTAATTTAAACATAACCTGCATTGCCCCGAGATTCATTTTATCAGTGACAACATGAAAAACATGTTTCCATGGCTCTTTTCGCATTCTTCACTGCGGAATTCACCACCACCGATGCCGCGACCACATTATCAGAGAAAATCGCATAATGATAGAGCTTTCGGGTCCTCCAACTCCGGAAGGGGTGGCTTCCCTTCATCATCATACTTCTCCGGATGAGCGATCCTCTCCTCCATCAACCTCATCGCAAGGCAATGCAAACTCTTAGGTATTGATTTCGCAGCAATCAAACTCGAAAACGCCCCTTGCTTTTTGGCTTTCGTTAACTGCTCATTAACCGCAAAAATAGTATCCTTCAACTTCTGAATCTTCAACTGATTGTCAAAACTCTCTTTCGCTTCCGCAATCACTTGCCGCGTAACTTTGATCCTCTCTTTCACTTCCTTTTCAAACAATCTAAGCGTAGCCTCATCAATCGACAGTGAATCCGACTCGGAAAGAGCTCTATACGATGGCTTGTTAATAAGATCAGTGTAGTTTCGCGACAGATCAGCAAAAATCCTAACAAGCTTCGAATTCTCAAGCTTCAGTTTCCGCGCATACGATGCATACGCATGCGCTAGCGACCGGTGATCATCCGCTTGCTTCCGGATCTGATCCAATCGGGACTTAAGCGGATCAGATTTCATCGCCAGCACGGACCTCCTCCCGGATCCCAACCCGGATCCCACATTACTGAGACCCTGAATCAAATATTATATAAAAAACAGAGAAATAACAGAATTATACTTCTAATTTTAATAATTAATGCTCTAGTTTCCGTTACATTTTCACATAAATGAACATTAATTACAATTAGTTGGTAAATTAAATAATTAATTACATACCAGATCTAAAGAGGGAGAGCTTACATGGCTGTCGGTGGTGGAGTGAGAGTGAGAAGTGAAGAGAATAGAGACGGCCAAGCACAGAAACACTGCCAAAGACACAGCCGAACCCAACAGCCGGAACGAAACGCCGATTCCACTTCGCGAGCTTCTATGAGTCGCCATTTTCTTTTCCTTTTCTGCTTTCGGTTTCTTAGCCAGCGAGGGGGAGAGAGAGATGGAAATGGCGATGGATGACGAGAATGGGAGGGATGATAAAGCAACAGTCACAGACGGGGACAGGAATCTCTCTCCTTTCACTGCTATTAGTTGGTTACAGCCTTACAAGTTTTGGAGGCTTTTTTTTTTTTTTTAACGGGTTCCAGCGAGATCTGGTGAAATCAAAATGTAGACCCCACGGTGAGTTTTGAAAAGTAATCAAGATGGACGGCTGAGATTGGTCATATCCTTGCAGGTTTTGGAGACTTGGTGAAATCAAAGATACTCCTCGGTGGGTTTTGGAAAGTAATTAAGATGGACGGCTGATATTCTTGTACGTGTAGTCTTGCCAAGTGGTTAATGGCGGTGTGGTGACGCGGGATCTAGTGTGAACTGATCAGCATTTGTCAAACCATCAAGACTGCATCGCTCCACATTCATTATGTTAGGTATCAGTGCTTTGTCCTCTCTCTCTTTATATATATTATTATATTTAGGGTATATTTAGGGATTGTGATTGCAGTTGCTTTTGAAAATACTTTTTATTTAGAAATATATCAAAATGATATATATTTTTTTATTTTTTAAAAATTATTTTGACATCAGCACATCAAAATAATTTAAAAATACCATATTTTTAATTTAAAATGAAAAAAAATAATCAAATTTTGGGCAAATAACGAGTATAACAGCATAAACAAACACGCTATTAGTTGTCTTCTCGTAATTTGCTTGATATGATTGTGAGATGTACTCCGAGAACTGCTATTCTTGATTTTTACTATCGTAAAGATCTTCTTTTATTTTAATTATATATTCAGAGAAATTAGATAAGATTTTTTAGATATTAGTTCTAAAGTTTAGATTCTGAAAGTTAAAAAATTAAAAATAATTCATTGTAATTCTATGACCGTGTTAGGTGGGGGTATATGAATCAATGTGTGAATATAAGTATTTTTAAATTAAAGACAAGTTAATTAATATTTTTGTTGAATCAAAACATGAATATAAAAGGAGTTAGAAAATGAAAAGGAGAGGGATGTATATATGTTATTATAAGAGAGATATGTAAGTCTTAACTGAATATTATAAGAAACTAATATAATTATTTTAAAAATAAATTAATTAATATAATCATTAACCTTTGGACCGTTCCTTGCTCCAGACTAACCTGTGGTTGTGTTTTAAAACTGTGACTGAAACCAAAACTCGGACATAAGGATATACGCTGCTCTTGGGGATTCTGATTAAAATTATTTTAAAAACTTAATTTAAAATAAAAAATAAAATAAAATTTCTCAAAAATATTTTTAAAATATAATGTAAAATGGGCACATTGCCGTGGACAGGACAAACGAAGAGCCGATCAAGTGCGACTCGGATACGATAATCCCAGCAATAATCACTGCGGTCCACGTGCGACATTACACTAGTGAAGTACTCGCAAGTCGCAACCATTTCTTATAAAGTAACCGGGTAAAGACTTCACAGGGAGTCAAACGCCATGCCTAGGCGTCATGATCAAGTGCCATTTTTTTATGGTTCCGTAATTTATTATGCTGAGCAGTGGAGCACCGTCTAACCACCTACAGACCCAATCCGCCCGCCAATCACATTGGTTTGCTTGTATTGTTGGCTAGAATTAGTGCTCCCCCCCCATATATTACACGTCATTATTTTATTATTATTATTTTATTATTATTATTATTATTATTATTATTATTATTATTATTATTATTATCATTATTATCATCATCTTGATATTACATCACGTATATTCAAATAGATTTAATAGATTTTCACGAATCCAAAATGGTAAGGATATGCTAAATTATTAATTTAAATTGCATTTGGTTAGTATTCTCTATAAAAGAAGATATAAAAAGATAAAACATGTATGGTAATATAAAATAAATTTTCATTTTAATTATATTTTTAGGACACGTATATCCTCTGTATTCTAAATATGCTCGTTTTATTTTTTATTTCAAAACAATAATCAAATAATAATTTAAGATTTGCTAGAAGTGATTTTATAAACTAGATAATTGAGCAGCACAGCTTAATTATTATCTACCAAATGCTAGCTGTTTATTCTATGGAGGTGTTTAGGAGTGTTGAGAAACGTTTTTGAAAAAAATTGAATTTTATTTTATTTTTATTTTGTTTTTTAAATTAAAAAAAATAATATTTTTAATTTATTTTTATTTGATAATATCAAAAATAATTTTTAAAAAATAAAAAAAAATTCAATTTTGATGTATTTCTAAACAAAAAAATACTTTCAAAATAATCTTAACCACACTCTTAAACAGTCACTACTATATGTCCAGATGAGTAAATAAAATCCCAATTATTCTAAAATTTTACAAAAAATACACGTCATAACTCAAACTCGATTAACTAATTAGCATATAGAGTAGAAAATAAATAGACACCAACATTTCTCACGTACGGGAAAAAAGGGACTTAATTGGTATTTACTTTTTTATCCTTGAGCAAAATACATAATAATCTGCTAAGCCATTAAAACTTTGATGATGAGGTCGAAGTACAATTTAATTTAATGCTGTCCCTTCTTGCTATGCTTGCTCACATGGTGCAGCCATCCAATGCCTTTGAGGGCCTTGGAGATCTTCACAAGATTGGGCCTTCCCATTCCCAAACTCATCTTCCCCGCCGAGAATTTCAAGGCCTGCAAGCAGCACAGCTGCCCGTCGCTTCTCTCCTCTTCCAAGTCTTCCTCGTCGTCATCATAGTATTCAACGCTGCCTTTCTTTCCCTTCTTTGTTTTGCTTTTCGCCTGAACTTTAGTGGAGTCTGTCTCGTATGTCTCCCAGAGCATGTCCATGCCCTCGCCTCCATCCACATTGTGTCTCTCCTCGAAAAGCTTGCACGCCAATGTCCTCCTCCATTCCTTCTCTTTTCTCATTGACCCGAAACTCCCTGAGGTTCGAGTACTCCAATGTCTGAGAGTTGTCTTTACCTTTGGAAGTACAGTCGCCGCCATTGCCGGGGCTCCAAGGATTAGGTTCTAGTTCTCGGGAACTCACCTTTGGAGAGTAGTAGTGCTCTCCGCCATCATCGTCACTCACTTTAGCTTCACTCATCTTTTGACCTGATGTTGCCTTGGATCCGCTTCTAATCATGGGTTGTTCTTCTTTTCGATCTTCGACTTTATTGGAGTTCACGTTAAGTGGCTTGAGCAGGACTTCTTTAATTTCTTCCTTTTGGAACCATAAATCTTCAAATTCCTCCTTTTGATGCAAGAAGCCTCCTAACGTCTTCCCCTCCGCGATGTTGATCAGCTCATCACGACCATTACTTTCTGACCTCGTAATCGAAGCTTGATTTTCATCTAAAATTTTAACATTTAGCGCTTGATCAGAGACCCCACCACCTGCACCAAGAGCTTGATGAGTTGAACCCTCGTGAACCTGTAGCGACAATTGATCAGTACTGCCTGGACAGGCGCTCTGACCATCTTTAGCAGCTTGTTCTACTCCCGTAACTTGATGATCAACCGTGTGGTTGTGATCATCTTCAACCCCGAGATTTGACGTCTCAAACACAATCTTGTACGCTTCTAGCTCCTCGAAAACGATGAAACTCTCCAGTCCCATCTCCTACTTTTAGACCGTAGTCTCTCCACAACAGCTTGGTATGTTTGCAGGTAAAAGGAACTCACCTTGGATCCGTACAGCTCAGCATGCGAGCTGTCATTGACAAGATTGGGAGAGATGGTGAGGAGGGCCAGGAGCAAAAGGGAGGTGGTGATGAAGAGAGGGGATAGAAAAGAAAGAAGCTTGAAGAGGTAGGGGGAGAAGAAGACCAGGTACGAGAAATATAGAGGGTGGGAGAGGATGAAAGAGAAGAAGAGGAACAGGTCGGAGAGGAGAAGACTTGACAAGTGGTGAGTTTTCTTGGTGGCGGTTGACGGTGAGGAAAGTTCAGACATGTTGTCGCCACCACTTTGAAAAATTAAGTCTGTGTGCTGATCGGAGAATCAAAGAACAGGTGTGGCTGGGTAGAGATCGCGATAGAATATGGAAATGCTGAGGCAATTTGTCTGTTCTTGTCTGTGCTTAGTTTAAGGAAGGGAGAGCAAAAAAATGCGTGCAATTGCAAGTAAGAGCGGCGTGAATGAAGGGGGGGAATCATGAAGGGAAGAGAGAGGGAGGGATAATAAAGAGCATAACTAACATTGACAAGAAAACCAACTTTGGAAACTTTGGTCTTGTCTACAGTGGTGCTCTACTGCAGTTCGTTTCAAAAACATTTCTATTTTTTATTTTTATTTTAGATTAAATATTTTTGGTATTTTTAGATACCAAAAATAATTTTTAAAAAAATAATAATAAAAATATTATTTTAATATATTTTTTAATAAAAAATATTTTTAAAAACAATCGTAACTATACTCTCAAACAAACACCACATCCATAATTTTTTTTTAAATTTGAAAGAAAATCTTACTCTCGCAAAAAAACACTTTATTGTAGGAATAAATGAGCAAATAAAACACTAATTATTTCTAATTTATTATAAAAAAAATATATTTTAATTTGAAATCGAGATATAATTACATATATCAAGCAATTTGTCAAGAGACCCGAACCTGCACAGGGAAAAAACGAAGCTGATATACCTTTCAAATCAACCAGCAGTGCTTGTCGAGAAAGAAGCATGTTTTTCCAACGATTATAGGCATCGCATACCCTATTAGTTGTCAGGTTTGGTACGGGGTCTTATCGTGTCATTAAATTATTTGTTATCAAAATAATATTAATATAATTTATTAGCATGAATTCAACTGTTTAATTAAGGATAATTATTCATCATTGCATGTTAAGAATATTTTGATCATTTTCATTTATTATATCAAAAAATAACTTTTAAAAAATAAAAAATAATAATTTTAATATATTTCTAAATAAAAACATTTTAAAAAAATAGTTTTAATTACACCCTTAAACAAACACTAAGTCATTCATGATTAATTTATCGGTAGTTCAACTTAATTTTGGCTTCATAAATATATTTTTTAATTTAAATTAAATTTCAATTGAGATCAAATCTCCAATTAGAGATTTTTTAAAAAATTATTAATTATATCCTGCAGCGAGTAATTAGCTTGGCATTACTCTATTTTTTTTTTACCAATTTTTTTATTTTGAAAAAAATGTTTGTAGACTTTAATAAATAACATGCTGATCACCTCACACCATCTGCTACTCATAGAACAATTATTGTGGCATATGTATAATCAATCGGATCCAGATCCAAGGCAAAATCACCTCATGTAGAGAGAACATGATCTTGCTGCTGATTATTAGTAAAGGATACATAATTGAACTCATCGTTGTGTAGTTTGATAAATTTTCAATATTTTCTTATAAATTTTCAATATTATTTTATAAATACACTTGCATTATATGAGGATATAATAAATAAATAAATAAATAACATTCAGAAAGTCTTACAAATAAAATAGTTTTTAAAACTATTCAGTCATTTTAAGATTACAAGAAACAATTCTTTCAAAAAATCAAAATTATTTTGTTGTATAGCTTAAGAATATTTTCAAAATAAATAAAAATAAATACATTTTTAATCTCCCCTCTTATAACAATAAGCTATATTGAATGCCTATATAAACCTCTTGTGGCGTGTCTATATATATATATATTGGAAAAGGAATAAACTTTTATGTAATAAACTATATGTTAAATTATTTCCATGGAATTAAGAACTCCCATTAATTGCCAATGGGAATCTCTACATTTTCTCATGAAAATTACAGGAGCATGTGATTAATGCACCAGCAACTCCATTTAATTACAGCAGCAGTTAAGGGTCGAAGAGAGATTACTCCAAGCGGAAAGGAGTGGCAGTTCTGTAAATAAGTCACCATGCTTCACTCATCATGCTAATTAAGTAAGGAAGGTGGTTAATTGGGGACAGGAGGTTTGGATAATAGATCGGTTGCACATGGGAAACCACTCATGCCTACTCGAGTGCACGACCTGCATGCACCCTTTTGCCTCTGCTTTTCACCCTTCCAATGGACCCGTATGTCTTCTTCCACCTTTTTTATCATGGAGATTTCTCAGGTTTCTCCTCTCCCATGGAAGATTTCTTGTTTCCTCTCACGTTCATATATATATATATATATATATATATATATATATATATATATATATATAGGAAACCCTGATCTCAGTTGTCCGGTTTTAGATGTGCTCCTGTCACGGATGACTGATAACTAGTCATTCATTTCAAGACCCGTAAAAGTAGTTGAGGTATATACAAGCCGGTCTGGATATTCATGTTAGAAAAAAGATTGATATATATTGGAAAAGCATGATCGTATAATATATATTTCTTGTTTGCTCTCAAGTTAGTATATATTGGTACCTTGACAAATTGGAGTCTCACAATTTCATTGACATTGAAAGCTAATAATTAATTGTTCATTTCAGAACTCGTGGGATTAGTCAAATTGCGCATAAATAAAAAAATTTAATATATATTGGAGAGGGAGAAAAGAAGAAATGTCATGATCATAATAGAAAAAAAAACTTTTTTCTCTCTCTCTAGAAGTGGGCTCGATGAGAGAGATGATCATTAGTAGTCTTTGTCTTAGCCATGATAGTTTGGTTAATTAGCTCCATTTTGTTGATGGAGAAAAGAAAGAGGGTAAGAGATGCAATGACTTCTTCTTCCTTTTTCATGGTCTTCGATTGGATTTCATTTCACTGTGACAAACTTCTTGATTACTTTTAAGATGATTTTGACATGTAAAAGAAATATTAAAGAAGTGTATTGAAATTAATACATTGAAGAAAAACAATATTAAATTCATAACAATTATCTATATATATATATATATATATATATATATATATATATATAACATATATATATTCTTCAAGACTCAATGAGATCACAAGATATATTTTATATTATTTTCTAATATAACATCTCAAGTAAAAACTCTTTGAACTTGAAATTTACACATAGTCATATTATATTGTGTTAGATTTTTATCAAATAAAATGAGGGTGATGAAATTTGAACTTGTTTACCGCATGGTCAATAAAGCTTTGACATTATATCATGAAACCATCTCAACTAAAAACTTAAACTATTGAAATTAAGATCCAAGATATATTTTAAACTCAATCCATGCTACAAAAACTCGGTAATGTTAGGAGATACAGGTTTTGTTTGGAAATATTGTGAGATTCTAAAAAAAAATCTAATTAAAAAGAATTTTAAAGAACAATTATTACAACAATCCAAATACTACCTTAATTAAGACTTGTTAATATCGCTGACTGAAATCATCAAGTGAATTAAGGGTGTGTTGCTGGCATGGATTGAGTTTTTTTTTTTATATATATATTATCTTCCCTGTTCTTGGTTCTACCCTTAGTTGGTTTTTAGTTTCGGTACTGTGCTACCACCTTTAAGCTATATGTTTCTTTTTCATCATTTTGCATCTCCAAATCCATCATTAACAATTCTGTCTTCTTATAAATACTTGGGAATAACACCTTCAATTTCAGCATCTAAATACTTCCATATATATATATATATATATATATATAACCCTAAAAGAGGAATGCTAGGCTGTATATCAGGCAACTTCCCTTTGGTGAAGTAGATTCAATATTATATAACAAAAAATCATCACCTTCTATCATGTAATTCAAGATCCAATGAATTACCGTTATAGTTAAAAAAATGTTTAATCAATCAATACATAGCTTTTTTAAAATCTATCTTTTCAAAAGTGTAACAGTAAAAACTAATATAATATCAAACACAATTAGTTTAATACAAGTGTCGGGGAGAAGATCTAGCTATAAAAAAAATCAGAGCGATGATATATCATGAGATCTTAAAGCTCATACATACATACATACATATCGTTGGAAGGATTAAGATTTAAGCATGAACTGAGATTTTCAGGAGAAGAACGTGTTGATAAGGATGCGATCAGTCTTATAAATGTCGAGTGGTAATATTATTCGAGGCATCATTGACTCAGTTGTAATCAGGTGGCAATCAGGTTAGCATTGTGTTTTAAAATTATTTTTAAAAAAGTTAAAAAAGTTATTTTTTTTAATTTTTTTATTTTAAATTAATTTTTTTAGTATTTTTATATCATTTTTATTTTAAAAATATTTTTTTAAAAATAAAAATATTATTTTAATATAATTTGAAATAAAAAATAATTTCAAAATAATATCAACCACCATTTCAATCGCAATAAGACGTTATAGTTATGCATTTAATTTAATTTCCCGAAAGAGAACAGACAAGCTATAAAGGAGACCTAGCCAAAGCATCAAACCCTATATAATGCTTATGAAAAGCCTATATAATGCAGACGAACTGAGTCCAAAACAACAAGAGGTGATGTGAGTTTTCTTTAATGATACCCTACAAATCAATGCAAACTACAATTCTTTCCAACCCAGTTCCTCAGGTTTCCTAATTATTTTGAAAATCAGCGTTCTCTTTACAATAATAATAATAAAAGCTAGCAAACTAGCTCGAGCAAAAAAAAAAAGAGAAACAAATACCGTATTTTGAAAAATCTCACAGTCGAAAAACCCACAATTTAAAACTGTTTTTTTTTATATATATATATAACACCTTGTTTTAAAAGTTTTACTTGAGTGTGTTTCTTTCCTTATTCCTGCTCAATAAAATAGATTTGACCACGAGAATATCTTGGGGTTCAGGTTTATTTAGGTTTTTTGAGCTATTTTTATGTTTTTCAAAGTCATAAACAAGTTTATTAAGATGTTTTGAAAAAAAAAGACTGAGAATAGTTGAGTCCATGTGACGACGGGTGGAGAGTGTAATGGGTTAATCTACAATAAATATCCGGGCTATTAATTTTATTAAATGCTTTTTTTGTCCCTCAATTTAGAAAGAAATAAGTTTACTCTTTGTTATTAATGATATTTTTATTTAGCTCAAAATTAAATAATATAGTTTTACCATTTGTTATCAATCATTTACTTTTTGTCCTATTGGCAGGATGTGTTTCATGTTTTTTCTTGAAAAAACAAACTTCAAACTAAAAATTATCATGTATTTTAATGTAAAATAATCTGAGATTTTTTTTTTATGAAATTCAATGCTATGCTCACGAGTTTTTCTATTTTGTTATTTTTCTAACGAAGTGTTGGTTTTTATTAATTTAATTGATTAATATTAATTTAAAACAAGATTAAGCTTTTCAATATTGACTTAAAATAATCCCGACAAATTCGATGTATTTTTATCACCACGATTATTTTTGATTGCTTTAAAAAGAATTTTCTCACCGAGTTAGCATGTGTGGGCTAGTCTCCAGCTATTGAGTGTTTTGCGCTAAGAAAACAATAAATTACTCCTTCACCAAGGTCCCACACGTTGCAATTATTTTGTTTTTGACCCACCCTCGCATCGACAGCTTTTCCTATCTTTACAGTCAGCTCGGCCGGTGGCAGTAGCTAGAGAGCTAATCGTTTCCCTGAGGCTACAGAACGTGCTAGCTGCCCCAGAGTTGCACTGGCTTGCGCTGATTTATCAATTGTCGATGCATTTTATATTAACATGACACTGAAAATCTCTAACATAAATGCCACTTGATTCTACAAACCGATATCACAAACTCAAATTAGCATCCATTTCCAAAAGAAAGTTCAAAGGCAAGAGGTAAATTCATATTGGAGCAGATAAGAGGAGGAAAACATCTCGCTCATTCTAAAGCTGCTGCTGCTTCTACAGCACCTCTCACTCTGTCATAACAGGCTTGTTCTCGTTAGCTTTGGGTCTTTGTTCCTTTGGCTTCTGCTCTTCCATTTTCCTGAAACCAACAAGAATCACATACATACTTTCAGGATATACTCGAAAACAAAACTAATTTAAAGGGCTCGGAGTCAATCTAAAATACCATAACAGTCCTATAAAGTTATATTTTTCACCCTTGAAACAAAATAAGATAATTTAAAATGGTAAGTAGCCAAATAGATTAGAAATGCAAGTTTAAATATCATCATCATCATAATTCATTGATAGTCAAAGACATCTTCTCATCCATGCTTTTCTCTCCTTCTCTAGAATCCTCCATCATGATTACAATCCAAATCCTCCTCTCCCGCTTTAATGTTTTTTTAATTCTTTTTTTACCCTAATCTCTTTTTTACAAAAATACCCCACAGGTGTTTCTTGTGGTAAATTAAAAGTATATACAGATAGGTCAAAACACAAATCAGATTAAAAGAAAAGGAAAAAATCCCAATACTGAAAGAAGTACTTCGAGCAGGTGCTAGCTTTAATGCCTTGCACCCACTCACAAGGCCCTTGCCTAGGAAGCACTTCATTGAAATTCATCACTTGAGGCTAATAAAGGTGAAATCGCCTCGCCTGGAATACCTAGACAAGCACCTCCAAGGAAAAATTCAAGAATTTGTAAACACTTGAGGAAAGGAATTTCAAAATAAGGAGCGCATAAAAAAACCAATTTTCCACGCATACAAACAAAGACACGGATGAACTTGATCATGTACCAAAGCAAGATAGCCAGAGATCACATTCTATATCAGAAAAGACAATTCGCGACTGCATTGAGTATTAGAGGCAGGGCTCCACAAGAAGGCACTTTAAAACGACATTCAATTGAATTTCATGGGATATTCAGCTCAAAATCCAATGGAGAATCAACACATAGAAATTCCTAATCCAGTTTATAGCACCAGTCTAGCCAAGTTACATTTAGAGTTCCATGTGTCATTCTGCATATCTGTCCTTCAAATTCTATCATCATTGTTCAGCAATCTTGATGAGCAATGCCACTAACACCATACACCTCTACTCCATGTTCAAGCTTTTAATTGAAGGATCCAAATACTTGTAAATCCATCAATTTCCAGATACATGTAACATAGCATTCAATTTCATGCGACAAACAATCTTGGAAAAAACAGATGATTCACTTTTTTTTCCCAGCTAGAAAGTCTTCCAAGTTTTCACTTTTCTTGATATAAATAAGCACGCAATTCACCACTTTTATGTTCCTTAGATTTCTTTTAGTCAGTATCCCATGACCAGGGGAGCAGATGAACAGACACCAAAAGGCACATGAACATGTTTGGTTGGAGGGAAAAAGACAGGGACATTTTAAATAAATCTTTCTCTTGAGAGAGTTTGGAGTGAGTTTCTGTTTTTTTTTCAAAATAAGAACAATAGGGTGGTGGCCCCTCTATCTCCACTGTATAACCAAACGCTACCAGTGTCATAAGAGAGTAGTTTTGAATATCAATAGAACAAGCTTCAAGAGTACAAACAGACTAATACAAACAGGTCCCACTTTGCGATTATAATCTAAGAGTATTTCTAAATATGAACACAAACTTCAAGAATACAAATAGACTGTTGGATTGATAGTAACTGCAAGTCTAATGATTCGTGTGTATTCTTAAAAGTTTTTTCTTGATGTTAAGCATTTCTTGAAGTTTTTCTAGCACTGCTCGTTGTGAACTGCCGGCGAACCAACCGATCAAACAATGAAGAAAACAAAAAAAAAAGCGATGCGCTTCTATGTACAGCACACTCAGTTCAGATGCTAAGATGACCAACTCCATTAAACTTAGATTATTTGCACATAAAACAGCTACACGGTCATCTAGACAGAAACATATATAGAACAGAAACTGGAAGAAAACAGGGGAATAAATTACCTCTTATCGGAAGAGCCACCCTTCTGGCTGAGGAAGGAGCGAAAGAGAGGAGAGTTGACGTCGTAGATCATATTGTCGACTGTAAGGCTGTTGCTTGCTTTCACGGAAACCCTAGCTTTTCTTCTGCGTCCTTGGCGATGGCTACACACCAGGGCCATGGTAGCCTTTATAGTCCTTTAGAAGAAAGCCTTCCAGTTGTCGGTGTAACAGTTATTGGGCTCATTATCTTTCAATTATGGGCCTTTAATGGGCGCTTCCTTAGAAAGATCGGCCCATATCGATGCATTCTGAGATCTCCACCTCCGTGTTTTCTTCTTCAAAAAATCTCAAACTATTTTTATATCTATAAAAAATAAAATAAGTTTTTTTCTAGTAAATATTATAAATCTAAAATGTTAATTAATATCATTAGTAAATTTTATTTTATGTATGTAAAAAATATTTTGGGATTTTACAGACAAAAATTGATCTGGATGGAAATCACGTTTTTTATATTCAATATTGTATCTATATTTAAAATAATATTATATATATAATATAAATTAAAAATGTATGCAATATAAAAAAAATCCTCAAATTTCAACCAAATCATTTTTTTCACAACTATTCTAACCAAGAACACTTTTTTTTCGTGGCTGTGAAACTTTGCGACATGATTGGTTTAAGAAAACAAAATGGCACCACTTTAATATTATCATTTATAAAAACCTCGTGTTATAAAATAAAATTGTAAACTTGATATGAATATTGTAGGCATAATATATGTTATAGATATATAAAGGCAGCTTTTTTTTTATTCAAAATATTCTTATAACCATTATCACATGATGCTTGCAGTTTGATTGTAATGCTGTTTTTCAAATTTACTTATTTTATTTTTTTTGATGGTATAATTATAAATAAATAATAAATTAATTATATTTATTTAATAAGTAAATACTAAAAAAATCAATTTATTATTTTAAAAATAATAAAAAATACTTTAATGATTATATTATTAAAGTTGACGGGGTTGTTAATGTAACGTAAAAATAAAAAGGGTATCGGGGCATGAGGTAGGTGGGGCGGGACATTATCTACAAGGTTACATGGCAGGCCGTCTATCCAATCACAGCCCGTCGGTGCCCTTAGCTCGCCACCAACTAACCCGCTTTATTAATCACCTGTCTTTTCCCTTAGCCTATCCTCAACGACCTCTTTTATGCCCAAACATCCCACACGTGTCCCTTTCACCATGGCACCTGATTGGATAGACTCAAAGGACATTATTGCCCTCCTCTGCACATATCATGGAACTGGTCAACTTTGATCATTCCATTCCATTACAAAAAAAATTAAAAGAGGAAAGTCTTCACCCGGCTGCACTGTGAACGGGGGGGTCCCCCTTTTTACTAAATAAAATATATTATCGAATATTATTTTTTATTTTATTTTATTTCTCCGTGTAGATCCATCACACGTGGTCTATTAAAAGCTGGTTTCCTACTGTAATAGCTATGTATTTTTTTTATATATATTTTTAAATAAAATATTTTTTAAATTTTAATTTTGATATCAATTCCTCGAAAGAATTTCTAACACTAAGATAAATTAAATAAAAAATAATGTTTTTTTTAAAACATAAAAACAAATAGAATATAAACAATAACACATAGATTTGCCATGAATCAACACGCTATTTCCTTTCATCTGAACATTTTTTTTTTAGTTTTTGAACAATTATTCGGTCTCGATCACTAAACTTTTATCAAAATTGGGTGCCAGTCGTATTATGTCATCATACTCTTTATCGCCAGCAGTATTGATAGAATTATTTTTAATTATTATTTTTTTCATCTTAAATAATAAATATTAAATTATCAAGTTTAGCTGTGATTTTTAGTTCCTGTTCCAGATACTGTCCTTTCATTTTCACTACGAATCTTTAATTTCTAATATCAAAATGGGATCCATTACCAGACTGGATTTTGTATATATTTTACACTGTACCTTCTATTATATAATGTTATAAAATTAAATCATGTGAAAAAGTAAAAAAATAATGTTGCTTGACAAAAAATCCCATCATGCTTCACATGATTGGTCCGTATGATTTGAGTTTTTTTATATATATAAAATATTATTATAATTGTCATCATGGTTAAAGGCTTGTTTTTGAAGAAAAAAATTATTTTTTATTTAAAAATAAAAATAAATATTTTTTTAGATTATTTTTATTTATTGATATCAAAAAATTATTTTTTAAAAATAAAATAAAAATTATTTAAAAATATTTCAAATAAAAAATAAAATAAAAATAACTTTAACATGTTTCTAAACATGCCATAAATATAATGCATCCTAACACTAATGATTTAGGATATGTTCATCGAAGCTGATAATTTAATTTTTTTTCGGCATTATAAAATCTTAAATGATATAGAGGATTATTTTTATTAAAATAATATTTTTTTTTAAAAAAATATCAAACCGAGTTGACTTCTTGTCTTGTTATCTATATCTTATTGTGATTCAACTCGATTAATGCTGCTGACAAGAATTTCCATCATGCTACACATGATTGATCCTTATGACTTTGTTTTTTTTATATTATTATTATTATTATTATTATTATATTTGTCACTGTGATTAAAGGCTTGTTTTTAAGCGTGAATAGTGTGAAGAACATACAATCATGACATTCAAGGTTTAGGACATGTTCACCAAAGATGATTCATGTCAAATCCGGTTGCTCGATCATGACAAAAGAAAAAATAAATTCAAGATTGATTCTATTTATTATCCGAGAATTTTAAATTATATATATATGATTAATTTAATTTTTTTATTTATTTATCAAAACAGCATCGTTTCATTTTTCGGTTTGGCCTTATCAATTGGTGACTTGTGTCTTATTCCGAGTCAATCCGAGCAAGGTTTTGATATTATTTGTTTTCATGACTAGGCGGTCCTTTTCAGAAAAATATCATTTTTCCTACTTCAAAATATTTTTTCATGTTTTTTTTTTATCTTTTTAATATTTTAATGTCAAAAATATTTTTTAATATATTTTTAAGTAAAAATTAACCCTAGACACATAATTATTATTACAATTTAAACACTGTCAGCTTTGCATTGAAACTCGTGTGGAACTCTTTATTTATTATCCTCATTTGTTTTCTTGATTGGATCGTGTTTTTTATTTTTATTATTATTTTAAAGTTATTTTATTAGGTGTTTTTTGTTATTATGATATGTTAATATCAAAAATATTTTTTTAATAAAATTCATACACGCGCGCACATATATATATATATATATATATATATATATATATAATATTTTAATATATTTACAAGCTATATATATTATAAAATAATTGCTACTGTAGTAACGAATATTATCTAAATAATAATAAAAAAATTAAATCCCTTGCCGGAAAGGTTATTTCAAACCCTTACACCACGTTTGGTTCGGGGGGCGAGGTGAGTCGTGAGAGTGGAATTTCCAAGCTTTTATCCGGTACATATATGGATTTAGAATTATAAAAAAGAAGAGGGTATGATTTAAATTTAACAATATTTACGTGATTTTCTTTTATCAACCATTATTTTAATTTGATTCCAAATATATCATTTCTATGATAAGGATAAGTAAGAAATATACTGTTACCTTATCTCTAAACTAATATCCTTTTAATTTATCGATTCATCAATTTGCTTTATATATATATATATATATATATAAATATTTGATATGTGGTAATTTGTTTGAATTAGTAATTAAGAATTAAAACCTTACCATCCACCCTCCATTCAAATAATTAGGGCTCAGAACCATGCCTTTTCTTCCTTTATACCCAAGCAAGGAAATGTTTCACATCTCACTTTTACTTTCAAACTCCTCTCCCGCGACCCACCTCCCTCAGCCCAACCATTAGAATTTTTTTAAAAAGATTTATTTTAATTAGCAAGATACCATTTAAAAAAACGAGAAAATATTTATTTTAATTAAAAAATAACATTAGATTATTGTTCTATCACATATGAAGATGGCAGAAAAAAATTATCTGGTTAGAGCGAGAAAGAAAAATGAATTTACTTTTTAAAACAAGAATTATATAAAAACATTCTGTTTTCTCGGAGACCAAACAGGATAAAAGGGCATAATAGTAAGAGAGGCGGTGCAGACAAGATACCTAATCGACACGGTGTTAAGGAAGCTACAAAAGGGCAATGTTGAGAATCCAAGTAAAAGTACAACACCCAATAAGAGAACGTTGTTTTGTAACTCTTGTTTCCTTTCTCCCCGTCTTTCTCTTCTCTAATTATTATTATTTTTATTTTTATTTTCTTTTTCTTCCCTCTATCATAAAATAAATACCTTAGGCGCTAGCTTGGCATTGGCTGCAGCAGCAGAAGCACCACCACCACCCTCCTCATAAAAGTACCAACTACAATAATAAGTGAAAAAACAAAAGGTGGTAGATGCATGAGCCACAACACAATATCCCTTACCCTCTCTAACACGCTCACGCCCTTCCTTTACCTACCTTACAAATCCCCTCGTCTCCCGATTTTACCGTACAGAACCTCTCCTTCTCTGGTATCTGATCGTCCCACCAGCACCACCACCAGCACCACCTTCTCTCTCTCCTTTTTTAAGGTACAGGGGCTGTATGTATGACCTTATCTCTTGACTACACGGCTGAGTGGGTGTTCTTTGGTGTTTTGCTTTAGCTTTCAAGTTTCTTTCTTGGTCATAGGATGGGCATTTAACATTAATGGGCCTAAAAAGAGTTGGGCTTTTGTGGGTTTCTCATTGATTGTTGTGGTGGTGGTGTTGTTGTCATGGGGTTTTATTTTGTCCCTTGTTGGTATTCCTCCATGAAAGGTGGTAGGTTCGTGGAGTTGACTTACAGGGATAATTGCAAGTTCTTCCCTACGAAGTCCCTGGGCGTCTTTGTTGGTTTCTTCTCCTCACTAAATTCCTAATCCCGTTCCTTGTGATTAGTGGTCTGGGTTTTTCTCTGTAAAATTTTTGTTTTTGTTTTTTTTTAGCATGACTAGTTTTTCTTGTGTCACCCTGTCTCCTTTTTCAAGATTTGATTCTCTTATTTTTAAAGAATTCTTGAACTAGAAGTCTGTACTGTTTCCCCCCCACTTTTATCATGGATTATGGGGATGGATTTTGTTTTATAATCACATGAGTGGCAAAATTGTTTCTCTGGGCCACCATGATTGAACTGCTTCTGTTTTAGCTACACATGGCACATGGGATTTAGCTAATCTGTAACGGGAATTTCGTTATCTGTTCATTAATGTTGTTCTGTTGTAGTGTGACCGTACATGTGTTTTGTTGCTTTAGCTGGGAACTGGAACTTGCTAGCTAACGGCTTAGTTTTGGATGGATAAAGGTGGCAGGAGTTTAATTTAAACGCAAACCATGCATATGTTCATCTTTTGCCCAACCAGTATTGTGTAGTTTCGTCACATAAAAAGTACTTTTAGCTTCCGTTCATTTTCTTCGAGTGTTTTGACACGCCAATTGACCATCTGGGAATTTCACACACCAAACGATTTGTTTAGGCAACGCCAAAGTTCTTTTAAAGATTTTAGATGCACAGCACCGAACTCCATTGTCGTTTTTGAGGCTTTCCTCCTAATGCCAGGAACTAATTGTGTCGGTTGCCCTTCCCATAGCGTTTGGCGTGCATTGTCAATTTTCTTGCAGGGTTATGAAACCTCGAGAAAGCTGCTTGGTTTTCTGAATTATTCATATCTGGATATTATGTGCTTTTAATATTGTCTTTCACAACAGTTATTAAGTGCTGATGTACACAGAAGTTTATTCCTTTGATAGCAATTTTAAAAATTCCAACTCTTTCCCATATAAAACTTGCTTTCATCTATATCTTTGTTGTAACAGATCGGCCTTTGTTCTGATCCAAGGAGAAGGTGATAAATGCTAAAGGCCATCGTCCTTACCTGTGCATTGATACAAAGATTTTAATCTACCATGGTTAGCTTACGGAGGCGTAAACTCTTGGGACTTTGTGCTGGTAAACACTATTTCAGATGCCCTCTATGCAAAATGATTGATTCTGTATGTAGAGTTAACCAAAAAGAGGGTCTTAGGTCGTTTGAAGCTTAAAAAAGGTTGTGTATGAATGTTGTTCTTCTAACCTTTTTGTAATCATTTTCTTTTGATTCATCTTTATGAAGAATTGTGTTTTGAATTTTGTTATAAGCTTCCTGCATCTTTTATTACCGTTTTAAATTTGTAATTTGGGTTAAAAGGTTATATCATTGCATGAATAAAATTATCAACTGAATTTGGTGGTCCTTGCAGGGAGAAGTTCTTTCCTGACTCCACTTCCTCGATTTTTTGACAACGGAACTGCTCCTGTAGGTTCTGCTCAGAATGGCAGGTCTGTCAGTGTGCATCCTCTGCCATCAGATGATGCCAACCTGCCAGAGGAGGTAAAGTTAGCTTCCTTTTTCTAGTTGTTCCAATAGCATGCATGTTAGAGCAGTATTTTCACAGGAGGTAAAATTATCAACTGAATTTGTTGAAGCTGTTGTTGCAATTATCACTGGTGTGCCTCCACCATGAGCTCTCTCTCGTTAACCATATCAAGCCAGGAGTGGACTCATCATCTGCAATGCAGACAAATCCAAATGGCATACCTATTTTTACAAGTCTTGAGCTTTAGGGTAGTTTTTTCTTTGCCTTTTTGTGGATGCATCAAGAATGGTTTTTAGAAATGGTATCAATATAATGCAACTGTAATACATTACCAATGCTGATAGAGCTCAAATCTGGAAGAGTAGAACAGGGTGGTATTTGAAAGCTGTTTGCTTTGACATCCAAATATGAGAGGGATATACCACACTTAATTTGATTACATCATTTCTCATTCACTTTCAGCTTTAAAGTCATGCAAATGTAGATAAATGTTGAAAGCAGTGTCACCATTTAAGAAAGAAATCTTGGGGCCTGCTTCTCCTTTATGGATAGGAAAACTCGCTGCATACATAACATTGAATATTGAGATTATTCAAGCTGTCATTTCTAAATACACATTTAATGCTGTTTTCTTCCTAAAGCAACCAGTTATAGGAATAAATGATCCACGTGCTCACACATTTCTTTCTTCAAGCCAGTTGAACGCAATTTGAGGGACTTAATTTTAATTCTGTTTTGCCATAATATGCTTTTAAGTTATGCAACTGTTGGTTCAATTTTTAGAAGTAGAAGTTTTTGGTAAGAGCTTGCTTTTAGAAAAAGAAGACATCCTATCCAAGGAAAGCAGGTTAAAGCTGGTTATAGGAGAAGCACATCTTCAGTTGCTTCTCTTATAATCAGCTAAAAGAGTTACTTATAAGCACAACAGGGCTCCAAGGACCCTTCATCCCATACATGTATATGTGTATGCACACGCATCTGTTTACAATTTTTAGAATTTGAAATCAAGGTCCTTCCCTTATTTACACCATCGATGCCCCACTATTTGCAGTTCACAAACTTGATTGTCACGGAGAGTTGCTCCTGTTAAATGTCAATAAGAAGGTAGAGATAATAGAAACTTTCTATGTTTTCCTGAAATTTAGGGATGCATGGTTTCAATCTATCAATTCAAAGAAAAGGTAATGAATAAGAGCAAGTCCACTGTGCAGAAAGAAAATGCTCAGTCCATTAAAGCTTAGCCACTGGAGTAATACCTGGTTATATCTGTATTATTTGGTTCCAACACAATTGAAACATAGAGAGAGTGTTCTTCTGTCAGGTGAGAGAGCTGCTATGTTGGTGCCTCCAACTTGGCAAGCTTTGACATAAAATAGCTTCCTGTCATATGTCAAAGCAATCTCAGATGTGTCTATATATCAATGTTGGTTCATAATTTCAATGAATCCTTTCTTTGAAAGAAGAAGATTATGCAAACACTTACAAGAAACATCACTTATAAACACCTGTTTTTATGCTTGATGTAACCATCTTGCAATCATGTTATGTTTTCAATGGGTTGTTTTAATTGGCATGTAATGATTAGATGTGAATTATCCTTGGTGAGCGTGTTGCAAACTCTAGGTACAGGAGATTACACTCTTTGGTGGCAGAAAAAAGATAGAAAGTGTTAATTTACCAAATTCTTTTTCCTTCCATAAATTTACTTGCCTTCACATGATCTAATTCAATCTGCCAGAAAACCATTGCAAAAGTAGGAGCTGGCTCTTCAAATGTTTCGGCTTCTAGCTCGTCAAAAGAGCAGCGATCTCAACCGTATCCAGGTTTGTCAATGCTGATAGATGTGTCTTCCTTGAATAATTTCATGTCAACCAAGTACATGCAAATTATACATTGGTTGTGTTGGCTATTCATAAATATTTTGTGAACTAGTTCTTCTTAACTATAAGATTCAATGCCTCCAACAAGGTCATATGCAATGGAAACCATCTCCCTATATGTTTTGGATTGGTTAATTTGATGTTGTGGATCAAAATTATAAATAAGAACATGGAGGTAAGACAATAATAAAAGTGGCAAACTGCAAAGGTGGGAAAATTTGAACCTGCAACATGGTTGACATGTTTTTTAAATTCAAGTATTGATCTCATGACCTGAGGTTACATTGAAGATTAAGGAGCCCTAAATATTGGAGAATACTTAATGATAGTCTAGATAAGGTTTTTCTTTTTGACTCTTGCCTCTGTTTCTCTGTAACACTACATAACCTCCAGGGCATCCTTCCATACAGAAGCAAAGCAATGATTCCTCAATTCTTTTTTTTTTATATGGCATAATTCCATTCCTCTGGATGTTCTTGATTGTTGCAATTCATGGTTGAGGTATTCAAGAGGCTGAACATATCAAATACAAGTGGTTACATTTGTGATCTTTTTGATTCGTTTTGGAAAGCATGTCTAGATAAGATAACGTGAGGAAAATTTACTTATTTTAGAAAAGCTAAAGAAGGAGAAGAAAAATTGTTAAAATTTGGTCCAGCAATTGTGTCAAGTTTTGTATTTTATCACTGTATCCTTCTGTCACTGATGTATCTCTGACTCTGAAGTTTAATTTAACCTCTATTGATATTGTTTCTGAAAAAGCTATCAGAAAATTACAAGGTAATTCTCCAATTAACTAAATTAATTACAATTAAAAAATGGTTGGTTATACTAGTTTTGCTATCAAGAAGTCTTTTATGCGTCCATCTCATGAATTCTCCCAGACATGCATAGATCATAAATGTGATAATAAACTTGATTCCCATCTAAATTTTACTGCTATGTGATTTCATAGCTGATTTGGGTTCCTTGTAGTTCATCAGCAGGAATTGTTTAATATTGAGTTAAGCCATCAAGGTTCATTGATTGAAAGTTCAACATTGTGGAGAATCAATATCCTGGAGAATGAGACCACAGAAAATTGTTGTCTTGGAAACAGATACAGAGGAAGCATTATATGCTAGGTCCACTCTTGCATACATTACACAAGTATCGCCACTTTTTGGATGGCCGTGCTAGTTCTGTTTGTTTTGATGTTTTCTGTTAAGAACTTTCAAGTATGAATAGCAGGAAGGGAGTCATTTGAAAATAGGAAACTATTTATGTGCTATACCTGGACTAAATATGCTAGAGAAATTTCAAGGGAGTCTAAGTGACATTGTGGGTTTCAACTTCAGTAGAAAATTATGGCTGTTCCATTGTTATCTATAAAGGAGATGAGCATTTCTGGACGTGTTTTGATTTTTATTAGTATAATAATGCCAGATCTGATATTTCTCAATTTTGCCTAGTTCTCAGTATGACTATGTTAGGCACCATGATAATGTCAGCATGGAATATTATTAATGTGATACCTGACTGCGCTGCATTTATAACCTTGTTGCTTCATTTCTTTTCTATTTCTAGAGCAACCAGTTAAACGCAGAAAGAGACATAGGAGGAAACATGTTCAGAACCAGGAACCATGCCTGATGAGGGGCGTCTATTTTAAAAATATGAAATGGCAGGCAGCAATTAAAGTTGACAAGAAGCAGATTCACCTGGGGACTGTTGGTTCTCAAGATGATGCTGCTCATTTGTATGACAGGTAGTAGGCTAAAGTTTGCATTGCTTTTCATGAATTCTTACTTTCATCAGTACGGAGTCCCATGCCATCTCTCTTTTCCACGATCCTTTCTGCAGAAAGTCTTATCCAATCCTTTGAGTAACTGATTGATCACTGCATTCCATGATAGTCATTGATTATATAATTTGCTTTTCAGTTATATTAGGGTGCAAAAGGCTTTTCTCTTTCATTGTAATAATGGGATATTGGATAATTATTAGGATAGAAGTAATGCATATTTCTTGCCTTCTTATTCCACATTTAAATTCGTTTCATTCTTGCTAGAGGCAATCAGAACTCCCGAGAAAGTAATTTCTTGAAAAAGGAAAACTATAACTTGGCTTCGTGGTTGCAACTAACTTGTTTGTTCTTGAATCTTGATGGAGAAATTTACCTACTACTTTATTAAGACAAAGAACCCAAGTCCCATTCATCACCAAATTAACCTTTTCCTTGGAACGTTTCTCAGGGAATCCAGGACCCTGCAGCCTGGGGATGTTTACAGTTTCATTTTTGTATTTTCCTCTACAAAGACTATTTCTGTTAGATGGCCGAAAATCGTGTTCAAACAAGAGCTATCTAATATTGTTCAGGCAAATGCTTGTCCCTTATTGCAACAGCTTGTAAAGCCCTACCAGTCATTATTGTTTTATTTTATTACATATGTTCTATCCATGCCCGCTGTTTAAATGACAAAAATAATTGGAAACCATGAAACTTTTCAATTATAAAAGTATGAGATGAGAGGACGGCAGTCACAGCATAGGCAATAAAATGGCATACACATATGCAAACAGTAACGAGCACAAATTGTTAACATTTGCTATTCTAAATCCAAGTGATAACAAAAATATGAACCTTCCATTTTCTGGAAGGGAAAAATATATCCTCGTATCATGCTTCTGGTTGTTAGCCTTCCTCTTAGGGTTAGGCTTTTATCGCTCGTTCTTCTCATAGCTGCTAGTGGTCCATGCAGGTTTATCTGTACTGAGTTAAATAATAGATAGGAAGCTCAAAACTCTCTCTCTCTCTTTTGATTTTCAGGGTTAGCATTATGTGTTAAAAATTGTTATCATAGGATGTCTACAAAGACAGACCTTGGTCAGGTTTGGTTACTAAACATATGTGGGGCTCCACTGAAGGTTTTCATATATGCAGGGCTGCTTTCATGTGTGGGAGGGAGCCCAATTTTGAGCTCTCAGAGGAGGAGAAGCAAGAACTTAGGAAATTCAAGTGGGATGAGTTTTTGGCAATCACTCGCAGTGCAATTAACAATAAAAGTAATCTTTCCCACCTGTTCCTTTTCATTCTAATATATGTTTGCAGAATCTAATGGATTTGCTGTTGATGATTATTCCAGAACACAAGAGAAGGATCGGGGTAGGTTTGCAGAAGAGATCAGAGACCACATTGCAGGACGGTGACTGGGACGGCAAGGAACGACTCAATGGCTTTTCAGCTTCAGAAGATGTGGAACCAGACTCATCAGCCTCTTGAATATTCTGGTTTCAGAACGAGACTGTCAATCCCACTCTAACAGTTTAGCTCTCCCTCATCGGCCGGCTTTTTTTTTCTTCTTATGCGCGCAAGCCCCTATTAGGGCTAATATGATGGTAAACTTCATCTTCCAGTTAGCATATATTTAAAATTTTTAACTCAATAAGGAGACAGAGAGTGCAGGCTTTACATGCACCGTTGCTAATGACACTACCATCACTTGGAGAGCTATTAAACACACGGAAAGTTCCCTTTTTTGTCCAGTGATTGTTCCTCCCAACTCAGAAAAGCTGGAAGCAGCAGAATGCTTGAAACTTGGTTTCCAGAAGAAAAATTCCTTTGTATGATAATGGAAATGATCTCTGCAATTAATGCCAGTACTGTTTTTGCTAGTTCATTGTTTTGTTCAGCCTTAATGCAGTGGCCATGCATGCTATCATGAAAGAACAAGTTTAGATGGATTGATAATCTCATATTTGAACTACTTAAGAGACCTTGAGATTCATTTTTCATACTTTTTCATCATAGTTATAGAACAAGAATTGGTCTGATAGGTTTACCCTGGTCATCCCAGGGCTGAATTGAAGAAAAATAAAAGAAAAAACCCGACTGGTTCGCTCGATTAAAAACCCGAGTTGCTAGTTTACTGTTTTGCTACAGCGCAGGTGCAGTAGCCATGCATGCCATCATGAAAGAACAAGGAAAGATTGATTATCAAGTAACTTAAGAGACCTTGAAATTCATTTTTCATACCTTTTGTTATAAACCTGAATTGGCATGATAGGGGACTCAGTTGTCATTAAAGAAAAAAATCTGACTGATTCAATTAAAAACTTTGGTTGTCTTGGTTGACCCTTCCAAGCTTTATTCTTGGTAAATCCTGAATCGGGTTTTATAATTATATTTTTTTATTTCAACTTCTTAAAAATAAATAAAAACATTCATCTAAAGTTTATAATATGATCTTTTCTTAATCAGAATAATCAACAACAAACGTGTTAAGAAAATAGTTGAATTATTGCATATTTGTATTTACACTCTTTTTGTGAAGTTCTATTAATAAACGTGTTGATTTCTATTAATAAATCCGTTGAAAATCATGCTCACGAAAAAAATCAAAATAATCCCAATAAACTATTGCTAATTTTGAAACCTTGTGCATTTTTTTTTGTTGATAATTAAACTATTATATATTAGATTTATTGTGCGTTCTTGTTAATAAAAATTATAAAAATAATGTGAAAATCATATTATACAAAAAATAAAGCTAAGATAATTCATAAATAAATAAAAAACCAAATAAAGGAAGAAATAGTTAGAATAAAAACCCTAAAGAAGAGTAATAGAATAAAAAAAGTAATAATTTTAGCTCGAAGGTTGGTAAATCTTAACATTTTTAATTTATTTTTTTATATTTTTTTTTACAAAAAAAAATACATATAAATACTTTTATCATCAATTTGATTCCTTCTTTTTATTATTATATCATGGATTACATGAACAATATGATTTTTATTTCAATAATTTATTCCTTTATTTGATCAACAGTTCGGCAGGCTGCCTATGGGCTCGAATGTTTTTGGTCTAATGTGAAAGTGGTTCAGAACATAGGCCCAATAGTTGGGCCACTAAACCTACAAACAAACAATCCATTGTCACCATCGCAAATCGCAATAGTCTTCATCAAGTCCTCCGCCTCCCTCCACCACCTCCACCTCCACCTCCACCTTCCGAAGTTAACAATCGGGGAAAAAGAAAATGGGATCAAGCGGTCCGAAACCTCTAGAAGAAAAGGCCAAGCCGCCGCCTTCTTTTTCGGAGAATTGGAAGGAGCGGATACTCATCCCCACACTCCTCGCAGGTTTTTTTCTGTCTCTTTTTCTCTTCTTAAAACATAAAAGGAAACTAATTTGAAATTTATGTGAAGGGACAACTGGTGGAGGAGTTGGGTTGGTGTCTAAGCATCGAAAAACTCATGGGCTCGCTAACATTTCAGCAACTTATGCCACTAATTTTGCCATCGTCAGCGGCTGCTATTGCGGTATCTTCTTTGTTTCTCTAATCTCATAACGTTGTAATTTGGGAACGACTCATGGCCTGAAATCTGCAAGGCCTCGAGCCTGCCTAGTAATATACGGTAGAGGATAACTTAGAGGGAATCTTTCGTTAGAGAACCTGATCTGTGTCTCAATGTTGGCGATCATTTTTAGTTTAAGGCACGAAGGACAGCTGTGAAAATGTTAACATTTTCAGAAACATAACTGGATTTTTGTTCGAGGGTCATCATATGTTTCTTGGAACAGTCTTAAAGTTGGAAGTTTTTGATTTTTCAGGGGCGCGTGAATTTGTAAGAGTGGTTCGAAAATCAGAACCGGATGATCTAGTAAACTCCACGGTTGCAGGGTTTGGCAGTGGTGCTCTTCTTGGACGTCTTCAAGGTCGGGTTCTAATCTCAATCACTCTTATATGTTTGCGTATCTTCATGAATGCACCCGTGTTACTCTCATTAATTATCCTTCTATTGTGCGAAATTCTGTGGAACATTATTCTTTCATTTCAATTTTAATCTAGGCCAAGTACTCTTTAGTTTTGTTGGATCATTACGACATCGAATGGACAGGAGCACTTCAGTTCTATCTGTTGTCTTCTTTGATCCTTCTCGTGTAGCAGATGTTTCTTTTTCATTTCTTCCTTGGCAGAACCTATTGGCCTAGAAGTTTGTTCATAATTAGGTGATGTCTCCTGCATCTTCCATTGTTGAGCTCCCTTCCCCATCATAGTTTTAAGTGCTTCTTTTTTCTTTTCTTTTTACATTTTAGGGGGTCAATTTGGTGCCTTTCGCTACGCGGTCATCTTCGCTGTTGTGGGCACAGCGGTGGATTTTGCTACGATCAAACTAAGACCTGCATTGAGTAGCTATAAACAATCTATATTCAAGGACAAAGAGAAGAATCCTGGTTGGTTAAAGTTGCCAGAGTGGTCTCCCATACAAGTTCTTGACGAGGAAGAGCTTGCTGCAAAAAAAGCTCGGGAAAAAGAACTCTATGCAGCACAAAGTGCTCTTGGCAAACTCAGCAAGGAAGAATCTTGAGAGGCTTTTTTATTATGGACCTCTAATTTTCAGCTCACACATACCAATAATATGCCTTTTGTGCCTGCTTATTCAAGCTCTTCGGTATTTCTACCACAAACATTTTTTGTCCCTCTGGTCTTGTACATTTTTGTATCGATATATTTGAGCTTATAGTTATGAATTATATAGTTCATAGCATCTCTTAGGAACTTGGTAAAAGGTTGTAATTTGATTGTCAACTTCTTTTTTCCACATGGTAAATTCTTGCTGAGAGTACTTTGCTCGAGTTCATCTGAGTTTTTATTTATTTATGTTACTATATTTTCTGAAAGTTTTTCGTAAATGGTCATCTTTACAACATGTTTCTTAATAGAAAGAGATTAGCCTTGGTGCCTGTGGCAACCGCGGGCTGAACTGTTATTTTGCACAGAAAACAATGTTATAAAAGAAAGAAAAATATGACTCAGGTTATACGATTAGGTGGGGTTTATTTCAATTAGATAAGAAGAAGAAAAGGATAATAGATGAATCGATTTTTTTTTTAATTAACTATAATAATATGAGGATTTTTTTTTTAAAAAAAGAAATAAATTATGTATTTCAATTAACAGCTTATTAAATATAAAAGAACAAGATGCGGTAAAACTAGATAAAAACAAATTGGTTTTGGTTAATCTAAGTTAGTTTGACAAACATGTAATCTTAGTAATAAAGGCTAAATTAATCCAGAATATCTCGTCAAACCCGCAATTTAAATAATAAGATAAAAATAATCTGTTAAAAAAATAAAGAGAATTGTAACGGTTTTTTTATAAAAAAAAACTTGTGTTAAGCTTTCAAGTTGTTAACTTGAGGCATCCTATTTGAAAAAATAATGAAAAGTTAATTATTCAGTCAATCATATATAAAAGAATGAAATTGAAAAACAATTTCAATTATATAAAAGGATTAAAAAATATTAGTTAAAAGAATGAGAATTAAAAATAAAATATAAAATAAAATAAATTTTATATCTAATTGAATGGTGAGGTTGAAAAAAAAAAACATTCAGCAAAAAGATCCAGAAAAATAAAAAAAATAAGGTTAAAAATTGAGATTAAAAATAAATTCTTGGTTGAAGGTTGAAACTGAAAAGAATAATAATTTTATAAAAGAGTCAAGAAAATAATTAGAAATTAAAACAATAATGACCAAATTGAAAAATATAATATTATCAATTTGGATTTAAAGATGAAATTATTATTTTTTACAAAAAGGTCAAGATAAAAATTAGAAATTAAAAGAACAAGTATCAATTAGAAAAATATTTGATAAATTAAAATTAAAAGATGAAATTAAAAATAATTAATTTTTTTATAAAAAAATCAAGAACAAATAAAAAGGGATGAAGTTCAAATACTAACAACAAAGAAGGCTAAACTATAATAACTATAATTTTCAAGGAAGTAAGTCAATGACACTTGCCTCTTCAAAAAAAGAAAGGCATGACAATGTTTTTAATTATACGACAAAAAGACAATTTTAGATGCCGGGAGCGTCATCTAAAGAGTGTGAATGCCTCCCACACACTTGTTCATTTTTGTTTTTATTTAGTCAAATATCAAATTTTCCTTACACTTGATTTGATAATTACCAAAAATTCATTGTAAGAAAACAATAAAAACCTAACTAGTTATAATTTTTTATTTATTTTAAAGGTATTTTTGTTGTTTCACAATGAATATTAATTGTTTATTTTTTATTTTTATATTTGGTTAAATACCAAATTATATCTCAACTGATGTTATAATAAGAAAAAATCATTATAAAAATACAAAAATATCCCTTAATATCAGGTTTAGAATTTTTTGCTTTCAATGATATTTTATTAATTTTACTATGCAATTAAAATAAGAAAATCCTTTTTATCCCTAGCCAATTTTATAATGTCAAATGAATAGCGTGGAAAAAGACTTTAATGCCCTTGAAACTAGCATTAAATGAAGGCACAAACACCACTATATTGTTCTACTGAACAAAGTTTTTGAATGTGGAGATACATTGTTTTCCAAAGTGGTCTTAGCTTCTTGTAATATAGAGATTCACGGTGAAACAATCGGCCAACGATTGAATTGAAGGTGGAGACATCATTTGCAAATTGGGACTGCAATTTGCCCATACATTTTAAACCCTGGCTAAGCACAGCTGATTCTTCACTCGAGATCTTCTGAAATGTTTTTTCATCCAACCCTGTAAGACATGGTTAGAGGTACTTTTGCCTTGCCATCCACCACATTTCCACACCAAAATCTCTCCTACCGCTCCTTATGCTATTGCATTGATCACCACTATTAGTTTGAATATCAAAATGATGTATAATCTGCATGCAAACAAATTTACTAGTCTATTATCATTGCCTAAACTAGCTATAATTACTCGTCATCCAGCCCTCTTGCTGTGTCTTGGTTAAGTGCACCTTTATCGGCTCTCGACTAATGATCAAAAACCGAAAGACTCGTTGCGAAGGAAAAGGAATCAAGATGTTAGGGAGGGACTGCTAAAATTTCCATATTTCAATACATCCACGAGATGGACATAAAAACTACTATAGCTGTTCTAGATGATGCAATCTAACATTGCTGAAAACATGAAGTCCAAACATTCATGTCAGAAGATAGAAAAAAATAGCAACAGATAGAAGATTCCCGGTCTTCATTTACATGTGTGTCACTGGGTGAATCCAGTTTTCACCAGCGGCGATGGACCGTAATCCAAACACTATCAAGATAAACAGCCTGCAATTTCTCGCGTTGCAGGTGAACAGCTTAAAACTGGACCAAACTACATGATTTGCCCTGTAATGCTCTTGTAAAGTTATGTAAGCAGAGAGACAAGAGAGACAAACTCATGCGTCACCCGGCCTTTGGACCTTGTGTTGATCACAAAGTGCTCTGGATATTTTCTTAGCAACATAAGCAAGCCATACCATGGTTTGCCCTTGGCTTCAGGACCTGTCCAGTCCTCGGATGTCAGATATCTCCTTACTCGAGAATGATGCCATATGCTGCTATATTGCTCGACCAACTGTAGGGGAGGACAAAACAAGCAAAGTGAACGCGTGAAGGCATCCCTAAAGCTCAAATCTGATCATAAAGAGGAGCGCACCCAAACCAAGGACTAGAAAAAACTGGGCCAGACAATAGGATCTATGAGGATTTACTGAACCAATGGAGTCTGGAAATACAAACTGCCACAATGGGCCCCTTGACATCCCGTTACAAGTGGGATGTGCAAAATTAAGAATGGAACATCAGTGACATGCGGATTAAAAAATTGCCATGGATGGTTCTCAGTAAAAATTGTAGACTGTCCTCTTTGAACAGTACAGCCTCTAGTGCAGTGACTAAAATAAACATTATGTAAAAAATGTTTACATAATTTTTTGAAAAGCATAGACAGGTTGAAGTTCTTATCCAGCTTATAATTTGTTAACAGGGGCATCCTTAATCACGAGAGAAATTGTTATCTTGCATGCCAAAGCCTCTGAGTTCAGTATGAGTGCAAGACATCTGTGCATTTATATAGCAAGGGTGGAAACAAGAGTGCAATTCTCCCGGTCCCTATTAAGCTAGAAAAGAAAGAAGCATGATTTTTTTTTCAAAGAAGAATTGACTTGTCAGCAGAAAAGCCTAAAGCATCAGTCTGCATGCCTCAGCAAAGGGTTTTTCCATGATATAACTTTATAAAGTGCAATAGATTCTTTAAAACCGATCAGGGATTCCCAAGTAGTTTAAAACAGAAACAAATCAGAATGAATTCACAGAAGCATTTTGAAGACAGTAAAGCAATTTATGTGAGATGGTATACAAGAGAATGAAATGTAGAAGCATTTTGACAACAGTAACTAACCTCGGCATGAAGTTTCTCCATGGGCATCCATTCTCCAGGACCACAAAGATCAGATAACACATTAGCAACAGATGACACTACATCTTTTTCCTCTAACTGCAGAAGTTGTTGATTGTCAGAGTCACGATCAATCCTTGATCTTCCCTCCATCTTCTTTTCTCCAGGAACTGGAAATGGTATCATGATAACAAAAAATGTTTTTAACAAGCACATGCTTTGTATTTGAGTGCACAGCATTCAGAGATATACATGTGCAAACCAACAGATTAGAAAATCTAACATGATCAACGAGTCAAAATATAATGTTTAAAGACATGGAAAAAAAATGTGAGTTTGAAAAACAAACATAAATTGAAAAGGAAAAGAAAATTAGAAATCCAAAAAGGCAAGTAGAACAACAAAGATCCATGCATTTGGCCTCGTAATTCCATAAAAGAAATGAACAACATAACTCAAAAATGTGCCAATAAGCAAATACATCAATTAGCTTGTCCCCATCCTAAAAGCAATTGCACACATTTTAATAAACCAAAAAAGAAAAGAAAAGAAAATTCTTGAGCTTTCATTCCAAGGTCTCCCTGACTAGCTAAAATAAGATAATGGGCTCATAATAGGAGCGGGAGGTTTGGCCATGGAAATCTATACAGGAATCATTATATAGAACAGCCTCAGCTGACAGGCATTTTTAACAGCAAGTAACCTCTGACTTAAGCCATGGAATAACTAGATTCGTTAGCTTACAATAATCAGATCCCTTGGAATTATTAAAGTGGGAAAAAAAGGATAATCATGCAGTATCACAACAAAAATCAAAACCCTGAAGGATATGGTTAAGCCAATGATTCTTTAACTGCAGCTATCATTAAGAAAACAACAGCAAAAAAACAGCCTCATGTTAGAAAACTAAAATGCAAATTTAACTAGTATATGTTTCCATTGAAATCTTATCCTGATATCGGAACACATCCATACTCTAAAAAAAGTAGCAATCGACCTCACAATTTTACAGCTATGAAAGAAAAGACTACTAGCGATAATCAAGTCCCAAAACAATCATGCAAACCCAATTGCTAGCTAGCATTTCACGTCCTCCCTCACCCCAAAATTTCAGCGAATGAAGGTGAAGCTCTAAAGACAAACTACCAATTACAACAGATATCAGAGTATCAAACTGCAATCCATAACTTATGCTAATATGCAGCACAAAATCATAAATTCACTCAGTTCAAGCACCGAACCTCATCATACACTTCAAACACATATAACACAAAAACATAACTTTGTGCCCGGTTTCTCATCCTCGAGAATTTTAACCAAAAATTATAGAAATCCATGAAACTATCATAAAAGAACACAAATTACAATTACTTCTACAATAACTAACCTACAGCTCCAGCCATTCCTGATTTACCACCGGACCCACTTCCATATCCATACCCATCATAACCCTCTCTCCTCATCTTCTTCCCACCACCACCACCACCACTGCCACCAACATCCTCATCATCATCAAATTCCTCCTCGTAAAACTCCCTCGCTCTCCCCTTCTTAACCGCCGCAACCGAAACCGGTCCCACCATCCTGTCCGCCGCACCGGAATGATACCCATACTGCGGTACAACAGCAACGTGGTGCCTAGGCGCTAGCGCCCCGCCCAAAATACTTCTAACAGGTAGCAAAAAGTAAAACTCTTTATCTCCGATTTGCAACAGATCTTGTGAATCCAATTTGACCGGAGGGTTTCCTGGGAGGTGGAGTACGCCTTCGACTAGGCAACCGTTCTTGCCAAGTACTTCAAGTGCGAAACGGCGTCGTGTGAAGTCGTAGAAGATGCGCGCGTGGTGGCGTGATATATTCATCCCGCCGCCAAGGCTCGAAAGGTCGACATCGACGGTGGATTTTTTCGAGTTCCGGCCTAAGATTATTGAGTATGTTTGCATATAGTACTCGAAGTCTTCTCCTTGTAGCTTCGCAAATCCGGCCTCTACGTCGCTTCCCGTCGCCCCCATTTTTTTTTCGACTGGAGAAACGACTCCGATTTAGGGATTGTGGAATAAACGACTTGTCGCTTTGCTTTCCACAATTACAAGACTAGAGGAGAAGAAGTGCTCTGCCTAGGACGAAAAGCAACGAGGTTTTTAAAAAATATATATATTTTCATTTTGAGAATATGGTGTTTATATTCCATCTGTTTCGTTCCGTTTTTTATTTAATGAACCTATAAACGGCGCCGTTTGTTAATTTAGGGGTATCTCTGGTTCACAAAATAAGCTGCCACAGGTCGTCATCTCTCTCTTCTCGTTAATCGTCTTCCCCTCTCATCCTCCCTTCACCGAATCTGCTTCTCTCCAATCTCCACGAGTAAGTGAACTTCTCTTTATCTTCCCTTTATGTATGTAGATTGCATCACATGTAGGTAATATTTATAACTCTCAATAATTATGTATTGTTCATGAAAACTTTAATTGCAATCTTTGCTTTTGTCTGATCTGTTTTAGCAATAGTGAAAGAACAATTCGATGTTGGGAATTTGATCTGTTTTTCAATTTTTTCTTTCGGCACAATATGATCCTCTTATAAACTTCTAGGAAGTGATGATGAACTGTATTATGAACCACTTCTGTCATTCTCTTTTACAATTTGATCTTATTTTGAAGTCTGGTATAGTTACCTCATGTGTTATTTGGTCTTCTACATCTTTTTGGAATGACTCGTGGGATTGCTCTGCTTATCTCAATAATGCCTTTGCGAATTTGTTTGCTTTAGCTTAGAAAAATTGTTGCAGAATTGCTTATATGGTTAATTGAAGTAGCAACTCAAAAGTGCTCGAAAATAGTGAGATTTTAATATTGGCTTTTGACAGATTGGGTTCACTGCTCTTTCCAAGTTGAGATTCGGGATCAGGAAATATGGGAACTCCTAGAACATAGAGGAAAGCAATGTAGTTTGATCTTAAGCCAATTAAATAAGGAATGGTGAAATTGGGTTAAAATGGACAAAGAAAACAAGCATGAGTCAACCCAGTTAAAATGACAAATATGTAACTTGAGTAATAAGGGACGAGCCACCCGAGTTAACCTGTCAATCATATGACTTATATCATGAAATTAGAATAACCTAATAGAAATGAAATCAAAGAAAACACAAAGCCTATTTAAAAAAAAGATAAAATCAGGAAAGAAAATAAGTATAAAAATAAAAAAATAATGTCAACCCGCATTATCTTTTCAAACTCATGATCCTAGTCATTAGATTGGAAGCACCATATATTGAAAAATTACAAAGCCTAATCCCCAACCAATCAAATATTAAAAGAGAAAATTGAGAGAGAAAACTCAGTTATACAAAATAATCCATTTGATTGCTGCCAAGCTACACCAACAGAAAGAAGATACTGCAATGCTTCCAATAACATGGTGGAAGAGTAGTTTTAGCTAGAAGGTCGCGGGCACCTCCTCCACAACGAACATGCCAACTATTTTTTTTTAATAATATTTTTAAATTTATTAAAAGATGAAATTACACTCGACCAACTTGACTATAACAAAAAAAACCAAGTTGAAAAGATGAAAAAGCCCCTGGACGCAAACTTAACAATATTTCTATGCTCTTTGATTCTTGAAATAATTAGAAACAAGAACACGTTACTTTTTTAGGAAAGTTTTTTGGGATGTAAAGAGTTGAAACTTAGGTTTTATAGTTCAACTATCTATTTGGGTTTGTTAAAAGAATTGAGTTTTGTTTTTCAACAGGAGTTTTTAATCAATATACATACAATGAAGCATATTGTAAAGATTATGGTACTGCTTGTGGCCATCTCTGCCTGTTGGATTGGGCTCTTGCAAACTTCCATTATTCCGCGTAGCCATACTTGGTTGGTGAGTTTCTGATTCAAAGGGTTCATAACTTATACCTCATGTGTCTTCTTGTTTATTATTGAATTAAAAGAAAAAAAAACCTTGTTGATTCATGTGCATGCTTGCTTTGCTTTTTGTATTTGTTGAGGCTCATCGTGCCCTGTTTTCTCATTCATCCCAGCTTCCCATTTATTTCATTATATCACTGGGATGCTATGGTCTATTGATGGTTGGAGTTGGCTTGATGAATTTTCCAACTTGCCCTCAAGAAGCACTGCTATTACATCAGGTATTTCACTACTGTTTTTATTAATCTTGTAGCTTATTGCTTAAATTTTCCGTCTCTCCCCGTTGAGTTTGGGTGTCTAATGCTACCCTTGTTATCAATTCGAGTGCATGTAACAAATCATGGTTTTAAGCAGAACAGCACCCATTATTTTTAACACATTTTCTGTAGTAATTGGTACATATATTGATGCCATACGAGTAATAGAATTCAGGATGGAGATACTGGAGAAGATTTGTTTGGTGGGAGTACCAATCTGATAGATGTTGAATGGGATATTTGGAGGCTCCTAATATATTGCTCTGCTCTGGGCCATTGCCTTTTCATCTTTTCACAACATTAAAGTTTTCTGAGTGTAAAAAGCATTCTAATAGGTTTATGGTTTGGACTAATGTATTGGTCCCGTTGTGTCTTTCAGCTTCCTCACATGACTCTTTCAACTTGTTAAATTGATTTCCAACTGTTATTTTATTTTCATAATTCTCCATCAAAACTTTTTGTGCCAATAATTCAACTTTCGATTTCTCTTCTTAGGATATTGATGAGGCCAAGGAGTTTCTAAAGCGAAGAGGAGTGGATGTTGGTTCTGACTGATAAATGATTGCAGTTTTGTGATATCAAAATCTCTGGACTTTTGCTTGATCTTGTCGGTGGGATGGTCCTACAAACCCGAAGTTTTTCTGCCCGATTAAATTTTGTGAAGAGTTGCCACACAGCTAACTAGATTTTTGGGGATCCAAACCAGCTCCAGGACTAAATTTCTCTTTCAAAAAAAAACCAGAGAGAAAGCTCTTGTTATTTCGCCTAGGTTTTATCCTCTGTCCATCTGCGCCTTCCTGTTGTCATCTTGTCTTTATACCAATATGCAGAAACTAAAGCATCGATTAACTTGAAACCATGAATACTGTTCTCACACTGTCGTTATTATATTTGAAATCTTACCTTCGGATACAGTTGTTTGTCACTGCAAAACGAAGATGCTACAAGATTTCCAATGCTCGTCCCATGCCAAATTTCTTCATGGTAGTTTGTATCCATCAATGTGTCCTGGCGTAAGCTTGCCGACTTGTCGTTGCACTGAAGCTTGAAGGCAATGCTTTGTTGAAATAAATCTATTGTATTCCCATGAAAATAATGAAGGGGATGCTAAGTATCTCTAAATTGGTGTTCTTGAAAAAATAACTTTTTTAAAAGTGTGGTTCTTGTCTCTCCTGATTTTTAGAGTAAGTTTTACCCTTCAAGCATTAAGCGTTGTTGTTGTTAATTATTTTTTTTATTCTTTTTCAAAATAACACCGAATTAAGTTTGTTTTACATTGAATTCCAAAAGTATTTTTTTTAAAATGATTTTTTTATATTTTTTATTTTAAATTAATTTTTTTTGGTATTTCTAGATTATTTTCATATACTGTTATTAAAATAATTTAAAAAAATTAAATAATATCATTTTAATAAATTTTTAATAAAAAACACTTTTAATAAATAATCACAATATCAATTATTACTAATAATTTAACTACTCTCTCTCTCCCCCCACCACCCGTCATCATTTAAATTTACAGATATTAAGATTTTAAAAGACAACTAGCGCACCTTTAAAAATTATTCTTCAAATAATTAATGATGCAGTAACTCAACTATATTTTTTATCCAAAAAAGGTTTTTAGTGTCAAAGGAGTTAACCAATAATATCATACTAGTTGCTTTATATGATTATTATTTTTATAGAAAAAACAGATAAATACAAATAAAAATAAAAACAAATCTTTCATGGCGGGATGGTGGGATTTTACCGGTTTTTATTCCAAATAACTTATAATATAATTAATAATATATCATTAGTTACTCAGGAACACCATATTTTTATAAAAATAACTAATAATATATAACTAGTTACTCATGCACGACATGATTTTTTTAAAGCTTGCATTAAACCTAATTAACGTGGTCAAATTCAACAAGATTCATGTTTAAGGTTTCACTTTTTTTTTATATAATAAATATTATTTTTTTTCTTCAAAATTTAGCAGGAATAAGTTTAATAACTTAAATAAAAAAAGGGAAAAAAACCCAAATGCCATAACGTGGTGTCACCGTCTCCTTCCCTGACAGTCAAATCTTGCTCTATCGCAAAATCTCTGCTGTCTCTACTAGTTTAAGTTCAACACTTTAACTACTCCTACTCCGCCAGGAGCCTTTCTTCCAAAAATCCAGCTCAAAACAGCACACAACCACGCCCCCACCTCCTTTACTCTTTTCACGGCCATCTCCTCTCTCTCTCTAGTCTCTACACTTTACCACGCAAAACCCTTTACTGCCCCTTAAATATTTTTATTTTTTTTTCTTAGAAAGAATGCTGCTTTCTCTAGATCCTCTTGCCCCTCTCTGATTCCAGGAAGATAACACATTCTTGCTCCTCTCTGATTCCAGGAAGATAACACATAGGATAGTGGTATTTTATTTTTTTAAAATCTTTTTGGACAAAATGGGTGTTTTGAGTGAAACATGGTGTTTTTGCAAAGGAGTAGGCAAGTCTGAGAAATTGATGGCTGCCCTTTTTACTGGCAAGGGTCCTGCAATTGCCAGGATATCCGCCGCGGCCAATGGGGTCTCTGGCACTGGATTCCTGATCCACCGGAATCTACTGTTGACTGCTCATGTTAACATTCCCTCCATCGCTGCTGCTGAAGGTTGCGAGATCCGCCTCCAAAATGGTGTCGCTGCCACTCTCGTCCCTCACAGGTCTGTTCCCTTTTTTTTCAAATAATGATTTGACTGTTCCTTGTTTCTTTCTGGGTTTTCTTTGATTGAATCGGAAATGTGGGACCACTGATAGAAACTTGAGTGCTGGATCTCATTGAAAATCTTTGCTTCTTCTACATGAGCTAATGCTACGTGAAGATTTTTTATGTTTTAGATTACATTTTCCCATGTTTTAGTTTACATTTTCCCATGTTTTAGTTTACATTTTCCCTCGAGTTAAAAAACATTTCTTCCAGATGGTATCGATTTCTGCACTGTCAGACCAATAGTGTATTGTGCATAGCTGTGTTTTGATGTTTCCTGTGAACCCAGGGGTGGTCCGGTGGTTAAGGAGATTTGCTCCATTTCTAGGTTTCCTAGGTTTCTAGGACCAGCATAAAGGGAAATTTATTAAATTCCTCCGAATGCACGGAGCTGATGTGGGAGCGCATCTTTAAGAGCGCTTGAGAGATGGATTTAGTCTCGGTTGACAAGCAAGTGTGTACCGAGTTGGTCCGAGGATACCTTTTACTGTCGAACCAAACACTGTGTTTTCTTTTGTTCTTAGAGGCAAAGTAAACTGCCTCCTAGCATTTCATTATGAGATGTCCATTTGAAGTTGCAGCTTTGTTTGCCTCCCCCATCACAAAACAAAATTATGTTTTTGTGGGAGATGCGGATGGGAAACGTTTCTATGAATATTTTTGTGGTGGTTTACAGCTAAAAAATTAGGGATTTATATTTTCCATTATAAGACAGTAGGTTTAGGTTTTGTATATTGAATGCATTTGTGTTTGTTGAGGTATAAGGATAAATGATGGCTGTTTGGCTCCAGGCATCAAAGTTTCTGGTTGCTGGAATTTCTGGGCAGCAAGAAAAATAATCCAACTATGTGATGTAATGATTATAGGGTGCTAGCATTGAGAGGGTTTCGTGGGAGGTTTTATGGCTTATAGGATGGGTTTTTATGTTGGAAAAAATAGGAAATGAGCTGCTGAATGTCCAACTATGCCATATAGTGAATTAGCAGTCGCAACAGGCGGAAATTTCCGAGATACCCTAGAGGAAGAGGAAGTGCATCCTTTAAGAAGCTCTCCGTAGAATCTGATAAAAACACTGCCTGCTTCAGTCTCACTGCTGCAAATGCATTTTTGCCACTGCTACCACTGCCAGGTTACCTTAATTGTCATCTTTATGATGACAGTGAATGCTCGTAAGTTGTTTGTGCGCATAACCTGCTGTGCTTCAGCTTCTAGTTCTTAGATCAGGTTGAGAATACTGAAGGCATGCATATTTCGATTTTTATAGTTTTTTGTCAGGATCTTTACAATTGGATGAATTAATCAGAGAGGAATTAAAGGATTTTCTTGGGCTGAGTTGATTTTCCATTGAATATAAATACAAACACAAACCATCCACAGGTCTATTTGTGAGAAGCTAGATCTTTGATAGAACATTTGGCCTCTAATGTTACCATGATATATGAATGAGATCGATGTTCTATTTATGTAATTGTGTTATCTTCACCAAGAACCATGGTTACTGGTAATCAGTTTGGAAGGATTTCTGGTTATCTCTAACAACAACCAGAAGTTACATTTTTACATATATTGATTTGCTAACTAGGAACAGGAAATTGCTTCTCTTTGTAACTAACACAATAATGCCGCCATGGCTCCAGTAGTGCTAGGCTAATTGAAGGGAAGGTTGTGGACTTTAATCTTGAATAGCTGTATGGTTTAAGGAAAACATTATGAATTTTCTCACAGGAACTGCTTTGTTGCAGGTTTTTCATTACCACATCTGTTCTAGATCTAACTATAGTGGGTTTGGATTCTGTGGATGGAGAATCAAATACCCAAGGTCAGCAGCCACACTACTTGAAGACCTGTTCTAAACCAAATTTGGATTTGGGAAGTGCTGTTTACTTTTTAGGCCATACAGATAATGAAGAACTGACAGTTGCTGAAGGAAAGGTGGTCATTGCCACAGACAATCTCATAAAACTGTCAACTGATGGAGTAGCATGGAGCCCTGGATCTGCTGGATTTGATGCACAAGGTAATCTTGCATTCATGATCTGTGATCCCATGAAACTAGCGACATCACCAAATACTAAATCTTCTTCAACTTCATCATCATCCTCATCATCATGGAAGAAGGATTCTCCCATGCAATTTGGTATTCCCGTACCCGTTATTTGTGATTGGTTGAACCAGCATTGGGAAGGCAACCTTGATGAACTTACCAAACCCAAATTGCCAATAATTAGATTGATGTCCACGGGACAGAAAAGTGAGCATTCTTGTGCATCCTTCTCACTCCGGCAGGTTTTTAAGTCGACAGAAGCTGATAATGATGGCACCCCATCATCCAATACAGTCTCCAAAGGTAGAGATCAACCAAATCCAGGTTGTTCTGGCACGGAAAATGCTGTCAAGGAAGGAACCCAAACTACTGATTCACATGGTGCCCATGTCCAGGGAATTCCTACCCCGGAAATATACGAATCACCTAAGCTGACTTCTGGCCCTCTTAGGAAAAAGGAAAGCGCCCAAATACAGCTTTTGGATATTAATTTCCCTCCGAGGGTGACCAAAACTACAGTTCAACCACACCCAGACATACTGCTGCTGCCAAACTCCAATGAGGATTCTGTCAAGGAAATGCCTTCACGGACCCGTGAAGATCAAATCAAGGACAAGGGACTCGCTGTTCATGAATGGGATGCTGACATTGCCTCAACAGGTTCTGTGAATGGAGCCCAAAGTGAGGTCCAGTCTAGTTCTTCTCCAGTTAAGGTTTCAGAGATGTATAATGGATACAGCAGTGAGGGAGAAACGACTATGTACTCTGCAGAAACTGCCGAGAGTCGAAACTATACAAGCCCCAGAGAGGGGAAATTTCAGCAAGTTGGCCGGAGCCACAGCTGTGTAAGTTATAATAGATGGGGAACTGCCGAAAGGAACCAGGTGGCTCGAAGGGCAATGCTAGAACAGCAGAGAAGCTTCATCCATGGAAGGAAAATGTATTCACAAGGGGCAACCTCTCAAAGGAGTAATGACTACTACAGCCCAACTGTGTCATCTATAATGAAGAAGCGAAACAACTCAGAGCAGCCAACCAGACCGAAGCAAAGCGCCGTTCACTCCTCTCCGAGATGGATGTTCTGATTAGTTCTTGGTTACTTGATACCAAATTAGATTGGCAACAGAAACATGGTCTTTATGCTATTTCGATTTATGTCCATTCCATTTTGTATACTGCAACTAATTTGTTGTGATCTTGTGTAGACCAATCAATGGAAGATAAATAAGAAAATTCGACCAAAGTAAGAAGCGCAGCAATCATCCAAAACCATATAACCCTCCAAATGTAACATTATTGTTATCAACAGTGGTTGGCCTGCTCAAAGGAGGTGCTGACTGCTTCAGACCCTGTGCAACAAGTGCTACATTAGGTTTTTCTTTTGTTCTGAAATCTTTTAGGTTAAGGAGACGATCCATAAATCCATAGTAATCGTAGAGCCTGAGCAAGATTTACTATAACTATATAGTAACAACGAATTAAGAAATAGAAGTTGCAATAAAGATAGACATTTTCAAGAATTTAAATGGTTAATTCATAGTGATTTATATCGTAGAAAGAGAATGATGGGAAAATCATGTTGATGGAAACTCAGTACACCCAATTCTATAGCCATTTGTATCTGAAGTCCAGCAGGATGGACCCATGTGGAGCTTTTAGCTCTTTTCCCAAGCTGGTTATTGAATAAAAACTAATAGAAATTAAAAAATATTATTTTGTTATTCGTATCCATGCTTCATTATCCTCACCTCACACTATACAAGTTTCACCTCAAATTCCATCATTTTTTTTATTAACATGAATATATATATATATATATATAATTTTTTTATTAACATGAATATATATATATATATATATTTAATTATTTAATGATTAACGATCATAAAATTTGAATTTAAAATCAAAAATAAAGAGAAAGCAAACCCTTTGCTCTTAAATTCCATCCCACTTGATTTCATAATTTCTTGCCTAACATCCGATGCTTGAAGTAATGAATTTTTCTTTTCTTCTTGGAAATATCACCATTTCAAATATTGAATTATATTATTTATAATATCATAACACAAGTGTGGCCTATAGAATTTTGTTTTGTTTAATTTAAATTCTAAAATAACATGAATCCTCTACTAATCAAGACAACTGATTGATTTATTGATCTCATTTAAATAATTGCTATTTTTTATGATGAAAATAAATAAAGAGTTTGTAGAAGACAAAAAATCTTTTCTAATTGATAATATCAAACTAATATTTTATAAAAAAAAATAATATTTTTTCAGATCAATATATTTATAAAAATTTAAAAACACACGTATTTGCATACCAGTATATCTTTAATATTCAAAACGCAACTTTTCAATCAAATCATGCATCGTTAATTAATTAATATTTTCTAGAAACTAATTAATTAAATTACATCAATTCTAAAAATAAATAATTATTTATTTTTCACGATGTCAGATATCAGGTGCTATATTATATATAGTTCGGTTTTCACTTCAATCTTTATTTTAACATCAAAACCTATGGTTTTAATGTCTCTTATTTTATAAATTACAACAAATCGTTTTCTTTTCCACTATTAATTAGAGTTCTCTTAATTTACTATCATTATTTTTTTTCTATTTCCTTAATAATCAAGCTATTGCACACACTAGAACATGAAAAACACCATGAGCGAATCAAACTCAAGTAGTCTTGGATTCATTCTTTTAAGGATTTTTTAAGTATAATTGTAGTTGTTTTTTAAAATATTTTTTAATTAAAAATATATATATATATATATTAACATTAATATATCAAAATAATTTAAAATTATTTTTATTTAAAAAAATCAAAAAATTTCACTGAAAGTTCTTCCAAACATCCACCTTGTGTCGGGGGCAGCAAGCCCCGCACTCTCGACGATGCAGATTCCAAAGTCTTCGTAGCTTCCTGAAGCTTCTCTTTAATTTCAGCACCAGTACACTCTTGTTCAATCAGCTTGTTCAATCAAGCACCACAAGCTTCAGCTGAACTTGACACTTGCAATCATGCTCGAGAATTTCCTCACTAGGTTTTGTCCTTGTCATGTTTAAAAAGTTCTTTAGTAAAATTAAAAAAATATCTATCTATTTATTTTTTTTTATAATTATTTATTGAATGTTTTCGTATCATTTTAATATTCTGATAAAATAAATAAAAAAAAATTTAAAAAATAATAATATTATGTTAATATATTTTTAAATAAAAATATTTAATAAACAACTTTAATTATTTTTCTTATAAGGTTTATTTAGTATTGCAGTTGCTGCTGTAGTTGGGGTTAAAAAAATAGTTTTATAAGAAACACTTTTAATTTAGGTTCACAACTGAAATTAAAGTGTCTGGTTAAAACTGTTGTTGAGTTTAAAGTTTAATGAAAAACAGTTTCATGTGTTTAGTTACTATGATTTTCATATTGCTATCAACTTGTGAAATTATTTTAAATAAAATACACACATCATCTATCTATCTATCTATTTATCTATATTGTTTTTAAAATTTTATAAATTTAATAATCACAATAATATAATGTAATTAATAATTCAAGTAAATTAATTTTTTTTTATGAAACTACTTATAATTCTATTATAAACAAAATATAAACTTGGCTATTTAATCATGAAAATGTTTTTCATAAACATATGTAAATTGCGTTTTCAAACCCATCTGGATGGTTAAATTGTTTATGCAAGCATTGAACAATGATGGTAGGGGGCACGCCATCAAAGCCTATAGCTTCTCCATTTATTATCCGTGGACCACTCCTTGGAGGATGCATCTAAAACCGTTGGGGAAAACCATGATTAAATCTCGGTTTCTAGTATGTCCCACAATTATATAAATTATAGTTGACCCTTAATTAAATACTTTAATTATATTATTAAAATCAATAACAGAAGTTACCGCAAAGTTAAATACCCATATAATCTCAGTCATCCCCTCATCTCTCTCAAAACCCATTGACATAGTTTATTTTTGTATTTAAAGTCGTGTTTGGATATTTTTTTAAAATATAAATACTTTTAAAAAGATATTAAAAGTGAGTGTTTTTAATATTTTTTATAGTCTTGATGTATTAATGTTAAAATTAATAAAAATACATAAAAAACTACTTAATATACTTTTAAATAAAAGTATATTTTTTTTAAAAATACCTGTCAATACAATTGTTTTATTTTTAATTTTTTAATGAAGTTTATTTTTAAAAATCTGTATATTTAAAATAAAACGAACTGTTTTCCAGGTTTTTTTATATAAACTTTTTTTTAAATTATTTTTTTATTGATATTTTTTAAATTATTTTCACATATTGATATCAAAAATAAATTTAAAAAAAATTAAAAAATATAATATTAATAAATTTATAAAAAAAACAGTTTAAATATGTGTTTTCAAAAAACACCCGGATAAAAAAAATTAAAATGTGCTTCGTTCGTGCCGCATGGACGCCAGTGGCAATATAGTTATTCTTTACACATCCAGTTGCAATTCCATGGAGCTTCGAGTCCTCGTTTCCATCGACGAAAACCAACCTCTTAAAGGCACAAGGAAAGAAGGCAGGGACACTAAAAGGCAGCCCTCTTCTTTTCATTTCCTGGCGGAGTCGGAGAAGGTGACTCGGAGAGATGTTGCTCAAGGTCTCGTGTAATGCAGCAGTAGCTGCATATGCAGGGGACCAAATCAAAGCTAAATGCAGAGTCGTGGGCCAATCGCCGTCAAGGCCCAACTTGCCTCGCCGACATGCTGTTGCTTTCTCCTCTCCGGTTGCTAAAGCCCCTCTGGTTCAGGCTGTGGTTTCTGAAGGACGGGCGAGTCGGGTCGAGTCCGGGCCAGGTGGCTTGGCGGATAGGCTCCGGTTAGGGAGCTTGACGGAGGATGGGCTGTCTTATAAGGAGAAGTTTATTGTGAGGTGTTATGAGGTTGGGATTAACAAAACTGCTACTGTTGAGACCATTGCCAATCTCTTGCAGGTAAAAAACAACTAAGAATTGTTATTTTTTAATTTTAATTTTAATCTTCTATCAGGTGTTTTTGTCTTTTATTTTGATTATTTTCATGCATCCATCTTTTTTCCGTGGATTTTGACGGAATTACTTCTTTTTTTCTCTTCTTCCTTTTCTTTCTGCTTTGGAATTTTGATGCGTTTGGGTTCTGCATTGCCGTTTTTGATTTGAATTCTTGGAATTCATGCAAAATTTGAGATTTTGGCATCTGGGATTTTTAATTTTTGATAGTTTCTCTTACTTGCTCTCGTAAAGTTATAATTTCTGTTTTTGTTTTATTATTATTTGTTTGTATGTATGTCTGTTTATATTTTAGCGTTTGGAATGTTTTTGTCTATCCAGAGTCTGGATTTTGTATGGTTTTTGTTTTGGCCTGGATTTAGCAGCCTATTTTATTTGGGAATTTTGTAAATTTATTATATCTTTCCCTTACCTTGTCAGATTCTATGCTTATCTATTACTGGTCTCTATTGCATGTCTGCACAGATTTTGTTGTTTGCTTTATAAAATACTTCATGCTTATGGCATTTGTTTTGCTACCACTGATTTGAAAATTGGTTTCCAGTTCCCGTATGCTGATGAATGTTTGCTGAGTGTTAGTTGTGAATAATAATAAGATGTTGTTATTAGAGTTGTTGAGGAATGAAGGTCTGATTCAATTTCTAAAAACATGTATGTTTTGGGTGTAATATTGAGCGAGGAATTTGGACTGCAGGAGGTTGGATGCAATCATGCTCAGAGTGTTGGATATTCAACAGATGGATTTGCGACAACCACCACCATGAGGAAGTTGCATCTCATATGGGTGACAGCTCGCATGCACATTGAAATCTACAAATACCCAGCTTGGTAGGTTTTTTTTTTATGGTAATTGTTCATTTGGTTTGGGCCTTCTTGTCACCTCCTGACTGTTAATATGAGGCATTGTCGCAGGAGTGATGTTATTGAAATAGAGACTTGGTGCCAAGGTGAAGGAAGAATTGGAACCAGACGTGATTGGATTCTGAAGAACTACGCCACTGGTCAAATGATTGGGAGAGCTACAAGGTACCTTTTAGCTGTCTTTGCTGTGCAACTTGCGTCAGTAAAAGAACAGTAGAATTTAAATATCACAACAAAAGTCGACATGCATGGCGTATTTAATTAGATCTCAACTATTGCTTGTGTTATGAATTTAAATACAGTGTTTATTATTAAACTGTGATTCTTTCCAGATTTCAACTCTATAACTTTTGTTCTGTGCCACCTAAGCTGCATCACAAACAGAAATGTGTTAATAGACACCACAGATCAGTGACATATTACCCATTAAGTGTTGTGCTTCTTATCTGTGAATATTTGCTTGCTTGATTGCCTGCTTACTAATGCCGTACCACATCTTTTGGTCAGTCTTAGTTTGTTTTTTCTATACATCTCCAACCTTTTATTATATGATCCAAGGTTTTCTTCTAAACATCAAAAATATTGCCTTTATTTTTCTGAATGGAGGTGTGTTATGAAAGCTGATCCTGTAAATTCCTGATTGTAGCAAGTGGGTGATGATGAACCAAGATACCAGGCGGTTTCAGAAAGTCTCTGATGATGTCCGTGCTGAGCACTTAGCGTATGCTCCACGAGAGCTCAGGTATGGCATTCTTTAGTTTCTAGAGGCCTAGTCCATCACCTCTCATCTTCCTTAATTTTTACCTTTTTTTTATATATAATTTGACAATCAGAACATCCGGTGCAAGTCATAGTTTACAATTTCAAGATTACAATTTTCACTGATTTGGAATTCTGATGCTCTCACGCCATAGTTCTCTGAAATAAGTTGCAAGTCTGGGTGATTGTTATTTACCTAAGAATGTTTTATTTGCATTTTATTGTTTTTTATCATCCATGATTTGAAAATCCAGGGTGATATATCACCAAACTTGGACAATAAAATCTACAGGTTTCCAGAAAATATAGTTTATTTTGAGATGACTTGTTGATCATTTCAAAAAAAAATTTCTTGTTTTATATTTATAGATTGGCATTTCCAGAGGATAATAATCGCAGCTTGAAGAAAATTTCCAAACTTGAAGATCCTGCTCAACATTCCAAGCTGGGACTTGTGGTAAGATATTTGGTTAATCTGAAGGTTTATCAATTTCATTCCAAGTTCTAAATGCCTTTTTGGAATTTGCAGCCCAGAAGAGCAGATCTGGACATGAACCAGCATGTTAATAATGTGGCCTATATCGGATGGATTCTGGAGGTCAGTAACTGAGCATTCTGGAATGGTTTCTCTTGTTTTTTTCTGGCAATTATGAGTTGCTGCCTCTAATTAATTTTGTATATTTTTCTCCATGATAGAGCATGCCTCAAGAAATTATGGACACCCATGAACTACAAGCAATCACCTTGGATTACCGCAGGGAATGCCAACATGATGATGTTGTTGACTCCCTCACCAGTTTGGAATCTATTGAGGAATCTGAAGCAGTCTCCAAGCTTCAAGGAATCAATGGATCTGCCACTGCAACTGCTGACAATCAAGAGTGCCTTAACTTTCAGCATCTGCTAAGATTATCAGGGGATGGGCTTGAAATAAACCGTGGCCGGACTGAGTGGAGAAAGAAAGCCGCTCGATGAAGACAACATAGATTTCTGGCTGCACTCTCTGCAGATAGAAACCTGCCAGATGAAGAGGGAACACATATCTCTGGTCGTGCTGAGCAGAGAAAGAAACTGCCTGCCGGCTGAAGAGATGATTTAGAGTTTTGTAACTATTTCATGCTCTTATCACTTTTTCACGGTTTCTCTCTCTCTCCATTTCCTTTTTTTCATTTAAAAAAGAACTCCAGGGACCTTGTTCTAATTTTGTTCTGTTAGGTTACAGATTGCTGTGGAACTTAAAAGTGGATTGTTTGTACTTAGTGAATATCATGAGCTTTGTCCGAATGCTCCATGAATCGATTGCACCGAGCTCTCATTATTTTCATCTTTTTCGCCCTCTCCACACACAATCTTGTCTCGTTATTTTTACAGGCCAGATAAGAAATTAGAAGTGATTCTGGTTTCGTTGCCAGGGAACAGGCTGGGACGTAAATATGTTTCCAGTCTCTGCAATGTTATCTTTTGATCCTGGAAAAGATCACCATCTGTGAATCAACTTTGTTCTGGATGCGTCGACGAAATCCCATCTCCTGGAAAATATACTTTAGGTCTAGATGAGTAAGTAAAATTTTTAGTTGTCGTCATACTCTTACAAGAGATACACGTTCTGACTCGAAACTCGAGATTTAATGTGTAGATCACAAATGTTTTATCATCTCGTCAAGTTCATTGACCACTTTGAATCAACTTGCTACACGCAGTCTGCTGTCACTAACTTGAATGCAGCCAGATGGGCAAGATCATTACCCCCACAATTTCTTACAGCTAGATTGTTGATGCCTACTGAATTCATAGCTAACATTCAACCTCCATTGACTCGTCTAATGGTCAGAGTATTTTTTAGGTAAAAGGTCATGCAGAAGCTCACAAGCAATCTTCAGTTTGATAAATTGAATCCAGGGTGGCACGAGGCCATCAATGAAGTTGCCGTGTATTTCTGTCGAGGGTCCTCGGAGCAACCCATATTAAAACCTTAAACAGAAGTTGACAAACCATGGAGACATGAGCTCCTGTTTCAACATAGAGTGTGGAGTAATCATTTCTGCATCCAATGCATACAGCTATTAACGTTAGGGCCGGGGTGTTTCTGAGTTTTGAAGAAATACACAAACTTTTGAAAATCATGATTGACTTTTGAAGAAATTTTCAAGCCCTGGATCGTTTGGCCGCATTTGTTACTGGGGCAGATCTTTAGCTGCCACTGCTATAGTATTGTGCAAGCTTTCCACGCAAATTAACCCCTAAACTTCTCTTTTTCTTTATTTAGTCCATATTCTCTTAGTTAGTATTTGAAATCATTTATATTTATAAAATTAGAATTTCCGTATTCAGACTTTTGTTTTGTCAAATTTGGTCCTTATTTTTTAAATTGTTGCGTCTGTAATGTGATGGTTTTTAGAATTTTGTATTTTTATTTCACCTCCATTTTTTTCCTTTTAGAGTTTATCATCAATTTTTTGATTTTTTTTCCTTACAATATTTTTTAGATTGATGTTTTTTATCCGATTTTATCCTTCAATATATAATTGATTTGAGTTTATGCTTCTTAGTTGAGCCCATGTTTAAGATTTCACGAAATGCAAATTTTGAAAATTAATCCAACTAACGAGGGATTGCTTTGATTTTTTTTCTTCAAAAGTTCATATTTTTTTTAATTTTATCCTTTCAATATTTTTTTAATTGAAGATTGCGATGTTTTTCTCTACTTTCTAAAACACTTATTCTTTTTATTCAATTAACTTTATTTTTTTTTAAAACAATATTCTTGAATTTAATAGAATTGATTGATTACCTTTTTGTTCAGTTTGCTTTTACATGTCATTGCTTTAATAATAACCTATGGACTTCTTTCAATAGAATCGTACAGCATATTGCAGTAAAAATTGAGTAGTCTCAAGAAAACTTTTTGGTGGTGGTGTTTTTATTAATAGTTGCCAAATGTTTTTATTACAATTCATTTGCTATTAATGCCTCCAATTAAAACTAAATTATTGGATTACCTAATTTTATGTATCAATGACTCATTTGTTTTTGTTAATAGATTTATTTGCCTCCAAATAAAATAAAATTATTGTATTACATTGAATTCAATCAAATCAAGTTAATGACTCAAATATCAGATTTTCAGAATATTTTTTAAAATATTATTTTAAAAAATACATTAATTTTTTTTTCCAGATTTGTTTTTTAGTATTGGCACATTAAATCTATCAAAAACACTCGAAAAAGTGATGCCTTTTCAAGCCAAAAATAAATACTTTAAAAAAAAAAAAAAAGAGGATTCCCAAACACACGTATCAGTATCTAGCCTGAATTACTTTTACAGCAAATTGCTGGACTCACGAACTGTCCATACTACACTGATGCATGCAACAGCTACTAGGTGCATAGAACATCCCTCTTTCGCACGAAAGGATTCAAAATAATATCTATAGCTTCAATAGCATTAGACTTCAATATTCAATTTACTGCCTAAATTTCACAAAATTCCCATTGCCATCAACCGCTACGTACCTCAGCCAACAGCAAATGAAAACAGACTGGTGATCCAGCAAATAGGCATCCATTACACATAAATTTATTCCAATAACACCCACTATTGACACAAAGCATTGTTCATTCTGAGCCGCACAAAAAGTTAGATAAATTCCTTCATGCGAAAAGTTAGGATCCTCCAAAATGCTATAACCATTGTTCCATCTCCTTTGATTTAACCCTGTTGCAGTTTAGAGGGAGAAAAAGGTCATGAATATTTAGACAAGGGAAACTGAACTACTTCAAAATCTCAAAGCAAACATAATAAATTTGCATCATAATTTGCATTAACAGGATTGAGGAAGGTGCATTTCAATATACATGTGATGTTAATGAGCCTCAAATCTCTCGTTTTCCATTTTAGGTGTAGTATTTTGCTGGGAATGCCCCCTCATAAATTATAACCAGGAGCACCATTATGCTGTGAAGGTGCATATGCATGTTCATGGATCTGTACCGATAGTTATTGCATCTCTTCCCTGTTACTTCCTTCTTTACCAATCACTAGAGAAAATGATGCAACGCAGCAAACTTACATAAACAGTGATTGAATTTGAGCATCGAAATCAACTGGTTGCTGGGAGAAACACTCTAATAAGCTCTTTAGTAGTGACTCTTTTCCTACAAGTAGGGCATTTAGCCTGTCTTTTGATTGCATCTGATATACAAGTCTTACAGAAAATGTGTCCGCATTTTGTTGACATCTCCTCGACCAATGGACACAAGCAAATTGGGCAGTTGAAGGTTGGCTCCTTTGGCGGCATGGTCTGCACATTCTCCCTCTGGCAAAAGGTAAAGCAGTAAGCATCAGAGTTTCAAAATCCATTAATCAAAACATGTATGCATTACATGCCTATGCTGGCACATCAACACACGCAAAAAATAATAGAAAAAAGAGAGACCCTTTATCATTATTCCAATATTATTCTTTTGCATCTTCACTGCAACTCTAAAATTAAAAAACAAGATGACAAATATTAAAAGGCATCCAGGGTCCAGAATACCTAGAATAACAATCAGAATAACCCCCTGGCATGAATGCAATGGGGGTTAACTGTTAAGCACCTAAGAGAAAGTGTGTATGCATCCGAGTTCCGATCACGCAGACATAAAAAGCCATTAAGGCATCCGTAAGATTATTGAAAACGGTTGCATTACTTGCAACATCTAAAGTCATTTATCAATAGGAACAGGGAATTGCTGTAGGAGCAGCTATGAAGGCACATTACCTTAGAGCTACTGCTACTACTTCCACCTTCCAAATTGATATAAAGATCACAATTGATGATCGTTTGACTCGGCGGAACCCTTCTACGCTTATTGTGAGTCACTCGCCCTGCAGTACACATAAACAAACAATGAGCAAAACATATGCACTTCAAAAAACACAAAGCGACAATTCCATTAACAGAATACACCCACCACCTGACTCTACATCAACGACAACAGCCCTTCGGGAATTGTTCTTAGCCTGAAATTAAATAATAATAATAATATAATTAAAAACCAATAATATAATAGCAAGAAAGTAACAAACTTTCTCTCAAGTTCAATCGAAGAGAAAGTACCTGAGCAAACGCTCTGGGTGACGATTCGATGACGTCGTCGTCGTCGTCGTCGAAAGCATCAACATCAATAGTAGGAGGCAAAGACGGTCCTTGTCCGTTTCGTTGGTGGCTTGCTTGCACTCCTTGAGGAGTTTCAATGCGGGCGGTCGAAGTCCCTTCGTCATCTCTTCCTTCAATCGGAGGGGCGTTTAAGTCCAGCACGGTCTTCCTTCTCCGATATCCTCTTAAAGGAGGAGGATTCTTCACGCCCTGAGTCTGACCGCTCATGCTCGATCAACAAGCTTCGATCGTACAGAAGAAAAAAAAAGCACAGCACGCGAACGATTGAGAGAAATTAGGGGAAATCGAAGGGAAAGCAATCCGATCAAAACGAAATAGAGAATAAAAATCGAGATTCGAATAGAGAGATGATTTTTCGGTTTTTGAAAATTAGGGATGAAGAGGAGAGAGATTTGATACGCGAGAGACTGTATTGGTTGAAGAAGGGAAACAAGAGGCGCTGCTAATAAGGAAGAGGTCAGGGTAGTCGTCTCGGTCTTTGACACGGAGGTCGGTGATGGGGTTGAGGATGTGTCCACGTGGCCCATCCGTCATCCGTTACGTGTATACTATTCGACGTGACATGAAAATAAACAGGCTGCTTGGGGCCTTGAAATGGAAGCCCAGGTCCAATAATTCGGGTGAATATCAGTTCAAGTTTGGGTTAAAAAAAATTATTTAAATCATTTGTTTCTAATTTTTTAATTATTTTGATTTGGTTTTATATTTTTAATATTAAGTAAATTTAGATTCAATTAATAATTATTCTATATATTATTTATTAAGCTACTTCAAATTTTATTATTTAAAAAAAACAATTAGATCAGACAGAAACTGCATTCTTTTTTTAGCTTTTCAAAAAAATAGAATTAAATTCAAAATGAACCGTTTTCTTTTTATAAATAATTAAATAAATTCAGAATTTTTTTTTAAGTTCAATTAATTTTAACTATTTTTTACGGATATTCCCATTAATTTTAAAAGAAATGTTCTTGAACAAATAAGGGTATAGTAAACAATAATAATAAAATTGTTCAAAATGTTTCTAAGAAAAAAAACTTAAGAAACTACTTGACATGTACTGTTAAATGTTTTTAGAAAAATATAAATTTTGATTTATTTATTCATTTAAAAAAAATAAAAAATAAAATTGTTCAAAAGGTTTACAGGGGCACACTCGCTCTAGGCAGCAGCAATTTGCAGTTTCACAGTTTTTAAAGTGCCAGAAGATCATGATTCAAATGCTGCAAACTGTTGCATAAACTCGATCAATGCAGACCATGCCTGTCAAAGTGTGCCCACTTTGATCCATGTCAAATGATTCTTACTCTTTTTGAAGCATGGAGCTCAAACTATTTTGATCCATGTCAAATGATTCTTACTCTTTTTGAAGCATGGAGCTCAAACTATTTTGATCCATGTCAAATGATTCTTACTCTTTTTGAAGCATGGAGCTCAAACTATTTTGATCCATGTCAAATGATTCTTACTCTTTTTGAAGCATGGAGCTCAAACTATTTTGATCCATGTCAAATGATTCTTACTCTTTTTGAAGCATGGAACCCTCCTCTGTGCAGACATGAATACCAGAAGAAACACTGGCATGAAAAAGGGAAAAAACACTTCAACTTGGTAAACATTCGATGGGAAAGACAATGGAGGTCGGATCGCGGTGTTTGAACAAGGTGATACCCGCAATCGAGATGAAACAAAATTATCTGGGCAATTTAGAAAGACTTCTGCCAGCAAATGTAAGCTCTCATCAATCAAAAAATGAGTAATTCTGGCAGAAGATGGTACAGTTACAAGGGAGACCGATGCAAGCACAAAGAAAAACATAATATCTAGATTCAGATAAAAGAATCTCTACGAGGTACTTTCAAACCAAATATATTTGTGAAACTGGAAGCTAAATAACAGAATTCGGTGTGAATCATGTAAAAGAAAAAACAATAAGGAATTAAGGAGGACTATATTTTCATTACACATTTTGTTTACCATCACCAAGGCCACACAAATAGAGGGTGCAGGGTCGACTTCAGAGGAGTTATTTCAAGAAGAGATCCTTCAATGTATCTACAAGTCCCACAAACCTCATAATTTACCACAATTTGAAATGCCTCATTTCCCGCCCCATGGAAAGCAGCAAAACTGAAATATAGGGCAAGAAATAAAATATATAAATGATATTATCCTCAAAAAACAAGAGATACGCACTTAGTAATGGACAGAAAGTAATGGCATACCTTAACGCTGTCACTTGGGGGTTGCTTACGAACATAGCCGTGGGAAGAATCGGTAGGCATGCCTGGCATCTTCCCTTCCCCAATTTGCCTTTCCTCCCTCACTTTGTTGAAAATGTGAGTGTAACCATCAGCTGATGAAGGGTTGGTCTCATCCCAATCACCAAATTTCGGGACAGCAGCTCCCTTGTCAGGCTGCCACACCAGGAATAACATAATCAAGAACAACCTTTGACAGATTTTATCAAGATCTCAACATTGAAAGAAAAAAAAAGAAGACCAAGAGGTGCTTCCAAAAATTCTTCATTTTGGTTTTGATCACTAAATATGGAGTTAAAATCAAGGAAAAAGAGAGGCATCACATAAGAGTAGCTCAGAAAAGCAAGCTTGTCATGTTCACACTTCACAGGGAAAAGACTAAACCATCAATGATGTAAGCTTAAGTGGAAAGATTTTGTTGACAGGTAGCTTCTGATGGAGATACATGTTTGATTTGAAAGAAGAAGAAAAATTACAAATGTTTCAGCAGACAAAAAAGAAAAGGTGAACAAATCCACAAAAATGAAGATGCATGGGGAAAAAGAGAGAAAATTTACACTTTCATCGCCTCTTGGTCTCAGTCGGGATCTTCCAGGAGTTCCATGACTACCATCGTATGAATTTTTTCCTTCCCAAGAAGGTGATGGAGCTCCACTGTTTCTCCCAGAAATCCTGGCATGTTGATGATTTGGGGATTGCTCCATACTGTTATCAGACCCAGCACTGAATTTTGCTGGTCGTTTAAGGGCTTCGCCAGAGCTTGGTCCCCGTCCCCCGTAACGTTGAGGGGCAGGCTCGTAACTAGTTCTGCGGTTCAAATTTTCATTGCGTGCTGGAGACTGAGAGGACTGTTTCAGATCACTTTCTTCCCTGCTCCTTCTGCGCTCATGTACTTGTCTAACAGCTCCCCTCCCTGCTGCTTCCTCTGGTGGAGCTCTGGCTCCAAAAGGAGGGGCTTGATCTGGAGCTGCATAATCAGAAACTAGATCAGGGTTCTCCTGGGGATCATTTGGATTTGTCATCTTCCCTCCAGTTCGGCCCTTCCTAGCCTTGTCAAAATAGGCTGTATATGGAACATTCTCTTCACTTTCCCAATTACCAAACTTTGGTACATGTGAACGTTGCTGACAAAAAAAAAGAGATTGTTATACCAACTAGAAAGAAGAACCCTTGTGCAGGGAGCTAACTTTTCATCCATGAAAACATGCCACACCATTGTTAATGACACTTCCTGAAGTAGCAAATATCACACAAGTTGCAGATGGTGAATCCTAGTAGGGCTAATCCATGAAGAATAATGGAGAGTTCTAAATATTCAAAGGCACTCCAAATATGAGTCAAGAAAGACTCATGGCTGTGCAACATATACTTTATTTTCTCTATAATGCACAAGCATGACACAGATCAGACAGTGGTATCGAGCTACAGAAAGTCCATGTAGTTAATTAGTTTTTATGCATCTCATGTTGTAAGCTTATAAATGCATACCCAGTCAAATAGTCCATGTAGTGACCTTAGACAACTTCAAATTGCAGTCTGATGAAAGTACCACACATAAGTGTAATCTGAAAGTGAGCTTAGATTTTGGCTTTCTTATCAATGAATAAGGCGCGCATGAAAAATAGGATGAAATGAAAAGGAAATAATCCACATGAAAAGAATAACATGCAGCTTTTTGCAATTTGGATGCCTGGTTAGCGAGATATGTTCTCTAATCAAAAGAGGAAAAATACCACAAGTCAAGCTTCCAGTGTAGAAAGGAAAAGAGTAAAAAATCAAGGTTGCAATGTAGAAAGTTCTACAGATTTCTCCTATTCTAGCCACTAGACCTTCAGCTTGAACACAGACAATTACAGAATTTTGAGCTAAGAAGTTCAGATCAGAATCAGGGATCTACAACAAAATTATGACATCTCAGATGGAGAGCAGGTATTATGGTAGAGTTTTAGAGACGAGTGGGACTAGTCTTTCATCCACATGCCAGGAATCAAGCTTCCAGCATAAAGAAGGGGCTATTCTACTAATGTTCTCCATGCTTCACCTTTTCATCAGAGATACTGTTGATCGGAATATTATCCTACGATTTGAATGGAAAAGGGCAAGGCTATGACATCTTATAACTATTAAAGAGATAACGAATTACTTGTAATGCCAATCATGTTGCCCTCAATCACCTACCACTGGAAACAAATCCGGAAACACAAATCCACTTCTATACTTCAATGATGCTTGTTCCAGGGTAACCAAGCAAGTAATCTTGATCCCATAAGAGGAGTTTTTCTTCTTTATTGATCTTATCAGTTACATATCTTAGATGGAATGGTTTAAGAATCTCAGCACAAAATCATATTTCACTAAAAAATTCCATCTTAGAAGAGGCAAGAGAATGCTTTCACATACACACGCACAAGCGCACAGAGACACACGTATGTATATTTAAGAGGGGTGCTAATGAAGCAGCTTTGCCCGAAGTCTTAAACCAATCAAAGCACCATAAGCAGAAACTCCGCAAATAAGTTTCATCATAAGCTAATTCAGTTAGCCAGCAATGGATTGCCACCTAAAGTCAACTCATACCCCATGTCATTTGAGAATTATTTTCAAATTTCAACATCAAAACTAGGCAAGCCGTGTATCTCATCAATCAAAAGAACCAGGAACTAGCAGTTCTTGATCCTTAAACATCAAAACACCCTTTTTTCTTCAATTACCAAAACTTGAGCATTGTCAATCAACACAGACAATTAACCATAAATCACAAAGATTAGACATGCCCTTTTTAGCCCTTAACGATTAAAACACAACTAGAACATAAAACACACACACCCAGTGAAATCCAAGCTACAATAAGACAGATAAAATCAAGGGACAACAGAAGAACTTACTGCCATTTCTCTCTGAACCAATAAGCTTGGATTGATGAAACCCAGAAACCAGACGTAAGGACTAACCCTTCAACAAAATCCAACCTTTTATTTAATGAAATGAAACTCTGTTACAATTAAAGCTCCTTCAGAGAACCCTTCAACGACCCCAGCAAGAAAGAGAGAGAGAGAGAGAGCTTAGGTTGAATAGATAGACTTTTCAAAGAGAAAGAGCGTGTTTAGAGAGAGGGGGAGGGAGGGGGGGTTATCAACCATTGACCAGAGCCACCGGTAATGTTTGACAATTCTTCTTTTTTTCTCTTCTCTTCTCTCTGTAAAAAACGAAAGAAAAAAGACAAATTAAGTTGAAGTCTCTGTTTCTTCTCAGTTTCAAGTGTCTCTGTCTCCAAGTCAGTCATCGTATGTACTGTACCATTATGTACATACAATCCGTGAATACGGTATTCTTTCTTTGCCAGAGAGGCTTCTCTCCTTCCAGGTCATGGTTAAAATCGCGGTTATTGATATCAGAAACCCCTATACTTCTGATTTGTTTTCAACTTGGTCCTCTATCAATTTCGTTTCTTAATATGACCCTTTCACTTATCTTCTCTTACGAAATCTAACCTGACCAGTGAGATCCATCGTGCATTTTCTCTCTCTATTAATTCAGGATTTAAATTGGCTTGGTTTGTATATCACGAAATCAATTAAATTGTGTCGTGAATATATAACTCAAACCACTTAAAATATTCATATTAAAAGAAATAATTGACAGGGGATCACATTGAGAAAATTATAGAAGTAGAGGGACTTATGGAGCTTCTTAAGTTTTATTTTTTTTTCTTTTGAAAATAGAATAATTAATAGATCACAGTAGGAGTACATGAATTAATTAACTTAACGGCGTAAACGCCTGTTGTTGGCGGCTGACCACCTCAACTTCAACCGTGAAGGCTAGCGAAATGTTGTCTGATTCTGTTGAAAACATCTCTGCTGACTTTTCTTACCATTATTATTCTCTTTTTTCTCTTTGATTTTTTCTCTATTGAGCTGTTCAACTTCGGCTACCTCAACTTGTCTATATTATTGTTGGTGGTGGTGTTGTTATTATTATTATAATAATTATTATTATTTATTATTGTTGTATGACACTTGTACTACCATTTAACATCGTTTTATTAATGTAGCTTATTCCGTACAGTGTATAAAGCCCTAATCATTAACTAGGCTGAAATGCAAATTTTTTCTTCAAAATCGTCAATTGTTATCATTAAAACGACATGATAGTTATATGATTGCGTGTTAAATATTTAATATTGTAATGTAAAATATTTTTTTAATTAAAAACTCATTATTATTTGTAACATCAACGGTGTTGTCCAAAAATATATTAAAAAATATTGATTTTATATTTTTAATGTAGACAACAATTTGAAAAACATTATAATGCAAAAACAAACATTTATTTTTAGATTTGTTTAAAAGTTTCTTCACAAAATCTATGTGTAGATGGATCAATTATTCATGCGATACAAAATATTATAGTTTTCACATTCTTATATACGAGGGGTGGAACTAGGGGTACATAACACTACAAGCTTTCAATTTTTTCACAATTATATCCTTCAATTTTCTATATTTTATCTAAAAAATACTAATTTATTTTCTTATTCTTTCATTAGGTATAGTTTGTTTTTATATTTAGAATTATGTATGTGTATGTTTTAAAAACATATTTCGCTTGAAAATACATCAAATTAATATTTTTTTTATATAATCTTGATGCACTAATATAAAATATAAAAAATCACACCACAAAAACAACATATATTTGCTCAAATTAAATTTATATTTACTCTATCCACGCCACCACACTTGAAATCAAGATAAAAGCTTTATTATATATATATATATATACACACACATTAAAAAATATTTTTTTTCGTACATGCGTGAATATAATTCCAAATTGACCTGCGTGATTGGTCAAAACCATGCGTATAATTTATATAAACAAAATATAATATGCTGAGATGAATTTTCCGCAAGTACATGCTGAATTTTATGACTAAGAAGCAACGACTACCGTCGCCCTTATTGCTTCGTGTGAAAGGAAAAGAAAAGAAAAATCCTGGGTGCTCGTGCTGCTCTGAAAAATGGTGGAACCACGGGAAGGTTTCTCGAAGTCACGTGTGTATTTACGGATAGCACCTTCTGTTATCTTACAATTAGGCTATACAATGCAATATGAGAAAGTATATGTTGTTTATGCGGTTTTATTTTTTATATACGATTCCATCTTATTTACATATTGTAGTTGTTTTTAAAAATAATTTTAGTTTGTAAATAACTAAATATATTAAAATGATGTTTTTTTTTATTTTTTTTTAAAATATTTTTAACATCAACATGAAAATGATTTAAAAAGACTATTTTTTAATTTAAAATAAAAAGTAAAAATAAAACCTTTTCAAATTCTTTTTAAAATGTTTTTGAAATACAAAGAAAAAAAGATTTGAACTGGATTTTATTCGAGGTCCGAAGCACGTGGATTTGGAAAAAAAAATTCACAACTAATAACTAGGTTGAAAGCTCATAGATGAAAAACTATAATGGGTGGTCAGAGACATTTATGTGTTGTGCATGTCCATATAAAATATAAAAAAATAAATGATGAAAAGTTTAATAAAAAAAATACAAGTTGTGGGGGTGCAACCCTTTGCTTGATGACTCATAAACGTTTATATAAGCACAAGTTACACTAACTTGCAAGTAGTGGAGATGCAAAAACATGGTGGCATCTATTTTATAGATCTTTATTTGGGATAGCACCCCTTTGATGGTCAAGGATTGACTATTGATACAAGCATTCCAAGGCATTATTCTATGGGCTAGATCATGAAAAAATAGTACATGAGCATTTAATATATTGCACAAAGTGTAGATGAAATGGTTCACAATGCTATTCACGTTGCGTCGAAAGTGATTTTAATGGATATTCAAGAGTACTTTGCGTTGGGAGTGTGGTTGTGGTAGTTTTTAAAAGTGTTTATCGTGCCGAAATACATCAAAATAATATTTTTTTTTTATTTTTTAAAAATCATTTTTGAAATCAGCACATCAAAAATGATCTAAAAACACACAAAAACATATTCATTTAAACTAAAAAAAAATAATTCAAATTTCGGCCAAAAGTCGGTGGGATCGCAATGCCAAACGGGCACGAATTCACCCTACTCTAATCCAGATTGATTGCTTGACAGTATGATTGAAGTTATTTTTTAAAATATCTTTTATTTAAAAATATATTATATTTTTTTAAATTTTTTTTGGATATTAGCATATTAAAATATCTAAAAACACATAAAAAAAAAATCTAATTTAAAATAAAAAATTCAATTTTTTTTAATAACGGTTTTGATATCCGTGTGTCCCTGATATTGTTGCAATATAATTAGTATAGGCCGCTAAAACCAGCAAATCAATAATAATAATGAAAAAAAAGAAGAAAAAAAAAGAAAATGAAGATTTTGATTTGATACACGCACGTTATCCGTCCCCTTTAAACCTGGTCTAGACAACTATCCGACTGAGGTAATGAAATATATATATTATAGAAAAATGATTATAGAATTTTTAGCATCGGGAAATTTAGAGACTTGAGGCGTTGTAAATAATTAAATAAAAATAATTATATATTGAAATGGGCCTGCCATTTTTATGTAGTACCAGAAACGAATTTAAAATGACATTTTTATACCATCGAGAGCAATACGTGATCACTGAAATTGCAAAGTAAATCCAGCTGTGTGCTGTGGGCTCTTTCTTGAAAGAAAATAATTTTCAATGCGTGCGGTCGTGCCCCCGCAAACTTGCTGTGACCGATACGTTTCCTTCGAGTTTTCAACTTCAAAAAATGCATGTTCCTGGCATTTCACCAACCCAGATGGATTTCAGCAGAATCAATATGATTTGATTTAAAATATGATCGATGTTGTGTTTTTGTGTTTTGAAAGTGTTTTTAATTTATAAATATATTAAAATAATATTTTTTATTTTTAAAAAATTATTTTTATGTCAAAGAACTATCTTACCTAAAAGATTAAGCTATTAGGTGAGCCTGTGAGGTCTTGATATATGATTTATATTATTCTCTAACACACCTCCTTCAAGTGAAAGTCTTTTAGGCTTGAAACTTGCACAGACTCACATTACCCTGTGCTTGATTTTTCTATCAAATAAACTAAGGGTGGTGAGATTCGAACTCGTGACCGCTAGGTCTACAAGGTTTTTACCAAATTATCAACAATGAAAATAATATAAAATTATCATTTTTTAAATTTAAAATAAAAAAATAAAAAATAAAAAATACAAATGCAAACTTCTACAAGGCTATTACCAAATTAACAGCGATGAAAATAGTATAAAATTATCAATGTTTTTTAATTTAAAGCAAAAAAAATAAAAAATACAAATGCAAACTTTTATAGAAAAACTAGAGCATCGATTAGCAATGGTGGTACATGATCTAATGCTTTGTTTTCGTGTGTAAGTAATTTTATTTCAAAAATAATTTACACCAACTTTCATAGGAAAAACCAACGTCCCTGAAAATACAAAAGGAAATAATATGTTATTATATTAGATTTATTTAGCTTTATCATACCACTACTAACATGGTCTATTTATTTTTAATATATTCTTCTTTATTTTTAATTTATTTTCAATCACATTTTTCTTTTGTTTTTTTAATTAGCCCAAGAATCGGGCTGGAAAGTTCAAGTCATAGACAAAGCCCAAAAACCCATGGAGTCATCGGACCGAGCTAGGCCGAAACCAACCCGGCCCGGCCTCAGGTCCAGAGCAGGTCTACTTGTGAATAATTACGAGCAGTGCATGGCTACATTGTTAGAAACTTAGAATACTTCAAAAGAAAAAAAATAGTTAGAGAAAATAAATTAGTATTATTATTTTTTTAATAGTATAAAATATTATTTTAATATTTTCATTCCAAAAAAAATATTTAGCAAGTAAATTCTATTTAATATACATAATATTAATATAATTATTTATTAATAATAACTAACTAATACAATTACAATCAAAATCATTTTTTTTCATAAAAATATATTAAATTATTTTTTTAAAATTTTAATTAATATATAAAAATAACTCTTCAACTTAAAAAATGCTATTTTAGTTTTTAAATATAGCTATGTTATTAAAAAATATATATATAAAAATAAAAGCATAATTTTTTAATTTTTTTAATTAATATATAAAAATAACTCTTCAACTTAAAAAAAATGCTATTTTAGTTTTCAAACATAGCTCTGTTATTAAAAATATAAAAAATAAAAAATAAAAAATAAATATATATTTTATTTTTAGCTTTTTTTTTAACTATCCTTGCGAGGGTGTAGCGTAGTACTGTGCAGGTTATCAAACAAGTTCTGTCTGAAAGGTCCAGCAGGCAAGTCTCTCTTTCAAGTTTCAACAAATGCATCCACTTTCTATAAAAGACAGGACAACGCAACAGCTCTACTGTGTTCCAATCAGAGGGCGAAGAAGACAAAAAAAGTAAAATAAACCTAGCAGCAGGACAACAATCATCGTAGTCACTAGTCTAATCTAAACTCTCCCTCTACAAGCACTGTACTCATGTTGCTTACACACATGGTAACCTCTGCTTCCAAGCCCAATGCCCTGCTTTTGCACCTCCTGATGACTTTTTTCTCCACCCCTCTTGGATTTTTTCACTTTTGATTGATGCCCATTTTGCCATTTCCTTCCTACTTTTACTCCATCATCTCTGCTTGCCTGGCAAAAGCATAATCACCCCGTAGTAATCGCCCAAAAATCCACGGAAAAAACTAGAGCGGCTTCTTAGAAAAAGTTTCCACCTTTTCCTCACTAGAGCTAACTGCACAGATCTGTAGCCTTGAAACCTTTTTTTAGATGTAAAACTGGGTTTTTTTTTGTTGTTGTTTAAGATAGATACTTAGTTACATGAACTAAAATAGATTTTTTGAACTCTTCCTACGAACTTCCTTTCTCCTGGAAAATTTCTGGTGCTATAAAGCACAGATAATCAACTTGTTCTCGCTCACATCACATGTAGAGGACAAATGGGTTTCCATTAAAAACGAAAAAGCTTTGATCTTTCTGCAGTTTCTGCTTTAATCTATGATCTATACGCCTAAGAATTCTCCCTTTCCTAAAGATAGAACCTAGTTTTGTAGACGGGTATTGTCTTGTGTAGCAGCAGAGATGATTCAGCTGTTGTTCTTAGTTATATTTGCTGAGGGGGTTGTGGCTTTTTTGCTGTTGGTAAAGATTGGGCCACTGAGAGAGTTGGTGATGAAGAGTCTGGATCAGGTGAAGATGGGAAGGCGTCCTGCTACAGTGAAAACTATTGCTGGTACCATGTCTGTGATTCTGTTTTTTAGCCTCATGAACATTGTCAAGATCCAAAATAAGGGCGCAAAGCTTGGCACCATGTCACCTATGGATCAGGTCCTATGGAGAACCCACTTGCTTGAGGCATCACTCATGGGTATCATCCTATTCCTTTTCCTTTAGTCCCTCTGTGTTTGCTTGTTTCTTTGTGTTTCTTGCATTTAGCTTTTCTTATTTTGTGTCTGGTTATGTTTTGGATGGAAAACTTTTTGTTTTCGCAATTATGAACTCAATTAATGTTAAGTCTGTGCATCATCTAATCACTTAATTGTATTGCACAAGCCCATAAGATAGGGCTATAATCATTAGAAATCATAGAGCATACGAACCTCATTGGCATTTAAGTTTTGGATTACAAATGGAAGTGTTAGCTCTCGAGTAGATAAAACCCCTGATACATTATTGCTTATGAGTCTAGGAGGTGGAAATCCAGACCATTGGAGGAAGTACATTAATGAGAAGAGATGGGGAGTTTGAGTTAAGGATGCATAACTTGATAGCGTACACTTTTGTGGAATACCATGCGTTTACTAAGAGTACAACGAGAAATTATCTGTCATGGCCAGCCTCACATGGTAAGATATTATTGAGGGAGTGAATCGTTGGTCACAGTGCAGCAGGAAATTGAGATGAGAATCATAGACCACATTTTGTACCAATGAGAACTTTATAGAGAGTATATGCACCACCGGTTCTGTAAGGTTACAAAATGACCAGTGAGTATCGGGTCTTGATTTTGCTTTCACTAGCACTACACTCACTCAATAAATTGCGACTTCATTTTCTGACTTTTATTGTTTAACGATGATATTAGTTGAAGTAATTGCATCACCTTACAGTTTCTTTTAAGTCAGTGCAACTTAGAATATCATTTCTTTCATAGACCACTTTTTGTACCTATGAGAAATTTTATTGACAATATATGCACCACTGATCATGATTATTCCTTTCATTAGCAGTAAACACGCTTAGTGAAACATGTTATTTCATTTTCTGACTTTTCTTGTTCAGGGATGATATTAGTTGAGGTAATAGCATTGCCGTACTGTTTGTTTTAAGTTAATGCAACCTAATGTTGCTATCGTGCATCTTTGATTAAATGAGCTGGAAAGGAAATACGTGAACTTTGTTGGGTTGATGCTGAAAGGTTTTGGTGATGTTTGACCAGCTTTAACCAGTATAACTGGTAGCATTAACCTTTTCTTTTTTCCTTGTTTCTCTTTGTCGAAAATATTCTTATTAATTGTTGAATAAAATAAAAGAAGGGGAAACCATCTGTGAAATTGAGGACTTCTGTTTGCTGAATAAGTTAGATGTACACTTTCAAGGAGATGGAAATAACCATACAAGCATCATTCCTTGTTTCCAAAAGTTTGCTTTTGGATTGTGAAGCAACTGCTGGTAGTCATAGTTTCCCCCTCCAGCTCTGGAATGTGCTTTATGTGTTTACTGATAGAAGTTCTGATCTTAGATTTGATTAAATATGTGGTTCAGCATATGAGCGTGCACTGCCTCAAAGATGTTGGGTAAAATTTTCAGAGTGCGAGTCTGAGTGGTTTTATAAGGGATTATCTATGTTCTATGAGTGTGTACAAGCTTGTCTTATTTAGGATTTGTTTGATGTTGATGTCTGTAGGATAGCACTCCAAAAGGCTGAGTTTTTGGGAAGTTCCTCAAAATTTTAGAATTTGCACTGCTGTCCCATGGGATGGCAAGTGCCAAAGTGTGCATTCTACAGTAGCTAAGGGGGCGGTGATGTGGGTAATCCAGAAAATGTAGAACCATACCCCATTGTTCCCACTTTGTTATTTTTAAATTTTGTATCCAAGTATAGAATAGTGGGAGTGCAGTTAAACTTTTTTGGAGTGTCAGTACTGTTTTGCAGTAAAGATGTCGCTGACAATAGCCGTGGATGTAACATCATTTTGCCTTCAAAAGTCGAGTATGTTTTGGTACATGCGTCCAAGTGTTAGAGATTGTTTTCTTCTGTCTTTGTGGTCTCCTGATGTAAGATGAGATGGACTTTTAAGGGAATGGGGTTTGAAGAAAAGATAAAATTATGCAGTACAAGTACTTGAAACTAGTACTTGACTCCACAAGAACATAGAAAAAAGAGGAGACCCACCTCTCAAAATATAAAATATGAAAATTCTTAAATTTAATTCATAAATTGGACTCTACAACATTTATGTGTGCTTATATAGGCACACAAAAGACCCTTGTAAGAGTCCTAGAAATAAGCCCATACTCCTAATTACCAATCATGACATAACAAGTAAAAAACTATTTACTTGAAAAGAATGATAAAATTTCACAATTGTAGCAAATAATTAATAAAATAATCAATAATTTAAATTTGCAAATAACTTGGAATAATTTCCTTTTCTCGTATTCCATCATCTCCTTTATAAAACTTATGGATTATGACTATAGCAAAAGAAAGCTGATCAGAGATTGTGTATTGATCCTTGCACCCAAGCATCACTTTTGTTGAATTTAATCCGGTGTTGAATGTGCTTGATATTGCATTTGGAAGATTTAGGAAGTGATTAACTGTGAACTTTTCTGGAGGCTTTTAGGTAAGAAATCTTTATGATTTTAGACTGAACACCATGGTCTGTTATGCATTTCAGTGTTTTCCTTAATGGATTTAGCACAATGTGCTAATCTATCTTGCTTACTCTTGCATCCCAAATGGAGCATATGAAATGGTGAAGATAATGAGTTTATATACATGAGGAAATGATTATCTGCCATTCTTGACTGTGAAACTAGATGGAGGATGTCTCATATTGTGTAAACAATCTGCTATAGAAGTGAATTTGTTATGAATGAACCGCTGAGTGCCATTAGATATATAGCTTTTATAATTTGATTGGAAAAAAGAGTAAAGCATGGTCAAATCCAGATCCAATCATGTGAAAGCTTAGAGTAAAATCAAACGTCAAACATTTAGTAAAATGAACATGAACGTGATATTGCTGGATATTTTAAAATGATCATTTGTTTATGTATATGTCATGTGATTGCCAAAATAATAGTTTGGATATCGTAAAGTCATTGAACCTCTGCCTAACAACATTTCTAGTATTTATATGTCCGAGCTGAGCTCTTTTATGATAGTGTGGTAGTGGCTAAGTTGTTCCATGGCTTCTTTCTTTGAGCTCACCAGTGTATTTTGTGGTTTGAACTTGATTGTGCAGGTTTTACCCTGTTTCTTGGGTTCTTAATTGATCGGATGCACCATTATCTTTCGAAGCTTATTGGGCTGAGGAGTACAGTGGGATCTTCCAAAGCGGAAGTTGAAAGGCTGCGGGAAGAGAAAATGCAACTTAAAGAGAAGGAAGACAAAGCTTCCAAGGAAATAAAGCTTCTACAAGAACAAAGTTCTACTCTATCAGAGAATTTGAAGAAGCTGAAGCTGGAATCCGAGCATAAGGACAAGAAGGTTGAAACTGCTGAAGCACACGTTGTTTCCCTTCAGAAACAGTGTGCTGACCTATTGCTGGAATATGATCGACTGTTAGAAGACAACCAAAATCTTCAGGCTCAAGCTACAGGACATAGGATTTGAGGACATTTTAAAAGATGCCAATCAAGTTTTGATAATCAAATATCTTTCTTTCACTGGAGATGTTGCAGAAAACATCTGCTTCATTTCATGGAGGGACCGGCTTCTTTTTAGAGATAGGGAATGTGTCGGATTACCCAGTCTCAGGATATTTTGACTGCAGCAGTCATTTCCATTTTGTTTTCTCCAATTGATGTGGTGAAAGTGTTTTAAGATTGCTGATGGTGTTCTTGTTTTGAAACAAAGAAAGGGTGGTTGGAACTATTTTTCTTCTTCCTCTCACATTTTCCGTTCCTTTCCTTTTGTGGGTGCCTTTATCTATGTAACAGTCTCAGCAAAAGCCTAATATTGAAATACATTGGTGTAGTTTTCCCAGATTTTTGGGAAACCCCATGGTTTGAATATGTAAAGCAGATAACTGATCCTCTTCCCATTATAGTGTAGGACTTGAGTCAACACTGAAAACTTCAGCCAGACATTTGATGTTCAAGAGCACCGTGTCTCACTACGCACCCGCACACGGCAAAATGGCTGACTACTTTTGTATTTTTGGTGTTTATCCCATGTAAGATTAACAAATATGGCTAACTTCAGTGCAAAAAAGCTTTCACAACTCTTTGAACCCTGGTAATGCCAAACACTGGACTGCATTCTCTATTGGGAGACGAAAGGGTTTAAACCCACGAGGTTCCGCATGAGACGTCGCACAAAGCCTCTGGTTATGGAAGGGAAACCTGGTCCTTGTGAACCAATCAAACAAGTAAATGCTTCTGAGTTGCCGGTATTTCTCGGGTCAGCATGACAGCTCAAGTTCCCACAAATGATTTAACTTCAGAATCTGGCAAGCTAAGACATCCCCACGGTAAGTTATCTTCTTAGCTGCACCATATGCACAGGTAGCGATTTGTACTAGCACTTTTAGGGGGATCGTTTTGCTTGATGAGAATCATGCAGTAAGAAGCTGTTAATATGAAGGACAAAAAGGCCTTCCACAACAGGATCTCCAAAGTTAATGATCAATGAATTTCAAATCACTTCTTCTTCAACGTCATGTGAACTGTCTGGGACATGTCTGATTACTCTCATCTCATTATCCAAACTATCCAACATTTGTAAGATTTCTTCATAATGATGATGGCTCTTATCTTCCACCAGGAAAGCTTCATGCTTTCCATTCACTTCCACTGCACTATAACCAGGAACTTTCTTCATTCCTGTTTCTTTCATAATCTTCCTTAAAATAGATACTCTATCCCACATCCTAGCCAAGGAAAAGAAGTTTGAAACCAAGGCATAAATTCCCAAATCATCTGGGTTTAAATCAAGGATTTTCTTTGCTGCCACTTCTCCAAATAAGAAGTTCCTATAATTATGGCAACCTGACAGGAGGGAAACCCAAATAGCTAAACCTGGTTCTGTGTTCATAGATTCTATTAGCTGATAAGCCTCTTCCACTCGTCCTGCTCGGGACAAAAGATCAACCATGCAAGCATAATGCTTCTCGCTTGGTGGGATCTTACATTCATTAGCCATGGCATTAAACCAGTATTGACCTACATCTACATGTCCAGAGTGACTAAGAGCCGAGAGAAGAGACGCAAAAGTTGCATGGTCAGGACTTATATTTGCTTCTTTCATCTTTAGGAATAGAGAGAGAACTTCCTTTCCATCTCCATGGAGACCATAGCTGGAGATCATTGTATTCCACAATATCACGTCTCTAGAATCCACCCGATCAAATATGGCACGTGCACAAGAAAGTGCTCCACATTTTGCATACATGTCAATCAATGCGGTGCCTAGAACAAGTTCAAAATCAAGCCTTCTAACTATATATCCATGTATTGACTTGCCTAGTTTCAAATGCCCTACTTGTGAACATGCCAAAAGTGCACTAACAAGAGCCACCGTATCTGGTTTGAAGTCAAAGCTCTGCATCTCAACCAACAAATCAAGTGCATACTCTGCAAAACCATTTTGAGCAAAGCCAGAAATCAATGCACCCCAAGAAACGGCATTCTTCCGGGGCATCTGCTTAAAAACGTGAGAAGCAAGCTTCAAATCCCCAATCTTAGCGTACATGTCAACAAGGCTGGTTTGAAGAATAACATCATCCATAAGCATCTCTCTCCTAACCACATGCCCATGAACTGAAAGACCCAACTTCGACTCTCCAAGGTTAGCACAAGCCTGAATTAATCCCAACATCAGAACCCCATCTCCTTCGATTCCCTCCTTTCTCATCCTTCTAAACATATCAAATGCCTCTAACACCTTCCCGTTCTGCACAAGCCCTGTTATCATAGTAGCCCAACAAACTACATCTCTTTTCACCATCTTATCAAACACCAACTTAGCCTCATCTATTTTCCCTACACTTTACATACAAATTCAAAACAGAAGAACCGACAAACACATCACATCCATATCCAAAATCCACCGCTCGACGCCAAATTCTCTCTCCGACTTCCAAATCCTTCAAGCTTGAAGACGCCTTTATTGCTACAGTAAAAGTGGAGCTATCGGGTTTAACTCCTTCATCTACCATTTGATGGTAAAGAATCAAGACTTCATTCAAGTAATATCTCCGAGAATACGCAACGATAATGGAATTCCAAGCGTCTACGCCTCTATGAGGCAATTTGTCAAATAGATGGCGGGCCGACGTGATGTCACCAATGCGGGCATACGAAGCGATGACAAGGCCATTGGAGCTTGAATTGGTGGAGAAGATACCGGTCGTGATTATGAGTGCGTGGATTTGGGTTACTGGGAGCTTCATCTTTGCATGCTAAAAGCAGAGGCTTTAGGCGTTTTGGGCTTGAAAGTAGACGCATCTGTCTAGAAGTGCTGATAATTTGATTTTGATGAAAATTGCATAAGCCTACGGGACTTCAGTAGCCGTCGGGAAAAGAGAGATGAAAAGGAAGGAAAATAGATCAGTTCGTTTTTAAAATGTTTTTATTTATTTATTTATAAATATATAAAAATAATTTTAAAATTTATTTTTAATATCAATAAACTAAAATAACTTTAAAATAATAAAAATAATTTGAAGTAAATACAGAATACAAAAACAAACAGTTATAAATTTGATTTTCTTTTCTGAAAATGGATGGGTTTTGGAGAGGGTTTGAAAAATGATTAATTTTGGAGATTAAATAATAATTAATCATTGTTGTTTTAAAGACGATTTATTTACCTTTTTAAATAAAGTTTTTTCTCTTTTTAATCATTCAATCCTTTTCTTTCATCGTATGAAAGGATCGAAACAAAATAAAAAAAAAATACAAATTGCTATCTTGAAATTAAATTACAAATTGTTATACAACCATCTAATCTAAAACTTAAGTGTTGTTAGATGATAACTTATAATATAATTTATATTGTTACGTAACATGTACCAACAGACTTTTAGGACTAAGTGCACGCCGTTTCAAAAAAAATATTTTTTTTTCATTTTAAATGAATGTGTTTTGGTGTTTTTAGATCATTTTGATGTGCTGATGTCAAAAAATAATTTTTAAAAAATAAAAAAACATCATTTTGATATATTTCAACACGAAAAACACTTTGAAAAAGCTACCACAGCAGTTCTCCCAAACACCCTCTAATCATCGCTCTCTGCGCAAAGTTGGTGAAGATCAATGGCACAACCTTGGCAGATTGAAGCTCTACCATTCACCACCCACCCGACAAGGACGAACCTCTCCTTCCCAAAACATGACAGGGACCATGGTTCCACCTTTAGTTTATGAGTACCTTAAAAAACTTATCTTTAACAAGTGGGTTTAGCCCAGCCCTCCTGGAGAATGGTCTGAGAATATGACCTCTGACAAGTTGGATAGCTCGAAGCTGGTTAGCTTGTGCCTGCTCAATGATATTTCACGTCAGCCTGTTAGAGAAGCAAGCAAGCAAGCTATAAATAATTCAATAATGCACGACAATCCTTTCTAATACTAGGATTGGGTGGTTGGAGACAGAGGGGCGGTGAAGAGTGAAAACAAACACAGGAGCAGGAGGTGGATCATAAAAATAAGGCACTAAACTTACGAGTGACAGATCAAAACAGCAAAGAACTGTAATAGAAAATGTTCTTGATGAAAAAGATCCTTCATTTATCAAAGAAATGAACATTGACGTCAAAGTCGTCTTGCTTCCTTAACAGCCCAGAACATTAATCAGAACTTCTTCAAGAAATTAATCAAAAACTAATTCAACCAGCAGAGTTGGGGGAAACGGGCCAATTAAAAAAAAATAAATTCTGCAGGTACATCACTTTCAAGTTACACTACCATGATTTATGCACCCATTAAGCATGAGAAATAATCTATCAATAGTTTAAACAAAGAGTTTTGTTCAGATCCCTTCTCAAAAATCTGACTTTCAGAAATACCAGAGTTTTAAGCTCTTCACCGTGTAATTAATATATAATGAACACAACAATAATTACGTGTCCCACAACAAATTCTCGTTCATTTCTGTTTACATCTGATACAAGATTATGTGTTTTATATTGATGCAAAAGACATACAAATTGCAATTTTAGAAACAATTGCATATTTCAAGAAACAATAAGTACATCAACAAATACCAAGACAGAAACATGAAGGGAAAAAGGATTAGTTACTAGTATTACAAAATAATATAAATTATATATTGGAGTTTTATGTAAGAATTTAAATTTTTAAATGAAATTATTTTTTAATATAATATCAAAATTGTGTTGACAAAGTAATCATGAATTTAAATCTCAAACACTTTTATTCTAGAAAATTAAGCACGAGAGTTGGAAATGTTCAATTATACACTAAAAAAACGTCAAATCTATGTTACTGGACAAGTTATGTGCGTACAACAAAGCTTACACAACTGAGAATTTGTTAATTCAGCCAACATTCTCATTTTCTGATCCAGACTCCAGCATATCATGGCGCCCCAGAAAAACAAGATCAAGAAGCTTTCTCCTAACATCATAAACTGGATTGGGATCTATCAAACGACCCCTCTCATACGCTTCTCTTAAGAAAACAGTATGTCTCTTCCCCTTAATAGACAAATAAAACATGCCTGGATGATCTAAGAACAAATCCCTCATGTTCATATCAATCCCGAAACAATTCCTGAAATGACTGATCTTCTCCACTTCCACCATTTTCTCCACTGTCAAGCTCAAGAATTCATGCACAATAGCAACTGCCCGTTTCTCCAATCTCTTAAGTCCTGCCTTAGTCTTCTTCTTCTCCGTCAAGTCCTCATAGGGTCCTAAATAAGGCAAGCTCTGCCATTCTTTAACTTTCGCCCTGAAAGACTTGCTCAACCTCATTCCTGGTGGATACACATGTTTAAAACTATACCGAATGCCCATTCTATCAACACTACAGTCCTCCCTGCAACACTCCGTAACCCTCCAATTCTCAACCGCTGCCGTAAAATGATTATCAGGAAACTCACCAACCAGTTTCAAAACATGTGTGCTGGGTTCATTTCCATCACAAAGTCTAAAAAGATTCGGGTTTTTCACTATCACTGAATCCTCAAAGTCATCAGGAAGGCCCAACTCCCTCCAAACTTTAAAAACAGCACGAAGTGGCAGTGATTTGGACGTTGACATAAACAAAAGCCGAACCAATCGGTCAACAACAAGAGGTAATGAAGCATTAACAGCTTCTTCTTCTTTGCGGGAAATTTCAAGAGCATTACCAGTTAGTCTGCAAAAAGCCTGGGACTTCGTGGGGTCATAGAAAATGTGGAAAATGTGAGGGTACTTCCGGAGAAACGAAGGTGCACCGCGGTTAAGGTGGAGCTTCTGAGAAAGTTTAGAAAGGAAATCAAGTGAAATGCATGGAGGGGTTTTGTTAGGGTTTGAGAGAATCAAATCTTGAATGGCAATGACTTTGACAAAGTTTTTATATTTGTCCATTAGCTTCTCAAATGTGGCATCTCTAGCTCTCGATGCTACGTACTGGGCTGACGTTGTTTTCGATCGGATTGTGATAGAGAAAGGCAAACGGGTGTTTGAAAAGAGATTTGATTGTGTAAGTTCTCATTCTCACGCATCTGGGCTTCTCACGGAACTTATAACAAACACGTAAAAGGCGCGAAGGAAAGGAGTCGAAAGAGGCGACGGCTGGGAGCAAGAGAGAGTGACGAGTGTTTGTACGATGTCGTTGGCAAATAAACACTACCAGCAAGACATAGATTACGTTGAATTACTTGCTTCGCCCATATTTCTTTGAATTTAGAGCTCTGTCTTCTTTAGCCATCGCTCTCAAGTCTCAAGGAGATCTCATGTTTTTCTAGAAAACACTTAAATATTTGATTGTCGGGGCTCTTTTGAGATTTCACAATATATAATTTATTTTTCCTAAAACAAAAATTAAAAATAGGAAAAATATATATGTATTTTCCATTTTAATTCAAATCACTGGAGTGGAGAGAAATGCTGGTTTGTAGTTTCTTCACTCATTCCTTGGATTTGTATTTAAGATCTCCCCGCCTCCCTTCTTCGCAACTGCCTTTTCTTCTTTCTAATCTACCGGGCACAGGCCTTCAATTCAAGCTTGGATTACATTGAATTTCAGGCAAGCTAACCTCTCCTTTATTCTTCTCTCCACAGGTTTCAACACACGGTTCTTGCACATTGATTTTTAGGGTTCTTGTTTAATGGCATGCTCACAAAATTTAGGATTTTTTCTGTTGCAATTTAGGGACTTTGATTCTCATTTTGTTAACCATAAATTTAGCATCGAGAAAGGGGAAGTGCAGCTCTTTGAGAATCAGCCAGGGTAGATGTGTATCAAAAGTTGGTTTCAAGGGCCGGGGAGATGAGAGAAACCTTGCACTGTGCTTGGAACTTGTTAATGTGTATCAATTCACAAGCTAAGGTTCTGTTTAGTCATCTGAGGATTTGGGAAGTGATTCACTCTAGTTTTTTTTTTTTAAAAAAAACTGAAATCTTCATATGAAATATGGCAGAATATAACCCCCCCCTTTTTTTTTGATCAAATGTAACCTTAACCGGTGGAGTGATAGCAAATTTCAAGCACAGTGCACGGCGGGTTTAATAACTATGCTCTAAAATCCTAGGGATAAAGTAAACCGTCTAATTCTCCATTGTTTAGTGGATGCAGCGGCTTCATAGCTCGTTGATCAAGAAAGAGAGAAGAGCAAGAGCATCAATCAGTAATCAATAACATGGCAGAAGAAATCTCCGAATCTCCAAATGATCCACCACCAGAAACACCGCCATCTCCACCATCTGAACCGGAATTCGACTCGAAAACTATGCGCAAAACAAAACCGGGGTTGAAGCGCCTCTTCCTCACCTTCACAGTCCTTGTCTCCTTCCTTTTAGGTTTCCCTTTTTTATTCAAATCCGTTGAGATCTACCGCTCCCCGCTTCCTTTCCACGACATCGATATCCTCTCAAACGATGTTGTCTCCAATCCATTTCTCTTTCCTTGCCATTTCCAAGCCATTTTTGTCCCCTCTGATCCCAAATCTTCTTCAATCGACGTAAATTTAGACGAGCTTGAACTCTCAATTCGCTCTAAAATTACCAAATTAGCCTCCAAAGGAATAGGATCTCAATGCGGAGCCTGCACCAACAACTTCACTCTCTCTCTAACCCTGGACCACGGGGATTGCACACAATCTTTGTCTAAGTTTTACAAGTGCGGCTCGATCCGAGCTGTTGGCTTGGATTTCAGTGACGATGAGAGTGTCGATGAAGCTTTGGAGTCTGCTGGTTTGGATTTTGGCGGGAAAGTGTATAGTGTGGTGGTGGTGGTGAATGGAAAGGGTGTGGAGGGAGTGAAGGTGGTTGTTGGGAAGTACCGGCATGCTTGGATTGTAGGGAGGGAATGGGAAGTGGAAGAAGTGGCCGAGAGATTGGCAGAAATATTTGTCAAAGTGTTTGTGAATGGTGGGAGAGAGGAAGGGTTAATTCATGGGGAGTTTATGCCTGTTGGTGCTGATGGGAGGATTGTTCTTTCATTTAACTTGCTCAATGCGGATCCCAGGGATTGGATTTATGATTGGTAAGGAAGCTTCGCTCTCTTGTAGCTCTTTATAGCTTTCTGTCCAACTCGGTGGCGATTAGTGTTTGAAACTAGCATCTGTGTGATTACTAGCAAAAAATGTGTTGTTATAGGTCGGTATTAGTATACATGGAATTTGTGTTTGCTTGCGATCTTGGGAACTATTGCAAATACGAATTTAGTTCAGTTCAAGTGTTCAGTTAGTCCATTGTATTGCAGGGATTTTCAGAAAATAGATGAAACTCTCTTGGCTCCTATGATTGATGCGTTGGGACCAATAGCAAACATAAGCGTGGAAAGCCAAGTAATGATTCATCTTTGCTCCTTAATGATTTATGGAATCTTGGTTCTTATGGTAATTTTATTTGCAGTTGAAACCTTACCGTGTTTCCTCTTGTTGGTGATCTTTCTTATGGATAGGTTTTGTACTACACTCCAAAGTTTACATTTTCTTCTTGGGATGAAAAATTAGGCGGCTATACTCTTAGTACAAAGGATCTTCCTTTCTTTGTAAGTTTCTTCAAGTTCCTGAGCTTGTTTTGTTGGGCAACTAGACAGTTAGATCATTTAACTTCGTTTAAACCAAACAACACCCTGGTCCAAGCCCTCAGATGATTTGTTTTGGTTGTATACATTTTCTTACTCTACTCATTGATGATGGACTTTTGATCTTGTTATTTTGTCTAATGTTTTCAAATATTTTTAATAGGTGAACTCAAATGAGTGGCACTTGGATACTTCTATTGCTGCTGGTGGGCGATCAAAAATCTTGCAATTTGTGGTGTACATTCTTTTACTCAATCTCCTTCCCCTTTTCAAATTAAAATATGTCTCTTTTATAGCACAATTACATTGAATAGATATAATTAGTTTATATAGCATGTTACATGTCACCCTCATAAGTATCTCTACACCTTTTTCTTTTTGCTTGATTGCATATATTTTTCCTAGCAATAATTCATTGAGATTTTCCAGCCCAATATTTGTTTTGGATGAGACCTTTTCATGTTTGTTTCTGGTAGTCTTAATCTCCAGTCATTAGTTTAAGGAGATAATGGGATCTTGTTTCATCAAAAGCTCTCTATATCAATTCTCTTTCCTTTTTGTTTCAGATACGTGCCATCTGCAAAGGAATGTCCTCTTCTTCTACAGCTTCCAAATGGAGAAATTTCTAAAACAAATGCCTTTATATCTCCAGTTAGTTATCAAACATTTGTTGGCTTAATATTCAATTGTTTATCAACCAATGATTCTTACAAAATTATTGCCATACATTTTAATTTGTCTCCAAATGTCATGTCACAGATGTGGGGAGGTGTCATGGTGTGGAATCCTCAAAGCTGTTCTAGGGATTCAGACAGTGAGCTTCTTGTTAGGCATATAATGTCTCCCCGAGGTCAGATTTTTATCCATAAAATTATCCTAGTGTGTCTACATGTGCATTTTTTTTCATTGACTTCAAAATTGGCCCGGGGTGTTCCACTTGAAATGGAAATGTTCCCAATCTTGACTCCTTTTTTATTCTGTCACGTATGTCATGCCAAGTTTAGTATCTGTCCTGTTTGGCTGAAACATGCCTTCTTGTTTAAATTTTATCACCATGCTGTCAAGCTTGATGAATTGAAGTTGAAAATGATATCCAAAGTTCATTGAAACGTAACCCAAATACCAGCTACACAAAACTGTGGAATACAAACATCCCCCCCCCCCTTCAAAAAAAAGTTGAGCCATATATTTCAAGTTTTTTGCTATAAGATGTTGTGATTCTAGGTTCCTGGCAATCTGGTCAACATCTATCATCCAAGTTTCTCTTGGTACATTCAGTCAGTGCTGTCACCCTGCTATGCCTATAAGGTCTAAGAGATACTGCTGGCAAACCTGCCTTGTTTGATTGATTCGATCTCAACTTAGTGTGTAAAGTGTAAAGTTACCGAACTTATTTTTTGGGCAGGGGAATCAAAGTGATTTATGTAATCAAGTATTGTACTGCATTGTAGTGTATTTATTTCTCTAGCAGAAGTGACTAGAAACCCGTGTTCTATTATAGCAGGTTACTTTTATTTATGTATCTCAACTGTGACACTAGCATATTCTGAAACAGGACCTTCAGAAAGTTTCTGAAGTTTTTGCGGGGCAATTCCGGCAACTTTTTGGTCTAAAATCTGGCAGTCTTCATGTGGGTGCGGTGGACACGTACAGTCTTTTAGCCAGTGAAAAAGGCTTCACAGAATGGTGAGAAAATGGTTTTAGGGATTAATATAATTGCTCTATCATCCTTCATTTACTGCATATAAAAAATCAGCAATGAGTACTGCAGTAGAAGCTGAAAACAACAAATTTCTCCATCTGGCAGTTAGTCGCTGTGAAATTAATTAGTCTTGTTCCAGAATTCTTCACACCTCGTTTTCTCTTTTACTGATTTTCAAGGCATCTCTGTAGAATTATAAATTTTGAAAAACTCAAAGTTGTAGCTCAACATGAGCATATTTGTCATTGATCATAATTATTCTGTAGGGAACTGGATTTTTTGTCACGGCAACATACGTGTTTTAATATTCACTCAAGCACCACAACTCTGGGATCTCTTTCAAAATTGGTATGTTCATGCACTAGTTACCTCACCACCATGATTTGACTAGATTCTCTGCTAAGATTATGACAAAATATTTCTTGCAGGTTCAATCACTGCCTAGGATGATTATTATGGATGAGATAGGAAAGCAGGTCAGTTGTCAAATGAATGCTTGTTTCTGTGACCCCCACCCCTCTCATGAGCATTACATCCTTAATTGTTGCTGAATAAATTATGTATGCTCTGTGAGTTTAGAGGAAAAGGAACCTGTTTGTTATGCATTGTGAAACGCATTTCAGATTTTGAAAGAGAATACATTTTCAAAAATCCGTTTGGTATCAATCAATAATTCATGTTTTGAAAATTTTAATCTGTATTTCACTGTTCAAAATGAGAATTCAGAAAGGTATCAATTGGGCTGCTTTCTGACAATATCATAATGACTTGTAAACCTCCTCTAGTATTTCCTTAAGCATTTACTTTTCATTTCTAATAAAATTAGGACATAATAAATATTTTCTATTTTTGAGCCATGACATATTATGATCCTCGTTTTGATTTTATATAATAATGTACCTTTTCAAAGTCTTTTATGAGGTTAAAATGATTTAATTTTATCAAAGAATTATTTGGTATCTAACTATCTATTATTTTAGTTTTTCTTTTCCTTTTTTTTAAAAAAAAATCATTTCCTCTTCTCGCATGATGGCAGAATGAATTTCGAAGTGGACATTGATCGCTTAGAATTCTGATTGCTGAAATTGCATTACGACTGTTGTATTGTGTAATGGAAGAAAGGAGATATATTAATTTGAGGATGAATAAGAATACAAGCTAAATACAGGGAAGGAATCATTATGGAAGCATTAGAGTTCTGAGCAGTTTGGATTACACATCTATCATGAGTTGTGACAGCCTTAAAATTGAAAAAATTGCATAGAAGAGCAGAATATGGATTACAGAAGATACTATCCAAGTCATTGAGTGTTGAATGGAAGAGTTTTAGCACTAGAACTTAATGATCCGAGAGAAGGCTAACCATTTGATTGTTATCCTTACAAATAGTGCATCGAATGTTCTAAATGGATGATTGTTTGAATCTACTTACTACAAGGACTGGAGTCAGAGGCTTTCTTTTTCCTTCTGGTTCTTTCTTCCATGTTCCCCGTGTTGATGCTCCTGAAATTTTGTGAAAGTAGAATGGGTCCTCTGGATAAAAAGAATGCATCTTAATCTCCAGATTCAGCAGTAGCAGGAACATAGGACCAACTCTGTTATCGTAACATATAATCACTTCTCATGCTAAATTACAGAGTATATATTCGAAATTGTAACATATAATATGTCAGTCTTCTTTGCCATTTCATTCCCAAGGCTTGTTTATCTTTGGATTCCAAATTTACCCTAATGATATTTTTTCCTGGAATTTACAATTGTCATTGCTTATTATACTTTGAATCTTGTCTTGCCTGAGTTGTCATTTCTTGTGATCTTTTATCTCTTTGGACGTGGGAGCACAATAAAATTACTAATATATTACTACAATCTCATTGTACAGGTAAAATTTTCCCTTGAAGCAGCAAACTTAGCTCGAAGTAATGCCTCTCTTGGATTTTACGGTGCTTCAGCTGGTATGTTCCAATGCACTACTTTGTAGCTCCATTCTTGTGGCTTAAGATGAGGATTTCCTGTCAAGACTTTGAATAATCAGGAGCCTGAATGTGAGTTTAATCTTGTTGTCTCAGTATCTTCAAGACAAGCAAGATCTCTGGCAGAAGATGCCTTTTTCCACCCTTCGATCATGTCTGTCAGTTACTACTCGTTTGAGCACTGTTTTGCAGTGTACTCGGTGTGTTTCTGAGAGCAAGTTTTTTTATTTCTCCTTTATTCTATTTGAGTTTCGTGTACTAACAAATTTCTGTAGAATACGACTGTCAAGTGTTATAACAGTCCAGATTTATTCTGACATGTGGTTTTGGTACTATTTGCACAGCCATTTTTCTTGCCAGTTTCAATGCATGTCCTCCTTGCTGCACTAAGAGAATGGAGAAGATACAAGCAAGAAAAGGCAAAGTACTTGCTATGGAAGGCTAAAGAAAAGGTGGCATCTTAGTTGCTGGCCGTGGAAGTGATTTTTCATGAACAAGGCCCCATTTGTTGGAGAAAAAGGTTCCAGACGACATCGTAGAGACAATTTCGTCACCACAGGGCGGCACTATGGGTATTTATCTTCCAGTTTGGTTGCTTGTATCTGATCATTTGCTAATACTTATAGGCCACGTCCAAGTTCCTTCCAAAGGTTTTAAGCCCCATCACAAATGCCAAAAATACCAAACACTCAGGAAGAATACATTTGATCCAGTGAGGGTTTATTAGGGTTTTTCTGTAACGGGGGAATCGATTGTTTCCCTGAGAATATTTTTGGAGCTGCTGTGTTCATTAGAGGCTTATTTAGTGAAAAAGCTCAAGTATTTTATGTTTGTTATAATTAGGCAATTAATTCATGTTTTTTTTAGTCCAAATGTGTTTTAAAAAACACTTGAAATGCAAGACTAACAAAGCACATTGCTAGAGTAAAAAAAATGGTGGCAGGCTCATTCCTCTTCATTTCAACTCTTGATGGAAAACCAGCTTTCATGGTGAGCAACTTCATTGCAAAGTTCAACGTAAGAGTGCAAAAATGATTCTCGGAAGGCAAAATGTAATGTAAAATCTAAAACCTCTAATTAAAATTAGAAGATTCTTTGATGGTTTGTTACCAAGCGAGGAGCGTGCTCTCAATAACCTCAATCAAATGTTTTTTTTCCGGCTTCAACCTAAATTTTAAATTTAAATAATATCTCGATTAATTAACCTTGATTTTGTTTTGTTCCGATTTAAATTTGAGATTTAAATTATAAAAATTCGCACGGTTCCTTAATGTATTGTCATCAAGTGAGGACCATCCATTCTAATAAATGATATTTTTGTTGATATAATAAATTACAGAGTGTAAATATTATCTCCGATTGATTTATAAATTTTCATGCTAGAGGTTTAAATTGCAAGAGCTTTAAGAAATAGAAACAGCCCACAAACACAAGTAGAAGCAAAGCTAAACGAAGTAAAAAGATTGCATCAATTTAAGGTTGTACCTTCTATCTAATATCCATAAAATCCATAGGAATCAGGCCGGAAAGAGTTTCTACATTTGTCTCGAGTTAAACACTCATACTGGTTTCACGATAATTATCCGGCAAAAGTCACTGTAGCAAAACAAGGCGACGAAGTTACATGAAGGCTAGTACCGGCCAGGGTGGCAAACCAATAATACATCTCCCCTAAATCTCAGCCTCTTGATTCCAACGCTAGCAGTATTTTCTTCCTTGGGCCCTGAAACCAAACACATGATCAGGAATCGAAAAGTGGAAGCAGACCATCAAAACCAAGAATCTCAACCACGAGTTTTGAATTCTAAACTACATACAATAAGTCACAGGGAGAGAAAAGCTAAAAAGGCTGGCAGGCGCCTAGTAGAGTGTATAAACAAGGCATTTTTACATTAGTGTGAAGTATCATGGTGAAAAATGAGATTTCCAAATATTGTTAAAAGACATGATGAAAAAAGATCACATAATAATAATACTGGCAACCCTACAAACACAGCAGAGTCCAAGTCTAATAGCACAAAAAAACAAAGGCAACATTCCAAAAGTTGAAAACAGAAAAAGTATTGCTATTCTTGCTTTTCTTTTCCTTTTGTGCTCGTAGGGTTGAAATGAAGAGTGTTTGTGAAGAAGAGAGCAGGTGATTGAGAAGGCAGATTATGGTCAAAACTCGCTTATCCCAGGAAATATCTTCACTCAAAAAGGATCCAAGGATTTTATATCATTTTAAAGAAAACCCTTTCATCCTAACTTAGCCACTTTGATCCAGATTAAAAGTTTATACTTGTTGAAAACAGAATGCTTGAAATGATGACAGCCAGTTAGGATAAGTCTTAAAAAGTTGGAAACTGAACATCAGACAGTTGCCTAAGTTACTGATCTCTGAGATGATCTCTCTCTCTGAATCCTAATGATCAAGAACTACAAAGACTTTCAATAGAAGAAAATCAACCATAATTTAAGCATATCCTGGCCAAGAGATCAGCTTGAGTTTACCATTGGTATCCCTAGAGCCTTCAGGTCATCATCAGTCATGTGTACAAGAGCTGTCATATCTACCTGTATACATTGACGCATGTTAATAATCAAGAGAAAACTCCTGAAGATGATATACAAGTGCAAAATTTTTGTGTATATATATACATATAAAATTGTACCTCCTCAGCTTGAAAAGTAATGAGATATTTCTCGAGACCCAATGACAGCAAAAAGCCATCCACAGATGAATCCATCTGCAAAACAGATTCAAGAATTAGAAATAGCAAAACAAATCTGCAGTAATGATTTTACAGGCAAACAGAGGTTTCTTAACTCTAATTGACATGTAATAACCTGAGCTGGGAGTTTAGGCACTAACAGTATAGTAGAGCCATCCCAATTGCTCTTTATGTGAACACTTTTTTTCATTCTTTCAACCTAAAGTTTATAGAAGACTTTGCCTTATCAGCCTAAAGGACCAATAAACAGCACTACACATCATGATTAACTGCCAATCAATGAACTGTTTGGAAATAAATACACAACGCGGAACACATAACACAACTAAGTGATCCCATAGTGACATGTCTAAAAGAACTTCCTGGTATCTAGTTGTCATGGAATGCATACCTAAACATTTACTGATGCAAGTTTAGCACAAATTCGATTGTTTCAAGCAGTTCCTGTTAGCTAAAATCATTAATTGTCACAGCAGCCTATAATTCTTCACCACAGCATCAACAGATCAAGATTTCAATCAATTGACAAATCAGAAAAAGAAGAACGGAAAAAAAAACTGCCTCCATCACAGTGCATCAAGGCACCTAAGCATAATCCAAACCTCTAACTAGACAATAAATTGACTGATAAAACTAGTAAACTCAAGGGCCAGCACAAATGTTTTCCTTCTTATAGTCCTTTTCAAATTGTCAGCAGGCTTAATACCTCAGGTTCATAATTATTCTGATACTACAATCTCATCACTCTCCAAAACTTCATTCAAAATTGAGAAAGTTCTTTGAAACAAGGCACCGTGAAACATGCATATGACTGCATGAAATAAACCCAACCTAAAAAGGTCACCTGAACAATAATTTCTAAATATCAATAAATCAGAAAATTGAGGCCTCAGCATTATGGAAAACATCAAGAAAACAACAGTGCAAGCACTTGATGAGAGAATAAGACAAGATTTATGCCTTCTGCTGATATCCTTTTCTAGAAACCACAATGGCAGTTTTTTTAATCTCTGGTTCAGGAGCTTCAACTGCAACACTTTTCCTGGCTGGTTTGGCAACAGCTATTTTTGGTTTGGGTGGATCAACATTTGTTGGGCGTGAATTCATCGTCCCAGATAATTTTTCACGCAGATCTCGCACACCTGAACGGGGAGACACTTGCTGGATGTTTTTCCTTTGGAGCTTTAATCGAAGATCTCGAGCATCAATTTTGTGATCTTCACAAGTCATTAACAAAAAGTCATGAGAAAATATAGTTGATTTAGTTGCATCCAACAATAGCAGCAATTTTTAGGTCCAGTAATTCTGTCATAGTCAATCCATACTTGAAACACGTGGTCCACCATCATCATAGAGATCATGTTCCCATTTATCATCTTGCCTCTGCCTGCAAATGCGATATGAACTCAGTGATACTGTTTTGGACACTCAAGGACAACATGAAAACAATAGGGATAACAATTATATAAGAGCATCGTTATGAAAGAGATTCATTCAATTTACAATGGATAAAAAAAGAAAAATAAGAATACAGTAGTAGCAAAAGACATGTACTCTCATAAGGCATAACCCATATAACCAATGACTTGATTTGGAAGAAAAAAAGTCTATATGACCAATAGTCTGTTAGGTTTGACCAATGAAAAGTAACTATTAACTTTGAGCCATCAATCAAACGTTATTTTACATAAATAACTTGTGATAAAAATGAGTTCAAGTTCAAATAGAAGTATGTTTACCAAAAAATGACTCAAAAAAAATGCTTGACAAAAAAATGACCCAAAACATTTTTTCTTTTAAATAGCTAATATAAGTAAGAATCAAGAAACCTAAAGTTTAAAACTTTAAATTGTCACTAAAGCAAGCTATTGACTCAGTTTTATAACATTTATTAGATTTAAGTCCAAAATCATTTTTAACCAAACATGTTTACAACTTTTCTGAGTCAAAAGTTACAAAACAACTTGAATCATTTACTAAAAGCCATACCAAATGGAACCCAAATATAGAAAGCAGATTCTCACAAGTCCTTATGTTGCTGATCCTGTAATGCTATAACCAATTGCAACTTTTCGCTCGACTGAAAAATCAATTCACCCATACAGAGCCTATAATTGATATAACCAATTGCTCTACTCTGATAAACAATCTCAATCTCTCAATACATCACGGAAAACTAATCCACATGTCCAGAAACTCCCACACTTTTCCCAAAAAAAATGCAACTCCCATGTCGCTTGTTCATATTTTAGGCATCAAACGAACAGGCGTGTCTTCATCCACAAACACTCAATCTTTGCACACAGAAACAAGTAGCCAAAATCAACAGTTGAAACAAGACGGCCATATCACAGGGTGAGAATCGAATACCAAGCTCCCGGGTCTTTAACCTCTACGAATATAAACATAAACTAATAAAACTCTCTTTGAAATGCAATTCCCAATATAACTCCTAAACGAAGTGCCGATTCTCGTTTTTATTTTACAATGTGGACGAAGCTAAACGCTTAGCTCAACTATTTTTCTTCCAATGCTAAATTGCAGATTCTCACTATAAATATCAACTTTGTTAACCCAAAAGAAATCCACAAACCCTAAATTCTCCTTAATATATCAATAAAATCTAACATAAGTTAAAATTCAAGTAAAGCAAAGTCAAACAGTGGAGAAAGGGAAACAAAACCTTTTGCCAGTAATTTGACGGAGGCGAGCGGAGTCGCCGATGGAATTGCCGTTAAGGCGATCCTTTATAGAAGTCTTCGCTGCGGCGTCTACGCGATCAGCATACATAGTTAAAACCCTAACCCTAATTTGGCCAAATGCAGATTTTTAGACTGATTTTGAGCGTCCTGAAGAGAGAGAAAGGAACTGAAATTTATTGCTTAGTTTATTTAATTTACTTTCTGTGAGAAAATAAAGAAATAAAAGCTACTGCTGAATGCTAATGAAGGACGTGGAAGGGAAGAAGGGACTGTATTGGAATTTTGTGCTTTTCTCAGTATCTTTTTCTTGGACTACCTATATTTTTTCTTAAGGAAATGTTGACGTAGTGCAGTTAAAATTATTTTTTAAAGGTTTTTTAAAATATATTAAAATATTATTATTATTTTTATTTATTTTTTAAAAAATTATTTTTGATATCAGCACATTAAAAATAAAAAATATATTATTTAAAATAAAAAATAAAAAATCTTCAAAAAACAATTTATATAATAAAGTGTTTTCTATATATTTGTGCTTTTCCCAGTTTCAAATTTTTTAAAATAAAAAATCTTCATTTTTTTTATATAGTAAAGTGTTTTCTGTATATTTTTTGAATTTTCTAAAGATTGATTAAAATTAATAAACAAATATTATTTGGTGACAAAAATAAGTTGATCCAAAATAAACAAAGCCTGAGCGTTGGCCCACGGTTTGTTGCTAGAAGTAGGATGATTTTGTTTATATAGCCGAAGTTTGCCCCTTCAGCAAGTCTAACGTGGGCCAATGTTTTCTAGCAAGTGCTAAAGCCACTGCTTAAGGAATATATGGGCCTGAAGTTGATAGCCTAATAGTCAACTAAGGCCCGTACGATTTAGAACCTTTAATACCAGTTTTAATACGGATTAATTAAGCCCAAACATCCTTTTGCTTTTATAGCAAAGTATTAATTAACATATACTAAAAGAGATCAGGGGTTGACACTGTAGATTGGATATTTGGTCTTTGTGTTTCGCGTGTGTACGTTAGTCTTTTTTTTTTTTATCCCTTTGCTGAACAGTGAATTAACGCATTTGCCTCTATAGGATCGCCGTGACCTCTGGCAAGTCTGTCTGTTCCCTTATACACACTCCCAAAGCCACCTTCTCCGATCTTAAGCAATCTGTTAAATCCATTTGTTGCCTCTCTAAGCTCTTCAGGTACGCTTCTTGGAGATGGTAAGGATTTCGCTGTAGGACTCGGAGATGAACCATTTTATTTGCTTTCGTCTCTCAATTCTGGGGCTGAATTTGCTTGTCCTTTCTTGCCCTTGAAGTTTCAATTTTTTTCAATTTTATCCCTTGATTGAAATTAATAATATATTTGATTTTCATTTCGGTCCTTATACTTTTAATTCTTGATTTTAATCCCTTTATTTTCTTATATATTTCTGGAATAAGTGTGCTCTTAGCTTTGATTTTTTAATTTTTTGTTAGTTTTTTTTTATTTGTTTGAGGGTGATATTTTTTTTGAAAAAAAATTAGCTCTTAAATTTTCTTTTTATATCTATGATCATTTGAAAACTGATATTTCTTCTTTTTTTATCCCTTTGTTCTTTCTTTTAGTTTTTTTATTGGTTTTTTATTATTATTTTCAAGTCAAATGAATTTTTTTTGCCTAATAATTTTTATTTTTATTTTATTTTTTGCTTGATCTTTTGTTAAAGTTTTTAGAATTTTTTTAGTCTTTCATTTTTTTTTCTTTTCCATTATTAACACAATAACAACAACAACAACAACAACAATAATAATTTTAATTTCAATTATTTTTCTTACTTGCTCTTTTGTTAATGTATTTAAGTTTTTTCCTCTCAGGATAATTTGATAATTTTTATTGTTTTGACAGTAATAGCACTGATAATTTTAGATGTTAAGACTTCGATGTTGCTATTTTTATAATAGGGTGTGGTGATCTGTTTTATTCTATTAAATTTTGTATATATAAATATTATATTTTAATTATGGACCAGCAAATCCTATTAATTTTTTTAATCCCAGCAATTATAAAAATTGCTTGCTCAACGTAGTGCAGTCATTTTTATTTTTTTTAATTTTCAAGTCAAATGATTATTTTTTCAGCTAATAATTTTTATTTTTGTTTTTATTATTTATTTTATTTTTTTATTTTCTCTTTCTTTTAGTTTTTTTTTAATTATTTGAAGTTAGATGAATTTTTTTTACCTGATAATTTTGATTTTATTTTTTCGTTTGATCTTTTGTTAAAGTTATTAGGATTTTTTTAGTCTTTCATTTATTTCTGTTTTTTTTTCATAATAATAATAATAATAATAATAATAATAATAATAATAATAATAATAATAATAATAATAATAATAATAATAAAAATAAAAATAAATTTAGTTATTTTTCTTGCTTACTCTTTTGTTAATGTTTTTGAGTGTTTTTTCTCTTAGGATAATTTGATAATTTTAATTATTTTGGCAGTAATAACAATGATAATTTTAGATGTTAAGACTTCGATGTTGCTATTTTTATAATAGGGTGTGATAATCTGTTTTATTATATTAAATTTGGCATATATAGATATTATATTTTAATTTTGGACCAACAAATCCTATTAATTTCTTTAATCCCAACAATCATAAAAATTGTTTGCGCAACCCGCAACGTAGTGCGGTCAATTTTTTTAATTTTCAAGTCTAATGATTTTTTTTTCAGGTAATAATTTTTTTTTTATCATTTATTTTATTTTTTATTTTTCTTTTTTGTTAATGTTTTTAGACATTTTTTAGTCTTTGATTTAATTTAGTTTTTTTATTAACGCAATAATAATATTAATATTAAGAATAATAATAATAATAATTTTAGTTTTTGTTCTTACTTGCTTTTTGTTAAAAAAAAATTCTCTCGGGGTAGTTTAATAATTTTTATTGTTTTGACAATAATAGTGATGATAATTTTAGAAGTTAAGACTTCAATGTTATTATTGTTATAATATGATATTTTGATATGTTTCATTATATCAAATTTTATATGTAAAAATATTATATTTTAATCTGAACAGTTGTAAAAATTGTTTGCTCCGCCCGCAACGTAGTGCGGGCATTTAGCTAGTTAACTATAAAATAAATGGTGTCGTTGTTTTCCTGTTTAAGCCACTGTGCATTCTGAGTGAATGCACTGTGGACTGTGGCAGGGTGCTGCCGATTTTAACCTTGACAAATTCAGTCCTCCGTGATTTGGGCTGGGGGGTTTTCATGGTTTTTCCTGCTTTCTTTGTTTCGTGCGTGTGTTTCGAATACCCAATACAAACCTGTTCTGGTCATTGTTGTGTTCTTGGTTCGTTTGTGAGTGTTCGTTTCCTTTCTTATCTGGTTTGGTTTGTTTTGTTGAGGAGTTCTGTTATGTCACTTCATAGCCATGCCCTGTCTTCTCTTTGTTTTCACATCTTCGCTTTGGGTGAGGGTTGGTGGAGTGGTGTCTACGTCCTTCAGTTATGTTTCGTTTATAAGCTGGTTTCCTTTTTCATTTTTGGGGTGTCCTCCTCTCTACTGGTTTGTCTCATTCTTTTTTCCTTCCTATTTTGTTCATTTCAGTTTTCTTCTGTTTTTCATTGTCATTTTTCGTTATTCAACCCATAAATTGCTTATTGTTTCAGCGTCTCGGTTGGCAGTTTGCGTTGCTGGTTGCTGCTTCTTATTTGTGGAGGTTATGTTTTTTTTTTATTCCGTTTTCTATTTTTGCTTCTAGCATTGTACTGGTTCTTTATTGTTTATCATGCTGTTTTGATTTCTTGCTTTTAATAACAAACCCAGCTGATGCGAAGTTGCATTAGCCTTGGTGATTGGTTGTGTGTTTTTTCGAATGAAGTAACTTCTTAGACCCGAAAAAACCCGTTCACTTAAAATTACTTGCTTCGCTCGTATTACTTCTATTTAAGCCCTCTGGATTTTTTAAAGCAAGATGCCTGCAGATGAGCGTTGCAGAGCTCAGCCAGGTTGAGGTGTGGATGCCCGGCGCATAGAGTTGCAAAAATTAAGCATTTTTTTGGTGAAACACGACAGTTCACTAGGGTTATTTAGCCCATGGTGTTGCCTGGTCTTTTGTTTGGGTGGCAGGGATTTTTTTTGGTTTTTCGCGTGTTTGTATTTCTCTTTAATGTCGTTTGCGGGGCCAGCTAAATTAACCTAATTACTTTAAACCATCTCTTCGCCCCTGTAAAGCCATGTTCTTGGCCCCTGTGAAATTATGCCGCCACTTTCTGCACACCAACAGCTTCAATTCTTCTCTTGCAAATCTCTTACTTTGCATGGCGTTCATTTCTCATCTGCTTTTAAAGATTATCTTGCAGCCTCTTATGCTTTGCATCTCGCGTGGGTGTTCAGGGAGAATATTTTTTTTGCTTTCCGAAAAAAAAAGCAAAAATCAGAAAGCTCAAACTTGCTTAAAAAATTCCCGGGTTTTCAAAAATCAGAAAACTCAAACTTGCTTCAAAAATTCCCGGGTTTTCGTTCAGCTGTGATCCGGAAGCCAACAAACAGCTGGGTCACGATGCACTTTAGGGGATTGCTGTGATCCGGAAAATGGAGTCCCGTGAAAAAATCCTTTTGCAATTTAAATTTTTGCTTGAGCTTAGAGTGAGAGAAGAGAGAGTGAAGAAAACCAGAAGAGGAGGGTGAACGTGGTAGCTGCAGAGAAGAAGTAGAAGATGAAGAAGAAGTAGAAGATGATGAAACACTTTTTAAAAGGCTGCAACTGTACAACGAAAGACGCATATTTATTCAGCTTGATCTGGTCTTTACTCGGCGTGAAGAAGGGTAGATTCGGATTAATAAAAAATGCGTTGATTTGAATTTTAAAAAATAAATAAATTGATTTTTGATTAAATAATAAGTTGATCCATTAAATCACCGAGAGATAAACAGAAAGTGTGTATTTTCAGGAGCATTTGGTTAGTGTTATCAGATTGATTCCACTTAAGCATTAAATTTTCATATTGAAAAACAATTAAATATTATTTTTAATCTTATTTTATATTAAATATATTGAAATTAATAATATAATAAAAAAAAACTTTGTTTTAAAACTAAAGAACTGATTTGATGGGTAATTGAGGCAATGGACGATTTTGAATTTAAAAATCAAATGGAGAAATGATTGATTTGATTTTATTTATTTAAAGATATTGATAGAAAGAACCCTTGATTTTTTTAGTATAAAAAATTGTCAAATCATTTTTTTATGACGCAATACCTATATTCTAAAAGATGTAATCTATGCTTGCGTAACAAACTCTACTTAAAAACCCCTTGATTTTTTTAGTATAAAAAATTGTCAAATCGTTTTTTTATGACGCAATACCTACATTCTAAAAGATGTAATTTATGCTTGCGTAACAAACTCTACTTAAAATTTTATACATTTTATCTCCTAATCTATAACTTTTATTTAGTTATATCATATAAATTTATCGTTGTTAATTTAATTATGTTAAATTATATACACAAGAATACCCCGCGGCAACGCGCGGGGGCACTTGGCTAGTATATATATATATAATGTAGAATTCAAATGAAATTATCAACAGGTGGAAGAAAATATATAAATATTTATATATAATGTATGATTTTTTATTAAAAGTCAGGTGTGATTAAGACGAAGAGATCCCGCATCAATATAAATTAGATAAAAAAAAATAATTTTATAAAAAAATATATAAACTTGTGGGATATAATTGAACATTTCTTTTTATATGAGCAGTGAAAGTATGATTATTGTTTTTATAAAAAAAAATTATTTTTAATTTATCAATTGTATTTTTAATTTTAGGAGCAACATAAATTTATTTTTTTATAAAGTTAGTTTGTAATTGAATATTGGAAAATAATAACAAATAAAACTATGTTAACATACACGTAATTAAGAATAAATAAAGTTTAGTAGCTAAGTAGATGAACATGTTTTTTTCTACATCTTTAAATTTATTCATAATATTTATTTATTAGTACTAATATAAAATTACTATTTTATTCTTTTAAAAAAAACTTTTAATATCATTGATATTTAAAGGGTGGTTGAAATTGAATCTCAACCTGCTTTTCATTATTGTTTTTAATAGTTTTGATAAAATAATTCCAGAAATAAAATTAAAAAAGATTATTATTTTAATATATTTTTAAATAAAAAAATATTTTTTTAAAAAAAAATATTTAAAAAAAAAAAAACAATGCAGATGCTGCAAGTATACACATTTTACGTTTCTCTTCTTCATATCCATGTTGACTTAATCTGCAATTTTATTTAATACACAGAGTTACATTTCTATATATCATAAATGATGAAGAAATGAAGGTTCGATATTTAACTGAGCTCAAAATCAAGGGAAGGCATGGCGGGAAAACTCAACCAAAAACATGGAGGGGGTGAAGTTAGTGGAGAAAGTTGTGATTGTACCAGAGAAGCCCACAAATCGAAGAAGGATTTTCTTATCAAACTTAGACTTGCCTCTTGTTGCATATCAAGAATCAGTTTCCTTTTATGATCCTCCAGAGAAAAAAATCAGTTTCTCTGAATCTTACAACACCCTATTCCGTGCACTCCGTTCTTTGCTAGTGCCTTACGATTTTTTTGCTGGACGGCTTGTGCCAGCTTTGGAAGATAACCGTAGGTTGGAGATTGACTGTAATGGTGCTGGTGTTGTTGTTGCTGCGGCTAGAACTGGCGCCAGTTTGAGCCAGCTTGGTGGGCTCTTTTCACCCAAACCAAATTTCAAACAGCTGGTTGCTTTCTTGAGTGAAGAGGGTGAGGATGAAATGGAGTTCAAAGACAAGCCCCTTCTTTATATACAGGTATTCAACTACTACCACTAGTTGTTAGCTTTTGTTTTTCCTTTCCCCATTCCATCTTAAACGTCTTACAAAATTGATTTTTAGGAGACATTTTGTTTTGATTTAAAAGCTTGATCTTCTGTTTTGATAGTTGACACAGTTTGGATGTGGAAGTTTAGCACTAGCCTCCCGGTACAATCACTGTGTCTTGGACGGGGCTGCTGCCAGGGATTTTGAGAAAAACTTGGCTGCATTCACTCGAGGTGATGATTTGGTCATAGTTCCAAATCCTGATAGAACAATCTTCAAAGCTAGGAACCCACCAAGAATTAGTCACCCACACCATGAGTACTCCAAACCCAGTGAAACTAGAGACAACTTTTTCTCAGTCGGTGGCACAAGGTGCGCCAATGCCATGCACTCTACTCCACAAAATAAGACTCGTTTGATCTATATCCCCCCTCTACGCATTGACAGCCTAAAAATGGAAGCCCTCAAAGATGGGAATTTGAAAAAATGCACCACTTTTCACGCCATAGCTGCAAAGGTATGGAAGGCAAGGAGCATTGCAACAAAGATGCATGACGAGGTGCGTAGCACAATGTTGTTTCCAGTTGACGTGAGAAGAATTTTGGTGCCACCAGTTCCAATTGGATTTGCTGGGAATGCGTTGGTACCCGGATTTGCACGAGCAAGCGTGAGAGAACTCAAGGAAAAAGACGATTCTTACCTTGTAAGGAAAGTGCAAAAAGGGGTAGAGAGATTCGATGATGAGTATGTGAGGTCTGGGATAGACTGGTTAGAGGTTCACAGGGGGGTGGCTTGCAAGGAGAACAGCTTCTCATTAGTGGCATGGTTTAGGCTGGGGCTGGAGGAAGATGAATTTTCATGGGGGAAACTTAAATATGCTACTCCAGTTGTGTTAAAACCCGGTTTGGTCTTCCTGTTGCCTGGACTAGAAGGTGATGGAGGCCTCAATATTTGCCTGGACCTGCCTGACGATCAAGTGGACGAGTTTCACAGATTATTGATGGAATAATTACGATACACAAACAGTATTTGGCTACCAATTTCAAGTTGTAGCTACGCTTGCAGGAGCTTAATTTGTGGTATACCAATAAAAATGATCAGAAGGAGAGCTGCGCTGCATTAGACGGTAAGATTTACACACACACACACACCAATGTCTTGTATATTTTCTTCTCGTTTAGATTATCTCCAAGTTTACAACTTGATTAAGAATCGAGAAAGTAAACCTGATATAACACCAATTATGATATCTTATGGATGGGAGAGAAGTGCAAAGAAAGGGTTCGACATTGCAGACTTTATCTGCAGTCCTGCTGAGTCTAGAACAGCCAAGTTAACCTTATCACGAGGAAGAAACAAATATTTGTCCTCTTCGATTCTTTCAAACCCACATAGCTCAAGAAACTCAATGCCTCCTCTCAATCTTCCAACCTTATTCTGACACCACATAAGGGGGAAATTATTAGAAAAATATAAGCAAGGCCCACCTATCATGGCTATAAAACTCGATTCAGCTCAGCAGGTCAACCCCATAACTTGTCTCAGACTGGATTTTATTTCCAGCCAGATTTGTTTTTACCAAAACAACATAGTTGTTGATAGAAAAACAGAGCACTTCATCACACAAGTGTGTTTATAAAACAACATACAAGTTCACTCGTCTACTCTATAAAGAAAATTCGGATATATTTGAGCTTTCTTTAATGTGAATCTGAAGTTAAATGTGCAATGTGCTCAAGTTTTCACAACAGCTAAATGCCTTCACAATCAGTGCTCAATGTGAATATGATATGGAAGGCAAAGTTCTTGGTCATGAGCGAGAGGATGTGCTCAAACTGTGCTTAATTATTCAGTATGCCCGGTGTCGTGGTGACAATCCATCCTAATGGCTCAGCCCAAATTAATGGAAAAAATAAATTCTTTTGGAGGATATAAATGGTCTCAACATCACCAATCAATCAAGTGTCTGACCTGGAATAATGGATTGCCAACACGAATTTTCCTGAATTTTTCGCTGTCAGGATTCTTTGCAACATTCCCGACATAAACAAGAAGAGTTTGAAACGCACTTTTGACCGCACCTTCATCATCCTACACCAAGAAAAAGAAATCCAGCCCTGTGAACCAAACTCAAACACCTTCGTTAAAATCAAGGATTGGCATCTCTTTGGCCTTTTTACAATAAATGTGTACTCTTTTTTTGGTAGATGCGAGTAAACTCCATTTTCTGGAAAATGTATTTTGTGGGATCAGATAAACGAGTAAAACCCTCCTATATTTTTACAAGAAATACACACTCTTACTCGAACTCGAAACTTAGGACAGAATCGAATTACCTTGTGACTGCGCTTGAGAGTGCGTAGACATTCTCGTAACTGCTCTGCGTCTGAGACAGACGTGACGCTAACATAGTTCTGCAATTTAAATGTTATAATGAGAATCCTGTATACGCACCAGATATTCTTTAAAAACAGGAGGTGCAGCGGGACCAGTCCTCTCTGTAATCACTGTCCCCGAATCTTCTATCTCAGGATAGTAATCAAATGATGAAAACTTAAATAAATCAACACCAAACCTTTTTATCATGTGCGGAGGGTATTGTGGCTGTGTGGCTTGCTGATGGCGGCAGTCCAAGAACCCGCCTCCGTTCGTTCTGTGAAGAAAAGCAGAAAGCTTTCAATGCCCGATAACAAGAAAATGTTCACGAGTCAGAAGAACAGCTTAATTCTGGACTGAATCTATACAACGAGGATCAAAATGATCATGAGATAGATGATGCAACATTCTTCGTGAAAGTTTACAATACTAATCCTGAGGGATGGCTTCTTAAATTAATGCTAGTAAACCTGGAATTCTCTCAGCTATTCAGGGATCATCACCTGCTTTCTCACATTGCAGACGACCTTAAACGTCCCTATTCTGCTTCTAATTATGATATGCCTATAATTATTTGTCTTTCTTTCCTTTCCAAAGTCTGGCTAGGACAATACAGTTATGAGATGAGGATAGCTAGGAGGGACAGGTCTCAAGGATCCATCTCATCTAAGAACTTGAGCTGTTAGATGAGATTCTAAAATATAATTTATATTATTCTCTAACTTATTTTCTTAATGAAAGCTCATTGAACTTGAAACTTGCATAGACCCATACTATCTTGTGCTTGAGATTTATCAAACAGAATGGGGGTGGTGAGATTCGAACCCGTGACCGCTGGGTCAACAAAGCTCTGATACCATATCAAGGAATCATCTCACCTAAAAATTTAAGTTATTAAATGAGATTTCAAGATATAATTTATATTATTCTCTAACACAGGAGACATGACCGGCCATAATTTTTTCCACACACATTGAACGGGGCCTTGTCTCATACACATTGAGTAACATAAATATTTCTTCCATATGGCAACGGAAACCTTATCAGCTTCAAGTTTCTGACGAACTTTCTCCCTTGCTCTCTTCTCTTCCTCTTTCTGTGCTTTCCTCGAGGCTAAATAACTGATAAAAAAAAATGAAGGCATTCAGAGGTTCAGACGCAGCACAACAGAGAAGGGACAGAGTAGCATACATTGCTATACACAAAGCAGCCACAGATTAAGAGCACACCGTTTTCTTTCATTATCCTCAGCAACTCGCTTTGCCTCATTGATTTCCTTACCAACTCGAATCCTTTCCTGTAACACATTTAGCAGCTAGTGTTAATTAATCATTTCACGTAAAAATTTAAGCTGTTAGGTGAGGTCCAGAATGTGATTTATATTATTCTCTAACACATTTTATCAAGTGAAAGCCTCTTGGGCTTGAAATTTGCACAGACTCATACTACCTTGTGTTTGGTTTTTATCAAATAGAATGGGGTGGTGAGATTCGAACTCGTGACCGTTGGGTTAACAAAAATCAGATACCATGTTAAAGGACCATCTGACCTGAAAGCTTAAGTCTCCATTTAAATCTAAAATCTATGTAGCGAATCAAACCATGTGGAGAACACATGAATTCAGAAATCAACAGGGCTTGATTTAGGTAACGTTACTGAAATTCAAGTAACAAACAAATGCACTTTTAGGTAACGTTACTGAAATTCAAGTAGCAAACAAATGCACTTTTAGGTAACACAAGGAAGAATTAAATATAAGATGAATGCTTTGTACCTTCTCCCTTTCTCGTTCCAATCTCTTCTCTTCATCTTCCTTCATCTTGCGAGCTTGATTCCTGAATTAATAATATTATTTAAAAAATGAAGTGGAAATTCAGATATAACTGTGTGATTTTTATATGCATAGGCATCACTTGTGTGTGAACATTTTATCAAGTAAAAATACTCTTATTATTTTACAATAAATCATACTTTAATTTTCAAAATTCCACTCATTGAATAGGAATCCCTTCGTATTCTTCAAGGAACATTTCCATTATGTCTAATAAATCTACATTATGAAATCTAAAGTAAATGGTCATGATTAGTATATGACAAATATAGCAATAGATTAACTTATTATTTTATTCCTCTCACTTATTAATCCAAAATCAATCTCAAGATCTGAAATATAATCAGCCATATTCTTTTAGTAATGTGAGAGGATTCATGTCATAAAAAAAATAAAGAAAATTATTATATAAAAGAAAAAAAAAGGTGTTTCAATTTTTGATTTACAAATCAAATTTAGAGGGAAATCAAATTATTAAACATTAATTAAATATCCACCCCACCTAGCATGGTACAAACCTTAGTTCTTGTGCTTTTATTTCCATGTCCCCCGTAGTTTGAACAGCTGGTTGAGGAGAGTCGATATCAATGTTCACTGCTATCTGGATTGAATTTAAGCATGCAGTAAGTTAAGCAAATTCTATACACTATGGTAGAAGGAAAAATCGATCACCAAGATTTGAGGAAGAAAATATAAATCATACCACGGGAATTGGATCAACGTTTGGTTCGTTCTCGTGATCGATGATCCAATTTATTGCAGCTTCAATTTCAGTATTGCCTGAAGAAGAAATATTTACAGCTTTAACTCTAAGCACACGAATCAATATGATAAATGGCTAGTTTGTGTGTTAATTGAGATTATATTATATAGTTTTTACTATTCTAAAAGCCCATCTTTCATATTCGTTTGTAAGAAATTACAATAAATACACTATTGATTCTGGCCTATTTCAACTACAATGATTATGGGATCAATTGTCTTATTTTTCTCTTTGAGAAAAATCAGCTAACAAACGATGAGAAAGATTCTTGTTCTATCTATAAATATAGTTTATGCACTTCATTTATTGTTATTGATAGAAATAGATTAAAAAATTTCTCTCATATAAATTTATTTCAAAATTGCTTGAAGTTGTTCATCTACTGTGTTGAGAATCTTTCTAAGTTTGAATAAAGATAATCGGAGATATTTATAATTTAAATTTTTGTTATTATGTATATTTAGCACTCAATTATATAAAGTTTTTAACATCATTTTCTTAATATTGGAGTTTACAAAATTGATCGTATATTAAAACATCTTCATGTAACATTTGATTATCCACATCAGAATGCCAACAACGCATTCAAAAAAAGATCACCAGAGAAATGGAGTGCTTTCGCAGCTTGGATCCGTGGGAAACCCATATCTTCAAGTTCCTCGAGCAATCGCTTGTTTGCTTCTAAGACACTCAATTCTGCACGAGAGAGATGACAGAGAAGGCATGAGCATCCATATTAATTACAGAAAAGAAAAGGATAAAAGAAGCAGCGACATTAATCAAGAACAAACTGCTTGTAGCAGCAAATTATATTCGATGATGAAGAAAGCCTAGATGCAAGAAAGATTGATTGATATATTTGTGTGAAGAAGAGAAAATATTTTATAATTATGATCCATAGCCATGCATACCCTGCTGAGACTCCATTGAAATGATCAGGAGGTTTCTTTAATGGGGTGATCGATAAGCAGCTGGTGATGTTTTAGAAAGAGAAATAATAGAGAGGTAGAAAAGTATTGTGAATGGCTTGTGGCTAGCTGGTTTCGTTTACAATTTAGCTTACGTGGGTTAGAGAAGCCTTGCGATCCACGCATTGGATAGCTTTTTTGGATTCCATCCATGGAAAGGAAAGCAAAACCCTAGCATTTATGTTCTCTCTCTTCCTCTTCTTACCCCTTTCCCCTACTTCCCTGCCAAGAAAAGAACCCCTTCGGCCCCCCAGAACCTCCTGCCGCTTGATTTAACGCAGTTATTAACATGGTATTAGAGTCTTATTGATCTAATTCTTCAAATCTCTCAAGCAAGGTGGTGTGGACTAGTATACAAATTTCAAGTCCAAAAAGTTTTTATTTGAAAGAATATGTTAGAGAATTATATAAATTATATCATAAAATTTAACCTAAAAACTTAAATTTTTAAGTGAGATGATTTCATGACATCGTAAATTCTAAAGCCATTGCTCACTCAAGCTACAAAATTCATTATTCTCATTGTTCCGTACACTCTCTCTTTACACACACTCTAATTTCTCTACACTTGCTAACAAGAAAACTCATGTATATTTGAAAGTATGGCTGAATTTGTTTTTTAAAGTGTTTTTCGTTCAGAAATACATTAAAATTACATATTTTTTATTTTAAAAAAATATATTTGACATCAGTATATCAAAATGATCTAAAAAAATCAAAAATATTATTTTTTTTTAAATCGAAAGTCCAATCTATTGTGAGATTTTTCACGACTTTATCAAGCTACATCCAGCATTCAACATCTAGAGAAAAAGCAAGGATTTGAACAGCTAGAAAAAAACATAACATTGTTTTCAAGAATTTCAGATACAGAGTCAGTTATAATATAGTTGAAGTTGTTTTTTAAAGTGTTTTTAGTTCAAAAATATATTAAAATTGTATATTTTTTATTTTAAAAAAAATATTTTTAACATCAGCATATCAAAATGATCTAAAAAAACCAAAAATATTAATTTTAAAAAATATTGTTTTTTTTTAATCGAAAGTCCAATCTATTGTGAGATTTTTCACGACTTTGATGTAAATGTTTATATTATTTTAAATGTTTTATATACATGCTTTTTCTAGATTAATTATTCTCTTTTTCTATCATGTATCAATTATCGGGTCTTAACCTAGATTCTCAGCTGATGAAAAATCTCTATTTAATAACAATAATTCCCTATAAAAAATATATTTTTGTCAAAAAAATGAAATAAATGAAAGATTGAATAGATAGAAAAAAAATTCTTCTTTGATGTAAATGTTTGAGATTCTTCTGAATATTTATTTTAATTAGATTTTATTTTTTTATTAAAAAAACTGTTACTCATAAAAAATACATGATTCTGTAAAGGCATAAAAAAATTAACAAAAAAAATCAAAATTCAGCTTATAATATATATTCTTTACTTTATGATTTAAATTATTATTTTTTACAAATATATGCACTAAAATTAAATAAAAAATAACTATAAAAATTACCTGGATACATCACACGTGCTAAAAAGAAACTTTAATCAACATTTTTTTTCTTAAAAAAACTAGTTGATTTAATTTCATTAAAACAAATTCAATCGATACATGTTAGTCTGCAATTCGTAAATAAATACTTAAAACAGGGTTATAGGTCAGACCGGATCTTATTTAACTGTGGGTAGGCCGACACCCACCCAGAGTCTCACTGTAAACAACTTTCAGACACTTCCAGAAAGAACTCGTTAGAAAAAAAAAGAAGCTGCTCTCACAGACAGAATTAAGGAGTAGATGAGAGAAGCCATTGATGCTCAAAAAAGAAGCTTTTTCTCTTGAGAAATAGACTAATCAGCGAGAAACTAATGTCATCATCAGGAAGCAGCAACAAACCAAGAACGGTGAGGTTACGGTGCCCTTCTGTGTCCAGCACAGTGTCCTTCTTTGCATGGGACGACCAGAGACTGGACCTGGGTTCCATAGCCAGGACTTTTGGATTAGACCCGTCGACGTTGAAGCTGAATGGGTACTTTATAAGTAGAGGGATTGATCTTGTCTCCTCCTCTGTTACATGGCGATCGCTTCTAAGTTTTTTCACTGCAAGGGGTTTGTCTACTGGTAAAGATGACAGGGAAGCTCTTATTGTAGATGGAAACCTCTCCAAAGTTGGGACTAAGCGTAAGCTCCTTGAAATGATTCTTTATTTGCTTACAATATATTTTAAAGAACTGTGAGTAGTGAATTCCATGTCTAATCTGATTGTAAAGAAAACATTGAGTCTGTTATGAGTAAGATTGTTTCGGATTCTAATTAGTTGCTGCTGAGAAATTCTAGGGAGAAAGAAAAATTGATGCTTGATTGGTACTTTTTTCGATCAGGAGAAATTATTTTCTTGTTCAACTATATATTTTAGAGGGTAAGGTATCCTCGTACCAGCTTATGCGTCAATGGAGATTAAATTCCTTCTTTGAGCAATCTTAACAGTGCTTCTCCCGCATCGAATTGATATTGGCCTGTGCATTCAGAAAAGTCTCTAGTTTACATATTGACTTGGTATTGTTCATTGGTTCTGAGGTTTTGGGATTGTCTGGATGAACAAAAATAAGGCCAAGGAATCGGTGGCTATGCAGCACCTGTATGCGTTCTAATTTTTTGTTAAAATTGGATGTTTTTGATAATCAAAAGTGGTATCTCAAATGTGCATCTCATGATTAAACTCGTGTATTTTGACTATGACATAATATCTGCCAAGAAACCATCTCATCTAAGAGCTCAAGTTGTTAGGTGAAGCTCCAAGATATGATTTAGATTATTCTCTAATACACCCCTCAAGTGAAAGCTCTTTGAACTTGAAACTTGCATGGACTCACACTACCTTGTGCTTGATGTTTTATTAAATAGAATATGGATGGTGAGATTCAAACTCGTGACTGCTGGTCAACAAGGCTCTGATACTAAATGCTAACTTTGTTGGAGTTGTTTTTTCTCAGGAGCACATGATCCCCAAAGCGCTTCAAGTAGGAGTAACTACAGAGCTGAAGTTGAGGGAATTGGTGTTAGTATTAGCGGACAACAGCATCAAGATATCAACTTTCTCATGAATAAAAGGATGAAGGAAAGCAACTCGGGTATGCAAAAACTCTGACCTCTGTGCACGGTGATAATTTTTACTGAAAGATTTACAAGTGCCTATTTGAAGATTACCTCTGTTTTGCCAAATCCCTGATTATGGAAAATTTAAATTTGATTTAGAGAACAAGAAACTGAAAGGAGTAGCTGTGGCACTAACATTATTAAAAACATTTGTGTCTTCAGGATGTGATAAAAGTTATCAGATGCCAAAATGGAGTGGCCCTGGCCTCAAGAGGAAGCAGTCAATAGAACATCATGTCAACTTGCTCAAGAGGTTGAGAATAAATGGAGCCAACTCAGGTACATGTCCAGACTTCAGAGGTGATATCCTGTCAGTTTCATCCTGCACCCTGGATTTATGAGGCTTTTATGAACATATGAAATGATCATCTCGACACGTTTTTGCCCTTGCTTATTCCAGCTTTTTACTCTTTCAAATTTCAAATACAGTCAGCCATTGAATGCAGTTGCATGAGTGGCAATTTGAAATGGATGAGAGTGATCTGATTCTGGATGGTCCTCGCAAGAGAACAAGAGGATACTTTCATGTTCGTTTTTTTCCTTCCTTTTCGTTTTGGTAATTTTCACTAAAATGATAATGTGGTAAATGAGCAGAAATAATTGCATTATCAAATATATATATTTTACTACACCTGAATTCATTCACTAATTCACTCTATTTTCCCAACTCAAACTTGAAAGCATCGAAGTGCTGAGCTTACCTTATCAAACTCTAATGTCAAAGCTGCTGAATACACACAGCAAGGAAGCTTCAGAACCATCTCCATCATACCAGGAGATACCATGTCTTTGGAAGGCAAATCATGTATCTTTTCCACAAAAGCTTGGGAGAATGATAATAAACCCTAATATTTTCTTCATTAGAGAACCTTTTTGGGATTTACCAACAAGTAAAAGCTGGCTTCACCTTCAAACCCTCCTGAAATCAACATGGTCAGCTCCATAATTTTCTTTTTTCTTCAGCTCAGCAACTAGACCTCTCTCAAGCTGAAGATGTACATTACTAGACTTAGCTAGAGCGTTTTCCACCGACTTTCCTACCAAAAATTGAACTCAAAGAACAGCTCGGTTGAAGATATGATTCGCTAGTATTTTTCCTTCATGTTATTTTTTTCCAATTTTAGTATATGAAATATTACGTGACAAGGCAAAATCCACGAAGAAATCCTGACATATCAAACACTCAATTTGACAAAAACAATCATAACCTTAGATTCGATCATTGTATCGAGACTTGAATTTTGTCTGGTTACAAGGTATCTGCGAAGAAACTAATCGTTGAAATCATACAATATATATGAGGACTTCAATTGAAGTCTCCTTACATATTCAGAAATTAAATTTCCTTAATTTTTCTGAAGCTTATACAGAACTATGAAAATAAAAAAATGTCACCAAATGTCGTGCTATCATTGAGGGCACTCTGGGGGAGGTGTAGGGTACCTGGGCCTATCAGAACAATAGTCATAAGTCAAATAATTCTTTCTGACATTCTCGTATGCCCTTTGCTGGGTAGAGTCCAGTGTCCAATATTTTCGAGTGTTCCACCAGTAGTTCGTCGAGTAACATGGTTGGATGTCTGAGTCTTGAACTGGGCAGCCATTAACGTCAAATCCTTGGAAATGAGTTTGAAATGGTGCATGGCTCCAATTAGTCTTTGTTTGGCCACCGTCTGTTGCCCAGCTATCTCCATCCCACAAGCTTCCCTCTATTTGCATCGGCTGTGAAGGGTAGCTGACTCCACTATTCGTGTGGTTCTTGAACACTCTTATGGGAGTATCATCCACGTAAAATCTGATATATTTACATATATCAGTAGAATATATTACTATAAATATATTTGGAATCGGATATATATATATATATATATATATATATATATGAATTATATGGAGATCTCAGTCTTACACAATCTGATATTGGTTCCACAAGATTTTGTAAGAGTGAAAGTCAGCAGCTGGGTCAAACCAAAGATACATCCTTTGCTCTCTATTCCCTTGACCATTTGCAAACACATTTGTCTGTAATGTGATCGGCTTCCCTTCTCTGTTGCCCAAGAACTCGAAATCGAGCTCATCGTGATTATTACTGTGGGAAGTTAGCTGACATTGAAACCAAAACGACCATTAATTACATATTAGTAATTCTAACATCCTTAACATGATCATCATTGCTGTAATGGAGGGTGCATGATAAGAAAATTGATAAAAAAAAAAAAAATGACTATATATACTGACATAGAATGCAGTGACGACTCCTGCAGAATCCTTTCCTGGTAGCTTTATCCTCATATGAATGAATCCTGAACCAAAGCTTAGCTTGGAACCAAATCCAGCACCTATGCATCGATCCCCCCAGCAATTGATCAAACTCAATACAGGATAAAAAAAAATCATACATATACATATGTGTATATGTGTTTCTAATAGATAATATACTATGAATAAACTTGGGATTATTAGAAATAATGAAATTTTATAAATATCTCATAAGTAAATTGACCTCTGAATTTGGATTTGAGTATAGTTAGAGAATAAAATAAATCATATCTTAGGATCTCAATTAACAATTTAAGTTTTTAGGTAAAATAAATTTTTAACATGTTATCGAAACCTTGTTGACTTAGTAGTCACGAGTTTAAATTTTACCACTCTTATTCTATTTGAATAAAAGTAAACACAAAATAATATGGATTTGTGTATGATTTCCTACTATGGGGAGGCACATGCATACAAGTTAGTAATTTTCGTATTAATTTCTATAAAATAATTATATAATTCCATCTCGTTTTCATAAATGAGGAATATGTAACGGAGCAACTTTGCTTGCTCCTTTATGGAGGCTTCAGATTCATGGCTGTATATCCTTGCATGAGCTTGGAAACAATTCATCAAAAAAATAATTTTCAGCCAGGTAAAGCAAACATGTGGAAATTAACAGAAGTCAAGAAAAGATAGGGTTTAGAATTATGATGATAAATATTTTATAGCCAGTAGCTTTCAAGGAGGAGGAGAGATGATCAGACCAGAAGAATTATCCAGTGAGAGCTGAATCTGTCTTCCTTCATCAATGGACAAAACGTGATCGTTTCCCCAGGTGATATCATAATTCCGATCAAAGCTAGCGTCGCCATTTCTCCTCGCAAGCACCCCTCCGATGAGGAGAAATGCAAGGAAACGACGGAGACAAAAATCCATTAATGTAGCTAGAACACTGCAATGATTCATTTTTGTTTTTGCTCAAGCTTGTGCTGAGTCCATATTTATACACACGCGTATGGGAAATATGGCCTCCCTCAGCTTTGTGACTATTTGAAAGTGTAGTTACGGTTGTTTTTTAAAGTGTTTTTCATTTCAAAACACATCAAAATGATATTTTATTATTTTTTAAAAATCATTTTTAATATCACTACATGAAAATGATCTAAAAATATCAAAAATATTTAATTTAAAATAAAATAAAATAAAAATTCTTTTTTTAAAAAAACACATTTCAAACCGCCATGATTCTACAAGAACTGCGAAAAGCTGTGTGTGAGTTATGGACTTCTCCACACGCTAGTGACTTGTTCATGCACACAGCCCATCACTGTGGTTCTTTTTATTTGGAAGCAACGTAAAGCAAAACGACAACCGTTTTAAGCACATTTACTATGAATTAATCGTGTGGAAAAGACTGGCCGATACTATCACAGAATTCTGGTATAGTTGCTTAAATTTACTTCCAAGTAATCGTTTTTGTTTCGATAACAACAGAAAAAGATAAATAATATATTTTTTATTAGAAAAAAATTAATATTTTTACAAGGAAGTAGTTTCCTACCTGTATACTACAACACTGGTCATAGCTTGTTGCTAAGCAACGCCAAGGAAGATATATGGTGCTTGAAGGTTAAGATAAGACGACTCTTGTAAATAATTTTTTATATATTTTATATATATATAATTTACTTCGAATTTATATTTAAACACTAAACATGTTTTATCTATATTATATTTGTTTATTTAATTAAATTCTATACACGCATTTAATTTGAAAAAAAAGGTGGCTAAGAAGTCATGTGTCTTATGCCATCGAACTCGGTATATCTTTTCAATGATGGGCTTGACATCACGGCTAGAGCTTCTTTTGTACTACACGTATTAGAATTCTTTTTTGCGTGATTGACCGGTTTATATGTATTTATATTTTAATTAATTTTATAGATTTTAAAATTAATAAATATATAAATTATAAATGATTATCATATTAATATTCACAGGATTCAAATTTAAAATAATAAGAGTAATGAACTTCTAATTATATTTTTAATTTTTTAGTTTAAAATTAATTTTTATATTTTATTATTATTATTCTAAAACACTAAAAAAAAAAACATATGACTTTTCAATAACTAATCATTTTGAAGAAAATACATTGTTGTCTTCTAAGGCAATTCTAATTTCACACAAGTGGCTGCACCACCTAAAACATCGTTTTTGACTTAAAAACTTTAAGAATGTTGTTTAAGTGAATATAAACTTTAAGAATGTTGTTTAAGTTATATTTATAGCAATGTTCCGATGTGGATGTTAGAAAAAAATATGAATTTAGCTCCCCTTTAATTTATTTAAAATTTGTTATCTTTTTATTTTTATTTAACATATTTAGATATGTTAAAATTAAAATGTTATGAGTTTCTTCTCTCATTTTCATTTTAATTATTTAAAATACATAACATAATTTACTAACAAAAAAGGACTATTATGCATAGTAAAGATGTGATTTGTTTTGAAACTTACTCATTATTATTGTGTTTCAAAATCGTTTTTGAAATTTTTTTATTTTTTTATCTTTTATTTTAAATTAAAAAATTTTAGATCATTTTTATGTGCGGTGTCAACTGTCAAAAATGATTTTTAAAAAATATATATTAATATAATATATTTATAAACGAAAAGCACTTTCAAAAACAATTTCAATTACATTTTCAAACAGGTAACCTCTCCTCCAAAATCAGTAATGGTCTTAGACCCCGCACTGTTTGGAATTGTGATAAAAAAATGGTTTTCAAAATATATTAAAATTAAAAAAAAAAATTCAAATACCTTTAAGGAAAATAAAGTTTGATTTCCCACACATAACAATCCATACTTTGGAATTATTTTAAAATATGGTTGAGGTTATTTTTAGAAATATTTTTCATTCATAAATGTCTTAAATATTTTTATTTGAAAAAAAAAATTTAATATTAGCACATAAAAATAATATAAAAGCACTCAAAATATTAATCACAAACATTTTTAAAATCCAATGTTAATCAGGACTGGACATAAGATAAATGCACTCGTGCCGCATGAGATCACCGGAAGTATATTTATCTGAAAAAACTAATAGAATTGTTTTCTTTTTCTATTATGCGATTTTAGAAAGAAAAAAAAAAATCTTAATCAATTCGCATCTTCACACGCTGGAGCTAAAGTAATTAGCTCAGCTTTGATCTTTCTATTAGTGAGATTGGTGCCCAGCGCCATACAGCTGGCGGGACCAAAAACATTTTTAACCCAATAAATACAAATGTTTACAGAATAATTATGCTTCATAAAAAAAACTCAATAATCAAGTTTAGTTTTTATTAATTTAATAATATACTAAAAAAATAAGATAATAATAATAGCAAATAAAAAAATATTGCTCCAACCAAAATTAGACTAACATATGAAATTCGTGATTTAGACATTAAATATGTTTGGATTACATGTATATCATGTGTTTTAAGTCATGATGTAAATATACTTACATAATTTCTTTTTATAATAAATAAAAATTTTTACAAAACTATGAGATATATGTAGATAAAGATATTTAATATTGCAATAACATGTTATTTACCTAGTTGTGTTTAATAAATTTGTTTATTAAAATTAATTTGTAATAGAAATCGACACACACATAAAATCTATTGAGAAAAATAAAAAAAATTATGCAAGGTTGCACATATTAAAAATATTATACAAAAATAAACCAGTTTTTAGTTCTTAAGAACAAGTTTGATATACATAAAATATAAATGAATCATACTAACATCCTCAAAAATTAAATACATCCAATATAATTGAAGAATTATCATCATTTAAAAATGTTGAATAAGCAAAAAAAAATCACACAAAATGAGTATTAATTAAAATATAAACTTAAAAATCATGTAAAAAGAGTTATATATAAACAAAAACAGGCGTTGGTGGGCCTAATACATTAGGTCAAGCACATAGCCTCTCAAATAATAGTTTGCACACGGTGTTTTTATCTTGTAATTTAAATTAATTTATTTTTATGTTTTTAAAGTTATTTTCATGTGCTGATGTAAAAAAAAAAAAACATCATTTTAAATATATTTATAAACAAAAAACACTTTAAAAATCAACTTCAACAATGCTCTCAAACAAGCACTAGTAATTTGATTCATTGATGTTGGTTTAATCACCTTTCTAAAGAGCTAAATTAATGTAATTATTTATTTTCCCCAAGGATTAACATTAATGTTGGTTTTAAAAGAATCTGTCAATTAACTTTTTTTTCAATGGAAGTTTCAAACCTAAAATATAATAAACACGACCTATTGCATATTAAAAATTTGTCCCTTTATGAGAAGGAAAATCAAATTTGATTCATTTAGAAAATCAGGGGATTAATTATATTTTAACCTTTTATTTCTCATTTATATTGTAATAACCAGAAGATCATTGTGATTACTATACTTTTAAATAATAATATTTATGTTTACAAAATTCAATAATATAAAATAAAATTGTATGAAAAAATAAACACTTTAAAGTCATGTGAAAAAGAACCTAATAATCAGACTCAAGATCTCTTTTCAATCCATTATTTTCACCACTCAAAAAGTTTCTTCTAATCTTCTCTTTTTATTAATATGGAATAACCATTAAATAAATATAATAATGTGCCCGGATAAAATCATAAAATATTTTAAAAGATAGATCACAATAATTACATTAATTTGAGTACTTAAGAAAATGATTGTTTATTTAACTTTCTAGCATAATTGATTTTTTTGGATTTGTTGACATGGGCTACTAATATAGCATTTTAATTAATGCTTAAACTATAACTTATAGAATATCATTAATTACAATTTAAAACCATATATTTCTCCACATCAAACTATTATTCAAAACACCTAAAGAAAATCTAAAAATTTCTTCGAAATTATACCCTAAGAAAATCCATTCAATTTACCAAAGAACACCTAGTTTTATCCACAATTATTAACAATTTTATCATTGAAAATGATAATGACACCAACAAAAACGTTAATAGCAGAAGATGAAGTGATTTTTGTTTTTGTTTTTTAAGAATTGGAAATTTTAGGAATAAACTTGATGATTTTCAGTTTTGATTTCTCGAATGGTTCCATCAGAAATTTAGAGAATTTTCCATGAATTGTCAATGAATCAACATTATTTAAGGTGAAAAGGCAAAGATATTTTTTTGTTGTTTAATAATTTGGCCAGTTTCTATTGAATTGTCAACTTTTTTTCATCCCCACTACACCGCTTGGAAAGGTAATGTCACATTCCCAATTAAGGCCACCATACCCTACTCTCCTTTTCACATTGCCAAACCAACGCGCCTTATTGCTCCTCATGTCCCGGCCAGAAAGCTTATTCTAAAAAAAATATAGTTTTGATAAAAAAAAATATAGTTTTGATAAAAAAAAATATTAAAATTAATAAACTGATTGTTGAATTTTATGTTCTCTTAAAAACACACTATATAGGTTTAGATAAACGAGTAAAACTCTGATTATCTCAGACTGTTATAAAAAATACACATTCTAACTCGAACTCAATACATACTATTTAGATCATAAATCATTTATTATCACGCCACGCCGACCAATCAAACTCAAATTGATCGAGTCAAATAGAGAATTTACAGAAACTCTTAACAAAATCATCTGACAAGCTTTTTTATTAATTTTTTTTATTAATTTAGTCAACCAAATTAAAAATCAACTCATCGAGTCGGTTCATGTGTTTACAATTGTGATTTTAGGGATGTCTCCTGCTATTTTTTAAAAGAAGAAGAAAAAAATCATGTGGTGTGCATGACTGCAATAAAACTGAACATTGTTTTTTACACACGCGCTAGACTATTGACGTGGTGAAAGCATAGGAAAACCCCCATGAATATAATATAACAATATCATTTTTATCATGCCCATTTGGGTTTCATACATTATTTTTTTCACATTTTTTGTCTATTTTATTAAAATAAAAGATTATCTTATGGGACCAAAAATAAAATTAAATCTGGAATTACCATGTTAATCTATCAGTCTAAATCGGGTTTAATTACTATATCCTATAACAAATAGACAAGTGGGGGTCGAAAAAGGATGGAATAAATTTTTATTTTGGGGAAGAAACGTGGACTACTATTGATAAGTAATAAAAGGAAATAATCAAATATAATCCCGGGAGGAACGGACTTTCTTTAGTGAGAGGGTCCAGTACTGTACTGTCGTGGTCCACTTCTTTCTTGCTGTTTTATTTTATTTATAAATATTAAATAATAAATAAAAATAAAAACCGTGAGACTCTCCTGCCATTGAGCGAGTGCGAGAGAGTGTAGTAGATGCAACGGACTCCTACTTCGTGACTTCGTTCGATGCAATAAATACAAAGAAGAGAGAGTCGGAAGATGAGACAGGGAGAGAGAAAGGGAGAAAAAGAGAGCACACATCTCAAGCAGAGAACAAGAACATACTGTTACTGCTACTCGAGTAGTTGATAATATTTATTTATTTAGTTTTCTGTCGATCTATTTCTGTAACGGCTACTTTTATGGTAGTTGTAAGTGAGAAAAGAGAAGAGAAGGCGATGGATTATAACAATGTCAAGTAAATTACTATTTTTTTGTTTTTGTTTTCTGGGTTTAGATCAAAATGCTTTTTTGTGTTGTTTTAGTTTTATTGTTAGTTTTTGTTTTTGAGTGATTAAATGCTGGTTTTGTGAGATGGGTTTTCACAGACTTTCACTTTTATTTGTTTTTTTTTTCTTTTCGTGTTTTTAGCTGTATTGGAAAAGATTTGATTTGATTTGATTTGCTACATTATTTTATTTCTCTATGAACTTTGGGTGTGGTAGATTTATCTTGTAACATTGTGAGAGATGATGATGATCATGGGCTCTGAATGTTTTGGTGGTCTTTTTTTTTTTTTTGCTTTTTGATGCTAAATTTATGTTGAATAGCAGATATACCTAAAAAAGATTATGATATAATGTTATCGTCTGGGCTAAGAGATCCAGGCGATGGTTATGTTCCTTTATTCTGCACTGCAAATTTGATCCAGTTGCTGCAATTTTATTTTTACCTCTTCTGTTTCCTTACTATATATGCTATCTTCTGCTACTGTTTGCTGTTTTGTTTTTATCTTGCTGATGTGTGTTTTTTCCATTTTGGGTTTGATTTTGCTCGGTGTGGATTGTGATTATGCTTTACTTTTACTGCTTTTTCTGTTCTTCTTAACCTGTGATATATTTTACCAATCGTTGACTCCATTTTCCTATGCTTCTTGTCAAGATCTTAGAAAAGTATATGCATAATCCTGAATCTGTGATCTTCTTTTCTGTGTGAAGTGGCAATGGGGAACATTGGGGTTGGCAAGGTGAGGATTACTGTTTCCAAAAAGATCCCAGTAGTGGTAAGCTGCTGCTGTGCCTCCTATTATGTTCTTAAGAGAAGATATATGAAGTTGCTCTGATGTTTAGTTGCTCTTGTTATTTTTTTATAGACGTGTCTCAACGTTTATGGAATGAAGTGGCTCTGAATGGCGAAGATCTTTCCTACATGCTTGATGAAACAACTCCGGTTAAGGCTTGTGGGGATTTGGCTTACCATGTTAATCATGATAGTATGGTGTTAGCCCCCCTTGCATATTTTTTTCCAGTGTTATTTTTTACATTTGTTTATTTTAATTGGTAGTTTTTATTCTTTTTTAATTTGAAAGAGTGGATGTCAGATAACATGAACAAGGAACCAGAAGAACAGAGGGAGACTTGTTCGCAATTTAAAAGACGTCGGCTACAGTTTGACACTCATGTAGAAGACTCCCCCTTCTGTGATGAAGATTTAACTTCTGTATTTTTAAAATCAAATGTAAGTGTTGCTTATCTATCTATCATGACTAAACCGTGTTCTTATTTTAATTTGCTAGTTGTATATTGGGAGGTCAATGGCTTGAGATGTAGTGCTTCTCTGTCTCATCAACCCTCTACCTTCAACCCATTGAATTTGAATTCAAGACCTCCAAGTTGATATTCAAGCTCTAGGATTCTCCCTGGGAACATTGTGACCTGACTGATGATTGAAGAATGTGAAATTTGAATTTTATGTTGTTAATCTTAGTTCTAATGAAATGGGTGTGGAGCTTTGAGAACACTGCCTACAGTGCAGTTTTTAGATCTGTTGGAAATCTAGGATTGAGCTAATTGAATATCTTTTCTCTCTCTGACTTCCTATTCCATGTTATTTATGATGGAGTGAAACCTACAGTGCAGTTTTTAGATTTGTCGGAAATCTAGGATTGAGCCAGTTGAACATCTTTTCTCTCTCTGACTTCATATTCCATAATATTTATGATGGAGTAAAAAGGTGCACTCTATGTACTTTAGAGAATGGATTTCCCTGTTGGAGATTCCCACTTTTTTTTTGTTTTTGGTTCTATCTTTAGGAGACAGAAGAGTCACTTGAAGAAGTTTTCCCTCGAGCACCACAGTGGGATTCTGGTTATCAAGGTTCATCTCTTGCAAATTCTGTGCTAAAACAGAGATATGAACTTGAATCTGCACACTAGGTTTTCTAATCATGGTGTGGTGTATTTTTGTAGATATGTCTGCCTCCTGTTACAATGGTCTGGATCAGTCATCTGAGCATTGGATTGCAGGCTGTTTTAATGACTCGGAAATGCATTTCAGTCCCAATGATATGTATGTTACTTCTAACTTCCAAGTCTTCTACACCTCATTACTATTCAACTACAATCTGATTGTTTTGTCATGTCAACTCAGGAGTTTCCCTGGAGCATCTGATATTCAAATTGATATTTCAGGTATGACATCAATTTTCTAGTTCAGAAAGTGTCCGGGTCCGTCTTTATTAAGCATTCTTTTCTCCACATGTATTCTGTAAAGTGTCTAATATTCGTTTGCTTCTGTAGATTTCTGCAATGATCCTCCTGAGTTCGAAGCTAGCATGGTTCAAAAGCGTGTTACTCGAACACCTCGAAATGTTGTTTTTAAAGGTGTATTTCTGTTATCAAACATTCCATTTCTTGCTTGTATCTTCTGAGCTTAATATGTTCTACCATTGTTCCTTTGACGACTTGGAAACTCTTCTCCGAGGTCATTTTAGTATGACAAATTTACCGTTCGTTGTTCGGGCTCCTGTGTCCTGCCTACAAAGGAGGAAAAGAGGGAGCAAGAATTTACCATACCACTATAACATTCATGGTGTTATTCAGAATGTTATTTATATCTTGGAGATACCTGGATTACTTTCCTGATTTTGTTGGGGATTTTTCTATATAAAAAAATAGAAGTAACTGTGCCTTTATATATCCTCAGGTACGAAGTCCTTCATCCAGACACCTACTAAGCTAGCTACTTCTGTTGCCTATCCGTTTGCTTTCATCAAACCCTGCGGGGTGCACGGAGATGTTACTCTAAATGAAATAAACCAGCGGATTCGTACTCCACCGCCATCAAAATCAAAGCAAAAGGATGAAGATCCTGTTGTTTACCCCATGTCTGCTTTCTCTGGGAAACCTGTTGTTGGCAAAACCAAAATTCGCACAGAAGGAGGGAAAGGGAGTATTACAATAATGAGAACCAAGGGCTGATTAGACAAGTGTATTTCCAAACTTTCCAAACACAAGCACTTGTGTTCAAAGGTGGAATATTTTGCTATATTATTCCCGGCCTTCAAAGTACAGAAGTTCATAGTGTTTCTTTTCTTTTGTTCAAGATGCTCTTCGGATTCAAAAATCACCTCAAAGTGCTTGTGTTTCCAAATAGCATTTTAGGTGTCCATGGCTGTTGTTCTATACATAGTTTCTTGGTATTAAGACGAGTGAAAAACATTTGGCTTTAGATCTGAATGTTCTATCGGCTTCGAAACTGCCCTGTAAGTGCATTCTCTGAATTCCTTTTGCTGTGCTAGTTCTGGATTTATTTATCTAGAGATGAAGTTGTATTGAATATGGAGTGAAAGCACCCAGCCTGTTTGATTTCTAGTTATTCTGGATGCAATTTTCACATAAGCAGATTACAGTCATCGACCGCCGCAAGGTTTCCGGAGGAAGAACATTCTTTCAGGATGAGTATTATCTAGTTGATTGTAAGGTTGTCTTTGAAAATCGGATAGCTCCATTAAAAGTTTTGGCAGGCACCGATCATCTTTGATAGTTTGATTCACTAATGTTGTGGTCCTTCTGGACAATCCATTTTGTTTTGCTATCTGTGATGCCAACTTGCCATTCATACTCAAAGTGCATGTTTTGTTTTTCCTTGGTCTTCATCCATGTTCTGTGAGGAATTCCAAAAACAACATTCCTATCCATGTTCTGTGAAGATAGTAGGAATTCCAAATACAACATTCCTAGATTTGTCGCGTATTGTGGTTGATTTAGATTTAGGTTTTTGATTGATGAACCTGGCCGGAATAATATCAACAATTAGGGTTCTGGTTTTGATGGAGTGTACCCCCGTGCTAGGAATTGGAGAGAAGAAATTTTGTTTATTGTGAGGAAGAAAATGAGCAATGGAGAAAACTCAGAAAAATTGTTTCTTAAATTTTATTTTTTATATTTAGATAAATAGATATACGATGATGAAATATTATAATGAGTTGATGGTGATGCTAAGCAATATTTTTGCTTTTTAATATTTAAATTACTGAAAGACAGAATTATATTTAATTCTACTTAAAAAATCGATAAAAATGCCCCCTCCTTTTTAATATTCATTTAAAAAATAACGAGAAAAAAGATAAAAATATCCTCCATTCTTTTTAAATTAATGATTTTTTATTTGATATATATATATATATATATATATATATATATATATATATATATATATGGAAACTACTTTTCTTTTTCTTTTTAATATTTAAATTAGAAAGAGAAATAAATTTAATTTTACTTAATATCTGAATTTATAGTTGAGATTATTTTTTAAAGTATTTTTTATTTATAAATATATTGAAATAATAATATTTATTTATTTTTAAAAAATATATTTTTGACATTAACACATGAAAATAATCTAAAAATACTTTTTTTTAATTTTATACTTTTAAAACACAATGTCATGGTCTTGAAAAAAAATAACCAATAAAAATACCCCCTCCAGGAAAGTTATAAAAATATTCGATATGATGGTATTTAAATATTTTTAATATTCATTTAAAAGTAAAATAACACGAAAAAAAAAAAGCAAAAACATCTACGCCCCCAATGATTTGTAAAAAGACATCCGTGTTCATCTAAAAAATAAAAAAAAATACCCTCCTCCATTCTTTTTTAAATTAATCAGCCAGCAACTTGCTAGAGTTTATTTTAATTGTAATGGCTGCCCACATGGTAAAACATGACACCGATTATTATTCTTCGTGGAGCTTCTTTAATCCGCAGAAGAACAAGGACAAGAGTTAGAGAGTAAGTGTTTGTTAGTATTAAAGATAGTTTTTAAAATATTTTTTAAAGTTATTTTTTACATTAACATATAAAAATATCTAAGAATATAAACAAAAATAATAATAAAAAATTCAAAAGTTTTAATGTTTAAGACAAAAAGGATTGTGGCAGACAAAGTCAAGAAGGCTGGCAGCAGTTGATGTGATAATGAGGAATAATGGGCGCACACTTTACTTTTAGAGCTTCTGAAATTAGGAATCCAAGGGGACACTCTTCTTTCTTAATTCATTCGGGAAATATTATATTAATTGCAATGTGATTTTAATACTTTTATGAAATTGTCTTTAAGCTGAATAATCATTAATTTAATTTGATTTTTTATAGTTTATCAAATATTAGTCACCTTTTATCCGTTAATAACATTTTTTTTCTTAAATAAAATAAATATACGAATATAGCAAATATATTTAGAGTGGACTTGATATTGTGGTGCATAGTATTTTTCACTTAAAATATTTTTTTTATATTAGTACATCAAAATCATAAAAAACACTAAAATACATTTGCAAATATAAAAAGAAATCATACTTTAATGTATAGCTTCGGTTTAGAATTCCACCTTTTTTGTCCCCACAACTAATAAAACCCTAAACTTGTTGCGTGCTTGTATGGTTCACATGAAATTAATCAACCAGCAACTTGCTAGAGATAATTAATTAATTTTGATAAAGTGTGGTGTACTAAATAAAAATAAAAATATATTTATTGTTAAATAATATATCTCATCTAAAAATTAAAGTTACCTGGAGATTTTAATATATAATTTATATTATTTTCTAACACCCCTCAAAGAAAAGTTTTTTATTTTTTTATGAAATAGACAAAACATTCAAATTTATAATTGCTTGGTTAATAGAGTTTTGAAATCATGTCAAAAAATTATCCCATCTTAAAATTTAAATTATTAAATAAGATAAGATATAGTTTATTTTATTCTATACTATTTATACAGAAAATGATTTATTTATTTTTATTAAAAATAGACTTGAATTATATTTTTTAATGGCCAACCCTGATATGAATAACATCCATGATTGGTTTTGAAGTAAAACATGGAAGGGGATAGGATGGAATGACGAGAATATTACAAAAAAGATGCTCTCGTGCTAGTAAAGCGAGGCTAGCAACCTGGAATATAGAATTTCGTCGCACCTGACATGGCATCATCTGAGCTTCGAGACAGAGGCTGCGTGTAAAGCTCCGGCCCTGTCAGAAACGTTCACGCTCACAAACCAGACAAGCCACACGCCCAGGACAGGCAATCTGTCTTTTCCCTCCATAACGGCTTTCTAACTGTCTGAAAACAACACGATCACCCTCGTCAACATCAGATTGTCTGAATCTTCCCTCCCTGCAACTTCATTATTCTCTTTCTCTCCATCTCCGTCTTATGCTTTTAAACCTGGTTGCGATGGATCGAATTTCTGATGTCTAGTAATCATGGGATTCTTCAATTTCATTCTACAAGTGGTGGCGGTGTTAATATGTTCTTATTCTTTCGCATCTTTTGCTGTTCATGGCAACAAGATTGGGAGTAATGGCATTCCGTCAACTTTGGATGGCCCATTTGCGCCCCATACCGCCCCTTTTGACGTCAGTTTGCGTGGCAACGCCGTAGATTTGCCTGACACCGATCCCCGGGTTCGCCGCCGAGTCAAAGGTTTCCAGCCCGAGCAGATTTCTGTGTCTCTCTCTACCACTTATGACTCTGTTTGGATTTCATGGATCACGGGTAATTATGAATCATGAAATATTCCTGCCTGTCTTAATTTCTTTAATTTGTAATTAATAGTATCATATAGGAACCGTTTGACGCTGCGATCAGGAGTCTTTTTTAAGCGTTTTCCATGTTTTTTACAGGAGAATTTCAGATTAGTAACCATGATAAGAACATCATACCATTAGACCCGAAAAGTGTTGCGAGCGTTGTTCGATATGGAACATCAAGGAATCCATTAAATCATGAAGCAAAGGGCTATTCCCTTGTTTACAGTCAGCTTTATCCTTTTGAAGGTCTTCAGAACTACACTTCTGGCATCATCCATCATGCTCGCCTCACGGGTAGATATTATCTGCTATTCCATCGGTGGAAAATGGTGTGAATTCTTGTTTAATCTCTTAACTTCTTGTTTTGTTGGTGTTCGCAGGGTTAAAACCTGACAAATTATACTATTATCGATGTGGAGATCCTTCGATAGGTGCATTGAGTGGTGTTTATAGTTTTAAGACGATGCCAGTTTCGAGTCCAAATAGCTATCCGAAAAGAATAGCTGTTATGGGCGATCTTGGTCTTACATATAACACAAGTACCACAATCAATCATGTTATTAGTAATGATCCTCAACTTGCTTTATTGGTTGGAGATGTAACTTATGCAAATTTGTATCTTACAAATGGAACTGGCTCTGACTGCTATTCTTGCTCATTTCCTGACTACCCTATCCATGAAACTTACCAGCCTCGTTGGGATTACTGGGGAAGGTATGTGTGTAGCTTAATTTCACTGTTATTGCAATTTGCTAGTGGGATTGTATTGTTAATGTTTAATTTGTGAGTTTTTTACAGGTTCATGCAGCCTTTAGTTTCCAAGGTTCCATTAATGGTGGTGGAAGGAAACCATGAAATAGAAAAACAAGTTGAGAACCAAACATTTGTGGCTTACAGCTCTCGTTTTGCGTTCCCAGCTAAAGAAAGTGGATCATCATCTACATTCTACTACTCCTTCAATGCGGGAGGCATACATTTTGTCATGCTTGGAGCGTACATTGCTTATCATAAATCATGTACGTATGGTGGATTTTCTTTTATCCTTGATACCATGACGATTTAGTTATCTGGTGTTCTGCTGCTGCAACTCAGTTTATTGAGAAACACAATTGGAAAATGTTAAGTTTCGATTTGTAGAAGTAATTGAAGAAGCCGCATTGTTTATCTGTATGGTTTGGTTTCTTCTTACAGCTGATCAGTATAAGTGGCTGGAGAGAGACTTGGCTAATGTTGACCGATCTATTACTCCATGGCTGGTAGCAGTATGGCATCCACCTTGGTATAGTTCTTACAATGCCCATTACAGAGAGGCGGAGTGTATGATGGTGGCCATGGAAGAATTGCTTTACTCATATGCTGTTGATATAGTCTTCAATGGACATGTAAGTGATGAGAACTGCTTATTTTCTGTTTTTCAAATGAATTATCCCGAAACTACAAAAGAAATTGAAAGATTCAACATATAAACTGGATCGATTTGACTCATTTAAAATGCTATGAGAAAAAAATCGTAAGAAGTTTCAGCTGAATAAATTGGAATCTTTACATATTTACTCCCGAGTCTTTTTTCTGTGTCTTCTATATATCTTGAACAATTTGCTTAATGTTGTTCTTGATTCCCTGCACACGATTTCCAAACTAGTGTTGTATTTGATGTTGTTAAGGTCATTTACTTTTCTGCACTTCTATCTGTTCTCTGATCATGACCAGGTTCATGCCTACGAGAGGTCAAATCGAGTTTATAATTATACATTAGATCCATGTGGTCCTGTGCATATTGTGGTCGGAGATGGAGGCAATAGAGAAAAGATGGCGGTTGTGCATGCTGATGAACCTGGTAACTGTCCAGACCCGACAACCACTCCTGATCAACACATCGGTGGCTTTTGTGCCTTCAACTTTACGACTGGCCCGGCAGCCGGTCAGTTTTGCTGGGACAAACAGCCTGATTATAGTGCTTTCCGGGAAAGTAGCTTCGGCCATGGAATTCTAGAGGTACCCTCTCTCTCTCCCTGCTCGACCATGTCTCTTTCAAGTATCAATTCATATGCTGTTCCAATGTGCAGTCACTTGCCAGTTTCCAATTTGAACCCATCGAAGGGCATGCCCTTCAAAATTCTTACATCTAACAAAAGAATGTTAGTAGATGTGGCTGAAGGCAAGTTTATTGATAAACTGAATGCATAAAAAATGATGTTCCTCCCGGAAGTTTCATGGGGTGGATTCAAATCCCATAGTTTTTAGCTCTGATACCACCGAGAAGGATGAAAAACATTTGCAGAAAAAACATGTTCTCCTTGTACCTAAGGACTTTCAAGATCATTTGATAGACCTTATACAGGATAAATATCGACCACAGTGAATCTCAGAAATCCTACTGCCCAATCCCATTGCCTCATTCGCGATGCTGCAATCTTTTTCCAAGGTCTCAGGCTTGAATGTTAATTCAGACCTGAATGTTAATTGCAGGTGAAGAACCAGACTTGGGCTTTATGGACGTGGCACCGGAACCAGGACTCACGCAGTGGAATTGGGGATCAAATTTACATAGTGAGGCAGCCTGATAAATGCCCTATCCGGTACACACAAACTAAACGTTCGTTTGCATCCATTTGAATAGATTTGGTTAGTAATTAAATGCTTTCATATATTGGTGAAAGCATTGCAATTTCTTTACCCTCTGCAAGATAGTGGGATGAACTAAGAAGAACAAATGAGCTCCTAATTTATTTTTTTGGAGAAATATGATGCATGGGATAAAAGCTTCTTGTTGTTTTAATGGTTGCCTGCACACAAACACTAAATATTTATACTAGAAAGGCATTACTCAGTGTAAAATTGTTTACCTATTGTTGTCCTGTAACTTGTAAGCTCACATCATAGAGGAAAGAGTTGCTGTGATCATTTATATTGGGCACCTGTGTATATAATGCCTAAATTTTCATCGTATTACATCGTCTAGCAGCACGACAACGACGCTTGTATTGTCCTCCCACGACCCTGTTCTTGCGGTTTCGGCTGCTCCCATTTCGCTCGCCTCCCCATGTCATTCACATGAATCTAGCTGATAGATTCCATGAACGAATACATAAAACAAGTGACTGTGGGTTATTTGATGATTTGAAGTTGATAGCTATTATTTATCTGCAAGAAATTGTGAGGGATCATGAATACATTCCAGAAATCTAGTTGTAAGATTCCATGAACGAATACATAAAACAAGTGACTGTGGGTTATTTGATGATTTGAAGTTGATAGCTATTATTTATCTGCAAGAAATTGTGAGGGATCATGAATACATTCCAGAAATCTAGCTGTAAGATTCCATGAACGAATACATAAAACAAGTGACTGCTCCGTATTTTGCTGTTTTGTCCCGAGTGTGTGCTTGGCTTGATGACAAAGATGATGAAAAGAAAATGGCCGGGCAAGTAGGCTCCATTCAGATTGAAATAAATGAGTTTTCAGGCACATTTATAGTGGCCAGAACACGATTCAGTAAATACATGGGACCTTGCCTGCAGGCTACTGCCATTACATTTTATCTTCCTTCTGATGAAATTAATGCATCTGCCCCGCTTAAATTAAGACTCTTTCTTGGTGGAAGCTCTCATTGATGGGGCTAGTGACTGAGCTCTTTCTACAGAGGCACCATCTCATCATCTCATTTTACAAAAACTAAAGTAGCACCAGGCATCAGATGTTTACAAAGTAATCTAAACATTTGGACTGGCATCAATTTGATGCTTTATGAGATGCGGCACTTGTTTGTGGTGGTTGCGTTTTGAGAAATGTTTAGCCCATCCGGAAACAGGCAGAGACAGTTTTTTTTTTTAATTCGAGAAAATTCTATCCTATTCTCTGGAAAATGTACTGGATTCGAGAAAATCCTATCCTCCAGAAAGGTCGGACTTGTTATGCATGGAACCTCAACCTTTCGTTCTTGCAAGTGACATTTCCCAAGGGATTATATGCTCAATAATTTCCAAGGTCAATGAAATTGAAGGGAAAACATATGAAATCAGAAAAGCTGGCATTGAACACAGGAGCACAGCACCATGGAGTTTGTTCTTCAAGTGAATAGGCCATTAACATGGTTGAAAAGATCGATTGTACGTATTTGCAGTAAGTGGGTTTCAGCACATCATCACCCCAAAACGAGGAAAACAATTTAGAAGACCTAGTGTATGTATTTTTTGAGAAGATACATGCACTAGGTCTATTCACTTGGAAAAAACAATTTAACTGTCCTACAAGTTAAATAGTCAAGGATTTTTTGAGAAGAAAAAGAGAAAGAGGAAGGTTCCTTTTTAAGCCTGGTCTGGACCAGCGGGAAGAGCATCATAGCCATCATGGTGCTTAGGATTCTCTGTTTCAACAGGTATGAGCTTTAGGGCAACGGCGATGGGCATGCTAACAGCTCCAATTAAAACGCAGAACATCCACATTTGCCAGCAGCTCAAAGGCAGGGTGCTTGCAAGAGACTGTTCATTTCATTAAACACCTGAAAGTGAAATGATATTAAAAATTGAGCAGGTATGAAATGAAGGTGGTTCCAATATGGATAATGCACAAGGAAACTAGAAGGCTCAATCCAATAACTCCATACCTGGCAAAACACGAAAGAGTTGAACATCACAGTATTGAGCACACTGGGAGAGGAACAATGACTCTTTAATTACTTGAATGTGATGATTAACAAAGCTCGATCCTGTTATCCATGTTTATGGTTAAACAGAGATTACACTAACAAATACCATTTACATCATAATTCAGGATAAACATGTGACTGTATTTCTCTATCTTTCTTTTATTTTCTGCAAAATACAAAAACACTCAACTGGGCAAAATGCCAAAGCTACCAGCAACTCGTTTTCCAATCTTCTGTCGAACCAAGAGAGAGCTCTAATCTATAGTGTTTCTCACTTCCCATTTCAAACTCAACAAGACAGGTGCAAAGAAGTTTGCATGAATTTGTCTCGAGTCCTCAAAATATATCAAGAAAGAAGTTTACATGAATTTGTCTCGAGTCCTCAAAATATATCAAGAATTTCCAAGATGAAACCATTGCATAGAGGGCAATTACCCCTTTGAACCCAAAGCTCTCTTGAACACAGCCTGCAAAATGTATGCCCACAAGGAATAAAGGCTGCACCTTTATGCCTAACCATGCACACGCAGCAAGTATACTCTATAACAGCACCACCATCACCGCCATCACCGCGGCCCTCCTCATCGTCGTCGTCGTCGTCGTCGTCACATGCCTCAAGATCCCCCGTTGTATATCTAGACCCCTCAAACCCCATCTGCCTATCTGTCTCCTCTAACAAATCCATCAATGACATCCTCACCGGCTCTTGCGTCTCTATATTCCCGGGCATGGGCATTGCCCCTTCCTCGGCCTCTTGTTCGGATGCCGCCGCAGCTGCAGCTTCCGCCTGTGCAGCTGCTTCTGCAGCCTCCTGTGCTGCCACTGCCTCCCTCGCCGACAACAGTCGCTCCTCTGCCAATGCAGTGCCCAGGCGTATCGTGCCCTCAAGTGCTGAAGGATCTAAATCATTCTCATCTGACTGGGTTGGATCGACAACCGGGAACCGAGTCGAATTGTGCCGCGAGATTTGCGGCCGAAATCTCCGGGAAGGCGGGCCATCGTCCACCGCGTGAATGTTCCCATCCGAGTCACCAGAGAGAGTTGACTCGGACTGAACCTGAGGAATGGCTGAACCAAACCGAGTTGAACTCCGGCGAGTCATTTGCGGCCTCGAGCTCGGACCCATCCCCGAGTTATCATCCGATTCCTCCAACTCGGGCGGTATAGCGGACGACACGGTGGTGAACCGCACGGAATTACGGCGTGTCATCAAGGACCTGGAGGAAGCGTTATTAATATTAGAACTGCGAAACCTGTTTTCCACCGGGATAGGGATATCGGAAGTAGGGGTATGAACCGAAGATGTCCAAGCAGAACCGGCACGCTTCAAACGGAGCTTGTCTCTGAAAGCTTTCCAGCTCTTTTTGTCTTTGTGTCCAAATAACGAGCCGCTCTCTTCATCCCGGATTATATCCAGTAGTGTCCGATTTGCCTGACCCGGCTGTTTTTCCATGCTCAATATTGTCTCAAGGGTCCTTCTATCTCTGCTTTTTTCAATTGCATCCAGCAGCGTTATTCTGTTGCGACTGCCGTCATCGCCGCCATTGCTGTATCCACCCTCCATTAAAACCAGTTGCAAGGTTTAAAGATACTAGAAATGACAAACAGGAACAGCTCCTGAGACAATCAAATCAAGAAAAATACCCCAATCCCATGTTTGTGCAGAGCAGTGTTTGGCTGAATTAACAAAAAATATTGCAGATCATAGTGCGGTTACTTGGGAGAAGAATTCAAGGATTAGAAACATCTTTTGTTTTGGTTTCTGTGCACGGTTTATCGGGAAATGTAGAATAAAGAAACGCCGTGAGAAGCCTGTGATATGTGAGGTCCCTGTTAACGCGGTACACCGCGCGTCAAAAGGCATGTATTTATGTTTTTTAGCGCGGTCCATCACGAAACAGCAAGATCCTAGCTCGGCTCATGTCGTGGCTTAAGCCGGTTCATGGTGTATTTTATTTAAGTATTTTTGGCGCAGACGGTGGGATCATTGTTTTATGAATATTTGATTTTAAAAAAATATATTTTTATATATTTTTAGATTATTTTGGTGTGTGAGTGTAATTTTTCAATATTTATTAGTACTTTTTTTCTTTTTAATGAATTTAAATTGAATTTTATTTAGTTGATCAAGTTTATTTGTAATATAAATAAATTATATTAACTTAACTTTCATTCAATTTAATTTAAAATCTATCTTTATCAATAATTTGATGGAGAAATTATTAGACTAATTTACCGGATTAAATAGTATTTAATATCAATGATAATACATGGATAAATAAATAAAAGAGATACTCTTAGCATAGGGATGTGAATTTTTTTCCTCCTTGTACTCTTGAATGTTTCTTATATATTTCTTTTAGCAGTAAATATTATTAGTTTCAGCTTAAATGTTATACGATTTTTTAACAATATTAGGATTTATATAGTATCGTCATCATCATCAATAAATTAAAAAAAAAAAAGTGAAACAGCATTGAATACCTTGCATACGTTGGGTTATGGCAGTAGATCTCTGGTATACGGACAGAACAATGTAGTTTTCTGCAACAAAAAAAATAAAAAAAATTCAACGATTCCGGCATTCAAGACAAAAAGTATATTTCTCATAAAAAATAAAATTAAAGAAAAAGAAACGGATAAGAATTAAGATCACACATACCAGCAGAAAAGTCTAAGATGATGGCCTTCCTCTCTTTCTTTTTTTCTTTCTCTGTATATTGTCATGTGAGATTTCACTTTCTCGATTTAATCTAAATTTTAAATCTTTTTCTCTATCGCTTTTTCTCTCTTTTTAATTTTAATTTTAATTTGTATGAAAAATGTTTGAAAGAGAGAAAAAGAGAGAAAAAGAGAGAGAGGAGGAGAGGTCTCGTGGAGGGGAGGAGACATGGGATCCTGTGGTGGGGATACCTTTGTTTGAGGGGAGATTCTGTGGCTGGCTTGGAATGTGTGTTCACTTTACTGTTTTACCCTTTCAATTTTACCTCTCTTCTGTCGTTTCTTGCCAAATTATCCTCCCGTTTAGCTTGTCGTGTTCATTAGTTGGCTTGGTATCATCAGTTTAAAATAATATTTTAAGATGATTTTTAACCATTAAATATTTAAATAGTATCTTTTATTTTTTAAAATTTATATTTAAAAGACGCTGTATTTTATGTATATTTAATGGTGTGATATAAATTTTTAAATAATATCTTTCTTTTAAAAATATATTAAAATAATATTTTTTTGTTTCTCTTATCATTAAATCAAAATAATTAAGAAATATTAAAATATATTAATCTGATATATTCAATATTAAAAAAATCAAAACTTAAAAAAAAAAACTATTGCTTTTAATTTAGGATTTTTCTCTCTCTTTTTCCTTATTATTATAGACTTGTAATTTATTTATTTTTTAGATTTTTTATTTTATTTAGTGTTAGTTTTTTGTGTGTTTTAAATAGCATGTTAAAAATAAATATATATATATATATATATTATTTCAATATTTTTTTTTAAAAAAAATCAATTATTACTACAATAATAATTGTTATCACAGCATCAAACAAGTTCTTAGTACAGTTTACTGAATTTAACTTAATTAATCTAGTATATCAATCGTCAATTAAATAAAAAAATTGTTTAAAAAATAATATCATATAACTCACTTAAAAAAGAAAACAAATTAAATTGTTTGAATTAATTCATGCAACCATAAACCAGACCTTGAACAGCATTACAAGCTGGCTCGGGTTGAATAACTTGGTTTCTGCTGCAAAATATTTGTTTGGGAATATAATTGAAGTTAATTTTTAAAGTGTTTTTTTATTTAAAATGCATCAAAATAAAAAAAAAATATTTTTTAAAAATTATCTTTAACATTAACACATAAAAATAATCTAAAATAAATTATTTTAAATCATGATATATCACGTGAAAAGCAAAATCATCCGTTAGCTCCACTCGAAAGTTTTATGATTATCAAGGTCTGCGATATACATTGATTGCAAGGTTTAAAGTAGTCTCCACCCATAATCATGAGCCTCCAATCATTAACTGGGATTTTACCTCACTAATTAAACCGGATAAGATCATATAATATCCAGGATCCAATGCATTTTTGGACTCTTTTTATTCATCTCGGAAAAGACTTGTTGATTTATTTGCGATGTTCACACTCCTTTTTAATCGGATTTATTCATTCTAATCTATTGATTCTCACTGTTTGTTTGATATTGTGGTGTATAATATTTTCTACTTAAAAATATTTTTTTTTTAGTTCTCACGTCAAAATTATATATAAAAAAAAAACATTATAAAACACAGTTAATTTAATAATTTTTTCAAGATAAATATATTTTTAAGAGTATCTAAAAACAATAGCCACCGTAATTTTAAATTAATCAAGAGCATCAATTAATGTAAACCAATTTAGAAAAAGGAAATAACGAGAAAAACATATGTGGTTTTGTTTTGATTTGTTATATATGTACTTAATTTTATAAAGGTTGACCAGGCCAAATTTACCATAACCAATGACCAAATTCAAATTACAATGCGATAAACTCGTTAGCATGAGATTATAGGAAAGATTTAACTGGAAAGTACGTTATTTATTAGGATTATAGTTATTAAATCCGGCTCTGAGAATTGATCGAGTTAAATAAAAAAACTAAAATTATATTATTTAAATAAAAAAAATAACTAAATTTTATTTCAACCCGACCAAAATTGACGAGTCATTACATCAATTCGACGAGGCAAGCTGGTTTTAAGAAAACTCAAAATAGTTGGTTGCTATATTTGTTCTTTCCCCTTTAAAATATGACCCCTGTCAATTACCGGCTGGGCAGTTGAGTTCTGGTGGCGGCCGAAGCAGTTGAGTTCTGGTGGCGGCCGAAGCAGTTGTGCTTGGTGAGAACTTGGAGGTTCGAATTTAAAAGTACGTCGAAACAAAAGCACTGGTTCGCCGGCTTGGCTGTCGAGAAACTTTTTGTCGGTTCAGGTGGAAAAAAACACGGCAACCTCATTATTGGTGCGAGTTGCTGGCATAAATTGACAAAGCATGATAAAAATATTGGCTTTATCTATAAAGCCCAGCATTGATGTAAGGCCAGTGTTGGCCCACTCTCTCTCTCTTTTATTTTATATATATATATTTATATATTATATATTTGTTAGGATAATTATCAGCGTGGCCAAACGGACCACCCGCTGTCTGACCTTGCTTCTAGTTTACGATTTTTAGCAATTTTCTATGACGAAGCAGGCTTGGATTAGGTGCGTGGATGATAATGTTATGCAGGTGTGGCTGAGAGCAGGTGTTAGGAATCACAGGAGACAAGGTTTTGGGGATGAAATATTAATTAAATGTGTGTTTAGGTTTTTTAAAGCGCTTGTTTTTTTAATTGATTTTTATTTAAAAATATATTTTATTTTTAAAAAAAAAATTGCATGCCCTACATCGTTTTTCAGAATAGTTTGAGCTACTTAAAAAGTACTTGAGAGTGTAGTTATGATTATTTTTTAAAGTAATTTTTACTTGGAAATATATTAAAATAATTTAAATGATCTAAAAACACTTAAATAAAATTTTATTTTAGTTGAGTGCTTCCTAAACACCTCTTTAATGTTATGCAGAGCAGGCTTCATTCCACGTAAGAAAATAAAATAAAAAATTATGTTAAATTATCTACAATAATAAATTAAAAAATTGCTCTGTATTTCGTCACAGTCGGTACCAAATTTTTTAATATGTAACAAAATTGTTGATGGTCCTAAATTTTTATATATATTATTTTATGGACTTTTTTCTTAAAAAAAAAGAGAAAATAATTATATATTGTGATATTTTTTTACATATTAACGTCTTAAAATATATATAAAATTTTGAACTGATTTTCTTTAAAAATCTCACATTAATTTAAACTCAGTGTTCTATTTTTTTTAATATAATAATATGAAAAAAAATCAGAAAAAATCATCTTTGATAAATTTTAGTAGTTGCATTTTTACTATCCGTCCAATAAATTATTTGGAAAATAGCTAAAACATGTCAAACAAACAATTAGTATGTTGCAGACAACAAATAATATATCTTTAATCAATTTGATCAATTGCGGTTTTGCTATCTACCAATTAAATTATTACCAATGTAGTTAAGACAAAATCATCAATCAAATTATTTGTTACATAAAACAAATCACTCATCTATGCTACAATTTAACGATTGTAATTTTACTATTTACTAATGAAATAATTCACGAAACAGATTAAACATACACAACAATCACAAAAAAAAAAATTATTCCAATTGTACAATCTACCGATTAAATAATTATTAAAATAATTTTAACAGTAGCAACATTCAATCACTCTTGGGCAGGGGAAAAAACCCAGTTTCTAATAGATTCTATTAATTATAATTTTACCAATTAAATATAAAAACAACAAATTACAACACGCATAAAATCAATCAGTTTCTTATATAGAAAAAAAAAACCTAGCCCAACATGTGAATAAATTCGCTCGTCATCCCTATTTCGATGATTGTTGGTAGCTTTATTAAGTGACTTGTTAGACAATTGATATATTAAAACTTGTACATTTTTTTTTTTGTTAATTTTAGGATTTAACCATGTGGTTTTAACTTATATAAATTGTCCACGTGCTTTAAAATGACTTGTATAATTGTAAAAATTATTTATTGAAATAAAAAAAGAGAGAGTAGAGGATGGTGGTTTAAACTTGGTGATTTTAAAATTTGAAAGAGAGAATTATACATGTCATGAAAAACTGTAGAGTATATATATATAGATAGATAGATAGATAGATATATATATAGATATAGAGAGAGAGAGAGAGACAACATAGAAAAAAACAATTAATCAAGTAAAACTATTTTTGTATTTTTTGCTGATCTCGAATTTGATTTTCTCTTTTGTTATTTATCATTTTTTTCTTCAAGGTAGACTAGGAAATAACCATACATGCTTATTCCTTAACACTTTTTTTTTCTCGTGATGCTTGATGCGAATTCATGCATGATTTTCTTCTTCTTCCGAGAGTTCTGAAGTCTGAACTAATGAATTGACCTAGGATCTTAGTCGGATTTCAAGTAAGCAAAATTTAAACTTGCAATTTACCCCATCAAACTCCGGTGAGATTCAAATTTATTTGTTTTACATTTTTTCCAGTAAAATCGAAAATATAAAATTATTTTATAAATATTTAATCTTATATATTTTTTTATATTCTATATTTATATGAATTGTATTTTATTTTTTGGTAACATTTTAATGTAAGATAATTAAAATACGCTTTATATCTCATTTTTTTTTATAGTCTATATCAGCATATATTAAAATTTATATTTAAAAGACGCTGTATTTTATGTATATTTAATGGTGTGATATAAATTTTTAAATAATATCTTTCTTTTAAAAATATATTAAAATAATATTTTTTTGTTTCTCTTATCATTAAATCAAAATAATTAAGAAATATTAAAATATATTAATCTGATATATTCAATATTAAAAAAATCAAAACTTAAAAAAAACAACCCTATTGCTTTTAATTTAGGATTTCTCTCTCTCTTTTTCCTTATAATTATAGACTTGTAATTTATTTATTTTTTAGATAAAAAAATAAATTTTAATATATATATATATATATATATATATATATTATTTCAATATTTAAAAAAAAAATCAATTATTACTACAGTAATAATTGTTATCACAGCATCAAACAAGTTCTTAGTACAGTTTACTGAATTTAACTTAATTAATCTAGTATATCAATCGTCAATTAAATAAAAAAAATTTGTTTAAAAAATAATATCATATAACTCACTTAAAAAAGAAAACAAAATAAATTGTTTGAATTAATTCATGCAACCATATACCAGACCTTGAACAGCATTACAAGCTGGCTCGGGTTGAATAACTTGGTTTCTGCTGCAAAATATTCGTTCGGGAATATAATTGAAGTTAATTTTTAAAGTTTTTTTTTTTGTTTAAAATGCATTAAAATAATTTTTTTTTATTTTTTAAAAATTATCTTTAACATTAACACATAAAAATAATATAAAATAAATTATTTTAAATCATGGATATATCACGTGAAAAGCAAAATCATCCTTTAGCTCCGCTTGAAAGTTTTATGATTATCAAGGTCTGCGATATACATTGATTGCAAGGTTTAAAGTAGTCTCCACCCATAATCATGAGCCTCCAATCATTAACTGGGATTTTACCTCACTAATTAAACCGGATAAGATCATATAATATCCAGGATCCAATGCATTTTTGGACTCTTTTTATTCATCTCGGAAAAGACTTGTTGATTTATTTGTGATGTTCACACTCCTTTTTAATCGGATTTATTCATTCTAATCTATTGATTCTCACTGTTTGTTTGATATTGTGGTGTATAATATTTTCTACTTAAAATTTTTTTTTTTTTAGTTCTCACGTCAAAATTATATATAAAAAAAAACATTATAAAACACAGTTAATTTAATAATTTTTTCAAGATAAATATATTTTTAAGAGTATCTAAAAACAATAGCCACCGTAATTTTAAATTAATCAAGAGCATCAATTAATGTGAACCAATTTAGAAAAAGGAAATAACGAGAAAAACATATGTGGTTTTGTTTTGATTTATTATATACTAGACAATGCCCCCGCGCTTCGCCGCGGGCGGCACAATATTTTTTTCAATATAAAAAATATTAATTGTGTGTATTATTTTTATTATAATATAAATTTAGTCAAAATAAAAAAATATGTGCACAATTCCTGTTAAGTGAAAGTTTTCTATAAAATACATGAATATAAAAATATTTTAAATCGATATAAATGTATCTGTTTAGTAGTTTACAACGAAATAACAAGCATAAATTTATCATCATTATTAAAAAAGCAAGAAAACTCGGATATCTGAATTATTGAGTTCACTGTATTAAAATTAGTTCATTTTATAATTAAATTTAAATCAAACAAAAATAAAATATATATTGTGAAAATACCGACAATAATAAAAAAAAATAAGCTGTTAATTTTCTATCAATAAAAAGATGGAAACATAAATTAAAAATTCATTCTGACGTTATTGTCATTATCATTGCTATAAAAGCAAAAATTATTATTAACATTACAACAAAAACAATTAAAATAATTCAATTGCCCTAGAAAATAACTATAAAAAAAAAGCAAAAGATTTTTTATAAAAGAACATTAAAAAAAAACAATAACTAAAATTATCATTACTATTGCATAAATAATAAAATCATAAAAAATTATTTAATCCAAAGAACAAATAAAAAATAACAGAAAACAAAAAAAAACGAATAAAAGGAAAAAAATAGAGTAATATTAATTTTAAAATGATCACCGATATAAATTAAAATTTTAGGAAAATTTTTTTGAAAAAAAAAGCAAAAAGATTTTTTTTTAAAAAAAAATAACAATTAAAATTATCATGATCATTGCATAAATAGTCAAATCATTGTATAAAAAAAAATAAAAAAAATAAAAAAAATGAATTAATATCAAATATCAATAAAAAAAATAAATTAATATCAAATAAAAAAATGAACATTATTAAAAAAAAACAAATGAATTAATATAAAAAAAATTAAAAGAATAAGGACCCGAAATGAAAAAATAACATATATAAAATTAATTCGAATTAAAGGATAAAATTGAAGGAAAAAAAAACAATTGGAGGACTGAAAAAATAAATAATGATAATTATTGTCATTTTAAGAAAAAAAATAGAAGAAGAGGGACTGAAATCAAACTTTGTATATATTACCAATTTCAATTGGAGGACCAAATTAAAGAAATCAAAACATCATGTACGGAAAAATTGAAGGAATAAAAAAATAAAAAAAAATCAAAAGTATAAGGGACTGAAATAAAAACTTCTTATATAATTAGTTTTAATTGAAGGGCACAATTGGAAACAATAAAACTAATGTTGGCGGAAAAAAACATTTGTGTCAAGTGCAAGTTTTCTATAAAATATATGAATTGCAAATCGATATAAATTTATCTATTTAGTAGGTTTCAACGAAATAGCCAGCATAAAATTATCATCATCATTAAAAAAGCAAGAAGTTTTGAATATCTGGATTATTGAATTAACTATATTAAGATTAGTTCATTTTATAATTTCATTTAAATCAAACACAAAAACAAAATATAAATTATAAAAAATACTTGCAATAATCAAATAAGAGAAATTAGTAGTTAATTTCTTATTCACAAAAAAGATGAAAACATAAATTAAAAAATTCATTCCAATTATTATTAGCATCACTTTGCTCAAACAATTAAAATCATTCAATTGTTCCGAAAAACTACAAAAAACAAATAAATATTATTTTATAATCTGATCATAATGCCCTGACAATGCTCACCATGCCGTCATGGTGCACTCATATTGTTTTTAATGCATATTTTTTTTAACGCAAAAATATTAATTATGTGTTTTTTTATTATAATATAAATTTAGTCAAAATAATAAATATGTGCAACATTACCCTGGAGTGCAAGTTTTCTATAAAATATATGAATTTTAAATTGATATAAATTTATCTATTTAGTAGGTTTTAACAAAATAACCAACATAAAATTATCATCTTCATTAAAAAAGCAAGAATATTAGGATATTTGAATTACTAAATTCATAGTATTAAGATTAGTTCATTTTATAATTCAATTTAAATCACATTAAAAAATAAAAATATAAATAGTGAGAAAGTAGTTAATTTTCTATCCATAAAAGATGAAAACATAAATTGAAAATTCATCCCTACGTTATTGTCATATTCATTACAATAACAGTTAAAATTATTATCAACATTACCACTCAAGTAATTAAAATCATTAAATTACCTAAAAAAAAACATTTTAACAAAAAAATAATAAAAATTATCATCATTATTGCACAAACAATAAAATTATCTTATCTGAAAAACAGATAACATAACAAAAACACACACATAAAAAAAAGAACAAAGAGAAAAAAAGAGTAATATTAATTTTAAAATTATCACCAATATAAATTAAAATTTCAGCCATGAGAACCCTGATAAAAAATAAAACCCCTACAAAAAATGAATAAAAAAAAAATTCTAAAAGCATAAATGAATAAATATGGACAAAAAACAAACATTGTTTTTAGATTATTTACATATGTTACTGTTAAAAATAATTAAAAAAATTATCATTTTCATATATTTCTAAACAAAAAAATATTTTTTTTTAAAAAATCAATCACATTTCCAAGCAAAATAAAAAATGTTTCATGAAAAAAAATAAAAATAAAAAAACATAATAAGGAAAAAAAATATTTCTAAACAAAAAATATTTTTGATTAAAAAAATCAATCACATTTCAAGTAAAATTAAAAATATTTCATCAATTCGTCTTTCGTCTGTGTATTGTGATCCCGTGCCAGGACGAAGAAATCAAAGGATTTATATTTTATAGTCATGCTCATGGAAGTATTGAAAATATAACCAGGAAAACAAAATCATGGAAAAAAAAGAAAAAAAAAACGTAAAAAAAAAAGAAGAAGAAGCAAGATACATAAATTTGCTGGGAATAGGATTCGAACCGCGCCCTTCTCGGAAGACAGGCGCGTTTTGGACCAGTTCGGCTACCTCCACATTTCGGTTATAGTTCAACACAATTGATATTAATAGGTTTTGTTTTAATGTCACTATTCCAATCCACAGTGCATATGAGTCTTGCGCTACAGTAAAAAAAGCCACAGTAAATGTGGCACGCCGTTTATTTTATAGTTAATGTACTTAATTTTATAAAGGTTGACCAGGCCAAATTTACCATAACCAATGACCAAATTCAAATTACAATGGGATAAACTCGTTAGCATAAGATTATAGGAAAGATTTAACTGGAAAGTACGTTATTTATTAGGATTATAGTTATTAAATCCGGCTCTGAGAATTGATCGAGTTAAATAAAAAAAAAACTAAAATTATATTATTTAAATAAAAAATAACCAAATTTTATTTCAACCCGACCAAAATTGACGAGTCATTACATCAATTCGATGAGGCAAGATGGTTTTAAGAAAACTCAAAATAGTCGGTTGCTATATTTGTTCTTTCCCCTTTAAAATATGACCCCTGTCAACTACCGGCTGGGCAGTTGAGTTCTGGTGGCGGCCGAAGCAGTTGAGTTCTGGTGGCGGCCGAAGCAGTTGTGCTTGGTGAGAACTGGGAGGTTCGAATTTAAAAGTACGTCGAAACAAAAGCACTGGTTCGCCGGCTTGGCTGTCGAGAAACTTTTTGTCGGTTCAGGTGGAAAAAAACACGGCAACCTCATTATTGGTGGACAAAGCATGATAAAAATATTGGCTTTATCTATAAAGCCCAGCATTGATGTAAGGCCAGTGTTGGACCACTCTCTCTCTTTTATTTTATATATAAATATATTTATATATTATATATATGTTAGGATAATTATCAGCGTGGCCAAACGGACCACCCGCTGTCTGACCTTGCTTCTAGTTTTCGATTTTTAGCAATTTTCTATTACGAAGCAGGCCTGGATTAGGTGCGTGAATGATAATGTTATGCCGGTGTGGGTAAGAGCAGGTGTTAGGAATCACAGGAGACAAGGTTTTGGGGATGAAAATATTAATTAAATGTGTGTTTATGTTTTTTAGAGTGCTTGTTTTTTTAATTGATTTATATCTAAAAATATATTTTATTTTAAAAAAAATTTGTGTGCCCTACATCATTTTTCAGAACAGTTTGAGCTACTTCATAAGTACTCTAGAGTTGGGTTGTCATTGTTTTTTAAAGTAATTTTTACTTATAAATGCATTTAAATAATTTAAAAAAAAATGATATTAGCATATCAAAATATCTAAAATCACTTGAATAAAATTTTATTTTAGAGCAGAACAAATTTCAAAAATCATTCGTTGAGTGCTTCCTAAACACCTCTTTAATATTATGCAGAGCAGGCTTCGTTCCACGTAAGAAATTATAAAAAAAATATTTTTTTCTTACACAACTTAATTGTTGTTGACTGTGTTTGATATTATTTTTTAAAGTATTTATCGTTTAAAAATACATCAAAATAATATTAAAAAAAAAACTAAAAATATTTTTGACATCAAAATATAAAAATGATCTAAAAATACTATTTTTTAATTTAAAATAAATAATAAAAATATATTTTTTAATTTTTTTCTCAAAACACATAGTGGCATAAAGGGCCAACATAATTTCAACCACGTTGCTGATTAAAACCTTGGACTTGGACCTGCATGTACATTATTATCTATACAGCTAAATTAGCTCGTAGATTTATTGTTCACTCAAGTACTGTTCATCTAGACTCATAAGCACTGTGGACTTGAATAGTAAAATTACTTAATAATATAAATATTAGTTCTATACTACAATAGCATAGCAAAGTTATTTAGTCGAGTGGTTAAGGTGTGCGCCTAATGTTTCTACCAGTCAGTTCATAAAAGAGAGGGCAAAAACATAATATATTTTTTTCTATTCTATATTTATATGAACTGTATTTTAAATTTTTGGTAACATTTTAATGTAAGATAGTTATAATACGCTTTATATCTCATATTTTTTTATAGTCTATATCAGCATGTATTGTTTTTTAATTTTTTCAAAGTGAGATAAACTACATATGACGACATTTACATGAACTACTTTTTAAAAATTTCAATATGAAATAAGTGCATTACATTTTTCCTGTTTTTTTATAGTTTATATTCACATGAATTGTTTCTTAACCTTTAAATATAAGATAATTATAATACACGCCTTGTGTTTTTTTTTATATATAATTCAGATCAAATTTTTATTGTTTTTTTTTAGACAACCAGTATCAATGAATCTAACCTGGCCTCTTTAACCATATCACATCTAGAGTTCAATAGCTATGCTACAAAAAAAAATTTAAAAAAAATTGTTCTGAACAATTTAAGATTAAATATGAATAAAATTTAACTTTTGCCAATGTAAATAATTTTTCCTAATTGTAAAAAACATTTCGGGCTCTAGGGCCTGTGTCCGAGTAAATGAATTTAAAACGGAAAAACAACAAGAAAAGAAGCTTCAAGAGAAAGCCCACTCTGTCATCATCCCGAAACCACACGCTTGCGAGACACAAATCTCTAATCTATTTGGGCCGCCCTTTCAAGTCCACGTGGCTTCCTTCCGTTCTTCTAATTTCATGTTTGTGGCACTGTCCCACTGCATCCTCATTCGCTGCTTGATAACACAGTTCTTAGACCTGATCCGGGGTGAGTGAGATGAAGAAGAGCCCGAGTTGCTGGGTTATCCCTGGTTACGAGAGTTCGAGTTAAAAAAAAAATAGTACAAAAAAATAGTTTTTTTTTAAAGTATTTTTTATTTAAAAATATATTAAAATAATATTTCTAAGCCATAAATAACCTCAAATAAATGATTTATTAAATCTGTAATTGAATTATGAAACTAAGATGATTTTTAAAATAAAAAAAATTAAAAAAAATTAATTAATGATAAGTACAATATGAAAAATAAAAAAAAATACTAATGTTTCGTGACTCATCAATGTTTTTTTTTCTTAAGAATGGAAATCAAATTAGTCAAAGCCTGGCCTTTCCCGAATTATTAAGAATAACACTAACCACCACAAAAACACACTTGCCTCAGCGAACTCTTTAGCAGACTTCAGTCAATGGCTTCACAAGATCACCATACCCACGACCATCACCATGATGACCATGATGATCACCACCACCAGCATGACCATGCCCATGATGAGTAAGATTCTTATCTCCGGTTCATTTTCTTTCGTTCCTTTTGTTTTCCTGGTTTGAATTATATATTTATGCAAGTTTGATTCTTGATATCGGAGCAGGAAAACATCTTCATGGGTAGGCCCAGATGGGAAGGTGTACCATAGCCATGATGGACTAGCACCACATTCACATGAGCCCATATACTCCCCTGGCTTTTTCAGCAGGAGAGCACAACCAATCCTTACAAGGGATTTCAATGAAAGAGCTTTCACTGTTGGAATTGGTGGCCCTGTTGGTACCGGGTATCTCTCTATTTTCCCTTCTAATTCTTTTGGCACTTACTTAATTCTAGGTGTTAATCGCTGATTAAATGCTATGTTTGTACTGGTCAGGAAAACAGCATTGATGCTGTCTCTGTGTAAAGTTTTGCGGGACAAGTACAGTCTTGCTGCTGTGAGTAATTATCTAAGATGGGATTTTGAGATTTTGTTTGCCAATTGTTCTTCTTGAGATTTATTTTTTGTCGAATTTGATTATGAAGTTATTGATTACTATCAATGTCAAACTTGTTAAACGTGAACGTTCCAGCTTAATTAACCCAATTTTATCTCAAGCAGCGAATTAGCAGCTGCAGACCAGCCCTGAAAGGAGTTCATTGTTCTTTTGTTTATGGTGATATTTAGAAAATTGATTCGTAAATAGCTGTTAATCTTTGCAAATGCTCCTCATACGTGTGCCTTGAAGTTGCTAAACTAAGAGCTTTTTGTTAGTGGGGTCATGAGAAATATTCCCCCAAACAATTCAGGCAAGACTAACTCATTTGTGATAAAATGCTACATCTAATGACGTAATATGTCTCAGTTTGACATGACTCGACCCAGAAAATAACGTGGGCTCCAATAAGAGCTTTTCGCCTAAAATTTTCAGATGAGGCATAATTTGTGCTCTTCTATTGTTAATCGTTTTAAATACATGGTCATGTAGATTGAGAGATTGATCAAGTGCTGAGAGCAATATTGTTATTTTAGGTAACGAATGACATATTCACAAAAGAGGATGCTGAGTTCTTGATTAAGCATGGAGCACTTCCTGAGGAGAGGATCCGTGCTGTTGAAACTGGAGGCTGTCCACATGCTGCAATTCGTGAAGATATCAGCATTAACCTTGGCCCTCTTGAGGAGCTTTCTAACTTGTTCAAAGCAGACCTACTTCTTTGTGAATCTGGTGGAGGTAACTCAATACTGAATGCCACCATACATATTTAAGTGGCTGTAAACTGACATTAAATTGATGATTGCCGAACATTAAACTTAATTTTATTGTAAATTACTCTAGGCAAATGATTTTTATTCATGTCAGGATATCAGAAGTTAGATAGTGATGGACAAATTTGACAGTTCTATTCCTAACATGTTGAAAGATGAGTTTTATTAAGAAGAATACTGCTGGCTTACAAATTTAGTTGTATACACTTTCGTATCGATTAGCAAAGGAAATCATCTACTTGAACTTGTATGGTGCAGATAATTTGGCTGCCAACTTCAGCAGGGAACTAGCTGACTATATCATCTATATAATAGATGTATCTGCCGGTGATAAAATACCTCGGAAAGGTGGCCCAGGCATCACCCAAGCTGATCTCCTTGTATGTTTTCTCATTCTCATTGCTGCTTCTTCTGTTCCCAATCTCTCAGAATCAATCTTGTTGGCCAAGTTTAGAAATGTAAAATTACCAAGAAGTCTTGAGTTAATTGTGTACAATCCTAGGTTATCAACAAGACTGACCTTGCACAAGCAGTTGGAGCTGACCTGGCTGTCATGGAGCGCGATGCACTTAGAATGCGGGATGGAGGGCCATTTGTTTTTGCTCAGGTCAGTTTAGCACTCTGTTTCTTATGTTCGATTGCATTTGTTTGTAGTATCACTACAATCTTGTACTTTGTTGTCTAAAGCTGTGGAAAATACAAGATAAAATAGAGATCAATTCTAAGAAAAGAAAATAAAAGAAAATGAAACAATACAAATGGATAGAATCCCAAGAACACACCAAATGTCACCAACCATGCTCATGTTTGAAGTGCCAGACCACACTGCTTGTTACATGGGTTCTTTCTACGTAGAAGCAGGGAGGCATTGCCGTATGCTTGCAATGCTCCACTACAGGAAAGAATGCAATATAGAGAGTTGGAGATGGTGTAAAAAGTGTTGACAGCTGAGAATGTTGTGGAAGGGGTTGACCTGAGCAATGGTGGAGGGTACTATCACCAGGTCTCTCCAAAGCTGAGAGATTGTGTGCGCTACCATCTGACTAGGGCATGTCTTTAGAGTATTCAGGGAGCATCCCAGAATGAATTAGGGTTGGCACCCTCCACAAAACTCAAGTCTTCACCCTTCACCATGTCATCCCCTGTCCAGATTGTCCATTCCTCCTCCCATGCCTTTTTCTATTGCTTCCTACAGTGCAGCATCACTAGCACACGACAATGACTCGCCGCTTCTACTCGTAAAGAATGATATCCACGCAGTCAAAAAAGGGTCTATAATGTTGCCTTCTGGGGTCTTTAAGTCCAGTCCACACACACACACAAAACATAGTAGGTGGATCATAATTGCTGTATAACATGTGGGGGCTTACAAGAAATGCTATGCAGAATTCTGCACAATGAAGTGATCTATTTTACTGGTTTGTTTGGAAACATAGACAGGCAGTGAGCTGCTCTGTATAAAAGGTGCGCTTATTTCCTTTGTTGTTCATAATGTACCTGCAGGTGAAGCATGGACTTGGCATAGAGGAAATTGTTAACCACATTTTACAAGGCTGGGAAGTAGCTACTGGGAAAAAGCGCCAATAACTTTGTGCATCCGAAGCTTGACTTTTCAATTTGGTTGCAGTTACTTCTTAATTTGATGCTTTCTTGAGTCTTTATTAGAAGAAAAGGTGATAATAATAAGAGTCGTGATGTAATGACAATGAGCTTGTGATTTGTATAGCAAGTTCCGAGTTCGAGTTAGGACATGCACTTCTTGTAAGAGCTTAGGGTTAGCCGGAAATTTACTCGTTTGCCTAGACTAATAAAATATGATTTCCGGGAGGTTTCTCGCATCCAAAAAAAGTTTTAATATGGTTATTGTATGTTTTGTCAAGGCGACTTGAGATCTTGAAATAAGTGCATCCACCTGCAATAATTGACTGTTCTATGCAAAGATCAGAAACAATCTTCTGTACTGTAGCATTGATACAACTATCAGAGATTTGTGTCATGCAACTTGACCTTTTATATCACCACTCATCATTGCTCGAAATATAGGGGTATTGCATTTTGTATATTTTTTCAATTTGTCCTTAAATTAGAATGTTATAAAAAGAAAATTAAATTGGAGGGCTAAATTGAAATGACAGAAACCTTTATCAACATGAAAAGAAATAAAAAAATAAGAAGGGATAAATTGAAAAAAATAAAATAACATGAAACATTATTGATGATGAAGTTGAAAACCTATTAAACTTTAACAAAAGAACAAGGGAATAAAATCAAAATTTAAAAGAATTAGGATGATATTGAAAAAAAATAATACATGAATTAAAATCACTAATTTGAAAAAAAATATATATATTTTTTTTTATAAAAGGTTCAATGATAAAAATAAGCAAAATAAAAAACATAAGGACTAAAATTAAAAATCAAAAGAAAAGAGGATAGTTGAGTACTTTGCATTGACTTGGCATTTGGTATTAAATATAATTGTCAGACCCAATTTAGGGACAGAGATCATTAGATTTACTAGCTCGTTATTATATTAATTTGAATTAATTATTTGTTTTAAAAATAATAGAGCTGACCCGCAAAAATCTCACCTAGATTGGTCCAAGTCAACCATACAATGAATAAAAATATTAAATCACTGTAATTTGTTTTTTAATCCAATTTTAAATCAAGTCCTTATAGAATTAAAAAAATCTGATAGAATTAAAAAGTTGAAACAGTTATATAAAAGCCCAACAATGAAAGTGGAAAAGCCCATCGTTGTCGTCTTCTTCTTCATGTGACGTAAAATCGAAGCCCACTACTACTCGCAGAGGTAGAGATAGAGAGGGAGAGGTCTCGCATAGTACCCCCTTCGATTTCGAAAAGAAAAAAACAAGCACGCACGTAAATACGAAGAAAAAAAAAATTAAACCGAGGAAAATAAAAGATAAACATATTTATAGACAGAGCGATTCTTGAAGCAAAATTGCACGCTCTCATTGTTATGTTCACACCAGAGTTCTCAATGAAAAGATGGATTTTCGAGGAATCCAAAACCTCCAAATTAATTTAGATAAAATTCTTCAGTACTTTTCTCATCAAACCCATAAATTAAATACACTGAAGTTAACAACTTCCCTGATCCCACGTTCCCCAAATAACTCTGACCTAATTGACCGAATCAACCGGCTTAATTTATTGGACCAAACTCTTAATTAAATAACATAAAACGAATTAAATACTGAAAGACAATTACGAGTGGACTGGACTCATTACTGGACTTGGACTCAATAATGAACTGGACTCGATGACTTGGACTTAAATATTGGAACTGGACTCGATGACTTGGACTAACTCCCTTATTATTGAACCAACTCAGTTTATTTTCAACTGGACCGACAAATCTTCAACCAGCCTCGTCTCCTGCGCTGCTTTGATAAGAACAACCTGCAAGAAATTAGCTAGCCACGTGACATTGCCCCCTGCTTAAAAAACCTTGTCCACAAGGTTGGGATATTTTTGGACAAGTGTCGCGTACTCAACCCACGACGTCTCCTCATCACCCAACCCCTTCCACTTTACCAACAATTCACTCACAGCTCTATTTTTCTTTTTCGACATCCTCCTCCCCAAAATCCTCTCTGGTTCCGGTCGAACCCATCCCTCATTATCAGTCGGTGGTAACGTCGCCACCTGCCGGTGACGATGACCCAGCTTCACCTTCAAGCAAGAAACGTGAAACACTGGGTGAATCTTCGACTCAGTGGGCAGATCGAGCTTATACGCCACCTTCCCAATCCGCTCAAGGATCTGAAATGGTCCATAAAAACGGGGTGACAGCTTCATGTTCCCTCTCTGCATCACCGATTTCTGCCTATATGGTTGAAGACGAAGGTAAACCCACTCCCCTATTTCAAACTCTCTCTCCGTGCGTTTCAAATCTGCAAACTTTTTCATTCTATCTTGTGCCAGGTGAAGATTGGACTTCAGGAGCTCAAGCATCTCGTCTCGGTTTTGTAAGGTAAGTTCCAGCTCTTGTATTCTTGTTGTTCCTGGTATAAATGGTAGCAGTTTAGGGGGAGGGTAGCCATAAACAACCTGAAATGGGGATAGCTTGGTAGATGAATGTACTGTGGTGTTATACCACCATTCGGCCAAGGAAATAAATTTAGACAACCCTTTGGCCGATCACCAGAAAAACAACGTAGATACTGTTCCACCATTTTGTTGACGATCTCTGTCTGTCCGTCTGTTTGTGGATGGTAGGCTGAGGAAAATTTTAATGTAGTGCCCTGCAACTTAAAAAATTCTTTCCAAAAAGAACTTGTAAAGGTTGGGTCTCTGTCTGTAACAATTGATTTCGGCACCCCATGTAGCTTGAAAATATTATGTAGAAATACCTGTGCAATCTTAGCAGCTGTATAGGGGTGTGAAATAGGCACAAAATGAGCATACTTAGATAGTCTATCCACTACCACAAGTATCACAGAATACCCATCTGACTTTGGTAATCCTTCAACAAAGTCTAAAGAAATATCAGTCCACACCTTATCAGGTATGGGCAAGGGTTGTAGCAAACCCGCAGGAGAAACATTTTCAGACTTGTTGACTTGGCAAATGTCACACTCCTTGATAAATCTTTTGATATCTGCACGCATTCCAGCCCAATAGAATTCTGCTTTAGCTCTATTTAGGGTTTTGTGAAACCCTGAGTGGCCCCCTTGTGAGCTGCTGTGCACTAAATGCAACACCTGCTCTCTTAGACCATTAGCTGCAGGTATAGTGAGTCGCCCCTTATAGAACAAGTAGCCATTTCTTTCTTCAAAGTGCTTAGATGACAGTGTACCACTCCTTAAGTCCTTCAAAGCTATGCGCATTTCTTGCATGCGCATCATAACCACATCTTAGGCTGTTCCGACCCGGCCGGGTTTCTCAGTGCTTGTAATGGCTGAAATTTCCCCTTTACCCGTAGTCTCCATTTTCCTGGATAAGGCATCAGCTACCTTATTTTCTTTCCCCTGTCTATACTCCACTGTAAACTCATACCCCAAAAGTTTGGAGATCCATTTCTGTTGAAGTGGAGTTCCAATCTTTTAACTCTAGCAAAGTACTCAGGGGCTTTGATGGATCACTGTTTGTATTTTGAAAAAATGACCAAGGAGATAAGGTCTCCACTTTTTAACTGCTAGGACTAGAGCCATCAGTTCCTTCTCATATGTAGACAGATGTAGGGCCTTCCCTTGTATGGCCTGGCTCATGTAAGCCAAGGGCCTACCTTGCTGCATTAACACCGCTCCCACACCCAAACCAGATGCATCACATTGAATTATGAAAGGAATTGAAAAATCAGGTAAAGCCAAGACAGGAGGATTAGTTACAGCGTGTTTAAGGTCTTGAAAGGCCTTCATTGTTAATTCAGTCCATTTGAATGAGTTTTTCTTTAGTAAGGCTGTGAGGGGGGCTGCTATAATACCATATCCCTTGATGAACTTTCTGTAATACCCGGTTAACCCTAGGAATCCCCTTAGTGATTTGAGATTTTTCGGAAAGGGCCAACTAAGCATAGCAGCAATTTTGCTTGGATTTGCCTTAACACCCTCATTTGAAATTAAATGCCCCAAATAATCAATTTCAGAACACCCAAAACAGCATTTAGACATTTTAGCAAAGAGCTGATGCTGTTTAAGAATTTCAAGGACAGTCTTTAAATGTTGTATGTGGTCTGAATCATTTTTGCTGTAGACTAGGATATCATCAAAAAAAACTAGGATGAATTTTCGCAAATAAGGCTTGAATATGTCATTCATCAGATTCTGAAAAGTGGCTGGTGCATTTGTTAGGCCGAAAGGCATAACTAGAAATTCATATTGGCCCTCATGTGTACGAAAAGCTGTTTTAGGGATATCCTCTGGGTGTACCCTAATCTGATGATAACCAGATCGTAAGTCTAATTTGCTAAAAATTGTAGCACCATGTAATTCATCAAGTAATTCATCCACAACAGGTATAGGGAACTTCTTTTTGATGGTTTCTTTGTTAAGTGCTCGGTAATCAACACATAACCTCCAACTACCATCCTGTTTTCTGACTAACAAAACTGGGGAAGAAAAGGGACTTTGGCTAGGTCTAACAATTCCAGTTTGCAGCATTTCATTGACTATTTTCTCAATTTCAGATTTTTTGGAAAGTGCGAGTACCTATATGGAGCTCTGAACCACGGGGCTTTCTTTGCTGGATTCAATTCAATATGATGATCATGGGCTCTGTTTGGAGGTAAGCTCTTTGGTTCTGAGAATATGTCTGAAAATTGTTCAAGGAGTTTATCTATTATGGGATTTCTGGGGGTTTCAATGGACCATAACTCTGACTTTTCAAGATTAATTAACTGTAGAACTAGTCCTCTTTTATTTTGTCTTGATGCTTTGCCAAAATCATGTCCTTCAATTAATTCAATGCATGCAATGCCATTAGTAACCATACCTTGTAATTTGCGTTGCATCCCCAGCCATGAAAATTCCATCTGAAGTTTTGTGAAATCCCACAAAATTGGTCCCAAGGTCCTCAACCAATGGACACCTAGAACAACATCACATCCTCCCAATGTTAGAATATAAAAATCGATGGAATATATGTTACCTTGCATCAAAAGAGGCACTTCCTCAATACTGCCTTCCCCATAGACTGTCTCACCATTGGCTACCTTGACCTGAAGTGAATTCTGGTCATTGTATGCTAACTTTGCTCCACGCACAACAGATGGGTCAATGAAATTGTGTGTACTGCCTGTATCCACTAGAATCACCACTGCCCTTTTTCCAATGTACCCCACAAATCTCATAGTTTTAGGACTTGGTGAGCCACACAATGCATGAATTGATATTTCGGGTTCTCCCAATTCTACTGCTAATTCCTCAGTGTGGCTGCCAATGTTTTCTTCATAAACCCCTGCTTTCATTAACTCATCAAGTTCCGGTTCTTCACTCTCCATTAAGAACAAACGGGCTGACTTGCATTTGTGGCCGGGCCCCCATCTGTCATCACAATTGTAACAAAGGCCCTTGTCACGCCTTTCCTTCATTTGGGCCTGGCTCAGCCTCTGTATAGGAACAATGGCCCGCTTCTCCTGTGGGTCCATGGGCCCAACATTGGGCCGGGTTGGTACGGGCCCAATAGTGCTTCTGATAGGCATGGGCCCTGTTTTAGTGGACCGTCTTAAGGCTGCAACATTTTCTTCTTGCATCTTTGCCAGCCCAAATGCCATATGCAGATTGGGTGGGTTAAGCATGCGGACCATAAATCTAATGTCTTCTCTTAGCCCACTCAAGAAACAGCTGAGTTTGTAAGATTCAGCTAGGCCCCTGAGTTGGTTTGAAAGAGCCTCAAACTGGCTCTTGTACTCCTCCACTGTAGTTGTCTGCTTTAGTCTAATGAGGGCCTCCATTGGATCATCGTATGGGGATCCTCCAAATCTAGTTTGTAAAGCCCTTACAAACCCTTCCCAGCTACTCAACCCTCCAGCAGCCTCTAAATCCTGGAACCATATTAATGCCTTGCCTTCCATATGAAATGAGGCTAATAAGATTCGGGGATGGGGATTTGTTTGGTGATAATTAAAGAACTGATTAGCCCGGTAAAGCCACCCATTAGGATTGTCTCCATTAAACCTTGGAAAATCAAGTCGTACAGCCCTTGTTTGAATGCCAGCATTTTCCTCATAGAGAGGATTTGTGATCTGCCGTGAGGACCCCTCGGGTGCTCCCCCATTTTGGGCAGCCTTTTCCTGCACCATGCCTTCCACGTGAGAAGCTACCACATCCAGCTTCTGTGCCAAGTCTAACACCATTTGTTGTAATGCATTAACATTTTGCTGAGTCTGATCTTGATTTTGTTTGACAGAGGCCAAAGATTCAGCCAACTGCGCTTGCCTCGTTCCTTCAGCCATGGACGAAGGCTCTGATACCAAATGTTATGTTCACACCAGAGTTCTCAATGAAAAGATGGATTTTCGAGGAATCCAAAACCTCCAAATTAATTTAGATAAAATTCTTCAGTACTTTTCTCATCAAACCCATAAATTAAATACACTGAAGTTAACAACTTCCCTGATCCCACGTTCCCCAAATAACTCTGACCTAATTGACCGAATCAACCGGCTTAATTTATTGGACCAAACTCTTAATTAAATAACATAAAACGAATTAAATACTGAAAGACAATTACGAATGGACTGGACTCATTACTGGACTTGGACTCAATAATGAACTGGACTCGATGACTTGGACTTAAATATTGGAACTGGACTCGATGACTTGGACTAACTCCCTTATTATTGAACCAACTCAGTTCATTTTCAACTGGACCGACAAATCTTCAACCAGCCTCGTCTCCTGCGCTGCTTTGATAAGAACAACCTGCAAGAAATTAGCTAGCCACGTGACACTCATGGCTAACATTTCCAACGAGCTGTTATCTTCTAGGGCAAATTTCATTTCCTTTTAGTGATTTCCAAAAAAAAAACCTAAGAGAGAGAAAGCGTGCAATTAGATCGTCACTCATTTTCTCAAAGCCGTGCCCTAGCTTCTTAATTTCGTAATTCAGGTGATTACTGGTTTACCTTTTGGGTTATTCTGCTTCTACTTTGGAAACCCTAGAACTGGGGTGCAATGTTGTATTTTTGAAATTATGCGTGATTGAAGCGAAATCAGGGTTTGTTTGTTTGGGACAATTTTTTTTCTGGTCTGCATTTTGATCAAATGTTTGAGGATTTATTAAGGTGAGTCATGTTTGTATACGTAAGCATGGGGAATTAATGCAGTAACTTGGTGTGGTCGAGTCTTTTATTGGTAAGCCAGTGGTTTAAGGTTTCTGAGAACCTGCTTGTGTGCGAATTTGAAACTACGTTGGCGCTAATGTATTTCCCCACTTCTGCTTCTTCTGTTATCCGCGCCGTCGTTGGCGCTAATATCTGTTTTGGACACCAACAAGGGGTCTAGCTAGCATATTTTTTCATTACACGTGCTTCCATGGCATGAGGCATTGCTGTAAAGTTGCTCTAAATGCAAGTTCTTTCGTTCCCTTTTTCTATTTTGAAGAAATGATTTTTAAGCTGCTATAAAATTTCTCTAAATGCATGCTCGTTGAATTCTTTTTCTATTTTGGAGTAATGATTCTGAAGCTGCTGCATAAATCTCTATTCCTGCATTTTTTTTTTGCATGCTGTACTTAATTACCAGGTCAGTTCATGGATACAAGCATGTTTGATGCTTTGGATACTGCCTCCGAAGCTCATCGAGCTTGTGGAACAAAGGTGGAATATATAATATCAGGACACCTTAATTTGTCATGATGAGTTGTTGATGTTTGAAGCTTTTGTGTGATTACATTACCTTTCTGATATAGATGCCTTTCATTCTGCTTTTACAATCTCACGTTCTCTGCTGTTGTTGTTGTGATATGGTCCTAGAAAAGAAAAAACAATGGCTTCTCTCTCCCCTTCCACAAACTTGTTCCCACAACCATTCAATCGGAAGCTGCAAACAAAGTTGAAAGTGACACCCAGTTGTGCATCCAGACACGAAACCAAATTCAATTTCCCTTCCTCTTCTGCAAACAATAATGTTGCTATAGGTAGGAGTGAGAGAGGAGAGATGATGAGAAGGGAAATAGAGTGGGAAAAGCTGAAGAAGAAAGAAGAGAAAGAGAGAAAAGAAGAAGTTAACAAGAAAATTGCGTCACAGAAGGCGATATCTGTGATTCTGCGAAGAGAGGCTACTAAAGCTGTAATTGAGAAGAAAAGAGGTCCTACTAATTCAAAGAAGTTGCTTCCGCAAACTGTCCTTGAAGCTCTTCATGAAAGAATCACTGCATTGCGCTGGGCTTCTGCTCTTGAGGTTGGTGGGTCTTTCGTTTCAGTTTATTTATTTATTTTGTGGTCTTCTGCCTTTTTTATTTGTTGAGATTTGTTTTGGTCTTGGGAGGTCCATTGAGTCTTAGGCTTGAGGTAGTCCATTGAGACTGGAAGCTGCTTCACTCAAGGAAATTTTAATGGGCACAGAACTTCTAGGCCATGCTTGTTTGTGTCTTAGAGAATTTTATTTAGCTTGTATTTTTTCATGGAATTTATTACATTGCCATCCAAACTGTATTTTTGATCCTCCATTTCTTTCCTTGTATAAAATATGTGTGCGGGGCATGGAACTATTTTCTTAGTGATTTATCCAGTTGAATATATTTGCTCTTAGTATCTGAACTGTAATCACAGTAAAGTAGCGGATTTGATGATTATGGTCAGGTTTTTGAACTACTTCGAGAGCAGCTATGGTACAGGCCTTATGCTGGTATGTATGTCAAACTCATCGTCATGCTCGGAAAGTGTAAACAACCCGACAAGGCCCTCCAACTATTTCAAGATATGATTGATGAAGGCTGTGCTGTGACTCATGAATCCTACACGGCTCTCTTGTCTGCCTATGGCAGAAGTGGTCTCTTTGACAAAGCATTGTCTATTCTGGAGGAAATGAAAAAAACTCCTGATTGCCAACCTGATGTCCACACTTATTCAATCCTTATAAAATCATGCCTCCAAGTGTTTGCCTTTGACAAAGTGCAGGATGTGCTTTCTGACATGGAATCTTTGGGAATCAGACCCAACACAGTCACATACAACACTCTCATCGATGCCTATGGCAAAGCAAAAATGTAACTCAGCAACCCTGTTTGGTATCTTTAATTTTTTCACGCTCCATCTGGTTGCCAAGAATGCAATGAGAAAAGAGTATTGATTTTAACTTCCCATGAGCTAGTCTACTGAAAGCATCAAAGCAAAGTGCAGGTAAAAAATATCGCCTCAGTTTTTCAGGACATTTCAGTTCCTTCAGATGGAAGGAGAAAGGCAGTGATAATTGAAGGGTTGTTTCCCATTGTCTCCAGCTCTCTATTGCACCCTCTCTCACAATTCTGTCTTCAACGCTTCCTTTGCTGCCATGTTTCACAGGTTTTGTTATCTTTCATGCATTTGTCACCTAATCCATATGGGAAGCAAATGGTTTTGGTGTTTTTGACAACCAGATGGAGCATGATATTCGTACTCCATTGTGGAGATGCAACTCATTATTTCTACTTTCTAAAAGGTTTGCAGAGATGGAAGCAACACTAATGGAGATGCTGAGTCAGAAGGATTGTGAGCCTGATGTCTGGACCATGAACTCAACAATCAGAGCCTTTGGTGGCAGCGGACAGATAGAAATGATGGAGAATTGTTATGAGAAGTTTCAGAGCGCTGGGATTGAACCCAATATTAAGACATTCAACATTCTCTTGGATTCCTATGGAAAAGCTGGAAACTACCAGAAAATGAGTGCAGTGATGGAATACATGCAAAGATACCACTACTCGTGGACCATTGTTACCTACAATGTGGTGATAGATGCATTTGGACGAGCAGGGGATTTAAAACAGATGGAGTATTTGTTTAGGCTAATGCGATCAGAGAGGATCAAGCCAAGCTGTGTTACACTTTGCTCTCTGGTGCGAGCTTATCGGGAAGCTGGGAAACCTGAAAAAATCAGGAGTGTTCTTCGTTTCATTGAGAATTCAGATATAACTTTGGATACTGTGTTTTTTAATTGCTTAGTTGATGCATATGGTAGGCTGGAATGCTTTGCAGAGATGAAAGAAGTGCTTGAGTTGATGGAGGAGAAAGGTTGCAAGCCTGATAAAGTTACATATAGAACAATGATTAAAGCTTATTCCATAAAGGGGATGACTAGCTACGTTAAGGAGCTCCGAAACCGTATTGGATCAGTTGAGGTGACTCGGTTTCCGAAGAAGAAACCTGATTTTTGATGGGAATTCCTTCCTTTGTATGCTATATTCATGTACATAATCTGTTCATTTGTGATACTATTTTTGTGCATGCATCTGCGGATTCTGCTAAAAAAATACAGAAGTGTCATTATTGAGCATTTTGTCTGTAATGTACACTGATTTTAAAGAAAGCAAGAGAAGGGAAAAATTCTGAAGTTAATGTAGACTGCTTGAGTTGGATGCAATCTCAGAAGTTGATGCTTACCTATCAAATTGCTCTGAGAGAGACAACACAGGAGAGGACGCACAAGAGTTTTCTGTGAGAGAACTTAAGATTGTGCATGTTTGAGTTCCTAAATATTTTTTGTAACTCGAGAGAAGACAAGTTGGGAAGACATTCTCACAAGAATCTAGGAGGATCTCTGCACTTGTTGGCAGGTTTATTGGAACCGATGAAAATCAACTCGAACCCTAGCTTTTTATAGAACTTGTCTATCTTGATTATCATCAGCCTGAAATGTTTTCTTAGTATTTTAATCGTTTTCTATTAAGTGAATGGACCATTGAGTTTTGGCTAACAAAATGAGAGATGTAATCTTAATTGTTTGCCTAGGTTTACGCGTGGATGAATTCGATTACTTCAAATAAACATTAACTCACTACAAGAATGTCTACTATTATATGTATTTTTACATATATATATATATATATAATATTTATAATTTTACGATCTATTTTTATAATTTAGATTTATATTGTATTTTTTTTTGTCGTGTAAAAAAAGTACATTTTCTTTTGATAACAATGTGCACTCACAAGTCACCACGGTGAACTCTTCCCAAGATCACCATACCCCCCGACCACCACCATGATGATCACCACCATCAGCATGACCATATCCATGATGAGCAGAACTCTTATCTCCAATTTATTCCATTCGTTCTTGTTGTGTTTCTTGGTTTGAAATATATATATATATATTTATATAATCGTGATTCTTGATAATGGAGCAGGAAAACATCATCAAGGGTTGGCCCGGATGGGAAGGTGTATCATAGCTATGATGGACTAGCACCACGTTCATATGAGCCCATATTCTCTCCTTACACGACCGACCTTGCACCAGCAGTTGGAGCTGGCCTGGCTGTCATGGAGCGTGATGCAATTAGAATGCGGGGTGGAGGGCTATTTGTTTTTGCTCAGGTAAGTTTTTTATGTTGTTTTCTATATTTAGATTATTACATTTTCTCCTTTTCATTTTATTTAAATACTTCTTTTAAATGATTATTATTTTTCTTTATTATACGTTTAAATTTTGAACAGCCTTTTAGATTCATCTGTATTTGTTTTTTTATCTTTAGTATAGGTGAACTTTATTTATTTATTTATTTATTTATTTTAAATAAAAATTTGGATAATATTTCTAATATTTGCAACATTGCATGATGTATTTTTCCCTTATATTTTATCCAATCAATTGATTTGCGTTTCTATTTTTATTATCATATACTTGAATAAAAAGTTATTTTATTAAAGTTTTTTAGCAAATATAATTGAGTAAACATTATGGTTTGTGATATTAAATATTTTGATCTATGACTGTCTCTTAATTTTTCAATTTTAGCTTTTAATTATCGTTTATGAGCTTTTTTTCCATTTATTAACACACTTAGTTCTATATTTATTTGATTACATGTATATATAAACCTTTTCATTTTCATTGAAATTTTTTGTAATTACAAAAACATGTTGAGAAAACCTGTGTACACAACTGTTTTATCTTAAAAAATTATCTGACGTGCGACGAAACATGAATCAAGTATTCAATTGGGTATTAAATATATTTTTCAACTCAATTTAGGGTATACGTAATTGAATTTACTAACAATTTATGGATTAATTCAAATTGATCATTTTATTTGAGTTTATTCCCCATTTATTAACACGTTTAGTTTCTATATTTTATTTGATTACATGTATATATAAACCTTTTCATTTTCATTAAAAAAAATGTAACTACAAAAACATGTTGAGAAAACCTGTGTACACAAGTGTTTTATCTTAAAAAATTATTTGACATGCGACGAAACATGAATAAAGTATTCAATTGGATATGAAATGTAATTGTCAACTCAATTTAGGGTATATATCATTAAATTTACTAACAAGTCATGGATTAATTCAAATTGATTATTTTATCTAAAATAATATAATTTTTAAATTTAAAATTTATTTAGAGTCGCCCCATGCAAATCTCACCTCGTAAATTTGTTTAAGGCTTTAAGCACACCAAATCATGAATGAAACCATTAAATCATCCTAATTTATTTGGATCAATGTTTCGCCATCTCTGACCAATACATTAAAATAGATTGAATTCAATAGTAATTATAATGTTAAATTAATAAAATAATGACATAAATCAATAATATCATTATGTGATGGATAAATATGGTGGACTAAATAATAATTATAATGCTAAATTAATAAAATAATGACATAAATAGATATTATTATTATTTAATGGATAAATATGATTCAACAAGATAATTTTTTTTTGATAATGTAATTTTATTACTTAATATTATTCAAAAAATGTATTGTTTTTATAATTTTTTGAAAATCAACTTTTAAATTGATATTTAAAAAAGATTTTTTTGTAAAACATATCAATTCCATAAAGAATTAAAAAGTTGAAACAATTATATAAAAGCCCAATAATGAAAGCGGAAAAGCCCATCGTTGTCGTCTTCTTCTTCATGTGACGTCAAACCGAAGCCCACTACTACGCGCAGAGGTAGAGAGGGAGAGGTCTCGCATAGTACCCCCTTCGATTTCGAAAGAAAAAAACAAGCACACAAAAATACGAAGAAAAAAAAAATTAAACCGAGGAAAAAAAACAGAGAGAACAGATTTATAGGCAGAGAGATTCTTGAAGCAGTATCGCCCGCTCTCATGGCTAACATTTCCAACGAGTTGTTATCTTCTAGGGCAAATTTCATTTCCTTTTCGTGATTTCCAAAAAAAAACCCTAGGAGAGAGAAAGTGTGTAATTAGGTCGTCACTAATTGTCTCAAAGTCGTGCCCCAGCTTCTTAATTTCGTAATTCAGGTGATTACTGGTTTACCTTTTGGGTTATTCAGCTTCTACTTTGGAAACCCTAGAACTGGGGTGTAATGTTGAGTTTTTGGAAATTATGCGTGATTGAAGTGAAATTAGGGTTTGTTTGTTTGGGGCAATTCTTTTCTGGTCTGCATTTTGATCAAATGTTTAAGGATTTATCAAGGTGAGTCATGTTTGTCGTAAGCATGGGGAATTAATGCAGTAACTTGGTGTGGTCGAGTCTTTTATTGGTAAGCTTGTGGTTTTAAGGTTTCTGAGAAGCTGCTTGTATGCTAATTTTAAAATACGTTGGCGCTACTGTATTTCCCCACCTCTGCTTCTGCTGGTTATCTGCGTCATCGTGAATGTTGTGGAAAGTCTGTTTGTTTGGTTTTTATGTGTAAACATTAATTAGGTTGTTTTCCACACTTATGTTTTGTTGTGGATTTAGAAACCTAACCTTTTTGAACCAGATTGCTTGGCTTATGGTGCATGATGCATGTTTGCTTGTGCAAGTATGGTGAGGCTTTGTTATGCTTGTAAAGGAGGATAGCATAGTAGCTCTTCCGTATAGTTGGGTTGTTTATAAACGATGTCTTGCAGTTTATTGGTTGAATCAGAATGTCTTTAAGCTTCTGGATTTGTGTCAGAAGAATTTTATACGAGAATAAGAGTGTTTATATCCATTAAGTGGAGGGGAAATTGTTTTCAGCATTCATGCTTCCATGACATGAGGGATTGCTGCAAAGTTGCTCTAAATGCATGATCTTATGTTCCTTTTTTTTATTTGAAGAAATAATTTTGAAGCTGTTATAAAATTGCTATATATGCATGTTCACTCATTTCTTTTGCTACTTTGGAGAAACGATTTTGAAGCTGCTGCATCAATTCCAGCTTATTTACTCATATCCATTACTTGTATGCTGGGCTAGTTCATGGACACAAGCATGTTAATGTCACAATGTCTCTTAACTCATCGTGCTTGCAGAGCAAAGGTGGAACATATAATATGACGACATCTTAATTTGTTGTGATGAGATGTTGATATAGATGTCTTTATCTGATGCATTAAAATTTTTCTTTCGCTACCTGTCATTGCACCTTGATTGCTATGCCATATCAAGTGTTCTAGATCAGTTGATTTTTAGTACATTCAGGCAAACCTCCCAATTCTTCGATTGTTTGGAATTTAAAGGACTGTTACAAATGATCTATCTATCAAGCATTTGCTGAAGGGAAAGCTCTTTTTCATTCTTGGAAGCTCTTTACTTCATTCTAATATCTTTGCTCTGTCAAATTGTCTAATTTGACAGTCTGTTACATTGATGGGAGGAGGAGTAGGCTTCTAGCTACCAAAGCAGGAATGCATGGATGTGGTTCAGGATATGCTCTCCTAGTAAATGCTGAGGTTGATTCCATGGGTGGGGTTGTTGATGGTGGAGGTGGTATTGCTACCAAAACCTCTCCGCGGCGAGCAGCAATTGAGAAGGCTCAGGTGGAACTTAGGTAACACTTACATTTTTTTCGAGTTTTACCCTCAGTTCTTGTAATCTCTGCTTTCCTTTCTTCATGAGAAAAATGTCACTATTCTCTTGATAACAGCAACTACAATTTGATGTTAACAGACAAGAGTATGATGTTCGTGAGGAACGGAGAAGGGAGCTAGAATTTCTTGAGAAAGTATGGCAATTTGAGCCTTTAAATGCTTTTTTGAACCCTTTATGTTTTTACTTCCCTTTAAATTCTTCCTTACCTGCAGGGAGGCAATCCTTTGGATTTTAAATTTATAAATGCAGCTTCGGTCAGTGTCCAGTCTACTTCACTCACAGATCATCACGTTGAACAGTTTGTTACCAGGTATATTATTTTGCTGTGGTGTTTGACTAACTTATAGTTTGCTAGTTGGCTAATGCACCTCTCGCTTCCCTTTTCCCTTCTTCACATTGTATTACAGTGAAGCAAAAGGCAGCTTTCCACTGATTGCATCACCTCATGGGGATTCTGTAGAAAGTAGTGGCAGACCAGGGGCTCCTCCAGTTTGCGAGCCCAATAGTGCTGACAATTTTGATGGTGAAAATGAGTTACTTGAAGTTGAAAGGAAACGTAAACATCCTAGTAGGAGGAATAATGTCACTCAATCAGAGCAGTCTTCACAGATGGATGGAATTCACAATGCCAAGGAATCAGAAGATTCTGCTATTTTCCGTCCATATGCTCGAAGGAATAGGTCCAGACCAAATCGTGACAGTGCTCGATCAAGTTCAACTGATATTATTCAGAGTTCAGTTGGCCATGGATCCTCTTTACCGACTCATGGGGGTGCAAGGGATGTGAAAGGGTTGGTAACGGAAACAGACGATCATAAAGCCCAGATTATTACTTCCATCTCTAATCCAAAGTCCACCACTTCAAACGGTGACCTGTTTTTTCAGATTGACACTTCCAATACCCAGTCAAACAGGGAGCTTGATAGTGTGCAGGCTCCGAAAAAAGTAGTCAACCTGCCTGAAGATAGGTTGGATGTTACAGAATCCATTGTCTTGAGGGATAAACAACATGACCAACCTTCAGAAGCTGATGCTGATAAAGCACCCAATGATATTGCTTTCAGGGAATGCGATCATATTGGAGGAAAAGAGCAGGTTATTTCAGGTGGTCCTGAATGTCCCCCTTGTGCTGAATCAGCCAAGAATGAGAATGAATCTGGTCCTGCTCTGCTCAATGGCTTGGAAAAAGATGGAAATGAAGGTCAAAATGGTAATGCAGCAATGGAAATGAAAGTATTCAAGTCAGAGTCCTCTTGCACCCAAAATAGCTTAAGCTTGGATGCAAGCAATGGCTGTGATCCATGTGATAATCGTAGAAATGATGATACTAATGAGATTGTTTTGAAAGAATCATCTGAATTTGAAGGAACACAAAGTTTACCATCGGCTAATATTGGAAATGAAAAGAAAGAGACTAAGTCTATCTCTGTCATCAATGATAGTTCTGTGCATGAAAACTACTCTGGCAATGATTCTACTTTCAAAAATGAGGAAGAAGTGAGAACAACTTTTCACTCTCAGGTGAAGTGTATTAATCTTGAAGGAGTGGAACAAAATGACCATGTTGCATCGGAGGCTGATATAAAGGCGGGCAGCATGTTGGCTGATAGTTCTAATTGCAACAGGGAAAATATTTGCCCCAGTGGTCCCCAGGGCTCTTTGGATACTTCTGTTCAAGAGCTTCCACAGCCTATCTTGTCTGAGAAAAACTCTTCTGCTGCCCCTGACCCTAAATCTTGTTTGAACACACACTTGAAAGTGGTAGACAAGTCTCATGAAGATTCTGTTTTGGAAGAGGCACGGGATATAGAGGTTATTTCTTCATACCGTATCTTTAAATGCTGCATTTTCTTCCTTCATGAGTCTTTAAAAGGATCTGAACATAGTTTCGACATGCAGGCTAAGCGCAAGAGGATTGTGGAATTGTCTGTTGCATCTGTGCATTCAGATAATCGCCGAAGATCTCACTGGGATTTTGTCCTTGAAGAAATGGCATGGTTGGCAAATGATGTTGCACAGGTCTTGACTTTTTAAATAAGCAATTTATTGTGCAATTGTTTTGCTCTCCGCTGAAGAATTTATTTTGTACATTAAAGATCTCAAATTTAGTGGCTATATTTAATTTTATCTCAATTCAAGCCTTGTTATTTATTTTATTTCCTGTAGGAGCGTCTTTGGAAGATGACTGCTGCTGCTCAAATATGTCGCCGGATTGCTTTTACTTCTCGATTGAGAGTTGAAGAACAGAATCATCATTTGAAGCTAAAAAACATTGCTTATAGTCTTGCTAAGGCTGTCATGCAGTACTGGCATTCAGCAGAGGTGTATGTAAGTAACAATTGTCAAAGTGTTGGTTCAAAGAATGGCCAGTATGAGTTGGGGATGTTTGTTGGGAATGAATTTTCTGTCAACAACTTTGGAGATATTGATAAGGTGCTTGCTATGTTTGAAACCGCCTTTATTTTCTTGTGTATTTAATCCTGGAAGTTCTTTTTCTTCAGTGTTAGCTTTTATTCTATAGAATTCCTACTTTCTAGAACATTTTGTTAAATTCAAATGCAATATATTTGACAAGTGGAGTATCATTTATTTCCACACACAAAAAAGACAGCTCTGCATCAAGTGTATTTTCTCTTTCTCTGGATATTGATAACATAAAATGAATATGCTGTTAGTGGAGTTCATGACTGTTTTAATTTTCTGAATGGTTTGATATTTATCTATCTGTATCATGTATTAACCCATTCTGAACATCTTGTTCAGGAGCAGGTGGCATGCAAAGAGTTAGAAAAACAAAAATCCTGCCAAAAACCTTGTGCATTCCATTCATGGATATGCTGTAAGGTTTTTGAAATATAACAGTTCTCCATCTCCTTCCTTTCAAGCCGAAGCACCAGCAACTCCTGACAGAATAGCTGATTTGGGCATTGTGGACACTTCATGGGATGATCGCCTTACAGAAGTATGCTCCTACCTTCTTTATATTTTTTGTCTTGCTTAAATTCACCAAATCCATCTCCTTTTGATCTTTTAAGATGCATACCTAGGGGTTTTACTCGAACCTTTATCGCACATAAATCACTCATTGTGCTCTGAACTTCTATATGCAGGAAAGCCTGTTTTACGCAGTTCCCCCAGGTGCCCTGGAAATGTACAGATTATCTATTGAATCTCATATTGCGCAGAGTGAGGTAATGCAATTATTTTGAAACCTTTGGCACTTGATCTTGGTTTTCTCTATGCCTGAAAAGACATGCATCTCGACAAAATTTTGATGAAGGGATACCAGAGAATGACTTCTAGTTGGGCCAAGTTGACTTGATACCTGGTGTTCATAAATTATAATAACCTTTAGATTTCTTCCCTCTATAGGTTGTTTTTAAGTTTCTCTCATCTTGGTAATCTTGCCTGTTTATTGATTTCTTTGTTCAGAAAACTCATGGTAGCATGCAGGAGGAAGTTGATACATCCATGTATGAAACTCCAGCAGGTAATGCGGAAACTAGCTTATCTACTGGTTCCTTGTTCATTGAATTTGTTCTCTCTTCACAAGTTCATTTCCAAACTTCAGATTTTGGATATCATGATACCACATATGATGAGGAGGAAGGAGAAACAAGTGCGTACTATATGCATGGAATCTTTGAAGGTAGCAAGTCAGCAAAACATGACCAAAAGAAACGGAAAAACTTAACAAAGTCACCCTCTGCAAGATCATATGATCTGGGAACTGATTCACCTTATGGACACTGCACCAACATGCCACAGCAAAATGTATTGATGGGGAAAAGACCTGCAAGTAATATTAATGCTGGCTCAATTCCAACAAAACGCACGCGCACTGCTTCGAGACAGAGGCTTATAAGTCCTTTTACTGCTGGAACTTCTGGGGTTCCACTCCAGGCTCCAGTGAAGACAGATGCATCGAGTGGAGATACTAATTCTTTTCAGGATGATCAAAGTATTTTGCATGGTGGATCACAAATTCAGAAAAGTGTGGAGGTTGAGTCTGCTTCGCATTTTGAAAGGCAGTTACCATATGACTACGCAGAGACATCAGCAAAACCGAAGAAGAAGAAGAAGGCAAAGCACCTGGTACATAGGAATTCTTATAATTTAACTAATGCTGAGGGCTTATTTTATTTTAAAAATGTCTGGATACTTTCTGAAATGCTGTTCTATGTAGTGCTTGTTAAGTTGACTGACTACATTTGGTTGCAGGGTTCTGCTTATGATCAGGGCTGGCAGCTGGATTCTACCGGTCAGAATGAACAGGTGATTTAACTTCTTTTGGTTTAGATGTTAGCTACAATGTACTCTTTTTTTCTTATGCAGAAAACATGCCGAGCTTCAATTAATCGTAAAGGTCATGTTGTAATGTCAGTAATCTAAAATTACAGCATGCATTTTGGTCTATAGACAAAAAAATATATATTGTTGTTTGACTAAGCAGCTCGTTAATTAAATTTCAGCTTCAAGTGCTCAGGAGCTGTGTAATCACTATTTTAATAAACTTGTCTAAAGCAAAACTGGCAGTAGTTATAATTGACTCAAAATACAACAGAGAACCTTGAGGTGATTCTGAAAAACAGGATTATTCACTTAATGGTGGTTGCTTTTCAGATGTAAAAATGTCTTGGCAAGAATCTTTTTTTTTAGTAAAAATGGGAAATCATATATTATTTGTGGACAGCAAAATTCCCTGGTAAACTGAAGTTGAGACAAATTATGAGTATTAGCGTTTCCTAGTGAAAGTATGCATCCAGTCCACAGATAACAATGTTGGTCAATATCACTCTAAAAGGATCAACAATTCTCCTAAATTTTCCATTTCTGCTGGGTACTGGATGGCGTGGGGGGTAGTTATTATTAGTCTTTTGATAGAAAAACTGGTAGAGGGCACTATGTTGACTGGTACTTTCCATTATATAGATGAGATGGACAATGTTAGTGTGCATGGCTTTTCTGGTATAGTGTTAGTGCATTTATTTATGTAGTTTAAACACTTGAGTGACAATGTTTCCTTTTGTTTATTGTCTAACCTTCCGTCAACCAAATGTTCATTCTAAAAACTATTTTCTAAATACATTATTTTTTATATCGGCACTTTTCTACTTGCAGAGGGATAGTTTCAAAAAGAGATCGGAGAGTCATCATTTTGACTCTAATGGAACTAGTGGTAAAATTATGTTCCATCACTTTTTTCTTTAACAGGGATTTGACAGTTATACATAGTTTTTCATGTTCCTCTTCATTATTGACACTTCAAAATATCTTCTTTAAAGGTTTATATGGGCAACACGCTGCTAAGAAGCCAAAGATAACAAAGCAATTGCTAGATAATACTTTTGACAATATAGTTCAAATGACTGGGTCCATCCCATCCCCAGCTGCTTCCCAGATGAGTAATATGTCAAACACAAATAGATTCATCAAATTGATTGGTGGCCGGGAGCGGGGCAGAAAAAATAAATCAATGAAGGTATTCTCTGGTGAAGTCATAGCTGATCATGTGGCATATACTCTCAACTTGTCACTTTTCTTAGATATATCTCTTTATGTGAATTTGAGAATGTGATATCCACTGCAGATGTCTGTTGGGCAGCCAGGTTCTGGAAGTCCCTGGTCGCTTTTTGAAGACCAGGTTGGTTTTCCTTCAGCCTTTTTTCTTCTCTTGAATCTGCTCTTTCTTTGGTTTTCAAAATTCTGATCAAATGCTTGAGACTTTTTTTTCTGCTTCCTCAGGCTCTTGTTGTTCTTGTGCATGACATGGGTCCTAATTGGGAGCTTATAAGTGATGCTATCAACAGCACTGTTCAATTCAAGGTAAATAAGATAATTTCATCTATCGACAACCTCCTTGTTTGGGATGGATATCAGGTCATTGTACAAAACAGTGTCTACTGTCTACAATGTTTCATAGCTGGTAAAAATCAATTTCAGTGCCCTTTTCTCTACAGTAGTAGTTTTTACTTGTCAGATGGTGAAGCCTCTCTCTCTCTCTGACTTGTTTTCATGGAAATTTTATTTATTGGAACTTACCCAACTTGTCCAGTGTATATTTCGCAATCCTAAAGAATGCAAAGATCGTCACAAAATCTTAATGGATAAGGGTGCTGGTGATGGGGCTGACAGTGCTGAGGATTCAGGATCTTCTCAATCCTACCCATCAACTCTGCCTGGCATTCCAAAGGTAAGGTTGCTAATGTTGTGTTGTTTTCTGACTGAAACCTGATGCTTGCTCTAGTAAATTTAGCCCATGTACCATTGAGCTTAAGCTTTTCTGCTCTGATAGTCTGACTACTTTGCATTGCTGCATTTTAAGCAGGGTAGTGCCAGACAATTGTTTCAACATTTGCAAGGGCCCATGCAAGAGGATATCCTGAAGTCTCATTTTGAGAAAATCATCATTATTGGGAAGAAACATCATTCCAAAAGGAGTCAGGTTTGTTTGTCATTCAAAGTGTACCTGTATCTGCAGATCATATTATTTTGCTTTTGTGAAGCCTAACCGGATTCTGGTTTTATACCCTCCATATAAATAAATCCAAATCTATTTATCAGTGCTTATTTGGTAGCTGGTTGACAGTTAGACTGTATTCATCTTCTTAATTCTCTACAATGGTTTTTTTCCTTGATATTCCATTCTTATGAGATTGTTACTGAATTTTGAGGGCATGCACCTCATGGAAGCTGGATAAAGTAGAACTCTAATACAGTGGGAAAAACATATCTGAGTGGACTTTTTTTTGGATCTAAAAGCATTACAATCATGCTTTGTTTATGGTCTTTTTTTTTGCAAAATACTTTCCTGACTGATTAATGGCTATGTACCTTGTGAAGAATGAAAACCAGGATCCTAAGCAAATAGCAGCAGCTCACAATTCTCATTATATTGCTCTGTCCCAAGCTTGCTCAAACAACTTAAATGGAGGTGTCCTATCGTAAGTTTGCATCTTTGATGCTTATCTACAGTTTGGCTGTAGCACTCAGTTTATCACTTATTCATTCAACTTCATTGCTTTGCAACATCTATGGTTTTACCTTTCCTAAATTTATTTCATGCCTTTTGTCTTGTGCAAGCAATTGAATATTACTGTACTTTGTTGTCTGTATGAAGGCCCCTTGATCTCTGTGATTCAAACACTTCAAATCCAGATGCTCTTCCTGTTGTGTATCAAGGTTCTCATGCTAGCAATATGGCAATGCCAAACCAAGGTGCTGTTGCCTCAACACTTCCCACTTCTGGTGCAAGCTCTTCTCTGCAAGGATCTTCTGGCATGGTTCTTGGCAATAACTCATCATCACCATCTGGTCCCCTCAATGCACCTCATAGGTAGTGTGCTATTTTGTATCTTTAGATTGTCATCGTATTTCCAATCAATTTCTGATTCTTCAAACTGTATTTTGGGGGGTTGTATTTATTCTCAGAGATGGTAGATACAATGTTCCAAGGACATCTTTACCTGTTGACGAGCAGCAAAGAATGCAACATTACAATCAAATGTTACCTAGTAGAAACTTGCAGCAGTCTAACTTGTCGGTTTCTGGGGCTGTCTCTGGAGCTGATCGTGGTGTCCGCTCGTTATCGAGTGGAAATGGTATGGGCATGATGCCAGGGATGAACAGAAGCATGCCATTGCCACGGTCAGGATTTCAAGGAGCACCCTCTTCATCGATGCTGAATTCTGGAAAGTATGCTTTCTAGCAATATGGTTGGGATGCCAAGCCCTGTGAATATGCACACTGGTTCTGGTCAAGGGAACTTGATGAGACCTCGCGAGGCTTTGCATATGTTGAGGGTAAATACTAAAATCCTCCTCTACATATGTACTCTCTCTCTCTCTCTCTCTCTGTGTGTGTGTGTGTGTGGGCAGGGCAGGGAGCACCACGCACACAATTGTATTGCTCTTGAATGTGCTGTTTCATCAATTTTTGCATTATACATGTCTTTCAAAGGTTGCCAAGTGTTCCTGTAGTTGCATTGACATTTAGACCAGGGGTCATTGCAACTCTGATCTGGTGTAATAGCTTTCTGGTTGCTGGTATTTACAACTTTTTGTTGCTTTTCCTGAAGAAATTTTCATATGGATGTTATGGAACAATTTCCTTTACATGTTTCATTGGCATCACTTCATTATAGTGCAACAGTACTTCTAATATTATATGGCAATGTATTTTATTTTTGCAATAGCTTGGCCAAAATTCTGAGCATCAAAGACAAATGATGGTACCGGAGCTGCAGATGCAGGCAACACAAGGGAACAGCCAAGGAATATCTGCTTTCAATGGGGTGCCTACTGCCTTTGCTAATCAGACAACTACTTCACCTGTGCAGACATATCCTGTCCATCCCCAGCAGTCCAACATGCTTAGCAATCCTCATCATCTTAATCTCCGTGGCTCCCAATCATACTACAGGTTCACAGCAGCAAACATATGCTGTGCGCCTTGCTAAGGAAAGGAAAATGCAGCAGCTTCTCCAGCATCAACAGTTTGCTGCATCTAGTGCTTTGATGCCCCATGCCCAACATCAATCCCAACTTCCCATATCATCATCCATGCAAAATAGTTCTCAAATCTCACCACCATCATCGCAACCAGTGTCACTACCTGCTATAACTCCCCCTTCCCCACTGACTCCCATTTCCATGCAGCAGCAGCAGCAGCAGCAGAAACATAACTTGACACATCATGCAGTCAGTCGGAGCCCCCAAAGTGGTTCCAGTGGGTTGACCAACCAGATGGGAAAGCAGCGACAACGGCAACCACAGCAGTTTCAACAATCTGGCAGACATCACCCTCAACAACGACAATACTCAGTGTCTCCTCAGCAGGCTAAACTTTTGAAGGGAATGGGAAGAGGGAACATGGTGGGGCACCAGAACCTTCCAGTTGACCACTCTCCTTTGAATGGCCTCACTGTGCCTCCAGGAAACAATGCTGTAGAGAAAGGAGAGCAAATCATGCACATGATGCAGGGTCAAGGCTTGTATCCTGGGACTGGGTTAAGTTCAATCCAGTCGTCTAAACCATTGGTTCCTTCACAATCTCCAAACCATTCTCAGCCACAACAAAAGCTATATTCGAGCCCTACAACCCCTACATCAAAGCCACCCCAGCAAATGCCTTCTCATTTGGAAAGTAGTACTCAAGGCCAGGTCCAACCATTAACCTCTGGTCAAACACTAGCAGCTACTCACCAGAACACTCCAGTTATGGTTCCCAGTCATCAGCATCTTCAACAACATCCACAGCCACATCAGAAGCAGGTTAGTCAACCTCAACCAACTGTTCAGAGAATGCTTCAACAGAGTTGTCAGTTGAATTCTGATCTGCCAACAAAGCCTCAAACTGAGAAGGGCCATGCTGATAAGCAAACTTCAAACATCTCCCAGACAGGATCAGGTACATCCACAGGGATGCCTCTGGCCTGTAATGATACATCAAATGTGGCACCAGTTGTTTCTTCTGTTTCTGAGACTCAGTGGAAATCATCAGAACCACCCTTGCATGATTCTGGGCATAGAAAATTCAGTTTCTCAGGTAGATCCTATTGGTAGCTCACCCCTTACGAGTGCAGCTGGGAGTGAGCCCAGTGGTGCCTGTTGGCCAAGCTTCAGTCCTCAAGCAATTATCAGGAGGCTTGCCCCTGCATTGCCATAATGGTGGGACACGGTGGCAGCACCAACAACCACATCAATCAACAGCATCGCCACCCCTGCAGTCACAAGAACCACAACTACAGCAAGAACAACAACAATCACCTCAACAGCAACCGACTCAGCAGCAGAAACAGCATCTTCAATCAGCACGAGGCAATTTATACATCACTCCAAGCAATTCTGGTCTGGAATGAAGCAATTTGGTGGATTGAGCAGTTCCAGAAGCAGTCAGTACTTCTGGGGTTGGGTTTGCATGCCCTGATGACAGCTGTGTACAGGTAGATTTAGCTTCTCTATATTCCTTTCCCACTCTATAATCAAGCTGCAAATGCTGATAAAATCTGATAACTTACCGTTGCCTGCACATGAACATGATTTTTTTTTTATCGTCACTGTCAAGCAAAATTATCTGATTCTACTAGCGTATCCTATCATGCAGATGAAGCTTGGTTACTTCATAGGGGCAATGGAAATTGGGAAGATGTGGTTTTTCTTTCGCAGATTCTGTTGGTAAAGAAATCTTTACGGGCCATTTTTTCCTTTTGATTTATTGGGTTATCTGGGGGGAATCTTGTAAATTACCACCACCGGTTTGGGAAGATGGAGACAGATATAGAGGTATGTGTACAGGGTCTCATCTCTCCTTTTCTTGTACTCCCCTCCCCCCGTCTGGTTTCCCCACTCATGTGCAGAGGCGCCAGTTTCTTTTTTGTTTGTGCCCCAGGAGGTAGGTTAGTGCATGTATCATCACACTTTCAGTCAGATTAAGTTAGTAGTTCTCATTGTTATGGGCAAAGCCTTCAGAAATTTTGTGAATACAAAGTCTCTGCTGCTCTTAGAATGGTAATCTCTTTCTGCCATGGGCGCCTATCAAAATATTGCAACCTCAGGATACTATCCTTTGATTTAGTCATTTGTAAAGCCACAAAAAATAATACATGAAAAGTTAAGAGTGAGAAAAGAAAAGTCTTCTTAAAAGTGAAAGCATTTTCTCGCCTTTTTTTAAACTAAACGAGTCTTTTTTTTAGACAAAGACATATTTTTTTTATGTTTTAGAAAAGAATTCCCTTCAAGATCACAGTAGAAGATACAAGTATCAGAGTCATAATTATAAAACCTGGTAATCAAGTTTAATATTTTAGTGATTGTTAATCTAAAATTTAATTTCAATGAAATTTATTTTAAATTATTTTATTCATCGATTACGATGAATTGACTTGACCGAACCTAGATAAAACTATGATTTGAATACGATGTAGAATGTAAAGGGATCCTTTGCTCCCAATATATATATATATATACGGACCAGTGTCATCACTTCCATTCTTGTCGTGGCCAGAACTTCTAAATCAACTGCACTGCACTAGATGGACAAGGAGAAAGAAGAATTATATGGCATAACTCGGCAATAAATCCAGACAGAACGGCCTGGTGGAAAAGAAACCTAAAATATGGGGATACCATACTGAAGTTAGAAAAGTTTGCAGGTCTAAAACAGAGCAAATGTTGAAGTTTCCAGCAGTGATTCGATGTGTCTTTCATGCTGGAACGAAAATAGAGCCAACAGAGAGTGTGGAACACTTTCTGCTGGCCCTAGCAAAAACTTCGAATGAGATGCACCAGAGTTATGATATCATGAAATCTACCACTGATGATTCCTCAAAATACAGGTGGTGATTTTGCATGTATGAATAGAACCCGACGAAATTATTCCTAAAAGTTTACAGCCAAAAGAGATAAAATGACAGACAGAGAAAAGCATTTCAACACAAACATGCAGTGCATATAAAGTTCACAAAATGAAGCACCCTCTCCAGAAAATTTCAAAATGTCATTTGAAAAAAGGATAACAGACAACTCCTACGTAATAAAAACCTGCAATGTCTTCTAAAAACGCTGAAACATTGCTGCCCATGTTCACAGCAATAGCAGGACGAGGATCTTTAGACATGATCCATGACATTTAATTCCAAAGTAATTTTGCTCAGAATTACATGATGAAACCTGCAATGATTTTGAAAAGCGCCTGAAACATTGTCGCAGCAATTGCAAGATGAGGATCTTTAGTCATGATTCCATGACATCTAATTCCAGCGTGATTTTGCTTGGAACTACCTCTCTCATGCAATAGCATGCACAAAACAATTCCATCAGCAAAAGAATGAGAAATTTGGATGAATATAACTAAACTTCTACTGATCCCTTGCATTCCAATCAAATCACATTGTCAAAATTCGCAACCGGAGGATCTAATTTTGAATTATACAGAATGTTGCAAACATGATCCAAATTACTATACGAACTCAATAAGTTGCTAGGGAAATTTAGCAGAAACAAAAGCTAATAGCAGAAAATATTAAAATTCAGAGCAATATCGAACCTTCAAAGCTAATCCGAAATCACATGCCAAAAACTTCACCAATCATATGAACAATCTTCCTATGAGAATCTAAAATCATCTCAAGCTTCTTATTCTCCATCTCCATTCTCGACCTCTCTGTTTCTTTCATCACCTCCAACTTCTTCCTCTCCAACTTCACCATCCTCTCCGAAAAAGCCTTTATTTGCCCCGCCAACCCCATTTCCACCCCTTCTTCTCCCTCCTCCTCCTCCTCCTCAACCTCCTCTCTCTTCCTCTTCTTCTCTGCCTCCCGCGAAACCCCCGAAGGACCACCACCCGCATACCTATTAACAATACTAGGCTTTCGGAGTATATAGTTAATGCTTCTGCTCCTCAACTTGCTTCTATACCCATAATCTTCATCATCATCATCATCATCATCATCATCCTCATCTCCACCTTTATCATCATCATCATATTCGCCAAGAACGCCATTGCTTATGTTCCTAGTATGATAATTTTCTTGGCAGGGTACTCGAGCTAGCGGCTGCGCGGAAATGGGCAAAGGCCCACGTTCCAAGGAGTCCATGAGATCAAAATACTGCCAATAACAAGTGCCACCAAGAGCCACGACCCGTTTCTCATCGCGGTACCTTCTGCGGAGCTTCTCCATCTTGTGGCGGCATTGGACAGCGGATTTTGAAGGGTGATTGTAGTCATAGCCGCAGCGGGCTGCCACAGTTACGGCTACTTCTTCCCACTGGCTAGCCTTGAGCTGACCGCGTTTTAAGGAGTACCACTTTTCTTGGTAGGATTGGATTAGATGGGTGGTTTCTTGGTGGGTCCAGGGGAGAGGCTGTGTTTTCTTGGAAGAGAGTGGCGTGGGGTTTGTCGGTGGTGAGTGTGGTGGTGGTGGTGAAGGTGATGGGGAAGGCGTGGACATTGTGGAGGAGTCTTAGGGTTAGGATTTGCTGGGTGTGGTGTTTTTCGTTGGAGGGTGTGAAAGTGGCTGGTGGCGGACGGAGGCGGCGGCGGTGGTTTGTGGGGTGTTGGTTTATTAGGTGGGAAATTATGCCAGCTAAGCATAGAGTGTTATGGAGTTGGTTGTTAGTTTGTGGATCCAAACCCGAAACTGTTTCGCTGTGGAATACCCGACCCAGATACAATATGCTTGAGCCTTCTGATTAGACCAATTTAGCCCAATTGAGAGCTCAAATTTCCCTAACCCCATTTTAATTTATTATTTTTTTTAAAAAAAAAAACAGAAAGCCGAATTAACTATATATATATATATATATAAAGCATTTCTGAAACCTTTTGTTTTGTTCTTTCGAGAATTACCTCTTGTAGTCCTTATATTTTAGATCAACTCGTAAATGTATTTCTGCAAGTCTATTTATTTTTAATTTGATATTAAATAAATAATCAATCCTTGTTTTTGTTATTTTTCTATGCAAATTCTAAATTGACATAACTGAGAAAATCAAATCTCAATTGATTTATGGTTGGGTTTAAGCGTTTTATGTAATCATGTAAGAGTATTATAAAAAATATGTCAAAAAGATATATATTAGAAATTATTCTTGTAGAGGCACTATACAATTGCATCATCAATATTTTATTAACATTTACAAAGTTTTAACCGGATCGTAGAAAATATATTAACAATTATTAAATAAAAAAAATTATGATGAGGTCTACTAAAAAAACAAACAGAAAAAAATTCATAACCCATAAAAAATAATAAAAATATTTCCAGTAAAAAAATAACTGATAAAATATTACTAATTATTTCCAAAGCATCCCCATAAAATTTCTCTCAGAGATGCATTGCGCACACAGAACAGTACACCGGAGAAAAAAGAGAATAAATATTCGTGACTGTCATCTTATTAAAAAAGGTATTCCCGAATTCTCACCAAACAAACAAAACAAAAAAACTGCCCGTCACAGATGGACGGATTGTCCGTATCGATCCTGGAAGTCAACAACACTATCAGGAGCAACAGTTCATTTCCTTTCAAAATGAACCACAGCACAACTTCTTCTTTTTTTCAATCGCACCGCAAGTTCATGTCAAAAGGGTATAATAGTATTTCGAAATTGCCTCGGGGTAAAATATCTGGTAATACATCCATCTTGCCTCTATTTCCAAAGTGAGTATTCAATATAAAATGTGGTTCGAGTAATGTGTAATCTACTGTGCCAACTTGAGGGGACGGAGAAATAATGTTCATGCTATGTACAGAAGAAACATGAGGAACATTGTACAGGTGCTCAGGCATCGGCAAACCTGTCTGAAAGAATCTGATGAGATATCTCCATGGCTGGGTGAAGAGCAGCGTTCTGTTTCCGTCGAGGGTACAACCCATTGACAGACAGAGATGAGGTGATGTATTGCAGAGACTCCATTTGAATCTGCTCAGGTAATTCATACCTAGCAGTCACTGTGTTCTTGAGAATCATCAAGCATTGCGTCATAATTATCAGAATATTTCTCTTTACAACAAAATGCCGCTATCTTTCTGGAGGGAAGTACCTGCAATTTCTTGGCCAACAAGAGCTTGCCGCTCCCTGCAGTTGTCAAATCATTCTTTTGTAAGCCTTGCATTGGACAGAATTGTCGGCTGCTCATATATGATCAATAAAAAAATAAAGACTTGTGTCTGTACAAAGTAGGAAACCTTTTTGATATGAAAGGGATATTCTTTTATGTTGATTCATTTATTTTTATAAATGCTGTTTCTTTTATTTGGCATTTCAACTCGCTATCAGCACAACTTCTTGAATACACAGGGCTCTAAAATAATTACCCTAAGAGAATACAGCAGTCACGTGATAATTAAAGCTAAGGTGAGTGGTAGAAACAGTGTTGGGTCCTGTCTTGTGAAATTGAAAAACTTACAGCGAAGTTGTCCCCCTTTAGACTTTCAATTGATTCAGCAAGTTCCACTTGTCTTGAGGCAGTCGCGAGTAGTGCCTGCAAAATAAAAGCTACAGATTTTTAGTATGCAAAGAACAATGAAGACAAACATGAAAAATCCTGGAAGGGCTACAAAATTCAGAACTGAACTGTTTCCTTACACAAGGATAACTTACTTTCTTTGTCTTCTGTAGATCATGCTCTATACATTTGATGCGGCTCAATGACTCAAGAAGCATGTCCTCTTTCTCAGGAGGAATTCTGGTTGGCTTGCTACCTAGCTCATTTACCATTGTTTCTAAATTTTGCAGTCTCTGCCAGCACGGATGAAGTGATTCCTCTTTTATTTCCTGTGAAACACCTTGCACTTGAGAACTTGAATCTTCCAATAGTGAGTCACGCTGGTTTTGCAGTTGACTTTCTCGTTGTAATGCAAGAGCTCTCCCTGTCCCTGGGAGTTTAAGATACATCCATAGTAACAAGTTGAGCACGAACTGCACCAAAAGGTTTGCTGTTCGAGGAATCAATTTCTTCGGCAGCATTCTTGGAGTAACATCATTAGCTGAATCATCTGAAAGAAATTACCAAATCATGAATCATCTAAGCATCATGACTCATGAGCAGCTTTTCTATTTAGAGGAAAAGACAACAACAAAACACAATGTAACAAAAAATGGTAACCATGCAATAAAAGAAAACAATTTCAACAAATCAAACAGCAAAGAATCTCATCTCATCGTCTCTTATAGACCAATCTATTTCAAATTGAAATTACAATTCAGACCTTTAACTTGAGTGCTGAGAACTGCTGTCCAGCTAGTCTTTGAATGCACAAATAAACAATTAATGCAATGCTTGAAGCCTTCATGCTTTTTGCTACATGACATACAACAAAAAATTGGACATCATCGTTGGTGCTGATTTTTTTATTTTTTATTGAAAAGTGAGATGATTTTATTAGAGTTTAAATGATAAAAGTGAGCCCGAGAATGTCACCCTCAAGAGCAAGGGAACCACTGAGCTACAAGCCCATCAATGCTGATTTAATTAAGACGCAGGGTCATTTAGCAAATGAGCAGGGATACACAAGATCTGGGTCCGATGCCACTACTAGAAAGCATTTGATACCAATTATCTGATGAGCAGGTCTCAGGTACCCACTTGAAACAAGAAAATTCAGATTGCTACTGTATTTATCTTCTTCCCAAATAAAATGATTTTTGCATGATATAACCACCATGAAAACTTGAACAGATGTGCTTTATAGTTCACCACTACCTAGCATTGATTGAGGAAAGAACAACGCTACTCGCCTGCCCATTGAAAGGCTACAGGTTGCCAAATACACGGCAATGTCAAACAATAACCTTTACTTTTACCTTTAAACAATATACTAACTAACATTCACGTGAACCAAGCTGGACTAGTAGCCCATCATCACATGTAAATAGATATAGAAATTTCAAAGAACCACAAAATAATTTCATCATGAACTAGATCATTTGATGTGAAAAAGCCACCTTAATAATGATGCAAAGTTGAGCTAAAAGGAAAATTGCCAAGTCACCTACTCATTGAACTAGAATCTTCGACTCTGGCTGCATTGTTTTCAACCAAGCTGTGGACAGAAGCAGAATCACCCATCCTTCCCTAGTACAACACAGGAGCAGGTAGGAATTATAACTACACATCAATATAATTGCTCAGTAATGAGCCCGAAAAATTCTTTCATCCTAAAGGCATAGTATATCGTAGTATTCTACTGTACATCATACTATATTATTCAATCAAACATTCAAACAGAACTGGGATAAATCATCATTCAAATCTAATAACCAAACCTGTCTAATTCCAGTGCAATTAGCACATACTTAATTCCTCATTTTATAGAAAAAATCTTTATGAAAACAACAGTGAGATATTTGTTTTCTACCTTTGATATTCCACAACACTGGAAGATATTTTATGAATTTGGCATTAAACAATACCAATCATTTTGATTGCATCTGCTTAGAAAACTTGTTTTGAATTCAAGTTGTGCAAGCTTTGCATGTGTATTTTTTGAAATTCGTAAAGAAATAATACAAAGTTTTACAATAAAAAACTTATTATATGAGTGATTGTCCATGCATTCAATTTTTGTATGAAATAGTTATATTTAGCAAAACAAATGTTGTGCTGCTTCTTTTAGCTGATGTAAAATCTAAATTTTTGCCTAGATATATGTGAAAACTTCAAACCATTTTTAACAAAACCTATGATGCCATATACTCAATTTCACAACAAAATGAAGATAATTCATATTGTAATCTAATGGCATTACAATAAAAATGCAGAGAAACATGTTCCAGTCTGTGTGGACAAGAGTGATGGTCGAAAAAATAATTGTCAGGTGAGAAAAAGATCTATTTAACCTAAAACAAAACACACATTTACATAGAAAATTAACAAGTTAATTTTTATTTATTTAAAATATAAGGCTAACCATTCAGGTCTCTATGGCAAGCAGAAAAGTGTGCTTCTATTGCCTAATTATATTATTTTTTATATCTGAAATTATTAATAAATGACATTATCCCATGTATACACATATTAGTAGTAGGGTTATTTAAGTATTAAAAAAATAAGGGCAAGATATAGTCATTCAAATGTTTTGTGAATAATGATGGTGCATTTATATATAGTTATGGATACTAGGTATTTTTGCAACTTGTCACACAACTTCCAAAATTTGTCGATTTTAACAAATGAAAGAAATTTTAACTTCAGAAATTGAAGAAATTTCAAAACCATGCATTAAAAGGGATAGTTACGTTAAGCATGGTCGCAGACCAAACAAATATGTGGAGACCCATTTTTTAAACAGTCAAAATTTAGTTATCCTTTAGCATGCCCTATATTATTTTTCTGTTCCTTCAGCATTTCTTTATTCTTTTCCCTCTTTTGCTTGAAAGCAGTGTGAAATTAAAATAAGAGAGAATCATTTCCTGGAAAGTACATTTAAATTTATTGGTAAACTATAAGGCTTGGGGAGTAACCAATAGATGCATCAACCAAAAAAATATGTTAAGAATCAATCCAGAGTGGATGAACTTAAAAGAGAAACCAGAAAGAAATCAGAAAAAAAAAAAAAAAGAACTCCTGGAAACATACTTCATCTGAAAGTGGCAATGGTTGAATGAAGCCAGAGGCATTTGGCCTCATATCTGAGCATGAATCAGCAGAGCAGATTTCACTTCTTGAAACCTGCATGATGAATAGAATACTTAATACACAAGTAAGAGACAGCTAAAGAAAACTGAAAGTCATTTATTATCCTGAAACTGACCTTGGAAGCAAATAGCTTGATTTCAAAATCATCTTCGTCAAAAGAACTAGTCATTTTTCTCAAATAGATTGCTTCTCCAGCATGTACCAGCTGCAAGACAAATATTCCAATCACACGAGTTTCTAGAATGTAAATAGATGGTATATAACATCGCAACGGTTTTTAAGTTTATGATTCCCAAACATGAATAGTCACAAAAGATCCTTGCTATTTTTTGTTTGATACTGAAAAGGATCATACTTTCATTATTTCAGGATCCTTCCAAGGCCCCTTGTCGGATCTTAGGCAACCGCCTTCATTTGGGCAAGAGCAGGTTCCACCAAGAAATTCAGGAAGTTGACTGTATTACAAGAAAATGCCAAAGTTCAGAGTTACAAAGCTTATGAATCATCTGTACTCTGACTGCAAAAGCAGGATGACATATACCAAACCTTGAGTCTATAACTTCCAACAACTTATTGTGGAACTTGTTGCCTAGAACCTGTGGACCAGATAAGGTTGGTTTTAATTAGTCTATACAGCTTGCTAGAGTAATAGAAAAAATATATATATATCAAAAGTCTTGTACATTTATCTTCACAGTAGTCTTCGGGTCAAGAAAGCCTTTTGCCGTGTTCCATAGCAGTTTGAATCCACTACCAGCGTTAACAATGAACATCTGCTGTAGTGTCTGTTGGGAATGAGTTAACAAAAAAAATCAGCAAACGAATGCACCATTAACTCAGATAATGTTTTCAAATTTGGTTTCAATTTAACAAAAAAAATCACCTCAGGATAGTTGTCACCATCAATTTTTTGCATGCGCATAACTATATCATGAGCAATCTTGCCAAAGCTCATCCAATTCTGGATAAATCAAATAACAAATCAAGAAAGGACAGCATGCTGTATAAAGTGTTTCTTAGGTAGTGGGAAAAAATTAGAATAAATACTTTAACAAGCTATGTATTTACCAGCCCATGGACGTCCAAAATTGTTATTGTAGAGTCTATGTGCCTCTTGGCTGCTATAGAACATGCAGGGAATTTCTCAGTGAAAGCCTTCTCAAACCCCTGGACATGATATTTCAAAAATCTCTCCACTGTGGTAACACTCATTAACTTGCTTGGTTCAATTTTGCCAGTTCTTTCAATATAAACAGGTCGACCCTCTTTGTCTACACCATGGTAACCATGAGGATAATAACTTTGAACGTCTTCATATTCATCATATACAAAATCCTAAAAATCGCTCAAACATGTTGTACATCTGTTAGAACCTTTAAAAATTAAATTATAAATTGACAACAAATAAAAATCACAGCAGCTACCATAATTTTATAATCCAGCCAAGAAGGCAAGCCCCATTTTCCTAATCTCAGTCCTGATACAGTGTAAATGTCGAAGACTAACATAATTTTCTAATCCAATCAAGAAGGCAAGCCCCCTTTTCTTAGTCCCTGTCCTGATACACTCTCCACATTGAAGACCATTATCTCATCATCTCTAAAACAAATCCTATTCGACAAAAGTGTATAAAATTTTACCCGTATTATCGAATCTACCCCGTACTCTCTTCTCCAGTTGAGCATTTCTGACCACATCAACACCGTTTTATCAAGGTCAAATTTCCTTGCTTTCAAAAACCTGCAAATGCACACATTTTGCCAAGCCCAGTTAAATTAAATAATCTCGGAATAGCATTAATCATATTACCAAAATTCATCCTGATCCAATGCTATAAAATAAGTAAAATTCATCTCATTAGCTCGGGTTTAAAAAATTAAAATTAAAAGAAATTACCTCAGTAAAGTGTGGTAATCATCATGTCGAGGGGGAAGAAGGTCTTTGGAGATCAACACGTGGCGAAATCCATTGACAGCCTCTTCCTCCTTTGCATCCCTAACATCATTGATAGTAATCGCAGCATACCTGCAATCAGCAACACGCTTCCCACGCTTCCTTAGCGTATGCGTGAGCTTAGTGGATGCACTCATTGCCTTTTTCCTAAGAGATCTAACCTTCTTCCTTCGCTGCTGCTGCTGCTGCTGCTGCTTCTCATCCTCTGACGTCTCCAGATCCATTCCTTTCCCCTTGCTACTTCCTTCACTCCTCAAAACCAGCTCCCCTGAAATCACACCATATCACACTCGCATTGTCAAGATTAACCGAATCTCTCCTTTGCTTTCACCTCAATTTTCATAACAGCAAAAAAGATTCTCCGTAATAAAAAAAAAAGGCAACGCGTGGATTTTTTCACCTGCCATTTCCTTTACTATTCTGTTATCGGATCTGCTGGATCTGGAAGATTCCGAAATCGATAGAAATTAGGATAATCCGGAAACAGATAAACAAAGATAATCGGAATAAAATAAAATAAAATCGATCAAAACAGGATAATTGAAGTGACATTGACGCTCGAGCTGGTGGCTGATCAATGATCGAAGAATAATCGAGGATACCTTCACTGAAACGGCATTAAGAAGACGATGAAACGGCATTCAGAGAAGAAGATTTACATATACGATGGTGTGCGAGGTGCTATGCTATATACAGACGCGCGTGTTGTTTATGGAAGGGAGAGGTGTGGTGGTGCTTTGAGATTTCAGGAAATGAATTTTATTTTGCCTGCCTTTTTAGTTTGTTAGTTAACACAAAAGCAAACAGGGAAGGCGGGCTCTTCTTTTCCCTTTTCTTTTTTTTTTCTCCGTCAATTAATCAAGAATCAATTAAATTGCTTTCTCTCTCTCTCTCTCTCTCTCTCTCTCTCTATATATATATATATATATATATATATATATTAAGATAGGTTTTTTTTAAATATCAATTTTTTCATACAAAATAAAAATAATATTATTTTAATAAAAAAACTTGTCAATATCATTTTAATAAAAAAAAAGTTGATTGTCAATTTGAGATTAAATTTAAATTTCAAATTGAATAAAATCTCGAATTAAATTTTATAACTATAACTATATATATATATAATAAAAAAAATGATAAAAAAATAAATTGATCTAACTATATGCAGGTGGTGAAATAATAGTGGTGATATTTAGGAGGAGGAAGCAGCAAGCAGCGGTTGCTTTCGGCTAATGAGAACTAGCAGGATTGTATTTATCAATTTGAGGGGAAGTAGCAGAATGAGACACACGAACTTCCAGCTTGCCGCCTCCGTCAATTCAGGAACCCTGATCTGGCGTTTGTTTGTTTGTTTCATCCTATGGCGCTTCAGTTTAGTTGCCGTCTGTTAACGGAGGGTAGTCTGGTTTTAGGAAAGACTGGATATTGAATATTTAAAAAACAAAATAAGGTGTATATGCAGATTTTTTTGCATGTTTTTGTGCATAATTTTTTTAATATAAATTTAAAAAATCCATACATACATCTAATTAAATAAATTTAAAACTACACATGTAATAAATATTTTTATAAAGTTTGATACATGCTCAGTTGAGGTTAATTAGTCAAACTCATAATCTAGACAAATAACTTAATTGGCTTGATGGGTGTGAAATCAAAGCCTAGTTATTGTTTTTATTTTTTTTCCTCGTCGGCTTACAACCTATTCATTTAATTCGCAACGCGGATGTTGAATCTGATTGACTTCTTAGGTCTTAGTTGTAACTTATAACTAAAGTCTTTCATTGGAAAAAATATAAATTCTAATACTTCCACATGGAAATAATAATAAAAAAAACAATTTCCTTCCTTTTTTTGCTTGCGTTGGATTATAAACAAGACTAGTACCCGTCTTCCGATTTTGAGCTTAGCCTTGGGGTCAGAAAGAGCCTAATTATAATCCATTGACGATTATTTGTTTTTTTCATGGATAATGTAACCTCGAGAAACGTGGTATGATAATAAAAAATTTATAAGAAGTCTTAAGTTTGAATTAGAAAATGCACCTCTTATAAAAATCTAAAACAATCAGAGTTTTATTCGCTCACCTGATCTATAAAGTATATTCTTCAGGAGATAATTTCCTCGTATAAAAAAAAATCCCGGGAAGAAGATTCAAACCCAACCTTTCCAACTATAGTTTTATATATTAATTACATAGAGATTGCATTGGATAATATTTGATGATGAGATGCAAAATATTTATTTATCAAAAATATATTTATTTATTAAAAATTTATCAAAAATATATTTATTTATTAAAAATATATCAAAATAATATTATATATATAAATATATTAAAACTATCCAGTGAATGTGCACGCAATACCCGAGTGTATATTTGATGATGCAATGCAAAATATTTATTTATTAAAAATATATCAAGATAGTTTTATTTTTATATTGTTCTACATAAATATATTAAAACTATCGAGTGAATGGACATGCAACACCCAAGTTTTTTTTTTGGCAGAAAATGAAATAATTAATTTTATTTTGTTCTTGTCCTTTCGTTTTCTTGGAAACGTCAAGAGAATTTTCAAACTCGAATCTCAAGAGGAACACAGAAATTGAAAGTGACAACATCCAAATTAAAATTTACGGTGCTTCACCCGTCACTGTTCGAAGCGGTCAAGGGGCCGCAAGGTGACAGACGGATGAAAATGACCCTGGGATTACGAAACGGTGCGTTTTCCAAGCACTGATAACGAGAAATGACCGTGGTAAGTAAGACTATTAGTTAACTAATTATATCCTCATTATCATGGCAATTACTACTATCATTACAGTACTTGAAAAGTCGTATTTCAGATAATAATTTTTTTGTGTGTTTTCTACCACTGTAAAAATAATTGTTTTTTAAATTGTTTTTTTTAAATACTTTATAAAACAACTGTCAGCACGCCTATCAAATGGTTTAGTTAATTTTCAGATTAAATAAATCAAAAACACTTTTAAAATTTGAATTTGAACTTAGCTTTTTAATTTATTTATTTAATTAAAAAATAATTATCAGTACAATAGCAAATAATTTAGTTAACTTTCGGATTAAATAACCCAAAAACACCTTTGAGATTTGGATTGAACTGAATTTAAATTTTAAATATATTTATTTACTTTAAAAAACAAGTGTAAACATAATATCTAATAGTTTAGTTAATTTTCAGACTAAATAGCCCAAAAACGCCTTTGAAATTTGGATTAAACTGAATTTAGCTTTTGAATTTATTTATTTTTTATTCGTGTATCTCAAACTATTTTTCGATTAAAAAACATTTTGGATTTGATAACCGAATTATTTTTTATATACTAATAATACAATTATTAAAAAAAAAATCATTTTTATCCATTGAAGAGTGATGTGTTCGTTACATTGTGTAACTGTTGAGGTAAGTAATAGGCTTTAAGGTAGTTGTGGTCAATAAACTCATGATTATACACTTAACCACCAGCAGCATCAAGCATGAGCATATGCTTCGTGACAGCAACATCGCTGTCGGTGTTGGGATACTTAATTTCCAAGGCATCCAACCCCGATGAAATCAACCACTCAGGGTTCTGTTTTTGTTTTTTACGGCACTTCAAAAATATTTATATATTTTGTGGCTATTTGGTACTATAATAATTTTTGTGGTTGCAGTTTAAATTTATCTGAGTAAACTTATTTTTAGTCATATTTTTTAAAAATACGTATTTATTTTAAACTGTTGCAAATTAAATGAAAAAACAAAGTTATTTTATTATTTTTAATAACACTACCGAACAATTTCTTTTTTTTTAAATAGAGATGTGATAATTAAAAAAAATATTTGGAAATTTTAAAATATAAATAATCTCTTAACATAATAATTTTTTCTAGTATTTGTTAAATAATATTTTTCAACCACAAGTGACTTTTCTAAACTTTGTTTTCACGATAAGCAATCATAATATTAAATACATATTTTCTCATGCTTGATCCAGTCAATCATTTTAATTTAGCTTTTCTTCGATTTTATCTAGTCATTTATATTTTATAGTATATTTATTTATTTTCTTATGTTTTTTTTTTCTTTTTAAAGAAAGGTGTGGTGATTTCTTTTTTGGACTCGTTTAATGATTTTATAGATTTAACTAGTCATTTATAGTTATTCTTATTATTATCTTTGTTTTGAATTAATTTATTTAGTATTATTAAATTATTTTGATGTCCTAATGTCAAAATAAATTTTAAATAAAAAAATAAAAAAAAATTATTTTATTATATTTTTAAATATTTTATTTAAAATAATTATTATTGGAATGGTTTTCATTAATTTACGATGACTCAATATCAATTCTTTATTATCAACAAGTTGAGTTCAATCCCTGCAGCTACTACGGTCCCTTGCGAGAAAGCGTCGGGGTTCAATCCACTCCTCTTGACATGTAGTGTGGTCGATTTCTGGGAGCATTTTCAAATTTGGTGTCATAGCCATGATAATCAGAGTTGATGGCACATAGATACCAGATGTACTGTATGTCAATTATTTATTAAATTGGAAATTATGAAATTATCACTCCTTAAAAAAAACTAAAAGTCCTTCAAAAATTATCAAAATATATAAAAAAAGAAAAGACACAGTATATGTACAGCTCAAAAGTACTTGTCTCATTGTATTTGTTTTTATGGTGCAGTTGTATTTTTAAAAATTAATTACTTTTTTAACTTAAAAATAACTTTTTATGTTTTAAAATTATTTTAATGTATTAATATTATAAATATTTTTTTTAAAATAAAATATTTGAACATATCTTTAAATTAAAAATATTTTGAAAAATAATTGCACCGATATCATGATATTGAACACTTACTTTATTGGGTTTATAGGACCATACTAAATGAAATAACACTTTAAGATTTAATTAAGAGAACACAAAAATCATTAAACGAGTTCAAAAATCCACAAGAGTTATTGATCAAAATAAAATATAAATTATTGACACCAGATACTTAGCTAAATTTAGGAATTTTGTTACTGAGAAGGTTGTTGTTATTCGTGTCGAATATTGTTTTTGAAAATATTTTTTGTTTAAAAATATATTAAAATATTTTTTTATTTTATTTTTAACACCAATATATAAAAAAATCTAAAAAAAAACTAAATTTTTTTTTCAAAAATATTTTTTTAAAATACAGTGATAAAAATAGTAAAATCTAATCTCAAGTTGCAACTATCTTTCCCAAAGATTCACTTCTGAGACTCCTGTCTTATTGCCAGACAAATTCTTGTCCGGTCTCTTCTAAAGTTGCATTCAATTATTGTCCTAAGACTGTCTTATATAGTTTCGGTTTGAGAAGACTGAAATTGATTAAACCGAACCGAACCAGACTGGTTTGGTATGAACTTAAACATTGTGATTAGGCCATAAAAATGTCAGATGCCTATAGCAAAGAAACATGTCTATTTTAAAATAAAATCAAAACAAATTTAGAAAAGCTCAGCCCGTTGTAAGAAGACTAAAAAAACCTAAACAGAGATCTGGCTGGTTTTTAAAGAAAAAAATGAACCAAACAAGACCAGTTGGTTTAAACCGGTCAGTCAGTTCAGTTCGATTCATAATTTTCTTAAGAATATAAATTTAAGTCTGGTTTATAAATTTTTATACTTTTAAAATAGTAAATAAAAGAAAAAAAAATAGAAAATACAACTCTAATATCTGTCTTCTTTTTTTTTAATCTCAGAAGAGTAACTTAAAGCTGTGGGAGAGCATGAGAAAATATTCTGCAATATTTTGTTATTTGGAGAATGTTTTTATTAGAGAGCTGGCAGGGTTGCTATTATCCAAGCACACTCCTCAGGATAGTCTCCTTGACATTCTTGCACGAATCTTTAACTGGGAGAAGGAAGACTAACTATTACAACCACTTTTTAATTCAAAGCGAGAGACTGGAGTAATCCGTTGAGAAAAAATACAACTTGGGTAAATTTTGATTCACTTCAAACTTCGAAAACCAAGGTTCATTGCACTTTACAACAGCAAACTCTTATGTACTGCTGGTAATTTAGAAAGCTAAAGAAATTTACAGTTTTCAGAATACTACACGAATGTACAGGAGAAAACCCTAAATCACGTGTCCAGATTCCCAGTTCTGGTATATACGATGCATGATTTAAGCACTTTCAAAAGCTTCCGGTGACACTCTACTGCAACTTCTTTTTTTCAGGCTCACCTGAAAATGCAAGGCGAAGTTTCAAACATGAAGCTGGCAAAAAGAAAAGGAGCAAGAATAGTTACGTGCTCTGACTCGGTAGAAAGATCTCAGCTGTCTGAAAGCAAAAACATGTTTGAGTTAATGTGTAATTAAAATCGACAGGGTCAAACACCTCAGGTGTTAGCCTCCAGAAACTGAGATCAAATCGATGTTAAAAAATTGCCGAGAAAACATCGTAGCTCAAGCAGACAAAGTAACTTTGTATTGCTATTATATGACTATGCAATAGGTGTTAGAGACTAATATAAAACGTGTTAGAGACATCATTTAACAGCTTAAGTTTTTGGATTGAGAAAATTCTTCGACATGATATCAGAATGATCAACTGCACCAGATGCATACTTCCATTTGTTTCCACTGATCATGACCTCCGACCGTTTTAGAGTTTGAGGCTAATTTCCTTCATCCAGCTCTCAGGGGGCATCTTAGCACACAACCAAGTGATAATCTGAGGTTTTTTGAAATGATTAGACTTTGTTTAGTCTGGTTTTAAGAGAAGCACTATGATTAGACTTTGAAATGCCAACAGAAGAAAAGGTCCACGCATATACTTCTGAAGTCAATGTATAAATTCCAAGCAAGATGCAAGGAAAGTAAACAAGAACACTACTTGTCAAAGCTGACACAATGGCCTGTAGCCGCCGGTCATTTCAAGTTGTTATATGCCATCTATTAACAAAGAAATGTCACACGGTGCCAGCCATACTAAAACCCCAAGATCTAAAAATCTGTGAACTCAATCCTCCTAATTTGCAGTTCTCCCTACCAGTATTTCACATCATAACACTTCCAGTGAGGATGATGATCTAGTTGTATGATTTTATCCAAACTCCAAGTGATATCAGAGTTGTTTCCTCAGCAGAGTCTAACATCAATAACTAGGTTGGTGTAATAGTCACAAATGACAGCAGCAATAAACAAAAAGGAAATAAGAGAAGGAAGATTCATGACACAAGAAACAGGTATAGATGACCATATGCAGAGGACACCTTAATGGCGGCGCGATAAAATCATTCAGCGCACCTTAGAAGATAAAGGGGGTAAAGAAGCCTGCCGCATTGGCTCTCTCAGCTGATGAGTTTCTCGAAGCTGGCTTATTATCTCCTCCACAAGTTTCAATTGTGCACTGACCCTGTCCTTGTGCTCTGCAGAGATAGTCAATTTATCCTTTTCCTCCTGCACTGTCCGTAGCCTTTCTCTAAGACATTCAACTTCAGAATCAATTTTAAACCTTTCACTATTGACTGCAGATGAAGAACTCAGATGTGAGTCAATATCCAAAATTTTGCACTGTGAATCACCCACCCTTGGTAAACTACTAGTGGTATCCAAATGGCTTCCACGACCATTAGGCTCAATTTCTGACACGCTTGTTCTTGGACAATCACTCAGTTCACTAGTGGTGCAAACCTCAAAATCTGAAGGAGCACTACTTAATGGTCCACTTTCTTTTCCACCACCCTCCTTCCAAACTGTAGTTTCATCATCAACGACATGCACATCATAAACATTCAATTCAGTGTCAAGCATGGGACTATGCATACAGCTTCCTACCTGATTTAAATGATTTCCTGTCTTTTCCCATCTCCTCTTCCATGCCTCCACAAGTCTGGGATATCTCGCCAACATATCTTTGTGTTTTTTCTTCCCCAGCTACGCAAACAGTTTTCTGCAGCACCCCTTCTGAAGTAGATGAATCAGAAGCTGACTCCTTACACTCTGGCATCATTTCCTTCCCCAAAGCAAGAGTATGACTTCGTTCATCATTTGATGAGCAACTTGCGTTTGTTTGAACTTCCTTCTGAAAAATGGTTTTACTCTTCACCATTTGTTGCGGTAGCAGTAATAGATTCTCATCAGAATCAGATGAAAGTGGAGGCCTTTTCCCAGTATTGTTCATCTGACAGCTTGAGTCTTCTTTCAGCTGCTCATTTCCTGAAATGTTCATTAACTGATAAGCTTCGAGTTTCTTCTCTAGAAAATGATTCTCCAGCTCCCTCCGAACAACGATCTCTTTCAGAATATCCATCTCTTCATCATCATAGGCAAACTTTTCTTCTATCATCCTCTGATACTGCCTCGCCTCCATTGCTATTGATGCCTTATCCTCTTGCAACCTCATGATCATGGCCATCGCCTCATCAGCTGCACTAGCAGCGGCAGCCCTCTCTTTCTCCAACTCTTGGTACAGAGCAGCTAGCGCAGTTTTCTCTTCTTCAAGTGATTGTCCCGCCATTTTGATTGCATCATTTCCAACACTGTCTGATACATCTTCAGCGTTACATGCCATGTTTGCAACAAATGATGCATCGTTTCTGATGCCTTTACCCTTTTTATATGACCCATTCAACTCAAAACTACCATGATCAATAACAATTGGACCATGTCCATCACCTAAAATGGCATTAGGCATTACCAGAAAGCTCAGTTTGCATTTCGGTGATAACTAAGAAAATCAACACAAAATTTAAAAAGAAACCTCACACTTCATCGATATTCTTATGACATATTGAGACTTCAACAAAAGTTATTGTTTTAACTTTTAATTCCGAAATCAGGTAATTACGAAAATTTAAAAAGTACAGTAGAATCACCAACAATTAAAGAATAATATTTAGGGAGGAAAAACAGCTCATTTAAGATGCACATTTCACTCACCAAGAATACCATCTTCAGTTCCACTTGCAAGACCCAAGTTTCCACTGATTTGACTTCCCATTTCACCACTACTATCATGACTAGAGTGAGAAGCACCTAGACCAATTGAGCGTGTGCTATTAGTAGACAAAGCAGAAAGTAATTTTCCATATCCAAGAGCAGCTCTCCTGCGCCTCCGGATCCCAGATTTGTGCTTTTGGTTCGTAGCTTTCTTCCCCTTAGCATCGTATCCACTTTCTCCATCAACACAACTCGACAATCTTGGACCGGAAAGGGAAGTAGAGCACCCTTCTCCCTCCAATTCAACCACCCCATTTTCCCGTTTCCTATCTCTAACACCCTCTACATGCAAATCACTTGATTGATCCGCAAACCAAATCAAGTCAAAAGGGAACCTACTCTTCACCAGCGCTTGGACATGATAGATTTTGCTAGTTGGCCAGTCAATTAACAGTTTATGCAAGCACAGATTGTTATTTTGATACCCCAAAAGGCCTGTACATGGACATGGCAGAAAAAATCCAGAGACACTCAAGAATTTTGATAAAAATAAATGCACAAGCGGATCCACAAAGCAGGACATAAGCAATGGCAAGGTCAAGAAAGGCCAAGATGAGATCAGCCAAAGTCCACGAATGAACTGCCCTGGAAGCCATCCTCCTTTGAATGAAGCAACTGAGAATTAATTACAAGCAATTCAAGAACTAAAAATCGAAACCCACCTAGAACTTCAACTCTTTTTTTGAACTAATATAGCAGCAAATATATCTAACCATAATCCACCATGTTGACGTAACTACAATCAATCAAGAAATCCAACTAAAAGAGAGCAAAAAGAGAAGAAAGATTAATACTTAAGGAAGCGGATAAGGAAAGAAGGTACTAGAAGTTACGTACATGTGAGATATGAAGACCAGTTTAAGACTTTGGAATTGATCCGACCACTAAAGATCTGACAAGACAAGAATCATGGCATGGTAATTTTCCTGGAAAAAAACAAAGCATAAAAGGAGTAGAGTAAAGTAGCAGCAGTTTTTAAGATAGATTTCCAACGTGTGAGGTACACCTGGTAATGTCCACGGCAAAACTCCAGGGTTGAAAAGTTGTGTAAAAAAGTCGCAAGCTTTTGTTTGAAAACCATCGAAATATCAATTATTGCGGGTTTTATTAATTATTTCTTTGATGTGATATTTCAAAATATCTTTTGAAATATCTTTTAATGTGATATTTGAAAATATTTTTGTGTTTAAACAAGTATTTTTTTTTAAAATCAAATAGAGATTAAATACTGGGTTAATCTAAAAATAGAATATATTGTTCATCTTTTACTTTAAGAAAATTCCTAGTAGTTTCAGATTTTGAAATAGGATTTTTTAGGTCTATAATATTAAACTTTTTTTTTATTTGAGGAAACATTCTATTTTTATTTTTCTATTAGTATTAATATTTTTTTTATTTTTTTATATATAAAGAGTTGTAATAATTCTTTAATAAGTGAAACTTTGATAAATAAAAAATGAATATATAGGGTGTTTTTCCATAAGCCACTGGTATTTGAGAGTCTCAACTTGTAATAAATTTTATTATTCATTTTTTTCTGCTATATTAATTAACATCATAGTCTATTCTTTATGATTTTTGTTATGTGTTACCAAATTCCCATGCTTGGGATTCTTAAGGGATGTGTGTTAGAGTTCAATAACTCATAGGTATTAACTATTATGTGATGTTAATTATGAGAAATCTTAGTAATAAAACCCGCAATAAAATAATCCATATAAATTTTTTATGGATCCATGATAAGGTGGGCCACACTCAAAATGATAACTGATTTTCCAATCAAAAAAGAATTTTTTTTATATATGTAAATCGATTTCATAAGTCATAATTGTTAATGATATATTTCTAATCTTGTTAAACATGGTCAATAATTCAACAAAGTTTTCCTTGTAATTTGACAAGGCAAGTTTTTACTTCCACTCACAACATAATTTTCAAAAATCTCAATCATGATTCAATTATTTTGGATCATATCTTATTCAAGATTAATCATATTTTTTTAAAATTCACGTTATACCCATTCATATATTTAAACAACAATACACATCAAAATTTAAAGAGTTTAAAATATAACAACTACCAACTTATAATCACTTCAAGAATATATATAACCTTCTAGTACTCTTATAAACATCCACTAAGCACCTTATATTAAAATCCTTATTAGCACAACATCTATAATATTAATTTTACTACCAATACTTTTAATTTTTACAATACCCAAAATAAAATTTATATAATTTTACATGTTTTAACTACCAATCTATTCACAGACCCATTTAACAAAAACCTACTATTTGATAATATTGTATTGTTTTACCATAACAACTAGGGTGATCATAACCCTATTCTCCACTAATCATGCCCACCACCCTATGATGCAACTGTAATTAAAAACAAATAAAGCATAAAGTTTTCAATCACTATTTAAACCACATAAAACTTACTTTTCATAATCTATTCATACATTTAATTTAACACCAACATTAATACAAGAATTCTCCCAGGAAAAACCTTCTGTGGAAGAACTTGGTCAAAAACCATCCACAGCAACTCTTTTTCAGAATATATGGACCTAAATTCTGCAAAAAAAAACACCTATTTACCCTCGTCATATCACAGGCATTGATAAATATATTGTATTGCCTCGTGTAGAAACCGATTTACATATCAAAAGATGCGAGGAAGGAGAGCTGAGTGCTGTAGGCTTCTTTCAGCTCTGCCAGAACCTCTGCAATGGTTGGCCTCTGCGAGGCATCTCTCTCTACAGACCTCACAGCTACTGTAGCTGTCTTTCTCATGCTTTCCACATCGAAACTTCCCTTCAAGTTTTCATCCACTATTTCAAATGATCCTGCCTGCAAGTAGGGCTTCGCCTGCAGATCATACTGCAATGAGAAACTGCTCGCTGTGTTGTTTTGTTAGTTGATCGAAGTCTCAGAATATGACTTATATTATTCTCTAACATGGTATCGTAAACTTGTTGACTCAGCAGTCACGAGTTCGAATCACATCACCCTCATTCTATTTAATAAAAATCAAGCACAAAGTTGTGTGGATCTGTGCAAGTTTCAAGTCTAGAAAACATGTGTGAGAGAATAATATAAATCATATTCTAAGTCTATCTAACAGTATAAAAAATGGAGTTTTGGTTACCCATAACACCAAATTGAAGGAATCTGGAGTTCCAGAGCGACGCAATGGTTCTCGGCCGCAAATGAGTTCCAGAAGAACAACACCAAAGCTGTAGACGTCGCTTTTCTCTGTAAGTTGTTGGGTGGAATAGTATCTGCACGTTGACATGAACAGTTATAATTTCTGAGTTTTTATCTATCAAGAATCAGCAGCTTACAAAAACCAAGAACTTACTCGGGATCGAGATAGCCTGCAGTGCCCTTTACAACAGTGGTCACATGAGTGGCATCTGCCTGCATAACTTGCTTAGAAAGGCCAAAGTCACAGACCTTGGCGTTCATCTCCTTGTCCAACAGAATATTACTACACTTCACATCACGGTGTATGATTCGTGGATCACTTGCATTGTGCAAATAGTCCAATCCTTCAACATTATTAGCAATGAAACTCCGATGAAATTTGATCTTTTTATAGTGATTACTGTTAGAAAATAGTGTAAATCATATTCTGGGACTTCACCTAATAGCGTAAGTTTTAGGTGAGATTATTCCTTAACATAGTATCAGAACCTTGTTGACCCAGCGGTCACGAGTTTGAATCTCATTACTTTCCATTCTATTTGATAAAAATCAAGCACGAGATAATATAGAACTGTACAAGTTTCAAGTCCAAAAGGTTTTCACTTGAGAGAGATGTTAGAGAATAATATAAATTATATTCTGGGAACCTCATTTAACAGCTTAAGTTTTTAGATTGAAATGGTTATTTAACAATGTTTTTCCCTGTGACTCTTGCTTGAAGGAGAAACATGGATATTGAGTAAACATACCTTTTGCAGCATCAACAGCAATTTTCAATCTGCGAACCCAGCTTAAAGAAACTTTTTGTTTGTTTGGTCCTAGAATAAAAGCAAACGGGTGAAGTATAGGCACTACTGATAATAATTAATAATTCAATAACATCTAACAGCAATCAAATAGAAAATTCCATCTCCTTTTGGCATACCGTAAAGGTGATCAGCCAACGAGCCGCCAGGCAGATACTCGTACACTAGTATCTGCTGCTTTGATTCCTGGCAAAATCCTTCCAAACATACAAGATTCTGATGACGAATTTGTGACAAAAGATACACCTAACAAGCCAAGAAACGAGATACAAGGTGACTGCAGAATCCCTGTTAATATAAATTTCATCATGCATCTTCCAACAGACAAAGGAAAGAGAGACGGGAAATTTCTGAGAGTGTTTCTGGCTATGAAACATGAGCGACTCCCTCTCAAAACTTGTATGATTTAATGACTATAACTGAGAAACACAAAATCACAGCAGTATATTTCATTTCCTTGCTTCAAAACAATTCATCAATGAGAATGAGATGCTAGAGGAGAGGGATTCGAGCAGTAAACCTCGTTAACAAAAGAATCAGCTCCAAGTTGAGTTTTATCGAATCGCACTTTCACTGCTACCAGTTTTCCATCTGATAGCTTTCCTAGATAAACAGAGCCGAAGCTGCCACGGCCGATAACCTCCTTAAAGTTATGTGTAGCTACTTTTATTTCTTTGTAGGAAAAGATTCTTGCAGCTTTCCAATTTCGCATATCCACTGCCCCTGAGCGTTGGATTGAAATTCTCAATATAAGAATGATGTTTAATGAACTTCCATATGATAGAGAGGTGAAGTTTTGCTTACTTTCTGAATATGTGATTTCGGTTCCTTCTCTCCTCATGTACAATACTACCGAAAGATAAATCACAAGAAGAGCAAGTAAGGTTCCTCCAATGGCACCAAGTATGATTGCCATGTGAGTATTTTTGTCAGGCTTCTTCCTGGTAAAGATAGTAACTTGTGGAGTCTCGATAGATGGATTGGAGGAAACATCATTGCATGACAAGGTGGAGAAGGAAAGGCAAGGATTCCCGGATGTACTGCAAAAAAGGTTGGTTCATCAGCATGCTAAATACCACAGCACGCAGGAAAAAACAAGAACATCAATGCCATACCTGACTTCCAAATTTTCTCTGTTCAAAGATTGTGGGAGGGTACCCTGTAGTTTATTGTTTTCCAGGTTCCTGAACAGTGCAAGAAAGGAATTTTTCTGTCTGAGAATCACGTGACTGTTTCAAATCTATAAACTGATGTTTTGTTCGTTGGAGATGAATTTAATCAGAATTGTCTTACTTACAATAGGTGAAGTTCCTCCAAGTCTCCCAGGTCATCAGGAACTATTCCATCTAAGCTGTTGTTTTGAAGGTCCCTTCATGTTCAGAAGTTACATTGTTTTGATTAATGGTGTCAAAACCGATTTTTGAAAAAAAAAAAAAATTGATATATTTCTAAGCAAAAATCACTTTGAAAAAATAAAATCTCAACTACATTCTCAAACATACACTGATATGAAATTTTAAGTTTTTAAGTCAATGCTACTCGGAGAAAAAAATTTGGAACTCACAGAACTTGAAGGCTAACCAAGTTCTCCAATTCAGACCCAAAAGATGTTAGCTGATTGAAGCTCAGGTTCCTGGAAATTTCAGTAAAGAGACAAATGTCAGGCTTTATAAAGAAACAAAACATGGGTTTTTCTTAATAAGATAAGCATGCATACAGCTTCTCAAGATGCTGGAGGCTTCCTAAGTTCTGTATCTCTCCAGCAAGTGATGTGTTGTGCAAATCCCTGAAGCAAATTGACATGGAATGTGAAATGGAGTAAAAAGAAGTGAAATCAAATGAAAACAACAGGAAGAGTCCGGGTTTACAGTGTTTTAAGATCCAACAAGTCACCAAAAGTAGGACTAATCGACCTCAGATTTATGTCTGAAAGCTCCCTGAGAAAATCACAGAGAGATGGGAAATGGGGATGGCATATGTTAACAGATCTCAATGGGAAATTGAAACAGAATATAAATTGTTTTAAATATGAACCCACAGTGATGTAACTATGCTTCCTTCACATCCAATATGTTCCCACATTGTCGGCGAGCATGGATCATCCTCCCACCCGAGATCCAAGCCAGTCGACTCCTGAATGACCTGAAGTGCTGACACTGCAGCAGAATTCAACAACCAAGAGAGGAAGAAGACGAGTCAACTCTATCCAGGTAACTGGGATCATTAAGGAAGCATTTACTAGGAATAATACCTGTGGTTGAGGAAGCTTCTAATGGGATATCAACAATCTCATACACCTCAATAGCATTGATTTGCGGGTAGAAGCTTATGCTTTTCAGTGTGATATTCAAGTTCTCGATTCCTTTCTGAGTCAAGTGTAGAGCACTGGCTTCTGACATTTTGACATGATAATCTGACCTCACTACATCTCCATTAACCAAGACATCAAAAGATGGTGAAGTAGGAACGATGCCGGCAAAGTAGAGTATAATGTAGTAGTCCCCGAGCGCATCAAGAGGAAGGTTATAAGTCAGGACATCTGTTCGTGCAAGAATTCTTGCAGTCTGAAGAACAGCAGGAGGAGGGCTCTCCTTGACAGCTGACAAATTGAAGCCAAGTAAAACATCGAATCCAGATGAGACATGAAAGGGTGTGTAGCTTTGATCAGCATCCCAGATGCGATCATAAGGATCCAAAGGATACCTGTTTTAGAGTCAACAAACAAGAAAAACAGACCTTATAGTAAAAATCTCTGAGCATATTTATCAAAAAAACAGGGAAAAGAGGGTGTTATTGAGATCGAGGTTACCGCAAGGACTCGTTACAACCACTATTGATGCGGTAAGCCTTCCTGAGAGACTTATTTGGGAAATCCTCCATGCCAGCATGGTAAGCTCCTCGAGGAAATGGTCGAACTTCAAGTGATGAAATAACAGGAGACCCACCGTGTGGGACAGAATGTAAACAAAATGAAAGTGAATCCTTGTAATTAACTGGCCACAGAAACTCTTCTGTCCATGGATCGTTACTGGTGAGGTCTACAGTACTGGTGAAGGCAGTGCCAAGAGAAACAGAAAAGACAGGAGGTTTTCCAAGTCTGTCATAATTCTTGTACACAAATCGAGCTCTAACCAGAACCATGCTGGATGACATGTTCTTCTTCACTGGTAGTTTATAACACTTCGGACTTTTGTCGTCTGGGAAAAACCTCAGGGGGGAATTGGAGGAGGATGTGCCCTCGATGTAATCAATGCTTGTTGATTCGCCTGAGCTAATGTATGCGCCATCTGAGACCCAAGAGATGTTGGATGCATCAACGTAATCCGTAGTTCCACCACAAGACAAGCTCAAGAAATCGAAACCTGTGTTAGTTTAAGCAACATTATCATTACATATCAGTTCAGTTCAGTTCGAAATGTCTGCACGTATATATAGATATTACATAAGCAAATTCACGTAGATTCACCATATTATATAAAACATTCGTAATTATATGGCAACAAGACTGGCCACCTACCATCTTGGTTACAGAAACCAACAGCCCACAGGCTACACAACAGAATGAAGCCAAGCAAGAAGAACTTGAAGGCCATAGAACCAGAGCCAGACCTGGACCACTCAGTAGAACCAGGACAATATATAGATTTCAAGTATTTTCTTTGCTACCCTTTTTTTTATCATAATCAAAAGGCAAGCAAGAAAAAGAAAAGGGAGCTTATATATACATACATACATATATACATAGATATATATATATATATATAGTATGAAGGGGTTAATTGAAGCGGGGGATAGTGTTTCATTAGTGGGGCGGTAAATTGATGGATTAAGGACTCATGATTATTGCTTGTTAAGGAAGATAATCAATCAGAATTTAATGGATGGATCTATGTATGGTTGGATCTAATTGCATAAAGTTTTTCATGATGATAATCAAATTAATTTAAAAACAAATACAAGGACCAACAAAGTTTCCCATAAAAAGTAATTTGTAAATAAAAAAATATATGGACTAGAATAATTTTTCAAATATTATAAGAGTTAAAATAAAAAATTATTTATCTATTACATTACATTATGCTTTTCATTATGTTAAACATTTATTCCTAGTCCTTAAACTTAAGCCTCTAAAAATTTTAGTGTATTTTGCCTTCACGCATCCAGCACACTAAAAGTGAGAGCTCTTGAAAGGTTCAGGAGAAATATTGTTTTAAAAAGTGAAGAAATCTCATTTTTAATATATATATATATATATATATATATATATATATATATATATATATATATATATATATATATATTTATCTTGTTATGAAAATAAGTGTCAATCTAAGAGGTTGATTTGATATATTATTTTTTTTGACTTTGTGAATTCATATTTTAGGTCTATAATCCAAGCAAATACATTAAAGTTCTCTAAAGACATCAAGTTTATATTAAAGATATGTCTTTAAAATTATTTATTAAAAAAAAAACTTATGTCCCATTTAATTTTAGGATGTAATTTATCCGTTGAATTTTAAAAAATATGTTTTTTATACATTTAATGAGGTATAGGAATAGGTTGTATCTCGTTAACAAACGACATTTAGTCATCAATTAATGTATAATTAAGTTTATCCAATAATATTTTTTTATAATTGAATATATAAATTAAAATTTAGTGGATGAATGATGATGCATAGGATACTTCTTGTGCCCGCATCATGCAAAATACCACAATAATTTGCAATGATCTCTTCCTTAACCTGTACTCTCACTCTAGAAATCATGCATGTATCTTTCTCTGCAAGCAAAGACACCTTCCATTTTCAATAATTTTGCTAGCTCGAGAAAGTTGAAGAACAGCCAATCCCTTGCATCTTTCATGCAGGAATTATGAAAGTTCTCTCCAAAAAAAAAGTTTTCTGGGATCAGAATGATGCTATCTAGCATGAGCTTGACTGCCTGGACACCAGTATCTCTTCTCTTCTTTTCTTTTTTCACCCAGATTTAAGTAGACTGTAGACTACTACGAGTTCTCTAACTCTGTTTAAAGTAAATCGCCTCGCAATAAAAAAAAAGAAAAAGAAAAGAAAAGGAGTGAAAACAATACAAAGAGACTAGACATGTTTTAATAAAATTATATTGATAAAAAAAAAAATCAGGGTTAGAGTTGACCCGGTCCAGGGTTATATCACGGGCTAGATGAGTTGGGTCGATGAGTTGATCTAAATTCTAATTTTAAAAATAAAATGTTTTTCCGAGTCCACGTGTCGCCGAGTTGACTTGCCAGACCAGGCTAGCTCTGGTTTGATGGTTAAGTTGATTGTTAAAACAAAAGGGAATGGAAACTTAGGCTGGTGATAAAGGTCCTGTTTAGAAAGGCAGTTGCGATTGTTTTTCTTTCTTTTTTAACAGGAAATGTTTTAAACTAATCAAACCAATATCTCGAATATATTCCAAATTCGATAAATTTATTTTAGTGCAATTCTATATCTATAGATATAGACATAGACATAGATATATAAAAGTTAGGAAAATGTTAGGAGTCATTAACGAAAGAGGCAGATGAAGATGATGCATTTCACCCTCCAAAGCCACCCCTACGAAAATTCTCACTTTGGCCTCCACCGTAGGTTGCAAACATCTTGAATCTCGACAATTAGTGATAGCATGTGTAAATTTCCTTTGAAATTACTATAGAATTTTCATCACAGACCAAACAAACAAGTCATAAATTGCCAGGCAAGTCAGATGAGCTAGCTAATCCAAATCAACTCAAATTTTATCTAGAAACAACTGGGTGAAAACCAGGTTTTTCACCGACAAGGGCTAGGTTTTAAATAAGTGTGAGTTAACCTGTGAAATGACTGAAATTATTTTTAAAATTATTTGAGGTAATTGAGGCGGTGTTGCAGCACAATAAAAGCACCAAAGCCTTCAAAACACACTTCAAAATTATTTTCCATTAAGAACATTCAACTTCACTGGAATGAATCAAATGCTACTTGTTTGTCTTAAACCAATAAAACTAAAAACAGCAAGCATTTCCAGTACACTTGGGGAAAAAAGTAGGCCAGCCTTCACATGCACAACGTCTCCAAACCATCCACAAGAACAGCAGCTGAAAATCATCTGCCAGGTTATAGGAAAAGGGCAAGCTGCCCTGTCACTCCCACTCACACCATTGAAGAAAGGAACCAGCTTGGAACCCAAACCCGTTCGCGCTGCACAATAACTCAGTCCGTGTGCCACAACAAAGGGTCTAATTGTTTTGTTCACCATGATCCATTCATTCTAACATCTTAAGCTATGATTTGTCGACAATAACTGTGCTTGTAAATTAGAAGGCATGGGAGATCGAGATCCATTGGCAAACAAAGGAATTTGAAATTATCTATCTAAATCACTCAGCATCTTAATGAGTAGAGACTAAATGACCACTCGAGTTTTAACAGATTCAAAAATTTTAAACAAAAAATAACACTCTGGAATCCATAAAAACAGAATCCCCAGCAAAATTGTGAGCAACTAAGCTAGAGCCTTGGGATTCAGTACGTAACGGGTGCAAGGATATCTACTTGGGGACCAAGTTTTTCTTCTGCAGTTACCTCAGCCTTTGCCCTGAGTTTGTTGAGCTGTTTCTTCCTTTCATATCTAACCTGGGACCTCTCCTTCCTCTTCTCCTCTAGCTCCTGTTGAGTGATCAGATAAAGAGTATTACTCATCAAATTTCATACGCTATTCAATAGTTTCACAAGAAACTTCAACGAGAAAAACATGAAGACATTCACATGACAATAGAAAATGCATAACTTGCAACATGGCAAGGTAACAACTAGCAAACATCACATTGCTATTTCCTAACAATGAAGCCGGAACAGTACAATAACTGTTAACTTATCGAATTCAGGCACTCATTACACGCCATAACACATATCAATGATCTGATATGCATGCCTTTTCTTACCCAGAAGAGAGTAAAGAGATGCAAAAGTAGCATGTGTGCTTTGAATTAAATAAAATGGCATAAATTAATACAGTAAGCCATGAAGCAAATCCAGTGCTTTGAATATGGAAAAAAGTACAATCGTAATCCATTCAACAATAAGATCATGGTTAGACAATCCAAGGAAACTTACCCTGATGGTGTCATAGTGGTTCCATCCAACCTCAGATGACAGTTTTCCCAACAAGCAGTACTTGTGACCCTTCTGAAGCCTCAACACCCTAATTTTCAAAAACAAAACATAGAGCAATCATATCAAATAATGCTATATAAAACACTAAGTCTCAATATAGCCAAAGAGACATGCTATGCTAAGAAAAAAAACACTCACTTAAGTGCATCAGGGATAACCATCCTCTTCTTCTTGTCATATGGAGGTGGGATTCCCTCATAAGCCTTCAATCTTGCAAGTGCTGCCTCCCCTTTCTTAGTCTTGTGTGGTATCATTCTGTCAAGACACAAGGGGAAAAAAAAACTTTAACATTGAAACATCAAAAAGCTGAAACAACATCAGCCCACAATCTCAAACACCAAAATAATAATTAAAACATCAGCTGGACAAGGCATTTCCAACAAAACCAGCAGATCCGAGGATATATATATAGGAAAAAAGATTCAAATAGAAAGAGAAACACATGAGAAGAAACGAACCCACGAACTGTACGCCAGAAGATCTTGGCAGGTGCGCGGAAGTGGATGGGACCATGAGAAGGCTTGGTGTTCATGCGCTTACGGAGAAACCTCAAGTACTTCATCTTCTGTCTCACAAGCCCACCAGACATACATATCTCCTCGCACCTAACAACCACAACTTTCTGGCCGTTCAAGAGCTCCTTGGCAATGATAGATGCCAGACGCCCAAGCATGTGGTGCCTCGCGTCCACCAATACCACCTTCGCGCAGATTCCTGATCCTGACACCATTTTTGCCGCCTCTTCCTCTCTCTGGAACGGAGATAATTCCGGTGGTGAAGCAGTATATAAATGAGGTGGCTAGGGTTTTTGAAGCTAGGGTTAAGAAGTGTGTGTCAAATGAGTTGGGTACTGTGAGCAGTTGGTGCTGGTAAAGATGGGCCCATAGAGGGAAAGCATAAGTTCGTTTAATTGGTCCGGCCCATCTCAAATTTGAGAATAATTGGGTTCGACAAGCCCAGAGCTTTGCTCGCTGGAAGAGGAGGCAACTCACGAGCTCCTAAAAATCCTTTTTTTTTAAAATAAATTAAATTAATTAAAAAAAACTAGATTCTTAGAGGATAAAAAAGAATTTAATCATCTAGTAAGTGATTTGATATTAAAAAATTTTGAAATTAAGAGATTTGCTCCTCTTGTGCTCTCAGATTTAAGTAATGTGGTTGCTAATTTGATAGTTACTAGAGGTTTACTTGGTCATTAACTTCAAGGTACATGGAATGATTAATAAAAAAAAACGAATCCTAGAATCATAGTTACGAGAGCGGTCTTGGGGAGTGTTTGGGAGTGTGGTTGTGGTTGTGGTTGTTTTTGAAAGTATTTTTCATTTAGAAATACATCAAAATGGTATTTTTTTTATTTTTTAAAAATTATTTTTGACATCAGCACATCAAAATGATTTAAAATATACCAAAAAAAAATTCATTTAAAATAGAAAAAAAATAATCAAATTTTGAGCAAACGGCGGTACAACCGCAGAAACAAACAGACCCTTAAAGAGAGATATGGACAATTCGCTATTTATTAATTATGTAATCAATTATTTTTATTAAAAATATTAGCATTATTTTATAAGATATTGACTCGTCAGGATTTTGATCGTGTTTAATCAAGTCAATTAAATTATAAAAAACTAGTTTTATTTTCAGTCTTGAATTTTGAATTCTATGAGTTATATGTGTAATAAGTAAATTAGATATCCTAAAATGTCACTAACTATATGATAGAATATTTTATAATTTATTCTACTTTTATCAATTTGGTCAATTGGTAGCTTTAGGCCAAATGATTACCTATCAACTAGTGGGTTTTATTTAATTAACAAGGGATTCTATCTTTTTCCATATGAGAATCATTAACAAGGAGAAGAACATGGATCCAAGTTTAAACATACATTGTTGTCTTACATGCACATATGTGGTTTGAGTTGATAGCAAAATTTATTAAATATGTCCTAGCTAATATGGAAAATTTATAACACATAATCTATCTTAAATTGGATTTAAAGTTAAACCAGTTTTAAAGTAAAATCTAATTTTAAATTTTTTTAAGTGATATTATTTTATTTAAAAATTATAAAGTTCGGTTTTTTCAATGATTGGGGGTTTAATTTAAAAAATTAAACACTTTTTAAAGCTTGTTTTGGCATTGTTGCTAAAATGCTACTTGTAAAAACTTAATTTATTTATTTAAATTATTTTTTATACATTAGTATTAAATCTAAAATAATATATATTATTTTAATATAATGTTAAAAAATAAAAACGACAAATTTGATTATTTTAAATTCAAAAAATGCTACTTCATAACAACTGCATCGATGAATTCTCTTTCTATATTTTTTTTTTAACTGTGGGACATATAGAAACTTGAAAGAAAAATACAACTATGTTGTCTCCTTGTCTCGGAAACCTATTTCCTTCACAAATATTGTCCCATCGAATACAGCGATTTAATTTTAATTAATCTTGAAAATATAGCTAGAAAACCTAAATTTTTTGCCATAAAATATGTAGTTGCTGTCCAGGCAGGCCATATGGTCAGCAATGACGTGCTTCTATCTATATCATGCCAAATATATAAATAAATATTTCAAATGGCGTTTGGAAGACTGGAAATATTTGAATCATCGTGATTTCTCTCTCTTTTTCTATTTTCTTTTTTTGTAGAGATGAGGAAGTTGAAATCTACGACGCAGCCAATCTTGGAAAAAAAAATTTGTAATTTTGAAAAATAATAGTAATTAATAGATAAAAATAAATTAATAAATAAGAGATAAAAATAAATTAATTGTAATTTTGAAAAGAAAAGGCTAGAATATATATATATATATATATATATATATATATATATAATTTATATATATATATATATATATATATATATATATATTTCCTTATAGTCGCTATTTATTTTTATTCTACTTGTATTGAGAGAATAATCAAAGTTATTTAAAAGAAAAACAAACAAGGAGAAAAGAGAGAAAACAATCACATCAAATTTAATAAAACAGAAAACAGTAAAAGATATCTTTTATATTTATTTTATTTTTTATTAACAAGAAATCATCATGATTAAAAGTTTAAATCATTGGGTGGAATTCATATGGTATGACTTATAATATTTTCTAACATATTTTTTTTGGACTTAGAATTTGTATAAGTTCACATTATTTTATGTTTAATTTTTATCAACTCAAATAATGATGAAAAGATTTGAACTTGTGACCGTTTGATCAACAAATTTCTTATATCATGTCAAGTAATTATTTTGCCTAACACTTTAATATTTTAGATGAGATGATTATTTGAAATTTATATTTTTTTAATATAATAAACAATAATAAATATAGTTGAAATTTCAAAAATATTTATTATTATTTGTTAATAGAATGATCAGGAGACTTTGCTAAAAAAGTAAAACAAAATAACAAGGAAGTGCTTAGAGGTGCGCTTTAGAATAATGGGAATGGATAGTTGAGAGTTGACAAATTTAAGGCGGACACGATGCATTTTCTTCATAGGTATGATGGAGTCATGAATCTGTGCGTGTTTGTTAATTTATTTTAAAACTGTGTTTTTTAAATAAAATATATTTTTTTTTAATTTTGTTTGAAATTAATGTACTTTGATGTTTTCAAATTGTTTAAAGATATTTTTTTTAATATTTTAATATATTTTTAAATAAAAATATACTTTAAAAATAACAATTACATTACTCCCTGACATAACCTTCGACATTTTCTATTTTTCTAAATTATTTTTGCTCAAATATAGAGCACACTATCTTTCCTCTTTGATTAACCCAGTAGTGATGAAGGTAGGAGTAATTAATTTTGTAGTTAATTTAGGATTTAATGACATTGGAAATTAGTATGGTATAGAATTTTGACGAAATTAATGCTATGATTCCAACTTGAACACGTCAATGTGAAGTTGTTAACCATGGTTTAATTTTTAGAAAAATATAATGAAAATCTTCAAAGTTAAACCAAGTGTGAATTTTTTATTTATTAACGTCGGTGTTCGGGACAACTTGTGTGCATCTCGACTAATCCAACGGATCCTGAAGTTAACGACCATATAAGCCTCCAATGATCATCATATTAGCAACTACACGGCTCGAACTTCAGACCACAGATGAATAAAATTCTTAGTTATAAGCTATGTATCTTGTATTTTATATATTTATATATAGAATTTCAAATTAATTTTTAGTAGATGTTTATCCACTTTATTTAATTTAAGATAATAAAAAATGTAATTATTCTCCTATCATATTCAAGATAACTTCTCGTAATTACATAATCATCATATATTGTTTCTTGTTTTAAAGATCTTGCACCGTTTAGACTCTCCATACCTTATTTTCATCATCCACATTCAAGTCTCATATTTGATATTTTTCTTTCACCGTTCATCTATTTTTATCTTTAAAATAATTCTAAAAATTAATTATTTATAATTATCTCCTAAACACCATAAATCTTTTCGAATTTAATGGTCATAAAAGATGTGATCTCATTCCATGCCAACGCTGATTCCATGCCCATGCCATTACTAGTAATATACGATTGTTTGAAATCATAGTTGAATTTATTTTTAAAAATATTTTTTATTTAAAAATAAATTAAAATGATATATTTTTATATTTTAAAAAAATATTTTTGACATTAACTCATGAAAATAATATAAAAAAATCTAAAAACAAAATAATTTAAAATAAAATTAATTTTATGCATGAAATATTCTTATTGTATCGATGGGGCACTAGTTAAAAAAATAAATGATTTGTTTTTTTTTTAAAAAAAAACATGTTACCATAAAAGTAATGCAGAAAGAAAATATATAATAAAAAAATAAATCCAGTTGGATCAAAATAATAATAACAATCCAGTTGGTTGGTGACGAAGGCCTACCACCTCTTACCAAACCCTCTACAATTGACTCCCACCAACCACCAAACCAACTCCTTCCCTCCCTCTCCTCGCCTCTCTCCATTTGTTTCTTGGTCTATGTAAGCTCCGTTCCAAAATCCAAACCACTCGATGCTTCTGTGACTGAGTAACAAAGCACAGAATCCTTCCTATTTTCTAAAACCAAACGAAAGGTTAAGAATACACACAATGGGCAGCGACGGCAAGGCATTCACCTTGGCAGAGGTCTCCGCACACAACAGCCGTAAGGATTGCTGGCTCGTCATCGAGGGCAGGGTACCCTTTTTCTTTTCTTTTCTTTTCCAATTTGTTTCACATTATTGCAATGATGGGTTCATAGCATTATATTTGATCTTGATGAAGGTGAACATAGAGTTCTTTCTGGTTGCATGTTCTTTCCACGTCTTATTGGGTCGCTAATTACACTTTTGCTGTTGTTGTGGTGGTGGCAGCCGAGTGTTTTAATTAAATAACTGGTAGTAATCAGTTCATCTTTTTTTTTTTCCTGTCTAGATTTGGAATTCTGATTTCCTAGGGGAAAACTGTGATTGTGAATGTATAGATCTCTTATGACAACCTTAATCCCGACATTAAATATAGAAGTTACATATGACATTGTTTTATTACATTAGGAGTTAAATTATATTTAAATGCCCAGATGGACAATTTAATCAGATCTGTGGAAATCAAGGATTTTTAAGGTGAATGTTCAGTGATGATACTGATGGGATGCAGTAGGATAATGGAGAGGCTGTTTCGGATCCTTATTTTTTTCTAAACTCATTGATCAATATTTTAGATTGGCATGGTGATTGGTGTGAGGTCTGTGGCTTCTGTTGGGACTATTTTGGATCTCATACTGCGCTAGCTTATCGGAGCTGGACTCGGCAAGTATTGCCTATAACTCTTGAAAAATATGCAAGCTTTAACTTATGATTGGAGGGATTTAAAATTGCATGGCATCACAAGCGGTGATTAACTTGGATGATTATCATTACATCATAAGCATCAGCGGCCCAACCAATTCTCAAGATTTATAGAGTTCAATAATTTTTGCCCAGAAAAGGAGGGGGGGGGGTGGGGTGGGATTGTAAGTTTTGGTGTTGAAATCTCTTCTCTCATGCGTGCCTTGAGCTGCTATGACATTTTACGTGTACTGTTGAATTAAGCAAAAAGAATGCATTCATAGGATTCTTTAGATCCCTTGTTACTTTTGTTGAATGATTTCCTTTCTGCTCTCTTTTTTAGTCTGGGAAGAGTTGGAAAAAAGTGGCTTCAGCCGATAATGCTATTGAAATCTAGTAATTACCTTCGAAAAATTTAGGAAGATGACCAGCCTCCATATAACTATCCACCATGTGCTTGGTATTTGAGACACAGTTATTGTCCTAATATTGGAGCGGAGAGCAAAACATGGATCAGAAATGATCAATATATCATTTCAGGAGGCAGATTAACTCAGAAATTTGGGGTTCTTCATTATGGAAACGCTACACAATTTTGAATGGCATCTAAATATTTCTTCCGATTGTGACTTTAGTTGAATTTGAAACTATCAATGTGCTGGAACAGGTGTATGATGTGACAAAATTCTTGGATGACCATCCCGGTGGTGATGAGGTTTTGCTGTCAGCCACAGGTATGAAGACATTTACCAAACAAAATTGCAATCATGTGTTTATGTATGTTCATTAATTCTTCGAGTTTGATGCATGGTATACAGGAAAGGACGCAACCGATGATTTCGAGGATGTTGGTCACAGTAGCGCTGCTAGAGCAATGATGGACGAGTATTACGTAGGTGATATCGACTCAGCAACCATCCCTGCCAGCGTCAAGTATACTCCTCCTAAACAACCTCACTACAACCAAGATAAGACAACAGAATTCATCATCAAGATCCTGCAGTTCCTTGTCCCCCTGATAATCTTGGGTGTGGCTGTTGGAGTCCGCTTCTATACCAAATCATCTTCAGCATAGCCACAATTAAAACTGGAAATGTGACCAAAATAAGTTTGTCTTAGTTGTCCCTGTTGGAGTTGGGACTGTTATAGACGAGATCTTTGATGTCTAAGTGTTTTGAGAGATCAATGCTTGTTTTCTCCTTGCCAGCATCTTCTTATAAAATCTTATTCTTCATGTTTTCATCCTCTTACCTTCCATATGCCACTGGTTATCAGAATAGTTTTTTGGTGATTTTTGAGATATCACTTGGAGAGGATGAGCCTGCTGCCTACAGAGCTATTTAACAGCACATTGAAACCAACTATACTATTATGTTTTCATAGTTTTAGAACCTGAACTAATATATACAAACATGTATAATATTACAAGAATATCATTATCAATCTCGTAAGGTCATTACATTCTATGATTACTCTTTTAACATAATATATATAAATATGTCAAGAGACTCCTCATAAAATTTCATCTCAATCTAACGGTCGAATTAAGAAATATAGTTGATATTGTAAAATTATTCATTATTTTAAAAAAATACTATTTGAACGAAATGGAACGGGCGGAACAAAACCGGAACGTTTCGGCCAGTATTAGGCGGAAAAATCTGAAATGGATCGGAATATAAATCAAGATAAAAACAACGTTGTTTTGTCTTGTTTTTTTAACTTATACAAAACATTTCGACCGAAACAAAACGAAACTGACAACCCTGGTAAACCCAACTTCTGTATTGCGTTCAGGGAAAGTTTTCTTCATTGTTCCCAACAGCACAATCTACAACTTGCTAAAAGCTCACAAGCAGCGACACCAGAATTCTCCACGCCAAAGCCAGTTTTCAAAGAATTGTGCTGGTCGACAGGTTCAAAAACGGAACTCAGACAAGAAATCCAGCTGCATTGGCAGCCAAGCATCGAAACAACAACCGCTGGTTTAAGCAATCACTTCCTATAACATCCTGTATGGGAACAGCTTTCCAAGAGCAAGACTGTGATAAGAGAATCAGAAACCCTCCAGGAAAATCAGCTGGGATGTCACCCAATCAGCACCAATCCCTTCCTATCACATCGTGGATTGTGACAAGTTTCCAAGAACAGGACTGTGATAAGAGAGACACAAAACCAGCCGAAGTAGAGTCCTGGCCCAAGTTTATCTCCAGCACAAACCACAGGAAGATTCAACAAGTGAGATTAGACCTTCAGATTATGAAGAGTATCGTTTTATCAAAACGAGCACCACGGCGGGATTTCCCAGAAAGAATGATAGTGGGCTGGATTATAATTGTATGGAAGAGGTAATCAATCTGAGACCTTGCTTGAGGAAACAGGACAGTGCTCGTAAGTTGCTTCAACTCAAGGTTTCTTTCAACTTGCCAGTCAAAGATGAGGAGCAGCGTCGAGCAGTCCATGCAACCAGAGCAGAAGTTTCAAGCAATTGTTCCTGCAGCTCCTCAGAAATCTTTGTGCATTTTACAAACCTTGTTTCAGCATAACCAGAGTTTTCCTTTTCCTTTCCTGAATTCGTGACAACTATGCTTAAAATGTTTTTCTAGCCATCTGTTGGTTCTTCATATCCATTGATAGTCAATTCACATGCATGAAGTTTATATGCAAAATTTGTGTCATTCTTCCATGTCAACTGGGTGGAATACAGTGTTGTTAAACCCAACCCGGCCGGACAATCTGGAATCCGCTGACTGGTCCGGCCGAGTTTCATATCAAAGTCTCATATCCCCATATAAATTTATAAAACTTTTATACATATATGAGATTTCAAATAACATCATACAAGACATTTCAAATACCATCAAAGTTGTACTCTCCAAAACCATAACTCGCAAACAAGAACAGCTATTCTTTCTATCTCAAAGCATCAGAAACCCTATACAAGGTAGCCCAAAATGGGGGAAATTATATATAAAAAGAGAGTAAAATGGTCTACGAGATCATGCCTTGTGGTTACTTATCAAGTACAGAGGAAAGAATAGCTTGAATTACCTAATCAGTGCTGGCACATGTTCTCTCGATCACTCTAGAATCTGTTCTGTGGGAATTTTTTGATGGAGAACTTGATCCCCTTGAAGAACTATGCCCGAAGATACTAAGCTTACCAATTTTCTTTGAGAAAGAACTCATGAATTTACGAGAATGAGACTTTTGCATATCCCTCTTCATACAAACATGTTCTTTCTCTAGATCATTTAATCTCATCCGTAACCGAGCTAGCTCGAGTTTAAGCTCTCGGTTTTCTCTCCTTAGTGACGCGTAGTTGTCTCGAGGAGACATTGCCGCGCTGAGTGCACCGCTGCTAATTCGCCATGAATTGTGCATCGGCTTGTGGTCATCATCAGCATAAGAGCAGCACAGTGCATTTCTGAGCCTGATTTGCTCAAAATAGAGCACTTGAACTATAGCTTGAAGGGGTAGCCGTTCATTCTGTGCAGCATGTGCTCCAGCTTCTTGCGAGAGCTTTTGAAAATCAATCAGTTTGCAGAGCTTCTTCCTGTCCGAATCTGGTAAACCCTGATGAGCCTGGTTTTCATTGCAAAATAATCAAAGAAACCTTAGAAAACAAAGTTTTTCTCCTGGATATCGAAAGATGCAAAGGGAAAATATCAGTAGAACATACTTTTAGGTAAATATCAATTGCCCGGTATAGTCCATCATGAACTGTTCGTGCATGTGTTGGTAAAGTCTCTGCAATGACCATGAGCTTGGAAAGCTTGAGATTTGCATCAGGAGCGATTTCAGCAAGATAATTGTCCACCAGTTTTGCCACTTTAAATAAAGCAGTTTGAGAAGGTGAGTGGGGACTGTCAGATTCAAAAACAGAAGCATCTTCCATATCATCTTCACTGTCATCTTGCTGCGAGAAATTAACCAAGATTCTATGGACTGTGTCGACATCAAATAAGGTATCCCCTGCATGCCTGAACGATGGGATCAGAAGATCATCAAGAGTGGCGACATCCAACTGGGAACCGATCCGCCTCTCCAGATCGAGCCGGCAAGAAATTGTGCAATCAAGCATCACAGCACTTCGCAGGAGACCAAAAAGAAAAGTTATAGGAACGGCAAGTTTCTCAATAGGCAGAAGGTTAACAATCGTCTCAACCACAAGTCTTTCATGCTCAGTTGATATCAGATCAACTTTTGTCTGGCTAGATGGATTCCATAAACTGGATTTCTTCGTCAGCTCCTTCTGAGCATAGTTCACCAGTGATGCGCCGATACTCTCAGGGCGGACGCCACGGCACTTCATCGCCGTCATGACCCTCTGATACAAGTCTACGCGGAGAACAGAAAGATCTTCTATCCACCAGTCCCCTTCTCTTTTTGCTTGCTTGTTCATGTGAAGCCTCCCTGAGCTGCTATACTCCAGGCGTGAGAAACTTGAGGCAATTTGTTCGGCGCAAGCCTTTGAGGCAATGGCATCTATGCATCGGCTAACTATTCTAAGCTCATCGGCAAGAGGGATTAGGTTCTCGCATTGCTGCAAAACCTCAACACACATTTCAAGATTCTTACAAACAATGCTCTCAAGATACTCCTCTGCACGAGAACCAAGATTGTCTTTGGAGAAGTCTTCGGTCATTTCAAGGTATTCAGCGACACAACACAACTGAGCAACATTTGAAGATGTGATTTCAAAGTTAATGCCATAACAGAATTTTGCAGCCAGCTCAAACGCCTCTGCTCCTCCAGGTAGAAGCAGCTCCATCCTTGAGATATCAGGATCTCTATGTTCTGCAACCAACTTTCTGATTCGCCCACTTCGAGAAACTAGAGGGAACTGCATTTTTCAAACAGGATCATCAAGAATCTGTCAAAACCAGAATGCTAATCTCATAAATGTACAGAGAAAAGACTTGCATACACTCACGACTAGATTTCTCTTCCAGGTGAATGGAGAACGACACTAGTATATATAAATCTAGAAAAAACTTACCTTGTGTAGTGCAAACGTCCCCCCGCTCACTTCTATGGTGATATCGCTGGGAACATCCCGAAAAATCCTGCCAAGGAAAAGATTACAGCCAATTACTTACAAAAGGAACAGTAGCAACTATTTTGAAAGATAACAAGAGAGGTTCCAAATTGAATCCTTATTTTATATGCAGAGTGCAGACACCACCCAGCAAGCCGATGACAAAAAACATAAAGGACGAACTTTGCTGTTAAAACAAGTGGTAGTGAAGAGTCATACGAACAGGGATCGATTCAGAAAGAAATAACAAAGCAGATACAAGCTCAGCATTCACTGTGCTGGTAAAAACAATGATCAGAACAGCAGGAGGACACCATAGACAGAGCACACAAAAACCAAAAACTAAATAAATTGAAGTGAATCCGAACGTGGGATAATAAGCTTTTGTCAAGAACAAACCATTCACTGTATTTCTGCCTGGAACACTTCGCCAAAGACAGTTGCTGCTGCTGATGCTTGTCCATGGAAAGAGACAGAAAGGAAGAGAAACCAAAGTAAAGAGAGAAAATGCAGTGTCAGGAAAGAAAAAAGGAATGAAAATATTGGCGATGGGGTTAAAGGGAAAGAGGAAGAGACAGAGACAGCGACCCAGTTGGAAATCTTGCTGTTGCCAAACCTCTTCTTCGGCCATTTTTGTCAAAACAAGTCTATTGTCCAGACCCACTGGGACCTCCCTTCACTCCCACAACCTGTGGGTCATCATCGTCATCATCATCTTCTCTTTCCTTTTCGTTTTTACTCTCTTCCTTTTCCTTTGCTTTAACAACAATTACTGCCAAGCTATTTTGAGGTTAAATTAGCTAGGGTTAATGCTGATTTTTCTGTACCTTTCTAGCCAAGAAAAGGAGCTCTGTTGCTTTCCTGTGTGATGAGCAGTGAAGAAAAGGCGGGAACAAAAGGGTTGTTATCTATGTACAGTTTAGATTCTCCCTTTTAATTTTAAACTCTTTCTTTCTGTCTTCACTCTTCGCTGATGTTAAGAGTCTTTTTGTCCCCTTTTTGACCTTTTTTGCCCCCTATTCTCTTATTAATGAATTTGTGATCAAACTTTTTATTTTCTATTTTGTCAAGATAAAAATAAAAGAGGAGATCGTTTATTTTAAAAATACAACAATTCATTTAAATTTTAGAGATACATTGACTTTATGTTTTTAATTTTATTATTCTGACCAAACACAAAATTATATCTATATATATATAACAAAATATAGTATACCCACAAAAAAAAACTTCATGTGTTCTAAAGATCTTCATCCAGACGAGATTGCTTCATTAATTAGCTGGCTAATTGAAGTTTATATATATATATATATATATAAGGAAGTACTAAGAGAGTATTTCTGAAGTGTTATTGTAATTGCTTTTCAAAATAATTTTTATTTAGAAATATATTAAAAATATTATTATTTTATTTTTAAAATATTATTTTTAATACTAGCACATCAAAATTATTTAAAATCACATAAAATAAGACAAATAAAATATATTTTTAAAATCATTTTTAAAGTGATTTCCAAACACTTGTATCACTAAAAAACACAGTCGACAAACCATTTGGAAAAATCACTAAACAAAAGGAGAGATCCAATCGATCCATGCAACCACAACCACATATATTTTTCTCTAATAAATTGTGTGGTATCTTTTCATCATCCAGTTTCTGCCCGTCAAGATCCTGGTCCCTAATCATTCAAGGAACAAAGACAAAAAAAAATAAAATTATTAATAATTATTGTAGCCCCAAGCCTAAACCACAAGCACCTTCAATTAAAGCTAGCTGTTGACCGGTTGAGTTGAAAAGCAATTTTTATTTTTTATTTTTTATTTTTTATTTTTTAATGAGATTTTGCAACAGAAAGCAATTAAAATGAAAACCCCATTTTTTTTTATCTTTATCGTGGTGATTAGCATCACCACGACGATGTAAATTAACTAAAATTAAACGACAGTGTGAATTAAGTAAAAAAAGAAGAAGATGGGGGGGACTATTCTAGTGATTTTCTGTAAAGGGGTATTTTTAAAAATCCAAATATTGTGGATGAAGTATTTGAAATTGGGATCTTATCTCAAGTGAAAAACTAGCCACCACGTTTTGAAGCTAAGCCAGGTTCTTGTTGTTGTTCTTGCTTGTACCCTTTTTCCCTTGATTAAGGGTGATGGACTTTTTCCCCCTTGATAATCGGTGATTAATCAATACTTAAAATATTTTTTTTTTAATGTGAATAAACCTGAAAAATATATTTTGTGGGTCCAGATGAGTGAATAAAACCTTGTTTATTTCAGGATTTTTATAAGAAGTATATACACCGACTTAAACTCAAGATCTACTATGAAAATCATAAACCCTTTATTATCACTATATTTAATATCAATAAATGTTATTGCTAACTATAAAAATGGATATATTATGAGGTAAAGTAATGCCACTGTTGCAGGATATAGTTAAAATGGACTGCCTTTGATTTAAAAAAAGAAGCAATCAATGGAAAAGTCAAAAGAGAGAAAGTACTGTTCCACCATTCCAGTTCATAGAGCCCCCACTCTAATGTGGAGGAGAAAGTAGAAGGCCTTCTGCCATATTAGCAAAACAATCTTCAATATATACGGGGCATGACATGATAATAAAAGGTTTAAGATATATATAGTAGATCTCGAAGTTTAAGTCAGGACGTATATTTTTTGTAAGAGCCCGAGACAACCGAGGTTTTACTCACTCACGTGGACCTATAAAGTGTGCTTTCCGGGAATGGTGTTTCCTTAAATCCAAAAAAAAAAAGCAACCCCTGTATTATTTTCTGAATTTTTGGACAAATATTAAAAAAAATTAATGAAAAAAAAAGCGAATTTCTTAGAAATAACAAGGAAAATAAAATCAATAAGGTTAATTTTAGTTTACATGATACGCTGACAAATTATTTGTTTTAGAATTGTTAATTTTTGGTTAATGAAAATTTATGGATATAATTACATTGTATTTTAAAATTACTTAAACCATGTATAACTTTTTTGTTTGAACCATGTATTTAAGGTGCTTGAATTTTTGTATTGTTTATAGTAATTTTGTTTTAATTATGTTATTTATTAGTTGACAACAAGATTATTTCTTTCTTTCTATTAAATTATGAATCAATTTAGATTTTTGATCCGGTTAAGCGGGGTTAGTTCATTTCTTTATTTATTTTTAGCATCGACTTATCTAGATCTCGGGTCAATGTTGACCCGGTCGTGTAGCTATAATTTTCATCAATGACAGTTTGAACACATGTAAATTCTCTTAGTTTGCCAACAGGTCTTGGCATGGGTCAAGAAGGGCTTTTCCCTTCCTCTTACCTCAGGTTCAAGTTTTCTCAGGCATGCTTGTTATTTCTGTGGTGTTTTATATATTTATTAGGCTTGTAGGATGTTTAATGAATCCAGGGATTAATTATGGTGCGCGCAAGCTGAACCGAACATCCTGATTATAAAAAAAAAATCTCTTAATGTAGGTGTTACTACGAGGCTGGCTGATGTAAGAATGTGCTAGCCGTAATGTCAAATCTGATTGCAATATCATGCAGCTATCGCAAGCCTTTTCATGGGCTTATATTATCAAGAGAATCAGTGGTTGAGATGGCTAATCTTTCTTTTTCATAACAAAAGTAATGCAATTAACGATTTTTATTCAAATTTTCAAGGGTGGATTTGGAATTGTGCTTAGACAATAAGAAAATAGAATAAAAAAATAAAAATCAGTGGATTTTTTTCAATGTTTCGTACCGTTCATAGCTTATAAAAATCGACTCGATTTAATATATGTTTGGTAATGTAATTGATGTTGTTTTTAAAGTAGTTTTTTTTGTTCAGAATTGTATTAAAATAATATTTTTTTATTTTTAAAAAATTATTTTTGATATCAGCACATGAAATGATCTAAAAACATCAAAAAAATTAATTGAAAATAAAAAAAAATCAAAATATTTTAAAAACATATTTGAAATACATCCACAGACAAAACCTAAAGACATGGACTAGGAGGAATGATTTGAATTTCAAAACGACACCACTTTACTAGTAGTAATAATAGTGGTAATGATAATAAAAAAATAAAAAATATTCGGCATCCAAAACAATAATCTATCATTATTTTAATATAATGATAATAAAAAAATAAAATAAAAAATATTTTCATTTTTTTTATAAAAAAAAAGATCGAAAAAAACAACTTTAACAAAACTATAAAACAAAAGTAAAATTTATAGCCAAATATTCGGCATCCAGTGAGTCACCGCTCCCATACGTACGTACCCATGGTTTTAAAAATAGCAGGACCACCCTAGCTAAGATATTGCCGGCTACCTGCAGATCTTACAGAAAGCCTGAAAATCAGGTTGCAGGCACGAGCATATTGACTATGTAAATCACTATGGATTCTGTTTTTCTTTCAACCAGAGAAAATAATAGTCTATTTAATAAAATAATCTCGGGTTTTTTATACTGAACTCCACGTGTTATTGAATTTCAAATTTTGATTTTTTAGAAACTAGAATAATGTTTTTAATTTTCGAAGGTTTTTTTTATTTACATGCAAAAAATTATAAATTACGACTCTCTGTTATGATGATTGAAATTATAAATTATCAGATTTATGAGATTGTGTATTATAGATTCATTTATTGTTCAAGCCTATTTCAAGTTATTGAAATGGATGCGTGGATATATTTTGAATATTTCTAGCATGGGATTTTAGTATATGATGTAAAGTGTGGTTTAAAATGTCAATTATACATATTAAAATCAATGGACGGCCTTTGCATTTCATCTCTCTTTTTAAGAAATGAAAAGGTAAAAATCATTTACTAAATCAAGTTTGTAATTTAGAGATTTGTTTTTCCTGTAGTTTGAGGTTCGAGTCTTATGATTGCTAATAGGATAGTCATTGATAGCTTACATGACTTAATTATTAATTTTAGGACCCGTGAGATTAATTGAAAGTATGCGCAAAACTGTCTTGGACACTCAACAGTAATAATAAAAAAAAAGGATCAAAAGGAATAAATTAAAATCAATGGACTGCCCTTTACATTTCATCTCTCTTGTCATGAAATGAAAAGGTCAAAAAGGAATAAAGCATACTTGTAATTATAGTTTTAAGAATCAAATTAAGAGTCAGTCTAACTCAAAGTCAGGTAAAGGGATTTCTTTGACTTTTTCTAAAAAATGAAATATTAAAAAAAAATCCAATAAAAAAGCGGGCCTTTTTCATTCGTCTTATCCCTATAGATAAATAGACAGATCACCTATAAAACCGATTACAAATTAACGAGTTAACCCGTCAAACCAAGCCGAGTTCTATAACTAGGCTCGAAATGTGAAAAACGAAGGCATGCAGGTGCGGTTACTTTTGATGATTTCATATGATTACCCACCCACCACCCATTTAGTGGGTCAATTAGGGTTATTACACGTGGGTCCGGCTGCCCCCCTCCCATATAATTGCATCCATAGGATATCATTTGATAAGAAGATATCCCCCCCCGCCACCACCACCACCACCACCACCACCACCACCACTGGTCACTTTGTCAAGCAGACATGAGCATGCATGCATGCATATGAGGGCGGCAGAAAAGAAAAGAAACCCTAAAAAAGTCAGTCTGGGGATTGCTTGCCAAACATGGCCTTGATTCCATGCGTTCTCAGTGCCTTTCAAAGCTAAATTAAAGGGATCCATCAAGTCATTGCATTCAAATATTTCAAGACAAGAAATCCCATGAAGTCATTGCATTCAAAGATTTTGGACAAGAAATCCCATGAAGTCATTACCCACTATAGTTTTTGACTAATTAATGCGTTACATGCTCTTAGTAACACCACTAATTTTTTTTATATATATATACACACCCTTGTTTTTTACTTATGAATCTCTTTCAATTTTATCATTTTTTATTTATCATACCCAGCTCTCATTCTCTTAATAAACTTTTTTAAAAAATATATTAATAAGTTACTTATCAGCTTATTTTCCATAATAGAGTCCAATAATAAAAAATATTTCCCAAAATTATGTTTCGTAACACCGTTAAACATCAAAAGATAATTAACTTTCAGAATTACACTTTTTAATAATAATAATAATAGTAGTAGTAATAATAATAATAATAAAACCTATTTTATGACGAAGAAAGAGGGGTTGGAATAATTTATACGCCGCGTGACTTGTATATGCTTGTGGACGATAATGGAGTAGAAATGAGTTCATGTCCCATCTTCATCAGTCCATTGCACGCGACATGTTCTCATGATTTCACGGATAAGACGCTTTCACTAAAGGGCATCCTATGCCCTTCTTCTTCTTCTAGGTATTTGTTTAATACTATGTTTAAAATTGTTTTTTTAAATATATTATTTTATATTTTTATATTATTTTCATTTGTTATATCAAAAATAATTTTAAAGGAAATGTATTTAAACAAAAACATATTTTTAAAAAACACCATCAAATCAGACTTTAAAACTAAGTATCAATCATGTCCTTAATTTATCATCACACAGCACGCCTTCTACTTATTTATCTGTTTGATTAATTAAAGCTTTTCGTAGTTCACAAGGAGTTGCTCACCACCATTATCCAAGGGCTATTGATTGTTTGTAAGTGCTGCAATTAATCTCGACTGCTTTTTTGTAAATTTTTTGATGCCAAAAAGTATAAAATTAATCCCTAATTTTTTAGTGTTTTTTAAAGGGACGTTTGACGTGAAAGAATATAAAACTAATAAAAGAAAATTTAGTGTTTTATAATAATTTTAACATGCTAATATAAAAAATAAAAAATATTTTAATATATTTTTAAATTAAAAAAATATATTTTAAAAATAATAAATACACGAGAGTAAGCCTCAAGAAAGTTCCATCTACTTTCATTAATATTTTTTTTTATAATTTTAATATGCTGATATAAAAAGAATCATTTTCAATTAAAAAAATGCACTACCACACATACATTTAGGGGTTGTTTGACAATATATTCAAAAATATTTTTGAAAAAAATTGATTTTTTTTATTTTAAATTAATATTTTAAATATTTTTAGATCATTTTCAAGTGCTGATGTTAAAAATAATTTTTAAAAAATATAAAATATATTATTTTAATATATTTTTAAACAAAAAAAATATTTTAAAAAATTACCTTACCCAGAAATCTAAAACTGTTATCTATTATTCTTAATTTGTTTTGGTTAACGTGTCATAAATTTCCTATCACTGTCACCAAAACAAAGTAAATTACTGGTACAGGAGACAGGTTATGTCTGATTAAACACAAATGTATGTCACATAAACCATTCAATTCCACGTGTAAAGTGACTCAAGCCGTTTGTCGGTGGTTCATCGGACACGTCACTTTATAGCAAGGCTTGCATATTTCGAAATGCGAAACACTGGGGGAGGAGAGTGTGGACTAGCGATTTCATATTTTCACGTGTAAAAAAAAGAAGAAGAAATGTTGGGCTCTAGAAACCATGTACCAAGCCCTACACGGCCCATTTAGGTTTGGGCCAGCTAGATCTATAAGAAGCAATGAGTTGGGCTATTTTCATGGTCAAAATCACCGTAATTCCCACAACTAAATTAAATACATTTATTTCACTTAAACTAAAAAATAAAAATTCTATAGATGATTTACTCTTGGTGTGCACGTGCAGTCACAAAATCTATATCGATCGAGTTAGTGTGCACGATTAAAAACTTGTGAAATTATTTTAGTATTATAGTTTAGTATTACACTCATCACTACGTAATGTGATAGAATGTTTTTTTGGAATATGGAAACAGAGGTGGAGAATTTTACAAAACATGTATGTTTATCCATACAAAACACAAGTGAAGATTGTAGTTGCATCAATGACACTACATAACTATATTAGAAGGAGATCACAAGATGATATGACTTTTACCAAATATGATCGCAATCCTAATTTTGTTCCTGATGATATTTTACCAGATTTTGTTCTTCGATCAAAGGATCGCAGAGGACTTCACGTATAGATTTTGTTCGTGATGAAATTTAAAATAGTTTGATGGGAGAATAAAAACAAGTGTTTAATTTACTTGAATTATTAATTATATTATATAATTATTAAATCTGCAATATTTAAAAAATAATGTATATGTCGTTTAAAATAATTTCACAAGTTGACATCAATATAAAAAAAAACATATTAACCAAACACAAGAAACTATTTTTCATTAAACCTCAAACTCAACCATAATTTTAACTAAACACTTCAATTTTAGTTATGAACCTCATCTAAAAATGTTTTTTTTAACTTTAACTATAACTACTAAACATGTCATTAGTGGGTTCCACAATTACATAAATTATGGTTGAGTACTAACTAAAGACAAACTCTGCGGTTAAGCTCAACCACAAAAACTACCGTAAAGTCAAACAACCATTTAATTGAGTGAGTTGACACAAAAAGGTCGAAGTAAGACAATAAATTGTTTTTCATTAAATCTCAAAATCAACTATAATTTTAACCAAACACTTGAATTTCAGTTATGAAACTTCAACTCAAAAGTATCTTTTTTAACCTCAACTATAATACTAAACACGCCCTTAGTAGGGTCTCACGGTTACATAAATTGTGGTTGAGTACTAACTAAAGACAAGCTCTACAGTTAAGCTCAACCACAAAAACTATCGTCAAAGTCAAACACCCATTTAATTGAGTGAGTTGACACAAAAAGATCGACGTAAGCTATATATATATATATATAAACTTACCTCGATCAAATAGTCAAGGATCGTAAAGGCTTTTACTTATGGATTTTGTTCTTTGATGAAATTGCAAATAGTTGATGGGAGAAAAAAAAACAAGTTTATAATTTACTTGAATTATGATTATTAAATTTGCAATATTTAAAAAAAAAGTATATGTCATTTAAAATAATTTCACAAGTTGACATCAATATCGAAAAACATATCATCCAAACACAAGAAACTGTTTTTCATTAAATTTCAAACTCAACCACAACTTTTAACCAAACACTTCAATTTCAATTATGAACCTCAACTAAAACGTATTTTTTATAAAACTATTTTTTTTTAACTTCAACTATAATACTAAACACGTCACTAGTGAGTCCCACGGTTACATAAATTGTGGTTGAGTACTAACCAAAGACAAGTTCTGCGGTTAAGCTCAACCACAAAAATTACCGCAAAGCCAAACATCCATCCAATTAGCTGAGTGAGTTGACACAAAAAGTTGAAGTAAGTTGTGGCAATGTGTGTGTGTGTGTGTGTGTGTGTGTTAAAAAAGATATTTTCTTTTTTATGTAATGATCTAGAAGCTAGTAGTTGATCCCTTTTTCTTCCTTTTTGTTTTCCTACAAGATATTTAGATCTGTATATTTCACCAACACATTCAAATTATCTCAGCTTGATTGTATATGTTAGTTTTTGTTTTTTCCTTAACAATGCATTTACCATTGTTGCAAATCAAGAATTAACATGATTAACAAACTTTTATGATTATGAATGTCTTTAATTGCTCTTTCCAATTGCATAACACGTCCACCCCCCACCCCAGGAATCCCCTTCTCATACACAAACATGACAAAATTGCAATGAATAGAAACTGAATGATCACTCCTCTTGAGTGTCTTCTCTATTAAATAGCAAGTAAATAGATGTACATGGCCTTCCTATACTTTCGGGCTAAGATTGAAAGAATAAGTGTCCAACTAAAACACTATTATTTACAACTGTAATTAATTTCCTAATTAATCAAATATCAAATCCCGTGACAAAACACACTCTTCTACATGTGGAGCAGTGCTTGCACCCACACAAAATTTGACTTCTGGTATAACGTTATCAGATACGAGCTGCATGCCATAAGACTGGCTAAGCTTAAAGGGATGGCAATAGAGAATGAAGAATCATCAAATACGATTGGATTTGAAGTTGAAATGGCAGAAACAAAGCCTCCAACTTCATGAGATCACCATTTACTTACTCTCTGAGGTGGAAAAACAAATGAAGCAGGTACTTGTCTAATTTAATTAGCAAAGTAGTCGGTGCATTTTTTCTGCTGAAATATTGTTCAGATTGCTTGTTGCTGGGGATAATATTCGAGTTACCTTTGTTTTGGCAGTCAAAATGATATTCACTAGTGGCTTTCCCATTTATTTAAAGCAGTTGATAGTTAATGGAAGGGATTTAGTGAAAGATTATCAAATGTTGAGAGAAGTATCAGAATTTATCCTCTCTTTTGTCTTCAAAACCATAACAAATGATAATGAGTGGAGGGGATCTAGTGAAAGATTATTAGATGCTGAGGGAAGCACTACAAAGCATATAATTTGTAAGGTTGTTTTTGGTTTGGTTCCGAGGACAGAAGGGACAGATACAAAAAAAAAAAGTGTGTTTGATTGGAAAGATGGAGACTGAGACAAAATAATGTATCTTGGAACAAATCTTCATCCCATCTTGGAAAGTCCAATAGCTATGAAAAAAACAACACCTTGTCAAGTGGGGGGCGGGAAATCTGACAGTTTACAGTTGGCTTTTATAAAATGGGAATCAGTTGTCGTTCAAGCCTTTACTGTATGGGTTTTACTACTCCTATAATCCTTTTATTTATATTTCCAAGAAAACTAATAAAGAATGTTCACCTAGACTCATTTTATTGTTCATCTACTGTTCACTTACTGCATGGTGTCATCATGAGGTTTGACCAGTTTTGCACTTCAGTTCTAATTTTTGCGGCATTTTTGGTTCCCAGATTAATTTACATCACAGATCATACTTTGAATGTAGAGGCAGGAACCAGTGAACGAGAGAGCAAGTGGTGGCAAGCCATATTTCGGTAGTGATAAACTGCTGATCTTGACTTCAATATTCTCATCTTGACGAGGGAAATTTGTTCATGGTGGTTTCAAGCTATGAAAGGGTGCAAAAAGGAAGATTATGATCTCGAAATATATTCGAGTTTTTGAACTTGATTTGGTTGTTTAGGTGATGTTCCAGGTGTGTTTTTGAGGTTGTTTTGATAATTTTAAGGTTCTTGGAGAACAGATAATGGCGAAATTGGGTTTAAAGGCTGAGAAGTGGTGGCTTCTTATTTTCCAGCGATCATTTCGTCGCAGAACCTTGAAAGGTGGCTAACATATCGTTCATCTCTTTCTTTCTTTCTTTTAATCATATATTAATTTTAAATTTTATTATTTTTAGAATTTATACTAAAATTGTGAAAAATAACCCTTATTTTGTGGTACAGCCAAACAAGAAAGTGAAATCTAACATTTCAACAACTATGTACTCAAATCTTTATTGAAAAAATATTTGGTCTGATGAAAACATCTAGATTTTTTAAAAAGAAAAATCATGTGTATGAAAAGGATTTTACTAGCACATCTCAATATTTTGTCTTAAAAACAATCTTCTCTGCATGAAAAAAAAAAAAAAAAAACACAGCAATCAAGCTTGCAGTACATCTTGAACTGGCATCGTTGCTATCATGTTTGCCCCAGGTTAAAGCATTTTAATAACATTTATAGAGGTGTTTGCTATGTTTTTTTTTAAAAAAAACTGAACTTTTTTATTTTCATATTTAAGATTATTTTTATATGCTGATACTAGAAATAATTTTAAAAGATAAAAAATATATTATTTTAATATATTTTTAATAAAGCTCCAAAACAAAAGTCAGGGTTGGCACTTCCTCTTGTCGAAGCAAAAGAAGCAGGGGCGTCTTGCAAGCCACAACTTCTTGTAGTTGTCTTCAACAGGAAGCTGCATAAAAATAAATGTGAACAGCAAAAACTTGCAGAAAGTGATAAGACATCATCAAATCTACGTTGAACCTGCAGCAGCAACAGCTGAGGTAATCCTTGCAGGATCCGTACATGGTCCCATGTCAGCAGGGCTCTGACCACCATCCGGCAGGGCCCTGTTGATTCAATTCAATAAATGCCCGCTTGACAAGCTGAGCAGGTTTCCCACCACCAGTTTCAGAGATGGCGAGGGCAAAAACCTGAAGCTGGAAGTAAGATTCTGCAGAAAAATCCATGAGGGCATGAACCCTACCTTATCGCCATCATTGTTGATTATAAACCCAGATGTCCAAACACAATGTCACTACCGTCGCCATCATCGCCTCTAACCTGATGAAATAAAATAGAAAATATTTAAAACAAAAGGAATAATGACAGGGAGATGATTGAAGGTAATCAATCATACGCGGCCCATAATGTGGAAAGCATGGTTTTGAAGCCGAATGCTCTAAGAGATAATAAAGGTCAGTTTTTTTTTAATGAAAATTTGGGAAATGGGTTTGTGTTTATTGAAAAAAAAACTACTTTTTTCACAAAAAAAACAAAGAATACATTGAAATTATAGCTACTTCAAAAAAATCAAAACCATGATTTATACAAGCCAATGTAATGATGTTTTATAGTTGTAACAATCTCGTTTGTTGGATATTTGATTTTATTTTATCCAAATTAAAAGTTCTTGTAAAAGAAATATTATTATATTATAAACTAAATTTATAGCACTAATTACATAGTTGTATATAAAATATAAAAATATATAATACTCGTCTCTTTTTTTTAAAAAAATGGCGAAAAACATGTAGAAAAAAAGTACAAAAAACCTCTAAAATGTGTTTCGGTACAAGCTTTTTACGAAGAAATATTACTGCCTACGTTTGGCCAAAGAACCAGTAATTGTACAATTTAACCAGCCACCCAAATTGACTTTGACCACCACCACCACCACCACCACCATGAGCACATCTCGCATGTGGCCAAGGCAAGTAGGGCACAAACAATCTTACCACTAGATTTAGAGATAGAGGGCATCCCCATCAGAACTTGATTTGAAGTGCAGGGAACAAGACATCGAACAGTAGAAAAGACAAGCATGGAAAAAATGAGTACATTTATTTCCAAGTATAGGTACAGGTGAAATTTAAAGAGGATGTAGAGGAGAAAGATGATCTAGCAACTACTAAACACTACCTCCTAAGAGTTACAATGGCTAAAAGACTAATCCCTAAACTACCTATCCTCCTCTCAAATGAGTCCAAAGCCTTTTGCAGGATTCCAATCTGATGTTAATTTCTTGCTCGTCAGCTCTGTCATGTTGCAGATCTTTGAGCTGAACATCTTCCATGGCTTCCATTCACTTAGCATGATTTTGCAAGGGAGATAGATGATGAGAATATATAATAAAGCAAGACAATGCAAGTCACTTCTTTCAGGATCCTTTGCGTGAAAATGACAAACAAGATGGAGGAAATAGAAGCGCAGACGATGAGGATTCCAGTTAAGGGATTACTCGGACCCAGTCGTAGTGTCCAGATAGCGGCAAATCATTCACGATATCAAAGTTGTACCTGCAAAATTCAATGATACAGTTGTTTCAGCTAACTGAAGATACAATCTAGATGAAACAATCTGCACTTCCGAAACTTTTCTTCTTTTTTTCTTTTCTTGTTCGCTTCAAACATGAATGAGCGTACTCTTGAATAGAAAAGTTAAAGCATCATACTTCTCAATAAATAGTCTCTGCTGTTGCTGCTCTACAGCAGCAAAAAACTCGTCCATTTCGCATGTTGTCGGGACATTTCTCTGCGTGTTCAATAGTCTCTGGCTGCCTGAAGTTGAGCTTCTCTGTCTTGTGGTTGAACCCGGGGTTGCTATTGTTTCTGGGTCCCTTATCAAGCTACATGGCGTGCTTTCCCTTGTGCACCTGCTTGAATGAAAATCATGACATTATAAGTGTTTCATTCAGAGGGGTGATTTTCATCACTCAAGCTACTTATCCAAGTCCCAGAAATAGTTCCACAAATTTTCTTCTAAACAATAAACAAAACATTTTTAAGACAGCAAAGTTGAGGTGTGTAGTAATCTCAAATGTAGTACCAGAAACCCTATTATTGGTCGTGTAAAAATTATACAAGCATAGCAGCAAAACTAGAAAACTTTTTGTCACCTACTGATAGCCCTAACTAAGAGTACCCCGCATAAATGCATCGGCTCGTAGCTAGGCCCCACAAATCGGATACATCACCATCCCCTTGCATGCTTGCACAAATGAGTTAAGGAGTTATTACCAAAATTGCAGAAAATAAATTTATTATCACTATGGTTTCAAATGCCAAAATTTCTGAAAGCTACTTGGCTAGGCAGCTAAAAAAACAAAGAATAAAATTGAGATCAAAATGAATTTCAAAAACAAAGAAAGTAAATCTGTTTGCTTCAAGAACCATGCAGTGGAAATCCAGATCTCTACTGCGTCACCTTGCCAGGATCTGTACTCTTGATGGCCCCAAGAAATGACAAATGCCAAGAAAGGTAGAGATTCGTGAACTTGATGTAGCTCACTAGGCTATTAATGAAAACATCATTCACGAATACTGATATTTAAGGGAATTTGAAATGATAAACCATAAATATCCCTCTTCATCTTTTAATGGAAACCATGGAAGTCAATGGAGAGCAGGAAACCAATTTCCTACAGACAAACTTCAAGAAATAATAACCCCGGTGATGGGTACCCATCTTGCAGAAAGTAAACTAGTTTTACATTAAAAAGAACTCTCTCACAGGTCACAAAAACCACTAACCTTTTTTGTGTAAACAACCTCCCCCGCTAGCAATAATGTTAATGCATCACGTGAAAGTGAAAACACACAGAAACTAATTAAAACAGCAAACCCCCACTAAAGAAATAATTTACATATCCATTTCTCCACTTCAGAAAACAATGAGTAATTTAAAACAGCGAACCCCCACTAAAGAAATAATTTACATATCCATTTCTCCACTTCAGAAAACAATGAGTAGACACCCGTATCAGAGAATACACTAACAGCCAAGGTTTCAGTGTTCGCTACAGTTTATTATTGCATGTTGCAGCACCAATCAAGTTCCAATGTGAAAGGAAAGTGAAGTGGGCTGATACATTGCATATTCAGATAAATTTAGAAAGGGGACCGAGGAAGATAAATTAAAACAAAATGAAAGTTTCAAAATAGAGAGTCCTTCCAAGGAGTTAGGCATGCATGTTTACCAAACAGAATACTGCTAGTTTTGAATAAGAACAGGGAAAAAGAACGTTTAAAAGACCTGTCTTATTCAAGCTAGAGAAATAGTACTGCTGGTATAAAGTCTTTTGGCACTTGAAAATTTTTTAGTACTTCCCAACTCCCCCTTAGAGCAAAATACAAAACAAAAACACTTAAAAAACAGGGAGGGGGGCTCACCTTGAAGATGAAAAAGAAAAATCACAAATGAACCTAAGAACTTAGTTCGAAAGGTCCCTTTAGAGGGAACCAGGAAGGGATACGAGAAAATATCAATATTTATCTCTTTTTTCATTTTTAAGCAAAGAAACATAGCTATCAACAAGAAGCATGAACCTAGAAGATGAACCAAAAGGTCCTAGTTTTTTACAAGAACAATCTAACATATTACGCAGATTTTTGTTTCTTTGACAACCAAAGAGAGCACCATTCAAAAGAGCTACACTGAAACAACATACAAGGCAAGAGAACAGCATTGAGAGGAGTACCTTTCGAAATCGAAAACAGTTATCTCCAGAGGAAGCCTCTTTTAAACTTTCAAAATCCTCTGTTTCACATTTGAAACCCAACTTTTCAGTGCCCTTTCCATCACAGTCACCAGTAGTTCTGGAAGAATTAACTCTAAGCCTAGAGGCCCCTTTACAGTTGAAACTGTCCTTCTCCCTGGTGGGGTTCCTTTTGGTTTCAGCATTGAAGAGTGGCGCTGGTTTTTCAAGGCGGCGGCTCCTTAGCTGGAGGTAACAGGTTGAGGTAGCATCTTGGTTAGAAGACACCGGAGACTGGAGTAGCTGTAGAGCATGGGTTTTGGCTCTTGTACGAACCCCAGAGGTTACTTCCATGACAGCAACAACATCGCTCGTAATTTTGGATTTCTTCATGTACTTGCCCATTCTTCTGAGTTTGAATTAGCTATGACTCTGTTTTCTTAACAGAGCTTAGAGGACACGGGACAGACTGCGCTGCGCAGGCAAGCAGAGAGGAGGAGGAGGAGGAGAGGAGATCAGTTTCTTTTTTGTAATGTGAAAGGGGGGGAGGAGGGGTAGGGTTGCGGTAAGTATCGGCTTATAGCTTTATTTCCTTCTCCGTCCCGTGATGTTTGTTTTTTTATAATCTTGTCCTTTCCAGCATTATCTCATTTATTTATTCTCACTATTTGACCCGGCCCGTGTATTTTTCAAAAAATAAATGAATACACTAATGTTATGTAAAAACAATAGATTGAAATTGAAAAGCTCGACTACGTACTCGATTAAATAAGAGTTTGTTTTTTATTTCAAAATAATTTTAGAAGATATAAAATATTTTTATGAAGCGTAAATTGAGAAGCAACTGTTATCAGAATACCAAGGAGAGATAGTACGCATGTCGTTCGAATGGCGTGTTTTTTTGATTTAAAAAATGATTCCAAAACATGAAAAATCCAAAATAATTAACAGAAAAAACATGTGAAAATATATAATCACCCCTGAATACATGTCTTAATTTTTCTACGAGCCCACTGGAAAGAAAACCATTCTACTATTTTGTAAAAAAAATATAAATATTGCTGTCCAACAGTTATATTCTATTATATTCTGTTTTTTTTTAAAAATATTTTAATTTTTTATTTAAATTAAATGTTTTTATATTATTTTTACATGATATCAAAATATTTAAAAAAAATAAAAAAATATTTTATATACAATCTAAATCATAATCCCGTATAATCAATTTTAAATATAGGTAAATCAATAATTTATTTGCTCAGGAAAAGATAGATAATTTTTTAATAACGATTTGAAAATTACTAAATCACCCGTAAAAATCAAGACATTGAAATTTCTGTCTTCACAGGACAACATCATCATATAACTATCACGGTGAATAGGTTTTTTATGTCTACGCGCCCAATTATGTTAATAGTTGTCGAACCGGCCGGTTTAAATCCTGGCTGTCAAGCTGTTAGATCAATTCGTAGGTTAGTGGCCAACCCTGTACACGGTGTTTTTTTTATACAAATATAACACTCATTTTTAGTGAACTTGATTTTATGTTAGTGCATGAGTATTGCCGATTATATTTTCTCAAATATTTTTTATTTAAAAATACATTAAAATTAAAATAGTTATTTTTATTAGTATCATTTAAATTATTATTGTTGTTGTTTTTGTCATTATTAATATCTTTTGTATTATTTTATGAGTTATTATTATTATTATCATCAAAATCATAACTATTAACACCATAAACACTAATCTTTACAATTGTTATTATCATTATGACTAGTAATATCATTGTTATTACCATGATTATAACACCTAAAATTATTATTATTATTATTAATAATAATAATGCTAAGACAATAAAATTATTAATTATTCCGATGAATAAAAAAACTCAAAAACTCTAGCAAAAGAGCAAGCAAGAAAAAAACTAAAATTATCATTATTCTTACATAAATAATAGAAATAACAAAATTACCCTGGAGAATAAAAAAAAATAAAAATTCAACAAAAGAGCAGGCAAAAAGATAAAATAAATAACAAAATGAAATAAATATTATTAGCTTAAAAAATCATTTGACTTGAGGAATAAAAAAAAATATTAATTTTCAAATGATCATCAACGCAAATTAAAATTTAAGGACTAAATTGAATAAAAACACAACCTCAACAAGAGAGAAAATAATAAATATTAAAAACCAGAACTAAAAACATATACACGTAAACATGGACAAACAAAATAGGGACTATTAAGACAAATTGAAAAAAATTAAAGCAATTAAAATCGAATCAAAAATTAAAAGAATAAGGGTCGAAATAAAAATATATGTGATAAATTTCAATCGGAAGATAAATTTAAAAAAAATCCAAACTTTTATACTGAAAACATTAAGGGATTTAAAACAAAACTTAAAATTAAAAGAACAAGGATTGAAATGAAAGCAAAAATATAATCAATTCAATTGAAGGATAAAACTGAAATAAATCAGAATTTCCATGACAGATTGAAATGAAAACACCATAAACTAAAGGGACTTTTTGTGTAATTTAGGTTGCGGGGGAGAAACAAGGAAAAAAAATCAATCGAACACCGTCACATTTTCAATCATTGTGAGATGACACACGAGCTACCATGTGAAGAGGACATGGCGGTGCATTCGATGAGACTCTGGATGAACATCTTAAACCATCAAACAATGTCTTAGGCGCGCCTGAAGGGAGCATGAGGAAGAAAATTGTTGGCGCGTCAGACAGACGCAACAACAATATTCTACAAAAATAATAATTTAAAAATATAAAATTACCTAAACATCCTACAACTAACTCTTGGATTTTGTCTTTTCTAATGGGTATATTCGTATTTGTCCTGTCTAGAAAAAAAAAGAAATACCAAAAATACCCCCACCGATAACTCTTTATTTTTTGTTTTATTTGAGAGTAATATAACTATTTTACTGTTCACATTAGTGTAAAAAATCAAAAATATCCATGGACAATCAATTGTTTATTGTTTGTTGGCAGGGGTAAAATATTGTTTTTCTATGCAAAAATACCCAAAAAAAGACTCAAATATCCTTAAACAAGGAGAGAATGCCAACCGGTCACGTGGAAAAGTCTAAAATGCACCTGAGTTCAAGAGTTAAAATTTTATGTATCTAGAGGGCAAATCAATAATTATACCATCACGGTCCATAATAATTTATGTTTACTGCTAAGTTTTTTTAAAAAAAAACCACGATTTACCTTGTTCTTTAATCTAAACTTTTTTTTTCGTGTTTTACAATAAGGAAATGTAGCTTAAAATTACTCACCAAATACTCATTTGAAAAATTAGTTATTTTATCTCAAGACAAAAATAATAAAAAGCTATAAAAAAACAAAAGGGATTAAACATCAATTTTAAGTTAAAATTACATCTCTACAGATCATAAATGTTTTTTAAACCCGTAAAATTGAACAAGTCACATTAAATCAATTCTCCCATGGTTTTTTTATATTATAGAAAACATCAACAACACTTTAATGGAAGACAAAATCACATGGCTCTAGTTGTCTAATTCGAAACTGCGTAAAAAACATTACGCTCCATCACTTCATGAGCAATATAATCAGGGTTAATTTCAATCTACTCTCGAGATGTTCAGCTTACCAAACTATTTTTTTCTTACACAACTTGTACTCGTAAAAAACAAAAAACAGTCACAAGTAACCAGCAATAATCAACTTCTTTTATTTTTTAAAAAATATAAAGAAAGCATGTTTTAAAACTAATTACTTTTAAGATTTTAATAAAATACAAGAAACACAATAAATTAAATAAGTATATTTTAGCCTGTACAGTAAGGTTCATCGGAATGCTGAAAAAGTCTTTGACGAAGAAACAACGTCACAGGTGGAGCTTCCCAGGCGCTCCCCCCCAATTTTAAGGCTTTTTTATTATTATTATTATTATTATTATTATTATTAGTATTAATAATAATTTGGTGCACGGTTGTCGATGCCATCGCATCATCATCAACCTCCTCAATTAATTCCAAAAACAGCAGTCGTACCGCTGCATTTTCACGGGAATCTTTTCTTCCCGCCAAAACTCTTTTTCGTCTCCTCTTCTCTGCGTCGCTAGTTTCCACAGAGGCGTTCGATGAGCCCCACTGCTTTAGCTATGATCCCGTTTGCGAGTGCGGCGCGATTTAAAAATAATTTTAATTTTTTATATTATTTTTATATATCATATCAAAATTAATTTCTTAAAAATATAAAAATAATATTTTAATGTATTTTTAAATAAATATTTTTTTTTTCAAAAACAACTTGAATCATATTTTCGAACATATAGTTAGTTAGAAGATTGCTTAAAAACTTAATTTTTATTTTGTCATGTATTATAGTTAAATATATTATTTTAACATTCATTTTCCCTTTTACCCTCCTAACCGATTCTATTTTTTATATGACTATGATATTTAAAAAAAAAATATTTAACTATAATCTTATAAAAAATTAGATTTAAAAAATATATATTTAATTTATACTATTATAAGATGAATAAAAACATGTTATTTTAGTATATTTAAATGAAAGTTTGGACCGCAAGTAAGGCAATACAAAAAATACTAGTTATTTGGCTAATTAAATATTATTTTTTTAGCCGAATTAAAAAAAAATATTATAGTACCAAATCATTTCTAAAATTCTAAAGGTTGGATATATTAATTTATCCAAATCATGATAAAAAAAATACTCAAGTCGAAGAGTTAACTAAATTTTAATAAATAAAATTACAAGAAAAAAATAATTTTAAATTTTAAATTCTTAACCGTGATCCAGTAGATAATCATAATACTCTGATGGGAAACTTTTGACTATTTGGAGTGAGAGAATAATTAAATTTTTTTTTCTTTCAAAAAATGTATCCAGAAGAAGGAATCTTTTCTTCCCGCCAAAACTATCCTTTTCGCACTTTCATTTCCATTCGGCGGAGGTGCAGCGAGACACATGCTCACCGTCCGATGCGTTCTACTGTGATATTAATGCCATGGATTGGATTTAAAAGGACTCTTGAAAGATAAAACCATGATTTATTTTTTTACCTTCAACTATTTGGAGCGACAAAATAATTAAAAATATTACTCTTTTTTTTTCTTTTCTTAAATAAATATATAAAAAACAGTAGCATCATAATTTTTTAGCATGGTGTGTGATGTGAAATATCACATCCTCACTTATTTATAAAACCTGTACCAGCTTACTTCTAGATTGAAAAAATAAAAATAAAAATAAAAGATTGATGTAGTTTATATATTTTTAAAAATTTATATTGTCTTAGGTACAAATAAGATTTTTTATTAGATAATATAATATATTTTTTAAAAAATATAGATCAACCCAAATTTCAAATTGATCATTCTATCCCATGTTTTTCTGGATATGAGAAAATCCTATCCTTGAAAAACATATTTTATAGATCAAGATAAACGAATAAAATCCTGATTATCTTAGTTTTTTACAAGGGATACACATCTTGATTTAAACTCAAGACCTGCTACGTGTATCATAAATTTTTTATTATCACGTCATGTCTCCTAAAACTCTATCTCGTAACATGGGTCAACGAGTTTTATAACCATACTTTCTATTTTAAAATTTAATAAATGATCAACAATTTTATGCTAGTAAGTTCTTTTTACAAGTAACCGATGAATGTGTGTGTAAATAATTTGTAATTGCGGGTTGTAATCTTAAAATTAAAACTTACTTTTAATCTTTATTCATCAATTCAGTAATTTATGTGTGTTTTCTCTTACTATTTAACATAGTTTTTAGAAGAAGAAGAAGAAGAGGGATAAAGAAGCTAAGACAACATGAAACGACACCGAATGAAGAGAGCAGGGGAGGCAAGTGGTGCACAGAACCCGATGAAGCTGTAGCCAATTGACATTGGATTCCCATCCTTGTCAATTTCCCTCCCTTTTCAAACTCTCAAGGGAATCTCGAGAGAACCCTAACCCTAGGGATACCCCTACTCTAAAACCCACCTCCAAATTACCACAAAAGTACGGTATAAAGTAATAGTTTTTTTATAAAAAAAATAAAAAATAAACAGTGTTATAACTATATTCATAAAAGCGGTTATGATTATTTTTTAAATTGTTTTTTATTAAAAATTATTAAAATAATATTTTTTATTTTTTAAAAAATATTTTCAACATTAACATATCAAAATTATATATGAATATATAAAATTAAAATAAAACAAAAACTAAAAATAAATTGTTTTTTTTTTAAATATCCGGGTATTAATTTCCCGAGGATCACGAAAAGCCGTACATGTGGCCAACGTGTGAGAAACTTTACCAATTATGACTGTGCTTTGGTCTCCACACCCAAGAAACCTTAAAAATACTACAACGCCAGTGCTCCTATTTTAATGCCTTTGAACTGTGGCTAAAAAGCGGCCGATGGATTAAGTGGATGAATTTCAACCGTCCAAAATCTATGATGATAACATTTCTGTCTTTTTCTCCTAACAAGCCCGTTTGTTTGATGAAAACTATTTTTTCGAGAAATTGATTTTATGAAAAATAAGTTTCTATAAAATAAGTTTTTTTTTTTATGTTTTTCTTGGTAATGTCATAAAAAATAAATTTGGCAAATATTTTTTTAGTGTTTGATAATACTATGGAACTAAGCTAAAAACTAATTATTAATGTTTGTTTTTCAATTTTATTAAAAGAATGAAGTCAGAACAAATACAAATATAAATGATGAAATTGAGAAAGATATAATTTTATAAATTATTTTAAATAAAATAATGGATAATTACAACAATAATAAAGAACAAGTTTGACATAGAAAAGTTGAGAGATGCTGGAATTAAAAAAAAATATGATTTTATAAATTATTTAAAATAAAATAAATAAAAATAAAAGTAATAGGGATCAAATCTGAGAGAGAAAAATTCATTTAAAAAAAAAACAATTAAAACCACAAGGATCAAAATTAATATAAAAATCATATTTAAAGGATAAAATTGAAAAAAACAAAACAAAATATATAATAGTTAAAAGATTGAGTGCAAAATTTAATATAATCAACAAACAACAAAATATATCTTATTTTTTCACAATTTTTGAAGAGTTTTTTTTTTGTCAAAAATAAATTAAAACGTTTTTCTGAAAACTAAACTTTTTTTTTCTTCAAATTGTGCACTTTATATGGTAGAAAATATAAAAGAAGGGAAAGAAAGATATGATCATTGCCAACAATATGACCACAATGTACCGTCACGCGCCACACCTATTAGTAGAGAACATGGTGGTGCATAAAAAAAGATAGCAAAAAAATAGATTGGGCTATTGGGTGATGTTGAACGTTTTGTCTAAATGATACATATCACCCACCGGCTAGGTGAAGAAAAAACAATGATCCAACAAAAAAACTTGAATTAACACGTTGACCAAATCAATGAGATAATAAACCCATTTAACTTTACCTTCTTTTTCGTTTTTTAAATATAGGGCTAATACATGTTGTCGGTTTTATAACCATGCTCATGACAAGAAAAAAGAAAAAAGACAAAAAGAAAAATGCACATAATGAATAATCACCTTGCACAATAGCATTGGCCACCAACTTCTCCAAGGATATAGGGTCTTAGACCCCCCTCGCCACATGATTCTCATTTTCTATTCACAAAAACAACAGACAGCACTGCTTATATATACATATATATTATACAAAAGAGTAGCAATACACAGTGTTTATCAAGGAAGGCAAATAAATAGATGCTAGTAGCACTGCTGATTCATAGCCCTCGCAACTATGATAAATGAATTTACAACCGCCAATGACAGTGAAAATTGGGAGATGGTTCTGATATGAAGTGAATTCACACAATTGCAGTGAGAACGAAAACTCCCATCAGATCTTTGTGATTCGAGCAAAAGATGCTCGAGGTAAAACATTTTACCTGGTTGTTTGGGTCTCGTTTTCATCCTCTGCTCTATCAGGGTGGGTGGCAGCACTAGCCGAACTGTTCCTGTTACTGTCTTGAGCATCGCCGGACAAAATGGGAGCAGAGGATTCATTTTCTAAAACTACTGAAACATCATCGTGGTTGGAAAAAGCAGAAGCACCATCCAACTGTCCAGTCACCAACCTCATCATTATACTGTTAATAACATTTGGCTTTCACAAGCTCAAACTTGTGTTCCGAGGTATGCTGCTGATTGAACCGTCCAGGTCGTTTGGAGCAAGTATTGTAGCAGTCTCCACAAAGATCAAAACCTACTTTTGCTCGACACAATCTTTGCACTTGTATCTATCTCCAACTATTGGAAATACCTGGACAGCATAGATTTCATTTAGTGCTATTGAGTTTCAAAGTTCAAATCAAACTTGTTTTCAATTTTCAACAGGCAAAACCAATCTTCATATTTGAAGTATCACATCTTCAAAAGATCTCAAATTGTATCTAAATTTTAAACAAATAATCAAAGGACACAACAACAACAACAACGTACACCCAGAGGCACTTCAAGGTTTGGACTAGAAAGAAACAGACAATCTTACAAAGAGAAGAGGGGAGGGGAACCCCCAAAGATTGGCCCGAGTGTCCTAGCCTATAAACAAATTGTTTGTTTTAGTTCAAACGAGGTCTGTTCATGAGGATTCGGAATTTCCAGTCATGTCTGGTCATTACTAAAAATAAAGAGTTTGGATAATCATAATCATAATAATAATAACAGGAAAACTAAACTACCATTAATTCTTCCACGCTCTGAACAAAATTCTACAGTGACAATCCAAATTCATCCAATATTTCAAACCTATTAAGACCACAATAAAATGGGTGGGTGGGGGGGTGGGGGGGCGCAAAAAAGCAGGACAAACAAACAAAGTTGCACAGAGAAGATCAATATTAGGGGTGATCATTTTTTGTTCGGTTTTGAGGTTAAAAAAAATCAAACCAGACTTTTTTTTTCAAATTTTAGAACCAAACCGACACCGACTGGTCACGGTTTGATTTGGTTCGTTTTTTTTTAACAAAAACCTGAAAAACCTATTTGCCCCACTCTTCATTACAAATTTCAGTACACCATAGCAAGACTTCTAAACATGTAGAAAATTCATTCACAAATTCGAAAGGGGCAGAATGTATGCAATTTCAACAGATAAATAAATGCACCACAGCTGCTTGAGAAATTAGGTATAGAAAAAATCTGTCCCTCACACATTTCAATAACTCAATCAAATCATAAAAACTACGCACCATAAATTCAAATACATGACACTGGAAAGACTAAACAAGAAAGTTGCATTCAAAGTCCAGCATCAATACCAGTAAAGACAGAATCAGCAACATAGTGGGAGATAACGAGAGAAGAGACGATCTAGAAGTGTGTTTAGAGTAGTTGTGAGAGGTGAAATTTTTGGGAATATTAGAGTTTAGAAAAAAAGAGACATTTTATACCTGGTTTAAGCTTCCTGGTTTGATTTAGAAAATTAGGGGGCTAAAGCTGAATCGGTTTGGTTTGAATGGACATTTTTTAAAGTTTTTTAATTGGTTTTCTTGTTTTTTTTTGTGGTTCGGTTCTTTCGGTTAATTGTGTTTTGGTTTTTTCAGTTGTTTGGTTTTTTTCTCACCCCTAATCGATATATAGGAAGAATATTCTTGCAAACTCTTCAAAAATTGATATATTAAAACCAAAAAGGAATATTCAGAGCTTAGGGTACATGTGCAATGAAGAAAAATGGAAAACACTTTTTTGAAAAATAACTTATTTTTCATTGTTTAGATGTACCAGGAAAAATATTTACTATAAAATAAATTACTTCCTTTCTTAATTTTTTAATGATGATAATAAGATGAGAAAAATTATCATGTTTGTGATAAAGATAATGGAGGTGGTGATAGTTATGATCATAATATTTGTGATACTAATAATATGGATGGTGCCCTTGATGGTTGTAGTGATGATGATAATAATAATAATAATAATAATAATAATAAAAAAAATAAAAATGATAGTTACTTTGATAGTAAAGTGATGGCATTATAATTACTTTAACAATAAGGTGGTGACATCAATGATAGTGGTGGTAGTTGTTATGGTGGTAGACAGCTATGGTGGTAATATACTAGAAATAGGATGGCGGTGGTACTGGGTCATGATGGAACGATAGTAAAATGATGGTGGTGGTTACAGTGGGTGGTGAATACCATGAGTTAATAGTACCAAGAAAAGTATGTGTCCGCCCTATTCAGGGATTGATTAGAAAATATTTTTCGTTGACATATTTTTCAATGTTTTATTTCGCACTTAAAAATTGGAGGAAAATATTCTCCTACAAAATATTTTCTGAACTTGGAATATTTTATGCAAAACAAACAGATTTTTAGTAATACCAGAAGTTTGGAGCTAGAGATGTTGTGAAATAAAGAGATTTACAGTGGATGCTGGTGAATAGGGCAAGCACACAAGAACCCTAATCACAGAAATATTAAACCCACTTAATTTGGCAACCTAACATAAATAGAACAAAAAAAAAGAAGCAAAAAGAACATTTCCTAATTCTACTCAGAGATAGCCTAGTCTGGAATTCTCAAGCACCCCATTCCAAATCCCTTTTACTATCAGAACACTACAAAAGAACACAGCTAAATCTTTGATGGTGGATGAAAGTAACAGAAGCTTTTGAAGGCTGTGGTAGCTATGGTTGCTGGTGGCAGCATCTTTGTCTCATGTTCGGGTGGATATTATTGATGATACATGGTGGAGGTTGTTGTTGTCTAATGGTGCAGCAGAGGTTGTTGGTTGGCTGGCAACATAGTAGAGGTTGCTGATAGTGGTAATTAGCATAGTAGAGGTAGGTGACTTGGGATTGATTGAGGAGAGAAAAATAAAGGAGGATAGAAAGCTTGTTGCAGATGGGCTGCATTAGGGGTTTTACAAGTTAGGGGGTGATACAAGGAGAGAGAGTGGAAACATAATAATGAATTTTTTTATGGGTCCACTATTACATATGTGACTGCAAGTACTTATTATTTTTTTTTGTAAATAATTGGATGGAAATCTTGATTGATTTATCGTGGAATACAATTGGTTCAGGGACAGAAGGCTCAAAATCTTTTTGTTTGCAGGTTAATGACACTTTCAACCAATAGTTCAGGAGGGTTCCATACAATTTCAGCCACTATACTAATATTAACTTCGCAAAACAAAGAGGTTTAGCATTTAGTTCACATCAAGTGATATGAATTGAGGTGTGACAATGAAAGTACTGCAAAGACATGTCAATCGCCAATCCTGCCAATATTATCTGACATCCAACATACACACAAGTTGTATCACTATCATATACTGGTTCAGAATGTGCAACCCCACTTTTTGCACATTTCAAACAAAAGAAAATGGAAGGCAAGCATCACAACAATCTCTAAACCAAATGTCAACATGGATAACCCATAATTCTACTTATTGCAAAGACACAATTCAGCCAAAAATCATGAAATAACCAAATTTTGAGACGTCTTGGTAATGATTTGTCATAATAGTGAAGAGAAGAATCCAAAGGGAAGGAGTAGAGGATTAGAAATTACCCCACAAGAATCGCAACCAATTCCAAAATGAACCTTTGAGTGAGGATCAGCCCACCATGATAAATTCTCTCTTGTTGTTGCTGAGGAAGATTGAAAACTCTTTTCACCAGCCTTAGTAGAACCTGGAAGTACATGGTTTAATGGTAATTAGTGGCATGTTAAACTATAAAATGATAATGCTAATGCAAGGAATGTCCTGAGCAAAACCTCTCAACAAACATACACATTTAACTTTCATATTTTAGATTAATCTCAAAAAACAGTCCTGAACAATAGGAGAAATACACTGTCCCACCTTTCAACACTCTCCCAATGTTGTCAATACCATTCCAGATTTGTTATTGGTTGGAAATTTTTCTACACCTAACATCTTAGAGTTTTCTTCCATGGTTCTAATGGAAAAAAACAATGTTGAAAGTTGTATTCTAGGAGAACAAATTAAAGCCCAAAAATCCCAAGTTAAATTTCCATAAAAACAAAATCTCACACATCCAAGAATAAATTACAAGTTAAAAGTCACTAGTAAATACTAAATGTCTCGAAAGAAAAATTAACTTAAAAATTAAATAAGTCCAACAAATATGAAGTGACAATATCTCAAAATAATAATAATAATAATAAAAATAATACAAGGAGAATATTATATCATTTGTCATTTATGCAGGAGTAAATGATAAATGATTATAGTTTTGCAAAATTAATTAAATAGTCCCCCTAGTTTAAAAAAACATTTGATCAGTCCCTTGTTTTTAAATCTATTTGTAACTTGATCCCTTTTCACCCGCTTTATTTTTTTCTAAATGTTTTCTTAATAAACAGAAGAAAAAAAAAAGAAACAGATAAAACAAAATGATGAGAAATAAATAATTTGGAACAAAAAAATATTAAAATGGCCAAAGCCAGACAAAATGATCTTGATCTTGTGATGATTCCCAAGGAAATTAGGGAATGGTTGTTTTACTTAGAAAATCCCAAAAATTACAGATTGTTAGAAAATTAGAGACAAGATGTTTAACTTGGAAAATTCTGTGATTCCCAAGGAAATTAGGGATTGGTTGTTTTGACTTAGAAAATCCCAAAAATTACAGATTGTTAGAAAATTAGAGAGAAGGTGTTTAACTTGTTTCCAAAACATCCATGCAAAAATGTGGAATGAGATGGTACCCAAATAACCAGTATATCTAGGTTGGTAGTTGACCAAGAAAGCCAAGATATATGAGATTTAAATTGAGATGGTATTGGCTGACCAGAAAGAAACAGCATTGACAGCACTGCTCCCTTCCCATTTATGTACTTCTCTCGAGTAGATGACTTCATCTTTGATTTTCCTTAACTTGATTAGGGATTGAATAAAACATGTACGAAGCTTCCCTACATGAATTTCAACAGCCTAACTAGTCGAACAATGAGACATCTAATACAAATATGAACAGAAGATAAGGGCATATTATCAGAGCTGTAAATTGAGCAGTTAGCAGGGTTGGGGAAGGAAGGGATCAAGCAGTGAGACGTACAAGTGATTGGGTGCTGAGACTTGACATGCACTTGTTTGGCCTGAACAGCCTCCATTCTCATGGCATATTCAGTAGGGAAGTGTTCCTGTAGAAAATGATCAAAATACACACACACTTTTGGAGAACCCCTTGGATGCAAACTCTGACAAACTTGGCATGTAAGCATCTCATTCACTGGACTAATGCAGGTTTCACAGAACACTGAAACAATTTAAGAAGAAAAAAAGGACCAGTCATGGAAAATTTTCCAGGTGGATAGGCAATGTTATAGCATACTATCAGTAGTCCTTTCTAAATTTAAGTGAAAAAGTATACCATGACCACAATTAAGAACCACTGGATGAAAAAGCAGATGCTTGCACGTGCTGCATTGTACATCAGTGACTGAAACCTGCTTGCAATTTATGTTTGACTTATCTTCAGGCAAATTGTTTTCTTCAACACTGTCGGGTCTGATCATGCTGCAATTTTCATCACAAACTTCGTTTGGAATAGACATGGTGGGAGCTTGAATCATGGAAACAAACTTAACAGGCTCCATTTGTTGTGTACTTGCACAAAATTCCCCATTCCTGAAGGCACCACTGTCTAGTGCATGTTGTTGATCCCTTGGATGATGATGTTGTTGATCACTGTTGCATGCTTCATAGCCAAATTGTGGAGAGAAGAGGGCCATTTCCATCTCTTCCTCTGAAAAAACATGAAAAGGAAGCAATGTAAACAACCATACAATTTATAAACACTACATGATTGAAATGGCCATTTTAATACCATTAGTAAAATGACCTAACTACCACTATGCACCTGAGAGCTTTTCCGGCCAGAGTATGATAATAAGCCTAACAAAACTTCTGAACATTAAATGCATTATCAGTGAAGTGATACATAATGTGGGTGGTGATCGAACGCAGCTTGTATTGTAAACAGTTAAAAGCAAGAAAAGAAAAGGAAATCTTTAATCTTTATAAAATAGCACAAAAATTCATTGATTATTGAATCGTGAACAAAAAATAAAAGCTTTGGTGTTTCGTCATTCTGCATGGAGGAGAAGATGGTTCTCATATCACTGAAGATATTTACCTATAATTTAATTAAAATGCTTTAAGCAAGGTTACAAGCATAACAATATAATGGTTTCACCCAAGTGTCTTTCTGGAGCATTTTTCACTGGAAAAGTGTATCACTTCTTCCAAACTAAATTCTCAAAATAAATAAATAAAAAAAAATCAACCATCCTATCTCTCATATTAGTCAAAAACCACCACTTCACAGGTTCTGCTTATCAACGCTGCCCTTTAAGAGCAAGAAGTTTTAAAAAAAACTGCACAAATGAATCCTATGCTTCAGACAAAAACAAAGTTCAGGTAATTTCATAAATTTCTGTTCAATAGCACTTTAACTTTACCAGCAAATTAACAAAGCTGGCATCTTCAACATATGTCCTTGTTCTTCCCTAGATTTAGTTTTACCATGGAATTGCTTCAGAATCCTTCCATGACATATTTGTAAAATGTACAATCACAAGGCAAAAATCTAACAAATACCGGACCTTGATCTCGTCATGCTAATAATAATGCGCGTGAGGAGCTGGATCCATTCTCAGCTTGCGTTTCTAGATTCCATTATCACACCAAGCAATTTATAAAGCTTTCAGGTGGGGGAAAAAAAGCAATCCAAAAACAATGAGAAGCTGACCTAGAGTTTGCTTTTCCCTCCTCATATACACAGTAGGGTACAACTTGAAGAGCAAGAAGTGAAGCATCTGACAAACGGTTGGAAAGTGATTATATGGGTGCCTGCAAATTGGACAATTAGACTCCCGCAGACCACTCATAGATTTGTGAACGCACCAGAAACAGGAAACGTGGCCGCAAGCTGCAATGAAACAAATAAAAAAAACAGGGAATCAGACCAAATTTTAAGAATCAAAACAATAACATATTTGCTCCAAAAAATAAATAAATTAATGCCTTACTGAGCACAATCGGTTTGTATAGAAGATCCCTGAAACCAAACCGATAGTAAATTATAATTAGTTCTTAAATCACTTTATAAACAAACAATTAACACTAACAATAGCTGAAGAAATTCTTGAATACTTGCCAAATATTCATCAATAAAAAAAATTTGTTTTAAGAGGATTAAAAACGGCTAATAGGTAAATTATTGTTATCCATATGTACAACGAAGAGCTCATAACAGCATCAGTGAGCACAGATAATACAAAACCAGAACCGAGAGAGAGAGCTCACAGGCAAACGCAACAACGAAAGGAATCGGAGAATTCCTCCTCGAAATCAGCGTCGACGAGGAGGTGATGATCTATTCCGGTCACTTCGAAATTCTTGACGGCGTCATTAATCACTTTACCTTTTCCCATTTCTTTCTGTTTGGGATCTGCTACACGCACCAGCCGAAGGCAATGATATTCAGGGTGGCTCTGTGCTGTCCTGCCTGGATGGATGGATGGATGGATGCATTGATGGCTTGACTACGTGGCTTTTACATTACAATACACACGTGAATTGATTTTTTTATTTATTTATTTTTTATTTTCTTATTTTACCCATTTGCACTTGCGTGTGCTCGTCGATCCATCGGCAGCTATCCATTCATTAGCATATAATATTGTATAAAGTTGAGTTAAATAATCAGGAGGAATCTTTTATTTATAAGTGAGCTTTTAGCAAGTGATTTTAAAATCTAGTTATTTAGTAAAAAAATATATATGATATTTTATTAATTATTTTATAGAATTTTTTTTTAAAATAGACAAATATATATATATATATATATATAATAGATTATGATATTTTTATTATTTTTGTGGATCATTAATTTAATTTAATTTAATTTAATTAATATTTTATATGTTTTTTTCTTTAAAATTATCCATGTAAAGTAATTAATATGATTTACTAATTATTCCGAGCACTATAAAATTTTCTAATTAATCCATGATTGGTCGGATCAAAAGCTTTCTAACACTATTGTGTATTTGACTCTACATTTAAAAAAATATATATATGTTTTAGGATCATTTTGATGTGCTAATGTTAAAAATATTTAAAAAAATAATAATAAAATAATATTTTAATATATTTTTAAACAAAAAATATTTTAAAAAATAATTTCAACGGGACTCCAAACAGGCCTTAAGAATTGGATGTATGGTTTTCCAATAAGATTTTGACAAAAAAAAATCTTTAATGTGAATAAAAAAATAATTTCTATGTTTAATTAAATAAATTGAAAATCACATACTAATATTTTATTTTTTTTAACTCTAATTAAAAACTAAACTAAAAATTTTAAGATATAAATGAAGATTAAGAAACTTGATTTCATAGCATGAATTATAGAGTTGGTTTGGTTTAATAATTTTATTTTAATTAAACAGTGATAAAAATAAACATAAAAGGGGAAAAATATTATATAAAATTGCAAAAAAATCATAATAATATTAAAAAAAAAGTTATAGAATTGGATGAAAACTACATAAAAAATATTTTACTAGAGAATACCACAAAATTAATATAAATTAAAAACAATTAATTAAAGTAAAAGCCTAAAACGTGTGGACATAATATTGTTTGTTGAAGAAGACTCGTGAGACTGTGGATTGTAATGGCTGCTTGATCCAGTAGTTTCTCAGATGTCATGTGCTTATGGTTTCTCGGCGCAGGTTGGTTATTGTAGCCTTGGGATTCGGATTCATCATGGAAGATTGTTTGCATCTGCGGTTTCAAGTATAAAGAATTTTTATTTAAAAATATGTGTTAAAGAATAATATAAATTATATTCTAAACAAACACCTTCATTTTATCTTTTTTAAAATGTTCCCCTTCATTTTAAAGGATCCCAGTTCGTTTACCTACTTTGATGCATGGCATGTACATAATTCATGTTTTTTTTATTGGCAGCTTTAAATCAGCTAATGCACATGATCCTTTAGCCGAATCTCATTCACTTCGGATGTGTTTGATATTGTTTTTGTTTTTGTAGTTGAGGTTGAGATTTTAAAAAAATATTTTCATAAAAAACACTTTTTAGATATTGTTCAAAATAACTATTGAAGTGTTTGGTTACCAAACTTTTCATATTGTTATCAACATGTGAAATTACTTTAAAATATGTGTGTGTGTGTATATATATGTATTGTTTTTAAATATTTAATAATCATAATAATAAAATATAATTAATAATTAAAGTAAATTAAACACTTGTTTTTATTCTCCCATCAAACTACTTGTAATTTCATCACGAACTAAATACATACGTGAAGGCCCCTACGGTCCCGGAAACAACATATAGTAAAATATCATCTAAAACAAAATTAGGAATGCAAGACAAAAATTATATTGTGATCTCTTTCTAATATATTTATTTATATTTTTATTAAGTTTTTATATTATTTTAATATTAAAAATATATTTTTATATAACAAAAACTTTTAACAGAAAATATAATAAATAATAAACCATATATTATGTAAAGCAAAAATGAAAAAGCAGTCCCTCTCTCGAGCATTAGATCATGTTCTACTTGAAAAGCAAAAATTGAAAAGCAACTAATTCATAAACTTTCATGTGCTTTCTGACTTTATATTTTTTTCTCTTTTCTTCAACCTCACAACACATTAGACTCCCCTTCACTTCTCCATCGCATCCCACCTTTTTCCATTCATTTAATCCCTGCCTCTACTGGTTCCTTTTTTAATTCGCAGGGATTCGCTTTTTTATGTGTGCAAAAACTTGTTAACCTGTTCTCCAGCTATGATTGCATGCCTCTTTTTTTTTATTGCTATATTTGTTTGAGATTGTGATTGAGATTGCTTTTGAAAACAAGGTTATCAATTCTATTTCGGTTGGTTCTTTATTTTTTCAATTGGAACGGAATGTTTCAGTTTCGGAGCGTTTTGACATGCTATTTTGGGTTTTACTGCTTTGTGTGTGTGTGTGTGTGTGTGTATATATATAATTAAATATATTAATAAAAAAAAATAGTTCAAATCCAAAAATAAAATTATTATGCAATTTAATCTAAAAAAAGACACAGTAAAATGATTTTTCTAAATAAAATTATAACATGTATAGTATTATGAGAATGTCATCATCAATCTCGCAATGTTATTACATTCTCTGATTGCTCTGAAATTTTAACATAATATATATAAATATGTCAAGAGACTCTCGTAAATTTTCATCTAAATCTAACAGTCAGATTAAGAGATATAATTGATATTGTAAAATTATTTATTATTTTAAAAAAATATTATTTGGCCAAAACAGCACAGTCGAAATGATTCCAGCAGAAACGATTTGGCCGAAAAATCCAGAATTGACCGGAATTTAACCTGAGATAAAAACAATGCCGTTTTGTCTCATTTTTTTAATCGATACAAAATATTTTGACCGAAACGAAACGAGATCAACTAAATTCAACAATATTACAGGTGTTGCCTAGCTTTTTTTAGAATGATCAATCGAATAATACATTCTCTCATACTGTAAATGCTTTTACTCTTGCATTTTATTTTTTTTGCAATATAAACCTCTTTCACACACTGATCGCTACCCATATTCACCCAAAGATTGCTTCATCTGTACGATTGTTTTTGCTTCATTCAGCATTTGCTTCGTCACACCTTTAACTGGTTTCACTTGTTCAATGCTGCTTCGGTTCATATTTATGTAGTTATGTAGCTGCACAGACCCGACCATTGTTTGGGTGTTTTTTTGCTCGTTCTCTTATATATTATTACCGTGAATTGAATATACGAAATTTTTTATTTTTTTAAATTTGATTCTTATACTTTTTTATAGCTATATTATCATAATTGCAAACCAATTGATTTTAATTTTTTTGTAAGAAAAGACTGGATTGAAAGAAGAGGAACTGAAATGAAAAAGACATCAAACAAAAATCATAAATGGTGTGCCATGAGTTTCAAAACAAATACACTTTGATCATTATACTTTAGAAATCAGGTAAATTATACAATTTTAGCAGTGCGATTATTTTTTAAATTCAATTTTGGTACACAAAAATTGTTTTTGTTATTTTTAGTCTTTGGTTGAGAGAGGGGAGAGAGAGAGAGAGGTTATTGGATTCTAGTGGTAGAGAGGTCATCCGGTTTCATGTATTTTTTGGAGGAAGGGTTGAATTGAAAGATAGAAAACTGAAGTGAGAAGCTCAAATAACATAGGTGGTTCTTTAAAATTTATTGTAAAAATACATTTTCGCCCCTCATCTTCGTAATTTATTGGTTGACAGATTCCTTTAATTTCAGGATTTTTTCATCATTTTTCAGTCTTTTTTGGGTGTAAAAACTAAAAAGAGAGACGCTCACCTGATTTTGGCCTAAAAAGAGAAGGTCGTCGTTGCGATGATCCCTACCACCAAAACAATTTATTTTTATACTAAACGGTTTCTTTTTACACAGAAGAGAAGGTCACCTGCTACTGTTTTTTTCTTATGATTTTCTTAAATGTGTTTTTATTTATTTATTAGATTTAGTTCTTATTTTTTTATTGTTATTTATTTTTATTTAAAATAATTTATAAAATTTAAATTCTTTTTAAATTTGATCTATATTTTTAAATTGTTATTTTTTTATTTTCAAATAATTTTATAATTTTGTTTTCAATTATATTATTTTTAACGTTTTTCATCAATCATATTTAATTCCCATTCTTTTTAATAAATTTAAAAAAAATATGAAAAATATTAACAAATCTAAAAAAAAAACATCATTTAAAAAACACACAATCCTCTTTAACAACGCAGGACCATAAATTTTGAAATAAATAATAATCGTTGCTTCTAGCAACCGCGAACTTAAAATAATAAATAAACACTTCACGTATATTATTTTGCTTCTAGCAACTTGCCCTCTTTCTTTTTCTTTTTTTCATTTCCAGGTTGACAAAACTCGAAAATCTTCATTTATAATCAAACGCTACCTTTTTGTGTATCCATTAAGCTATGAATAAAAAATTTATCGAGTTTTTTTTTCCTAAAACTATTTTCTTAGGTTTACTATCTTAATTACTTGCTTCGTGCTCTATTACTTATACTGATGGAAAAAAAACATCCTATGATTAACATTTATATGCTGTATAGCAGTTGAAAAGAAAACAAAAATTATACAGGTGATCTAACCACCATTTGACTGCTAGCTTATGGATTTAGATGCTGGAGAGGAGAGCAGTACCAGCTTATCACGGCACGGCCACATTCTGCATTTATTTCCATAACTTGACAGAGCTGTCATGGCTTGCCGAGGCGACCATCCCCGTGACAGGCGACTGCGCCAGGGCTGAGATTATGTTCTCGTGCCCTGGGATTGTCATGCTCTTATTCTCAGCCATGTTCCATAGCTCCAACAACTGCAGCCACATTTGAAAAAACAATTGCAATATATCAAGAAATCTGGCAAAAATAGGAACAAGATGATTTGAATTCATTGCTATGCTTGGAATGTGAAAGATATTGTAGCGAAGAATATTGATGCTGGAAAAAAAGAGTTTGGTCTCGTATACAAGGGACCAAGAATTGTCACCATATATTTCGTACTAACATCACTACTACCATGATGTCTTAACCATGGAGTGACAGGTGATATCTACATTAAAATCAACATCCAGTCATCAGAAAGGTTCATCCATTACTGTCTGTCGTACAGTTCTATAAAGGAATGTGACTTACTGAGATTCCTCCAATGACCAAGAGAGTGGAGTAACTTGGATGGAAAACACAAGAATGAAACCGGTTCCCGTTGGAGCCGAGCTCTTGAATGCACTCCCCTGAGGCCATCGACCAGATCTTCACCAAGTTCTGACTAACCGAAGCCAAAATATCTCCAGTTGAATCCCAGCATATGTAGTTTACCATTTCAGAATGCCCCTGGAAATAAGAGTGGATAATTATGTACTTGGATAATGAAATTATTTTTGAAAAATAATGCACATTTAAATTATCAACTACAGCATATTTTATAATGAGCGATACCTGGAATGAGTGAATCTGCCTATCACTTTCAACATCAAAGATGGTCACCACTTTATCTGATGCCGCAGCTAGTAGATGTCCAACTCTAGGTTGAAATCTCACTTGTGCATTGCCTCCCTAGGTATAAGGTTTATTTGTTTTCAATCATCAGTAGGAAGGTTATACTGAAAGAGAGTCAAGTGCAGCTACTTAGCAAAGAACATTAAAAAATATAGCGAACCTTAGAGACACGAACACTTGTGAATGGATTGATGTTCCAATAACGAATTTCATTGTCATTGTCACTAAAGCAGAAAAGATCAGTTTTCTTGGGGTGGAAGTCTAGAGACATGATAGGTGAACTATGTCCGGTATACTCATGCAAAGAATAGCTCGGCTGCAACGAAAACTCAAATGAATAAACCATTTTCAACAATGAGATATATTTTTAGATTGCTTAATCAACAAGACATGGAAACCACAGAAATACAAGGATTATTGCCGCTGCACCCCACACCTTACAGACTTTGATGCACATCCCAATCACAAAAAGAGGAAAAGATACTCACATTGTTTGCATCCCATAATCGTACAGATTTATCAACTGAAGCTGTAGCCAACTGAGTTGAATTTGGCCTAAATCGAACATCCGTGATGGCTAATTTATGCTCTTCAGTAGTGCTCTCTGTTTTCAGGGTATCCATGTTCCACAGGACAACCTGATACACACAACATAAAGCAAGATTATCTCTGTATTCATTATTTTGGGTTATATAACGAAAAGATGTCCATATTTATGCTAAATGACTAGAGCATCATACCTTCATGTCATGTCCAGCACTGGCCAGCAACTTTCCATCTGAAGAAAAATGACAGCAAGTGACCTTGCTATTTCTCGTCCGTATGCAGCCAACCTCACCGAAAAGTAAAACCTGAAATGAAGAAAGTGGCCAGTACTGAAATAAGAAACTAGTCATTCTCAACACAGGAAAGATGTAAAGATGTCCATAAGCAGCCAACCTTTAGAAGACTCCTTTTGGTTCTCACTGAGACTTTGCTTTACTGTTCCATACAAGTCCCTTCCATCTCCATCAGGTGCAAGAAATTGCTCCATACTATCATCTAGAGCAGCAATATCTCCAAAACGATCCATGTCTTCCTGCACCAAGATATGACTTCCTCAAATGCTTTGTCACATTTTAGTTTATACAACTCCTGAGATTCATGGTGTACATTACTGAAGGGTACTGTTTCTTAACAGCTACGTTCACTGGAAACTAAATCTGACAGTGCCATTTTGAACCAAAATTAATTTTCAGGGGAGTCAAATTCAAAACAGTGATTTCATGTAAAAGAAAATAATGTCATAAAAAGTGATAAGTATTTCACATTAATGAAAATAACAAAGAAATTCACAAAAATCATTAACTTTTCTACCATGCGGATTACTATTTAATTATTCCTTGTGAAATCTTATACTTTTATAAAGATATTCTGAACTAAATATAAAAAATACTTATATTATCAGATAATTCCTTATTTCTATTAATATTAACAAAATAAAATTGGATTTAGATAAAAGTTCTCTCTGTCCCACACACACTCTTGAATGTTGAGAGTGGACATGCTTTTACAATGAAAGCATGTGATTAGTATTTATCCTCCTATTTTACTAAGTAAACATTTAAAAAATATCGAGGAATTAAATTTGAAAACATTTACTGAAGAGTAAAAAACAGCAATCTCTCAAGCAATGATTAAAGCTAGTCATATTTAGATATATTTTTGCTTACACCTAATTAATGGTTAAATATTGCCCCCAGCAAAAGTACCAGGGCTAGTTTCATAAATGGGTTATGACCCCACACGCATTTCAAGGAGTATGTGGACAGCAAATTCAGAGTGGAGTATAGAGAGGGCAAGACACGCTAATTGGGATAGAATTCCAATTTTCGACTTGTATTCTATTACTTTGTTAGGGGATTGATGGGCAGGGCGGAGCTAGGTTCTTGGTTAAGGGATGCAAAAATAAAACACTATTTCAATAGGCATTTTTACACAAAATAGTGTTACTCTAATATGTATTACTGGATTTAAACAAAGTTATCATTTCAAAACTGAATTGAAAAACACAAAATAGCCCATTTAAATGATTATTTCATAAATAGTTACTCTAAACAAAGCTATTCTTTAGGAGATATGACAAGAGATCCGTGTCAAGAAAAAAAGGGAAAGTCCTAGGACTATTAAGGGCCGCTGTGAATTTTCTTGGAAAATAATTGGGGGGCAATCATCTCTTGTAATCCTTCCTTTTTACCCAAAAAAACCCTTTGCCCTTAATTTTGGCAGGGGGGCACACTGCCGCCATTGTAAACCTACCAGTAAATAATGTTGATACACTACACAACTATGAGGCATCTCATTCATTGTTAAAATTGTAGAAACTTTGTGCTCACAATGAAGATACCAATGCTGAATAAGTATCTGCTGCATATTTCCTTAATTATTAGCTGAGAAATGTAAAATATATACCAGTATATTAGAAGATGATGCAAGACTTCCTGTCCCCTCTGGACCATACATCATCAAGCTTTTTGGCACACTTTTAACATGCTGAAAACTACTGTTTGTTGGCATTCCATCACCAGGGGTATGAGTTGATGGAGGAGAGTTGGGCGATGGACCCACTGTATTGCCTGTACAGGTGCTGTTAGCGGGTCCAGAAGAGGAGTGTTGCTTCCTTTTCCTGTTAGTCTGCAGCCAGCAATTAGACTATAATTAGATCAATACAAACTTCTATGGTTACAAAGGAGGAACTGTACAGTTATAAATAGCACTAATAGTTATAAATTTGATGATAAAGGAGCTTTGTAACTAATTTTGACCAACTACAACCTGCTGCTGCTGCAATTGATCCTGCTGTTGAGATGAAGGGTGCTGCATCTGGGTCATCTTCATCTATTAGAACATCAGCAAATACATAATAGTAAGGTATTTAGAACTGACAGGAGAATAACAAGTCTTGAATCTCTGTTGTTAGGACAAAGGACAATAGTAATGTATTTAAAACTGAAAAAAGATTAATGAGTGCTTGTTTGGGAGTGTGGTAAAAATTGTTTTTCAAAGTACTTTTCACTTGGAAATGCATCAAAATAATTTTATTTTATTTTCATTTTTTTAAAATTCATTTTTGACACCAACACATCAAAGCAATCCAAAAACACTAAAAAAGACAATTATTTGAAGCTAAGAAAAATCATTTTTTTTTCAAAAGCACAGTCTAAGCATAATCCCAAACAAGCACATCTTGAATTTTCTTAAGTTGTAAAAAGCATCATCTTCTGAAATAAGGCTGGATAAACATTAAATGGCTGCATTTTCTTTGATATATTTAACATCAGGAGAAGGGTTATATTTGTTGGACACCCTCCTCATCTTAGAAGATATTCAAACCTTTGGTGAACTTGATTGAACTGGAGAACATATAGACCCATCATTTCTCGTGGATTGGCTATCTTTTGCATTCAAGCTACCCCTAGGCAACTGACTTGGCCTTCTTGAATCCAAGTCTCCATAGTTAGCTGAATTACCAAGGTTGCTTTGTGCTTGAGCCTGTGCCAAGACCTGCTGTTGATGAGAAGCCAAAAGAAACTGATTTTGAGTCTGCAGATTAGGCTTCTGCATTTGTCCACCCAAACTTGACCGTAAATGATCAATTCCCTGTAGGATTTGGAGTACTATAAGTTCCAGGAGTCGGAAATACGCACACAAATAAAAGGATGGATTGGATATCCAGAACAGGAAAACCAAAGAAAACTTACAGTTAGTGGCCAGCCCTTCAACGGAGGAAGACCAGTAACACCTTGATTTAGTCCTGAGTAAAGGTAATCCATTTTTAAGTAATGCAATAGAAATCTTTTCAGTTTGCTCAAAAATTATTTCATCTAAAGTTTTGGTGCAATTTTCTAAAGGCAATGACATTTATCAGAGCACATAACTTATTCAACATGTATTTCAGAACATCTTTTTTTCTTTATTTATTTTTTTTGGGCTGGGTGCTATGATAGCACAGTAGGTGTTGTCTGCTCCCATCTATTTGTCAAACTGGTAAGGATTATTCAATCTAGGCCCACAAAGGAACACACAATAATAGTTTACCGAGCTTGCACAACTAAACGAAGGTATGATATTTCATATGTTAAAACAAAGAAATTAAACGTTTAAGCATCTACATCCAATGTTTCTAGAGAACATGAGGCATTTCGAATTAGGCATGTTGTGAAGCATCTTCAATTTCTAGCCATAAAGGTCTTAAGTTCACTCCACCATGCCCCAGAAGCTTTACATTATGATGAGATGAAAGATAATTGGCAAGAGAAAAAAAAACATGAATGCTGACATGAACTGTACTTGCAATAACAAGGACAGAAGTATTATATGAAAATCTCTTCTTGAAATTACCCGCTCCACCTAGACCAGACTTTGATTGCAAAATGGCTTGTCCATAGATAGATGAGGGATCCATAGGCAAACTTTTCTGGGTTGGACCCAGATTAATCTCGCTTTTGATGTCCTGCAAATTTAATATGTTAACAGGTAATGCATGGTAGAATGGAAATTCTAGAAAGGAAAAAGGGACAATGAGTAGCAAGAATGTAGGCGAAGGGTCTAGTCCAAGTAATTACAGTTATCAATGGAGTTCGAGCCTGGATTTGCTGCAAAGCTGACATGTTCCCAGAATTACCTTGTGCTAGCTGGCTGAATCAGCAAAGACAATAGAAACCCATTACCCACTTGAACCCTGTCAAGTGATTGTAAACTTAGAGATGAAATTCAAATATAAAAATAGAAGGACATTTACCCTTGTTGACCAGTTGATGATTTGAGCATGGACAGCCTATTAGCATCAATTAGAGCTGGTGATGTCTCTGAGTCCATAGAGTGAGGGTGTTTCATACGCTCTTCATACATTTTCATAGCCAGTACACTGGCTGATGGCTGCCCCATCATCCCTTCAGGGTTCATAGCATTTATAGAACTAGTAAGAGCCGGATGATTAGGATCCCTTCGCTGCATCTGAGCATTGCGATGCTGCATGAGTTGCAATTGCTGCATTTGCATCTGTTGTTGCTCCCTCGTCTTACTCTGCTGTGCCTGTTTTTGATGGAAAGTTATATTCAGTTTAGCTGTTTTCTCTTCCCCACCCTTCAAAAAAACCTGTTCAAGTAACTCTAACTTTAAACAACATGAAGGCACCTCTATATAAGCTGCAGCAGCATCAGAATGTTTTTCATTGGTCCTTGCTATAAAAATATCCCAGAAGACAGACCACCATTCAAACAGAAATCCTCCAGGTGCATCAATTGCTGCACAAAAAAATATATAAATAGACACTTGAATACCATGTCCAACCTCTGCTTAAGCATACCTGCTCTTTCTACCTCAAGTTACAAAAAGTTCAAACAACCGACAGAGCAAGACAACAACCATAGCCTACACCGCGCAATGCATTTTTTGCATTTTAAGAACAAAATAAGATTCAGTCAACAACAAAACAGCATATTGTGCTTTGAGGGTATACAAAGTATCAACAATTTGTTAATATTACTGCAATTAATTAGCTAAACAACATTACCTACTGGATCAGTGGCAACCTTCCCTTCCGCCATAAAAGCTTTCGCAGAATTATGCAATTTTCTCTTCAACAAATAATCATGAATATATACATCAAGCCTATACCAACAAAATAACATGTATCAGCAAAATTGTTTTTACCAAATTCTAAAAAATAAATACTTATAAATCATCACATACATCTTATCTGCTTCCCAATTACTCTGCTGCGCCATGTCTCTTCAAAAAAACAACCGATCACTACTCCTTTCTGCAAGAAGAGAATCGTTGCTTAAAATTCAATTCATCAAAACTTGTCAAAGGAAAAAACGAAGCTTAACACATAATATTTGCATTAATACATAAAAATTAGATTAACCTCAAGACTAGACAAACACAAAACCTAGTGAGATACATAGAGAAGAACCTGGAGATTCTTATTCTCGACTTTCACCGAATTTGCTAGTAACCAAACAGACCTAATCCACACTTCCTTGAGCTCGAAACTTGAACAGCTACAACAACCATCTCACAAGATCTCTGCACTAAAATCCCTAAATTCAAAGCAAAATTAACCAAAAAGAAGGGAAAAAATCAATCACTAGAGAGAAAAAATCAATGCCTGGATTTTCTCTTTTGAGTGCAACTGAAGTGGAACATCTTGCTCTAGTGAAATACTCTGCTTAATAAAGTTGGAGGGTAGTTAGCTGGAATTTGTCCTCATATTATTTCGTGAGTATCTAGTATATCCCTACATTTTTAATTATATATATTATATCCTTATTTAATCATTTTTTTTAACATCCAAATTGTCAAAATCATGTTTTATTCCAGAACTTCCCTTGAAATATTAAATATTTTTTCAAAAAAATATTAAAATTACTCATCCAGTTAACCCGGGTTTTTCCTTATATATATATATATATATATATATATATATATATATATATATATATATATATATATATATATATATATATATCATGCCTTATTTAGTCAAAATAAAATATATCACTTGAAAATTTTATAATTTTATTCTAAAATTACCCTTATAGTATCATATATAAATGTCCAAAGTGCTTTAAAAAATAAAGAAAATTAAAATTAATCAGTCGAATAATTTGAATTTGTCATTATTTATATAATTTATAGAGTATATAACATTTACTTGTGTTTTTAATTATATTTATTATTCCTTTATTTAAAAAATAAAAGTTCCAAACCTTCCCTTAATAAATTATATAACAACTTCTTAAAATATGTTTTTAAAAAATAAAAAGTTTCAAAATTAATCGGTCAATTAACTTAAATTTATCCATGTATAATTTAGTAAGCATCTCATATTTACCTATATTTTGTTTATTATTTCTATCATCTCCTTATTTGAACAAGCTTTTAATATAAATTGAAAAATCATAATTTTATTTTAAGATTTCCCTTAAAATATTATATAGAAATTTCAAAATTAATCAGCATTGATTTTAAAAATATAGAAATCAATATTTTTATTAAAAAAATAAAATTATATTCTTGTATATATCAATATAATTTTAAAATATAATTGTATTAATTTGGATAGAAAAAAGGTTGATAAAAATATATTGGAAAATTATATATTTTTTAAAAGTAATAATAGGTATAGCTAAATATATAGGGACTAATACTGAGTATAGAAGAAGTAGAGGACTGAACCAGGCAAACAGAGTGAAAGAAACTTGTTATTAAAATACAAGAAGATTCCAGCCAGCTTACTTGGTCCCATGCGATATTTTTATTTTTATAGGTTCGGAGCTAGCCCGGGGTGGAACAGTTCTATATTTAATTGGTTTTGTGGTTCGGAAGGCAATTACGGTGCCGGTTGATTTATTATGTATCGAGCAGGTAGTATTGTGTACAATGAAAAAAAAAGTGTTTAAATTGGGTAGTTGCTGTTTTGTCAAGTATTTTTTTATTTAAAATATATATTAAAATTATTTTTTTTTAAATTTATTTTTTTGATATTAATATATAAAACTCTTTTAAAAAAATATATATTTTTTTAAAATCAAATATATTTTAATAGAAAACTAAAACACAATAAAATTTAATGTCGAACACTACCAAAGTCAAACAGCTCATGCACACGCACGATTTTGTTTGCTGGCCAGTTAACTGATGTGGACTTGTAATCTCGACTATTTGAAATTATTAAAAAAAATATTTTAATATATTTTCATGTATAAAATATTTTAATAGACAATCTTAAACTAATTTGTTTGTTTTGCATTTTAAAAGTATTTTTGAATATATATATATATATATATATATATATATATATATATATTAAATTAATATTTCTTGGTGTTTTTTCAATAATCTAAATATAAAGATCAAAAACATTTTAATATATTTTTAAACAAAAACATATTTGTTTTAAAAAAATAGTGTATTACTCTATCAACCGTGTGTATTTAGCGTTGGATTTTTATTTTTTTAGGCTTTTGTGGTATTGTTACTGTGCTCAGCCGGTACACGGGCGATCACGTGGGTGCACAGCTTATGTCAGGCAGGGGACGCAGGGGTCCTTGCATTGATTTGAATCATACGGATATTGTTAGAGAATAAAGCTGTGTAATCGCGCTTCGCGTAAAAACATTGTTCTGATGAAACCAGAAAATTATTGTTTTTATTCAGAAAAGCATGTACACTCCAAAAATGTATCCGACTCCGTATCGGACAAGTATCGTATATGAATGTGTTGGGTATGGTATTGAGGGGATCTCATAAAAAAAAATCAGATTTATGAGATAATGATTTATTTTTATCCTGAAACTATATATATTTTAATGTATTTCTACATATAGATTATTGTGGATTTCAACAGTAAAATTATTATTTTATCTCTTGGGGCGACAATTCAACCCTTAAAATTGGGGGTATTTTAAACATTTTCAAAGGACATGTGTGGTATTTTCAAGTTGTTTGGGATTTTCTGGTGTTTTTCGTTTTAAATTACACAATAAAATTATCATTTTACCTCTAGGAGCAGACAAAGAGACGAGGAACAATTGGAGTTATTTTTAGCTTTTCGCATATTCATGCACAATGAAACTACACAAATACTCCAAAAAAAAGACAAAAGTGAAGAATATGAGTTGGGGACATTGTGGTACTTTCATCCTTATTTTTTTCATGATTATCACTGGGATCATGATAATAATTTTAACTATTATAGTCATGATAATGACGATAACGTAAGAATGAATTTTCAATGGTGTTTTCATCTTTTGTAGATAAAAAATTAACTACTTATTTTTGTTATTTGATTATTGCAGGTGTTTTCATGATTTATATTTTTTTATTGTGTTTAATTTAAATTGGATTATAAAATAAATTAATCCTAATACAATGAATTTAAAAATTCAGGTATTCAAATCTTTTTGCTTTTTTAATTATGATGGTGATAATTTTATACTAGTGATTTCATTGAAACCTACTCGATAGATAAATTTATATCGATTTAAAATTTATATATTTTATATGAAACATGTACTTAACATGAATTCTACACGAATTTGTTATTTATTCAAATTTATATTATAATAAAAAATCTTATACAATCAATATTTTTAAACGTTGAAAAAAATATAATTTTAACGACGATAAAACGTGAATAAGTGGCTAATATGTTATCAAGCACGAGGAAGAAATTCTTTTTTTTTAGTTGGGGAAATAGTTATAGCGAGAAGAAGAAATTTGCTATAGACAATGATTTCAACCATCAAGCAATTGACAAATAGTTCTGGTGCGTCTTTTATTTATTTTTTCAAAATAAATTAGAGCAGCTGAAATGTCACCCACCCTATTTACTTAAAAAATAAATAATATTAAACAAGATTTATTAAAGGATTTCCCTATCAGTGTGGTCAAACAGAGAAAAATCAACATTAATGAGGGAAATAAGGCTTAGAGTTTTTAGGTTTGACCTTCTAGAGTCTTGGTTTGACTTGCTAAGCTAGACAATATACCTCGTTATTTTTTATTTTCTTTTGATTTTATTAATTACTATCTTTTTTACAGGCTCATGTTTTCAATTAATAATTTTTTTTTGGTTTTGGCTATTTAACAAATTTTTTAATAGTAAAAAAGTTTTTAGATTATACTGAGTGTGTTTTATTTTCTAGGAGTTTAACATGATTCATTTGGCATCATTGAATGACATATTTTTCAATTTATTTTATCCAATAAATCTTATATGTGTGTCGATTCCAATTATATTTTGATTTTAGTGAATAAATTCTTTTAAAATAGTCGAGTTAATGATTCGTATTGTGATATTAAATATCAAGATCTATATTTTTTTTCAATGATGTTTTAATTTATCACCATTTTTTTTTCCTACTTGAATATCATAATTTTATGATCTAGGACGCACAATAAATACATAAGATGAACACGGCTCATGTTAGCTGGGCTTTAGTCGAGATAATTTTTTTCTATTGTTATTTTATTATATTATTAAATTAATCAAGATTGAACATGCTTTAATGTCTTACTTTTAATTTTTTTTTATCTCAACCACAACACACTATATATATAAGTATTTAATTAAAACTACTCGAACACATTAATTCATACAAAGAGAGTCAAAACAATCGAATGCAAATGAACACATGTTAATACGTGACATATAATGATACTCAAATATATTATAAAAGAGATTCATTTTGTCATCTAAATAGATAAAAAAAATGACGTGTTTAGTTGTAAAACTCTATTAAGAAACCGGACAAAAAAAAACATACTTACAGTTGAAAAAAAAATGTTTTTATAAATAAGAGTTTTTAATTATCCATTTTTTTTTTTGTAAAACAAAAGAAAATATCAAGAATAAAAATAAAAATATTGTTTGACTACCTAACATGTTCTGATTTCTTTGTTATTTTTAATTTAAATCAACAAAGCCCCAATATCCATTATATAAAGTTTATATTTAATAAATATATTTTCAATGAGGTGGTGTGATAATAAAAGTTTCGCGATATATATAATAGATCTTGAGTTTGAGTTAGAAAGTATATTTATTACAAGAGTTTGATACAACTAAAATTTTACTTACTCAATTAAATTCATAAAAGTGTAGTTTCTAGAAAGTGAGGTTTCTTTATATATATATTTTTTTTAATAAATACGTTTCACTATTCTTTATATCGAAAATACTTTATAATTAATAAAAAACTATTCTCTAAAGTAAAAATGCCACACCCATCGTCATGCCATATGTCAACTTCTAGCGTTTGAATTGAATTTTTCACCTATTTCGCTCTTAAAAAAAAATACAGGTGAGGAATTAACGGACCACCGACCAATTCCACGTGTCGAGCAAGAATTGGCGAGGGAGTTCTAGAAACTCATGGAAGGAGAAAAGGAAACGGGAGGAAAATTCTCGATTCGGAGGTCAATTGTATGGTATAAATTCCTTCCTCTGCCTTTCCTTGTAAGCGTTGTTGAGGTCAGAATTTTCCCTTCGGTCGTGCCTACCACCAGGTAATCCTTTCCTTCTCTCCCCTGTCGATTTCATTTTTCCATGATTTACCTTGTTTCTTCATTTAATACTCGGATTTTAGGTTTGATTCTACGTAGATGCGTTTCTCTCCGTCGTCTTTGGCGCTTGAATTTTTATTTGTATTTATTTTTAATTTTTTCCCCTGCAGATCTGTGTAATTTTGAAGCGCTGTTGTTTATGCTCTTGTTCTAAATGACGATACGATTTTTTTTTTCTTTCAATTTTTATTTTATTTCTTGAAATGAACTTAGGTTTTTAATTTTATTTTTCGTCTTGTAAACTCTAAAATGTAGCATTGTGGGATGTTATCGTGCGCTCGTGTTCGAGAAATTATTAGGTGTACTGGGAGCTCCAGGCTCCGTTTGTTTCTATACTGTGGTGCTGTCTGCGTTTTGTCCAACCATAGATTTGAAAGTTCAACACGGGTGTTTGGCACTCTTTTCATAAGCGTTTTGATTTCAAAACGATTTTTTTTTAAACATTATTTTGATATATTTCTAATGAAAAATACTTTCAAAAGTAACCTCAACCACACTCTGAACTGTCACAAAATGATTTTGTGGTCTACTAAAAACTCTCTCCTGGAATCCTGGGTGAGAAAAAGCTACAATTTATTGCTTTTCTATGCCTACACCTGAAATTCTTTTGCCCATATGAATATGGGGCTCATCATGAAAAGAATTCATGGCCCCACTTTCATGTGAGAGTATCGGGTGCAACCTCGGATATACTGAAGAAATCTGACTTTTCAAGTTACAAATTGGATTTTTTGTTAATTGGAATTGCTAATTTTGTATCATACTGGTTTTAAATGAATGCTTGTGCCGTTGGATTGTGACCGGAACAGATCATCATTCATTGGCTGACAGAACTTTTTGCTACTTCTAGTCGGTGAAATACTGTGAGAGATGGCTGAGGTAAAATTTTGTCTGTCTTACTCTTTGTTTTTCATTGCATGCTGTATTAGAGGTATGCATGTGAGTTGTGGCGTTGACCTTTTACATTGGTTATTGAGTTGGAGCTTTGATTTACTGATGGTAGGAGGGTTACAAGGTTACCTTGAATGTGTATGATCTCAGCCAAGGACTGGCAAGGCAACTCTCAACAACATTTTTGGGGAAGGCCATTGATGGTATTTGGTAAGAGTCTCGAATGAGGATGATATGATGACTTTCTTGCTTGTTTGTGTTGAAAATCTTGTATGCTCGAAATAACCTCCTTTGATGGTATTTGGTAAGTTTCTCGAATGAAGATGATATGATGACCTTCTACCTTGTTTGTATAGAAAATCTTGGATGCTCGAAAATAACCTCCTTTGCAGTGTGAGCACGTGTCTTGTTCTTATGTTAATATAAATTAGAATGCAAGCAGTGTAATTGGCATTTGAGCTAACCTCATTTTACGACTCAAATGTTTAGGTGGATAATTGAAATCTTACTGTCTTGGTGGGTATTTTTTGCCCCCCCCATCCCCCACTAATATTTTTAACAGTTTAGAAGTGAATCATGTGCATGCAACTCTTGCTGGGGGATGCTTATTCTAATCATTTTTAAACAGGCATTTATCTACAATATATAAAGATGGAGAAGGTTTTGTTCAATCATTGGCATCTTCTGCCGTTTATCATTGATGATATACCCAATTTAGCTGTATTTATATCTGAACACTGTTTTGAGATATGAAGTAAATATGAACTTATTTTTTTCTGGAATTCTAGTGCGATTTTTTTTGGAATTCATGGGATTGTTCTTTGATAACTTGTATACAACATTTGGTACATTGTGCAGTCTATGATGAAGGATGTAAAATGACCCTGAACTTCATTTTATTCAAGTCTTGGATGAGTTGGTATGAACCTTCAAGCTTTAGTGTTATGTTGCTTTGTATCTGACTTATTCGCTTTTTTATTTCATTATAGGCACACGGGAGTTGTGGTGTATGGTAATGAATACTACTTTGGGGGAGGTATACAACATTTGCCTGCTGGAACAACTCCTTACGGAACACCAATTAAAGTGGTAGATTTGGGTATCACACATGTACCCCAGGATGTATTTGAAGAGTATTTGCAGGACATTAGTTCCCGTTACTCTGCCGAGACTTATAGTTTACTTACTCACAACTGCAACAACTTCAGCAATGAGGTTGCCCAGTTTTTGGTGGGTGTGACTATTCCAGAATATATTCTTCATCTACCCAATGAAGTCATGAACAGTCCAATGGGTGCTCTTATAAGTGAGTTGATCTAACTTGATCTTGAACGTGCTAGCCATTCACTTTCCTTCGTCTCTTAAATGGAAATACAGATAGGGTGAGAGAGCTGTAATGTTACAAGTCTCTTCATGGGTATCAATCAATTACCCTGATTCCCTTATATTTTTTTTTGTGTTTTGAATTTTGAGTGAACTAGCAGGTCCATAGATGCTTTCTAACCCCTTTTCTTATTTGCTAAGAGAAAACCTGCTTTTGGGGTCTAATAGTTTTCTTTTAGAGAACTCAGTAATGTGTTTAGAAGTCTCAAATATCATTGCGGGATGTAGTAGATTCATATTAGATTGTCTACCGACTAGGCACATGCTAGTGGATAGCGATTGCAACACAACTTTACTGCTCGTGGCAATAACTCTTATCCTATCATTGCTTATTTTAATGTTGTAGTGCCCATGATACAAAATTTGGAGTCAACACTGAGAGCAGGGGCTGTCCCGCAAGTTCCACAGTTCAGGCCTCCTTCAGCTCAGTCTTCACAGACTGCAACAGTTAATGTTAATAAATCCTCAGCCAGTCTTCCTAGCCCATCCACAAAAGTAATTGTTAAAGAGGCGAATGTTGAAGTCAAATCTGATGGTGTCAAACCTAAGGAGCCTGTGACATCGGGCACCTTGGCGCCTCATGATGTCAAATCTGCAGAAGCCAAAGGGAAGACTTCAGTCAATGGGATCACAGCAGACCCTCTCGGGGATGCTCGAAACAAAGTACAGGAGGAGATCAGCCGTGAATTTGCAGCAATCATGGCTAGCGGCTCATTTCGAGCAGGTGAGGCCGCAGCTTTAGCTACTAAAAGAGTAATGCAAAGATATGGTCATCTAAATGCTGCAATGCCACAAAGCTAGAAATTGTGAAAGGTAATAATTTTAGGTGGTGTGGTAGCTGTCATCTGTTAAAGCTTCTAAGTCATCTAGACGATAATAACCTGAAGATCATATCTCCTCAATTTATGTAAGCAGATACCCGCAGCTAGGCCTGCACCTGATTGGAGGCCTGGGATCTGTTTTTCCAAAACATTGTGGCACATTGCCTGAATTTAACCGTTGGTTTATCTATCTAGTCAACATTTGCTACTTATTTCATTCATTGGTTTATCTATCTAGTCAAACATTTGCTACTTTGTTCATTCATTGGTTTGGTTGGACACCATCACTTTAATGTATCTGGTGCTGGTGTCTGGCGATTGCCAAGGCGCGCTGATGCATGGTGGTTTGGTTGTGTGGGTGGGAGGGAGGGATGTATACATATACATAGCGTTCAATTTGGCTATGAGAGTAGATCCGGGGAACCTAGTATTTTCGGCGAGACATCGTATGATCCGGTTAATATTATGAGTTTATAACAACAATGTTGTTTTTGGATCTTTTTGAGTTTATAAAAAGACAAAATGTCTTCTTTTTATAATTTAGGGGTGAGATTCCCACCTTTTCCGGTGGTGGTTGATAAGCCCAACTTGTCTTTTTCTATAGTTTAGGATTAGGATTAGGATTCCTACCTTCTCTGGTCTTTTGAGAATCTCTCCCACTCATCCATTTCAATCATTTTTTAAATGGGGAATGAGTTTTTTTTAGAGTGTTTTTTATTTTAAAAATTATTTTTGATATCAGTACATCAAAATAATTTAAAAATATCAAATTTTATTAATTTAAACTTAAAAATAAAATAAAATTTAATTTTTTTTCAAAAACACTTTTGAAAAGCATTCCCAAACACCCCATTAAACTTAAACATGTGGTTAATATTATTTTTGAAAATATTATTTATTTAAAATTGATTAAAATAATATTTGATTATTTTTTAAAAATTATTTTTGACATATTATATGAAAATAATTTAAAATAAAAAATAACAATTTTAAAAACACTTTTAAAAAACCATGACAACCAAGATTTTAGCACCGAAGAGTAACCAGGAAGAGTTTTAAGACAAGTTTTCTTGTTTCAACCGAACCTTGCCTTTAAGGGGTTGTTGTGTATCAACTGCTAAACACCCACCGGAACGTTCATTCATGTCATCAACAGCTTGATGAATTACCTCAAGGTAAAAGACGTTTCTATTATCAATTTTCCCAAATCAGACCCGGTTGTCAATTCCATCTTTAAATCTTCCACATCAAAATCAAACCTATTGCTCGATGGATTCTCAACTTTTATTCCCGTGTTTCTGGACAATGATCACCGGAGACCTATACTATTCCGACGAAGAAAGGCAAAAGCCTCAGGCCTGAGAGAGTAGAAAAACGCTACGGACATGTTAATAAGATCATTCGATGAAATCAAATTGAACAATCCCATCTCGAGATTATTATGCTTGCTCTGGAGATACATACTGTTGTATTGCATAAAAAACAGTGAGGTTTTCTCAAAACAAAACGGAATCCAAACGGAAGAAAATCTAATCTACAAGACAGTAGCACTTGGACCCTGCGACGCCACGCGCCTGGAATTTGACCCCCATTCTATGGCTTCTTCCACCGCTAGCTGACGTTCTTTCGCACTGTCAGGGTTTTCTGTGGTTGGCGGGGAAGGAAAAGAAGCAGCTGGTTCTGCTCCTTCTTCTACACCATCTCCAAGCAAACTAAGAGCAGAGACCACATCACAGATCAATGGACGAACCAATGGCTCCTCCTGGAGACACATGGCTGCAACCGCAACCGCTTGATTCAACCCTCTCACAGGAAAACCCCCCTGTAGAAGTGGGTCGGCTAGTTCCGGGTATCTACTCGGCTCCTTGAACACTGGCTGTGCCTGCGACATCGTTTTAGAAGCAGATATGTTTAAGCTACTAGACTGATGAAAGATTAGGAAGAGGAAAGGAGAGTGAGATTAGCTACCCAAGAAACCAGATTCTGCTCATTGTTTCGTCTTGTCGTGTCAATGGCTCTCCTTCCAGTGATTAGCTCCAGAAAAACGACTCCAAAACTGTACACATCTGACTTCACTGTAAGCTGGCCAGTTCTTTGATACTCCGGTGCACAATATCCGTACGTTCCCATCACCCTCGACGATACATGCAGCTTGTCCCCAACTGGTCCAAGCTTTGCTAGCCCGAAATCAGAGAGTTTGGCATTGAAGAATTTGTCCAGCAAGATGTTTGATGATTTCAAATCGCGATATATAACCGGGGGATTGGCCTTATCGTGCAGGTATTCTAAACCTTTTGCCGCTCCCAGTGCTATTTTCATTCTCGAGAACCACTCTAATGGCTTCTGCTCAGGTGCAAGATCTGAAAATCGGACATGTCCAGAGAATTATAACATCTCATGATGCAGAAAGAAACACAAACAAAAGCTAGCTGGTGTACCTAGTAGATGGTCCTCGAGAGATCCCATTGGCATGTACTCGTACACCAAAAGTCTTTGATCCCCGTCAGCGCAGTATCCGACAAGATTTACTAGATTCTGATGGTGCAAGAGACTCAGCATTAGCACCTCGACAAGAAACTCCCTGTTCCCTTGCAAACCATTCCTATCAAGTTGCTTCACAGCCACAACCTGAATAAAATAAATTGACCCTCGAATCACTATTTATGTTTGAAATCTCAGTTTCGTTTTGTTTGGTATTTTGTTTTTTCAATTGAATCAAAGCATCATAGGTCACATCATGTTTTATCTAGGTGGGAGATGAATTGGCACGAGAGATGATTTTTTTTAATGTAGTTAAAACAGTACAAATAAAGTAATACCGACATGTATCGGTCGATATTTAGCTGAAAAATCCGATACATGTCAAAATTTAAACCAAAATTAAAACAATACTGTTTTGTCTTTTTTTTTACTGGTAACGGCCGAAACAAAACGAATTTTACAACTATGTTTGAAACTAGCTAGAGAGTGCCGAGCTGACATTGATAGAAGAAGAAGAAGAAAACCCAGCGTACCTGGCCACTTTTGTCGAGTTTCCCCTTATATACTCTACCAAATCCACCTTCACCAATCAGACATTCCCGTCGGAAATTCTTCGTAGCCATGGCCAGCTCTCGGAAAGTGAAAGTTTGTGCTGCCATTACATGACCGCTCCCGCTGGCAGCTTCTTTATGATCACGAGCATCCTTGTTGTCATTAGATTCAGGTGGGGGTCTTGGCTTGCAATTCTCTGCTCAAGATATTAGAATCAGAGCTTTCAAAGGTCTATCTAACTGACTAATTCTTTCCCAAAGATAAACTGATTTCATTGAACTTGACATGATACACTCATCCTAAAATCCCATGACGTTTCAATATATATATATATAATGCATGTAGAGGGATTTGTCCAAAAGAACTTACTCGGTTGTGGTGCAATGTGATTGTGATCGTTCCGAGGAGGATAGGAAGGTTGCTGAGCTGTTCTTCTTGCACCATTTCTCCTCCTATCCACATTTTTCTCATTAGATGAAAACCAACAAAAGCAACCCATGCTTCGAAGCCAAATATCTCCTCAATTTATCAGCCTGAGCTCCAAGAATTTGCTGTGTGGGCACCGACGTCGTCTCGAACTCAAAATTAAGATATCAAAATCTTTTAATGGAGATAATCCTCAGAAGAAATCATAATCCATGAGGCTCGATCAAGAAACCGAACACCGAATTTTCAAAGAACACGATTAATTAACGTTGTTGTTTGATACACGAGTTACCGAACATCATGGCATTTCAAGGATGTACGTGGGGTGGTTTCAGAACTCCAAACGCGATTAAACAAACCTAGGTAGCCACAACCTAGAATTTAAAGATACGATAAATTTACCAAAGAGACAAGCCAGGTAACAGAAAATAACTTGGTTTTTTTTTTGGTGCCTCCGAGGAAAATGGATAGGCAAGTGAATGGTAGGATTTACCCGTGTGGGGAGGGGGAATGAACTGGCCTGTGACGATCCTAGAAACCGTTGAGGTGGGGTGGTTGTAAATTGGATGGTTCCGAAACTCGGCTCCAATATGGTTCTGAAACTCGGCCCCCATCAACTCTGCTAGACAATAATATAAATCATATTATAGAGCCTCACTTACAAATTTAAACTTCTAGGTGAGATGGTTCCTTAACATGGTATCAGAGTCTTGTTGACTCAGCGGTCACGAGTTCGAATCTCACCACCCCCATTCTATTTGATAAAAATCAAGCATAAGGTGATGTGGGCTTGTGCAAGTTTCAAGCCCAAAGAGCTTTCACTTTGAGGATATGTGTTAGAGAATAATATAAATCATATTATGGAGCCTCACTTATAAACTTAAACTTTCTAGGTGAGATGGTTGCTTAATAAACCCAAGATCTTAATTCAGCAGAGTTTTCTTTTGAATCATTCATGCACTTGCTTGGTGGCTCGACCTGTAAACAGGTGATTCAGTTAACTCTTTTTTTTTAATTTTTTTTTCTCTAAAATAATGTCGTTTGATTTTTTTTAAGAGTGTTTTTGTCAACCTATGAGCTATGCCATGGATGGTTGGACCACGCATCGGGGTTTTATTGAGCAGTGAATTGGATTTAAATAAATAAATAAATAAATAAATTCATAGATGAAGAGGCTAACTATATAAATACTAAGATCATTGACTGGTGGCGTGTTGCAGGTTGAATAAAGAAATTTGGGACCCACTTGCTCATGAATTGGGATGGCCAGCTCAATCTACTTGTGTGCTCGACGTGCATTCAACTACGTAGAGAAGGAATATTACAGGAGGGATCGATATTAACTATTATGATATAGTTGAGCTAAATGATTATAATATAGTTTTGATTTGAAATTTTAATATTTTAAAATAAAAATATAAAATATACAGAGAATATATTTTCTTCTTCCAGACTTTTTTTTTCCAAACTTTAAACAGTAATTAAATGCTAATTTAATTTTGATATCGTAAAAATCAGTCTTATTATTACTATCGAAGACGAAGACTTTCAATCTAATCCTATGAATCTAAAAATGAATAATACAAATATAGATACATGGAAAATAATGATGTAATTTATGCCATAATATGACACCGCAAAAAAAAAAAAACTATTTAGCAGGTGATTCAGTGGTAAAAGTATAAAATTAAAAAGTTTGTTTCGCATGTGGTTTAAGGTTTGAGTTATGTAATTGTTAATATTACTAGAGATTTACATGTCGTTAATTTCAAGGACCGTGGGATTAGTTGAGATGTGCAAACTAGTTCGGTCACCTATATATATATAATATATCCAATCCATCACTATATATTTAAGTTAATTGAGAGTATAACAACAATTATTTTTAAAAAAAAATTTTTAGGCTAAAAAAATATTTTTTTTTGATATAAATACAACAAAACAAACTAAAAACACTAATAAAATTAATTTAAAATAAAAAAATATATTTAAATTTTGATAAAAAAAACAGGTTGAAACTTGCTCCAAAACATATATTGGTGTGTGATTGTGCACACAGGGCACAAGCAACTATGATGTTAATTTCATGCCTTATTATTGCTTCTAATATTTGCTAAATTCAAGGATTTTTTTTTTTGTAAGATTCTCTTTCACCTAATTCCTTTTTTGGTGAGCAAGTGAAGACACGGGAAGAAAAGGACGTGGCTGCAATTGGAATCTTGAAATTGTACTTAGTGATGGCAAAATTAAAATACTATGCTACTCCTGTCCTTACTTTGCAATCATGCAATTTCACCCCCAACAACTATTGTCTTCTTTTTTTTGGGTTTGGATATTGTCCCGTGATAAAAATAAAATAAAAAATGTTAGGTTGGAGATATAAAAACAAAAACATAAAAATAAATGTGTTTTTAAGATAATTTTAATACCTATTCATGGGAAATGGGAATCTTAGCTAAGAAAGAGTGGAGGGCAACCCAATAAAAAAATCCATTTAATATATATATATATATACATATTTATAAATAATCTTGAAATGATTTTTTTCGATATTTTTATATCTGTTCAGTTAAAGAATAAATATTTTTTTAGTTAAATCAATAGTTATATATATAATAAATCTAGTTTGACACATGCATAATTGTTTTTTTATTTAGAGTTTTGACACCAACCAGCTTAATCCCATTATGTAGGTTGTTGTGTTTATTTATTTATTTATTTTGTTTAAAACATAAATAAATCATCGGTTCCTGTCCTTTATCGGACCAAACTCTGTATAAAAGTAACTCTAAGCATGCACTTCAGCATTCACAAGCACTCTCCTTCAAGAATCAATCAATCAATCAATTGCTAAAATGGCTCGCCAGGGGAAGATGCAGTGCGAGCCTCGTAGTTCTGGCCAGTACTCTTCTTGTCATCACTATATCACTCCATTTCAAGACCACTCAGGCAGCTAATTTCACCGTCGGTGATACTTCAGGCTGGACTTTCAACACCCAGAGTTGGGCTGACGGGAAGAAGTTCAAGGCCGGCGACATGCTGAGTAAAATTCCAAGAACCATCGCATATTTTATCTCCTTAATCTGATCCAATAACAGTTATTTCTCCCCTGTAAAACTGTATTAAGTTTATTAACTTCGATCGGTGCTCTGTTTTCTGGATGAACAGTATTCAACTACGATCCTTCATTGCATGATGTGGCCACTGTAGATGCCAGTAGCTACGACGGCTGCGCAACTTCTCCGAGCTCCACCGTCTACACAAGTGGAAAAGATACAGTCAAGCTGAAGAAGGGACAGAACTATTTCATATGCAGTATCCCTAGCCACTGCGATTGGGGCTTGAAACTTGCAGTCAACGCTTCCTCCTAGATAGAAATTAAATGTTGACGAATAAAAATATTACGGTGGCTTCAGCTCATTGCAGCTCAGCGCCGCCTGTTCTTCATCTGGATCTTGAACGTGTAATTTGAGGTGAATCGAGTTGTGACTTTATGGTGTGAAGATATACTTTGATGAACATCGATCTGTGGTGGGATCCGAAGGGAACATTAATTACACATAATACCACCATTACTACATGGTGTTAGCAGAAATTAATAAATATATCACAGTTATAAAATATAACCCGGGCTAGGAGAGTAGATGCTCATTTTTATTTTTTTAAAAATCAACGGATTGAAAGTAGACAGATGGGTCTAGATTGATCAAATCAGTAGGTCAACCTGTTTTTTTAACCAGGTCAACCAATTGTTTTCTTAACTTGGATCAGTATAAACTAAAAATTACCCAGTCCTAGCTAAAGTAATGTGACAATCCAGGTTTTATTACAGTGATTAATAAAATAAAAGCTTTTTGATATTGATTTGAAAGTGATAGTTTAAGGTTGTTTTTGAAAATATTTTTTATTTTTTAAAAATTATTTTTAATATAAAAATAACCTTAAAAACAATAATTTTTTATTTAAAATAATAAATAAATATAACTTTTTTTATTTTATTTTTTTTCAAACATTTTTTAAAACCACACACGGCACGATAATTAGCCTGCAGTGCTTTCACGTACGTGTTGAGGCATCAATAGCTTTGCTTGCTTTCCAATCTCAATTCTCAATCACCAGTTCTGTCCAATTATTTTACATCCTCAATTTTACTAGCACGATCAAGCTGCGAGAACCCTAGTAAACTCCACTTGTGAGTTTGGTTGAGGATCCCCGGGTCAACTCAACTAGTAACAGTAGTTTTCAACGCTCTCATCTCACAATGTCAAACCAAGCTGCATAAACCTTGACGAATCAACATTAACATTCAATTTCAAACATTAGGGTTTGACCAGAAACGATTTCAATTCTTACCAAATCCCACCTTTCTTTTTCTCTCTCTATTTATGATTTGTTCTTCTCAGTACAACAATCAGATTGAACTTTAAAAAATCCTATCTATTGATCTCCCTTATACATTTGAATTTATGACAGCAATACAACGACACAAGGCATGCCCTTGCAATGGAGGATCCCCTGCCAAAAATGTATAATTTAATTTTTCCTCTTGCTCTCAGGAGGGTCTTGCTGTATGCATGAACGCAAGCTTTTGAGTGACAGTCGAGTCTTCCAAAACTTGTGACAAGGGCATAAAAGTATTTTCACTGCAGCAATCATGTCTAGAGAGATACAGTCGACTTCAATGGCTGAGTCTGTTAAGATGATATCTTTTGAATTATCAGCTTTTGGGTGATCCAGGGTATCCAAATTTATCCTCACATGCAAAGGTCTCACAAAGATGAGGTCTCTCAAATTACAGTTTGATTTTAACAAGAGCTGAGTGCATGAATTTTTTCCCATCCCTTCACCTCTTCCAGGGTTCAGAATATCAGCTATCCACGCAGCGTATTTCTGATGTCCATCCTCTTCTGGATCAAGATGCCTTCTTAGTTTTAGATACAGTGCCGCATGTATAATAAGCTGTTATAGGAAATAAAATAAAGATATTAGTAGCACTACTTTGAAACAATAAGTCAGCACAAAAAATATAATAAATATAAAAATAGAACAGTATGCAGGACATATCGAAAGCACGCGAACAAGCAATGGGCAAACCAGATATACCTCACTTGTTCCGGGACTAGTGTTGACGGCGCAATCAACATGGAGTCTCTCATCTTGGTATTGGACATCAGAGGTTGCATCATCCTCTTCAATAGCCATCTCTAATCCAGGTGTTGAAAATGCCAGATTATCCAATTCATCATACCACTGTTGGGAAACACCAGCCTGAATACAACAAAAACTGTACTGAGGGACTGGAAGTAGAGGACTGCTACGCCAAAAGATCAGATGCGAAAGCAAGATATGGAAGGTAAGGCAAGAAAAAAAAGGCTCTGCAACTAGGAACCTTCTCCGAGGATCCCACTACATCTTTTGCTCCTAAGATTACTGCAGCAGCCCCTCTTGCCTGGCGCCATATACATCCTTCTTGTAATGGTTCAACAAGCTCGGTATACACAGGGATGTCTATATTTAACCTTATGTCAACCCTTCCTGTTACATAAACCAGAAAACAAGCCAGAGCTGATTATTTCGTGGTTTGTGGCATGAACATAGAAAGGCACCAAATAGGGATGTAAATCGGTATCGCATGCAAGCAGCCTGCCTGCATGGTTTTCCTATCTTTATATGTTTTGTGTGAGAAAAAGATAGACTGCCTGCACACAGCAGAGTTTTTTCAAGCACTGGGTGGAAAAAAACTAGTCATCTTGTGATTGAAATTTTTGTGGAATGGAAAACACAAAAGCAGCTCAGGTTCTTTGGATTTCAAAGCATGCAAAGACACATTTTCATTTTTCAGGAGTGCAGAATTATGCTGAAACAAAAATCAAATTGCCCCTATATCTTTGTTCCACCAAGATCACGATAAGTCAGTGGCTGGGAATTGAAACCTGAACCTTGCAAGCAGAATTTGATTTTCAAGTAAAACCAAGGTTGTGTCAAAGTGCGCACGTCATTCACATAGCAGCTGTGGTTATATTATGTGTAATGCATTTCATTACAAACAGTCAACTATCATCCATTTACATGTTTCAAGTGATTTTAGTGTTAAGTTCAAGTGTTTTAAGTGTTGATGATGCTTGACATGGAAATCCAACATGCCACATCATTTGAGAACTTTTATTCAATTCCTGAAAGAGATGTAGCATAAGCAGAATGAAATTAAGGGCAGCAGATACTCCAACTAAATTTTAGTCACAGAAAACTTCATTAACCCAAGATACGATTATAAATGAACATATCTGACAAAAGATCCACGCAGGGAGATGGATGATAAAAGGCAAATCGTGATGGCTTGGCCACATCCAGCATAGGCCAACAGAGGACCCATGGTTTGGACAAGTGATGGTTTGACAGGAAGAGGGAGGAGGGGAGGAGGAAGACCTAAAATAGACAGATGGAAATGGTATTGAAGGATCTAAAATCTCTTGGTATTGAGGTGGATATGTTTAATGATAGTGATGAAAGGTGCAAATGATTATTTCACATCATAAACACAGAAATTAATCAAACTAAACAGCAAATACCTGGTAACAAGCTGAAATGCTCAAGATGATCGGCCGATCCTCCAGCACTAATCAGCCAAAAACATGGGCAAAAGAGGGGGGAAATATCAGTGGGGGTGAAACAGGTCTACATGAAACTGGCACGATAGCCAAAAAGGAACAAATATGAACGCATAAAAAATTTAAAGGAAATTCTCTTCAGCAAACTCACTGTCTTAAGTTAAGTGAAGTCACCATTTTTTAAGAAGAATTCGATTTGAATTCAGAACTCATACTCACACAGAAAAAACTCTCTCCAAAGGGAATGATAGCCAGAAAGGTAATCCAAGAATCCCAAAATTTGATAACTGGAAGTTTGAACAGGCACCAGATTCTCTACTTATTTTAAGAACCCTATGTGCAACTTCAAGAGATTAAGGGAGGAATGAGTAATAAACCAAAAACACAGCAGATGAACATCAAGATGAAGAAAATACAGAATTTGCTCTACCTGTGTCACACAAGACAATGTCATTCTCAAAGGTTGTTAAGTTCGATATGAGAGTAGCATATGGAAATTCCTGTGAACAGTTGACATCAGTCTGCTGTTTTAAGTAATCAATCGGTAGCTGTTTCAAAAGGGATACTTGCCCTGTGATCAACTGTCCACAAGTCTCCAAAATGTTGGGAAATCCTTTACAGAATTTCATAAGCAATTATTAGACATGAACATTACAGAATATTATGAAAAATAGAGAAATCTACAAAAACAACAAACCTTTGACGCATTCTTTCATCTCTCCTGACACTAAATCTATGACCCACAGAGTTTCAAAGCTGAAAATACAAACAAAACATCATGATAGACAGTACAGTTTACTTAAACAGAATCAAAATGATCATCCAATGTGAAATAGGTCCAAACACTGAAGTTTCATATTACAATTTAAGCAAAAACCAAACAGATAAGAGCCAACTTATAAAGTTGTGAATATTGTTCCCTGCCACGTCGAACCCTTCAACCTTCTAAAATTAGTTTCTATCAAGCATTAAGTTTAAGATAGAAGTCTGCTATTTAGTTTGATGCGGTGCATCGACAGAGTACAATAAATAGACATGCTTTTGAAGACAATAAGACTCATACTTGTAGAAATATTTTTTCCTTCTTCCCTCTGATCTGGGTAATACATGAACTGTGGAGAGTGAATAACAAGGAAAGTGAGATAACTTCTGAAAGCCCTCAAAAGGGAAACCAAATAGTGCAACATCTATAATAATAGGGGTTTGTTTTGTTTCTCATTTCTTTTTGGACCTTTCTGACTGTTTTTCCTAAACAGTTACACCTTGTATGTTTCCCCATAATGATTTGTAAGCATCACACAGTTCCCTTGTAATTTGGTCTGCTTGTTTTGCTCAATTAATCAGAAAACTTCACCACTTATTTTCACATGTTTGGCTGAAAGAAAAATTTATGCATAGGCAAACAGAAGCATATTCCAAGGAACTACCAGTACATATCAGAGACACATTCCAAAGACAAGCTTGCAGGAAAAAAAATCAAAAAAAAAATAAAGCAGCCAGGGAAAATAAAGGAATGAAAATTTGTGAAAGAGGCATTTGTCGCTTACTATTAACAAGTAACAATAAGACAAACACTCTTCCTTACCTCCGGCTGATGATTAAGAAAGTATTATCCGTGGACTTCAACAGGTGCCAAGGGAACACCAGAGGCTGTGAATCAAATTCTTCAGATCTTGCATCACCATTAATTCTAAAACCCAGCTTATCCATAATCCAGGTCCAAATACTATTATTTTTCTTACTGAAGCTTTTTGGATAAACTGTTTCTAAAACCCGACTCTCCAGATCAGCTCTCCTGATGGCATGGTTCTTAACAGATAAGAACCAATTCAATTAAATAATAAGTGAAAAATCTAAAAATAACACAATTATATGTCAAGCAAAAAACGTTTTATAGATTTTCCCATGTTAGTTTCCAAAAAATATTTCCGGCTAGTCAATTAACTCATTTACTGGAAAATATTTTTAGCTCGTGAAATCCCGTAAAATAATTTTCAAATAGCGATCCACTTGCAATATCATCTAGCTATTTCAACTACCACCTAAGTCTCACCAACACCGCCTCATTTTCCAGTACCAGCATGACCACCTCACCACCACCAACAACAACAACGACAAATATTTTAAGGGAAAACATTTTTCAAGTCAAACATTGAAAAATATTTTTTACATGTAAGACATTTTCCATTTGTAAAATATTTTACTCAAAAATAAAGGGGACCCTTAATGAGAAGTTATTATCTTTTCAATTGAAATTGAAATTTACTATTTAATTTAAACACCTATCCTGAGGGGCACATCAAACTTCACCATAGCATAAATGATTCAAAAGCTTCTGAATGCATACTTCTGAATCTACAATATACAGGCAATCCTCATCATCATCATAAAAGGAAGCTGCAGGACGTGCAAGCTTGGCAGACTCAAATTCTCCATCCTCAAATCCTGGGCCAGAACCAATCTGGTGTATGAAAAATGTAAGTCTAAATTCAAGCTTTATCTTTACATTCATTTGAGCTTTTCACATATCATAATGCAACTACAAAATAAGGATAAATAGCGTGCATTAGAGAAAGATGTGCAAGAAAATCACTAAAACTCTGGAGGTGATATCTATAGAGTTCTGTGATGCCCAAAAATCTACTAATGAAACTATTAAACCATATCACTTGCATGACAGACAAACAAATGGATTGGGTTATATATTGCCAGGTTGGAAACCACTATTTAGGAGTCCAAGCTTGACCATTTTTGGGGATGTCTGGTGAATACTATAATTTCCAACCGGTGTATAAATTCAAGTAGAATATCAGTATTCAATCAACAAGATTTGTCAATCAATCAATATCAATATCAATAATCAATAATCAATACAAATATGTAAAATAGAAACCTTGAGCATTGTAGAGCTTCCATTTTGCAAGTTAGACAGTTTTCCTTCTAGTAGATTTATGCCATGTGTATCTTTTCCAAGATATTCTTGTCATGTGAACTCTAATTTTCCCTTGTCCAAACAGATCAAAATTAGATTTATGTAAATCCATTAACAGTTTGGGGAGAGAGAAATTAGCAAAGTTTTCATAACTGAATATTTTGAATGAAAATATTTCACGATTTATTTGTTACTATATTTATTTTTACTTGAACTAAATGAAAATTCATGCTATAAGCTTTAGATTCAGATCCATATTGAATATATTTTACAAGTGTAAGACAACATAAGAAAGGAAAACAAGGGAAATGGATCAAATATCAGGTTAACCTATTTCAAGATCCCTTAAGTTATATCACATTGCATCTATTTTTTACTCATTTGATGTAACAGTTATACATACCGAATCCAGAATCTTTCCATTGCCATCAGATACAATAACGCGATGATGATTGCTGTCCGAAAGGAACAGGCGGTTGCCACTTTCATCCGCAGAAACACATCCTATAGAAAAATGACAACAATTTTTTAGAGAATGTTATTTTATTTAACAAAATCACTTTGATCTTTTTAATTTTCAAACAAATCACCAAATTATTATCAATCTCAGTTGTCTTATTATTCAGGATGAGCTCCCTCTTGATTTGAACAAGTTTTAATGGAGCAAATGACAAAGACATGTCAAATGTTTCTTGCACAATGTAATAGATTCCATGTCTTCCAGCTTACAGCACTAATTTCATAAGCATTACTCCACTTAGCCCTCAATATTTAATCACTAATTTCATAGGGTCAAAGGGCACACACTTCGCTATTTGGGTCTTAAGTATAATAGATATTCACCTTTTCCTATTTTGATATATATATATATATATAAGGGTACTTGAGTTATTAGATAACTAATTAGAAATCATGATGAGGAAACAGAAACCATGCTAAGAAATGCTAAACCTGGGAAATAAAGAAGTAGGTTCTGGAGAGGAGAGCACATATAAGGTTCTTCAATAACTTCTGCTTGTTTCGCCCAGGTGCTTTTGATGTTGGGCCTAGAAATTCCATTGACAAAGTTCATCTTTTCTTGCACATTTAACTCCTCAATAGCTGCAAAAAAGAGCATCAAGTAAGTAAATTAACAATCAGTTTACTTCTGAGAGCACTTATGTATAAAAATGCATCACGTATACTTGAGTTTTTAAACCAAACTGTGAAAACAATATATTACATCAAGGAATGAAGAAAGAGGAAACAGCTAAAGGAGTGAAAAATTCCAACAACAACACAGCACTTACCTTCTGTTGAAAAACGTCACACTGCAACAGCAAAAAACAAATCCAAATCCCTTAACATGCACATCTCACTTGTCATCTTTTTATTCCTAAATCTCATCAGCCATTCACATTTTCTTACCAATTAAATTAAAATCTATACATATCTAATCATATATATATATAAAAAATACATATCTGAAGTACAGCATTGACTCTTAGCAGTCAAACATAATCGGCAACTAAATAAAAATACTTGATCGCAATCATCACCAACAGATTTAATGATCTCCTATGAATGCTAGATATTATTTACATACCATTTCTTCTACCACCGGAGAGGTGAAAATCATTTGATAACCAACGCACCAATACAGCATGCTCATGCCGCATTAACCTGGAAACATTTTGAAACTGCTGAAAACACAAAAAATAAAAGTAAGAAATTATAGATCATAAATTAATTAAAAAAAGAAAAATAAGAACGAAAATACAAATTTCAAACAAAATAATTACAGAAAATAAAAACTGAATCCTGAATCAAATTTTTTTAAAAAAAAGAGAAAGAGTGGATGAATGCAATAAATTTTACACAATAAATAAACCAGAAATTCAATTTACTATTATTATTTTAAAATATAAAACATGAAACAATCAGCGAATTATAATAAAGAGATCTGATAAGAATAAATACCTTTATTGAACGCTTAATTAGATGAGAAGCATGCATCATGACTGCTGCTTCTGCTTCTGGTTGGCTAACTTCAATCGACCAATCAATCAGTCAACTTCTTCAAAGCTCTTTTTTTATACAGATCCACTGATCACTGTGATGCATGGAACTGGAAATAAAAGTAGAGAAAAAAGAAGAAGAAGGAATGAATGGAACCTGAATAAAATTGCATGAAAGGATTAGGAAAAGAATCATCTAGATTTGCCCTAAACCCTTACAAGAATAGACTTATGTTTTGATTTTCTATCCCTACCTCCACATGTACTCTTCGCCACTCTGCTTTATATGTTGGGTACATTTTAAATCTTCTACCTCCATGAAAAGGAACAAGCAAAGAAAGATGGCACGTCTCAATGTGCATTACTACATTTACTGCTGCTGCTGATTCTACTCATGATTTCATCAGGTAAATGCTTTCTAAATCTTTATCATTTTTTGCCTTTAATTTTGTTAATTAATTTAGTTGATTTATTAATTGATTAGATAACCGACAATATCATGTTATAATAAAGGAGCAATACAAGCATAGCAAACATTCAAAGCATGGATGAAACACGACCAGCAGAACCTAAGGCTGATTAAAAGAGAAACAGGATGACGAGCAACTTCAATCATTGATCATGAACAAACCATTATTCCTGGTCATGCATAACAGTCATGGCTCCAAAAAGCTTCTGACATTGTCTCAATGAGAGGAAGAAAAGAGAGAAGTTGAATGATGGTACTACCAATTTAAATTTAAATATGCAACAATAAAAGATTAGCTAATCAATTAACAGAATTCATAGAAAACGTGTATGCATTCTCACATTTGAATTCTTGAAGAGCAGGAGACACAACCGGACTCCTTCGCTAGCTTATTTGTGATTCAAGCCTTTCATCGAACATATCCTATTTGTATATCCTGAAACAAGGCACAATGGCTATCAAAAACGCACTCTAACAAGCATTTCATCGAACATATCCTCTGCATTATCCACAAAACAATAAGTTGGCAAGCACATTTCAGTATTGACACCATATATGAATCTAACAACACATTCCGCAAAGTGTTTCCATACATAAAGCTACAAATCTAAGTTCAGAGGAACTATGGAATGAAAATTTCAAATTAGAGAAGGAAAATAAAGAGCAAAACGCATCATAGGCAATCGCAAACACACAAAAACGGAAGAGAAACAAAAATAAGAGGAGATTAGTTTCCAACCTGGCTGGAAGGAATGCAGGTGCTACAATGGACTTTCCCACTCAATTTCAAAAATCGAGAGAAGATAGCATGAGACGGTCTGACAGACGGCTGGAGAGTGGGAAGGACGAGGGAAGAAACCCTAAACTTCAATATATATATGTTGTGGCATAAATGTAATTTTATCAAGTTTTAAAGATATATTAAACATTAGGTCAGGCGTGTGTGTATTGTATAATAATAATAATATAAAAAAAAACCGGGAAGCTATAGAAATTAGAAAATATTAGAATTCAGCAGAATAACACTCAAAAAACCTTGCAAAAACCAAAAATAAAACCAACCACGAAGCCAGCCCTCACAATCTTCTCCTTTAACAATACCCCAAATCCAAACCGAGAGAGAGAGAGGAGAGGAGCTTACAGGTCGACGACGAGCTTACAATCGACAGGGAGAGGATGATTTCAGATATGAGAGTAGCCGATAGGAGAGGAGCCGAGAGAGAATATATATATATAATTTCAATGAGTGAATATATATATATATATATAATAATCGAGAGGACTAATATAAATTAGGAATTTGGCACATGAGTTTTTATTATGAATTTGTTTCCTTTTATATATATATATATATATGAATACAACTCAAATAAATATCTCAAGTAGATGGCAAAAAATAAATAGAGAAGTTTAAAAATTTATTAGTTTTGTTACCCAAATTGAAAACTGTCAACAAAGTGGAACAACAAAAGAATCAAGGGTAATTTTTTAATTTGATTATTTTCATAACAGCGTATTTGTTTCATATATTTTTATAGTATAGTTTAATTTATTGAATTTGTTTTATCAAATTAATGATGTTCGTCAAATGTATGCTTCATTGCTTGACAAACAATTTCAACTAGAATATTATTGGGTTATCTTAAGAAAAAGATATTGTATCGTATTATAAAATTGATATCAATTCAGTTTGTTTCTTAAAGTTCTTCTAACACTCAACGACAATAAGTTGGTGGCAAATGAAATTTTGGAGGAATTTTTTCAATATTTTAGAATTTCAAATTTAAATTGTTGCTGGATTTTTAATTTTTAATTCTTTTTTTTTAATTTAAATATAGTTAAAAATTTAATAATTATAATGTTCGAGGGTTTTTTTAAAAGTAATTATTTAATTATATAATTTACTCCTATTAATTGTATAATTAATTACATACAAAATAATTGCATTATATTTAAAATAATATAAAAAAATATGCTCTCCAAAATGACTCTTACTATTGGAGCACATATCACCAAAAAAGCTATATATACACTATTCAAAAGAGTCATTTTAGAGATTTGACTCTCCAAAATGGCTCTTTGCCATTGAAGATGCTCTTACGCTATAGATGGGAATAATAATTTTTAATTTTAAAAATAATAATTCATAAGCTAATTGTAGAGGATGAAATACTCCTTGCAATAAATATCATTTCAGCAGTTTAAAATTTATCTATTGCAAGACCAGCGTTTCGCTTTTAATTTGAAAATCAAAATGTTTCTACGAGTAAAAAAATAATAATAAGGTTACTGTAAAGTTTTTTTTATACTTTTCATATAAAAATACAAAATAATATGAATTATTTATTTTTATAATAATAACAACAACAAATAACTAAGTAGTGAGAGGGGGTTTTTTTTCTTGTAGAAAAAATTTATAAAAATTATTTTTGATATTAATACATCAAAATATTTTAAAATTATTAAAATAATTTATTTAAAAAAATATTTTTTTTAAAAAATACAGTGAAACAACACCACGTGAAGCACACGGCCTAATCAAGATAAAGATGGTCAATCATGCGGCGTTTACACTATAACCATGAGGCCAGCATAATCATGATGAGATTTTTGTTCCCTTGTGGTTTTGCTTCCACTTTATCCAATAATACACATACACTCACTAGCTTCTTCTTTTTTGATTGGACAACTACACTAAATGCAGTAAAATTTGAATGAATCTTGCAAGGTGTGCTCCAGCAAAGGCACTGACATGACTTCCAAGTAGCCTAAATTGTGAGTTTTTTGTTTTTTTTTTAAAAAAAATAAATAAATAAATATCACCACTGGTAAGAATAGTCGCTATGTTAAAAGTAGTGCAATCAATTAAATTGTAGCGCTAGTAAAAATATTATAATTAATTAAAGTTTGATATGCTGTGCTATTCTCAATAATACAAGTTTAACAAATGATTTAAATAATTGCATTGGTAAGAGTAACAAGTGATAATGTTATTAACAATATATTATAAAAATCTAAAAACATTAAAAAAATAGTTTTTTATAAATAAAAAAATATTTAAAAAAAAATCACGGCGCAGCCATGAAATCAAACTACCCCGTAGCCATCGTCATCTCTACAATCTAGCTAGCTAGGGTAACTGCTTTTGTGCTTTCCTTACACATTGTTGCCTCTCCCTTCTGGTTGCCATTAATCAATCAATAATATATGGATGCAAGCTGGAAATTTAAAATCCTCTTCAGTTTCATGAAACTTAAAGCTTAGGTTTTCATATTCAAGGCACGGAGTACCTTGTTTCATTTCAATAATTTTTTTTATTTTTAAAATGACCTTGTTTAAATTCTTTTAAAAATAAAACTTTATTTAGATCAGTCATTAGGGTTTGAATAACTTTAACTCTTATATGATTTAATTGAAAACTCGTACAATACCAACCTTTAGTTGGTGGTCGGTGGATAAACTTACTTAGGTTATCTACAATTAAAAAATATATCATTCACTTCCCATTTCGATCACACTATTCCTTTTTAGACGAAAAAAAACTCATTTTTAATATATTTTATCTACTACAATTTTTACTAATTAAATATTAAAATAATTAATTAGTTTCTACATAGATAAAAATCTAGCGCAATGCACGGGCAAGTCAGCTGGTCGCTGCTATTTTGCGTCCAGAGCTTAATGATTGAAACCCATAAGGTCCATGGGCTCAGTCTGTAACCACAAATTTAGTACCTTCAGGCCTGATTCTTACCCCAGGTATCTTTCAAGATCTATATTACACGGGCCCACATCCTAATGCATTCGTGATTTTTTTCCTTCACAGCCCTGTCATTGTAGAGAATAAGTTAAACTCGAATGATAAACTTGGGATGACTCGAAAACTAATAATATGTTAAAAATTGATTAATTTAATTTTAATAATTCAACTGACTCAATTACACTGTGTAAAACTAATAAAAATATTTTTTTATTTTTTAAAAAATAAAACATTATTTTAATAAATATCATTGACATGGTTGACAACAGATCACATGGGTGTGTTTTTTTAACTCGTAAGTAACTATATAGCATCAATATTGAAAAATTTAAATATTGTGTATGTCATTCGTTGGATCTTTCACTTGTAATAACACCTGTTATTCCCGCCTTACACTGGGTGTCCGGGCCGGCTGGAGCGCACCACAACTAAATTCCCGAGTCCACTGAACATCCTGCAAACTCAATATACATGTAAGACACTGCGGGGGTGACAGACATACCTGACAAGGCTTGAACCTGGGGTGAGAGGAAGGGAGAAGCTCTTCTTGATTGTTATTTAAACAATTGCCACCTTAATTATTATTTGAACAGGTAAAAGTTATGTGTTGGTCCAGGTAAAGATGGCATTTTTCTTCTCCATGTTCATGGAGTTCTAAGAAATCCAGACATATATAAATGAAAAAGGAAAAGGAAAAGCTTTGGCTAAAAAAGAGCACACATAGAAGTTGCTGCCTGCCAATGGAGCTTTCAACGATCATTTGGTCAAAGTAAAATATTGAAAACACAAAGGTATGCCAAATGCTACAACACCGCAACTTTTGCCCGCTAGCTTTACCGCCATAAATTCAGGTTGAAGATGGAAAAGCTTCACCCTGGATAAAACAGCCTGACAAAAGTCAAAAGGAATGGTTTAAAGCTCTCCCTCCCTCCCTCCCTCCCTCTCTCTCTCTCTCTCAACAAGAACACCATCATAAAGCATATTATTGGGTGTTAGAGAATAATATAAATCATATTATAGGTCTCACTTACAAGCTTAAGCTTTTAGGTAAGATGGTTCCTTAACATGGTATCAGAGCCTTGTTGACCTAGTGGTCACGAGTTCAAATCTCACCACCCCTATTCTATTTGATAAAAAAAATCAAGCACAAGGTAATGTGGGTCAGTGCAAGTTTCAAGCCCAAAGGGCTCTCACTTGAGGGGTGTGTTAGAGTATAATATAAATCATATTATGGGGCCTCACCTATAAGCTTAAGCTTTTAGATGAGATGGTTCCTTAACATTGGGCATGACTCCTTAATCATTCAACAATATAGCCAATGATACTGTTATCATTATCGAAGCATGGGGCTACCTAGATTTGTCCCTCTCATGACTGTTGATTCAGCTTTTTTGAACGATGTGTTTTGGAAGACAGTAGCTCAAATCAAAAGGCAAGATCAAATAATTTCTCAGGGAAAACAAAATGCTCTCTTAACCTCTAGTGCCACACAACTGTACCAGACAGATTCCTTTCTTGTCTGCCTTTCCTTGCCTGGCCTGAAACCCCAGTTGGTTTAAAAGGAAATCCCATGCAACTATATGCTCATGCTAGCTAGCTACATCTTCTTCCTGTTCTTAATTACTTCTTCATCTTGTTTAACTACTTCATCCTTTTAAGAACGAGGTTTTTTTTTTATCATCAACTGATCAGACTCGGCAAATTATGTGAAGATCTGAGACCCTTTTGATAGCAAATATATGTAGCTGAAAGAAGTAATCCAGAATTAACTATGAGAAGCATATGAACAAATTAACGACTGGATCGAGTTGAAATTTATATATATGAATCAAATATATATATAGATGGGACACATACATATACCAAGATATATAATTATATAGAGTTTCTCTCTTGCTATACATTTCTAGTAAGGAAAAAAGAACCCTTCCCACCTCAAAACAAACGCCAAAAAAAGATAGAGAAAAAAGGGTAAGGTTAAGGATGATTATATATGACACAACAACACGGTAACAAACCTATCACCGAGGACGGACAAGCAGTATTAATGGCGCACGAAAATAATAACAATAAAGATGACAAATTCATAATAGCTTCACCGTTGCAATTCTCTAACTAGCTATCATCTTCAGCAGCAGGCTCTTATGGCAGTGCAAGTTTTCCGTGCTTCGTCCCGATCAACTTAATTAATTACCTGTTCGATATAGGGTTTGGACCACTAGGAACTTCATGTGCCTCAGCTCCAAACTTTTTACGCTTGGATTTTGATGATGGTGGTGATGATGATGATGATGATGAGAAGAAGTGTGTGTGGCTTGCGTATGTTTTGGATGCAAATTCATGGTAGTGGAGGCTGGTTCTGAGGATTCTAATAGAAACCTTTTGATGGAAATCGATGCGACCATATTTGTTGGGCTGATTGGCTTGCTAGGGCTTGTGATTAAAACAAAAACGAAAATAAGTGCAAGGAAGAGAAAGAAATGGTGCGATCTTTTGAGGGTTTCACTGATTGTTGACTGTGATTTTGGTGTTGCCATGCAATAAATGTAAAAAAGAAACCACCCCCCAAGATCCCACAAGGGTTCAATATCCATGAACCAACACCAAGGCTAGCTAAAGAAGGGAGAGAGAGAGAGAGAGAGAGAGAGGAGGAGGAGAAGCTTCAGCAAAAGAGAATGGAAAGGAGGGTTTGAAATTCGATACACATTTGCTGAGCCAAGGAACAACTTAACATTGAAGATGCTGCTCAGAGTTTTATGCATTTACCAATAAACCCTTTCCAGGATATGGATTTTTAGCTTAACCCTAGCTTTACAGAAGAGTATACAGTAGTTTTTTGAAATTTCACTAATTTCATCATTGACCAAAACGCCCTTCCAAGCAGCTATTCTAAATTATTACCGACTCTTCATATGGGCTGTATTTGATTACATGTCCCATATCCAAATTGAAAAAATTATATAGTAAAACATAAATTAAATTTGTTTTAAAAATATTTTTGATTTGATTTTATCCTTTCAAAATAGAAATAAAAATGGACATTTTATTTCTATATCAGTTGCCTTGGAAATATTTTTCATCTATAGACACACCCAAAGTATCTTGAAACAAGAAAAGAAGTGGTAGATTTTTGCTATTTAAGAGCGATTAAGAATTTGTTTGAAAAATGCAATTAAAATTATTTTTTAAAATATTTTTTTACTAAAAAATACATCAAATTAATAAAATTTTATTTTTTAAAAATTATTTTTAATATCAACAAATCAAAATGATATAAACATATAAAAAAACAATTAATATATATGCGGCCGCGTTATTTTGAAGTAATTGTTGATTGAATTACAAGGATTGGTCTATTGGGGATTGAATATGGCATTGAACAAGGGTGATATAGTCTAATCCTAAGACATTAATGCACTAAATTTAGTGATGGAGCTTTCTTGTAGAGCAAATATTAAAGAATTTTGAAAGGTAAAGCCAGCACAAAAATAGAAAGATAGAGAAGTGGTGGAAGGAGGGGTGGTGGCTTTTCTCACTTGGCCGGTTCCCAAGAAATATTTCTTTGACTTGGAGAGAGATATCCCTAAAGGAAAATTATTTATTTATTTTTTAACAAAATCATATATAAAAAAACAATGTTTTAGAGTGAAAGAATATCCAAATTAAGTGAAAATTTCAAGGGTTTTTTTCTTTTCTTTCTTGGGAGCAGAATGTGTGTTCATATATGGAATTCAAAAAAGGTTAAGAAGGGAGGGAGAGGTGGAAAGGAGAGTGGGTCTGGATTTGGCAGCTTCAATAAGTGCTTTGTTTGAGAGTGTGGTTACGGTTGTTTTTTAAAGTGTTTTTCTTTCAAAAATGCATTGAAATTATGTTTTTTTAAAGATCATTTTTGACATCAATACATGAAAATAATCTAAAAACATCAAATTTTATTAATTTAAACTTAAAAATAAAAATAAAAAAAAATTATTTTTTTTTTCAAAAACACTTTTGAAAAGTCCTACCCAAACACCCCGTAAATAATAGTAGTGGGAGTAGGAGTAATAGTTTTCGTTTTCAGGAAACAAAAATATATATAGAAAAAAGGGGCAAACGGAAAGCAAATTGAGCATCGAATTCTGTTCCAGGTGAGCACCCTGCACTGCTGCTTCTCTCATACTTGGCAGCTCATAGTGAAAGGCGAAGAAATTTGTCTCCCATAATGGCCGATGCATGGGTCCCTTCTGCCTCGTTAACTTTCACACCCACCAAGCTTTGGAATGGAGTGTTGATTTATTGAAATATTGGCATTGACTTTGAAACTAAAATGTTTATTTTTTATGTAATGGAGTGTTGATTCATTGAAATATTTACTAGGTATTATTCTATATAAAAAAAAACAATTTGTTAATTTTTAAAAAAAAATGTTTTTTTTTTAAATCTAAATAGTATTATTCTATATAAAAAAACTGTTAAGGAACCATCTCACCTAAAAGATTAAACTGTTAGATGAGGTCCTAGAATATGATTTATATTATTCTCTAACATGCCCCCTCAAGTGAAAGCTTTTTGGACTTGAAACTTGCACATAAACTCACACTATCTTGTGCTTGATTTTTAGTGAGATTCAAACTCGTGACTGCTAGGTCAACAAGGCTTTGATATCATGTTAATGAATCATCTCATCTAAAAACTTAAGCTGTTAGATGAGATTCTAGAATATTATTTATATTATTCTGTAAAAAAATAATTTGTTAATTTTTATTTGTAAAAGCTTTTAATTAGCTAGCACACGAGGCACCAACTATCAAAGTGATTTGACATTGTTGAAGTTAACTTTCTACCTGCCAATATCGTCAGAATAATCAAAGCCAAAAGTCATGGTTTTTGCTTCTCGAGAAATTAATGTAAAGGGATGACAAGCCAATAATACTCTTTACTTTATATAATCGAAAGGAAAATCAATTATATATTTGTTGGTGGTGGACAAATCCAGTTTCATCACCGATTGTCAATGTGCTCCCATTGGGTCTTCAAAGGCAAAAATTACATTACATAAATAAATAATCAAATCATGTTGATGGATTTTCTTATATAAATGCATATAACAAAAAAAAAAATTGAATGCGAGTAAACTCTATTTTTTTTTAAAAAGTATACTTTATTAGTCTAGATGAGTTATTAAAGCTTTGATCGTCCAAGTTTCTTAAAAAGAATGTATTTTCTAACTCGAATTCAAGATTTGTTGTATATATTGTAAACTCTCTATCATTACACTACGCTACTTGAAAACCATATAACAAAATTCATATCGATGATTAATTGTAGTTCAATTGATATTATTTTCTTATATTTTAAAATCAACAACTTTTAAATATTGTTTCGAATTATAAAAAACTAAAGATATTTAGAGGGGAAACCCCCCCTTTCATCCGGGTATTTTAGTTTTCGAATGGAAATAAATTCATTTAAAATAAATATATCTATTTTTATGCTGGTTTTCATCTATCAAACCAAATACGATTTATTTTATATAAAAAAACTATATATTTTTTTTTATCACTAGAACCTGATTAAACATAAACAATTACTAGTCCAATAAATCTCCTAATATTCTCCTCGTATTGGTTCGACAGCAATTTAATTATTACTACATATAGTCAATGAAGATAACCTTAAGAACTTCAAAACTGTCTGTGTTTTTATATTTTTATTTTTACCCTTCTAATTAAATATATATATTTTTTGTTTTAAAAAACTACTTAAATGCAATCTCAACTATTATGTTTTTATATTTTTACCTTTATCCCTTTAATTAAATATATCTTTTCTGTATTAAAATACTAATCAAATGCAATCTCTCAACTATTATTCATCCAGTAAATTTTATAATACTCCTCGTGGAGGTTCCAAGACATTCTTGCTATCATCGTCAATGGAGATGACCCTAAAAAAAACCTCAATTTACTCCTTATATATTGTCGTCAAACCCACAAAATAAGGAATGATTTCACCGTCCTAATAGCAAGACAAGGACCTCTATCAAATAAATAAATAAATGCTATCTTTTCTTGTATTAGGTAAGCTGTAAATTAGCAACACAGCTCTACCATAATATTGTGGGCCAAATTTGTCAACAAATTGACGTAAGCTCTCAATCTGTATAACTAGGTTTCGTCAAGCTAATTTGGTGAGGAACCCTAATCATGCTACTAATTACTTCTTAATTACTAGGGGTGCGCGGAGAAGAAAATCACATGCTCCCCTAGTTTCTACTCTTTTATCAAGATGGTATCGTGAACATAATCCGATGGCTCCAATTTCTTGATTAGGGCAACCCTCTTCTTAGTTTTTCCAATGTTGAGAAAGAAAATAATAAGTGTTTGGTTCCTTTGTTACTATACTTGGTCTAGTTTGACGGGTCAATCTAGCGACTCACCGGCTAGAACGAGAGTTGATTTTTACGAGTTAGTTTGCGACTCGATTGACCCGGTTACAAATCGGTTTGATGTTTTAGAAAAGAAACTCAAAACTATATAGAACTTTTAAGCCACAGTTCATCAAGTATGAACACTAATTAAGATTTTCATCACGAGAAAGGGTCAAGAAATAATTCTTTGGTGGAGGGCATGAACTCGCACAGGTTTATTTCAACGATACTGTTCGCGTTTGAGAAGAAAAGCTGGGAATTTGAAGACTTGTAGTTAAGGAATCACTTTGTAAAGCATATAATCATTGCTTTTGATCTCTCTATATTCTTTTTTCCCACTTTCATGGCTGGTAATATAAAGCAGTCAAGCTGGTATATATAAAAATAAATTATCTTTTTCAGAGAGAGCATATAGCATATAATATTTTGAAATCCATTTATCACGAGGCCCCACTAGAAGCTAAATCAATTTATGGAATCGATAAAAGGTGGAAATGTTTTCGATTTTGGACCTTCAAATCCTCTTTGTTTTTTCATCCACATTTCCCCATTTTGGCCCTATCAAGAGAATATATATATATATATATTAAGATCTCATTTGATTTGAAACAGGGTTAATGAAAAAATATATTGTTTTAATTGTTTAATGGAATTAAATTATTAAAAAAAGTACCATGATAATTTTTAAATTAATTAAAAATAAAACCTGGTTCAAATTAAATTAACTTGCATGGACGCCTAATAATTGAATCCATCAAAAGTCTTTCCCTCATTTCCTTGTCTCAATAAAGTCATGATTCATTATCAATATCAAATCACTACAGTACCATCTGCTCGACTCCTTTGTCCCGTAGGGTTCCTCTCATGACTGTTGATTTGGCATCTCATCTCAGCTTTTTTGAATGGTGTGTTTTGGAAGACAGTAGCTCAAATCCAAAGGCAAGATCAAATAATTTCTCACAACTGTACCAGACAGATTCCTTTCTTGTCTGCCTTTCCTTGCCTGGCCTGAAACCCCAGTTGGTTGAAAAGGAAATCCATGCAACTATATGCTCATGCTATGCTAGCTAGATCTTCTTCCTGTTCTTAATTACTTCTTCCTCTTGTTTAACTACTTCATCTTCTTTAAGAACGAGGTTTTTTTTTATCATCAACTGATCAGACTCGGCAAATTATGTGAAGATCGGAGACCCTTTTGATAGCAAATATATTTAGTTGAAAGAAGTAATCCATAATTAACTATGAGAAGCATATGAACAAATTAACGACTGGATCGAGTTGAAATTTATTTAGTTTCTTTAACTCAATAGATCTCCTCGATGATCATCCATGACCTTAGTTTCTCAAGATTTTAGCAATAAATTAATAATCCTTGAACAAAATAAAAGGGCATCCACAAGAACATAACATGTGACCTAAGGCACTCACCAGATCATGCACAATGCTAAAAATAAAGGGGACAGGGTCGTCGCCGCCGCCACCACCATATATTGATAAAAATTTATATATATATATGAATCAAATATATAGATGGGACACATACATATACCAAGATATATAATTATATAGAGTTTCTCTCTTGCTATACATTTCTAGTAAGGAAAAAAGAACCCTTCCCACCTCAAAACAAACGCCAAAAAAAGATAGAGAAAAAAGGGTAAGGCTAAGGATGATTATGACACAACAACACGGTAACAAACCTATCACCGAGGACGGACAAGCAATATTAATGACGCACGAAAATAATAACAATAAAGATGACAAATTCATAATAGCTTCACCGTTGCAATTCTCTAACTAGCTATCATCTTCAGCAGCAGGCTCTTATGGCAGTGCAAGTTTTCTATGCTTCGTCCCGATCAACTTAATTAATTACCTGTTCGATATAGGGTTTGGACCACTAGGAACTTCATGTGCCTCAGCTCCAAACTTTTTACGCTTGGATTTTGATGGTGGTGGTGGTGATGAAGAAGTGTGTGTGGCTTGCGTATGTTTTGGATGCAAATTCATGGTAGTGGAGGCTGGTTCTGAGGATTCTAATAGAAACCTTTTGATGGAAATTGATGCGACCATATTTGTTGGGCTGATTGGCTTGCTAGGGCTTGTGAGTAAAATAAAAACGAAAAGAAGTGCAAGGAAGAGAAAGAAATGGTGCGATTTTTTGAGGGTTTCACTGATTGTTGACTGCGGTTTTGGTGTTGCCATGCAAGAAATGTAAAAAAGAAACCACCCCCCCAAGATCCCACAAGGGTTCAATATCCATGAACCAGCACCAAGGCTAGCTAAAGAAGTAGACAAAGAGAAACAGAGAGAGAGAGAGAGAGAGAGAGAGAGGAGGAGGAGGAGGAGGAGGAGGAGGAGGAGAAGATGCTAGGGCATGCAATTCAAAGATGCAGTTCCGAAGTGGTAGACCTTGCTTTAAAAAAGGGGTGGACACCATGTATTTGATTAATGTATGATAAGAAGTTTCTTACCAAAAGAGATAATCATGTAAAGATGATAGGGCACAAGTATAATCTTCTGAAATGTACTTTTGCTTTTGAAATCTTTTGAAAAGAATTACTACTACGTGCTTGTCACTTTCTCAATGTTTTGTGTGCCCACCATTTTCTCCATAGACATTGAAAACTAAATTAAACAGGCAAAACAGACATGCACAGCTCCAGGCAAAATATTCTAATACAATCAACCTGGTAGAGTTGGCTTAATGGTTAAGGTGTCCTCCTTCTTTAGCCACTCGAGTCCAAACTCCTAGCCGTTTGATTTTAATAGTAGCAATTGTTTTTTTAATTGTTGTTTATTTATGAATAATCAAAATAATTTATTTTTATTATCAATATATTAAAATGTATAAAATAAATAAATTTTAAATATAAAAAAATTGGCAACGAACACCAAGGGTGTTGGATGGTGCAAAGTAAAATTGGTCTAGTTTTTAGTTAGCTGTAACCAGCAGCGCAGACCAGTTTGTAGTGTCACTTGTCATATTAGTAATGGCTGGCGTCGAGAAGTGTCAAGGCAGCAACCCTACCTATCTGCATGATTTTTTTTTTATCAAATCTTTGCCTCTGTTACTGTTTCGGATATAACACTAAAAATAGATCCGCAGATAGCAGTCCATTCGTACCTCTTCCAAACTAATGATTTTACATTTTTACTTCATTTCTCTCATATTTTGATTTGTTTTGAAGTACTAATATCAAAAATATTTTTTTTAAAAAAATTATTTTAAAATTTATTGTTTTGAAGTGCTAATATCAAAAAAGAAATTTCTTGACTTTGTTTAAAATGTCTAAAAATTATTTCTCAAAATAATCAAAATAATTTTACAAACAAAAAATCCAAAAACTTCAACAAAATAGCATTACCCTCGACGAACAAAGTCACTATAATCCATAAACAATGTATCTTTGTACATGATGTTTGTGTAAAAAATAATCTTTAAAAAATATATATTATTTTAATGCATATCTAAATACAAATTATTTTTAGCTGCACTTCTAAACACTCATGTACAGAGATACATTTTCTTTGATAAAAAAATTTCCAATCATTTCATATCAATCATAGTGATTAGCTTTTGGATAGGTTAGAATTGTGTCCAAATTATAGTGATTACTTTGGACAAGACAAGAAGGTGATTTCTAAATATCTTTTGAGAAGCAATGCTATGAAAAGGTGAAAAACAAGTTTTAGGCTAAGTATGATTAGGCTTGAGTTCTGTTCTGCTTATAAGTTTAAAAATATTTAATTAATCAATATATACCCTAGTTTTGTATGAATTTCACAGATAAAAACACATTAAATTAGAGCATTAAACATAGTATTTACAATAGTAGTGATGGCAAGAGATCAAGCTGTAGCAGGTTACATCAAGAGCGTGTGATTTATGTGACATGAAGGATATATATTGCGTTCTTACAATAATTCAATCTATTTAGGAGAAATTATTTTTTCAAAAATATATTAAAATAATATTTATTTATTTATTAAAAATTATTTTTGACATTAACACATCAAAATATCTAAAAACACTAAAAATATTTCATTTAAATAAAAAAAATAAAAACAAAAAAAATCATTTAAGAAAAAATAAATTGAAATACCTTTTGAAACAATGCAAAATAGACAATTAGCTGAAGAAAGCAAGTAACCCATTACTTGATTTGAACAATATGAAATAAAAAAAAATGTATTAAAATAATGTTTTAAAATTATTTTTGATATCAACACATTAAAATGATATAAAAAAGCACTAAAAATTTTTAATTTAAAACAAAGAATTTTTATTTTAAAAAAACAATACTTTTGGAACAGAATGGCAAACAAATAATTAATTAAAGAAAGCAAGTATCCCATTTGAAAAATACGGAATAAAGAAAGATTTCCCACTCACAGAGAGAGAGCATGGATTAAAATTATAGCATAAACTTGCATGGACGCCTAATAATTGAATCCATCAAAAGTCTTTCCCTCATTTCCTTGTCTCAATAAAGTCATGATTCATTATCAATATCAAATCACTACAGTACCATCTGCTCGACTCCTTTGTCCCGTAGGGTTCCTCTCAATGCTGAGCAAAAATACAATAAAGTTTGAAAAGTCGACGTGACCTTCGTGGCCCTCCCCCCCACACACACGCAAACACAAAAGAAAAACAACACCTAGCAACTTTCATTTCATAATTGTCCAATGATAGCTAGCATGTCAGGAAATACTAAATTTTGTGCGGTGAAAATATGTCATATGTGCATATCCTATACTCATTACAAAGTGCTTTAAAATAGTTTCTTTTGTTTTTCCTTTAGTTTTTGGATAGGGATACGTTACCAGCCCTCCAAGTATGACTTTGCTCTATTTTTGTTGTGTTTTTGTGTTTGTTCTGCCCGTCTTTTCCACTTCAGGTCATTGATGAGACATACTACCACGCCCATGCTTGGCTGAATAACGTTTCAACCTTGGAGGAACCTCAAAAGAAAGAAAAAACAAAGACGACGAAGAAAAGTTGGCAAAAAATTTCAGAAAATTAAGACACACAGAGCATGCAATTAGGGCATGCAATTCAAAGATGCAGTTCCGAAGTGGTAGACCTTGCTTTAAAAAAGGGGTGGACACCATGTATTTGATTAATGTATGATAAGAAGTTTCTTACCAAAAGAGATAATCATGTAAAGATGGTAGGGCACAAGTATAATCTTCTGAAATGTACTTTTGCTTTTGAAATCTTTTGAAAAGAATTACTATTTACTACTACGTGCTTGTCACTTTCTCAATGTTTTGTGCGCCCACCATTTTCTCCATAGACATTGAAAACTAAATTAAACAGGCAAAACAGACATGCACAGCTCCAGGCACAATGTTCTAATACAATCAACCTGGGAGAGTTGGCTTAATGGTTAAGGTGTCCTCCCTCTTTAGCCACTCGAGTCCAAACTTCTAGCCTGATTCTAGTAAGCAAAATATTCATGAATCCCTCCATTCCAAGATTCGATCTGTGTGATAATATTAGATTATTGTCTAAAAAAAAAGGAGACAAAGAAAGGCATCTTCTATGCACTTTCTGTTTTGGCAAATATATATATATTCATTCTAAAATCATCTCAAAAACATATTTATTTTTATGTTTGACCATTCAACCAAACACGTATCTATCTTTTATTTATCCTGCGACACCACAACCTATGTGAACAACCTGGTTTTAATTGAACCGGAAAGATGAAATTGGTCTTGGTGTGAAAAGACTGCCTCAAAGGATCCACCTAGCCATTACACCAAATTACTACAGATACAGAAATATCCAACCATTTCACCATCATCATCTTAAGATAGCCGAAGCATGTGTCATGTATACAGGAAGGGAAGGATAGAGAATTTTCAGGCTGCTGCAATCTTAATTTGAACCACTATATAAGAGGGGCATTTTCCATTGCAATATGTTTTTGCTACCATGGTTCAAGCCAAATACAATCTACCCCTCAATTGAACCACCTAGGCCCTAAATGCCTAAGCTTCGGCAGCCCTCTCACATGCCCATGTCCCCACAGAGGACTAGAATTTCAATATTATTGTGCGCGGGAGGTTTGCCCCTGGAGCTTGACAATCAAACATGTTCTTTGTGACTGGATAAACCAAGACCTCATGCATGCACAAATATTATCAACAACGCAATGCAAATAATTTTCCCTCTTCTTGCTAATGGGAAAGCACGTGGACCGAACCCAGTGCAGAGTGCAGACCACCCCTTCCCCCACTCGATCAAGGAGGTTGAGTAAATGAATAGAGAAGGAAAAGAAAGGAGTCTGGGTTCAGCACTCACTCCACTAGAGCTCAGAGGTTAAGTAAATACAGAACAAGGAAAGCAACGTGGCATAAAAAAGAAACTAGTGTACAAGTACCTGTTGTGACATGCACATCCTACACAAAGGGCCAGGTGCAGACATCCCATCCTTACATAACTTGCATTTTCTAAATAATTATCATGAACTTGAAATGATACCTTTGACCAGATGAAGGCCAGTTATTTAACAGAAACTGGTGAAGATTCTGAGATTTATTAAGAAACAATTTAACTGAGGCCTCAAGTTGCCAAGCAAAAATTCCAAGGTTCTAATGACACGTCACCAATGATAATCCAACAGCTACTGCTACATCCAAAAAATAATAATCCTAATGATAAAAGATGAGATGCAAAATTGTAATTAAAATAGAAAATGTACCATTAAAATCTCACTTCCATCGCAGAGACTGCCTAATTCCAGTGTAAATGAGTCCTAATGACCTCCCAATCAACGTAACTAGGAAGAATGAAATAGCATTGCTGACTTTGTCAATAACAGCTCTGACCAGTGGCATCATAATGTCAGATAACTCAAGGTATAGACTGAAGTAGTATCTCCTGCAAAATAACAGTTCCGGAATAGACTTAGAGAGCACGACAAAGATTATTAAAGCATACAAACGTAGATTAATCATACAGAATTGGAATAAGTGCTGATAGCATCGACTTCCTACTGCCCATGATATATGTATTCAAGGTCTTAGCTAGCCAGGCATCAATGAAATTGCAATGGGTGCTAATAACATCGACTTCCTATTGACTCCATAAATCTCCTACTGCTTGTTCTTCACAATAATATTAATCCCTTTTGCAAAACGCAGAAAATAGGTGTTAAGTGCATGCTACTGTAAGATACCATATGTCACATTATGAGCGCTAATGGTGTTACAGTAGCGGGTTGATTACTGAGAGGCCTAAAAGGAACCCGATTGATTCTCCCAACTAGACCAAATCCATTATTAAAACACCCCATCAGGATACTGAAAACCTAGCAAGACTGCAAAAGAAGAAACAAGCACAGAAAAATGGTTATGGTCATGATACAATTGAGCAAAACTGTAAGAGATAAAAGCCAGTAGAGTTGGTCCACTCTCTTTGTCAAGGAGATTAACGGGATCGATGTGATTAATCTCAGTGGCTATTTTTCACAATATGTCATTACATCTTAAATGCAGATTGTGTGAATTCTCAGAATACACTTATTGTGCCCCATTCTCAAACCAATCCAAGCTACAGCTCAATCAGAGCATGATGAATAAACATCCAAACAAACCGCTAAAGGTGCTTTGAGTTGATGAGTTGCACAAGCACATGAACTCAAATTTTCACACCTTTTACAAACTATTTCCTAATATCTTCACACATCTTTTACTAGCTATATCCTAATTCAGCAATAGCCGATAAACTTTCTCAATAAGCACTTCAACTTTACCCTTGCAGGGTTACCTCAAAAATTTCCCTGAAGCATCATTTTCCATCTAACAATAACAGTTTCATCCATTCCATCATCCATTCTATCAAGGTTGTTAATATATACTTATAAGCGAAATCACGAGTCAATATATACTTATTGGCAAAATCACATAAAAATAAAAAAAAAATGTTAAAACCAGACTGAAATCGTGTAAAATCGACAACTGATTTTATGATTTTAGAATAATTCCAAATTCTTATCTTTTTAATTGCATACCCTTGTGTTTACTCCCGAACACACGAGCCCCACAAATGATTGTATCCATGGATTCTTTCTTTAATCAATAGTGCAAGGATGAATGAAATGTAGTCCTGCACAAACCCTTCCTAGCAAATAAAAATTGTCTATTATAGGACAGCACATTGAAGATTCTTATTCTATAGGGATATCTTCACTTTCGTTTGCTTAGTGTGCTAGTAAGAGTCTGGCATTTGCAATCATGAGGGCACAAACTCAACTCTTTAAAGCAAGCATTTTATGCAACATCAAAAAACAATAACACTTTCTGAATCCCATCTCAGGATCCCACTTCATTGGAACCACAACTTCATAATGGCTCCCACATTCCCAATATTATCAACAAAATGAGAGGGTCGCATGACAGTGAGTTACCCCAGTTAACATCCCCACTTCAGCAACCTTCCTGTTCTAACCCCATGAAAACATCTGATGCAGCCTAGGGATTTAGTTTTGGTTTAAGGCAAATATTTGAGTTCCAAGCTCTAATTATGTGGGGTATAGGCTTAGCCGATTTTTTATGGGAGATAGTTAAAGTTTTCCAGGATGCTAAACCAACTCCCACAAGGTATGGGCTAGGCCTAAATCCCACATAATTAGAGCTTGGAGCTCAAATATTTCTCTCATGCCAAACCTTGAGTGTAAATATTTGTCTCCTATTATTCCTTGCTTTAATTTTTTCCCAAAGTCAAAGCCAAATCCCGAGGGTGCATCAACATCACATTGGAGAATGATACAGTGAGATTAACATGTTACGAGTGTCAAATCAGTGATATCCTCCAGGGAGTGAACTTAGGAGGTATAGAAAACAAAACAGAAACAACCTTCTTCTAGATCTACCATAGAAGGGCATGCTTATGCTATATGCAGGCAAGTGTATGTGTGTATGTCAGGGTGAGTAAAGGGGGGTTTGGAAAGCATAAAGACATACCATCCTGTCAAAGCCCTCAATTCCTTTGTCCGCTTTACAGGCATAGAGAAGTGGCTTATGGCACTAAAATATGAAGATTGCATCATTTTGGATTTTCCCAGAGTAAGTTTCTTCCACCATGTATGCTTTTCAATCTGATTCTCACAGGGTTCTTCAATGGATTTTAATTGAAGAGTGCATAGGTCAAAACGGTCCTCATACATTGATACAACTGCCTCCACATTTTGATACAGCCACTGATTCAGAGCTACCTGTTAACAATATTCTTTAGCAAAAATTCTGCCTATTCAGTGGCAGCTTGTATTAAATAATCAGATAGAAATTCATCTTTTACTTCTTGGAGAACTCAAACGACATGTAGAGAGAATGAAAGAGGAAAAGGTATATAAGCCAATTGACAGAACAGACAAGATGTTAAATTGCTGAATCAGAAAAACAAGATACCAAAATTTTTATGATAAGCATGCAGTTAGCCCTATATCACGGACAGGAAGTTAGCTGGGGGGGTCAAGTTTATATTTTTTTTAAAATGAAAACTATTCCAGTTAATGAACCGATTGCACATTAATCATACTCTCAAGCTAACCCAATAAAACTAAATATACCTCATTGCGTAATCTCTGGAGTGCCCGGGTTGACATGTTACACATAAACATATCCAGGCTGTTCATTTCATTTGATAAACTACCATCAACAGAAATAAGCTCCAAATAAACACTAGCAATCCCATCTGCTAAAGTTATGACCAAATCTTCCAATATGGAATCTCCATGCAACATAAACAATCTACAATCATAACAGCAACTCTTCCTGCCAAACACAGATAACAGAAAAGTAAAGCAAATATCTTGATGTGCATAAATGAAGTTAATTTACAGTGATCCAACAAATAGAGGTAAAACTAATTTGAAATCCCAGACAGGAATGCAAGAGGAATCTGCCAGAACACCATATGAAATGTAAATATGATACAGTTTGTAGTTAATTAAGATTCACAAGCTTTTGTGAGAAGCTGATAATGATACCTCCTATCTTAGTAGCACTGCCATATTATATTTAATATATGCGATCCATGAACTTCAGGCAATTACATCAGAAATGCATATGTCGATTTTCCAATTACCTCTATGCTCAGGCAACCTCTTCCAGCAATAAAACAGCACAATGGAAGGAGATTTTGAAACAGCATCCTTTTCCTTTTAATTAATCAGTACACATTTTGCTGGCACAGTATCAGTGGAGAGAAAACTCATAGAACACATCACCTCTGTAGCATTTGTAAGAGGGAGCTTATTTTAGAGGAGTTTTGAACTCGTTTCTTACAGTTAATGACAATTTTAGGATAACATGTAATAAGGGTTTAAAGAAAACAGGATATTTTGTTAAACAATAATCGAGATTTAGAAAAAATGCTTTATCGTGGCCCTCGGAAAATATAGAAACAACTGGTGGCCTTCAATTCTTTCTCAATCGGCCACTTTAACAGAAGCTCTAGAAAAATGCACCAATGGGTATTTAGCCAAACAGTACTCTCGTCTTTGCAAAGCAAGGGAGAAGAAAGTAAGGTCAAAGATGGTAAAGGCAACGTCATCAAAGAATCCTTTTGGATAGGATATATAATTTTGCTGTTTATCCAGACTGAAAAAAAGATGATTATGTTCCCTTCTTTATTTTTTTAATTTTTTTGGAATAGTAACAAGATACTATGATTCTCAGTAATAAAACCGAAGATGGCAGAAAAATGTTATCACTGTCCCAATTAATTGCACTCAACTCAAATTCTAAAGGATTCATTATCAAGTTTTGTGGAAGAATGAGATGAAAATTCTTAAGTAGGTTAGAAGAGGGGAAGAAACAAGGCAAGATAATCCTTGCTGGTTTTACCTGAGAGAACCAAATCTAAGAAAGTATAATAATTCAGCATAAAGATCCTCTTTGCCTGACTTTCTTATATTCTGTAAAACAATATCATCTCCTTTCAATTTCTCAATCATCAAAGAAACAAGCTCCTGGAAAAAGAGGAGTTATATCAGCAAGATAGTTGAAAAAAACTTAAAAACAATACTTCAAGTTTATCCAATCTACCTTGTCAGACTTCTTGTTTTCTAGCTGAAGCTCCTCTACCAGCCAAGCCATGCATACAGGGTGACAGGATTTTTGAATAATTTCAGGAAAGATTGTCAACCAATCATCCATGCTAAAAGCCTCACTTTCAGCAAATATGTTCTTTACCTGAAACCAAATTTATGAAACCCAAATCATCAAAATGCAAATATTATACAACAAATTAAAATCAGAGTTGGTAAGTTTCTATACAGCAAGATGCCGCAGATTCATTTAACAAAGTATGTTAACAAAATTTGTTTTTAACCATGGTACGATGTAGTTTGCAGAAGACTCCCTACCCTCTCTATAGTAGTATCTGAATAACATCCTTATTTGAACAACTTCCATACCTCAAACATGTACAGAAAATTCAAAAAAAAATAACAAAGAGTTAAGCAAAACCGTTATAAATAGATCATTCCAGAAATGCCAGAGTAGCTTGCAACTACAGGGCTAATGCTTGAATCTCGGGAGAAACCACTTCATGAAATGATGCTGATGGGAAGGGTTATCTCCTAACTTTTTTCTCTTACGATCCTGGTAAGTGGGATGAACTTTAAAAGAAAATTAAGTCCCAGGATGTTCAATCAGTAAAACAAATTGGGATTTTCACAAACCCTTACTTTTAACTAGTAACTAAAAGTTATACCAAGTTCATAAGTAACTTTAGAATACCTAATGTAAAAGGCCACACAATCTTCTTTTTGTGTGGCAAATATGATTGATCACCTATCTTGCAATTACAAGGGAAAATTGCCATTATATCAAACTTTTTTTCTTCCCTTGATAATGCCTTTTGAACCAGCTTGAGCCTTCATCTAGCTAAATGAAAAGCAATGATTTACTCAAAGATAACAAATTAAGCAAATGCAATTCCTTTATCAGTTAATGGACAGTTATAGAATGAAGAGACAGTTGTGGCAGTGCCTGCCTCTTCCTTGAGCCACTGAAAAGAAGCCCACAGTAATCGTAACTTCGGGCCATCGAATATAGCAAACAAACTTAATGGTCGCTTTGCATGCTGTTGCTCAAATTGAAGGAATTTGTTTCCCAAGCTGCTCCTGCGTTCTATAGCATCTATTGAATCCAAAAGTTTTTCCTTCACTGCATCCCAAGCATGCTTTAAATTAACACGGTCATCTTTCTTCCTGTAACTGCAAATAGAGAAAATATCTTCACTGACTAAAAGAACTAAAGCATACATAAATAACCACACTGCACTCTTTTCTTCACTAATTAGAAAAGCAAAACAGTTTGTTATCGATGCAGGGTAAAACATCTTTCGAAATTAAAATCTTTAATTTGCTTACCCTTACCTACCAGAAGACGTAGAGCTTTCAACAACTACATTGTCCTCCAAAAAATTATTTCGATGAGTGTGATTGGAGTTGTGTTGGGGAATTACTCCAGCCATATACGTGAGAAATATACTAGCCATCAAAAGTAACTGATCACTGACAGAAACCCAACCAGATACTATTGCACCATTAGGGTCCACCAACGATCCCAAGCAATAGCACTTGATGGAATTCTTCCTAGTTACAGGACTTGCTTTGAAACTTAATAGCCCACCAGAGCATGTTTTCAGCGTAGAGACCTGGACAACTTTACAGTTTCGGTGGGAATACTTTCTGCAGACACAAGTAATAAAATATCATCTATCAAGTAATCCCATTTTTATTTTTATTAAAAAAAACAACAGAGCACCTTGTAATGCAATTGCATCCCACATTCTCAAACAAAATCATTCAAAATGCATGAGAATATGCTGAAATCAATGCTGCACAAGAAAAAATCACTACCGAAATTGCAGCCCTTAGCAAAACCCTAAAAAACCGATCCTTCTTCCAAACACCGTCGCCTATTAGCTCCTCGGATCCAAAAATATTAAAAATACAGAGTGCGATAGCAGCCCACATTCTCAATCAAAATGCATGAAAATACGCTGCAACCAGGGAAATAAAGTCACAGATACTAGTAGTATTTCCACCCTATCACCCTTGGCAAAACCCTAAAGAGTCAAATTCAATGCTCCTTGCCTATCATCTCATCCAAGTTTCAAAAATATTTAGAGAAAAAGAAAAGACGAAGAGAATAATGAATAAATACCTCTGCGAGTGCAAATAGTTGGGGGTAAAAGAAGGCGCCTTCTCTTTGACACGGCTTCTCCTCCACGAATGCAGATTGATAAACGAAGGTGAAGAAGAAACTACATAATCTGCCATTGCTCCTTCTTGCTCTCTCAATCACCGACGCATGGCATCCATGTGGTATTCCAGCTTTTCTGCTAAGATTAAATCCAACAGGAGATGATCGATCTTAAATAATAACAGTAAATATTTATTCTACACACCGAGGAAAGGGAAATATTTTTATTAAGAAATTATTTTTATTATTATTAATAAGAGGATGAAAATGAAAGGTTTTGGTTTTGGATTGGATTTGTATGAACCTCGCTGTTAACTACTAGCCAGCCACTGGCTCCTGCCTGTTTCTTTTTTTCTTTTTTTCTCTGGTTTACTTGGGGGAAAATGATAGTTATAGAATTTGATTCTAGTTTATTGAATTTTTTTATGAAATAGATATTGTGTTAAATAAAATAATTAATAGATTTAAAATAATATTATTTTTAATATAAATTAAAAATAATTAATAAGATGTTACTGAATGACGGATTAACATGTAAAATTATCTATATTTAATTCAATTAATGTTTTAATGAATTTTAATTAATTATTATTTTTCTTTAGCAAGTTATCTTATTATATTTCTATCTAGTATTACTGTAAATATTAGATATTGCTGTTAGAACTTCCAATAACAAAAAAAATTTTGTAATAATAGGTTCGATATGAAAAATATTTATTTTTTCTTTATTGTTTGCTAAAATGTTATAGCTCTTTATACAAAAAACATTAATTTATAAATATCAAATAATAAAAAATATTTCTGTTGAGGGGAATAAAAATATATTAATATATATGAGACTAGAAATAAAAAATAACTAGAAAAATATTTATTTTTCAAAAAACTCATACGTCATTAATGCACTAATATTTAAAACATTCCTCGTCTATAATTATGGGGGGAAAGTAATGTTCATGAAATCCTTTTATAGAATATCAGCTCTCTGGAGAAAAAAAAGAGGATAGTCTTCTTTTTTCTCTCATTATTTTCGTATCCACGTGAAACATTAATATAATGTAAGATAAGCTTTCATGAATCACTTTCAAGTAAGGGTGATTGATATTGTATTTTAAAAGTGTTTTTTCAAAAGAAAAGAAAAAATATATATTTATTCTTTACTTTAAATTATTATTTTTTTGTATTTTTATATCATTTTAATGTGTTGATGTCAAAAATATTTTAAAAAAAAACATTTTGATACATTTCTGAACTAAAAAACATTTTTCAGAATTAATCTGAACCACATTCTTAAATAGTCATTTTCAACACCTTTATATAAACTGTTAAAAATGATTAACAAAAAAATCAATGAAATTGAAATACAAAAATAAATTATATACCTTTGCTTTTTACCAATAAAGTTTCCACCATTATCTTTGTATTTTTTTAATTTTATATATTCTTTTGCACAAAACAAATCACTGAACTTGTATTGTTATTTTTCACATATCTTACTAGTATTGAAAAATCTACTCAACATGTGACACTAATTTTTTTTTATTAATTTCATGTATTATTATTTTTCATTCATAGACTCGTAAAAAACAAGGAGATTCGTGAAGGATATAATGCCACCTAAAGATTGAATTTTGTATCATCCATGCAAATTCGAATAACTATCCAATTATTATCTAAACCTAAACATGAATTATTTTTTGATGCCTAGTCTCGATCATGATCAAGTTTTGAATATTCATTGATTATCCACTCCCAAACACACAAATTGTATAACTTGTAACTATTTACACATGCTTAGTAAAAACTTTATTTTAAAAAGTGATGAATTTATTTATTATCTCAAGTCAGGTTCAGAACGGACATACATATATACTGAATAGAAATGACAACTTTGCTATGACTTATTGGACACCAATCCAAGTGAGGTCATTTTTTCCTAATATTTAGAGTAAATGAAGTCACCAAAAAATAAAATAAAAAGATGATGTATGTTGAATGGAATTTTGTAAAAAAATATAAGATGATGATAAATTACACAACATATCTATTTAACAAAATGTCAGGATAACAACACACTTGATTGAATCGTACCAATTATGGTTAACACACGAAACTTGTTCTTTAGAACATGAGACCATGATAATACTATAGAATCCAAGTTGAATCAAATAGGGAACCCAATTCTAATAAAAAAAAATGAAAAAAAAAAACTTGAAACAACTTAAGCTACTTATTCATTTAATAAGAAATCACAAATTAAAAATATAATCAAGCCTATTTTTTTATTAAATCAAAGAATGAATGATAAAACTGAAAAATACGAGTTTCAAGAGAGAGAGAAAAACATGTTATATCCTAAACTCAAGCTCAGTCAAAAAGTCTAGATAAATGTTAAAAGATGAATTAAAAAAATTAAATAGTGAAAATAAAACTGTAAGATAAAATCTCAAGTAAAATAAATAACAATCAAAATAATTATGACCTTATATAACATATTAAAAGATTAAATGAATATCAAATTGAAAACAAATTATACATGCACAAAAAGTGGTTACAAGATTGTATTCTGTAGTCTTTTTTAGAAAAATAGTTTTTCTCCCCCCCTCTACTTGACATTTTTTCTCATTTTTATACTTAACCTATTTATCATCATTTTTCTATCTTTATTTTTTTTATTCTCACCCTCTCTCTTTAGACTTTTTTTAAGAAAAAAATTATTTTGTATTTCTTGTACTTCAAATATTAATGACTTTACACTCTGCCTATTTATACTACTTTTTTTTTTTTTTATCTTATGTCTCTATTATCTTGATTTATTTGTTATTTTTTCCTTAAACTTTTTTTTTAAAAATACTATAAAAGGACTAAGAAAACAATGTTTCACTATAGTAATTGTAACATTATTCCATTTTTTTGCTACGTTAAAAATTAGTCTGTATTTTAATCAACACATATGATATTTACTTTATATTATGATATGCAATATTTTTTTATTTAAAATTATATTTTTTACTCGATGCAAAAGATACACTAATAACACCTATATATTGATTATTTTGCAATAGAAACAAAGAAGCAATTATTCAACTTGCAACAAAGCGAATTGAATAGACAAATCAACACTTTGTGTTTTTTTTTGCAATCATTGACACAAATGATTATCGATGTATCTAATTAAATGCATACATATACCTTTTGATTTATAATCAGATCAAAAAACACATTTGAAAAACTTGTATATTTGTTTTTTTGCCAAAAAATTAACCAAGCCACAGAGAGACGCAAAGCCAAATAATGAGTTTCACTTATATAACATTATTAAAAAATAAAACAAATATAAATTATAATAACAACAACTAAAATCTAAAAAACAAATTAAAAGGTTGCTATTAAATTTTAAAAGATCAATAAAAAAAATACTTATAAGCCACATGAGATAAAAACAAGGAAAATTTTGAGTGCAAGCACAATTATTTTACTATGACATTAAAAGTGAAATATAATCAGTATTTCTAGAAATAAATTTTTTTATTTTTAAAAAATGAAAATAAATTTTTATATTAGTATCTGAAAATAATCTAAAATAAAAATAAAATATTTTTATTTTAAAAAAAAAGCAATTTTAAAACGTTTCAATGCAACTTTTAATCAGGGTTTTAGTTTAGTTTTGGGCCTCCATGCGGCGCCGAATGGATAGTCGTTTAGTTTGACCCATATACAAGTCCCCCTCAAAAACCCTAGCAACCTCCTCTTCATTCTGCTGGCTGAACCCTAAACTCAAAACAGAACAAGCAGCTCCTCTTCCAGGTATCTCTCCATATCTCTCAACACTAACTCTTTCTCCTTCTCTACCTTCATCCAGGTCTGTGGATATTTTCTTTCGTGGTTCCCCAACTTATTCTATAATTTCAGGGTATCAAGGCTATAGCTATCAAACATGGTGAAGAAGAGCAAAAGTAAGCAAAACCCTTTTCTCTAATCTTAATATCCGCACAAAAGATTTATTTTTCTTGATTGTTTTTTCGTCTCTTATGTTATTTGCAGAGAGTAAGAGTAAGAGGATCACGCTGAAACAGAAGCATAAGGTCATTAGGAAAGTGAAGGAGCATCACAAAAAGAAGGCCAAAGAAGCTAAGAAGTCTGGTTTGAATAAAAAAAGTAAGGTCGAGAAGGACCCTGGTATTCCTAATGAGTGGCCTTTCAAGGAACAAGAGCTTAAGTCTCTTGAAGCTCGCAGGGCTCGTGCTATTGAGGAGCTGGAGCAAAAGAAAGCTGCCCGAAAAGAGAGGGTATTGTTTCCATTACCTTAAATATTTGTTTAGTACCTTTTTCTGTTGGTTGTTTGGTGAATTCACATAGATGGTCTTTTTTAGTTCGGCCAACATAGCGGTTCGTATTTGTAAAGATTCAGATAAATAATCTGCTGCAGTCAGCTTCTTTGACGGGTTCGCATCAAAGCTTGCACTGTTTGTTGTTCCAAAACCAGCTCTGAGCATGCATACATGGCCTTTTTTTCTTTTTCAAATCGCTTTAGGATTAAGCTAGGTAGAATGCTTTGGTTCAGATTCAATTCTAAGAGACTATTTTAAATAGGACTGCACATTTTTCAGGCTGTTATCTTTTCAAATAGGACATGCAATATTGTCTCGTACCTTTCATCCATCACTAGGAACTAATCTTCATATGTATTTTCAGGCTCAAAAAAGGAAGCTGGGGCTGCTAGAGAATGATGGCACTGTGGATTCGGCAAAAGAAAAAAATACTGGAGGCCAAAATGGTCGTGAAGAATTCAAAGGAATCACGAGAAACCGAGGTAATGAAGTATCCAAGTTAACACGTGTAATTTCTGTTGTGCTTTTATTCTGACATTTATTCTCTTGCAGAAAATTCTGATAGGGCATTCTACAAGGAGCTGGTTAAAGTTGTTGAAGAATCAGATGTCATCCTGGAGGTCCTTGATGCACGGGATCCTCTTGGTACACGATGTGTTGATATGGAAAAGATGGTGATGAAATCGGGTCATGATAAACGCCTAGTGTTGCTTCTAAACAAAATTGGTAATTTCTCTCATTTTATTCAAGTTTTGCTTGCTTTTTGAATATATTAAGAATGCGGTGTGGCGGGTTGAGTGCTTCATTTTCCCTAAATTTTTGCAGTTCCACTGGATACTTATTTTTATTGATTCTTCTATTCTAGATCTTGTCCCTCGTGAAGCTGTTGAGAAATGGCTTAAGTATCTTAGAGAAGAATTCCCGGCAGTTGCTTTTAAGTGCAATACGCAAGAGCAAAGATCAAACTTAGGGTGGAAATCTTCCTCAAAATCAGCCAAGACGAGCAATCTTCTACAAACAAGTGATTGTCTTGGAGCTGAAACTCTCATTAAATTGCTAAAAAATTACTCAAGAAGCCATGAGGTATGTGAAGGAGTGCCTTGATATGCCTTCAAAATATTTGGTTTTCCACGCATTTGAGCAGTGATTTATTCTGGGAAGGGGGATGGGAAGTTTTTTATTTAATATATGTTACAGTTTTAAGTTGGGTGTTGAAGCCTGTAAAATCTTGTTATAGCAAGTATAAATCCCAGCTGTTCCCTGGATTTTTCAGATCAAGAAATCTATCACAGTCGGTGTAATTGGCCTGCCCAATGTTGGTAAGAGTAGTCTAATTAACAGCTTGAAGAGATCCCATGTTGTCAATGTTGGCTCTACTCCAGGATTAACTAGATCAATGCAAGAAGTTCAGCTAGACAAGAATGTTAAGTTGCTGGACTGTCCTGGTGTTGTTATGCTTAAATCCGTGGAGAGTGATGCGTCTATAGCTCTTCGAAACTGCAAAAGGATCGAGAAGTTGGATGATCCAGTTGGTCCAGGTAAATGGTCCTTTCTTTCCTGTTAATATTTGTACAGTTTTGGCTTTGTCTTGGACCTGCTGCAGGATTGAAAATCTGTAAATTTGAAGCCCGTGGAACTAACATTTAAGAATAATGAGATGCATTATTTGTCTAGTCAGAAACCTCCATGCTAGGATTATAATTAGCATACTGATGCATGTTACCTTTTTGTGGACTGTGCAGTGAATGAAATTCTCAAGCTGTGCCCTGATAGACTGTTGGTAACACTATACAAGATCCCTAGCTTTGATTCAGTTGATGACTTTCTACAAAAGGTGGCTACTGTAAGGGGTAGACTTAAAAAGGGTGGTATTGTGGATGTTGATGCTGCTGCAAGAATTGTTCTGCATGACTGGAATGAAGGTATTCGTTTTTAATTAAATTTTACAATCTCCACATAAACAATGACAAGTACCTCAAAGATACACATTGCATATGGAAAAGAAAGAAATTCGCACTGAGGTTATATTTTCACATTTACAGGTAAGATACCATATTACACAATGCCCCCAGTCAGGGATCAAGGGGAGCCTTCAGAGTCAAGGATTGTTTCAGAGTTTGGGAAGGAATTTAACATTGATGAAGTATACAATGGTGAATCTTCATTCATTGGAAGCCTCAAGTCTGCTGATGACTTCAATCCTGTCGAAAGTTCCTCCTGGTTGCCCTCTCAATTTTGATGAAAGGCTGATTGAGGTTTGTGTCTTTTCACCATTGGTTCAGCATTTGAGAAGCGTTAACATTCTGAAGCTATAAAGCGAGCCAGCTTTTGCTCTTTAAACTTTTTCATTGCAAATGGTTTCTGATGGTGTCAACTGCACTGATGTTTTAATGACTGCTTTATTCATCTCTTGATGTTTCAAAGAAAGAATTTTGATGAAAAGCTGATTGATGTTTGTGTCTTTTCACCATTGGTTTCAGCATTTGAGAAGCGTTAACATTCTTAGGCTATGAAGCGAGCCAGTTTTGCTCTTAAACTTTTTCATTGCAAATGGTTTCTGATGGTGCCACTGCATCGTTGTTTTGTACTGGTTTAGTCATCACATGTTGTTTCACAAGCCTTCCCCAAAGAAAGAATTTATATGACTCACTGCTTTTGACTTCACTCTATAAACCTTATCTCTTACAAGTTCAATATCCATATAGAGGGTTCTCATGTGAAAAATGCTTTTAGTAAAATTATTATTGCCATGCTCTTCCTTTAATTCAATATATATAAAAGATATTTCTCCAGACATCTAATTCTGCTTCCTCAAGATTTTTTAGTATCTTTCAATATTGTTTTCTGATTACATTTTGTCACGCATATCAGGGAGATGGAGATGAAGCTCAACCATCAACTAAAGGTGATGAAGGCTCCAAAGAACTGGTTAACAATGATGACGAGCCAATGGAGCCTGAAGATGACATTGCTAACAAGACTAAGGCAAAAACTGAAACTGGGAGGCAAAATGAAAAGCTCTATGCAGCAGAAGGTATACTGAATACAAAGTTGAAAAGAGCAGAGAAGAAAAGGAGGAAAAAGGCTGCTAAAGTGGATACAATGGATGCAGATTATGACTTTAAAGTGGATTATAAGAATGGTTCGGCCATGAATGTTGAAGACAGGAGTGGGAAGATGGATGAATGATAGTCCATTTCCTGTTGAGGTGCCTATGTCTGGTATTCAGTTTGATGATGAGTAATGAGGTAGCCTTTTTATTTTTTGTGGGGGGTGGGCGTAGAAACACAAACTGTCTGATTCGGGCAAATTGGAAATTTTTGTTAAAAAACAGAACGATATTAATTTATTTCATGTGCTTGTACCATGCCTCGATACCATGAATGCCTTTTGGTGGAATTAGAAGAAAATAAATGCTTCTATCTTCTTCCCCCATGTACAAAATTCATTCTCCACAGATAAATTCCCTGTTTTTATCTCTCTACAACATCTTGATGTAGCATAGAAATTACCCCTCCCCACCAAAAAAAAAAAGATCATTGTGTCAATGCTCTCAATTAGCTAACCAAACAGTGCTGGTGTTTTAACATTATCAATCCCCTACAATCAAGCTTTTAATCTTTATTTTTTATTCGGGGTTTACTTCATACAACAGCACAGTTAAGTGCAAAAAGTTCAATCAACCATATCTTATCGTGCAGCTTTGAACATGAAATTTCAATTTGTTAAAAAATTAAAGATGAGACACTGAAATTGTGAATTTTGATGTAGTTTAAGAACTTATTCCCTGTTCTTTTCGTTCCTATGAAGGCCTGACGACCTCGAACCTCCCAGACTAGAAATGAATTCTGGATGACACCAAAAAAATGATCCACTAAAGGCGCCATTATTACTGAACCATCTCTGAAACCACCTTCCTGCAATCAAGATGCCATGCCAGATGCAACACCCAAAAGCAACGTTGCTCTTCATTTTATTTTAAATTTTTAATTAAAATATGCAAGAAAGGAGTAAAATCATGATTGCACTTGTAACATAAAAAGATCAAAAGATCATAGGCAACTACTTTATCAAATATGATATTGAGTTTATGAACCTGTAAGTATTACATTCAAACTGTCGGATTATCAAACACAGCTGAATTATCCAAACACAGCTTCATGCGGGAGCTTGCTCTTTGACAACAATATCATCAGAACATGCAGGATTTTTCTAACTCCTAAACGACAACAACTGATCACTAGATCTTATGGTGATGGCGGTAATGATTCTTGGAAGCATTGCGGTCCATTTGAGCAGGTTCAGTGGTACTGGATGTTTAGCAACTAATTAACTAATTATCACCATGTATGCCATGCTGAGAGAACCGATTTATCCCATGGAAATGTATTAAAACTCAACACACATAGAACAGAGATAGATACTCAGTCATCACTCGACACCCCTAAAACAGGGCCCTTGGTGGCAGGATTTGAATCTGTCTCGACAGCGTTGCCTGTAGATGGTGGAGGTGTTTGGCTAACACCTTGATTGGCTGATATTGTATCTACTGTAGTAGGCTTGGGAATGATTCCTTGCCCTTCCATGGATTCGCGAGCTGCTTGCTCTTTGACTTTTTTAGCTCTTCCCAACACATCTTCCTGCACATGATCAAATGGTTTTCAGGTACATGCACCAACAAATTGGAAGGATAGATCAATAAAGTTAGAAGGGTGAGGAGCAATGACCACGACCAGTTCGAGGACTCGAACCTCTACTAAGGTCGAAAATACTAACTGTAGGCAAAGTTGATATGTATAGTGTATACACAGAAATAATTTCAACTACTAACACACGGACAGGTATGCACATCCACTAACCTCTACTAAGTTGATATGCACATCCATCGCATACAACACACAGAAAGATAGCCCATGAAAGTTAATCCCAGTCCATATAATCTACATTGCCTTGAAAACAATTTAGTAAAAGGGAAAATATATAAATCTAGAAAAAAAAATTGATCTTGCAGCTATGTTATGGAATAAAAATAAAAGGAAGATACGGACACCTTAAGTTAAAGAAAATCTGATCCTATAATGGTGTTGGGATACTCTATATATAGCACAAGAAATGATTAACAAGCGACAATGGCTTTCAGAAGAACCAGAATGATCATGCCTGAAATGCCACTATCCTTAAAAATCTAACAGAAAGTTTTAAAAGAATATCTGCTGTCACAGTTCTTGAATTTGAACACAGGTGGAACACAATTAAACATCCTCCACCAGAACACAGCAGTGCAAATTTTCTCAAAGCACCATCCATTAATAAAAGAAGGAACATAGAAAGGAAGTATTAATAAACCTTATATACACTGATAACAATACATGTAGTTTACTACCTGAAAGTCCTGTATTTGCTTTTGTTGCTCTGCTTGGAGCCTGCCAATTGTACTCAAAAATTCCCCAACTGCAGATTCAACACGCTCATTAAGTGCTTCTGCCACAGCCTTTCCCAAGAAAAATGCATCCAAAACACTCCTGCTATCACTATCACCTGCAAAATTAAGTATCTCAATTGTTTACCCAATAATGAAGCAACATCACATGATGCTACAGTTGGCATCCTGAAACTTCTTATTTCCAATATTTCATGATCTTGTAGGCCTGAAATTCATTAAGTGGTTTACACTTCACTATTCTCCAAAATGCATAAATTCATAAAACCCAACAGTCTCTCTTTACATCATTAATTATCAAAGATTCAAAGAGCTTCTATGAGTTTTAGCATCAAATAAAAAATGCTTCTTAATTCCTACAGTAACTGCTTGTAAGAAAAGTATGCTGATAGTCAGCTTTTTTCCCACAACAGATGCGTAACGCTGACGGAGTCAATCACAATGCCAACAAATAAAAGATCAAGGGCAACATCTTCAGCAAAGTATTTGAAACCATAATGAAACTTGGCAGTAGACTATACATCCTCTTCATCAACGATAAAGTCTCGTGATAAAATCACACTATACATTCACATCCACACACATCACTAAACAAGCTGTTGCACTTAAGAGCCTAAGTAGCACCAAACTTGACATTCTAAAGTCATTGTTCACGTTAGTTACACCGAAAGTCCCTTTGTCCCTTTATGTTTCAAGAAATTCTCTACGAAATCCTTAAACCACAACTGACCCTCTGCCAAAAATATTTTGGAGGACCGATCTCCTTCCACATTGATTTGGGTAGGCGAATTTATACACAGGCATTCTGACACCATTTGTTTCACATGGTTAACAACAAATACAAACAACTATTCCACATGCAATATTTTAACATGGGCACAGCAGTAGTAAACCAATCTGGGAAGTGTTTGATCCGCAAATTTTTTTATACTAAAAGCTAAGAACGTATCAGATTCAAAATAACATAAAACCCATATTGATATTCACAAATCCAAACAATAAGGAGTAAATAAAACAGTTTTCTATCAAGTCACCACCAATTAATATAATATTTATCAATACATAGACCAAAAATAATGAGAAAAAGAAATCTATGTACCAGAAGCAGAACCAGGGCCACCAGGTTCCCTGCTGCTACTGCATCGTACATTGATTTTAGGACAACCTCTCAAAGCTGTTTTAAACCCCAGACTCAGATGGGTTTTAAGCGTAATATGCGATGATGATGAAGAAGAACACGAGATAATAGGAGGATTAACAAAGCTAAGCTCTTGCTTAGTTTGGGTTTTAGATTGAAAATTGTAGAAGAAATGAGATGGTGGAGAAGCTGAGACAGAAGCAGAAACCCCACTCATGGCTGACGTTAAGCTGGTGTGGCTCTCACGCAGTGTCCGACTCCGACAGTCTCTCGGTTTCTCTGTGTTTCTACTTTGTTAATGATGTTGTAAGAAGAAGATGTCAGGATAATTAAATTTGCAGGAATATCCGATTTCGTTGGATTTGGGCCTAGCTTGGGCCATTGGTATTTTAGTTGTTCCTTCGGTTTTCCATCCAAACCTAATAGTCAAAACCATAGATATTAATAAACCTTCTATAGGTTGACTTGGCCTCCCGAAAGACACAGGTTAATATGGTTAACTTAAAAAAAATTAAAAAAATATTTTAGATTTTAATGTCACATGAATAATTAAATAATTTTTTTTATATAAATATAGACTATATATAGTTACCCATGTAAAAAAGTTAAGAGACATTTTATGTGTGCGTGTATATTTTATAATAATAATAATATAAGTTAATGGAGGATATATATTAAGAAACGTTATAGGTGAATGAGAGCTATATATATATTTATTCCACACGGAAAAAGTTAATAAATATCTCAGATAGGCTATAAAAAAATATGAGATTAAATATTCACAAATCAATTTTGTGCTCTATGAATTTATTTAAAAATATAAAAAATTAGATTTCACTGGGTCACTTTGGCTTGATCAGGCTAATTACAAGCCTAGGTTTTGGCCATTTGAAACATTGTCATAGCCTTAGGTCACTTGGGTCCCGGGTTAACTCCTAAAGTCAGATTGAGTTTTATATCTATAATCAAAACCTAGCAGGTTTGATTTTATATTTTTTTAAAAAGAGTAATTAGAAATTTTGAATTCTTTATTTTCATTAAAACAATAAATGGAAATAAATTGTTAAAATGTTTGAGAAAAAAAAGGTTTTCAAATGCTTTAAACACTGGTTTGATTTAAGAGTTAAGTCATGATTAAACAAGGATTAAAGTCAAAATGCAAAAGGTATAAAAAGAATCAGATATATAATTTTTAGGGTTAGACTAAACTAAATCAAGTTTAAGATGCATATGGGATAAACAATGATCCAATCTTGTACATTTAGTATTCGGATATGAAGCATCCAAAAATTAGGTTGGGATTGGGTTTAGGTCGGGTTTAAAGCCATTAAAGGTTTTGGAGAATAGAAAATTGACATAAACATATGATCATTCGTCATCTAAATATGATGAAAAATAATTTTCCTTACATTATAGATATCGAAGCATCATCAAATAGCGTTTTTCATAAGAAATGTTCAAAAGATCATCAACTAATTTCTTCTCTCATAATTCTTGTAAATTAAATGGAATTTCAAAACTGTCATAAATGGTTGACAATCAATAGACTTCTAGGATAGAGAATGTTACGGACCTCTCAAAGGTAACTTGTGTATCTACCCTGCAAGCTCTCTTAATTTTTCAACAATTTATTAACCAGATACAATCTCTCACTCAAGCTATTTTGGCATTTAAAGGGACCAAAAAAAAAAAAAAATCCATTATAGAAGCTTGATGGAGGCCAAAACCCATTGCAATATGGTTTAGTAAGAAGTCAGACCCAATTCCCCCGAGCTTAGCTACATATTAAACCCCAACGCCTATAAATTTGGTAAGATCTAAAGCTAACTCTTTTAGACTTGGCCTGAGCTCAGCTACATATTAAACCCCAACACCTATAAATTTTGGTAGGATCTAAAGCTAACTCTTTTTAGACTCGGCTACATGTCAGGCTTAAACACATGTCGATTTGACAAAATACCAGACCTAACCCTTATGAGTTCATCTAAAAGTTAAGACCATAAACTTGCCAGTCTAGTAAGATATCAAATCTAATCCCTTTAAGCTCGGCTATGTGTCAGAACCAAGAATTTTCAGGTTTGGCAACATGGCAAACTCAGTCTTTTTAGCCATAGCTATGTGCTAGGACTAAGTGATTGTGAGACTTGTTGGATTTCGGACCTAACTCTTATGGGGCTGACTACACCCTAAGTCCTAAAAACATGTAGATCTAACAAGATGATAGACCCAAACCCCTTTGAGCTAAGCTACATACTAAACCTAAATGCTAATGGGCCTAACAAAATTTGAAACTCGATTATTTTTGGCTCAATTATATGCCAAACCCAAATATTTGTAAGTCTAATAGGATACTAAACCTAGCCTTCTTGGGTTCCGCTACACGTCAAGCCTAAATATTTATGGGTTTGACAAGATTTCAAACATTATTCCTTCGGGCTCCAATACATATCAGGACCCAATACTTTTAAGTCTAAAAATATGTCAGACCTAGCCTACTTAGGCTCAAATACAAGTCGAACCCAAACGCTTGTGGGTTTGACATACTATAACCCCCGAGATTTAACTATGCATTAAGCCTAAACACCCATAAGTTTAAAAGATTATCAGGATCAACACCCTTTTTTAGGCTAAAGATTCCTTCGGATACAAGCATCCAGGGTGAAAATCCAAGGTCATCGTCTCTCTACACCATATCTATGCAAAAAGTTGTATAAGAGTCCTTCATGTATCAATTAATATTAATATTTATTATAAGAGATGGCTTTATTAATATTAATATAATGCATAGATTGATGTATGATTGTTTTTTTTATAGGCACTTGATACTCCCATCAATATTAATATCAGGGAAGAAGACATTCAATATTATTAATTGTAAGTCCTTTTCCATTTGGATGAAAAAAAAAAGAAGACATACGACCCCGTGAGTTAGAAAAAAAAATCAAGGTTATCTAAATACACTTTAAACAACTCAGACAAAGAGTTCACATTCTTAATTCTTTTATAATTTATTTTTAACATTTATCATAAATAAAGTAAGAAACAAGCTTTCTCGTTCTTAAAATTTAATACTTAACAACTTCTCATAATAAAAATCACGAACTAAATCATTGAAGGGTACTTAAAATAATAATAAAAAATTGTTTTGTAAGAAATTCAACCTCTATCACCAACCCCCAGAATCCTCAATTATGGAAAATAAAAGACATACAAAAGTATTTATCCTAGCATTTTGAATTTTAGAGTATTTACTTAACTTTTATCTGGTGTAATTTGAAATTTTAGTCAAGTTATACCCTAGATCAATGGATCATTAGGTTGACTCGTCAAACCAGGTTTAATAATTCTATTATTTCTAAATAAAAAAAACTATATAAATAATAACTTGCTCTATCGAAATTATCTTTTTAGCATATGAACTAAAGAAAGTTTGTACTTAAATCCCAATCTTATTATAATTCGGATTGGGTTAATTAATGAAAATGAAAGCTTTCCAAAAATATATGAGGATATCTTCAAAAAAATAAAATTTAAAGAGAGTTTTAATAATGATTATTCAATATTAACAAGATACTTCATTTTTTTAAAAAAAGGAAGGAAGGAAGGGAAGGAAGGAAAAACAAACAAAAGACTTCACTGTTTAAAAATAAAAATATTTTAATTGCAAAACTAAAAACACTTAGTTTATGATTTTTCAACTTCATGCTTTGTGTTGGAAAACCCAAAAAAAATGATGTTATGAGTGTTTTTCTTTATACATACAAAGCCAATTTTCCTTTTATTTTTAATTCACAAAAAAAAAATGTTCAATCTAATTTCTTAACAAGTCACTAGCTATTTTTAAAGTAATATTTAGTTATTTTCTTGTAATAGAAAAGACGATGACGATGAAAATAAAAAATTGTTTGATTGAAAAGATACAAATATAATATAAATATATTTATGAAATAATTTTAAAATTTATATGCGTTTGAAATTAAAATAATATAGAGAGACATGTCATTAAAAAAAAAACTAAAGGGCGTCGAGGTTTTGCACAGTAATTCACTGTGCACCGTGACTCATTGTCACTATTCATGTGCAATTTAACCCGGTGCTTCGCGGGTGTACATCCTCTTTTTTTTTCCGATTTTGAACAGTGTATTAACGAAATTAGCCCCCGAAAAAGACAAAAAACACCGCCATTTTCAGGGGCTGGGAGGTCATTGACCATTCCGGTCCGGTCCGGTCCGGTTCGTCCGGCCGGTTTTTCTATTTTTTTAATATTAGATGGAACAGTGTATTAACGATTTTGTCCCCCGATAAAGACAAAAAACGGGCCTGAGGGTCAGGGGCGTTAGGGTCATTAGCCAATTTTTTTTATTGTTTTTTCGCTGACAACTGTGTGGCGCGTCGCCAGACGCGCCGTCCGTTTCAACGCTGACACGTTTTTCGGACGGGGTGTGCGGCGTCGAAAAATACCCAACCGGCGTCTAGAATGATTTTCAGGCATGTTATCTTCCCCTTGGGGTGGCGCGTGTGACACCATGGTGTCCGGAGACGTGTCAATGGTCGTTTGAATTCCCCCCCCCCATTTTCTCTCTCCTGCCTGCGCCATATGACGTCAGCTAACCTGTTTTTTTCAAAGTTCATTTCAGTCCCTGAACGTTTTAATTTGTTTTTAATGCCCTTAATGCTATTATATAAGTTTTAATTTGTTTCAATTTAGTCCTTCAATTGAAATTGATTATATATTGGAGTTCTAATTAGGTCCTCATTCTTTTAATTTAGTTGATTGGGCTGGAATTCGGATTTTGTTTGGTATCAAAGTTTTCATTGATTTCAATTTCATCCTTCCATGCAAATTTATTATAAATCCTTAATATTTTCAGTATCAAAGTTTGATTTCTTTCAATTTAATCCTTCTATGCAAGTTAATTATATATTTCAGTTTCATTTCGATCCCAAATCTTTTAATTCCAGGTTTTGTTTTAAATTATTTAATTTCAATGTTTTCATTTGCTTACATTTTATTCTTGAAATTAAATATATTATTTAAAGTATGTCAAATTAATTATATATTTATATATTTAAGTCAAAATAAAATATATTAAACTAATTATATGTTCTGATATTTATTGAATATTATCGTTTAGGAATATATATATAAAGAGAAGAAAACATGACCTCGAATTTTTTGAATAAAAAAATTAATATCAGTATTCTTAAATACATTTAATATAATAATATAATGAATAAATCAGATAACATAAAAAAAAAAAATTTGGCTTCGCAATTACAAAAAAAAAAAAAAATAATAATAATAATAATAATAATAAGATTTTAATTGCTTTTCTTACGTACTATTTTGTTCATGCTTTTTTTTTCCTTGGTATAATTTGGTAATTTTTATTGTTTTGATGCTAACGGCAATAATAATTTTAAATGTTAAGACTCCGATATTGCTATTATTATAATATTTTAAATTAATATTACTTCCTTTTCCCTTTTATGTTTTTGTTAATTATTATTTTTATTTGCTCTTTTTATTAAATGATTTTTAAAATTTTACTATCCGCACAATAATGATTTTTGTGATTAAATTTTTTTTCTTCTTAAATTATTTTGCTCTTTTTTTTAATGTTAGTTCGCGCTCTTTTGTAATCTTTTATGAAGCAATATCTATATTCTAAAAGATGTAATCTATGCTTGCGTAACAAACTCAACTTAAAATTTTATATATTTTAGCTCCTAATCTATAACTTTTATTTACTTATATCATCTAAATTTATCGTTGTACATTTAATTATTTTAAATTATATACACAAGAATGCCCGCGGCAGCGCGCGGGGCAATTAGCTAGTTTATATCTATATCTACATCATTGGTACGTTAACTAATATCTTTGATAAATAAAAAAGTTATTAACATGGTTGTATATGAAAGCAACAATGATTTTTCCCTCTATAGCTAGTGGGAGAAAAAATAGGAGTAGTTTTGTTTTTAAAACTTATAAGATAAATTTGCCATGATTTTTGTTGGCATGATGAAATTTAAGGAAAATATTGTGTTATTATTTTAAATAAGTTGCATGGGATTAATTTCTAGTAGGTTAATTATAGTTTATTAGTGTACTTAATATGACATACTTTGGTGGATTGATATAGAAAATTTAAAATCTAAATCCTAACTCGGGTTAGATGTTTAGTTAAAATTAATTATCAATTAAATAAAACTTGGTTGAACTAATCCAAACTTTATATAAATAATATTATTAAAAAATAAAAATAAACATTTTAATAAAATAGTTAAGGTGGTGACCCAAACTCAATTTCTGATTAAGTTTAACAATTATATTCTGTATCCACTTTGTAGAGCCTAGTTAAGAAAATCATTTTGACCTTAATTAATTTTTTTTAGATTAAATTTAATTTAATATTTTTTAAAATATTCTTAGCGTAAGATTCCTTAGATTTTTTCTAGACACGGATAAGAATTAAATTTTACCGTGGAAGTTTATTGAATCATGGTATAACAACAACAACAAATAGTAATAAAAAAAGGTTTTGAATTGAAATTATAAACACTTAAACAATGTTATTCTATTGAAGGCGGAGGATGTAATATTTGCAGTGTAGTCCTTACAATTCTAGTTTGTATAATCTAGTCCTTATAACTGGAAATGAAAAAAAAAACATTCAACATATTTTCTAATTTCCTAATATTAAAAAAATATTTTATTTCCTGATATTCCAATAAAAATAAAAACTAGAAATTAAAAAGAAAATTAGAGATGAATTTTCTTCTCTTCTTCTAGAAGAGAAGAAAAACTCTTCGTTAACGAGTAACGACCATGGTACACCTCGCCTAAAAATGTCAAGTCAAATAAAGAAAAACCAAACTTCGTGGCATTTTCCGGAAATAATATAAAATACTAGGGTGGTTTTACCACTAAAAAAAAACAAAACGAAAGCTACGCTACCTGCCTATCTTGAAGCTTACTTCTCCTCCAAGCGAGAACGAAATTCTCCCTATTTCCTTTCTCGTCTTCGAAAACTCATCTCCGCTTCTGCTGCAACGAAGCCTCTATTCTCTCTCCCAGGGTTATATTTTTGAAAAAGATGGGGCAACAATCGTTGATCTACAGCTTCGTGGCTCGAGGCAAGGTGATTTTGGCTGATTACACTGATTTCTCCGGTAACTTCGCGAGCATAGCCGCTCAGTGTCTCCAGAAACTTCCTGCAATCAACAACAAGTTCACATACAACTGCGATGGACACACCTTCAACTACCTCGTCGATAACGGCTTCAGTATATCCCTCCCTCCCTCCCGTTGATTAATTGATTTTACCGCTCTTTATGAACTGATCTACACGTTTTGCTGTGATCTTGTTTTGCCTTTGCGATTTTGTACTTTGTTATTTATTTCATACAGTTACAGATGATGGCTATGAAAGGAAACATCGTTTTTTATAGAAATATTGAATTTACTAAACTAGAATTTTCTCAATTTAAGTTGCTTTGAATGATGATGCAGATAGTGATTATTGATGTTTTATGAGTATATAATAATATGTATTTTTCATTTTAAGCTTTAGAATTGTAGAAATGGATGTACATAAGTGATGGATTTAATTAATGGCAAATAAAAGTTTCCAAACTAATGGTGGCATCTCGGGACTTTTGCAGCTTACTGTGTAGTTGCCGTGGAGTCTGTGGGGCGACAGATTCCGATTGCCTATCTCGAGAGAGTCAAGGAGGATTTTACCAACAGATATGGCGGGGGGAAAGCTGCAATAGCGGCTGCTAATAGTCTGAACAAGGAATACGGGTAATTGTTCTTCTCATTTGTTTATTGGATTTAGTATTATGCCTGTAAAAAACGAAAGAAAGGATGCACTGTCTGCTTGACACTAACGAAATAACACGAGAAAGACAATAATTACAAAAACACAAAAAAATTAAAATAAAAGATTATATAAAAACACTAACTGTAATTTTATTATCAAATATTTATATACTTAAATAAATAAGAAAACCAAAAAATAAAGGAAAAGAGTCATAAATAAAATTGTAAAAAATAATAAAAGAGCTCTAATTTATATTTATAAATAATCTTAAATTAACTAGAAAAATATAATAAATTTTGAGTAATTATTTCTAGGTCTTACTGAAGGTCTCTTGGGTTACTATAAAATTTTAACCCGAGAAAGATAATATTTGTTTTTGTGGTAGGTCTATGTTTTTGAAAATCTTTGAATTTGTTTTAGATTTAAATTATTTTTTTGTACATTTTTATATTGTTTTGATATGCTGATGTTAAAAATAAATTTTTAAAAATAAAAATATATAAAATGATATATTTCCAAACAAAAAATAATTTTTATTACAGTTTTAATCACTCTCAAAATATAGCCTGCAATATTTCTAACAAAATCTCAGCCTCAACTATAGATAGATCAAAAGTTATGCCTATTGACTCAAGAAAATCTCCTGCATCACTATGCTATAAATCTATTTGTTGTCACAAAGTTGCCCTTGTTGACTTAGGCCGAAGTTGAAGGAGCAGATGCAGTACTGCATGGACCATCCAGAGGAAGTCAGCAAGCTTGCCAAAGTGAAAGCTCAGGTTTCTGAGGTGAAAGGAGTTATGATGGAAAACATTGAGAAGGCAAGGCATTGCTGATTTTATTTCTTATAACTACCGAAAGGGATTACAGAAATTTCTAATTTTTTTGTTTAGGGATTATGGTTTTACAGGGAAGATTCTGGCTTTATATTAGTGCGGATCATAAAAAATAAGAAAAGGGATATGGAGCTATCATGTTAATTAATGAAGTTCATTTCATATTGCATGGTCTTGTGATTTTTTTTTAGTTTAATTTGCTTTTAATGGGAAGATTAGTATAGATCATAATAATTAAAAACTGAGACGTGAAGCTATGTTTAAGAGATTGAAGTTTATTTCTGCAGGTTCTTGATCGGGGAGAGAAAATTGAACTTCTGGTGGACAAAACAGAAAACCTTCGCCATCAGGTAAGCGGGTAGATTTATTTATTCTTATTTTTCCCACCAAGCTAAATTGACTATTCCCTTGACCATACTGGGAATAGATGTAAATGGATAGGTTTTTAGTGTGCCGATGACTTGTTGATTCTGTTAGTATAGGTCATTTGAAGATATATAGTAATGAGATTGTCATATACGAGGCTGTACGGTTTCTTTATACATCTATTTATCATTTGCATTGAAGCATGGACCGGCATAAACATTTCAACACACTAACAGAATCCACATTACAAAAAAATCGTTTGGTGGCTACCAGTCCTTCCATTCATTGCTACCCAACTTACCCAAAATTAAAGGATTTCAATGCTTTTGCATTTGTGTTTATTATGCATGATTATGGTATATGAGTTGTATTCGATCATTGCTATTGCCTTCCTTTTGTTGACTAATGAACGTATCCTTTATTGTGGTGTCCCAGGCGCAAGATTTCAGGCAGACCGGAACCCAGATAAAGAGGAAAATGTGGTGGCAGAACATGAAAATAAAGATGATAGTGTTGGCGATCTTGATTGTCTTGATTCTCATCATAGTATTGTCTATATGTGGTGGCTTCAAATGCTGAATATGATCTACCTTTACTTTTTTGGGGTCACGCCTTCCAGGTTCTGCTACATAGTTTTTGGCTTCAAATGACTGTATCGTACGGTGCCTGTATAGTTTTTCTTTTTGAATTATTTACAATTTCTCGATGTGTGGAGTCATTCATTTACTACTCGATATGTTTTTCTGGTTTAAATACAAATAAATTTGATTACCTCAGGAAGTGGGTAGTTGCCAAGTGGAGATGGCATCTTTGACCATATTGCCCATCTTTTTGGATGCATATGGGGGTGCTCTGAATTTCTTATGCTTTGAAAGACGACGTTCAAACTGGGGCGGGGGTCATATTTTCCTGATTATTCAGTGTATGCGGACCTGTTAAACATTCAAAATAAATATATTCAAAGATTTTGCTGTTTTGGGGATCAAATCGGAAAATTCAATGAAACATAAACGGCAAAAGGTATATAGATTACAATTCAATTGATGACGGAAAATTATATGATGCACCGAAATTAAAATATATTCTAGTAGTTACTTTTCTGGGTTTATTTTGAATAAAAACATGGATGAGAGAACTAAATCCAAAATCTACTAAATATTCATCAATGTCCTCTTTTATTTTGAAAAATACTCTTTAAATATCATAAATAAACTTTTTTTTAGATGTGAGGAAACTCTATCCTTAGAAAAGTGCACTTTGTAAGCCAAGATGAGCGAATAAAACTCCGACTATTTCGGTTCTTATCAAAAAATTAATGTCCTTTACTTGAACTCGAGACCTGCTGTATAATCACAAAGCTATTTGCTATCATGCTATTCCTATTGGGGATACCATAAAATAAACGCCTCATCAATAACTTGAAACCTAACAAGAAATAGGTTTTACACTTTTACTTAGAACATGGTTCTTTTAAAAACAATTCGAGTTGATTTTCGTTGTTTTACTTGATTTCACGGGTTAACCTCATCCAAATTGAGATAATTGTTTTTTGTTAGGGTTCACAATCAAGAGTCTTGTACAATTTGGGGGGCATAGTTGAGGCATGTCGAAATATCTTTGTGATAATCTTCAATACATTAGCCAAGACACATCAATTTTTGAATATTCTTGAAAGTTGCTTCTGTCAAAATTGCAAGAGTATCAATGAATTCAAAAGGAGGTTCTGTTCCCAGCTCACAAATTCTATGCCCCTCCGAAACAACAGCGAAATCGCCATAAAAAAATGTTCATGGTTATCAAGCACAGTGAAAAGAATAATAAAAATCTTTCATTGATTGACTGATCTTAATGTTATCTATCAGCCCGACCTTCCCTAACCAGGCAGCGTCGCGAAACACCACCATGTCCATTGATCTCTTCCACTTTCCTCCAAACTTCTGGTCTACAATGGCGATAGGAACTCATAGATTGATTTCAATGTTATCTATCAGCCTGACCTTCCCAAACCAGGCAGCAATGCAGAACACCACAGGACTATTGATCTCTTCCACTGCCTGCAAACTTTCTTGGTCTACAATCTGATAGAAAGAGGCAATGCAATTAGAACAGAACGATTCGGATCGGATCGATTTAACTAATAATCAAGTCGAAACAATCAAACGTTCACGCGTTTTATTCCACTTCGTATTTAAACAGACAGGTCAGTGTCACTACATTATGATCAGTTTCAGAACAACCTGTTATTGTAGTTTAGAGAATGGGAAAATGTTTTGTTTTTCGGATACATCAGAATGAGTTCAGATCACAGAGTCAGGGAACAAAAACACAGCACCCCTCACCTCAGCGTAATCGATTCTTCCTCCAGCTTCACTCACTGCTTGGATTACTGAGTCTCTTAATTCTCTACAATTTATGTGGCCATTCTCTGCTGCTGATTTAACACCCAGCAATGACCTGCTTATAGACAAAGCCTGCGCGACGCATAAAAGCACGACTACTCGTAAATATTTCCGCACAAAAAATATGACCGAACCATTTCAGCTTAATATGCATATGCAAAAGTAAAAAATCTACTCTTAAAGAGTACATGTAGAAGTATCTGATGGGTAACTCGTTTTTTTTTCAATCTACTTACTAATCAACAAAAAGGCCAGTGAGAGTTTTCTCCAGCGAACTGCAAATCTATTTGTGAATGCTAATCATCTATGATCGAAAGTAAGTGAAAGGAATTTTAACAATCAAAAGTATGTGACAGAGTTCTTGATGCTGAAATTCTTTTCTCAACAAAACAAGGGATGGAGTAATTTAAATTTCCTCATGGTGAAAGTATAACTACATGCAATAACCGATTCTACTTGTATCAAGATTGAAATTTGAGGGTTCCAAGGATCATTCGAAGAACCTTTCCCCTCTCTTCTGCAGAGAGGTGTACATTGCGAGAACTCATTGCAAGGCCATCATTATCACGCAGTATCTCTGCACCTATTATTCTTATGGAAAAATCAAGATCTCGAACCTGCAGGAAGTCAACCACAAAATACACCATTTACTGAAAGTCACTAAAAACAAGAAGGCTGGGTTGACCTGCTAAATTAAGAAACCAAAACCAGGTGTTTCAGAAGTATTATAAGGACAAAACAGATCAACATGAAAACTAAACCAAGTCACTAATGCTAATGCGGTTCTGAATACTAATATCTGTCAAAAGAATCAGAAGAACTGGCTCAATCCTCTTATTTTTTCGTTTCTTGAACCGAAAGATCCATGAATTGGGACCCTAAATCAAGTTGAGATAGAATAATAAAATCATTTTTTTACACAGCATAATGACGTCGACATGTATTGTATTGTTCTACCATCCAGTTACAAGATGCACATGAAGCATTGAATTGTTGCAAGATTGCATAACAGCTTTTGGCAAATATAAAAGCATCCGAAACTTTCTCTATTATAAATCCTAAACAGTGAACAATAGAATCCTGCATTAGTAAAAGTCCATTGTCCCGCTCAAATGGGATCCGTGAGAGAGAGAACATCATTATCCTGTTCTAAACCACGTGAAATATCTGAAAAGATAATTGAGAAACGCACAATTACATAAGACAAAATTTCACAATGTTTATCAGCAACAAGCAAGTTTTTCCTTGCAAAATAAAGTTTTCAATCGATTCACCAAAGATCACTTCTTTTCTGAGAAACATGAAGCATTCCTATATTTTTATTCAATCAAAAGAAAATCAATGGTCAAAAAAAAAAGAAAAAATCTTACCATTCTTTGAACAATTCTCCACTGCTGGTAATCCTTCTTACCGAAAACAGCAACATCAGGCTCGACAATGTTAAACAATTTAGTGACAACAGTAGCAACCCCTCTGAAGAACACAGGCCTGCTCTTCCCGCACAAACCGTTTTCCAATTTCTCCACTCTCACCCATGTTTCATGCCCCATCCCCGACTCCTCCAAACACGACACCACCGCCCCTTTACCCTCTAAATTCTTGCGAACACCCTGATCATTCTTATTTCTTTTCATGTCATTTTCGTAGTCATAAAGATTAGTGGGGTGGAAAACAACATCAACACCACCAGGAACAGACATGAGCTTGCTAATATCACCATGAAAGTCAGATGGGTATGTGGAAAGATCCTCGGAGGGAGCGAACTGACCTGGGTTCACGTAGATTGAGACGACAGTGAGGTTGGTGAGCTTTAGAGCTTCTCTGACGAGTGATATGTGGCCTTGATGGAGGTAACCCATTGTGGGCACAAGGCTAATACTCTTGCCCTTGAGATCTCATAGCTCTTGACCATTTCCTCATCTGCTCCTTGTCTGTTATCACCAGAGGCTCTTTCTTTGACGCTTCCATTCGGACGAACTATCAGGGATTGTGGAATCACAGCGGTGGAGATTTAGATAGAAAGATGAGTTTTGGCGAATGGCATGGCAATGGCAGTGGAATATTGGTATAAAGGTTGCATCTTGCAAGTGGCGGTTTGGTTCTTTCTGTTGATCTATTTTATGAGTTACAAAAATAGCCCATACAATTCATCAAATGTACTTTTTCTGTGAATTTTATCTTATAGTAAGTCCAATAAAATGAAATATGTTTGCAAACAAAACAGGTATAGTTGAGGATGAAATTTTACTAGGATGTCTTACAGAGGTATAGTTCTGTGAGGTATCATCGTATTATCACTTACCAAAATAAAAATCATGTTTAGAAATTGCTATTAGGATTTTATTTTATTTTCCATAGCTATTTTACTCTTTTTTTATTTGTAGATTAGATATTCAAAATCATGATACAAGGGTAAATGCGCTTAGTTGTTTTTTATAAAGTTCAATTATTGAACAACCATCTAATATTGGGAAGATAAAAGAAATCTAATTAAATAAAATAAATATGAATTAATTACTGTTAATTTGCTAACCACACAATAAAAAAAGAATGAAAAAACAGAATTTAACTCTTGTTAACTTTTGAAACTAGTGGTTTTAATCATAAACTAATAACTAACCACATAGAAAGTAAACAGTATAAAAGCAATATGGATTTAAAAAAAAAAGATAATATAAAAAACATACTTGAAAAAAAACTTTTAAATCTAGAATAATTTATAAAACTCAAAACACAACAAATATTTATATCCCGGATTTATTAATTGGGAGTCAAATATTTTGGCCATCTTCGAAGACAATTAACTAATTTTGACCACCAAATTTTATCTTTGACTCTACCGACCGTGCACTGTGCTTTCCCGTTGACAACTTGGAAGATAAAAGGCAATATAGCAGCCTTTCTTGGTCAAATATTCAAACTCAAATCAAATCACTGTCACCGCCGCCTCCATCAACTTCCTCAATTTAATTAAAAGTATTTTTAAAAATATAATATTAATTATTTTTCAAACAATATTTTTTATTTGAATATATATAAAAATATTGTTTTATTATTTTATTTTATTTTTTATATTAATAAATTAAAATGATATAAAAACATTAAAAAACAAAATTTCAACAGAAACCAAGAAGTTGAGAAATTGATTTTGCCCATACATCTAAACTGTTCACATCTTTAATTAATTACTTACAATGAATTGTCAATTCCACAATTAGAAAATTAAAACTAAAATAGATTTATTTATATATCTCAGCCAAAAATATGAACCTCTTTATTATTTTTGTAATAACACAGCAACCAAACAAAACAATATCTACATTTAGTCACGAGCACACCCTAAATGAAGAGATTTCTTCAAAGATCGGGAGCCTTTTGGATCTAGATGGGCCCCATTCATCCATCAATTTCTCCAACCCTTTCACAAAATCATCATCAAGATTAAAGCCCATCAGATCCATTAACTCATCAGGGGTGGTCTCCCTTGATCTCACTTCCATCAGCAGCTTCTCGGCCCGTGATCTTGCCTTGGCATCACCCGAACCAGGCACCCGACCCTGTGTCACATCGAGGAGAGTTGAACGGGCCTCGTCGTATCGAGCCTGCTTGATCAAGCAGATGGCCAGGTTACAGGCCTTGTTAGCATCTGGGTCCACCATCTGTGCTTTCTGGTACACTACCTCGGCTGCTATGAAGTTCGTTTTTTGCATATAGGCCCAGCCCAGGTTTCCCTGTGCAAAATAGAAAGGTTCTGTTGTATTATTTATTTATTTATTTATTTGATTTTGATGAAACAAAATTAAAAAATACATTTAAAAAAAGAAAAACATTCTGATAATAAAATTATAATAATAATAATTCATTAAAATAGGCTGGTAGTCTTTTTTATTTTCTTAATTTATATTTCAAATATAAAACCCTAAACAACACAAAATAAAAAACCAGTATGGTATCTCAATGGCACTACCATAGAAACGAATTAAAATTATAAAGATAATAGAATTAAATGAAAACCCATTAAATTATTTATTTATTCTATATAAGACCCTTGATTATTTTCTTCGTAACCTTGAATCTAACCCAACAAATATTTTATATAAAACATTAATTAAAAAAACACTCATTATAAATAAATAAATAAATTTAACATGCAAATTACAGACACCATACGAGCAATCTGGAGGTCTCTTGCTTAACAGAAACTTGGAACTTCTTTCCATGGGAGCGTGCAGTCTTTGTGGGTTTTCCATTGAATGCCTCTCCTTGGTATATTGATCTCAGCTTCCTTTTTATCATCTCTATTTGCTCCTCTACTTTCCCACATTTCTGTAAAGCAAATCATCTTCAAAACGACATCATTTTGTTTTTTTTAAATCAAACTATACTGTTTTGAAGATTAATAACAATTAAAATCAACCTAGCCGAGTTTCGTTCGCTAAATCAACCATCAACCATGCAGTGAATTACCAAGTCTAGCCAGTCAATCATCTCTATTGAAAATGTATGATAAAAAAACAATGAATTTCTATTAGAAAAATAGATTATGAATTTGCATATGGGAAATTAATTTCTCGTGTCATTTAATACCTCACATGATACTAAGATATTGCATGAAATTAAGTGTTTATTTGAGAAAGCGATTTAAAATACTTTTTTATTAATAAATATATTAAAATAATTTTTTTATACATCAAAATGATTTTAAAAAATTAATTCAAAGTAAAATAAAAATAATTTTTTAAGGGTACCTTATACAAGTCAATAAGAACGTTATCAAGTGATTCCTGGGCTTGTTTCGAGCAACGGCCTCGAAAAGACTTGACGGCTTCAATGGCTTCTTCAGCTCTGTCTATCTGCTTCATGACAACTGCCATATCCTTGAGAGCACTATCCACCTTGTCTCCTGCGTTCATTGCCTTCCAGAACCAAACTATGGCTGCTTCTGGGTCTTTTTGCACCAGCTGCAATCCATTTACAAGAGAATTTAAGTTTATTTTTGTATTTATGTAGATTTTTCTATTTTTATTATACATATCATAAATTATTACCTAAATTAGTATATATAGAAACTTAAACATGATTATCATTGGATTAATGGGTAATTAAATGGAAAGAGAGCACAGCTAGCTAGTCAACCATCACAGAGATCATCACCTACGTACGGATATATTTATATAACTGTATATATAGCTAGCAAATCACTGGATGAATCTAATAAGGTAATGTTTTGAATCAAGCTAGGGTTTCAAGCTCCTACGGATATATTTATATAATTGTATAGGTAGCAAATCACTGGATCAATCTAATAAGCTAATGTTTTGAATCTAGCTAGGGTTTCATCGATCTGGAAGAATGTATAAGAGAAAGAGCAGTGAGAATTAAGAGACCTGAGCATGCTTGGCTTTAACATAAGGTCCATCACCAGCAGGAACCTTGTGAATAACATGGAACAGATCCTTCTCCTTCTTACCACCATTAGCAGTACTGCACTTTCTTGATCTTCCTGCCGCGTCCGCCGCCGCTTCCATGTCCTAACTTTCACTCCTTCACCCGCTACGGTTAGAGAACAGGAGGCAGGCTGCTTTCTCTAGAGATCGAGCAGGCTGTCAGGTAGAGAGCGGCTCCGAGTTTATATCTACTAGAAAGGAGGCCTGAAATGAATGTAGACGTGTTTATGGGCGTGTGCTCGTGATCATCTCTGACAGGGATTGAACATGATCCCGTGTCGTTTTGTGATCCCAAGCCTCCTTCTCCTTGTGTGAATGCTCCCTCTTTTTAATAATAGATTACTATTACTATAATTATATTGTTTTTATAATCAACAGTTATAGAGCTTATTTCGATTCGGAACGTGTTTATTTTTTTATTTTAAGGATATTTTTTTGAAAAAAATTATTTGTTTATTTGCTTCAAGTTAATATTTTATCTTTCAGTGTTTTTTTAGATTATTTTGTTGTATTGTGTGGAAAGTACATTTTTTTTAAAAATATATATAATGAAAAATACAAATCTTAATACTAAAACCAGGGAAATTTACACATTTAGCCCAGGAGATGATCCTGAAAAAGGCAGCTAAGCACTGTGGTTGATGAATACTTTAAAGTAATTTCAGGCCGACCAGTTCATTTAAATAGTGAACCTGGACGGAAACACAATCAGGTTCATTCAATTTGGATGCATCCACCACCACGATGGTACGTTTGTGAAATTTGTATCCATTTTTGTAAGAGCAGCAGGACAATAATTGATGCTACCGTGTAATAAATAAACTTTTAATTTTTTTTTATTTATATTATTTTCAAAAACAATCATTGATAGTTACTCTACATGATAAAGTTAGAAAAATAGGAAGAAGACCTGAAAATCTTATTTATGAATTTAGGTGGGAATCATCATGAAATCCATTACAAATTGTTTGCTGTATTTATTTTTTTAAAAAAAAATATTAATAGAGTAATTATTGGTAATTATTTTAAAATAACATAAAGTTTCTCAACTATTATTGTTCGTATCACTCATTAGACATTGAAAGAAGTCATGAGAGTTTGTTAATAGACATTGTTTCTCTGTCCATAGTCAAGTAAATTTTTTACTAATTCCATGCATCTTTCAAAATAAAAAAAAAATGTTATTTATTGATTCCAATTTTTTTTTAAAAAAAAAGTTGATAAAATATTAGAAAAAAATTGCAAATTATTTATCCTTTAATCAATGAAATTTTCTTATTGAAATTTTTATTCACACCAAAAAGACTCTTAAATTTTATACAAAAAAGCCATAGAGATATTTATTTTCAAATTCACTGGTTGATGTCAGAGATCATAATGATTATTTTTCTGCCCCACCAAAGCCCACCTCGAGGGGTATGTCTTTGCCCTATTTTTAAGCCCCAAAACATGTATTTAGCCTCTTTTTTTTCCTTATTCTTGTGTAAGAGATATTCTTTTCCATTAATATTTATTTAAGAGTTATTGTCTTCGTTAATACTTGTAAGATAAATTGTTTTTTGATTGTTTTTTCCAGGTCGAGTTTTTATATGTTGGTCTTATCTAAGGTTTAAAATAGATCTCCTCATGAAAGAGTCTCTATATTATTATGTCAAAATCTAATATTTATAAATCCTATTTTTTAACATTAAGTTTATTTTTTTGTATTTTTAATATTCAAGGATATACTCTACATTGTAGCTTTAAAATCTCAAATATTAAAATCTATGACTAAATCCTACCACTTTAAATATACAGTGAAATCCATGCCTTTCTCCTTGACTAAATCTTAAACATAAGCCCCAAATCTTAACGCTTTTTTTTTATCTTTGGTCATTGGTGTTGAATTTATATAAATTAATCTTCAATTGACTATTAAACTTTCAATTCTATTTCAATTTCTCCATGATTTTAACCAATTGAGTCCTCAAAACACAGATGTTTTTTGAAAAATTGTCATTGGCCATAAATGTTTCTTCAATTTAACCCTCAATTAACCATAACTTTCATTTTGCTAGCAATTTCACCTCTAATTTCTATCAATTGACTTTGCAAGAGATAAATTTAGTCTCTTTAAATTATAACCTTCTCAATTAAGCCTAAATTGAGCTCCCAAACTTATTTTTTCACTAATTAAATTTTAAAAATCTTAATGTGACCCCTTCAAAGCAAAATTAAGTCATTGCCCATAGTTAAAAATTTTAATTAAACCTAAATTAATTATTAAACATAATTAAAATTCTAATTTGACTTACGATTAAATCAAATTACCATATTAAAATCTACTTATACCACTAGACTTTATTTTTCATACAGATTTATCCATTAATCATTTGTTTTGACCTTGAATCTAGATTGTTTTTTTTGACCCTGTCTAGTTAATCAGGTTACTTTAGATCAACTCCTCGTAATTCAATCTTTATATAATAAAACACGTTGAAAGCATTTACACATCTATTTATAGTAAAAAATATATATATATTTCATACAAGTTAACATAGACCATCATCTATTAAATTAGTTAACATGTTAAAAAAAAAGATTTATTTTAAACAAAACAACTTTAAATAGGCCCAAAGCATCTTCAAAACTACCAATATTCTTCCGAAAATCTAAATACAGCTAAGAAATTGCAGGCTGTCATTTCCGTCTGCCACAATGGCTGCAGGCAGTGGAATCGCAATAAGCAACAGGAGCACACTACAATGTGTCCATTGTTATTTCGTGACTGATTAGAAATGTGATGACATTATTTTTGAAATTAATATTTTTTTATTTGTTAAAAATTATTTTTAATATTATCATAACAAAATAAATGATCTAAAAAATTATAACTGAATATTAATTTAAATATAAAATCAAAAACGCAGTGCTTCGAAGATCTTTTCGCACAGCAGAGGCATCTTTTATGAGCCAAGTTATCAACCCAAACAGATCACGAGTTACTTGTTAAGTGATCCAGTTTGATGACATCAACTGTCAACACCCGCCATGCTGGGTTTTATATCACGGAATTGGGGAGGAAGAGGCGCAAAAGGGCTTAGAAAGGAATAAAGAAATATAATAAGATAATATGAACAGTGTGACTGCAACCTCAAGGGCATCATAATTACAGCAATATAATAAAACTCCTCTTGCTCAAGGATAGATGCACAAACCAAACGGACAACCTCGCCCAAATCATATGATAGAGAAAAATCAAAACAACCGCTTGAGATCGCAAGCCACATTTCACGCCATTAACACATGTATTGGGATTAAAATTTAGCCCACTGGCCTAGGCAAGAATTTCGCTGAAGCAAAAGGAGAAAACACCATTCTCTTTTTAAGCTTGGCTGCCATTGCCACTGCCACCTCCAGCACCCCCGCCACCACCGCCGCCCCTTGGGTGATTGGCCATCCTTCCACGACCATAGCCATAGCCTCTGCCCCCTCCACCTCTTCCTCTTTCATATCCAGTTCCTGTAACAATCAAGGCATATGAAGCACGTCTAAAGTTGAACAATGCAGGAATTTCTTCCACCATCGAAGTGGAAGATTCACATTTAGCATTAACACATGCCAATCAAATGCCCAAAACATTATACAAGTACAAAAATATATGATGCCAACAAGAGGCAGACAAAAAACAAGCAATTTTTTTTGTCAACAAGGATATCACTGTAATTTCAAGATTTGCAGTAAAAGGATTAACTTACCACGATAACCCCAATTCCTGCCCCGGCCCCCGCCCCGGCCCTGATTTGAGTAACCACCATCATCGCCCTGACCACCATTATCCCCCCAATTTGAATAACCACCATTATCCCCCCGATTTGAATAACCACCACCATTATCCCCCGATTTGAATAACCACCACGATCCCCCTGATTTGAGTAACCACCACGATCACCCCGATTTGAGTAACCGCCACGATCACCCCGATTTGAGTAACCGCCACTATCACCTTGATTTGAGTAACCGCCATTATCAACCCGGTTTGAGTAACCGCCATTATCAACCCTGGTTTGAGTAACCGCCATTATCACCCCGGTTTGAGTAACCGCCATTATCACCCCGATTTGAGTAACCACCATTATCTATTGGAGAAAGTGTGAATTCAAGGTCATGATCTACACTCAAGAATAGGAAAAGGAAAATAAAACACACCACCATCAAAACATCAATGTTCATAACTAATACCCTTGTAGTTTCCCCTGGTAGTTCCCGTGATAATTTCCCTGATAGCTTTCCATGGTAGTTACCACGATAGTTTCCATGATAGTTTCCATATCCATATCCACCTCCACCTCCACCTCGGCCCCAATTCCGTCCTCTCCCTCTACCACGTCCTCGGCCATGCAAATCTCCACGGCCATATGAATCTACAGTTTATAATTCATGTTAGTCTAAAAAATGACACTTCAACCTTGACAATAGTCTACTTGTTTTCAATTTACCTTCAGGAACAGCATTGTAAGAGCCACGTGCTTGTCTAGGTTGTTGTTGTTGCTTCTGCTGCTTTGGCTGTTCCATGGAGTGTGGAGCTTGGTATCTGGTAACAAAAGATATCCATATCATACAAAGTGCTACAGCAGTCAAATAGAAAAATCAATACATGTCCACAGTACGCATCAGTTCATACATGCTACCGAGATATCCTAAAGGCAGGTCATGGACCCTTAACTCACTAAAAACATTTCTTTGATTGGTCCCCCTGAAAATAGCATATTTAGCAAAACTTTGAAATCCCCCATACCATGAAAATTAGAAATGGAGAAAAATATTTTGCGTTGTTTTTTCTCATCCATAGTAGCTTCCTTAATCTCACTATAGCTAAAAACATGATCGACAAATGAACTTACCCAGAGGACATTTTGTTTAGCTCTTTAAAAGATAAGGTGATAGTAATCATAGAGACTTGACGCGTCTGTTCCACACTGCAGCAGATATCAACGCTCGGTTACAGGTTTTTGCCAACACTGAAGCATCAAATACACTAAAGCAAGGAACTGGATGGTATAAAACAGATTGAAAAAAACTTACGGTACAAGGCCCTCTTCTAATGGTTCCCAAACATCAGTTATACTCACTGAGCTGATGGCAGTATCTTGGTGCAAACGAGGATTTCTCCGCTGTATTAGTGTAACAAGGCTAATTAGTTAAGCATGTTTCTTTACAGGGGAGAGGAGGGGAGCCGGGAAAAGTATTGGTGACTCAAAAATATCTGTTTGAAAGGCATGCTCACCTTTATACCTTCTGCAACAGATACTGTCTTGCTGATTGCCTGTCCCATGGCTTTCAAGACAATCTCCTTAACATGTTTCTCCTGGTAATATATCACAAACAACCATCATACAGAAGTCAACAACATAACCTAATAGCGATGCAATGAAAATAATTGGACCAAATTGTTATATTCTTTTGTCGAATAGTACCTGAATGAATAAAGACAAGTGCAGTGGTGGAACAGATCCCAGAAAAGTCCAAGAAATTATACCAAAAACAAATGAAAAGAACAAAGTCAAATGGTTATAATGAAAGTTATCAAATCATTTTCCACTCATGACTATTGTGCTTTTCTATTCAAGGAAACAATTTGTTTAGCATTTTCACTTGCAAATGATCAAGAAAATGTCTATAATCGCTAGGAAACAATAGCATCAATTAGCCAAAAATACCAATTTGGTTCTGAAAGCATCCATATTTGAGCAAATTGAACCCCCATCTTAGTTCTTAGAACTTTATCAAACATGCTATTGCGTATTATAGCAATTTATCATCAGGTCAGAAGATAACAAAATTCACAGCTGAATATGCTCAGTGCTGCGAATGAACACACAACCATGTCCCCCATTCAAACAAAAAACAAAATGCACGGATATAAAAAAAAACCCTTCAATACTTGCTCAACTGGGGTTTCAACAAAAAGATAATCAAAAGAATCGACCTGAAAAGACACAAACAGACTAGAGAGAAAACAGAAACAAACATGCAATAAAATACTAAAAACCTTACACAGATGCCCCAAAATCCTAGAAACCCCAATAAACCAAATCAAGTAACAGTAGCGAAACCATTATTATTACGATTAATCAAAGCATTCCATGTATAAATTTTTTTTTGAAAAAAATCTTAAGAAAAAACAAAAAGTGGGAGGAGGAGGACGAGAAAAAACAAAAAAGTGGGAGGAGGTAGTACTTGGAGAAGAGAGGTGCCATAGCTGATATAGTTACGGGGAGGACCACCAGAGGTGATGCGGATCTCATTCTCGTTTATGGGGGACTCGGGCTTTGGCTTCTCGACTCGGGTGTATCTATCCATCGCTAGACTTGTTCAGATTATACCAGTGCTCTTGTGGTAGTGGTGGCAGTAGTAGAGAGAGAAACCCTTTAAAACCCTAGGCAAGAGGCAGAAACTGTAGCGTTTCTTACTGCTTTAATTCAACTCTACACCCAAAATAATATAATATAAGGGAAAACTCTTAAAAAGCCCCTGATCTACATAGATAATCTCAATAAGGTTCAGTCTATGATATATCGATAGATTTTCAATCAAATCCTTCTATTAGTTTAGATTCATAGTCATGATCATGTAATTTATATTTATATTTATACCATCACGAAATAAAAACAATTATATAAATAAATGTAGGAATATGTTATATATATATACAATTTGGTGGGTTTTGCATAATTTAAAATTTTGTTGACTAAAAGAATCTAATTGAGTATTCATTACTACACATGGTCCTAATTGAAATGATAAATAGATTTGGGATCAAATTAAAATTAGTTCTAAATCTTATAGTCTTTATAAGGTTTTCCCTATAAAGTAAGCAGCTCAACTTGTTTTTATATTTAACTTAAAGTACCTATAAATTTATTTGCTTTAATTTATATCTAAATAATAGAATCGTTATTTAATATATTATTTTATTAAATATTTTATTTAAATTGATAAAGTCAGTTTTAAATGAGAAATTCAAATGTAACCTGATTTATTATAAAATAACGATGATTTTTTTTTTGAATTTTAACACCTTAAAAAATTAATGGATTTTAGTATCTGGATTCATTTGCATAAAATATTTAATGAATAGATAAGTTAGAAAATAATTTAATAAATAAGAACAAATTGAAAACAATTAGATTTATTAAAACAATCTAAGTATAAAATATAAAGATTAATTGAGCTAATTCCTTTATTAATTAAAAATAAAATTAAAAAGAGAGTGAATGTAATATAATTACTGTCGACTAAAGGTAGGGGGATGGTATGATATAATATTAAAAACTAAAAGCCTCAAGGTCAGTTCTATTTACTACGTTGCCATCGGATTGGATGACCCGAACTTTCAAGCTTTGAGTTGCGTGGATCTTCCATTTGCGTAGTCCTTAAGCAAATGACGGGTTAGCACCGGCATGCTTTAACAGGTAATGAAAGACTGTAGTTATTACTTTTCGTGGTGGCATGAATTAAAACTTTTGTGACGTAAAAGAAAATTAATATTCTAATTGCTAGAAACTTTTTTATTGTTTGTTTGGGAATTTGATTATGGTTGTTTTTTAAAGTATTTTTTGTTCAAAAATATATTAAAATTATGTCTTTTTATTTTTAAAAATTATTTTTGACATCAGCACATCAAAATGATCTAAGAACATCAAATTTTATTAATTTAACCTTAGAAATAAAAATAAAAAAATTTCATTTTTTTTCAAAAATACTTTTGAAAAGCCCTCCCAAACACCCCCTAATAAATGTATCAAGACTTTAAAATTTATGACTCGATTATCTAAATAGCACGGGTTTTAATTGTTGGACAAAAACAATGAAAAAAAGAAGGAAAAACAACTTTGAAGATTGATATAAAAAAAAATCATAGAAAAACGTATAAAATGACTCGGAGTTTTGAGAGAACAAACCAAACATATCAAACACTAATTGCAGGGCAATTCAACAATTTTGGAGGAAGAAGAAAGGTTGGGAATTTCATAATTGAGTAATGTTTAGTCTTAAATGTTGTGTGGTAAGATGTCATAGCATCTTTAGACAAGTTTCTTGTAGATTAATGTATTAAATTGATTGATTTTTTTAAAATTGGGAATTAGGGTTCTTGGATAACAATTGGAGGAAATTGAAGTTGATTATTAATTTGTGTGAGGGATGGCGTAATGATCAGAGAAAGGGAGTAAATTGCAAAATTGAAGAAAAACTTTTTATGTGCAAGGGAAGTAGTGACGGGCCCATTATATGAATTTTTTTCAGGAATATTTAGATGTGTTTGAATATTGTAAAATGATGAGTTTTATGTATTTAATGTATGTGGCTGTGATGAAAATGGTTTAAAAAGAAAAGATCACTTGAACATTACAGTTTAATGATAAATTATAACTAGAAATATTTATATAGGATTCATATGTTTATGTGATTATGATATAAATATGAATGTAGGAATGTAATAATGTGTTGAAGATAACATAATTTGTAAATTTCAAGTTCATATCATGCTTGTCATGATTAATGCTATGTTGCAATAAATTGTTTATGCATTTATTTTGTTGTAAATAGTTTTATTTAACAATGATGTGAAGAGAAAAATTATATAATTAAATTAGTTAATATTTTGAACAAGATGTTTGGATGGCTATGATATGTAATAAGTATTTAGGAAGATGAAGTATTGATTAGCGAATTATCCGCTTAAATATATTTTGAATCTTTATGCTAAAAAGACTTGTCCATGAAAATATATGATTACATGATAATTATATTGTATATCATATTTATCTTGTAATACAACAATTGACATGTTTAAGTTGATTATGAAGGATGATATGAATTAAAAGTATGGAGAGTTTAATGAAAGTATTCTCTCTCACACACACATACGTGTGCGTGCATGTATATATGGATGATGGAAAGGTATAGGATGATTAAATTGTTATATGTAAGTATACGATGATGATCATTGATGTGTGATTAACTTAATTTTGACATGTGAGATCTTCTCAATATAAAAAAAAACTCTAACGTAATCCTAGTAAAGATTTAACATATGATTTCACAAACTTTCCATGTTTGCTCCCCAGTACATACCCTTTGAGCATCATATGATTGATATACTAGGGGATGGATTGAGATTTGATTTTAAATAAACATTGATTACTTTTTGGTTTAAAATTGTAAAATAGTTAATTAAAGCGACTCAAACTCTAGAATCTTGTATAATCGAGAATCAAGGTTATAATGAACTTGGAAAAATAAAAGGTTTCTAATTTTTTATATGGCAGATCACCTTTTCTATAGAAAGGTAAGAGTGGACAATTATTTAAAAAAAGATAGGAGAGTATAGATAGAGGAGAGCTCCTATTAGAGTATTCCAAAGATCCAGAATACTAGTGGTGGCATTATATTTGGGTATACTAGAATTAATAGTACTAGAGGGTTAACTGAACAAAGTCAATGCAATATATTCAAACGAGATAACAATGTAAAAAATGTATGTATCTAAAAGCCTTATGTTATGATTATGATGAGACGGGAAGTCATAGGAAATAATGTCCTCGGATGACTATTGAGCAAAACAAAAGTCATAGACAACTAACTTATAGTTGATAATAGTTAGTGATAGTGTATAGATCAAGTCAAATAGCTTGATTAGGACCTAGTTTTAATTGAGATAGACTGAGAGGACATGAAGAGAGAACTTATGGCATTCATATATCGTGTATTCAGAACTCTATCGTTTTTGCAAGAATAATAATTATTTATAAGTTTTTAAAAGGAAATAGTCATCTATAAATGTTGGAACCCCACTAACGGCTTAAGCGATCGACCACTTAAGATTAGTCAAGTCAATTGATCAATTGATTTTTGTATATTCCCAAGTGTTCATCCCTGATAAACAAACAATTGATTAATTCATTTAGTATCACCAAACAATTAATCAATTTCCAATTTTGATAGTTTTTAAACCTAGTAATTTTATTAGAACCGTTTTATCAATCCTTCTAAAATATATAGTAAGATAAGACACAAATATTTATATAACTACTGAAATTAACACTTAATTTTAAGTATTCACTTGTCTTGTTTCTTGGACTTCTTATATTTTTCTTATTGATATGTTTTTTAATAAACTTGTTTAAACTTATTCTCAACAAAGCAATTCAGTTCATTTTCTATTTAATTGTTATCATCAAAACATATAAGAGTATGAATATGTGACTCAAAGGTCAATAATTTTTAAATTAAGCTTTATAATCTTTTATAGTTTGTCTTATGTTGGATTACCTCAGTATAATGATTCAAGTCATAAAGATTGACTCGTTTTCATAATTATTGTTTTTTTCATGTTTATCATGTTGAATTTGATGGGAATTGAGCTTCAACTTCTTCTTCTTTATTTTTTATAAGTTTATCATGATATCATAATTTAAGTTAAATGTTTTGTGTTCTCTCGGGAATAACTCATGGTATTTTTTTCTTCCACATATGATTGTCTTGAATCTTAGATTCTTAGCTTCAATTGGCTTTTTTAAGCATTTCTTTATATGTTCCTATTATTGTTCTTTTTATTATTTAATTAAATTATACTAATTTGTTTTTGGCTCGGTCGAGGCTAAGCCTTGAGTAATGCTTCTTTTTTAAAACACCCTTTTGTTTCCTGGCCATTTTTTTTTATACAGATAATTTTTTTGTCTTGGCAGTGACGTAAAGCGACCGACAAATCTAGTTTGCTTTTATTTGAATGTTCTTCCAAGAAAAAAAATGATAGATAGATTTGGTAATCTATCAACCTATGGGCCCAAATATAAGTACAAAAAAAGCCTTTGGGAAAAACAAGTCATCGGGCCTTAGCCCGAATCATGGTTTGCTTTGCTGCCCGACTGTTATCATTGTTAGGGTACTTGGAAATAATATTTATAAGGAAAATAATATTATTTAATTAGATATATTATTAGGACAAAACATTAGATACCTCACATCCAACAATCCTTTGATCTCTTTCTTCGTGATCCACTAGTGTTGTTATGTTTTGTATGGTTAGGGTGATTAAAAAAAAATTAAAATTGTTTATTCTCTTACAAAAAAAATATTTTTAATTAAAATATAGTAGATCGTATTATTAAACTCGACATGTTTAATATTGTGATAAAGATTTATTTGGAAATATATTAAAATAATATTTTTTATTATTATTCTAAAATTTATTTTTATCATCAACAAATCAGATCAATAAAAATATCAATTTAACAGAAAATCAATTATCATTTCTAAAACACAAAAATAAATATGCTATTCGTGCCCCCTCCCCCACCTAACCTTACAAGCTGCTTCTTTTTTTTGTCGAAGATGGTCTTCACTTCCTCCCTTTAAGCTCCTTTTCTACTGATTCTCTTGCTCTAAATTAAGACACCATCACTGGACTTTCTCACTTCATGCCATGCATTTATCTCACCCCAACAACTATATATATATATATATATATATAGGCCACCTTCATTGAGATGATCACATTTCAGATCATGTTACAAGCAATCAACTAATATATCAACGAACTAACTAATTAAAGGAAAGACAGCGATCGGAAAGAGAGAGAAGCAATCTAGCCGCGAAACAATGCCTAAATGAACGAGTTGACTCATTTCAATTGCCATGGAGAATCACCATCCTTGGGCTTATTAGTTTCTTCACAGCTCTAGCACCACGACTGTCGATCAGAATACCATTTTGGAGAGTATTAATAAATCTGAAGGGGGGGGGGGATCGAAGGGATAGACTAGGTAGAGGGAGATGTTCTTACACTCGGAGTCCGTTGTGATCCAATTTCCTTTCCTGTCATGAACAGGAGTGGAGTTCAGTGATAAAATGTTGAGGTCCATGTTCTTGGAAGAAGCCTTTGAAATGGCTGAGCAGGCAGAGGAAGTGGTTGAGCAGCTTTCAATATTCCATCTAAAACTGATTTTTGGAGAGTCGATGCTGAGTTCTTCATCATCTGGCACTGCTTTAAGGGTTGCTCGGCCTCTAAGCTGTAGAACCTGGAATATAACAGAAAGAGATAAACAAACTGTACCGATAATAATATAAATTATATTTTAAAGATTTTATCTAATAACTTGAAATTTTTAGGTGAGATAATTCTTTAACATGATATCAAAGTTTTATTGATCTAGTGGTCACGAGTTCGAATCTCATCATCTCATTCCATTTAATAAAAATCAAGTATAAAAGTAATGTAAGTCTGAGTCTGTACAAATTTTCAAATTCAAAAACGCTTTCATTTGAAAGGTATATTAGAAAAATAATATAAATTATATCTTGAGACAGAAACTCACTTTTAGTCCTAATTAAGAGCAATACTGTAAATCCAGTACCATGCAGCACTACCTGCTCAAACCCTTGTTAATTTTACTATGGCCAGAGAGCGATACTGCATGCAGTCAATGAACTGAAATGTCCAAGCATTTCGAGGGAGGAGAAATTTTATATTTTCTGGTTCAGGGAGAAGATCAACGGCTCAAATATGTTAAGAAATTTACCTTCCGGCCGATAAACTTTCCGGCTTTATCCGATTTTGCAGCAGCAGCCCATCTCAACAGTTCCTTCATTCTCGATATGGCTTTGGCTTTATCCCCTTTAACTTTTTCTTTCTTCTCCAACGTGCAACATTTTTCATTTTTTCTGGCCGAGGACGACAATGTCGAGTCACTCACTGGCAAGACTTTATTATTAACAGCGTGAGCAGCTGAGTCCACTCTGTTACTACTCGTGGCTTGACCTCGTGCAGCAGTAGTCTCCTCCTGCTTCATCTTCCTAGATCTTGTGCAATGCTGCGGTCTAACGTTGTGGCTATTAAACCTTTTCAGATCAAGTGTGCTGTAAAAACAAGCTTTTGCAACATCTTTTCTGCATAAAAATGAAAATGGCCAGGAATATTTTAAACCAGATTCATCACTTTCTCCGACTACCCTTTCTGATCTTCGATGATCCCCCCTATACTTCAACAAAATTATCTCTCTCCCTTTAGCTGCTGCTTTCTCTGAAACTTCAAAGGAAAAGAGCTGAATATATATATTTAATTAACATGTGTAAGAACCTGGCACCATATATATGCAGTACTGCTAGTATTGATTTCTCACCATTACTGCTGTTTTTTGTGGCTGGGATGGATGTTTCTTCTCGTGCTTCCTTGAAGAGCTTGTGAAATATCTGCTACATCCATTAAAGAGTTGGCATAAGCTCGGGATGTGAACTCTATAAATCTCATTAAATGATGATCTCAAGCTCAGCAAATTAAGCTAACCTGCATGTTGTGCTTGATATTTTTTAAACCCTAACTAATTATACAGGAACATGGTCTCTCTGTGTGCTTGAGTGAGCTGAAGATTCCTGTCTGCAATATAATAAACCCTTCTGAGAAGATGAAGACAAAGAAATCAGGGAGATGGATCTGACGGAGCTTGTGATACAACTAAGCAGTGCGTGGTGGAGGGCTGGGCCATGTGATTCTCCTGATCGATCAGCATGTAAACTATTTATAAAGATGATCATGTGGTGGGTACGTATTAAGGAAAGATTTGAATTAATGAAGAACTTGTTTAGCTACGTGGCATCTCTCCTGCAGAACACCTGTAGATCTGCACTTCATCGATCAAGGTGGACCCTTTGATTGAAACGACTATTTAATAGGTTAAACACTTGGAGCCTACTGTGCTGGAGGCTGCTTACTTATCGCAAAAATTTGCTAAGAACATGCGTCATGCAATCTAGTGGTGTTAATGGGTTTAAGCCAATCATTCTGCCACAAGGATTAGTCAATCTGGCCATGATAATTAATAATTAATTAAGAATCTGTGATTCATTAATTACATTTCTACTCTTCAGGGAACAAACACTAATTATTCTCCCACTCCATGCCCGAGATGGATTAAAAAAAATGGCTCCAATCATACATTTCAAGGAGGCACACAAGGTTTTAGCCAAGTATACGAGTATACTAGCTTTTTAAAATATTTTTTCGTTTTTTATTTTATTAAAATTTAATTAGATATCAACTTATCGAAACAAAGCATATTGCAAGCATAGTTGTCAATACCGTTCCGGCCGCTGTTCCAGTCGTCGTTCCAATTTTTCGATTGGAACGGAACGTTCCGGTTGCCGTTTTGGTGTCGTACTATTCATATATAATTAATTATATATGTATATATATATATATATATAAATAAAATATTAATTTAACAAGCATAATTAAAATTTGAATTCTTTTTTATTTAAAATATTTCGGTGTTTTTAAATTATTTTGATGTATAGATATCAAAAAAAAATTTAAAAAATAAAAAAAATAGATTTGGAACCCGGAACGGAACCGAGGCGTTCGGCCTGAATTTGGCCGGAATTTCCGGATCAGATCGGAATTAAAACTGAGACAAAAATAATACCGTTTTATCTCGATTTGTTGAACGGAACGGAACGAAATTAACAATTGCTAGAGCTCCTCACTCAAGCCAGCAAAGACATGCTGGGCCAGCTCTACCAGCACCATTTCAGAAAATAAAATAAAAGATTTTATTTTAAATTAAAAATAAATTAGTGATTTTAAATCATTTCAATCCTTCAAAAATAATAATCCCTGAAAATTAATAATCAACGCCACCTAACCACCGTGAAGACCGGCCATAGGGCGCAAACATGGAGCCGGGACAGACACATGCTCTGATTGTTCTTATTTAAGACGGAAACTATACACGTCCACCGGTTATTTTGTCCTGTCTGTGTTAGTGCTTTCTCATGCATCTCCTTCTCACCCACCGGCAATGGTGGGAACCCAGGTGACTGACGTGTAACCCCTCCCTTCCACTGTATTGGATGATGACGTGCCATTATCCTGGCGGTTTAATATCTGTGCTCCAGAAAGAATGGAGGGAGCTTTCCCCGTCAAGGGAATAACTCCTGTGAAAAGGCCAGGATGGTACCGGAGTCGGTGGTCTGTCATAAATTTCTCGAGGAACTGTTCCCTACTTCCGGCTCCATTTTTGGATGCTATTGTAACTATCACGCCTCCGCTTGTAAGCGTGATTATTGTTATTTTTAGATTGTTTTTTTTTAATAAAAATATCAGAATAAATTTTTTTATTTTTTAAAAATTATCTTTAATATTATAATATTAAATTGATGTAAAATAATGATTTAAATTAAAGAATAAAAATTAAAAAATATTTTTAAAAAAAAATGAATTTGAAACGACAAACAGTCACTTAATCGACAGTCTCTCCATCTGTTTGGTTTGTCAGTGCTGTGCATCACAACAACAAAAAAAAGGACATTTTTTATTTGTTTTTTATGCGATGCACTGTACAAACAAAGGCTTTTCATTGGGATAACCTTGTAATCATTTTATTCTTCATGACCACAATCTCATTTGTGTTTGTTGGGTTGGTGGGCTTTCTTAGTATGATTTTTAAAAAAAAATTATGAACTATTTTAAAATATAAAAAAAATAAATCATAAAAAGCTAATTTGATATAATTTAGTTCATTTATTGAGTTGAAATACAAGATGGATGATACATAAAAATATTATTGATTTAATTATTAAAAAATCAAGATTATATTTTTTTATTAAATATCATGACAATAATATATTATATCAATCAAGTCAACCAAACCGGAGTAAATCTTTTTATTTTGTAATTTAGATAATGTGATTAAGATAATCTTATATAAAATAAATTTTGAGATTCAATTTCAAATTAACTTGATATTGAATGATATGACTAAAAAAATAAGCATTATCAATGTGAGTTAACTTAGTAAACTCAAGACCTAGTTCATGAAATCAACATAATCTAATGGAAAGTAATTCAAACAAATTATAAAGTCTAATTTTTTATCAATTTAATGTTGAATGATAAAAAAAAATTGATTTAAAAAAAATCAAATCAACATGAGTTCACTCATCAAACCAATGTCCTGAATCACAAGATCAAAATAATCTCATAAAAAATAAAACAAAATAACTCGAGTTAACTTTATAACCCACTATCTAGGTCATGAGACAAAAATAATCTAATTGAAAGCAAATTGGAATAAATCACAAAATATTACTCTAAATCAACCCATTTTTTAAGAGTTAGATTGAAAAAAAATCTAAAAAATTGAGCACCATAAAATGATTTGAGTCAACTTATGTTAGCTCTTAAAGCTTGTGACTTGAGTCGTGAGGCCCAAACAACCTTATAGAAAGCAAACTAGAATAAAATCAAGAATCTTAACTCTTAATCAAATCAATATTTATGTTAACGTGTCAGATTCGTAACACGAGATATGAGATTGGTATAACAACATGATAAGCAAACTAAAACAAATCATAAATTTAAAATATACAAGAAATGAAAAACATAAAGTAAAAAAACATTGTTGCAATGAATAATATTTAAGGCTACAACTTAAAAAAAACTTTAAAATTAAAACTAATAAAACCCACACCTTTATAGGCTTACAAGACCTGTAAATATGCTAGAAAACCCAACATTCAGTAGAAAATAATTATAAATTCAAAAGTACAGAGAAAATTAAAATTAAATAATAAATCTAAAAATACCTAGAAAAATACAAAATTGATCTAAACAACACCGTCTCAAATTCGAATTCTGAGAAATCCAATGATCTGATACGCAACACAATCACTTGTCATGAAAAAAACTACACGTAGAAAAACTTGAAATTTTTTGAACCCGACCCGACAATCATATCCCTTGATTTCTTTATTTTAAACACTCAACCTAATCGGACACAATTAGACTTGATCCTGTATTTAAACTCATCTATAATGATTCTTAAAAGCATCTTCTAGGTCATGTATATAGTTAGATACCTATTTAGTTGCATTATATTCTCAAACTTTTTATTTTACAATTTCTTTTTTTACTAGAATTAATTTTATGTTGGATGATGAACTAATTGCTATACGTGGATCTTGCATTGCCTTAACCCATTCATGCCTTTAGTGATACAGAACCGACAAGTACAACATCAGTCTTAGAAAACGTTATTATATTCATGAAGTTATTATTATTTTTTTATGTTAGTAAACTCATCCCCTAAAAACATATTTTATAGGCATAGATAAGCGAATAAAATTATAGTTGTCTCAAATTTTTATAAGAGATACATATTTTAACTCGAACTCGAAGACTACTATACAAATTTAAAATATTATTGTATTCTTGACGTTATTACCACGCTGAAAATTGATTAATTTCACTCTCGATGTTATTAGAAAATGATTAGTTTTTTTTTGGATTTGAGGAAACTCTATTCTTGAAAAGGGCATGTCATGAACCTAGATGAGCGAGTAAAACCCCGGTTGTTCCAGGATTTTACAAGAAATGCACATTCCTGACTCAAACTCAAAACTTGTTGTACAAATCTCAAATCTTTTGTAATCATGTCATGCCCGAAGACAGAAAATAGTTGGTGCTATATCAAAAAAGTCTTTTTAAATAAAATAAAATATTATAATTTTGATATGTTTCTAAATATAATAATATTTTAAAAATAATCGTTAATACTTCTAAAATATCTTCATGTCATGATTATTTATAAGAATTAACTCGGTGCATGATTATAAGATAAAGCAAACTTTTTTTTTAAATATTTTTTTCAAAATGATAATAATAAAAAAATAATTTAAAGTAGGTCTATAAACATGCTCTCCGGGAAGGGAAAGCGTGGTTGACAAGCCATGTCAAGAGTCATCTAATGATGCACGTCGGGAGATGACCCAGTGGAAGTGAACACTAACAACTTTAATTATGCTTCAGAAGAAATTTAGATGTGAAACCCATCTAGCAAACCAAGACAAGACCTTAAACGACAAGCAACTCAGAATCCAAAAGAATTTTCATTTCTTTTACTGTTTGTCACTAAATTTCAAAAATATTTTTGAATTTTTTTTTAAAAATAATTTTTATTTTAAATTATATTTTTATATTATTTTGATATGTTAATGTTAAAAATAAATTTTTAAAAAAAAAAAAAAAACATCATATATTTTTCTGAATAAAAAAACATTTCAAAAATCAATTTCAAACAACTATTATACTAAATTCAATTCAACTATGTATACTTACTTAGAAGAAAACTTTCCAATAATTAAACTAAATAAAATTCAATAATATATAGGCTTGGAGCTCAAGTTCCACTCAAAATGTGATTGGTTGGATTATACCTAGCACTCAAGTTCATAATTAAAGATACAGAATCACAAATCATACTATTCTTTTATATACTCATCAAAACTTTCATAAAAAACAAATTCAAGAGGCATGCTTTTGAAAACAAATATACATTTATACTCCATCAAGTGTCTCTCGTCAATAAATTCATAAAATATTTTTTTTTCATTGATTTACAAAACCTAGATGATCACTATCATACTTGTTAATTAGCTTGCTATATATATATATATAAAAAAAAACGATTTTTTATTTGAATTTTTAAAATTAAATATAAGATTTATTAATCTTTTATATGGTAAGTGATAGTCTAAAAAAACATAATAGATTTTTGCATGCAAAAAGATATTTATAAATAGAAACTATTTTTAGTTTTTATAGAATCAAGATTATTTATGTTTATTATGCTTTGATGTTTAGATATGATCTCTATTCTTATAATTTTTAATTTATCTCCTTAAATCTTTTATAAAAGTTTTATTATTTTAAATTTAGTAATTCATTCCAATTTTATAGTGTATTGTTCTTTTTTCAACAATTCTTTTGGTTTATGTCCTTTTTATTAATGTTTAATTATTTTTAAAATAACTCTCAAATTGAATATTTATTATTTCCCTCTAGTTTATATATTTATTTAACCCTCATTTTTTCTATTGTTATTTTTTATTTTTATTTTATAATTTAGTCATGCTAGCTTTTTCATGTATATTATTTCCAATCTGATAATCCAAGTTATAATTTAAAAAGTTAACAAGATTACAATCTTGTTTTATTTTTTATTTTTAATATAGTTATGTAACATTATTTTTTAGTTTTATTTCATTGTTGTCTCGTATTTTTATTATATAATTTAATAAAATTCTAGCCCGGATATCAAATTTATTTGATTTCTCTGAAAACATAGCATTATAAGCCGGCCACCAATCTAGCATAATTTTATCCGGCTGCTATTTTGTCTGTAGTTGCCAGAAATCAGAAGACTTGTAGGATAAAAAGACAATGAACCATCATCAGCTTTATTATTGCAACGGAAACAAACAAATCATAAGCTTGATTGTTGCCATGAAAAAAAAAAAGCATTGGTGAGCATTAAAAAATATTTTTATTTTTTATTTGAAATTATTTATTTATTTTAGATTATTTTCATATGTTAATATTAAAAATATATTATTTTGATGTATTTATAAATAAAAAACACTTTAAAAAAAACAATCTCAAACCCCTGTCAAATAGTACAACTCAATTGGATCTTATAACAATGAAGTCTATGGTCTTGTTGTAATAATAATAGGCATCCATAGTCCACCTAAATTGGGTCTTATAATAATTAAGTTTGGTCCACTTCCTTTCTGAGTATGCTTCCATGATCCAAATCGATTTGGTATTTATAATAATTAAGATCCACTTCCTTTCTCAAACGCAATCATGATCCGAAGGAAACTCGTGGGAGCAGTATTAATTAATTTTGCCACAGCTCATTTCGAAAATCATTGTTTTTCTGCGACCCAATCAAGTTTCCTTCTCCTTTTCTTTTCCTGTCGTCGAAAATCTAGCACCGGACAGAGAACATCGATCCATGCCAGTTTCTTACTGTGTCGAGGGTTGGCTCACGATACAGTGGATAACATTTAATTTTAAAATCCAGCCTAGATCCAAGACACTCGTAGTTATATGTTGCGGGTTAACTCACTGAGTTTGTGGATTAACTTTGGTTAAAGAGATTAGCCTTGATCCCTATTTAGCTCATGACTAGAGTGATTGGTTGATGATTAACACGTGAAATAGTGAATAATTTTTTATTTTGAAAATCTGATATAGACCTGGAAAAACTCATAATTATATGTTGTGGGTTAACTCACTGAGTTCGTGGATTAACTTCGGGTTAAAGAGCTTAGCCTTAAACCCTATCTAGCTCATGACTAGAGTGATGAGTTGATGATTAACTCATGAAATATTGAATAACTTTTGATTTTGAAATCCGATATAGACTTGGAAAACTCATAATTATATGTTGTGGGTTAACGAACTCAGTACTCACTGAGTTCGTGGATTAATTGGATCAATTTTTTTTTATATATAAAAAATAGTGTTATTTTGGTTAAATATTAATTAGAGTGTTAACTAGATTATTTAAGCAAAGAGCTTAACCCGTGAATTCAATAGCTCGTGATCTACTTGACCAGGTTTAAGAACTATGATTTAAGATATATATATATATATATATATGTGCGCGCGCGTGTGTTTGTTTATAGATTTTTTGCTGTGTTAATCCCCATTATATGTTATGGGTTATTTTTTTTAATGTATATAAACAAAGTTACCTTGATTAAATATTAATTAATGTTTTAACCAAATTATTTGGGTTACGAGTTTAACCCGTGAATTTGATAATAGACCGGGTTTAATAACTATGAATTGCAAACGTATATACGTGTCTTTTATATATTCTTGTAAGCGTGGACAGTGACTGACGTCGCTAGCCACTTGATTACTGTACTTGTTGAGCACTGATTAGCAATCGTGCTACCGTTCCCTTTGATTCATGGCCATCAGAAAAAAGGAAAGGGAATTCTTTCAAGATGCTGTTACCAAAAGCGAGAGAGAATTTTGCTGTCAAGACTCAAAACATCATGTTTTGCTTCCCTAAAATCGATAATATTGGTTGCGAATAATATAAATTGTATTGTGAATTTTTAATTTTTAATTTTTAATTAATAGTTTAAATTTTTAAGTGAGATATTTGTTAATCAAAGCGGTCACGGGTTCGAATTTCACCATTCTTATTTTATTTGATAAAAAAAATTAAGCATAATATAGTGTATACTTGTATACAAATTTCAAATCTAAAGTGATTTCACTTGAAGATATATATTAGAGAATAATATAAATGCTGAAACGGTTCCTTTACGGTATTCTATATATATTTTTTTTGGATGTAAGAAAATACATCTCTTGAAAAATATATTTTACAAATCTAATTGAGTAAATAAAATCCCACAATTATTTTAATTTTTTATACTCCGAATTCAAAAAAAAATGTTGTACATAGTACATATTGTAAAAACTATGCAATCATGTCACATGCACGTATTTTACCTGGAGCTTGCCTTTTTGTTGTTTTCATGATCTGATTCTTCCCTGGGAGATGCTGTGCCCAGCAGGTAAAAAGGTGTAAAAAATAAAAATAAAAATAAAATTCTAAAATCTACCGGGAACTGTTTTTTCCCGGTGGAAATCTCGCTTTGACAGCTCTTGGTGCTTTCTAGTCTTTTAAAGGCTGAAGAATGAGTGGAAAAGTCTTTGATATTTGTGGGGAAAAATATAATTAATTGTTGGAAAGCTAATCTGAGAGAAAAGGAAGGTTTTTGGACCAGTTTGGAACGGTGGTTGTGATTATTTATAAAAATATTTTTTATTTAGAAATATATCAAAATAATATATATATTTTTTTAAAAAATTAATTTTAATATTAATATATTAAAATAATTTAAAAAATAAAAACAAAATAAAAATTTCAAATTTTAGAGAAACGCAGAACAACCTCCTCCCAAACAGCTTCTTTATTTGAAAAAAAATCGGCGAATGTGTCGAAGAAGCAGATGCAAAAGTCAATCGCGCCTGCAGCCTCACATGATTGTGTTCGTACCATTGGCGCTGTAGCGGACCATGTACTGGCAGCGCAGCGATCAACGGCACAGCTTTAAACCTGAAAATTATCGTTGGACCGACAAGTCCAAAATGTACATTAAATGATTCCGTGCCGAGTTTTATGTTCAAATATATTAAAATAATAAATTTATTTTTAATTTTAACAACTCAAAACAATACAAAATACTGAAAATAAAATAAAATAAATTCTCGGCGAGAGATCTTTTGACCGTAACACCAAACACTCTAAAATCAAGGTAATTTCTGTTTTTTTATATAATTTTAATGAATTGATATTAAACATAAATAAAATCATTTTAATATAGTTTGAAAAAATGCATTTCATAATTATGAGCGACTGGTATAATTAACAGTCACCGTATAGCAGTACTATTTTGTTGTAGAGGAAATGATGGAGCGTGGAGAGGGAAAACATTGATACATAGAACAGAGTGTTTTGTATTTAAAGAAAGAGATAAAATGAAAAAGGTAAGACTACATGAACCATTACATTTACACGAGTATTTATTATTTAAGATAAAAGTACAGTATATGTTTTTAATTTTTTATATCAATACATTAAAATTATTAAAAAATATTAAATTTAATATTTTTTTAAAAATAATTTTAATTGATGCACATGTAAATTACTCTATTTATGTCAATATAACTGTTATTATTTTTAAAAATATTTTTTATTTAAAAATATATCAAAATAATATATTTTTTATATTATTTCATTGAAAATATTTTTAAAAAAAATAAAGATAAAAAAATTTTAAAAATGATTTTGAACGAAGTGACAAAGTCTTATATGTACAACATGGGTCGGAAAATGAACGTTGTCAGGAATCAAAGCAGCCTTGTACGGTGGCAATGAACCCCAGTTGTCCAGCTATGAGACTTTACTTCTTTTTTTATTATTATTTCTTTGTTGTTGCCGGCATTCAGACAATAATATATGTAATGTAACACTATCAGTCAATATCAATGAACATACACCATCATGCAAAGAGTTATGTTATGGTTTCCTTGTGTGCTGGTGGATTTAGAAATCGACCAATAATATTCACTATTGATTTAAAAAACTAAAACATAAATAGAACCTTATTTCCATATATTTTTATACATATACATATTGATAACATAAATAAAACATGCTTATTGTTAATTTTTTTTATTATTAAGTTGATTGAAAGTTCCTGTCACAAGTTTTTAATTTAAGATTATATTGTTTTTATAACATGGTTGTTGAGGTTAATTTGTTTTTATCATATGTTGAGTTTTCAAGACTATTTTTTTTTATTGATGTGGACGTCCGGATCAGCTTACATGTACTTTAACTAATCTCACGGGTCCTAAAATTAATGATTATGTAAGTTTTCAGTAGTCCATATTAGTCTAATAAACCATTCATATAAAGTCTTTTAATCTCTTTATTCTTCATTGCATATATATTTTTACATGTACAATTGTACCATGTAAAAACTAAATTGATAAGCTTGCAAAATTCATTTTGAGTTAATTTAAATGACATGTCACGATTTCAATTAATTTCTTTTTTATAGTAGTATCTCAAAAATACAAAACAAATTATTTGAAGGTTTATTCTGAAACATGTATATTTTTCTATGTGATTTTTCTATGAAAAGAAGAAGAAGAAACAACATATTGAAAAAAGTATATTTTATTTAGACATTAAATTAAAAGCTATTGACCGAATCATCTCCATCAAAAGGTTTATTTATTTATTTATTTATTTCCGTAGCCATAACAATGTGTGAAGGAGGCACTAAGATGAGACAATTTCATTAAACAAATCAAAATTTGACCGAATGTATCAATGTACTATATAATAAAACAATTAATGAAGGGGGGCTTGCTCGAGGTTATGTTACATGGTGAGAAGTGAACCCGTCGACTTATTATATTTTTCCACCGTCGGCTCAGTCGTGCAAAGCAAGACAACCTCGACTATAATTATAATATAATCATACATATAATTATATATTTCTTGCCATCTTGGTTCCAAGTTCCAACAATATTTTGAAGAGATGGTAATGGAAATGAGAGTATTTAATAGCATTTTGATCGTGTTCGGTAGCGGCGAAGGTGTTTTTAAATTATTATTTTTTTATTTATTCTTGATACTAGCCTATAAAAAAACATAATTTAATATTTTTCTGATGTTAAATATATTTTTAAAACATATCTAAAAATAATTTTGAGCGCAAAACACATCGTTTGGTCCGTCTATAATGAGGTGTTTGACACTATATTTTAAAAAATATTGTTATTTTTTACTTTAAATTAATTTTTTTTTGATATTTTAGATTATTTTTATGTATTCATGTCAATTTTTTTTTGAAAAATAAAAAAAATAATTTTGATGAATTTTTAAACAAAAAATACTTCAAAAAATAACTTTAACTATACTCCGAAACCGTCCCAATCATATACCATATATCATTAGCCACATGCATCAACATGGGTCGTACTCACTAATATTAGATTACAGATTTCCAAAGTTATATATGTTCATGTCCTAACTCCCATGTTGTATTTACTATTCATTAATTTGCCACCTTTTTTTAAAATTATTTTTAATCAACGAGAAAGTGATTGGTGTCCATGTCCTAACAGAAGTTACAAGCCTATGATTTGATATAAAATTTGAGTCGTGAGCTGAGGAGGGGTTTTTTTTTGTGACGCAGCTTAAAATAATTTAATTTTTTTATTACATTTTGATTGGATTACAATTTAATTCACGCTTTGAAAACTTAATATAACCCTTCAAAAATAAAAGTATGTAAAATTTAATAAAACATTGGTAGCGCCCATTAACTCCCACGATACGCTTACTATTCATTAATTTGCAACGTTTTTTGAATTATTAAAAACAATTAAAAAATGCAATAAAGTGTCGGTGCTTCACAGCCCGTGCACATGTACCGATGGGGGGAAAGGGAGGTGTTGTTTGACTCATTGGAAAGGTTATGTACACCTACCAAAAAAACTAAAATAAAAGAAAATGAGATCATTATACCTTTGAATTTTTCAAACGCTCTTAAAAATATTGACACGCTACATGGAGAAATTGAGGTTTATTAATTAAAAAAAAATCTAGAAAAAAAAACACATCAAAGCTTTAGAAATTAAAAAGTTTTTAATTTTTTAATATTAATTTAAAGATAATTGATGATGAACATGCTTGTGTCAAAAAATAATAATGTGCTCAACAAATCTAGTTGCCATTGCTGGTAGTAACCCATGATGGTTTCCTATTTGCCATTATATTTAGTCATAATAATGGATGCAGTGAAGGGTAAGGTTAAGTGTAGTTGCTAAATCTAATACTTTTATTTTATATGATTTTTATTTTTTTATTTGATATGATGATATTAAAAATAAATTTTAAAAAATAAAATAAAATTTTAAAAAACATTCCTACTCCGATGTATTTTGATGAATTGAGATTTAAGATATAGTTCCAGCCTTGTTTTTATTTGAATTAGATAGAAATATTAACCAATAAAGTTTTTTATTATTATTAAGTTAGGGTTTCAGTAATTTATTTAACTCAATCAAATTTGAATCAAAATAGCTACCGAAAACATGAATAAAAATGGTTGTTTTAATAAAAACAATTAATTTAATAATTTATAAATTAACCCCGATAATAATAAAAAATGACGACACAAGTGCATGGGAAGGTCTTTTTTTTTAAGTATTTACTCGTAACGTAGAAAAAAGCACGCAGTCTCTCATCATTTTGAGGCCATCCTAAGTGTCGAGGGCCCCCGTTTTCAGCACACTAATAGCAGTAGTAAACAGAAGACGAAACCTTCACCGGCAGAATCATAGCTGGATGCTCCTCCTCCTCCCTCCTCCTCCTCCTCCTCCTCCCTCTGTCAGCCCTTTCTTCTCTTTCAAAAAGGTAAACAGAGAGACACCACAAAATGTCCACCTCCACCACCGTCACGATATTACTATTCTTCCTCTTATCCTATGCACCCGGCCTCTACCTCTCCTCCACCCCTTCTTTTCCAAACCGGAGGATCCTGCACCAACCATTCCTACCTGAAGGCTCCATTCCTCCCACCGAGCCTCCATCTTCTTCCCCGCCATCTTCAACACCTCCATTTTCCACTTCTTCCCCTAACCCGCCCTCCTTTTTCCCTTCCTACGCTTCCCCTCCACCTCCTCCTTCCCCCACCACATTTGCATCTTTCCCTGCCAACATCTCCTCCCTTGACCTCCCCCAGTCTTCCAGGCCCAAACCCACTTCCCAAAAACCCCTCCTCGTCGCCATCTCTGCAGTCATCTCAGCTCTCATTGTCTTGTCCGTTATTATTATCGTTTACTACGCCCGCCGCTGGAGAAACCGCGGTACCTTCTCCGATGACAAGACTTACACTGGATCCAGTTGCAGTAACAGAAATGCAGATACGAGAGCACCTGGGACTGATAATAACACCCATAAACTACCAACCACTTCAACTAGTTCCAATTTTCTCTACATGGGCACTTTAGTAAATTCAGCAAGGCTAGACGAAAGCTCCGATGGGTCGGGCCGACGGAAGCTGGAGTCTCCGGAGCTCCGGCCGCTTCCACCACTCAACAGGGAGAATTCCACGCGGAATTATGGAAATGGAGAAGTTGGGTATATCAGTACTACCAATAATAATAACAGGGATGGGCGTGAGGAGGAGGAGGAGGAGGAGTTTTACTCACCGCGAGGATCTTTAGACGGTAGAGAGAGCTCCAGCGGGACAGGATCCGGGTCTAGAAGAGTGTTCGTTGCCGCTGCTGCCGCTGCAAGTTTTGATGCAAAAAGTTTTGATTCTTCGAGCTCGTATTCGTCTTCCACTTCAGCTTCTCCTTCTCGGTCTCAGTCTCTCAGTATCTCTCCGCCACTAAGTTTGAGTCCCACACCAAAATCACGTACTCTACTTGTTGCTCAATCGCTGCCGCAACCACCACTGGAAGTTGATAATGAGAGGGAATCCCCTTCTTCTTCGGCTTCATCTCCAGATGTTTCGCCTAGAAATGTGCTGTCTTCGGCTTTGACTTCTCCTAGAGTGTCGCATCGAAACAATGTGCTTATGCGGTCTCCATCTTTATCTCCAGCTAGAATATTGAAAAACAATTTGGCCCAAAATACACCGTACAGTTCACCATCTTCAGTTTCTTCATCACCTGGTAGAGTACTGAACGATTTAGCTCCATTTAACGTGCAGTCTCCGTCCTTGTCCTCTGTTTCTACATCACCTGGTAATGGAGTTTTGGAGAAGACCCGGTCCCTCATAACATCAATTGGTTTGGACCAAACTGCCCAGTCTCCTTCACTGTCTATTGCTTCTACTTCACCAGAAAGAGGTCTTGAGAAGAGCCCACCTCCATCCCCAATAGTTTCAAATGTTTTGGGTCGAATTCAGATGATGTTTCCTTCATTGTCTGCATCCAAGAGCTCATTTTCATCCACCAGAATTTCGAATGTTTCGGATCATGATAAGATGTCTCCTACACTATTATCTTCAGCTTGTTCTTCGCCAGATAGAAATACTCCAGATGCATCACCAAGAATGGCTTCTAGTGTTTTAGGTCTAAATGCAAGAATTAGTAATGTTTTGCAGCAGCCTATGTCAGGTCCACCACCACCACCACCACCACCACCACCACCACCTCCTCCTCCTCCTCTATCAATACTGCAACCACAAAGACAATGGGAAGCTCCCAGAGTTTATGCATCATCCACACCAGCAGCCCAACCAATTTCAAAGCCCCCAGCGCTTATACCGCCCTCAAGGCCTTTTGTATTACAAAGCACAACCAATGTGTCGCCAATTGAGTTGCCACCTTGTTCTAAAACTGCTGGAGATGCCGAAGAAACTCCTAAACCAAAGCTAAAGCCCTTGCACTGGGACAAAGTTAGAGCAAGCTCTGATCGCGAAATGGTGTGGGATCATCTCAAGTCTAGCTCTTTTAAGTAAGACACCTAACCCTCTGTTACTTATTTTCTTGTGTTTCATGATTTTTCTTAGTTCAAATATGCATTATATTATCTCGTCTCCTTTATGAACTGGTTGGTTGAATCGGATGCTTTGCAGATTGAACGAAGAAATGATTGAAACTCTGTTTGTCGTCAATACGCCAAAACCAAAGTCAACCACTCCTAATTCAGTTAGTCCAGCAACTAGCCAAGATAACAGGGTACTTGATCCCAAAAAGGCACAGAACATTGCAATTTTGCTCAGGGCACTCAATGTGACAATTGAGGAAGTCTGTGAAGGCCTTTTAGAAGGTAAATGTCCATTAATATGGAAAACATGTTCCAGGAGTCTGCATATCGATGTGCTGCTTGTTGGTTTATTTCATTTCTTGGGGTTCTGTCTGGGAATGAATCCTTTGCACATCTCCTTTATTGAAAGAAAATAACCTTACTAGGCTGTTTTTTTATAGCATATTTGATGAACCAGTATTTTATTATTAAAGTCTCTTTTTCCTTGCTTAACTTTACTGAAAGATATTCAACTGTTTCTGGCCTCCGGAAGTACAAAGCATTGAATTTTGCTTCTGAAAGTCTAATTACAAATGAAACTCGGGTTAAATTTAGTTGACAATGGTGGAGAATAGAGTATTGAGTGCTATGAACTAGAGCCTGGGCGTGAATACTGGTGGAGATGCTTAGTCCTGCTTATAGATTTATTCATTCTCTGGCACTGCTTGATATAAAATAGACTTTTTATGGATATGTTAAGACTGCCCAGAGCAATGTTCTTACCAGTCAATGCTAGACTACATTTGGGATTTGCCAACTTGTGATTCTAATTCACTAAATGCCTCATCTTTTCATTTCATTTTGTGTTGGATATGTTCCTCCCATCCTCCACTAATGCTCTGTTGGAGTTTCTTCTTTTTATCTCATTTATTTGTCTCATGAGCGCGCAGTGGCATTTCCATTTTCTGAATTACTGTTCCAGCAACTAAAACAAGTCCCACTTGTTATGCAGGTAATGTTGATACTCTTGGAACTGAACTTCTAGAAAGTTTATTGAAGATGGCTCCTACCAAAGAAGAAGAGCGAAAACTGAAAGAATACAAAGACGATTCTCCAACGAAGCTTGGTCATGCTGAGAAATTCTTGAAGGCAGTGCTTGATGTACCTTTTGCATTTAAACGAGTGGATGCAATGCTTTATGTGGCCAATTTTGAGTCCGAGGTTGAGTACCTCAAGAAGTCATTTGAGACTCTGGAGGTAAATAAAGTATTCCAATCCTTTTCCTTCGATATTTTTGTTGCTTCTTTTTGCTTATGGTATAATTGTAGTTGTCAAGCCTGCAAACATTTGGTATCTTTCTCAAGATAGTCTGATTGAACTTGTTGTGGATGATTGTTGAATGACCCAAAGTTGTTACCTTGTCAGCTACCCAATGGAAAATTCTGTGCACTACCTCACAAAGCAACCACCAGTCCCAGTGCTTCTTTCTTTACTCAAAATTATTCCCTGTTATTTCTTGTCATTATTGTTTGGTGAAGCTGGTCATATGGTGTTGGTGGATATGATATGTCACAGGCCGCTTCTCATTGATTTTTCCTTTTACAGGCAGCCTGTGAAGAATTAAGAAATAGCAGGATGTTTTTTAAACTCTTAGAAGCTGTGCTCAAGACAGGGAACCGCATGAATGTTGGCACTAACCGTGGTGATGCCCATGCCTTCAAGCTTGACACGCTCCTTAAGCTTGTTGATATCAAGGGTGCAGATGGAAAGACCACACTCTTGCATTTTGTTGTACAGGAAATTATAAGAACTGAAGGTGCTCGTCTTTCTAGTAGCAACCAAGCTCCAAACGCCATTTCCAGTGAAGATGCCAAGTGTAGGAGGCTTGGCCTGCAGGTTGTTTCTGGTCTTATTTTAGAGCTCAACCACGTGAAGAAAGCAGCTGCCATGGATTCTGATGTGCTTAGCAGTGATGTCTCCAAGCTTTCTAGAGGCGTTGAGAATCTCGGTGAGGTGGTGCGATTAATTGAAACACTGGGGATGGTGGAAAGCAGTCAGAAATTTTCAGAGTCAATGACAATGTTCATGAAAATGGCCGCGGAGGAGATTATAAGGATTCAAGCCCAAGAAAGTGTTGCTTTATCGCTAGTAAAGGAGATCACAGAGTACTTCCATGGTAATTCAGCCAAGGAAGAGGCTCACCCTTTCAGAATCTTCATGGTGGTGAGAGACTTTCTTAGCGTCCTTAATCGTGTCTGCAAAGAAGTAGGCATGATAAATGAGCAAACAATTGTTAGTTCTGCCCTTAAATTCCCAGCTCCAGTAAATCCAATGCTTCCGGTTCCTGTAAATCCAATGCTGCCACAGGTTTTTTCTGGATCCAATGCAAACAAAAAGTATAATCCCTTTGATGATGAGAGTGCATCACCTTAATATTTGTGGCAGCGTCTCATAATAGGGTAAATTTTTTGATGCGTTTAGCCAGACAATGCCAACGGTAGGTGAACTGGGCTGGTTGGGGGGTCATCATGGACTGGAAGCTGTCTTGCCTGATTCCTGTAATTTATTTTTCTCCTGTGTATAAATCCATGACAGATTTTTTAACTTGCTTGTCATATAGATAGTATACGAGGTTGTTTTCTCTGGGTGCAACAAGGCAATATGCTGATTCGCAGTCAATAATGGCAATATCATGGAAGCCTGCCTGAAAACTTCAATTATAGGAAAGCTGCTGAGTAATACAAGTCATGACCAAACTATATATTCCTGTTACATAGAAGAATCTGTAATGTACTATATAATATCGTCTGTTTAAGTAATGTGATCTCATTATACTTTGTCAATTGTTTGGCAAAGGCCATCATATTTACATCAAATATCATACAGGCACAGTAATGAAACTTGGCCTGGCCAATCACCAGCTTGGGAATGAACTTGGTTAAGGCTCTTATGTAGCTTTTATACCAACTTAAAAAAAAAATATATCTTAATGGAATTCTAAATTCAGTTGAGAGTAGAGAAGAGGAGCTGCTATGTTTAGACGTTAGAGCCAGATTTCCATGCAATTACTATTACATTTTCTTTTCCCTTGCAAATAAGTAACAGTAAATCAACATTAGAATTAGGGGAGGGGAAACATTTCTTATTTTCCATTAAGGTACTGAAATACAGGTGGGTAAATTTCAACCCATGAGTTCATATCCTTGTGACAGGGAAACTATATTTATCAGGAAATCTTTCCATATAGCAAACTTGACTAATCCTTACATCAAGTGAGATTGCTTGCCCCTCCAATGCGTGGAACCGGACACCAGTTGAGTGGAAATAGAGCCATGCCAAATATCTTGGCAATTTATTGTCTTGAATTTGTAATATATATTCCTATTTGCTTTTGCCTTTGTTAGATTGCAAGGACTCTGCATCCATCCGTTTTAAAACACACCGTGCTTCTTCCTCAGTTGCAGGAACCACTTTCCGGATCCTAAATCCATTATTCATGGCCTTTGCCTCTCGAGGTACAGTGAAGGTGAAGTAAAATGTATTGGATACCTGTTTGAAATATGACAAATGCAAGTGGAAGCATATAAATAAAAAAGATAGGTAATGTGTAAGTTCATACTGTATAAGTTTTACCCAGGGGCCATTTTTAAGGACTAGCAATTACTCTGAAAGGAATATGGGCACCTACCTCACTGGACCTCAACTCAGGCCTGGTAACATGGGCAACAACTTCAATGTTGATCAGTGGCTTGTCTGAGTTTTCATGTTCTGTGTAAAGAACACAAGATTTGATACGCAGGAAGTCTCCAACATCAACCTGTTCATCAAACATAATTTCGTGATGTAAACTATGACTCAAAATTGACTGCATGGACTACGGAGATGGCAGTTTGCATATGCAGCTTCTGTAGTTGATATATACCAATGAATTCTCTCTCTCTGAGACTTACCTCACACGCACAAACTCAATCACAAACCATGCAAGGAAATCACCGTCTACATTTTAAATTTCAAATACTATGTAGAAGCAGTTGAATTGGGTGGTTCAAATTCAAGACAATTATATGATCAAATCATGTATTAGCTTCACATGTAGCAAAAATTGACAGTGTTGGTAATGTAGGGAAATGATACTAGGGGGGGCTTAGAGCAGTTGCTTATATTTCATGAGAGAGAAGCAAAAAGCTTATAACTAGTGAAAGATGCTGGTACTCACAGGTCGTAAGAAATCAACATGATCAACCTCAAGAAAGTAAGGAACCATTCCAGCAAAGGCATAAGCAGTTGAGAAAGCCAACTCAAAAGCCCGATGCATCAAGAAACCTCCAAAGATGCGACCATGGATGTTCCTTTGCTGTGGCTGGCAAATCAAAGAGTTTTCAAGGCGTGTATCCCTTAGAAGAATGCTATCTCTATCTGCTAAGGCTGGCATGTCACAGAATATTCGTCCCTCAGCCAACAATGCTTCAAGTCTATTTACCTCCCCATTCTCAAATTCTTTCTTTTCTTCTACCTTCTTCTTCTTTCTCAGCTTGCTACTTGCTTCAGCTTCTTCAAAAAGTAACTTTTCTTGTTCAGTTTCAGGTGACAGCCGATTCACTGAAGCAGCTTTCCCAGTCTGAGAGTCACGGGCCACAAATATGAAGTTGGCTGTCAAAGCTACTGAGTCTGAAGTGTCAGAGGTCTCTGCAAAACAATTGAGAAAATATAAAGAGCACAAAAACAAGATGTTTTATTGAATAGTCAAAAACACATTCAATAAGCCAGATTTTGAAACTTTCATGTAGTTTGAGATAATAGAAAATAATTGGCATCTTGATTTCATTTCATCCTCTACTTCTTCAAAACATATATGTTGAAGTATTCTGATTGAATGAATCACACAAAACATATTATCGCTACAGGATTCATACTAAAAGTATAACTAGAGGGCTTAGCACTCAACCAACTTGAGAAAACTCCATCAGGATCAATTCTAACTTTACCTCTTTTTTCTCTCTACCAGTCGAGGAATACTGCATCTAGAGGGCTTGACACCCACTTGAGAGCACTCTATCAGCATCAGTTCTGCCTATTATTCTCTCTCTCTCTCTAAAAGTCAAGGAATATTACATCTTCAAACTAAAGCTAGTTTCAGAGTAGAGTACCTTTAGTGGACTGAAGGACCTCCAATAGAATGTCAATTGATGACCGCCCAACCCAGATGACAGAACCAACTATTTTAAGATCGATGTCAACACTAATTGGCTTCTTTAGGACAATCTTATCAACAGCAGCAGTGACCAGCAGCAGTGGCCTTGTTGTGTTATCATCATCGGAACAGTGCTAATACACCAACAAACATTCAGTCACAAAAAGAAATGACGATTTAGCGCATGGTTCACTAAGATGAGAATTTCATCTAAATTACATGACCTAGCAATACAATCCAAATATTAAAGCTTTGTAGGAAACAAGTTCCTTTTCTTTTCCCATAACTGAAATTATCAGGTTTGGAAGTTTACTCAACTAACAAATACAATCATGCAAAAATATAATGTACAGATGGGGATTGCACATCAAGTTTCTTTGCGCGTCAAAAACTATGATATAGAAGATTAATGCATCTACAGAAAATCAACAAACCAAGCATATGATACGGTCTATTATCCATTTTTCCCATGTCCTAGCGAAAAAACAATTTACACACACCATTGCTAACTCTAAAATCATCAAAAAGATTAGGCATAATTTTGCTATGCAGACTAATCAAATCATGGTCTATAGATAGAGAATAGGGTTGGAACTTTCACTACTTCCCAATCCACCTACAAGAGCAACAAAAAGGGATATCTACAAAATGCTCCAAACCCATGATACATTATACCACTGAAACTCAAAATTCATCAAATAACATAGCAAGCAACAATTCAACAGCAGTGCTATTATTCCAGAAAAATTCAGAAACCACAGTCAGAGAATTAACTTGGAAGCACAACCCAGATTTTTTTTGTTGTTGTTATTATAAAAAGAAAGAAGGGAAGCATTGAAGTACCTTGACAGAGATTGTGCCAGCCAAAGCATCAAGATCCTCAAGCAATTTGCCAACCCTGACCTCATTCCAAGGATCCCTATACTGCTCTCTGAGGATATAATCAGAAGAGAAACTATACAAGATACTAGTACGGCTCTGTTTTGGAGTTTTTGTCAGCAATTCACTCTGTGGAGGTGCATCTTTAGGAGGGTCAAGAAGTCTCTCGAAGGTCTTGGACCTTGTTTCCCACAGAGCAGTGGTTACCGGTGAATGGTACATCCCCGGCCATAAAGCTATGGGCTTCCGTGCTTGGCCATCGACACCAGTAAGGGAATTGTTGTTGTTGTTGTCGTCGTCGAAGGGGTTGGCAAATGTGGAGACTACACGGATGGCTCTTGGAGAGGAGGAATTGAATTCCATTTCTTTCTTTCCTTCTGACTTTGGGAATTGGATTCCTCAAATGGGTTCTTTGATTAACAAATCAATGATCAAATATTAAAACCAAAGGATTTTGCTTTGGTCAAATTCGTTTGGTGAAAAACGTGCGAGGAAAGAGTAGTTGTGATTGTAGCAGATTTTAAATTTCGAAGTGTATGTACTTTTTATAAAAAGTTTGAGATAGTCAGAACTCAGAAGTTTAATAGTTTAATAGTTTGAGATAGTCAGAACTCAGAAGTTTAAATTGTTTAATAGTTTATAAATGCGGGGGATTGAATTTATAAATGGGTTAATTTCATTTTATATTTTATCGATTTTTTTTTTCTAAGTTTAGCAAAGGTGAAGAGAAGATTTATTTATATTTTACAAATCTCAATTCCCTTTAAAAATAAATATTTTTTCAACTAATTTCTAAAAATATTTGTTTCCTCAGCATTTATTTTATATAAGAGTTTCATTAGAAAACAAATTTACTTTAAAAAGGAGCAAAAAAATATAATGGGATACTTTTTATATAAAAATAATAAAAAACTAAATTCATCAAAATATTTTACTCAAGACAAAACAAGAAAATGCCACTAGCAATTTCAATCACAGCATCTTCTAAAGGAAAATAAGTTATAGCAAATCTCAACCATGCTTCACATTTCAGAACTCGATCATTTTAAATTGAACTATCAATTATTTAAAATACAAATTTAATTAATTAAATATATTTTTTAAAATATCTTTTAACTACAACATCAACTAATAATGAATATTTTGAAAGAAACAAAAAGCAATTGATGGTGTTGAATTCAAAATAATAATAATAATTAATGGACCTACCTAACACAGCGAGTTTCATGTAAAAAGAGGGTTGTGTAGCTTATGATGAGAAGTTGTGTCCCCGTTTTGTGTATATTTTTTTTTATGTACGATTGGAATTGTTTTTTTAGATTATTTTTTATTTAAAAACATATCAGTAATATTTTTTTATTTTTTAAAAATTATTTTTGTTATTATCATATTAAAATAATTTAAAAAAACTGAAAAATATAATTTAAAGTAAAAAATAAAAACAAAAAAAATTCAATTTTTTTTTAAAAATAATTTTGAAATGCAGTGTTAAATAATTACAAAATATTGTTATTCGATCGCGAAACATTTAAGTATAACTCTAAAAAATATGGGTTTTTTCTAGTGCTATTCATGTATGTATAAATTATTGTGAATGACACCATATATTTTTATAAAATTTATTTTAATATTTAAAGTTTTATTATGTATAATTTGCTCTTATTTGAATGTTGATTACTTCTAAATACCCTAGTCAATTATAAATTTGAAGACGAAAACTAGAATTAAAAAGAACTAAACATGACTGACGTGCTAGAGTTTTTATGAAAAATACAATGAGGTAATTTATATTTCAAAATTATACAATTTCAGATCCTTCTAATTTTGACAAAATCAATTTTGATACATAACTTTATCTGTGTTATTTTTTAGTTTAGAGAGAGATGTTGTTAGATTCTAGTGATGAGAGAGAAAGTCATTGTTTCTTCACTTCTGGCCACAAAATTGGATCTTTCTTGGTATACATGGTTTTTTAAAATGGGAGGAACTTAATGATGGCTGCTTACCAAAGTTAACCTGATTTGATTTCAGGTTTTTGAGGGGTGTTATAAGGGTGTTCGTGAGGTGTTTTTGGATGAAAATGACTGAAAAATTAGGTTTTATGGTTAAAAATGTTTTCGCTCTAATTTTTCACTCTAAATCATTGAAGATAATGAGAAAATTATCTAAATTAATGTTGTTTCAATTCATCTTTCCCTTGAACCAGGTCTTATGACCATGCCGAGTCTCTCACACGACACAAGAACTCCACCGCCGGGTTGCGTTAAGGATCCGGTACCGGGAGTTGGTATACCAATGAGGGGTTCAACGGGTTCATTTACTCGTCGGAAAACGCTACCTCAGGTGGTATTTTGCAGCTCAGAACACCTTTTCATCTCTGATTATCTGGAGCTATACCGATCGGTGGTCGGCATGAGATGAAATACTTCCTTAAATCGTCGTGAAACGCTACCTCAGGTGGTATCTTTGCAGCTTAGAACACCTTTTCATTCTCTGATTATCCGAAGTTCAAGACTGCGTGGTAAAGCAAGGTGAAGATGCTACAGGTTGACAAGTGTTCCAAGCTGCTGAACATTTTTCCATCCCATCTGTTACAGAGCTTATAAAATCTCTGTGGAAATACTTGGGCAGCTCCTTGTGATTCACTGATTCGTTCCTTTGAATTTGAAGTGCTAGATAGAATATTTGCTTCAGGGATGCCGACTGTGAATAGTGAGAAACTAAACAAGGCATGCTGGGAGAAATGTTTGCAGAAAAGAAATTTTAAAGCCAAATCATCGGCGGAGATGATCCGAGACAATGAATCCATATGGATGGTGCAATCCCACAACATTCAAAGTGATGCTACTGGGTTGCTATTGCAACAGATTTCATATTCCGAGGGAAGGATGAGTTCATCAGAGAGAACTGTTTACGAACTCGGTTACTGCAATTATTTGAGTTTAAGAGTGTGATTGTGACCATCCAACTAAATGCAGACCTCAACATAATATTTCATCAAAGGCTATTAGCAAAGCTAACATGAGTCTGGGAAAGAAAAGGATGCATATTCAATACACAAAATGGTAATTCCAAAAACAATTACGGATTACATCTTCCACAGGCCGCGGGAACAACCTGTGATGAGAAATCCTTTACTCAACCCATGAAAGTAAAGGACACTCTTAAAATAAAATTGTGATATTGAGAGCTGTTTTAATAATACAGCAATGAAATGGAACGACATGGATATGTTGATGGCAAGACTGTGAGTTCTTAATTGGAAGAGAAAAGGCCATTACTTGGTTAAGATACCACGAGAGTGGAACTTCTCATGATGATTATGAGATGATGATGTTTTCAGCACTTTTGCACAAACTGACCATTCGGAGACTCAAACTGGCAAACCCAAGGCATTACCCGTTACTAAGGTTGCGATTTGTTAGTATCCCAAGATAAAATACACAAATACAGAAAAAAAACAAAAAAATATTTGGTTGAAGAGACCGGGATTGTCTACAACATGTCTTGGGGGTGAGTTTTTTCAAAACAAAAGGGAAGTACAAAAGACATAGCTCCACTGTATTCGTCAATCATCTATGTAACCAAATGCTACCAGGCAATAGAGTGCAGTAATAACAAAAAAAAACACATATATATTAAAATTCATTAAAACAGATAGAACAAAAGATAATTACATATAAATTATGCAATAAGTATTACGCTAACTACCTCGTACCTTTTTAATAATTTTCCTTTACTTCTCGAGCAACAATAAGTTCCTCCATATAATCAGCGCCACCAGTATCTGAAGGCATCAGAATCTCATCCTCGGTAGTAAAATAGTATTTCATCCCAATTGCCCTCAGAAGCTGATATACTTCTAACATAGCGGGCCTTTCTTTGGGTGTTGGCAAAACACAACGGCATGCAACTTTAAGGAACTGGAAAATCTCATTATCAACACCCTTCCCAGCCAAAGATTTGTCTACAGCATCTTTAAGTTGAGAATTGCTTGACAGCTGTGTGATCCATTCAACCAGACTCCCCCTGAAGCTTTCAGGAGCTTTAGCCACATGGGTAGGTTTCTCCCCTGTCACCAGCTCAAGAAGCACAGTTCCAAAGCTGTAGACATCCCCTTTTGGAGTGGCCACCAGAGTTCTTGCATACTCTGGAGCAACATAACCCAAATCCCCAAATTCTCCATTCACAAATGTACTCAAATGTGTATCAACTGGATTCATTAGCCTGGCCAGTCCAAAATCAGAAATTTTCGGCTCAAAATCAGCGTCCAACAAGATGCACTTGGAACTTACGTTTCGGTGGATGATGCGAGGGTTACAGTTATGATGGAGCCATGCGAATCCTTTTGCTGCCTGTATACCAATTCTGAGTCTCAGAGGCCATTCCATTGGCTTCCTGCTTTCATCTGCAATATGTATGTGATCATAGAGAGTGCCATTTGGCATATGCTTATACACCAGAAACCTTTCCTTATTAGCCAAGCAGTAACCTAAAAGAGGAACCAAATTAGGATGTTTCACACTCCCCAGAGTAGCCATCTCAGATACAAATTCTTTTTCTGAGTGCTGTGAATCCTGCAACCTCTTAACCATAAAAGGAACCCCGTCCTCTAGCACTGCTTTGTACACAGCCCCTGTTCTTCCTGTCCCGATGATATTCTCTTTGTGGAAGTTGTTGGTAGCCTTCAAGAGGTCACTCAATTTCATTTTAGGAACTGATTTCTCAAACATGGAAACCTGGAATCACAAAATCTTCTCAATCAACACATAGCAAGTCCACAAGTATGCCAAAAAGGAATATAGGGATGGTCATTGCATTTTTCAACATAGAACAAAGGATCTAAACTGACTTGAAAAATAAAAATAAAAAGAATGAAAGAATAGTGTGTTAGAATAACTTGCCTTGATGCCTTTTACATCCTTTAAACTCTTAGCCCATTTATTTCCCTCAGGATCACCATCCTGCTTCAGCTTCCTCATCCTAGACATTTTACGATAATAAAAGAACATACCAATTGCCACACCTATTGCTGCAAAGGTAACCCCGCCAACTGCTGCCCCGGCAATAACTCCAGTGTTGGTTTTCTTTGAAGTGGACACGCAAGGGCTAAGAGGCTTCCCACAGAGTCCTGGATTGTTAGCAAAATTTTCTTCGGTGATGATACTTGACTTGAAAGTACTTGGGATTGGCCCAGACAAGAGATTATTGGCTACACTAAAAGTTTTCAAGCGATCAAGAAATCCAATTTGTACAGGAATTTGGCCTGTCAACTTGTTGTGGTCGAGCTTAAGGACATTCAGAAAGGAACAGTTTGCAAGACTTGATGGGATTTCCCCCGAGAAATTGTTGGAAGAGAGGTCGAGAAGCGTGGCATAACCAGTTATATTTGCGATATTTTGTGGAATTGATCCAAAGAGCTCGTTGCTAGAGAGATCTATGCCCGTTATGGTGGTGCAATTTGCAAGACCAAGAGGGAACCTGCCCTTGAGACCCATATCCGGAAGTCGGATATTCACGACCCTATTTTCACTAGGATGCCAGCATTCTACCCCCAGAAAGTTGCAGATGGATCCTTCAGTAACGCTCTCAAAGTTCCATGAAGAGTTCAAGTAATTACGGGTATCTACAAGAGACTCTTTTATACTCTTCAAGCAAGCAATATCAGTTTCGGTACCATAGCTCAAACTACAGCCAAGCAATAACCAAAGGCAACTGACAACAACTACCTTAAAAATTCGACTGATCAACATCGTTTCAACTAAGAATTTCCTCGAATTCTTATCAAAAAAACAAAAACAAAAAACCCCAAATAGCTAAAAGTTGCGTACATCAGAGCTCCAGACTAACTGTGTCCACAAAGTCCTAGCTTCCATAACAGTAATACCTAAAACATAGATATAAAGAAGAAGCAAAAATTCAGGGTCCACCCCACATAAGAGAATTCAGCTTCCATTACAACAAATAGAGGTATCAGCAGCAGCAGCGACAAGAAGTAAGGCGGAGAAACTGAAAACCAACAGTGACCCAGATGGGTTGACCTGTGTATATATCGATAAAAACTATAAAATACGCACCTGATGATAAAGATACTCACGACCCCTCAACCCCAGAAGAGGTCAAATAAAACACTTCTGCAAGTTTGATAATTTTTTGCCGGTGAAAAAAGAAGAGGACTGGTAATCAATCAGGTCTGTAAGGATATGGCAGGATTAAGAGAAGAGAGCAAGCAGGAAATGAATACTGATAGCTAAACACGAGAGCAATGAATGTTAAGGCGTGTGAAAATGTGAAATGAAGAGGATTGCGTGCTTGTGTTCTTGGGTCAACCAAGGGAGGCCATTTTTTTCCAAGCTTCAATCAATGACTGCGAGTGCAAGGACTCGGTGCTTTCAGTTTCTTTGACTTGATTAGTTGATTTTATTTTTTCTCCTATTTAATATTGTATTTTTCTTAAGAATTATTTAATGTAATTTTCTTCGCCTTTGGCTCCTCCCGGCTTTTTCTCTCTCCTCTTTTTATCAAATCTGAAAGTGGTGAGTTTAGATATTTAAAAAATAATAATTCAAAATAATATTATTTTATCCTAAAAAATATATTATTAATTCATATTAGGCTTATGAGATTTTTTGTTTATGGTTGGAGATCATTTTGAAAATATCATTTAGGTTATAAATTGAAATTATTTATATATTTATATATGATTTAATTTAAATATATTAAAAATATTAAATTGATATTTTTTAAATAAAAAATCATTTTTATAAAAGCAATTTTAAAAAGAAAAATTGAGTAGTTACTTTTTTTTAATAGCTTTTTTTAAAGATTGTCTAAATATTCACTCGCTACATGTCGTAACTATATAATAATAATAATAATAATAATAATAATAATTCAAAAACAAGAGAGAGAAGGTCAAGATGAAGAAGAAGTTCTCTCTTTTTATTGAATATAATTTTTTCAAAGAGAGTAATTATATATAAAACAAATCAACAGAGGGAGAAATTACCCTTAAGGAGTCAAGGGTAATTTCTCCCTCTATTGATTTGTTTTATATATAATTACTCTCTTTGAAAAAATTATATTCAATAAAAAGAGAGAACTTTTTCTTCATAAAAATCTAATTTCATAAATCTATTGTAAAAATCTATATTAAAATTTGGTTATTGTCAGGGAAAATAAAAATGATAAAAAGAAAAATATAATTAGTTAAGAGATAAACAAAGACAAATATATGAAATAATTTTATATTTATGAGATAGTTTTGTAATGGATTTTTATATTTTCAAGATATGAAACATAAGAAAACATGTACCTCTTATTATTATCTTTTTTTTTCTCTAAATAATAACCAAACACTATAATGCATTGCAAAAAAAAATGTTTGGGGGTTTATTTTAAGAGTATTTTTTTTTAAATAAAATAAATAATATTTTTATTTTCTCTTTAATTATTTTTTTATATTTTCAATTATTTTAATACATTTTCAAATAAAAATATCTTTAAAAACAATATTTATCATACTTTCAAACAATTTCTCATTAGAAACCAAAAAATACACTCTATTTATTTATTCCTCCACAAATATATTTTTTAAATGGAAGAAAATCTCATTTTTTAAAAAACATATTTTGTGGATCCATTTGAATGAGTAAAATTCTGATTATTTCAATTTCTATAAGGAATGCACGTCCTCACTTAAACTCAAAAACTACTATATAAATTGTAAATCTCTTATATCAGGCTACACCCATTGAAGACACCTCCATGAATACGTTGTAGATAAGACTAGTTAATTGTCCCACACTACGTTGCAGGGCGAGCAAATATTTTTATAACTGTTTGAATTAAAACAATTAATAGAATTTGTTAGTTCAAAAATAAAATATAACATCTATACATGCAAAGTTTGATATAATAAAACACGTCAACACATCTTATTATAACAACAACAACATTGAAGGCTTAACGTTTAAAAATATCATTACTATTATTGCTAAAATAATAAAAATTATTAAAATACCCTGAGAAAAAAAAAACTCAAAAATATTAACAAAAGATGAAGTAAGAAAAAAAAACGAAAATTATTATTATTATTATTGCATGAATAATAGGAAAATAAATTCAATAAAAGAATAAAAAAATCAACTAAAAAAAATCATTTGACGTGAAAATAATAATAAACAAACAAATAAAAAACCCAAAAAGAAAGAACAAAAGAAAAAAAAAAGAAATATCATTTTTCAAATGATCATAAACACAAACTAAAATTTAATAACATAATTTTTGGAAAAAAAATGTTATCTCAACAAAAAAGAAAATAATAAAAATTAAAAAAAAACTAAAAACATATATATACGAACATGGACATAAATAGGAACAAGGAATTAAAATAAAAAAATATTAAAAGTAAAAGGGCTAAAATAAAAACCAAATATATTATCAATTTTCAATCAAATGACAAAACTGAAAAAATCAAATCTTATGTACCAAAAATATTAAGGTATTTAAAAGGAATCCAAAAATTAAAAGAATAAAGACCTGAAATGAAAATGCAATATATAATCAATTTCAATCGAAGGACATAATTGAAACAAATCAAGACTTACATAACAAAAATAAAGACCACACAACACAATTAAAAGAGAAAGGACTGAAATGAAAAAGTCATAAATAGGGGGGTTGCTGTGTAGTTTAGGATGAAGGAGAGAGAAAAGAGGGGAAAATTTCCAATTGTCCACCATCTTGTCTTCGACCACCTAGTGAATGCACGCGCCACATCTTGAGGAAGAGGACACGACGACACATCACGAAGACATCGGATGCACATTTTTCATCACCGAACGATGTCGCACACACCACCCGAAGAGGGTGTGAGGTCGATTACCGTGACTCGCATGTGCCCCACGCGCCCATAATAATCGGATATTAATAATAAAAAAAACATGGTCATTTACCGGGACTCCTCTACAGTCAACTCTTCAATTTTGTCTTATTGGGGGTATATCCGTATTTAGTCATTTTAAAAAATTATGAAATTCTTGTGGCACCCCTCCCGATCCAGAGTTGATTTTTATATTTCTCGAGGAACAAAATGATTATTTTAATGCGCAAATAAATATAAAAAAATATAAAAAACTGATGAGCCGAATCGGACAAAAAATGTACAATTACCTAGAACAACTCCATCCAGTAGCTATTTTTTTGTCTTTTTCGAGGGACAATATCATTATTTTATTGTGCAAAAAAGAAAAAAAACTAATAAACCCCGACTCAAAAATAGAGCAACGCTATTATAATCCAGAATGATTCTCCTCATATATTATAGTAGCCCACCCTAACCTCTTTTGGTATATTAGATAATTGGATGGGATGAATACATAAGTTTGCTATGCATGCATCTTTTATGGGATTAGGGTGGGTGGAGTTTTCGTAAAATTTGAATGGTTATTTTTACTGCCTAATTTCTATTCCCCCCAATTTAAAGTTTTCTGCTTCTTACATGCTTATAAGATTTTAATTTACTCAAATAAATTTAAAAACAAATGAGTGATAATTTGACCCTCAACTCCTTTTAAAACCTAGAAATTCAATCAAATTAAATTATCAAGCGCTAAATTATGAATAAATTACATAAGATAATAGAGCAGAAATATGTGATGAAGTATGAAATTTAACAAAAAGCAATAGGTTCTGAACAAAAATAAATTGTAAGAAAATAGAATTATGAAAATGTACAGATTACTGTTAGCTTAGTGGCCAAACAAAGTTGGATAAAAAGGTAAAATAATTAATAATATATTATTTCCCTAAATAAAAATCTACATATTAAACTCCAATAAAAAATGCATAGTTCCATGAATATGATGCCAAAATACTTTCCAAATTGTAAAGTATGTCCTAAATTTATACAAACTGGCCCTCCTTGTCCTCTCAAGTGTTGAATTTAGTCTTATTCATCAAACTTTTTGAAATTTAGCCCAATCAACAATGCTCGATCAAAAAATATTTATTTTGGGTATCAACATTTGATTAGTTTATCGAAAAATATCCTTACTCTATAATATTAGTTTACATTTTTTTAATTAAATGAAAACATACCATCCAATGCAAGAGAAAAATAAGAGTATAGTTGTTTAAGTTAATCTATCATGCATTTTAAAATTTAATATGAATTAAATTTTAAATTAAATTTGAAAAATATACTGATTTAATATAATCTAGTCCGTAAAATCTATTTGACTGAACTAAATCTCATCGTGTCAACAACAAAAATAAATTAAAAAAGGTTTTTTTTTAAATATTATTATTTTAATGGAAATAATTTACATAGATCAACCCAATAATGCATAAGTTAACCCGTTAACCCAAATCTGTATCCGGGTTAGTCCCAACACCGAGTTTGACAGCCATGTGTCCACTAGAGGTGAAGACAAAGCACACATAGTAGTGCAAATAGCAAAAAAGGGAGTGGACAGGAAAAAGCGAAGGCTGCTATATCACACCCTCCCTTTTTCCTGCTCCCTCCTCTCTTAACTTTCCTTTCTTTCATTTCGTATTCTAGGGATTGAAGGGTTAGCAGCCAAAGCAGGCCTAGCCGTACCCACACGCAAACAATCCAATCCAATCCAACCCGCCATGGATTGATTGCTTCGCTGCTCGATTTTCATCCAGGCAAGTAACTCACTATTTATGCTCTCATCTCTCTAGATTGTTAGATACAATACTGTTTCCAGATCGCCTTTGTTTTTCTGCTCCAAAATTAGCTCTGGATTTTCTCTAATTTCTACCCCTTCAGCTCAGATGTGCTTATACTTGGAAGAAGATTAACTGCTAATCTATCATGGGTTTGAAGTTTCTGTTTATTTTTCTGATGGTGAAGGCTTTGTTTTCCTCAGGTTTCCAGGCGTCTTGTTAGTCTAATTTTGATCATCTCTTACTCGTGGGTCGATTTCAGTGTGCAGCAGAATCAGCGGTAAGTTCTCTTGCTTGTCTGATATATTTTGAGCTGGCGTCAGCTTTCGCTTACTGTTACTGTACTGGGTTTCATGTCTTAAACATTTTGGAGGTAAAATTTAATTATACGTGCTGTTTAGAGTTTCGAGATGCCTGGTTTTGCGTGTAGACATTTGTGTACTGAATTTAACTTATCACATGCTAGACTAACTACCGAGGTGTTAAATTTCTGCTGTGAAGTTGTCTGACATTCAAGCTCATGAAAAATTAAATTTTGGCCAACATTTTCTCACTTCAATTCGATATATAATTGTACGACCCTCACAATTTGTGCTAGACCATTACAAGTTCTGAAAATTGTGATCCAAAAATGGATTTTCCCTAATGTTTCAGGGGGTGTCCAACCAAAGATTTTACTGGATCTTCACGTGTACTTTCAATTCTGGTTAGGAAGAGATGTGTCATAGCGACTGATGTTATTTTTGTGTCATCATTTTAGGTTACACAAATTACTTAATGAACCTAGATTGGCCTGTATTGTTTAAATAAGGTGTTAAATAAAATCCTCGCATGGCATTATATTTCTTTCTAAAGGAGCTTTTTGTGGGGTTTTTGTAAGTTTGTATTCACTTGGATTTGTATTCTCTAACAAAATTGACACCAAGTTAGCATGGTGGATCACACAAAGGATTTTTGGTTTATCTGATCCAATAAATTCCTAGTAGTTCCTAGTAGTCTCTAGCCATATCATTTGTTATGCATGTTTTTTATTTCACGTGACTGAGTAGGCTTGTTACACCCTAGAGTAGGACTTAATCCCAATACGTGCAGAATTCTGACATCAAATTTCATACATTGGTCTTCAAAGATGTTAGAAAGAAATGTTGCCACTGTGCAATTATGATGATCGATGAGTGACTTTATGTAAGTGCATGGCCTGTAATTTTGTGTGAACCTTGATATATGTATTTCTTTTCTCCAGTTTATTGTTTCCTTATAGTTTGATTGGTTGTTTCTTCAGGCATCACATTGATTTGTTCTGTTTACCATAAAGTCATCTGCATCGTCTAATGTGTATGATAGTTGTCAATATACGTCCTTTTTCAGGAAAAAAATATTATAAATAACCTTTCTTCTGTCTTTAACATCATTTCTCTCATTTTCCTCCTCAGCTTTCTGCTATGGAAGATACTGAACCAGTTGCAACACTCATGGACTCTACGACCTCTAAGATACAGCAACTTCAGAAAGCATTTGCTGAACTTGAAAGCCATCGAGCTGTAACACTCAACCTGAAATGGAAAGAAATTGAGGAACATTTCCATGGACTTGAAAGATCTTTGAAGAGGCGGTTTCATGAGTTGGAAGATCAAGAAAAGCAGTACGAAACCAAAAATAGGAGAGCAAGGGAAATATTAGAGAAACAGGAAGCTGCTGTTGTGGCCAAGGAACAAGCTTCACTGGAGAAGCTCCAAGAGAAACAAGATGCTGCTGTCTTTGCCATTGTGAATGCTCTACAGAAGCACAGGAAAGTATCAACTACAGAAACCTTCTGCTGTGCCTTATGATGGCCAATGTGAGTCACCAACCATTGATGACCAACCACCTGATGCCATGACTGCTGAAAGTAACTTAGGGGAAATAATAGATCCTTTTGAAAATGGAAATTTGGAGTATCCACAGTTAGTTAAACTATGTGAACAGATGGACTCAGAAGGACTGCACAAATTTATATCTGACAACCGTAAGAACCTTGCTGTTCTCAAGGAGGAAATCCCACATGCTCTGAAGTCTGCAGTAAACCCAGCCCAGTTGGTGCTGAACTCTCTTGAAGATTTCTACCCCAAGGAAGTGTCAAATGTTGATGGAAAGAAAGATTCAACCTTATTGGGTCTCCGCCGAACCTGTATCATGTTGATGGAATGCCTTAGCATTCTGTTAATGTATACAGATCTCATTTCTGTATCTGACTTAGTTTCAGAAGATGTTAAAGGTCAGGCAAAGGCAATTGCTGAAGAGTGGAAGCCAAAATTGGACTCTTTGGATGTGGATGCTAATAACGGGAACTCCTTGGAGGCACATGCCTTCTTTACAACTTCTGGCCACCTTTGGGATTGCTTCTGATTTTGATGAGGAAGAGTTATCCAGGCTAATCCCAATGGTTTCTCGTCGTCGCCAAGCAGCAGAACTATGTCGCTTTCTTGGGCTATCAGAGAGAATGCCAGGTTTGTTGAAATCCAGTTGCACTTTAATCATTGTAGCAGGAAGCATGCCATGGTTTAGCTTTGAAAATTTAGACAATGCATGGAAATTGTGCCAGTTAAAAACCTTTTTACTGAAGAGTATTTGAAATCTTCCCTTGCAAAGAAAATATGAAACTTCCATGTTAGAGTAGAATCGTGATGATCCAATGACTTCATTTGGTGCTGTTAACCTAAGCATCTAAATTTTCCTTTTTTGGATTCTTGTATAAAGCAACCTTGCATAGATCTTCTTGGCCTTCTCAATTGTTACGCTCATGCCTTGGACAGATAAATTTGTTGCAAACTACAAAGAGTATAGAAACTATTTGTTTCCTTTACTTTGTCAATTCTTCTACTTGTTGCTCATTGACATGTTGTCATTTAAACTTTTCTTACACATCAATTCTGCAGGTGTAATTGAAGTACTGGTGAATAGTGGAAGGCAAATCGATGCAGTTAACTTGGCTTTTGCATTTGACTTAATGGAACAGTTCTCACCGGTACCTCTACTGAAATCATACTTGAAGGAGGCGAGAAAAGTTGCTTCGCCAGGCAAGCCTGGAAGTGCATCTCCCACCAATGTGCAGGTGCGTGTCCTGTATCAGCTGCATCAATTAAATCATCCTTTCCTTTCTACAATTATCTCTTGACAATTTGATGTGTGCTGTTGTGTATTTTAAGTAAATTGCTGTTTCCTTTATAATTTGTTGTCTGATAATTCCAACTTGTTGCAATATGATTGGGTATGGATTGCTAATGCTAAGGCCTTTCCCCAGCCTAATGAATTATAACAAATGTTATGCTTATTATACATGAAAAAGGACTTTATAGTTGGATGCCAGGAAAGCATAGATGTTTTTGTTATGCATATATGTTCAAGAGCAATTTCCATTGAAACCTTATCCTGGCTTTTGTTGTAAAACCAAATTCATGTAACATTCTTTCTGAGTACTTTGGAGTTTTCTATAAGAAATTTTCTATTGCTTCAGAATGATGTCAATGAACGAGAGCTGACTGCCCTTAAGGCTGTGATCAAATGCGTTGAAGAGCATAAACTTGAGGAGCAGTATCCTGTGGATCCCCTCCAAAAACGCCTTCTTCAGCTAGAGAAGGCCAAGGCAGACAAGAAAAGGGCAAATGAAGTTGCCAAACCTCAACCCAAGAGACCTCGTGCCAGTGGTGTCGGCTGTGGGCCCCGTGTCGCTAACAGTGCTCCTGAGAAGGCTTTCTATCCTAGAGTTCCTGATAGGTACCCACAGTACGTGTATGACAGACAATATATTTACCCTGGACCTGCCGACAGCCATGTTCCCCCGCTCATGAGTTCTGCGACTTACAACTTCTCTCCCAGTCATGGCAACTACTTTGGAAATTGCTACCAGTATCAGACCTCGTATCTTCACTAGTTAGTAAAGATGGCGAAAAGGTGACCTTGATCCTCATTTTAACTGCTAGCCTTATTAACCCTTCAGCTCGTTGATGTTGTATGAATGAATTTAGTATCTAAACCCTCCCCACCCCCCCCCCCCCCCCCCCCAAAAACAAAACTGCTCTGTTAATTTTTAATCTGCTGTACTAGAGATAATTTGATCCTCTAATATATGCACTCTGTTTTCTGTGTATTTTCCGTTTACCATTTTTCTGTCTTGTTTTGCTCTCTCCAGCTCTCTTTTGTTTATGAAAAAAACCCATTTGAGCCCCAGCAATTTGGAGATGACCATGGTGTGCATGAAGTGAACAAAACTGGGAGAGAAATGAGTAAAAGGGATAGAGCGATGAGCTCCATCCCGCTTGTATAATTTGAATGGAGAAAGCAGCAACCAGCTGTTGCTAATGGTAGCTAATATTGCGAATAGACGGAAACAATCTCCTCGGATCTTCCCCAAACCCTAACTCGCCACGCTCAGCTCCTTCGTTTCTTGAACTCACTCGAGCACCGGCTTGGGATCTTACCTGGCCAAGAGCCTTAGGTCACTTGATTGTCTATTGTCTGGTCAGCTCTAAATAATGTCGTTGAATTAGGTTATTTATTTATTTAATACATCATCATTTTGGATTAAAAAAAACAGATGCTTTGAAAAAAAACATGATGCTTAAAATCTAGAAACCAAGTGACAAATTATAGAAACCCAATCAAGATCTAAGAACATGGCTTCTTGTGTTGATTTGTACCCAAACCTAGGTTCAGCCCAACCCGGCCCATTAACCACTGTCCAATTCAGAATCCCAAGTGGCCCAACCCATTGGCAATGGAATCGCTCTTATCTCATCTCTCTTCCTCTGCCCTCTCATGGTCATCATGGAGTCTCTTTCCATTTTACTATCTTCTTCTCCACCCATCCAAAACCACCCTAAAACCCTGAAACCTGCTACCATCTCCAGACCCAATTCTCATATAAGCAAATTCACCTTTTCCAGAGAGTCTGCTCTCCAAATTCCTCTCTCGCGTGTCTCGAAAAATACCACTTTCTCTTTCACTACCATTCAGCTCTTCACTTCTCTTCCTTGCCTAGCTTCTGAAACTCTAACCTCCCAAACTGGGCAAGTTTCGGAAAAGATAAACTTGGAATCAATCTTGGTCTCCATAGATGACTTCTTCAACAAAAACCCCTTTTTTGTTGCTGGCTGTACATTCATTTGGCTTGTTGTTATACCTCTTGCTGAAGAGTACTTGAGAAAGTACAAGTTTATCTCTGCCATTGATGCGTTTAGGAAACTACGGGATAACCCGGATGCTCAGCTTTTGGATATTCGGGACAGGAGGAGCGTGGTCGCTCTGGGGTCTCCCATTTTGAAGATGTTCAACAAGAGTGTGGTTCAGGTTGAGTTCTCTGAGGGAGATGAAGACAGGTTTGTGAAGAATGTTTTGAAGAATTTTCAAGACCCAGCAAATACCACCTTGTGTATTTTGGACAAGTAAGTGCTATAATCAATGCTATAGTAGCTCTTTAACTTGAATTTTGCTGCTTTATGTAGATACAATGGCACGACTGGTGTGGGATTAAATTCTGCTTTGCGTCTTTATTATTCTACTCTTCTGAAAGTTGACTGAATTATAGAATTAAGCACTAGAGTTTCTGATCTTGTCTTCTTTTCTCTCTCTTTTTGGCATAAATCATGTCTTTAATGTTTCATTTGTTTCTGCTTCTTGCGTGTAAGGTAGTTTTGATGGTGATTCAATGAGAGTAGCTGAGTTGCTGTTCAAGAACGGATTCAAAGAGGCTTATGCAATCAGGGGCGGTGTCAGGGGCAAAAAGGGCTGGTTGGTATGGTTCTTTTGTTATTTTTTCCTCTAATCTTTTCTTATATTTTTGCTTTGAATCCTTACACCATAGCTTCTGTTCATAGAGCTCTGTTTTTATTTAGATCTAGATGATTTTATATTTATTATCTGTTAACCCGTAATTATAGATTTCTTCTAGCCTATGCAACATTGGGGTCACTGTATCCTTATCTCCCTACAATTGGAGAGACTGGCTTGGATTACATGCATCTGCATGGCATTTACAAGCTTTCAGCTCTTCAAGACAGCACACGGAAAATACCTAAGATACCAGAGTTTTTTGCTTATAGAATTTATTGCGTCAATATCTGTTGGTGTAGTTTGTAAGTGAATAAAGAAGGAAAAATGACACATGACACTTGGGAACTTGAGACTTGAAACTTGACAGATATGCCAGTTGAATAAAACTGAAATTGAACAGTCATATAGTTATATTAAAGTGACTATTTATAGAACAGTCATATTGATTCATTAAAGTGATTGTTTATTGAACAATCATATTGTTTCATTAAAGTCTGTTAAGTCTGCCTATATATATAGTCTTAATATACAAAACAGAAAGACTATGAAAAACAGATTTTCTTCCTTGTGTCTTCTTTTCTTATTCTTTCAAGAGGTTTAGAGGGTTTAGTTGTATCCTGAAGGTGTTATCTCCGTGTGGGAAAATAAACACCTTAAAGACAATGTTCTTTTCACGACTTTAAGCCATTGTTCATGTTCTCTAATTTGTTTCCATATCAAAATTCTCCAACAATTTCCAACCAATTCGTAATAGTAGTCTGTGAGCATGAAAAGGAAACAATTATTATTTAGCCGAGGATGTATTTTCCGGACAACAATTAGGTGTTTATTGTTGGAATCCTACTTGGAAATCTTGAGAACCACATAAAAGGTTGCCTCTGTGAGGTGAACAAAAGAGGGCTGACACTTGACACAGAAATTTAGACACTTTGTATATAGGTTTGAAAGATCTTTCCTTTGGTGAAATTTGTTGGCAAATCTGATACTTGCTTCCAGTTTACTGTTTTCCTTAGAGTGAAGCCTTAAAGATTTCTCATTTGATTTAGTGCACAAAGACATATGGTGAGTGTATTAAGGCCACCTTTTTCTTTGTATGAGCACATCTGAGTGTTTGTTCTGTGCATGTATTTCTTTGGTAGTTCTTATTTATGTGGAAGATGAAGAGAAGGATGGAGAAATCTGCCTTTGGCAATTGCATGTTCTTCTATTTATAGATTTGTGCTGGTGTTTATATAGGAAATACAGGAAACCCTTTTGCCACCTTCTATACATATGAAGCCTAAGAAGAAGAAAAAGAAGGCTAAAATCTCACAACTTGGAGTCAATGGAGGAGTTGCTCATCAAAATGATGGCGAGGATGGCATACCCTCTTCTACTAGTCTCCCTCTGGAAGAAAGCCAAAGTGTAGACAACGGGCATATAAACAAGTCTATGACATCCACTCGTGTGGAAATCGATTTCAGATCTCCTTACCCTAATGTAAGACACCCTCCCTCCCTCACCCACACACACGTGCAGACACACATGGCAAATTGATTTCAGGTTATCTAACCCTGATGTACGACTGCATGAGAACATGATATGAGCATCATAACCCATGTTTGAAGTGAAAAATTAGCATCCGTTGGAGCCAGTGGTTTGTAAGCATAAATGGTGATGCTCTAGATGTAGTCCTGACTTGATACATTACATGGTATGACTGTAGTTGGAGTAAGAATTGGAGAAAAATAACAGAATATTATCAGAATCTGGCCTTGAAAATAAAATGAATAAATAAAAAGTAGAGGAGGAAGCATCTGATATTCACAGTGCTGATTTTCACACTAGTTCCAATATCCAAACAGACCCACTACAGGTATGATCTTACAAAATAGAAGGGAATTCTAATGTCTAAATAGGGTGCTTCTTTTTAATAGTTCTAACTGAGTAAGTACTTCAAGGCAAGTATAGTATACTAGTAAAACAGCCAGTCAGCAACCCATGTCCCACGCCAGTTTGATCAAATCTCATGAATTCTGATGTAATGCCCGAATCCACAGTGACACAGTTGGTGAATGCCTGCAATTGTTACCAAGAAGTAATATAACCATCAGGCAACTGCATGATGAGCCATAGAGACCATCCAGCAGCATGTGTTATGACTACAAAGTGTATAGATGTGCTCCTCTTTCTCGCAATCACTAATGTTTCCTTATAAATGTTTTTATGCAGTACCCAGATTTGAAACCTCCATCTTCCCCGACGCCGTCAAAGCCATGAGATTGATGCAGCAAGTTTGTTGCTTTGAACTGGCTCCTCCTTTTAGGCTGAACTCATTTTAGATCTACGAGGGCTGCTCTTTGTTTCTGGTATTGCTACTAATTAATGTATTCAATTCTTTTTTCTCAATTTTGGCAACCAGTGATTCTGTACTCTGTTGAAAGCATGGGGATATTGTTTTTCCCTCTTCAGTGGCAAGTCAACATTTCATTATGCACTCCATTGCCTTGCACCAAGATTGCAATCTCAGTATCTTCTAATGCTTTTGCCCTACTAAACGAGGCGTGTGAAAAACTTAAATTTGAAGTGTCTAATATCATTTGCTCTACAAAATATAAGTATTAAATTGCCAGGTACCATACTACGTTTAAAAAAAAGAGAATAAATATATAAGGTGAATTATTTTCGTATTAATTTGATAGAATGAAATATATTGTATCTTGTGTGTACATGTAAGATAGAATTGAGAAAATAAAAGGAGAAAAAAATTAAATAAAAGAGAATAAAATAATGACTATGATCTGTTTTGTAGTTTTCTTGCTTGCAGTTTTTTCTTTTAATAAAAAACTTGTAAACATAAAGAATAGTGGATTATATTAAAGAAACATATATGGTGTATCTCTACTTAAATGAAAGCTAGGTAAGTAGACTTATATATATATATATAAAAGTTTAAAATGCTTTCTACATCAATTGTTCAAGATACAAAAATGTAAAAAAAAAGTTTAATTTTATTTTTATAAAAAAATACAATTTTAGATTCTATTTTCCCATAAAAAAACCATTGAATTTTCTAAGACCTTTGTTTTGTATCTAGTGAAATTGATGCAATAGATCAGAATTATATATAAAAAAACATATATTACAAAGTTTGTAGAAACTAAAACTTTTGAGCATTTGAGTGAAGAATTGATTCTACTAGATGAAGATACGAACTCAAATTATGACATGATCCAGACAATTATGTTATTAAGCATAAATCCATATCAAACCGTTCGATCAAGTTTAAACTTTAAACATGCTATATGAATTTTATTATTTATTTTCTTTTACCGTGAACTTTCTATTTGACAACTTATTATGGGAATTTTCCAGCTCTACAAAGAAGTTTAAAGGGTTCCTAATTATCCTAGACAAACAAATACATTAAAGGGGGGACAACTTCAGCAACGAATTTCCTAGCTTGTGAAGATTTCGTTCATTTTATAATTTAAACTAGAAAATGTATTTTTCATAGGCTATTTTGTTTAATTAGATGTAAAAACTTTAGTTTGTGTCATATTTGTCATTTTAATTATTTTTTTCATGTTTGAAATTAATTAATACTTTGTTTTCAACTAGAATCCGAGATTTATTTAAATCAGGTTTTGAGCTTTTCAATTTAGAATTTTGAGTAAATTTTGTAAATGGACCAAATCAATCCCGTGATAGATGCATTAAGATAATAATCTCATAAGTTTTTAAACTCTTGTAAAACCTTAAGATGAAGACTTTTTTATCAATAGGAATTCATATCTATTTTTTTAAACTTGTATGAAAGTAATTCTTGTATTTTTCGGTTCTTGAATGAACTGAATCTAATTTATTGAAATTTAATTGACTTCGCAATATCATTTGACTTTATTCCAATAATATTGGTATCCTGTGATATATATGTTACACTGTTAAAGAATCTCTTTCACCTTTCTTGATCAAATTTCAATTTTAATTATGGATTGTGTGACCACATAAACAAATACCTTATAGACTAAAAAAACCTGACCATTAGATCATACTTAAAATTTTCAACATAAAACTAGGGCAATTTTCTTTGGGCAATCTCCTTGGCCTCACCATGTCAACAAGTTTTGCAATTGTGGATAGGGCTATGGATAAGGTCGCAAACGAAATCCCTCCAACGTAAATCGAACAAGTTAACACCTCACCAACACCAGCCACAAGTTTGTGAGCAGCAGATACATAATTGTACACTCTACTCTACACCCCAAGCTCTTTTAACAGCAGCAGCAGAAGAAAAAGCTGTCAGATGGCTACTACTGCTTCTTCTCCAATGGCCAGCCAGCTCAAGAGCAGCTTCTCCTCATCTTTAGCAAGGAGGCCCGCCATTGCCACAGCCATATCTGGAGCTCCATTTAGAGTTTCACCCAGCAAGAGAAGCTTCACTGTCAAAGCCATTCAATCAGAAAAGGTAACAGATTCTATTTTTCCCGCCTGCCTTTCTTGCTGCCATGTCTAGCAAACTGCTGTTGTTCAGACAAGCTCATATGATCAAATCATGATAAACATCTCCCATGTTCAAATCTTGCAGCCAACATACCAGGTGGTTCAACCAATCAATGGCGATCCCTTCATCGGAAGCCTCGAGACTCCCGTCACATCAAGCCCGCTGATTGCATGGTACCTGTCAAATCTGCCCGCCTACAGGACAGCAGTGAGCCCGCTTCTCCGAGGAATCGAGGTTGGACTTGCCCATGGCTTCCTCCTGGTAGGTCCATTTGTCAAGGCTGGTCCACTGAGGAACACAGAGTATGCCGGTGCAGCTGGGTCTCTGGCCGCAGGTGGTCTGGTTGCGATACTAAGCATTTGCCTGACCATGTATGGAGTCGCATCTTTCACCGAAGGAGAGCCATCCACCGCCCCAGGTCTAACCTTGACTGGAAGGAAGAAGGTGCCTGACCAGTTGCAAACTTCAGAAGGATGGGCGAAGTTCAGTGGGGGATTCTTCTTTGGTGGAATTTCTGGTGTCATCTGGGCATATTTCCTTCTCTATGTCATTAACCTTCCTTACTTTGTTAAGTAGATATAATCTACCGTTTTGCCTTGTCTGTTGTTATTACTCGGATCTTATTCATTTGCAAAAATATATTCCTTATCTCCATGTGAATCTCTTTTAAAACCCGGCCTAACCAGCGGGTTGACAGCAAACACGGTAGACCCGAGATTATATATATATATATATGTATATGTATATGTATATGTATGTATATGTGTGGATGCTTAATGATGGATAAATTGGAATTGCTTGCTCGTTAATAACAAGTATTTATTTTAACTATATATCTCGACTCATCATGCTCTGTACTCACTTTCCTATGGACACCAGTTTGAAGTTAGACCATTAAAAGTAAGTTTTATATGTTTTATTCATGTAAATCCCATGAAAATTACACTAAAAAAAGATGATTTTTGCATGCTAAAACACGAGTGAGGTCGACAGAAAGGCCGAGTCTAACCGGGAAATAGACTGCCGTGCAAGGCCGAGTTTTTTTAGCTAAATATCTGACCGTGTGACGGCTGCTCATGTTGACATGACGAAAAAACTATTCTAGCCTTGAATTGGATCAGCCTGGGACTGGTCTGATAACTATATATCAGAAGAGAGTTCTCTGATATCCGAAAACAATATTTTAGCAGTCCTGAGCCAGTGGAGTATTGAAATTTATTACCCGAAACTACAAAAACCAAAGGAATTGTCTTACACTGGTCTGGCTGGCTCACCCAGAAAATGAGAAGACGAAACGTCTGATAAGTACCGATGAACCATTCCAGTTCCATGTTATCTCCTGTTGCAGGGTGCTCAGCTTTGCCGCCAAACTCAGGTGGGAAGCCCAAAAACATTCCAAACAGAAGAAGACACTTCATCTCTCTTCTACAAAATTGCAAACACAATAACCAAATCCCACCAATCCATGCTAAAATCATAAGGAACCACCATGAAGAAGACCCCTTTGTTGTGTTCGAGCTGCTTCGTGTTTGCTCCAATCTAAACTCCATTGGTTACGCGTCCAAAGATCTTCTCTCACACTCAAAACCCAAACGTCTATCTTTACACCGCTCTTATTGATGGGTTGGTGTTATCTTGCTCTTACACTGACGGGATTCATTTATATTATCAAATGATCAATTCATCACTTGTGCCCGATAGCTATGCGATCGCTTCTGTTTTAAAAGCTTGCGGGTGCCACTTGGCTTTGAAAGAAGGTAGAGAGGTGCATTCCCAAGTTCTGAAACTTGGTTTAAGTTCAAACAGATCGATAAGAGTTAAACTAACTGAACTTTATGGGAAATGCGGAGCTTTTGAAGATGCAAGGCGGGTTTTCGATGAAATGCCTGAAAGAGATGTTGTTGCATCGACAGTCATGATAAACTATTACTTTGATCATGGGTTGGTTCATGAGGCCACTAGTGTGTTTAGTTTGATCAGGATTAAGGATACGGTTTGTTGGACTGCGATGATTGATGGGCTGGTTAGGAATGGAGAGAGCAATAGAGCTCTAGAGGTGTTCAGAAATATGCAAAGGGAGAAAGTCATGCCTAATGAAGTTACTATCGTTTGTGTTTTATCTGCTTGTTCAGAATTGGGTGCTTTGCAGCTTGGAAGATGGGCGCACTCTTATATGGACAAGCATGGCATTGAGCTCAACCATTTTGTTGGAGGTGCTCTGATCAATATGTATTCCAGGTGCGGTGATATAGATGAGGCACAAAGGGTTTTTGAACAAATGAAGGAGAAAAATGTCATCACTTATAATTCTATGATAATGGGGTTTGCGCTGCATGGGAAGAGCTTTGAAGCTGTTGAGTTGTTTAGGGGATTAATAAAGCAAGGTTTTACCCCAAGTAGTGTCACTTTTGTTGGAGTGTTGAATGCTTGTAGTCATGGGGGTTTGGCTGAGTTGGGATTCAAAATCTTCCACTCTATGGCTAAAGATTATGGGATTGAACCACAAATTGAACATTATGGGTGTATGGTTGATCTTCTTGGTCGCCTAGGTCGGCTTGAAGAGGCATACAATTTTATTACAACGATGAAAGTAACACCTGATCATGTCATGCTAGGAGCTTTGTTAAGTGCTTGTAAGATTCACGGAAACCTTGAATTAGCAGAACGGGTGGCAAAAAGTTTGGTGGCTTGCAAAAATGCAGATTCAGGAACTTATATTTTGCTATCAAATGCGTACTCTTCATCAGGGAAATGGAAAGAGGCCGCAGAAGTAAGAACAAATATGAGGGAGGAGGGAATCGAAAAGGAACCAGGGTGTAGTTCCATTGAAGTGAATAATGAAATTCACGAGTTCCTTCTGGGAGACGTCAGACACCCCCAGAAAGGAAAAGATCTACAAAAAGTTGGAGGAATTGAACCAAATATTAAGATTTCAAGGATATACTCCAGCAACGGAGGTTGTGCTGCATGATATTGAGAAATCAGAAAAAGAATGGGCTTTATCAATACATAGTGAGAGGCTTGCTATCTGTTATGGACTAATCACAACTAAACCATCGACTACAATAAGAGTTGTGAAAAACTTGAGGGTATGTAATGACTGTCACTTAACGATCAAGCTCATTTCAAATATTACAAGGAGAAAAATAGTGGTGAGGGATCGCAATAGATTTCACCATTTTGAAAATGGGGTTTGTTCTTGTGGGGACTACTGGTGAAATGAAGATTATAAGGTCTATAAATGATGTTATTATGCATTGTAACGTTTAAAAGTCTCTGTATGATGTTATTCTCTCCTCCTCCCCGAAAAGGGGAAAAAAAAAGAATTCTTGCCCTAAAATGTCTGTTTATCTGATTAATGATTACTATAATTTCTGAGAATGAGAAAGGGTGATGTGGGTTCGAGTTTTATTCTGAACTTTCTGCCATGCCTCTTGGTTTCTTGTACAGGTTTGTTCATAACTAGACCTTTTGGATTACCAGACTAGTTATCTCCATATTTGGATGTGCCATCTGTAAAAAGTTTTGGTTTGTGTTGGTCAGGAACATGTTCTCCGTCGTATTGCTGTTCAATGTAGGATTTGAGTTTGGAAATGACTAGTGCCTTTGGAACAGTGAACTTTGAAAATTATATATGCATGCTAGTGGCCGGTGATAATGAAATGATCACAGGTTCTACTAATGTGAAACCTGATTCAGAAATGGTCAGCAAAATGATACGAAAAAGTTCACTGGGAAGGGAAATATGTATGGCTCAAGGGGGGAGAGATGGTTGATTTATATGATGTAACAGATTTAATTGAGCACGAGCGCTGTGGAAATGCGGTGCCTTAAACTGGAATTTTTTGTATCTGAAGAATCTGCTATGGTATATTATGACGTGTACGCCATTCAGGCTGGCTTAATTGTCATAAGTGTTTGGTTTATATTCAGGGTTTTATCTATAATTTTAAATTTTTTAAATGAGATGGTTTCTTAATATGATATCAGAGTCTTGTTGATCCAACAGTCACGAGTTTGAATCTCACCACCATCATTCTATTTGATAAAAAATTCAAGCACAAGGTAATCTAAACATGTGCAAGTTTCAAAGACCAATGAGATTTCACTTGAGGAGGTGTATTAGAGAATAATATAAATCATGTTCTGGAGTCTCATTTATAAACTTAAACTCTTAGATAAGATGATTATTTAACACGATTTAAGCCGTGATGGCTTGTAATCATAAAACTTGAAATACAGCAGTCATCCTTTGGGGATACCTGCAACAAGCTTCGCTGAGGTACTGTTCAGGCACAACCACAAGTTAGTCCACATAATTTTACCCATCTGCTGACGAGTCGTTTATGACAAAATTTGAAACACATAACCGTCATGCATCCTTTCTGGATACCTGCTGACTTGCTTCACCGAGGTGTCCACGCACACTACAGACTATCATTCTTCACGAATTGGATACCATCCAGCAAAAAACCATGGTTATTTGTTGTATTTTTTCCATGAAAATGAATGTCCTCTGGCTTTATATATATATATATTGAATGAACGCCAAACCCTAAAGTGGTTCGCAAGATTCAGTTTTTCAAATCTTGATCGAAAACCTAAATACAGAAAGGTTTGAAGTGTGTTTTTGTAGCTTGAAAAAGCTTCATGCTTTCTTGGATAAATGAAAAAGGGACCAAAACATGACGCAGCTTCAACTTGGGTATCTTTGAAGGTAATGTCTCGTACGTGGTGGCTAAGAAAAGGACAAGAAAATTTGAGTGCTATCTGCAGAACTTCGCCGTGCGAACCAGCGATTGGCAGAGTGGAAACAATGGCTAGAACTAGTTTTGAAAGATGTAGAAAGGCACACGAACCACTTCACGCAAACTGTCCAAAACATCATTGAGATTGTGAAAGAAATTGAAGCCGAGCAGGTACAAGTATGGCAAGTGTTTCGCATTTATTTTCTTAAGGAATTAGTTCGAATTTTGGCTGCATGCGGAAACAAATCATCTACCCTACCTAACCCGCTTATGTAACTTGCCAGATCTACAAACTTTTTAAAAAAAAAAACTGAGTTATCCAGATTAACTTACACGCATCAAATCTAATCATTTTGAATTTACTAATGCCATCATCAATATCAAACCAGCTTGTTTTGTCTTGTGTGCTTCCAGCAGAACCCCTCATATCCACTTCTCGTGCAAGTTTAAACCTCTATAAAACCTCACATAAAGCAAACGAAAGAAACAGGCAAGGCATCTCCCTCGAAGAAAACAAACTCATACCCCGCAGGAAATGTTCATTACGAACAAGAAAGGAAATTTCCTTCTCGATCAGCCATAGATTAAGAGCAGCGAAGCAGAGCCCCATTAGAAATTGAAAGCTACAAGCTGCATCAAGGGTTATGCAATGGATGAGTTACTCATCTCCTCCATGATCTCTGTCGTCTTGATAGCTTCATTTCATATATTAACTATCTTGAAGTACTCCATTTTTCTAAGCTCTTTCATGGTATTAATCCATCTTTCTAACCCATTTTTTGTTATGTTTTGCTAGATCCAGTCCATATCGAAAAGACTCGTATCGCAGTGAAAACATCTGTCCAGGAGTAGACTCCTCAACAACCAGCGTGCATGTGACGGCCCTTGACGGCATAGTGAACGTCAACTCTCTTTTTACAGTCGCTGTCTTTGTCGGCCTCTCCCTTGCAACCCCAAATCAACGCAGCCTCGAAAACCGCGTCTCCTGCGACGCAGGCAACGACGTGGCCAAGAATCTACTAGTCTTCGAGGTTGTGTCCTTCAGTTTCTTCCTCTTCTCTTCTCTGGTCGCACAAGGCCTGAAACTGGCTATCAATTTGCTGAACAGTAAAGACGTGGACGAGGTTTTTAGAGCACACATTAATCTGAAGGTTTTGAGGTTCGGGATGATGGGGTCGGCTCTAGGGTCGGTCTTGGGTTGTGTGTTCCTGGTGCTATCAATGATTGATGTGATTCAGATTCGGTTGGGGCTGCTGTCCTGTGGGAGTAACAGTACTGTTCATTCTGTGACTGTTTTGGTTCTTTTAGTCTCTTCTGCTCTCTTGGTTTATATCTCTACTGTTTTCTATGCTTTTCTCCACTGATAGATTGTTTTGCTTTATGAAATATGTTTTTGGTTGAGGAGAATTTTTCAATTCTTAGCACCTGCTTTGCTATGCTCTGGATTCATTGATGAAGAATGTTGCGGGCATAGTTTATGGGATCACTGGTTCAAACTTGATGATTTATTGTTAAGTAATCATCTCACTTATAAAGTTTAAGTTTGTATTTGAGATCTCAGAATATGATTTATATTATTCTTTAATATACCCCCTCAAGTGAAAGCTTTTTGGGCTTGAAACTTGCACATATGTTTACTCTATCTTGTGCTTGATTTTTATCAAATAAAATAAGGATGATAAGATTTGAACTCGTGACTGTTAAGTCAACATGACTCTGATATTATGTTTAGAAACTATCTCACCTAACAGCTACATGGTTTCTTAACACTTATATTCTTATCCTAATAACCTGGGAATTTTGTATCCATTTGAGGAATGGTATCCCTTTCACTAGCTGCTACTAGTTTTCCCATTTTAATTACTTTCTTGGTTAACTTTTCATTTAATATAAAATTATATTTAGAGTCTCGCGTAATAGCATATGATTTTGGGTTGATAACAGTCTTTTCAAATCTCTTTCTTCTCTGTTTATTTCAGAGACTGAATCCAGGGAGTGATCAGGAAAGAGTCTCATTGTATGAAAAACTGAGCGCGTGATTGCACCTGCTGCCAACTCACGTGAGAAACTTCGAACCCTGACTTGCAAGGGAAGGGATGATTTCCCCTTCGTTTCTGCAACTTGTCCAACTCTTCCTTGACCTCGTTTTCTATGATGACTTGCGATGTGGGCTATGAATTCTTCTCTAAATTCTGCATCCTAGCTTGTTAATTTCAACCTTAATCAGATACTGAAAGAAAAACAAAATCGTATCTTCTGTTCATGAGCATTGCCATCATCACCATCACCATGTTTCCTCATGGAACCGGCCGGGTCTGCAGAATGAGTTTGCAAGGGTTTCAATCGGTTCCAGGATTAAGAATCATGTCCTTTTTCTTCAGAAAGCTCACCAGACATACACATCCTAGTACATTTCCTTTCATCCACCGTAGGTTGTGGATGAAAACAAGCTAGCACAGGAAGTTTCTTTCACTTGTAGGTTGTGGCAACGACAAGGTTTTCAAAAAAGAATTCGTAAAGTTCAAACACCAGAACAATGGTTTCTGAAATCCAGTTGGACTAAGGAAGAATTTTTGAGTTCACATCTGGTTCTGCTCCATGGATGTGTCTCGAATGATAAAAGTAGGTGGCATATCGGTGTCATGGTGAGAAAAACTAAAATTGATGTTCGGGCTAGTTTACGCGTACTTTGACTAATTTCATGAGTTTTAAAGTTTATAAACATATAAATCTCTAATGACCATCATATTAGCTACCATAAAACACAAAATATAATGGGCAGACTATCGATAAAAGGCTCCTATTACATATCTTTTCTTTCTCCAACTATAACCCTGTAGAGACAAAGAATGTCCATCTATTAGTATATAGTTAGACTGAACCTAGTTGGCACTGAGCTAAACAAAAGCTCATGGGCCTAGTGAGTTGCCAGCCCATTATTATGGGCTCTGGAAAAAGTAGAGCCTGGACATTTATGGGCTTGACGAGTTTTTGAGACCCATCATCCTAGGATTTGAGAGGATAATCATCTTAAAGGGAAAAAAAGTTCATCGAGTCTCCCTTACAATACCACCATTATAATGTCAACTTGTCAAGCATCATAAAATTTCTTGCTAACTAGTCACAGAACCAAGGACACCAAAAAAAAAAACTTCTACAAAAAATACCTAAACAAGGACAAATAATTACGATAAAAACCACAATAGAGTTTTTATAAAGCACATAGTTGCAAAACCTTCTCTAATATACATCTAGAATGTTCCAAAAAAAAAATTAGTTGCAAAACCTAGACTAGTTGAGTTGTATTAAGAAACCATTTCATCTAAAAGCTTTAAACTTGTAAGTGAGATTCCCATAATATGATTTATATTATTCTCTAACATACCATTAAAGTGAAAGTCTTGCTAAAACTTGTATAGGTCCACATCACCTTGTACTTGATTTTTATCAAATAGAATGAGAATAGTGAGATTCAAACTCGTGACCGCTGGGTCAATAAGGTTCCGATACCATGTTAAAGAATCATCTTATCTAAAAATTTAAGTTTGTAAATGAGACCCTCATAATATAATTTATATTATTCTTTTAACAAATTGATTGGCTCAAGAATTAAAATGACTCGGGCTAAATAAAAAAGAAAAGAAAATAATTGGTTGATCTAGTAAACAACCTGGGCTAACCCCATTAACATGGTTGATCTCGTCATGATCCAGTCAAAATCCAGTCCTTAACCTGTTATTTTTTTTTTATGAAAAACATTATTTTATTTTATCGATGATCCAGAACTTAGCTAAGATCCAACCGATTTTTAAAGCCGAGATATGTTGATGCATGATCCGGTTTCTCAATCGTATACATGTATAGAGAAATTAATGAAGTTTTAAGTTTTTATTTGTTATTATTCTTTAATCTTTGGGTCAATTAATTTTGTTAAAATTAATGAGCACGTGGTAATTCTATGTATAAATAGAACACACACTACCACTGATTTCGAAAGAAGATCGCTTGGCTACTCTCAATTTGGATGCCTCAACTCCACTCTCTCTCTTTCGATTCTCAGTAAGTTGCCTCTCTTTCTCTCCTCTACTCAACTGCCCAAGTTCGATTCATCCATCGATCCACCTTACCATTGATGCCGCATATCATATGAATTTTATCTTTTTAGGATATTCTTTAATTTTATTTTTAATTAAGAGATTATTGCTGCTGTTTTAATTATTTATCGTGGCAGTGGATGTCGAAGAAGAAGGAAAAACTGGAATTGTAGAACCTTGTGTTGGTATGGAATTTGAATCTGAAGACGCTGCCAGGAACTTCTACTCAGAGTATGCTAGACGGTTAGGATTTGTCGTGCGTGTTATGCAGCGTCGTCGTTCTGGGATTGATGGGCGAACTCTTGCTCGTCGTCTTGGATGTAACAAACAGGGTTTTTCTCCAAATATCAGGACTGCAGCTGGTCCTGGTCCGGACAAGAAGCCACGGCCCAGTGCTCGAGAAGGTTGCAAAGCAACCATCTTGGTTAAAATGGACAAGTCTGGTAAATGGGTCGTTACCAGATTTGAAAAGGATCATAATCATCCTTTGGTTGTTACTGCTTCTGGGTTCTCTTCATCGGTTAGTATCTCTACCAAAGCTTGTTTGTTTGTTCATAAAATCTATGTTAAGTTTGTGTTTTCAGCAGTAATTAAGTTTGTTTGTATGTTTGAAATGTGTTTTGTTTGTATCCTTTACAGTGTGCTAAATAAGAATACATGAACTACCCTATATAGCAGTGCTGAATGGGAATACATGAATTACATATATTTAATTAATAACTTTAGTTATGTCTGAAATTTTCTTTGAAACTCCAATCACCGCTAGAGTATGCACATTTCTATTGCTTAAATTAGGGGTTTCGCTGTGGAGACAACTTTTGTTTTCTGTTGCATATTAATTTAGCTGCTCCAAAGACTTTTAAGTGGGGAGGGTTAGGTTTTGGCTTGTATGTGTATAATGATTATCCCTGTCATGTAGTGGTTGCCTGATTTGCAGTGTCCTATCGTTCTCAATGCCTAAAGAAATCTGAAAACTACATGCGTGTGTAAAAAGACTCCTTTTCTTTCTGAATCAAGTATTGTTAAAAGTTTTGACTGGTATATGGTGGCCCTAGGCTTACCATCATCTCAGTATGACAGGATGTTCTATTTACGGTCCTTGCTCCAGAAGGCCATGTTGGTGTATCACATTTTACTCTTTGCCTTGCCATTAACTGTATCTAAAACTCTTATTTGCTGTTCTTACATCACGTTAATTATCACTCACTTTGTTCGGTGCAGCTCTTAATTGCAGCACTACACCCATTGCCTTTATTGAGTGTTTCATGCTTTCAACAGCTGTATTCATTTCTCTATGACTGTGTTTTCGTGAAATTAAATCATTGCATCAAGATAAATGAAAGCTAGATGATTTGCAGAGTTTTTAACCATTTTTGCTTTATGAGTGTGATCTTTGCTGGGATCTCTCTAGTTGCCACTGCATTTGTAGTATGGGTGGGCAGTCTATTGATCCTTCTCTGGTGGCTCAACAACTAGCAATCACAAAACATTTATGTAGAGTTTCTCATTTTTACTGTGATTTGATTTAGTTTCCTTGGCAAATTGTTTGCTCTTTTGAGCATGTAGGGTGACAAGGATAAGAAAATTGAAGAGCTTATGAAAGAGTTGGAGCATCAGGAGCATTTATGTGCAACCTATCGTGAAAAACTAGTCAGTTTCATGAATAATGTTGAGGAGCAAACAGAAGAACTGGCTTCAAAAATTCAACTTATTGTTGATAATGTCAGGAAAGTTGAATCAGAAGTGCAAATTTTTTCCCGCCGTAGATAGCCTCTGGTGTTTAATGTAAGTATTTACTTTTGGTCATGAAAGGTTTTGATCATGCAGAATATGTCATAGAATCATTTTATTTTGCTCAAGATGTTTCAGGATCCAGCCCTTTAGCATTATTCATTATATGCAATGTAAAACACGCTGTTCTAAGGCATATCCACTCAGACACTCGCAGCGTGTGCTGGTTTTGATATCGAAATTCTCTCTTTCTCTCTCAGGTGGTAGATAACATAAATATATGAGACAAGTCCCCGGAGGGGGAACTGGAGCAGCCCAAATGGAGCTAGGCTCTCAAGTCATGCTTTTGGAACTTAACTTTGTGGCTATTGCCATTATGCCTTCCCAAAGCTGAAATATACAGTTGCTGCTCAAAATAACCATAGTTGATGAATCAACATAATTTGATTGCTGGGAATTCTTCCAGTTGTATAGTAAATCTTCTCTAGTAAACTCCTGAAGATATGTTGGCTAACCTATCTCATGATTTCCTGAAATGCATGTGGTAACTCAACACAATAGGTGCTGAGGATCAATGCTGAAATAGTGGTGGCACAGAAGAAACGATCATTATTTTCTACTGACCTGGAGGCAAAAAAGATTATGTTATACCAGCTTATGTGGTCAAATAATGTACTACTTTCGGTTATATACTTGCTGGCTGCAGTGCATCTCAGGTTCACCCACACAGGAACTTTCTTCAGGGGAACAAGTGAGGCTTATGCCAATGTGCTTGTACCTCAACTAGCATCGGTTCTACCCTTCAAGAGATCTCGAGTGTTGGTCTGTCTTTTGCAAGGAAAGAAAACATCAGCAATTAGAGACAGAACGACAAGATGTTTAAGTTTTATTTGATCATGTCTGTTTTGCTTTCCTTTATTTATAATGTTCAGGAACAGGTTTCCTTCTTCCTTTCAGTCCACAGGAACAAAGGACATTGGCCAAACTCGGACATTCATCAGTTTTGATGTGTTTATAGTGTTTGAGAATGTGTTTTAAAATTGTTTTTTGAAAAAAAAATATTTTTTTTTATTTTAAATTAAAAAAATATTATTTTTATGTATTGATGTTAAAAAAAAAATTAAATATTTTTTAATACATTTTTAAATAAAAAATATGTTTCACTAAAATTATTGATTCGGTTGACAGAGCAACTTGGCAAGCGTGACTTTTCAAAGTGTGTTTGGTAGATTTTCGTTTGTTTTTGGTTTGAAAGTGTTTTTATGAAATTTTTTGTTTTTTTTTATAAAAATTATTTTTCATATATTTTGATTATTTTGACGTGTTGGTATAAAAATAAATTAAAAAAATATTTCAATGTATTTCTAATAAAAATAAAATAAAAAATAATTAAAATGTAATCATTGTTGCAATTTCTAAAAATTCTATGAAATGTTTTTTTAAAATACTTTTTAAATGAAAATAAATCAATTTTTTTCTTTAATTTCAAAACATTTTAAATAGAAACATAATTTCTTCCTTTTTTTAGTTGGGCTAGGGGAGTGAAATTAAATTTGAAGGTAAACAGTGGGCCCAATAAGCCTAGCCCTCTAAGTAAAAAACAAAAGGAGGTGATCTATCGCATACACCAGCGGTGCATCATGATGGAGCTGCCTCTTCAACACTCTGCCATCCTAGGGTTTCTACTACTTCTGCCGGTAAGCTTATCACTACCTCCATTTTCATCCTTTTTTTTCTTCTTAAAAAAAAAAGAAACTATTTATGGTTGCCGAGAAAAGATATGGCTTAAGAGATATACTGTTTAGCCGTTGCCTTTAAAATGAAAACTGAGTATAGGAGGGATTGCTCAAGACTAAGTTCTTTTGCTTTTTATTTTTTCAGCTGAAAGGCTGAATTTTATTAACTATTTATCTAAAATAATTTAGTAAATGGAGTGATTTTATGTTGGTTTCATCTGTATGCAGCTGATAAATGGTTGGGTAGATGGGTAGATTTGTCTAAATTCGAAGAGAAAAATGGACAGCACTTCTAAGCAAGCATTTGATTTGGACGAAACCGAAAGTTGTTTTGCTGTTGAAAATTATGATGAACATGAGTTTGTGGACGATGAACTTTCAGGAAATATTGAGTTATGTCTGGACGAGGTTGACAAGATTATAGAACAGTCTAGTGAAACTTTGAGTTCAGTAAATGATGCTATAGAACCCTACATTGGCATGGAGTTCAAGTCGAGAGAAGATGCACGAGAATTTTATATTGCTTATGGACGGCGTACAGGATTTACTGTGCGTATCCATCATAACCGGCGTTCTCGAATAAATAACATGGTCATTGGTCAGGATTTTGTTTGTTCGAGAGAAGGATTTCGTGAAAAGAAATATGTATACAGGAAAGATAGAGTTCTTCCTCCACCACCTGTAACCCGAGAAGGCTGTCAGGCAATGTTAAGACTTGCTTTCAAAGATGGGATTACGTGGGCTGTTACCAAATTCATTGCAGAGCACAATCATGCGTTGATGTCTCCTAGCAAAGTACCATGGCGAGGATCTGCAAAAAGTTTGGTCAGTGAGGTATGTTATCTTTAAAGGAACTTCCATACCACCATGTCTCCAGTTTTTGTTAACCTCAGTGTTTGCTTGAATATATTCTGTATTCAACCACAGTATTGAAGACACGCTCCTCAGTTAGAACCTCACTGGCTCTGCCATTGCATGTGTAAAAACCTCATAAGATGTTTAGACGACAGAGTAAAAAAGCTGTATACAATCATTTATATGATCCAACTATCTGTTATGATTTGTCACAGGCAATTCGATTCAGTGCCATGGTCCTAAAATTATGTGCTTCAGTTGTGACCAAGCTTAGAATGTTAGAGAATAATATAAATCATATTTTAGGACCTCACCTAATAGTTTAAACTTTTAGATGAGATGGTTCTTTGACATGGTATCAGAGTCTTATTGACCCAGCGGTCACGAATTCAAATCTCACTTTCTCTATTCTATTTGATAAAAATCAATCACAGGATAGTTTGCGTTTGTGAAAGTTTTAAGCCCAAAAGGCTTTCACTTGAAGGAATGTTAGAGAATACTATAAATCATATTCTAGAACCTCATCTAATAGTTTAAAATTTTAGATGAGATGATTCCTAGCTAATAAAGTTGATATCCAGTTTTTCAGCAGACTAGCTTAGAGTAGGCTTCGGCATGGTGTTTGGAGTTTTTAGGCTCTGTCAATCAGGGGGGCATGTGTTTGATAAGAACTGGATGTTGTAGTGGAAGCATACTGTTGTGGTAATTATTTTGTAAATTCCTAGGTTAAAAGACGAATTTGAACAAAGATGATGAGCAGTCATTGTTCTCCTTTTATCATAGCCTTCAGTGCTAGGAAGATGAGTTATGCTTTAAGCATATGAATCGCTGAAGGCAAATACTTCCCCTGCATATTTAACATTTTTCTCTAGCCCATTTGATCTGCTTCCTGTTTAAAAGATATTCTGTTTCGCAGGATGAAAAGGATCGAAGAATACGAGAGCTGACGATTGAACTCAACAATGAGAAGCAACGATGTAAACGGAGGTGTGCCGCATACCAGGAACAATTACACAAGGTGTTGTCATATGTTGAGGAACATACTATTCATTTGTCAAATAAAGTTCAGGGTATTGTTAACAAGGTGAAAGAACTTGAAAATGAGATGGAGGATTCGGATTGCAAATATGTCTAGTATAACACTTTGCTTGCGCATTCTTTTTTACCCAAATTTACTTGGATCATTAAGAATACCATGCATTTTGATTTTCAAACCTTGGCAAAACCACTCAACCGAGTCTATTTCAGTTTTGAGAGAGTAGTTTTGTTTGGAGACAGGTATAAGGACGGGATGGAAAGTTCCTCGTATTCATTGAATCGTTACTTTGCATTTGTTTTCCTTGACAGCTCCTTTGTGTGGACTGCCATTCCTAGACTATCCAAGCTCCTTTTCTTCTCTGTTTTTGAAGACTCGAAAAGAATTTCAGTTACAGAGGTAATAATTGTAAGAATACAGGAAGATCAGTAAATGCTTTGGAGTAAAACATCCTGAAATCTGTTCCAATCTAAAAGCAGGAAATGTGGGCAAACAGTAGCTCGAAATTTATATTAAATAAACACTTAATTAATCAGTAGCTCGTTTTCTTCATCACCACCGCTAAATTGTCTGTTGGTAGCCATATGAATATTACTACAGCTCCCATATTTCTTCTGAATTTTTTCTTAATTTAAGATCAGCCATAAAAAACAACAACAAAGCTATTCTTGCAGTACTGTTCATCCATAGCAAGAATTCTTGCTGGTTCTCTTCTTTAGGGTTCAATTTCTATTTGTTTTTTTTTTAAAAGATTCAACTAATTCTACCATCATGAAATTGAACCTATATGTTCAACCATATTGGAGAGATGAATTTAATCTTCTTCTGTAGATAAAAATAATAATAATTCAACATCAACAGAAGCAAGAACATCACATAAAAACAAGCAAAAATAAAATAAAAAGTGTATACGTACTCCATATGGAAAACCCATGGAAGAGACGCATGTATTGTATTTTCTTTCAAATAAAATGATGATACAGGAGGTAACAGTTGAATTCTGCAAGAGGGTCTCATATATATATATATAACAACAGCAGCAGCAATAATACATTCTATGAATATATTAATATTAACTTGAACCTAGGGCAGCAAATCCACCACCTTTCATCATTTGCTTGAACTCCCTGAAGTTAACCATGCCATCTCCATCCACATCCACCTTTTTTATCATGCTCTTGCAATCCTCTAAAGTTCTTCCTTGCTTTAGCCCCAAGGACGACAAAACCGACTTCAACTCCTCCACTGTGATAAAACCATCTCCATTTTGATCGAACACGTTGAATGCTTCTCTCATGTCCTCCTCCTCGTCCCTCTCGTCCATTATCGTTTGATACAACGCCCCGAATTCTTCAATGTCTACGTACCCATCTCCATTGACATCTATCTTCTCGATCATATGGATCAAATCTTTATCGGGTATATAGATGCCCAGGTTTTTCAGCGAGTCACTCAGTTCCTTCTTTGTGATCTGCCCATCTCCATTCTTGTCAAACATCTGAAATACCCGACGTAGCTCTGCCGGATCCATGTTTTCTTGATACAAACACCTCGATCCCTGAGCAACAGCAGATGGGGTTTTTGTTTTGTTTCTGTTTTCCAATCCTAGCTAGGACAAATTAAGAGAAGAGTGGAAAGAAAAGGACAGGACTTGAAGAGATCGATCGATCGAGGTGACGGAATCTTGAGCAAGTGGTGTAGGGTTCATAAATTGAACAGAGGGTGATAATTTGAAGTTAGAGAGATTAAGGAGACAAACAAAAACGGAGAGTAATTACATAGATTGAAGGAGAAAGCTAGAGTGGTCTAAAAAACAGGAGAAGCTCTCCTCTGCCATCGTTGGATCATTGCTTGTTTGATAAGTATGAGGCTATTTTTGGTGGTTTCTATGTTGTTTATAGAAGTTGATTAATTCTAGCTAGCAAGGTTGTGTGTTGGCGTTTCTATAATTGGGGTAGACCTAGTCTGTTGTTTTAGGTTATTAATAGTGTGATAGAATTGATGTTAGATAGCTTATCCTGTCCTTGTCTTGTGTTTTTTTTTATGCTGAACCTGGTACCCATGAATAGAACTATTATAGAAGTATTGCAATTCGATGGGGTTACTCGAAAATAATTGAAAATATTTATGTAAAGCGTCAAAAAAAGGGTGAGAATAAAACAATAATAACTAAGACCATAAAGACTAAGTGATTAATTTTATAAAATAATTAATTCTGAAATGTTAACGGTACACTAATCTCTACGTAAACAGTTGAATTGATTACGATGGAGTTTCAAAAGTGTTTTGTAAAAGTGTTTTTTTTATTGATTTGTACCTATAATTACATTAATTTCATTAAATAAGCGTTTGTTATTGTGGTTAGAAGTGTTTTGTTCACTTAATTTATTTAACCTCAGCATATCAGATCCATAAGAAAATATTAAAGAAAACCCTATTAATTTAATGGTTTTTTCTTATGCAACAGTTGAAATGTAATCCAGTCATGTGCCCAGTAAGATCACAGGCTTAAAGATCATATGGGCAGTGTCACCTCCCCATATTGACAACATCTTTCTTCAGCTCCAACTCACATAAAGAAACACGAGGGACCTTCTTTCTACTCGTGCCTAAAACATTCTTAATTAATTACATTTCTTTTCTGGGTGATAAAACTAAGATTTCCAACAAGTAAAGTGGCAATTTATCCGCACAAGGCAAGAAAAAAACTAAGATGGAGACTGGTGCGCATGTTTTGCTACCAGAAATCTTGATGGACGTCCTTTACTTTCATTTCTTGAGAGATTAATCGAGGATGCATTCCAAACCGATTCTCACAAAATGATCAACCTTTTCAAAATCTACACACGTTCCTCTAATTTGTGCTGCCATAACTTGAAGGTTTACAATTGGCAACCGAGATTTACAATTGTATCTTCACCAACTTAAAAACACAGGCAACCTAGGAACCTGCAACAGCACAAGCAACCAAAATGGAAACTTCCTAGACTGGATTTTGCTGAGTAACTTTGGTGCTCGCCCTAGGTAAGCCTTAACAAAGAGATAATCCCACAAATTTGAAATTTACAAAAAAAAACATACCCTCAACTGCATGGGAAATATTCTCATGATTAAACCCATCCAGTGTTCTCTTCAAAAGAAACCCCGCTTGTGCATGCTTGAAGTTATTTGATATGAATTCCCATTATTTACAACTCCATGTTGTCTAGGACTTCTTTGGCGGCAGACGCCATAGCATAAAAAGCTTTGGCCCCTCTTCAAAGTAGTGCACGCAACCAGAATTTCCAATGATAAACTAGGAATTATGATATCTTAAACTTTTTCATAAATCTTGAACTTCTCAATTAATCTCAAAACACCACTTAGAAGCTAGAATCTCAAGTAATCCCATAACCCCTTCAATGGATAAAAATCAAAATTTACTTTTGTTGATTAAGATCATAAACTTTGGAAGCAGCAATCAGGTCTTAAGAAATAATCCAATATATACTAGTTTCTCTTTAAAAAGTCCGGCCATTTGCTGACTATTCTAACAGACACCTCATAATCCAACACTACAAGTAAAAGTCTCACTCCAAAGTAGGAATTTCTATCAAGTTGCTCTTTAAAGATGTAAGAAACTCGAGTCCCAAACTCTGCAACTATCTAAGATGGCACCTGATTAGAAAACCATTTCCAGACATTTCTAAACCAAAAGGTCATTTCAAGATTTAAGGTTCCAGTAAAAGAAACCTGATTAAACAGACACGCGAGGCCCCAGTTGCTTCAATAAATCTACTTCCAATCAATATGCTAACCGAACAACGTTGAACCAATTTATAATCCAGATGACAGGTGATTCTAAAATTTCCTACCTCTTTCTCCACTTCAAGGTAACTAGGTAAGTTTATAAACCCAACCAGCGCTGCTCATCAACATTTTCGATAAATATCAATGCCTAAAAATTACAACTGAGTTTTCTCATATCCGCAACAAAAAATAACATTCACCAGATATCCTTTACTATCCAACAGTTTCTTAGTATTCAAAAGAAAACACAAGCCTTGACTGAATCAGAATTTAAAGGACGCCCAATTGAAGGGAATATCGCAAATATCCAACAGAATCAAAACAAGAACGCATTTCAATTGTGCACATTATTCAACATTTAGTCCCAAACAAGCAGTCAAGCCCCGCTAAATTAGCATTATTCAACATTTAATCCCAAACAAAGAAGCTGTGAAACCCCACTAAATCAGCATTGTTCTGATTATGGAATATCCCAAGGCTTAGGCTCAGGGACAGCAACAACCATACCTTGAAGATCCTTGGTAAGCACAACCTGACAACCCAACCTTGAATGCTTGTTCAAAACCCTAGCTCTCGAATTCCTCTTCAGCACATATTCCTCGTCATAAGATCTCGGGGGAAGCTTTTCGAGCCACTCCTGAGCGATGCTAACCTCGCACTCAGCGGAGCAAGCCTCGATCTCCTCCAGGCGATGCGAGGCTGGGTCGATTAGACCGTTATTTGTCAGGGCTTTGAGGAGAGTATGACCTGAAAGACCTACGATCTCTCGTTTCTGGCCGTCCGGATCGATCGCAGAGAGTTTCACGATTCTATCGGAGACTTTGGCGGAGGCGGTGGCGGAGGAGCGGGTGAGGATGGATTTGGTGAAGGGAGAGAGAGAAGGAATGCGGTTGATTTGTGAGGAGAGTCTGCGTAGAGATGAAGTTGCCATTTCTTTGTGCTCTTCCTCTTTTAAAAAGTGGCTACTGTATTTAATTTATTGGGCTCTCCGAGTAGTCTCCATGCCTTTCACCACAGTGAATTGCACGGTTGGTTTTTTCGACGCGGGTCAAGTCACGGGTCACCTTCTTCACTGTCGTTGCAATCATATTAATAATAGTTTGTATATTTTTATATTTCAAAATTATTTTAAAATAAAAATAAAAAATAAAATGTATCCTAGACCTATCACAAATTCTTATCGAGCTCAAATATATATATTTTTTTAGATATTTTTAAGTTTTTTTAACAAAACTAATCAGCAACTTATCATTATGTATAATTAATTTATGGTTTTGGTGGTCAAAATTATCACCGACAATAAAATAAAAAATCTCCACACCGGAATCACACTGGAATCCAACTATCTCCTCTCTTCTCTCTCACTAAAACAGAAAATAAAAAAAAAAATGAAATCTAAGACCAGAATTGAATTTCTTAAGATTGTAGAACTGGTTCTTATTAGATAAAAAAGATAGGGTGAAAACATTTTAAAAAAAAATCCACAGTTCATTCAACTTGTCTTTCAATCCAATATTTGCTTGTAAAGAGATAAGCAATTCGATGATAATTTAAGTTTAAAATAATAAAATAGTTCAAAATAAAAGTTTGATAATCAAATTAAAAAATATATTCCAGTTTGCAATGTTATATGTATAAGTAAGAGTGATAACAAAAAGACCTCTTTTAGTTTCTTTTATTTTAGTCTATTTTTTTTTTATTTCTGAAAAAAAAAAAGTTAAAATCTTAAAATTAAAAATAGTAGCTTTTTTTTAGAAAACCAAGCACGTCTCCAGGAGGCGTGACGTTGTGACAAATAACTTGCGATCTGAACAACAAGTTTCGAGTTTAAGTCAAATTATATATTTTTTATAAAAAATTAGGACAATCAAGGTTTTATTCTCTCACCTGGATTTACAAAATATATTTTTTTAAATGTAGAGTTTCTTCGCATAAAAAAAAACAAAAAAAATGAAAATGAAATGAAGAAAACGACTGGACGTCCATCCACCTTAACGTAAGAATCCATGTCACACTTCTCTTATGGTCATGTTGTTAACTCAAAGCTAGATAGTATTCACTTTCACGCAACACACCGGCCCCATTATTTCCACAGAACTAGCCTTTTACTCACGGTTGCGGTATATTTGTACTCGTAATTTTTGTGCTTTAAAAATACCTTTTAGAAAAATTAAATTTTTATTGGTAAATTATTATTTTTATATATGTTGATATGATTATATTAAAAATAAATATACCGCAAAGTATATTTTTCTAAAAGATATATTTAATAATTTACACAATCACAGCCATAATATCATACATATCTAAAAAGTATATTTAATATTTTTTACAAAAATCACGGTCATAATATCATACATATCTGAAAAGTATATTTAATAATTTATGATTTAAAAATATATTTCATTTTAAAAATATTAAATTAATTTTTTCTTAGTTTTTTTTTTACTATTTTAACATGTTTATATTAGAAATAAAAAAAAATATTTTTAAAAACTAACCACAATACCAAACATTTTATAGAATGATAGAAGGGATTGATGGGTCTCAATACATGATTTTCACTTGAATGTAATCCTATATTCAAGAGCCAAAGATACTGAGAGAAAAACTTGAATCTAGAGATAATCATGTATCTAAGAACCCAAAGTTTATGAATGGCATGACGAGATTAGTTGACTTTTTATAAGATAGTATAAGTTCTTTGTCTCTAAAAAAAGATGTTTTGCCACAAACAAACAAAATAAAAACTCATATTTATTCTTCAATTTATTGGTGAAACTTAAAAATAGAATATAGTATCATCTAACTATTCCTAACAAAATCTTTTTTAGATTGCAAGTTAATAGATCTAAATTAATATAAATATAATAACGAATATTTCCGGGTTGCGAATTAATAAGTCTGAACTAGTAATTAATTAACATAAATCTATTAATAAAAAGAAACTCTTAAACCATGTCTAATGAACTATAACAAACACTAATTAAAAATTATTATTTAACATTACATAAATAAATAAATAAAATAGTATGATAAAAACAAAGTGTTAGTTAAGATCAAGGATTGCTACTTGCAGGATAAAACATGGCGAGGAAGCGTTCTTCTAGCAACTTGAGTGTTACCAATCTGTAGGGCCACTAACAACATACATTTCTACAAACAAGAAACAACCGTAGCTGTTAAAGCAAAGCATGCTACGTCTCTCGAGCCAACATGACAAGAACACAATTATTCATAAGAGACATGCTTGGCAATAAATCCTCCAAACGAAATTATTGCTTATTATTATTAAACGAGAAAATTTTATCATTAAAAAACATATTTTATAGACTCAGGTGATCGAGTAAAATTCTAGTTATCCCAGATTCTTATAAAAAATACATATCTTGACTTAAATTCAAAACTTATTAATAAATCACAATTTTTTTATCATCCCGTTCACGTCCCGTGGGATAACTTATTATTACATGTTAAGACTAAATCATTATTATACTTCACATGCGATGTCTCGCCCGTCCTTTCTCTATTGATAGATTACTATTAATTTCATCAAGTCAAAGGTTAGCTTATTATTATTATTATTATTATTATTATGTGATTTTCTTACAATAGGAGGGAAGTTAATAGATCATTATAAAATAGAAACCAAACAGGGGTCCGGCGGTAGATTTTTTTGTCAAGTTGTTATCATATTTATATAAAAACCGTGCTTATCTTACAAGTTAATCCATGCTCATTGATTCGAAGTTTTACGCGGACAATGTTTTTTTTATTGAACTATTTCTTTTAACTAATATGATATTGTTTTATTTAGAAAAAAATAAAATAATATTATTATTTAAAAAAATAAAATGAATTCACTCATGGAATTGAGATTTAAAAAACAAAAATAATGGTCCCGAAAGCAATTATTTTCATCATTCGTTAAATCATCATGTTCCTTTCATGTATTTAAAAATAAAAATTTAATTTAAAATTAATAGATTTCAACCCAACACATATAAGTATTTTTTAATTGATATTTTATTTGAGAAGTAATGGGCAGGGCATGATTATTGTTAAAATTCACTCGAATCTAACTTATAAATATTAAAATAAATAATAAAGAGGGCAAGGGTATTAAGAAATCTGACTCGCGGACAGCCGTTGACACCCGTACATGTACAAGCCACGCAACCGATCTTCTTGATCCAGCCTGGCAAACACTGTATTTCCTCATTGCACACTAAGACACATCCTTAGCCTCTACACCCTCTCAACAAGCGCGTGACAGCCACTCCCACATACTAAGCAACCACTCCTCGATCCACGTGCCAGACGACCGTCCAGTGATCCTCCAGCTCACCTATAAACTGCCCCTATAATTCATAATAATTCCAGAAACACCACCACTAATTTACGTGGCAATTTTCTATTGGTAGAGTGGAGCAAATAGGAAACCGGTCTATTACGTCAATCTACCAATTCCCTTTATCTCTCGAAACCTAAAATCTGGACCGGACCGAGACCTTACTGATCTAACTTAAATCGGCCCAGGTTAGAAAAATAAAATAAAAAATTATTTGATTCGATTAAAAACATAGTTAACTCAGTTTATTCGAGCAAATCTAAACCTTTACATGTTTTTTTTTTAAAAAAAAATAATACATTTTTTTTTTTCTTTTTGGAGTTAACCTCTCGACTTTGTTCCGGGTCAATTTCTAGGTTGGATTTTACAACTAATGCTGTGACCCAGACCTTGGGCCGGGTTGATCGCAGGTCGGGTTTTGTAAGCATGCCAATAATTGATCATCCTCCAAATGATTGCTGTAAGCAAGCTGGCACCGCTGTCTTGTTCTTCTCCTCCGATTACTTCTCCAAGCTCCTCCATTCCTCAACCATTCTCTCTCCAAAACAAATCCTTAAACCCTAGCCCTAATTCACAATCCCCAAGCTGTAAATGACCATTAAATTAAATCCATGCTCTAGCCACGGGAAGAGAAAACAAAAAGAAGAAGAAATGTTTCGTTTAATTTGTTACCTTTCATTTCTTCTACTATCAATCACAACCGTTTATTCGGAGCAGGAAAAATCGGTATACGATGTCTTAAAAGCGCACGGGCTCCCCATAGGGTTGCTACCGAAGGGAGTGAAGGAATTCGAGATCGATGAAACGGGGCGTTTCGAGGTACACTTGGATCAGGCTTGCAATGCGAAGTTTGAGAGTGAATTGCATTACGACATGAATGTTACGGGTAGTTTGAGTTACGGGCAGATCGGAGCTTTATCGGGGATTTCGTCGCAGGAATTGTTTCTGTGGTTTCCTGTTAAAGGGATTCGCGTTGATGTGCCGAGTTCAGGTCTTATTTATTTCGATGTCGGTGTTGTTTTTAAGGAATTTTCACTTTCTTTGTTTGAGATGCCCAGAGATTGTGTTTCTGCTCGTGATGGGGAAACTGTAGCTCTTCGGCATCGAAAGTTTATCGCGGATGCTGTTGCCAAGGTTTAGTTTCATTGCTTTTAATTGTTATTTATTTGATTTTCTAAGATTAACTGAGTTGATTTGGTTACGATAAGATTTAATCAATCTTTTTTTTTTGGTATTTTGAGCTTCATTTTTCCATGGAATTCCAGCAAAGTTGAACGAAATAGTGTGGATTAAAAATATTTTGTTTCTTGAATGGAATTATTTTTAAGGGCTTGAAAGGGATCTTTACGTTGGTTTGATGTGAAGTTTTTGACAATCTTGTGTTTTTGGTCTAATGTTATGTGAGTTTTTATGCAGAGTCAACCTGGGAAGTTAAGACATGAACTTGATCAGGAAAATTTGGGGAGGGATTTCCTGTAGCGTGAGGATAAGGTTACCTGTGGGTTATCCATTTCATCTTGTAAATTTCACCAGCAGAGAATCTGGTTAGCAGGTCTAATGCTTCCCATCCATTGTGTTTGCTTGGGTTCTTTTATTATGGAGAGTAGTGGAGAGCCCGCTCCTGTGGCATGGACGCTGTTTGGATTTGATTGAGTTGAAAGGGAAAATTTGAGGAGACAGCGGTATGATGAAAGTTGGCGTCCTGCCTACAGCAGATAAGGGAGACAGGAGTAATTCGGTTGAGGTGATTTCAGGTGATGCATTCGATACAAGTTCAATTTATATGTTAATTTGTTGTGTTATGAATACAAAATATGTGTGCCATACATATCGAGTCACTTTTTGCAGTGTAAGTTTTTTAGATTGATGAGAGATATATAAATCCATGATATTAAAGTTCAAGAATAAAAGGCTTCTAGCTTCATTATACATTTCCATTTACAATTATTATGGAGTTTTTGCCACTTCACCATTCTTCTCAGCTTGGTTTTTTAAATTTCTCTCCTTGTGTTTTCTTGGGATTCAAATAATAGAGTATTGCCTTTAAGTTATGGGTAATCCATCAATTAAATGGTAATTTCCATTTTCTTTAACTGGCTTGTATTCATGTTGTTATGATCAGGTGTAAATCTCCAGAGTCTCTACTGTCAAAGAATTTGAGCTGGGGATTTTGACTTCATTATTTATGAAAATAGAATCTTGCAACAAGATATAACTTCACTTATCCTAACTTTTTTTAGGGTTTGGGTGGCTGGCTAGGCAAAATGAGCTGAGGTTTTAGTTTCAGGTTTTTGAATTTGGTTCAGGAATTCTGAATTTATGATATTCAACTGTACTATATTTCCATGCACCGCTAAGTCTAGTGAGACTTGAATGGCAGGTAAATTTTCAGGTGTAACTTCTATGCTTACTCATCCTCCATGACCCTTTACTTACCTGTTCCCTGATAATCTGTCCTCTCATCATGAAAGGGCTGACCTCTGACATGATTACAAACTGTTAACCTATCTTCTGTTCAGAAACATTAGCCTTTTCCCTTTCTTCAAGTCAAGAGACTAGTTCAAAATTTAGAATGTTCTGATTCATGGGTGACTGATTTTTAGGTAGGAGAATCTAGCCTATTGTCGAAGCATACAAAAAAACTGCGGATCATAGAAACAGTCAGATTAGGACCCTGAGTTTCTTGTAATTATACTCAATCAACATAAGCTGGCCTTACTTACCACGAGGGAAGTGATGGTCTGCCCTGTGTTGGTTCATGACCCCATATTGCACATTGCAAATTAGCCTATACCCTAGGATGTTATCTATGCGTCCAGTAAACCTGCAGTCCGGCCTTTTTGCCAGGAAATTCTTCTCGGGTGGTGATCTGGCATCAATAACCTAGAGTACCTATGAAGTTGCTGCAATGTTTGCACAGGAGATTTGTGGTTGATGTAGTAAATAAGACTAGGCTGCCTGATTTTTTTTTTCTCTTTACTTATTTACGTGGATGTTCAATCTTAATACTCTTATATGCTACATTCTTTTTTTTGTGAAAAAGCTTTGTGTTTGAATCAGATAGACCAGGATCTAGTTTCTCTCAGTTTTGATTGCTGACATGGCTTCTGGACCCTTGCATATTATTGAACAACTATTCATTTGTTTTATCATGTGCTTCATCGATGTCATAAAATTATTGTATAGAATATAGTCCTATCACTAGGAGGCAGAGAGAGGACAGAAACTGGGATAAACTCGGTTGCCTGCTTTTGGCTTGTTCTGTGTATGGTAATTAGTTAAAAGACATTGACATGGTGTAGGATGGTATCCATGGTGAACTACCTTGCTAGTTTAAGAAGGCTAAAACTTTCTTTAATGGTATTTGACCCCTAGACATCCCACAACTACATGATTCTATACCAACCATGAATGTGTTAGTGGGTCCTGCTTTTCTATACTTGTCCGGCCTGTATTGTTTGAACTCTGTGTGCTATGAGAAAATACCACGACCCACCCTCTCTAATGGGAGGGATCGTGCCAGTTGGTTCATGCATTACATTTGTGCCCTGTGTCGCCATGCAATTATTGGTCAAGATGGCCCTACTCTTTGATTCTGATGCTCATTCCATCACACTATGATAAAAAGGTGAGCTGTGCTTGTGGACTGACTATATTAACTATATTTGTTTCTATTTATTAATTAGACTCGAGCTTTATTGAGCTATCAATATGAGATAAATGAAATGTCATGGTAGGCGCATGTAACTTGAGAGACAAGTATTCAAAGTTAGAGTACTATTTTTTTGTTGACTTCGTCTAACAGTGAGCTGTTAGCTTTATTTTATTGTTATTCTTAGAAGAATAATTAAGATTTGTGTTGATGTTTTGTTTTTTGTACCTTCAATTCTAGATTGATGTAATCATCGATACGTTTTCCCTCAAATAAATCTCACACACCTTTGACTCTACAGTCGGATGCGTTTTCCCTCAATAAATTTCACACAAGATTCAAAACAATAACATTAGAAATAACGAGATGAGAAAATGATGGCTCTTCATGCTTAAATGCTCAACAGCAGCAAACTAGTGAAACGAGAGTCTGACTTGTTCCTAAACTCGACCTCTTTGTATTTAGCTACACATTCGATTTAATCACGTGTTAATATGACCAGGTATAGGCCCAACTCTCTTGGGTTCAGCTACTAGTTAGATCCAAGTATGTATGGATTTAATAAGATATCAAATTCAATTCTCTAGAACTCGATTACATCCTAATCCCAAGCACTTTTAAGCCTAGAAATATGTTAGACCCAATATTATTGGGTTTATGATCATTTTAGGTCTAGACATATAGTTGGTGACATTCATTGATTTTATGTTAGGTCACAAGATTATCCATGTCAACCCTCGGCATAAAATGATAAGGATCTAGAATTATCATCTCTCTACACTTTAGTTGTGTAAAAGTCTTCTAAGAGACAAACATATGTCAATCAATATTAATTATAATTATAATGGTTTTTCTCATCAAAATTAATGTTACGTAGTACAAGATGACGTATGAAAATCTTCTAGAGGCACATGGTATTCCCATCAATATAAAAAGTAATGTTTGATGAAGGAACTTCCTCCTCGTTAGTATATTCGAAAGGAAAAGGCCCCTCCAACGTAAACGAGATGGTTCGAAGTATAAGCGTTATAAATACTTTTTGAATTACAAGTAAATAGTTCGTAATCTTTATTCTCTTACAATGTATTCTCATTTACTATAAAACCATATAAACCACTGAATTTAATCATTAGAAAATCTCTAAATTCCACCCATAAAAATTCTTTTTGCAGAATCGATCTCTCTACCACCATTGTTCCACCTGCTCTTGAGAATGGGAAGATTAACATGCAAGTGTAATCACCTATTATTTAAACATTTAAAATCCCAAGCTGCAGAGCATATTAGATTACGAAGCATCGGTTAACAACTTTTTGAAAACAATAAAGTTGAATGTTTAGAAACTCTTTTTTTTTCTTCGAGTCAAATTCTTACTATGTTCAAGAAAACAGTGAAAAATAGCAGAAAAATTTTACAGCTGGTCCTGTGCTTCCAGTTTGGCATGGCTAAAGAAAAGAAGAGGGAAAATAAATTAAAAAAATTGTATTGATTGTAATATAGTTTAGAAAATTCAAAACATGAAACTTCATTCGAGTTAAGTTTCAAGTTGAATCGAAAGATCTCGGTGAAATCTCAATTGATTTAGTCAACGCGGGGAGTTGGTCTTTGGGATTGCCTCTTCTACTGGCTTAATATTGAGGATTCTCTCGAAAACGAATCAATATCAAACTGTATTTAGCATGCTGTTTCCATATTTTATTTCGTTTCAGTGAATTCTCTATTATGCCCCTCATGGAATCACTTCTTAAATTGCCAATGATTACTTTACTAAAGACAATATCGTCAAGGTGTCACCATAATTTTCTTCAGGTCATGTAAATTATGAACTGCTAATTAATTAAGTTCTACTGCATCGTGCGCCATAAATGTGCAGCTGGTGAGTGAGTCCAATAATTACAGGACGAAATATGGTTAAGGCAAAGAACCTCGATGCTACTTAATTAAGCAGTACCAGTGACGTGGTGGATCCAATAAGGAATTGAATTATACAGTGGAGAAGCAAATGCACTCACTCTATGAGGCGTCGAACAACACTGCAGCATTTTAAAGCAGGCCGAGGTCGATCAATGGCCAAGGTGAGATATTGTATTTGGCGTGACAGCAGCAGCATGGCGCGTGTAATATACACACTTGCCAAATATAGGGTAGGCATTACTGAGAAGGAAATATTGGCTGAAAACTCACTCTGGGATACTGCTAAAACTATAATAGGGGAAGGGAAGAGTGTTGACCTTTTTTTGTACTCGACTTTTGTTTTCACGTCTCTCGGTGTTGGTGGGATTGAAAATTTAACACCGGCGGCCCCTGCGGCAGGAAAGGACGCCAGCATTTGAAGTAATAGCCCCGACCATCGATGACGACTTCGCTCCTAAGCTTGAGGCCCTGGCATAGCTGGCTGCAGCTCCAGCTCCTGATGCGGTGAAGTAGGCTCCATTCAGCAGCAGGTCTCCCTCTGATCTCCAATTCCAATGCCTCCATAATCTAGCATTCGGCTCCACCCTTTTTGTCACCTGCCATTATATCATTTTCCTCATGATTGTTATAATTTATCACGACCACGAATCCACCAGCCCCTAGTTTAGCTCAGGCTGGCCAATGACAACCTAGTATTTTTTTTTACCAAAACAATGTGATTTTGGACATTCTCTTAAGAAAACAAAAATAAAAGTAAAAGTCCGGGCTGATAAGTCGATTCGAGTCTTGTAACTATGATCACTACAAGTTATATTTTATTTACGGTACCTCTTTGGCAAAAGCGTTGGCAGGGGCGAGATATCTGTTGCCCTGGCTGTTAATGGTGGGATCAGCGCTTCCTCCAATGGCATACATTTCCCAGTGAGTGTAGTCATTGTTCACTACATGGAAATACCCATGCCTGCACCTGCAAGGTTCATGAATTGACCTCGTTCATTAAATCTATTCAGTAATAGTAAAAATTAAAAATAAAAAAATTTCATTTTTTTTATAAACTGTTTTTAAAAGAGTGTCGAACACCCCCTAAATCCTACGAAAAAAACCGTGCAAGGGCTACGATAGTCATCTTGCACCAGTTACCTTGGCATCCTCTGGACAAGACCCTCGCCAAAATGGTTATAGGCGATGGTCACTTGCATCTGCTTATCTCTGCTGTAGGAGTCACTGTGGCCCAGCAGCATGACCTGTCAATCATTTTCGAAGAGAATTTTAGGCATCCTATATAGTCACAAGATCAAATAAACCATACGATAGAAAAACATGGATGGGTAGGAAGCTTAACCGACCTCATTATGGTGAGTGAAATAGTTGTTCGAAATGGTAATGGCTGTCGACCCTATTATAGCATCAATAAGGCCATCTGCGCAATTTGAAAGAGAATTGTGATCGATCCAAATGTGGCTCGAGCCGAAAATGGAAATACCATCTCCGTCAGCCATTGTTCTCCACCCATAATGGCTGGGCGAGCTACGAACCATTGCGTTCCCTGTGGGCTTGCAGTCATGTATGTGGAGGCCGTGAATTATGACATTCGTAATAAACTGGACGGTGATGCAAGCCCCGTTGGCAATGTGGACGTTGGCACCACGAGCATCGATGGTCTTGAAGCTGTTCATGATGAGCTCTTGCTTGAGGGTGATCACCATGTCCCTCTTGAACACAATCCACAGAGGCTGCTCCTGAATGACAGCGTGGCGCAGCGTGCCTGGTTTTGGGTTAACAGGGTCGTCGTCGCCAGGGTTACTAACAACATAGTATCTTCCATCGCGACCACCAATGGCATTGCGTCCGAAACCGATGCCACAGTTAGCAAGGCGCTTTCTGTGGAACTGCCAGTGGGGATCGCATCGCCAGCAATCATCAATAGGATTGCCGGTTACGCATGAAAAAAATCCCAGTTTCCTCCTTTCTGTGCTGTTGCGTATGCTCCTGGTGAAATCAGAAATCGCAGTTATGAAATTGCTGTTACCATCTTTTAATAATCAAGCAATCAAATTGTTCCTTTCTTTTTTCAATCAATTGACAGATGAGTTGCTAATATTATACCTACCGATAGGTCTCCGCAAAGTCACAAGTGCGAGTCAAACATGTCTAGCAGCAACATAGAACGAAAATGCAAACAGTTACGTATAATTATTGAAACAGCATAATATGTTCAGAGTCACAGAACCAATGTGTCAGAATTCAATCAGCCACCACTTGGAAGTTAAATCTTGCTGTTCCGCTTCAACATGTAGGCCATGTGATGGGAGGTGTGTACGGGTAGATGGATACGGTGCATACGGAAAACGTCTGATATTTTTTCTCTCCCTCATTTTGCTGTGCAAGAAGTGAAGGCAAAATTGGGGGAACCTAATTCCTGTCGGGTACTTGATGTGTCGGTGGACAATAAAAATGTGGTAATTTATTGATCAGTTCGTGGTGGCCCTATTGAATAAAGGGAGCAGCTGCTGGAACTACAAGATAAAAACATGTGGTATGAAACCAGATCTGTGCTGTGTGATTTGTATCTGCTGCCACTTGACAGGCTGGAGAATGGGAGCAAAATTCAAGTTATATTCCCGCACCTGTTTTTCTTACAGGGCAGCGAAATTATTATAATCTAGTAAACTGTGAGTTTTCCCCTAATAGGAAAGATTTATGAATTTATAATGGCGTGAAAGAATACAAACAGCATTCTATCTCTGGAGTTAGACAAGGAATTGAGTGACATTGATTGTAGAATTTAGTGGCAGATAGCACTGGAATGGAATCCAAATATCCAATATATAAATAATGCAGAAGAACACTCACAGCTAGCTTATTAGTAAAATCAGAAGACTCGATACAAAAGATATGCACTGCATCATCAAAAGGGATATTGCCATGCTAGATATCCTGCAATCTAGCGAAGCAAAAGGCAGTGTGATAAACGGCATCTTCTCTAGATTTTGTTTTTAACATATATAATATAAAACAACTTGGAGGGTTTTTTTTTTAAAAAAATGATGGAAAAAAAAAAGCCAACGTAGGGAGTTGTGAGTTTAATGAACATTCGATCTAAAAAATTTTAGAAGACCACTGTATTATTCGGAGAAACGATACAGATTACGTGGTCAATTGATACAGGTACATAAAGCTAGTGTACTTGCGAATGAGATTTGGATTGGGAAAGAAGAGGGCAGGAAATAAATTAAGGGCGTGGTGCACGGATCTGAGGACACCGGCATGTGCATAATCTGGCAGCAAGATTAAAAGGTGGGAAGATAGCAGCAGTAGAGAACATGGTGGATTAATCCTCATACAATAGATGGTATGTATATTCATTTATAATAATTTAGAGCGTCCTGTAGCTATCATAAAGAACCAAAAAAAGCATAGCTAGCACACATAGATGAAGCCGAACAAGCTATCAATTATCACCAATAATACAAGGTTGGATTTCCCGGATCCAATGTGCTAGGTTTTCTGCCCTCTATATATACTTTAATTTTCTTTCACCTGATTACTATTTGGTAAATCATCTTTCTCGTTAATTTGATGTTTTCGGCATTGAATGATCGGGGCTTAAATATATACTACCCAGAAATACATCCTTATTAAAGACGGATGATGTATTTAAGACTTTTGATTATGGCTGACAAGATATTTAACCTATCAAATCATTTGAGTTCTTACAAGTATAAAATCTGCCATAGGATAAATTTTAAGGATTTTAACTTAAAGGAAGCAGGGAAAGGGACGGGAATGGATACCCAAGTGCAGTCTACACTTGTCATTGACTTCTGTTGACTGGAAGTTCAACTTCAATGATGTAAAAAAAAAGACCCCTAACGGAGTAGGCAGTAAGGACTAAAGACCATGTAAGATGGAGTATTGATCCGAAAAAAGGACGCGAATCACAAAGGTATATCAGATCAACTCGTGGATATTTTTAATGAACAGTTGGATACTTCTCCAGTAAAAACTAGCTACGGTGGCTGAAATTTTAACACCGGTGAGGTAAAAATGACATCTAATGACGTGTTGCGGTACAAACTAGAAATTCATTGTTTTTTAGAAAGCAGTAAGAACTTGGTCAGGGTTTATATTCTGAATTTAAATATGCACAGTCATGTGATCTCTTTCTAGCTCTTTAATAAGAGTTATTCAATGAAATCACGAGATTCGTGGAAACGGGAATGCCATGTTCCCGATATAATAATAATTTAGCATGCATTAGACTGGCTCGTAATAATTCTCATAGGAAGAGGGATCGAATAAAAAAGAGCAGAGAAAGCACACACTCACTCGTCAACCATTTCAGCAACTATCTCCGGATCCTCCATGGTATGCTCGCTCCATGATGCATCATCATACCTGACAAAAATAGAAATAAGACGGAATTTTAATTCGAAATAAATATTTTCCACGTCTTAGTTACTAATTTAACGAGATATTCTACGGTGGTCAAACTATAAATACTTATAGTACACGAAAGATGTATTAAAAAATATATTTTGTAATAATAAAATATTATTTTGATGAATTTAAATATAATTTATTTTTTAAATGTTTATGTATTCAATATAGTATATGGATTTTGTAGTAAATTTACTTTACAGGACCATGAGTGAGGTCATTTTCGTAAATTAAAAAAATACGACGAGTAATAAATTATGCAGCGAACTTGATTTGTTCCTCATGAATTGAGAAAAGAAGGCATGCGATTCTAACAAATCTAACTTGGTAAATATAACAAAATCAACGAAGGGTCCAGATTTATTTTCACGAAACGATCTCAATGTTTTAAATTTATGGAAGTCCGATAGATTCAGCGCGAAACTCATCCAACGGTCCAAGTTCCACAATTTTCAACGTGGATCGCTGATGAAATTTTAGCCGCTCGGTCAACTCACCAGTCCGCCATTGATGAGTTCTTTGAGCTCAACAACTCTTGCGTTTCCTTCAACCTGATAGAATAAATAAGAAAATCATAAATCTGTATTGATTAACTGATTAACCGTACATCACTCACATTTTTCTTCTTAATTAACTCAATGCACAAAACAGATAAGCAGAGGAAATGCTCTTCTATGGAAAACAATTTGGAGCTAGAAATGAAGAACTGAGGCGGATTCTATAGCTTTAAGCACGCGATCGATCAACCTTTGAAAAAAATGCACTTCTGTTTTCCATTAATCACTACTACTAGAACGAATTCTAATCAAAATTTACCTCAATCTTTGCTCGTCTTTCTCCTCCCCAGCGTTTACACTAACAAACACAACCAGAACCAGCATTGTCCATATACAAAAGCTTCTCAGGGAAACCTCCATTGTTGAATCAAAATACACAAATGCAGACTCTCTCTCTCTCTCTCTCTCTAGGTTTCCTCCTCCTCCTGTCTACTGATGAAGAAGGATAAAAGGAGGCAGGGAAGAGGTGAAGCTCAGCTCTTTTTTTATAGCAAAAAACTCGAGCGTAAAATCACTCTCGCCTAACTTCATTTAACCATCAATTTTAACTCTAGTTAAGTCAATTAACCCTCTAATATTAACCACCCCTCGCCTTTGTAACTACTATTAACGGATTCCGTATTTTCTCTCCACGTCCCGTGAGGGCGAGAGAGAGAGCTTTTAAGGCTTCTGCCATGTTTGTCTCAGTGGTTGCATAGCTGTTTTGCTAATTTTTAATTAATTTAAAAAAATACATATTAATATCACAAATAAATTAAATTAAAATTATAATATATTATCAAATAAGAGATATTTTAAAAAACAATCTCTCATTTATATATATATATATATATATATATAAAAAAACCTCTCTGTTATTATATCAATCACCGCCCTCGTATCATGTGGGTCTGTCCGTCACGTGCTTGACCACCTTCTTATCTGACACATCAGCAAGCATTCACCGGGGACCACTGTGTCCATGTCAGCATATTTATTTCGATATGCTGGAATTTGGGACTAGCTTTTGACGGTGAGTTATTATACTTGCCGCTGTTGTTTGCCACGTGGGAGGTCTTCGAATCGGTTTCGTACGAATTTGTCCGTAGATTGTAAAATGGACCTCATTGACAGCTGTCCCGCTCAAGAGCATGGTAAAATGACTCCTGTTCATAATTATTAAATGGCTTCGCTAATGCAAATACTTTGTTTAAAACTAAAATCGAGAACAATTCCAAACTTTTTCTTTTCTTTTGACTATAGTTTGGAAAAAAATGAAATTAATATTGTAGTAAGATTATGTATCTTATATTTTAGTTTAATCATTTATAAGTGAATGTTCACTGCTATAATGCTGACAATTTTTTTTAATAAAATAATATTTTGGCTAAATCTCTAATGAGAAATTAGAGTAATTCAATTTTCTCTTATGTTCTTATGGAATTCATGATTAAAACTAAAATCAATTTATTTTCTACAAAAGTTAATATATATTTATTATTTTATTTTTTTAATGAAAATCCGGATGAAGTATAAAATAATGTGGGTGTATTGAAGTAATTCAATTTTTTTTCATTTTTATTGACGTGGATAGATATGAACATCGTTGTTATGTCATTACAGGTCAGAGAAAATTTTGATCTTCTGTGTTTGAAACCAACTACTCAGTGGTTGTCCTAATATAATGGACCTCGTAACTAAACTTTAAGATGAAAAAAAAAAATAGTTGGACTCAATGTCAACAGAGGTAGGCCTCCAAACACATTTTAATATAGTCGTGAATTGTATTCCGAAGTAAATAAATAATCTTTTTATGGGATTAAATCTCACCCTCTGTAAAATATGTTTTATAGACTCAGATAAACGAGTAAAACTCGAGTTGTCCCCGAACTCTTATAAAAAATATGTACCCTGACTCGAACTCAAGACCTGCTATGTAGATCACAAGTTATTTATCATATCACTTGAGAACAGATAAATAAATAAACGATGAAGCCAACTTGCAAAAAAAGAAAAAAAAAAGATTTAAGGATGTTCTCAAAGAAAGCTATGCTAAATTAGTAAATTATTAAAATAAGTATGAAATAAATATTTATTTTCGAGGAGAATGATTTATGCCTTTTTTTATTAACTTTTTTAGAAAATAAAAGGATAGTGTTTTTATAAATCTATGTGAAATAAAAGGTTTTTGATGACTTTATCTTGGTAATAGATTTATAAACTTTTTTTCGCCTATCAAGTCTGTGGTCTGATGGGCTTATTCCAGAACAAGTTTTGTGGCTCGTGATAAGATTTTTAAACTTTTATTTTACAACATAGTTTTTAACATGTTAATTATGCTTGTTGTTTAGGGAGTTTTTTTTTCTTTCTATTTTTTCCTTATATCCAGGAATTTTAAATCTTTTTTTTTTAGCTAGCATGCTTGATATTTGAAGAGTTTATTGCTTAATTAATTTGAACTTATACTCACCTATTGTTAAGGTTTTTTTTTATAGCTTTTCATCATAAAGTTGTGAATAACCAGGATCATCAATGTCACGTGCACTAGGCTTTTAACAAAGTAAGGAGTTCGATGTTTAACTTATTTTACTATTTTTTTTATATTTTATTTGAATGCGAGGAAACTCTATTCTTGAAAAGCATATTTTGTGGGTCTAGGTTTTTGATGACTTTATCTTGGTAATAGATTTATAAACTTTTTTTCGCCTATCAAGTCTGTGGTCTGATGGGCTTATTCCAGAACAAGTTTTGTGGCTCGTGATAAGATTTTTAAACTTTTATTTTACAACATAGTTTTTAACATGTTAATTATGCTTGTTGTTTAGGGAGTTTTTTTTTCTTTCTATTTTTTCCTTATATCCAGGAATTTTAAATCTTTTTTTTTTAGCTAGCATGCTTGATATTTGAAGAGTTTATTGCTTAATTAATTTGAACTTATACTCACCTATTGTTAAGGTTTTTTTTTATAGCTTTTCATCATAAAGTTGTGAATAACCAGGATCATCAATGTCCCGTGCACTAGGCTTTTAACAAAGTAAGGAGTTCGATGTTTAACTTATTTTACTATTTTTTTTATATTTTATTTGAATGCGAGGAAACTCTATTCTTGAAAAGCATATTTTGTGGGTCTAGGTAAGCAAGTAAAATCTTGATTGTCTTAAACTCTTATAAGTAATGCACGTCTTGACTCGAACTCAAAACTTGTTGTGCAGATCACAGACCCTTTGTCATCACTTTAGGGCTTATCGAGGATTTATTTTAGTATCATACACACATTATTATCAATATTTTAAACTAACTTGATTTCATTAATTTTTACACGTTACATTGTCATTAGTGCTTGTTAAAAATAGTTTTTCAAAAAAAAAATTAAAAAAAATTAAGAGATTTGAGCGTAAAAAAATATAAATGTTATAGAGAACTATTTGACATTGTTATTAAACTCGACTCAGCGAATCAACTTTGAAATTTCAATTCAACTCCTTACCTAAAACATATTTAAAACTAAACTATATGAGAGTCGATCCAACATGATCCAATCAACCTGGTCAGTCTAAAGACAACCCAACTGATTGATAGAAAAAGTTTGAGGATAAAATTAAGAAAATATGGTGAAATTGACCATAAAAAAACTTCATAACCTTACTTCTTATAATTTTTCTTCAAAAAAGAAACAATTATGTAAAAGTTGGCATAATATAACCCAAATAACTTAATTTGTTCAAAAACAACTTAGATGATTGCTAAAAAAACTTATGATAAAAAAAGACAAAAAAAAACTCTGACATTATTATTATTATATATTCTTGTTCTTGGCAACCCATACGATTAGACATCAAATGTACAGTGCCCATGACATGTTATGGGTCTACATTTGCCGTTCCAGAAGCAAACATTTTTATTTTTTATTTTTGCCACAGATACAGGCTGAGCGTGTATCTAGCCAGCCCAGAATGAAGACCAATTCCCCACCCCCATTGCTTTTGCTGGTCAAAATTAACTGGCTTTCATTCACCACTTGTGTTCATAATCATGAGAATTTTTGCCCTTGATTACCATAATAATGTTTTATCCTGTTCAAAAAAGTAATGATGGCTATAATCATCAACATTTAAGGACTGATTACCTCAACTTTTTTAACTGCATTGTTGAAATTGAAGCATGTTAATTACGCAATGATCATAATCTAAACACAAATTATTCCATTTAGATGGGAAAAAGCTCACCTCTTTTCACATTTTTATGTCCCTCTTGTTCAAATCCTTGACCCAAGTGGCTTTAGTAATCATTCACTGCCTAATTTTAATCCGGTTTTATTTTGAATTGAGTTAAGAAATGGTTCTATTAAATCATTTTAAATATATATATATATATATATATATATATATATATATTTATTTATTTTTATTTTTATTTTTATTATTTGCCTTTTTTTACTAGATAATATTAGTCTATTGAAAGCGTCAATGATGAGTGCAAAATTTAGATGGAACCCCACCTTTTAACCAATCTCTTGAAATGCAAGCCAGGTTAGGTTGACCCAACAAAGATTTGATCTTTTTCTTTGACCACCTTTTTTCTTCCTTTTTTGGTAAATTTGCTTGCCCACCTGTTACTCACTTTGATGTGTTTTTATCTCCATGTTCTTGTTTAGTTGATCAATTTGGGTGAAAAGTCCCAACCCTCCAACAATATCATAGCCCCATTTGTTTTTACTATTCAAAAACACCTGGAAAAAAAATTGAAAGTTTAATGTTTTTATATTGTTTTGATATGTAAATGTTAACAATTAATTAAAAAAATATTATTTAAATATATTGTTAAAAATACTTTTAAAAAAACAATTACACCGACAATTATCTAAAAACAAGCTTTGTTGGAAAACATTTTATAAACATCAAAACTTTAATTTTTATTATATCGTTTTATATTTTAATATGTTCTCAAACAAAAACTAGTTTTAAACCATAATGGTGACAAATATATTTTTCTCTAAAAGATGATTTGTTTGAAAGTAAAGCTGAAGTTGTTTTTAAAAATATTTTTTGTTTAAAAATCATACAAAATGATGTTTTTTTTATTTTTTTAAAAATTATTTTTTATATCAGAAAATTATTTTTATTTTTTCTTGTATTATAGAAGTTCTTTTTCAAAATATTTTTTGTTCACAAATATGTTAAAACAATATATATTTTTTATTTTTTAAAATTAATTTTTTATATCAAGTATATCAAAACAATCTAAAAATAATAATAATTAAAAACTAAGAAAACCAGAAATCCTTAAAAGCTTCGTTGAACCACAATGACAACACGAAATACTAACTCCCCATGTTGATCATCTCTAAATTGTACTTTTAAATGTGTTTTCTTCTTAATTCAACTTGAATAATATTTTCCCCCCAATATATTCCAATAAAATTTAATAATTATGCTAGTAGCTGATGCTGGTTGGAATCGTAATTTGTGTTGATGGGTTTTGGCAACGATAGTTGATCAGAAGGTTATCTCCACCAACTCAGTGAGCAGCCGTTATTAACTTGACAAAATAGCGAGCACTATACATATTGTTCTACTAACGCTAACCTAACTTAACTGCCAAACACTTTGCATGCTACGATCATGCTCTTTTGAAACCGTTGCTATATATTTTTTACACTCTATTTCAAAAAAAAAATTAATTTTTTTATATGTTTTTAGATTATTTTTAGATATAGATATAAAAATCATTAAATATCAAAATAGCCCTTTATTGCTGAAGAATCATGAGCATATCATATTCGCCAAAAATACACGCGGGAATGAAAAATAGAAATTACCAAATTTTATTTATATACAAAAAAAAAGAGCAAAGATCTTTTATTAATTTTTGGCATCGTATATTTATTTATTTTAATTAAGTTATAAGAGAATAAAAGAATAAATCATGAATGTAAGCACCAAGCATCAGGATAAGAATATGAACTAGTCTATTGGCCCGTGGTAGAGCGCGGATTGAATTATTTTTTCTTAAATATGAAAAATATTACGAGCATGAAGAATTATTTTTTATAGTGATATTAAATTTAATTAAACAAGTTAATTTCGAAACTCCTTGATTTAGTTATTTGTCTAATTCGAGTTTTTAATTAAAACGCGTCAGAACTAGCTCAAATTGAATCGATCTTGATCCCTTCGGCTACCTAGGTCATGGACTGTATTGATTTTAATAATAAAAAAATCTTCAATTACATGATAAAATATATGCTCACAAGATTAAGCACCAACCTAAAAATACAATTATCTAAGATAAGAATAACACTATATAAATCAAATCAAAATAAATCATGCAATTAATTTCTCAATCAATTTAACATTGAAAGATAAAATCAAGAAAAGAAATTAGAAATAATTAAATGACTAGAAAAAAAAGTAAAAACATATTATGCAAAGAGTAAAGTCATAAAACTTATGAACCAAGTAACCCAGGTTAGCACGCCAAATCAATGAACCCGGTTGTGAACTAAAGTGAGATTATAATTTGTTTTTTTTTTCAAAACTATTTTTTATTTAACTATATGATAATAAAAATAGATAATTTCAAAAATAAACACCAACTCAATAAATGAGACGTTTTTTTAGACCACAAAAATGTCATAAAAAGCAAAATAAACCCAATTGTAAAATTGAATTTCTAATTAAACAAAAATTAAGAAAAAAAAGTTAAACTTGTTAGATCTACTAACCAAGTCAACCAATCAAAATTTGTGAACATATTTATGGACTTTATAAAGTTTAATGACATGATTTTTCTTTGAAACTAAACTTTTTTAGTATATAAGAAAAAAAATTTAAAAAATCAAGTTCAATTAAAAAAAAACACCTTACCACACATGTAAACTAGCGCAAGTTGGTTACCCTAACAAATCAACAAGCCACGTTAATTCTATAGAAAGATAAAATAAAAAGAAAAAAGATTACCAAGTTCAACTATTCTAATATTAAAAGATAAAATCGGTGAAAATAAATTAAAAAAAAATATAAAAGAAGCAAAAAAAAAGCAAAACATTGTGGCTTACCAAGTTCCATTTTTTTTATTATTTAAAAAAAAACATTCCACCAAACCAATAGACTAACACAACTTGGTTTACCCTAACAAACTCGGAACCACACTAACTCTATGAAAAGACAAACTAAAATGAAAAAAAAATATTAAGAAGTCATATTCTTAAGAACCTTAATATTAAAAAATAATATCAACAAAAATACTTTTGTCTATAACCATCATCATAACAGAAGAATTATATATGAAAAAAGAAATCATAAAAGTCCAATCCCTAGGAATGAAACATTGAAGAATTTTATCCAAAAAATAAAATTACACAATAAAATAAAATAAAATAGCAATTAAAAAAATGAAGGTTAAGGGCAACACCAATTTTCAAATTGAGAGTTAGATTGAAAAGAAAAAAAAATGAAAAATATTAAAAGAATAAGGTTAGACCCACACATGTGGGCATTTATTTGTTTTATAAGGTAAAGGGGTGGACAATAATTTGCTTAAAAAAATAGACGACACACCATCTATCTCAGGAGACGATATATTTGTCCATAACCCTCAAATTCTAACCATATTATGGCTAGAAAAACAAGGTGACTGATTTTTTTTTTTCTTTTAAAAACTCATTTTCAACTTAAAACACTTTAAAAACCTTATTAAACCAATTCATAACTTTCAAAAAAACACAAAAAAAACCTTACAAAACTCAAATTTAACCTGAAATTCAAAATCTTTCAATGCTCATATTTATCTTTGTAGGCACTTAAAAAAATCTAATTTAAACCCTCTTCATCACATGGAGCCATTTAGAACAAAATTTCATTGTTTTGGTGGCCAAAATCATCACAATAATAACTTTCTCTTTTTGGTCCGGAATTCAGCAATACCCTCTCCCTGTTCTCATCCAAAGATGACTTAAAAATGATAACAACTATCTTTGGTATTGAGATTATTTTTTATAACATTAAAGGGACCGATAATCTAATAACTAAAAAAGATAAGGGACTCAAATATACTTTTCAAACAAATTTGAAAGTCATCACCTATTTTATTCATGTATTTTTCTTTAATCCTCTAACTTTCAATCCAATAATCTCTTTTAAAAAATATAATTAGATGTTAATTTGAGCTAAAAATGACTTACTTATACAAAGTAGAATTTTGATAATCATATTGAGATTTTAAAAAAAATATTATTGTTTCAATTCATAGTGATTTGTGAAAGGATGACAACGTTTTCACACAAGACTTAATTTTTGTTAATCAAATAAAATGCTCAATAAATTTGTTTTTTTTTCATTTTTTATACGCCTAAACGTATTAAAGTTTAAAGATATTTTATTATTCAATATTATATGAATATTAAAGAATGATATATTAATCATAACAAAAAATATATGGGGTAAAAATAACATAATTCTTTGTTTTTTTTTAAAAAAAACATAGCTAAATAACAGCACAAGAGTTCGGCAATTATGCATTGAACCACGAATTCGTCCGCACTTCTTCGGTTTTGACCTGTTTGGTATCACGATTCAAATTCAAAATCGTGTTTGAAAAAAAAATATTTTTTTTTAATTAATTTTTTTGAAGTATTTCTATATTATTTTCATCGTCAGTCTCTCCACATGCTTTATTATAAACTTAAAAATAATTTTTAATTTATATTTTTCATAATTCCATTTCTTCTTTCCTTGTACCTCTCACCTTTGAAAATAATTATGATAATTGTTCCTTCAATTATTCTCTACAATTTCTTACTTATTCCATAACCAAAAATTGAACCCACTTCCTCTTCGTTTCATGTATATAAAGTCGATCGAAATCATTAAAAATCAACTAATTAATATCATATCAAGTTTTTGCTGTAACAAAAATTAAAAATTCAACCTTTAGGCCATTGGAAATCTTTTATTGTACAAGAAGATATGTAATCCTGTAAAACACCCCCTCCGGTGGGTTCATAAATGGAGAGACAAATCAAGTTTCTGGTCTTTATCGCTCATGATCTCCGTATTTTGATTGCCATTCGACATTGGAAGATGGTGGGTGGGACCACCTCCATCGAAACCAGGGCATCTAATGCTCCTTTCCCAATCAAACAAACTCCGATCATCTTCTCGATCATACTGGTGATGATACAGATTGTTTGAACAACTCCCGCCATAAAACACCTCGTCGTCGAACCTGGCCGCTCCACTGGATCCAAACCGGTCAGAGAACTGGTGAGCATGGCGACAGTGGAGGTCGGCTGAGTGAGCAGTTATGTACATTGAAGGGTGCAACAGGTCTAAACGATGACTCGGAGAAAAAACCACCGGAAATGTTGGTGGTGGAGATGGTGCATATTCAGATGCTCTTCTCGCCTTCCTTGCCGCATTTCTCTCCTTCTTGTGAGCGTTTTGGTGGCCTCCCAAGGCTTGGGAACTGTAGAACTTTCGTGAGCAGAACGAACATGGAAATACTCTCGCCGTGGTAGTGTCTTCCTCTGCATGGATCGAAGAAACCTCCTCTTCAGGTTCCATGATTGTCTGCTACTCGGATTAATCAGGAGGTGAAATGCTTGAAAAGAATGGCAGGAGTAGAGAAACAGGATCAAGTACCCAGAAAATATGCCGACTTGGTGTTTGATAATCTGATGATCTGATGAAAGAACAGTAGCAGAAAAGAGAGTTCAGAAGCTAAGTTCCCAAGATTTGGAAACTGTGGAGGTCTCTGTGACATTATTAAATAGGGGTCTTGACACAAGGTGGTGCTGTATGGGCGTGGAAACAGAAGAGATGAGAGAGAGAGAGAAGGGGAGAAGCTTCTGCGATGCTGAGGTGAAGAGTGAAGACAGTTGTTGGTGGAAAGCAAAGATTGGATTGGGAAGTGGAACATCTGTTTCTGACAATTAATATCAGACTGTTTCAATGGCAGATGGGTTTCATCTAGGAGGAGTTTTAACTTTTTGTTTTTTTCTTCCACTTATAAGTTCCTTGTCGTCAGTATTCAGTAAAGCCTAACGAGACTCAGGGTGCGATGGTTATTGTTTTTATTTATTTTTTTTTATTTTTTTTAATTTAAAAATATATTAATATATATTTTTTATTTTTTAAATTTTATTTTGAATATCAATCCATCCAAATAATTTAAAATACTATTTTTTTTTAATTTAACAACAAAAAAGTTCTATTTTTTTTTAAAAATACTATTAAAGTGTTTCACAGATATACCTTGAATCCGGTCTGTTTAGCTTTAGGTATTCATAATTATATATTTAATTTGATAAAAAAAGTAGAAAAAAAAAAGAATAAGCTATTGTTTAAGAGTGTAGTTAATTTTTTTTTGAAAATATTTTTTATTTAAAAATATATTAAAATAATATTTTTTATTTTTAAAAAATTATTTCTAACATCGGAATATAAAATTAATCTAAAAAACATCAATTTTTTTTAATTTAAAATTAAAATTTAAAAATATTTAATTTAAAAAAAAACGATTTTAAAAAACATGGCCAAACCTCTGTGATTCTTTCTTAATATTTATTTTTTTATATCGAGTGAATATTGATAATTATAACTCGAACATTATAAAAAAATCCGATCGAACCCTCGTGAATTTCGACTATCGACACTCCCTATCAAGCAAGAGCTAGACTCTCCAATAAAGAGATGCTATTTTTATCAGAAAAATTGAAGTTACCGAGAGGCGAACAGAGACAGATTTGTCAGAGAAGCTAAGCTCAGACGATCAGGTCTGTGATCTTCAATGGCCAATGTGGAGGGATGGAGTATCGTAAAAGCTAATAAAACCAGTCCCCACTTGGTCTGAAACGCAGTTAGCTGGTTGCGTTAAATACTCAGTTCTATCCCCCCTATGTCCTGCAAACGGCTGTTTTTTTCTGCCGCATTCCTCTGATTTCTATAAATAGTTATGGGACTAACAGCCACCACTCCTGCATTCTCCACCGCCGTTTCCATGCAACCTGTCACTTCTCCACCCATTCCTATCATGCACTGTACCCTCCCTGTCATGCCCCGACCCAGAGAGAACCCGATGCTTTCCCCCAGTGCATGGGTTGGGTTTCGCACACGTGGCAACCATTAAAGACTTCAGTTAAGATCATTTCGGTCAAGATTTGTCACACACGATCCAGGGTCTACCCCGGCCCAAAGTGTTAACATGTATCAATTTCAAGACGATATTTTGGGAAAAAATCTAAAATAAAAAATTGAAATAATATCATTTAAAATGAAGTTACCTAGACTTGACCCAGATCTCATCTTGGTGTGGCCAATTCAACCAAATAACAACCTGCCAAAGCAATCAAGTTTAAACAAGTTAACACACCCTAATTTAATTAAATCGACAGGGACATGTTTGATAATTATAAAAATACCGCAAAAAAATCACGGAGTTAGGATCCAATATAATGAAAACGATGGCCGTCAATTTTAGTGCAACATGCGATCCATTATCGCCTGGTAGTTTGCATCCCCATTACTTGATAATTAAAACCCTTACAACGCAAGCATACCGTAGAGTGCAAAGAATATAAGAATGCAGAATTGTGTTATATTATATTCTTATATGGTATCCGAATCTTATTGACTTAACGGTCATGAGTTCCAAATCACACACTTCTTATTCTATTTGATAAAAATCAAACACTATAATGTGAACCTGTACAAGTTTCAAGTCCCAAAAGCTTTTACTTAAAAGAGTGTACTAGAGAATAATATATATCATATTATAAGACCTCCTTTAATGATTTAAATTTTTAGGTGAAATGATTCTTTAACAAATAAGGCATTCATTACACAGTCAAGCAAAAGATGCAAAAATTCAGAAAGGGTCATTATGGCAATCCTAGTATTTCCATGGGTGCTGGTTTGATCCAAGATATTCAGTTTTGGATTTCTTAGCACATACAAACTCGGACAGAAGAAAAAAAACATAATCCGGAGTAAGGAAAACCTTAAACCATCCCATTAAACTTCTGAGGATAATTACCATATGTGAATGTCTGGTCGAGATTCCTACGTGACAGTTCATAAAACAGGTATATATCCTGGTTAGTACTCGGTGGGCACACCACTACCGAGGAATCTGATCATGCTATACAGCTAGACGAGTACACCGCCACAAATAGAAAATGGATCAGGCTGAGATTCAACCGCAACCAAACCATTTACGGAAGCTGAAAAAACTTGATGGTGCTGGTGCTGGTGACGGCTCGGGCTTTCTTCGAGGGAGATGCTTAAAGAATGCGTTTACTGCTCCAGTGGCACCATCCTCATTCTCCATGGCTTTAGAGAGATCCTCGGCACACTCCTTGACCTGAAATGTTAAAAGTTCATCAGGTAAATTCCCGGCCCGGAATTTGTTGCAAATAATACAGGTTTATTTTAATTCCAGATGATGGTGATTATCATTTCGTAGCCACTGGAATCAATGTGGAGGCAAGTCCCAACATTTTTTTGAGAAGCTTACTGTTTGCTTTTCACCTGAAAATAACTATAAATGTTTTAAAACTCATTGGTCTCTCTCCAAATAAGTGCATATCGAATCTTTAGCTCCTTCATGCCAGCACCCACAAACTGTAGCATTTGGCCAGAGCTAGAAAGATCACTGCTGGTTTATGGTTTCAGAAATTTATAATTATGAATTACTGAGTTTTAATTCCAGGTTAGAGAATCTAAAAAGAATATAGAGTCTAGCTGGCTGCTAGGAGATAGCCCAAGTTCAAACTCTCTAAATGTCCTTCATATAGGACGTTGTCAGCTTGAGCTTTTCAAAGAAGTTTCTTGGATGGGTGAATAAATACAAGAGAGGTCTGAACTAGCATCTGTGCCCCTTCCTAAAATGAACTTGAGCCTATGAAAAGGCGTTACTAGACAAACTTTTCTCAAGATTATAAATTCTGCTTGACCAGAAAGGAAAAGATGTACTGTGCACGTGGATTGTAGATTTTGACATTATTTTCTTTGTTTTCCTCAGCTAATATATATCGAGTGATTTGACATTACCTTGGGATCTAGCATGATCTTTATTGCATCAACCAACTTGGCACGGGAAAACTCATTAACAGGTATGGGCGGAGGGCCTACTCCTCTTGCATGCACCCGCTCACCCCAGAAAGGTTGGTCACCAAAGAAAGGCACGATGGTTGTAGGGCACTACATCACAGAAGAAGGATAAGGAAAAAGGATGGACAGAACATGACACGGAAATCTATGGTACAAACAAACTGCAGCTATTACCGCAGCTTTAAGACCAGCAGCTGTTGTTCCAGCACCTCCATGATGAACCTGACAGTAGAGTGCAAACTAATAATAATGGGAAGCATCATGTAAAATCGGATTATAAAGTTGGATTGTAAAATTATAAGTATTTTTTTTTTTACTATATATTAACAATTTCAGCCAATAAATTAAATTCCGTTAAAATCTAATAAAGAAAAGTCAACAATATTCTATTCTATTAGTGATCTAAATAAATAAAAAAAGATAAATAGAATAAATCACAAAATCAATGACATAAAAAAACTCAAAATCAAAATTTTCAATATTGACAAATTACTAAATGATAGTAATTACATAAGAACCCTTTGACAACTTGTTCTCATCATAATAAGTCATAATGAACCTTTTTTAGATTTCAAGCTAATAAGTCTAAATTAGTAATTAACTAGTATAAGTCTGATAATTAAAATAAACTATTAAACAATGTTTCATGCGCCATAAAAAATTAAATTATAAATAATTTTTAACATTAAATAAATAAATAAAATATGATAATAAAAACAAAGTATTCATTCCAAAATTCTTCCATGTAGTCTAAATCTCTAATTTTCACAAATTCCTAGTAAATTTCAGTAATGATTTCAAATACATAGTTCTCTCTCGTATAAGTAAATTACTGAGTTTATCATATATATTTGAAAAAATTGAGATGTCTAGTTTTCCTCTTATCTAGAATCACAATAAAATTTTATTTATAACTCTTGATGTGTTGAAAGCAATATATAAATGTCCAATTTGACAAATTTAACAAGATTCATCTAGTAACTTTGACTCTCCGAAATAATATATTTCTTAACTTTGCTTAATCTAATAATTTAACAAAATATATTTTCATGTATCTAATATTTCCTTATAAATTTCAACTAGATCCAATTTGTAGTTTGAAAGATATGTTTGATCTCACAAAATTGTCAACAAATATTACAAGGCCAAAGTCAAAACTAACTTGGTTGTTCATATCACAAATTTAGTAAACTTGATTTTACCGATTTACATGAGTCAAGTCTGATTTTTCTAGTTTCGAGTTTAGTCCGATTTAGCACGTAAACACATGTTGACTCGTAAAATTATAAGATTTTAGGAGTCAACTTGCGATTTTGACAACCTTGATGGGACGTCAAGATCGAAAAGAAAACACAAAAATTGAAGAACAAATAATATACCTTAATCAACATCATCATCCATTACCCAAACTTTTCCACTTCCAAATCTTTCATATTTTATAAATTTTGATCCTGTGACAGTTGTTTCTCAAGCATTATATCCAACTGACAAAGCTATAGAATTAAGCCTTACCACTGCCTTGCATTGCAAGAATAGCCAATCATGAGGGCAGTTATCCAGCAGGTATATAAAGTCCTTGGGTTCTGCCACTAAAGAGGAACAAAAATAAGCTAAATAGATGACATACAAGACCCTAAAGATGCATATACTGTGAACAAACAATACAACAGGAAAACAAAATAGCAAGAATTGTTAGTGAACATACAAAAGTTTAAGGGGGAACCAGAAACTTACAGTTACCCAGGCCACCCCAGCCTTTATTAATGATGCCCCTCTGCCCAGTTTCTTCCATCGCTTCAACAATTGTTTGGGTCATTTTTTCTGGTTCTTCCACTGGCTGACATGAATTTGGTGAATGTGAGGAGAAATCATCTAAGAACATAGAGAGAATTGAGAAAATAAATGTGGGGGCGGGGGGGTTGGTTTCAACTAGTGAAATCCTATTATCCAGTCAACCTTCTTGGTATCAAATCATTATTGGCACTGACACTTTGATGTAGACTGAATACGCAAATACGATTTACATTTCAAGCCACATACTAGTCCACACATAATGGAGACCTCAGTATGGACAAACTAATGCATATAAGGTTATTTAATTAAAAACTCTGGGAGGAAACATGTTTCAAGTCCTATAACAACAGTATGTACTACTTCTATCACACGAGATGCCCAACTGATTACATCAAATGGGATTATTTGACCAGGAATAGGTTTCTTCATTGGTGATCTTTATTGAACTGCAGTTGGTTAAACTTGCATTATTCACTTTAAACAAACCAAATATAAATAAAATAAATATAAACTTAGCCAGCAACACATAGGTACTCTTTCATGTTCAAGAATCTCTATCATGCCCATGACAAAACAACATAAAAATATATAACAATTATATCAAGATTCCATAACGCCCACATCAGAACATGCATTTACAATTCTAAAGTAAGCTTCAATCAATTACAGACCTTATATTTCCTTTAAATAATCAAACAAAAAATCAAAGAGCGAAAGAAGAAATGAACTCACTAGGCTACCAAATCCAACATAAATAGGTTTCTGACCAGCCTCAAGCCATTTCAAAAGTGATTCTGGAGGTTCATAATTTGATGCAAGATCAAGAAAGCAGAAGCCAACCACATCTATTTTAGGCCCCCAATCTGCACACCAAGAAAAAAAAACACAAACTAGAATTAGCATCCTTCCAATAAAAGGCATGCCTGCTTGAATACCAAGTTGTTTCACATAACGTAGTAGAACTACAGTTTCTTTACCAAAAAGGGATGAGAGATAAGCAGAGAATTTGTACATGATATGAATAAACCATCTGTAAACATCATGAATCATGGCTGATAAAAAGTTGTTTGTGGTCACTTACGAATATTAACAAACTAACTCAGACTTGACCACATACTCATTCGGTAAACGAGCCAGGCTAGAATAAGACTAAGCCCTACTGATTTATAATAGCAAGGAGGATTAGAAACAAGGTATAAGCTCCATATCAGGCTCATTTTACAGATCGCTGTTTGAACTTTGATTTATCTTATTTATATCTATTACACCCCTCTGAGTCAAAACCAGAACAGGAAAAAATTCACCACTGCAGAAGGAACCATCCTCAAAACATTCTATGATTTGTTATATTAGGTAACTGCATGTGCAAGTCTTCTATTTTTGAGTTCACAATTCCTAACTAGTTAATAAGCCTGTACGAGTTTGAGTTTAGCTATTAAATTGTAGATTATTTCAAATAGAACTCGGGTTAGCTCTTGGAAACTCAAGTGGAGATTCGTTCAAGCTCAAACTTAATAAAGATTTTACTAGACCAAGTGCAAGCCGCCCAAAGCTTGACTCTGTTCACAGCCTTACCAAGAAAAAAGGGTACCTTGAAGCTTGGATAATAGAGCATGTTTTTTTTCAAAAACTTATAAAAGGCAAAGCATTTAGTGATGAAAAAAATCATTACAAGAAATATGTTCAAGTTTATCAAGAAACTGGAAGCTCAAAGCATAGTGAAGAAAGTACAAGCTACTTAATCATAAGCACCCTAGTTCAATTACCTAAGGAGATAGAATTAACTGCAACAAACAAAACATTTTAAGGATGCAGAACTGCCAAATAATCATCCTTTTGTCTAGAACAATAACCCTAGTCGTGTAATATTAAGAAAAACATACAAGTGGACATGGTAGAAAACAGATTATGGTCTACTAGAGGGATAAGAAGAGAGATATTCAAGCCACAAGCCTTAATTCGATGGGATAAAGGAGGAGGACTCCTAGTAGAAGTTGGTTTGAGTTTTTACTGCTGTTCAGTTCCAGCAGAGCTGCATCAGAATTATAGGGTTACTGGAATTTTGATAGGAGTCTAATATATTTTCCTATGCAGATGCTTTATTAAGATTTTGAATAAGTGGACCTGCTTTTGTTTCTTATATTGAAATCCTTGTGTTTTCAAATATAGGAATTCATGTCCTATTAGGATTAGGAGTAACACAAGCATTATATATATGCTTTTATTATTGTGATTTCTAGTAGAGAATTTTTTTTATTAAATGAATTGCAGCATTTTCTATTATAGCTTTCAGTTTAGGAGAAAGTCCACAAGAAGATTTTTAGGAAGAAAATTTTTTATTGAAGAAATTAAGTGTAGGTAGAAGTTTGTTTCTTTTTTCCCTCAATTTCTTTACTATCTATTCTATTTTTCAATTCCTAAAAGCCCTATAACTTCATATTCTACAAAACTAAACTAACACACAGTCAGCTACTAACATTCTCCTGGAGTTGCCCTGCATCAGGACAACCACTCAATATGAAGAGGATAATATTATGAATGCTAGCTGTAATTACTTGGTATTGTAGAAGAACAGCACAAGCCGGTAAGCTATAATATAAATTTTTGATGTTCTCATAGTATGCAGCACCTTTTGGTTTAGGGACAAGGTGAGGACTCCATAAGTATCCATGTGGGACATCAGAGTCAGATCCCTGTGAACCACTGAGATAAGTGACAGGTCGTAGCTTCAACTTTTTTTTCCTAAGATCATTTATCATGTCCCGTATTCCAAGCCAAATCAATGAATCAACTATTTGATATGAAAGCTACAGAAATTGAACATGGACAGAGTAGGTCAAGATATTCTAAAGAAATTGAAGCTACAACAAGTACTAAAAGGGAAGAAATTCAATGGCCCACTCGATATCCAGCTGGTTGCTTGACACGGGACAAGGGATGTGGAAATTCACTAGTTGGCCTGGCAAGAGAAGATAAAAAGTTGCTTGAAACAGTTTAAGATTTACCCATTAAATGATGTATATAAGTAAACACTGATATAAACCGGAAGAAAAAGAAAATCTGATGAACAGTAACAAAATGAAGATACATTCAACTCAGCAAGATTCTATTACCCAGGGGAGACTTACGTCCATGGCATGGTGAAAAATATATGAATTGGAACTTTCAATGCCTCTGCCACATGAGTATGCCCTAAAGAAACATTTCAAGAGTAAGTTGTAGACCATGAACATGAAAATATAAGTACAGGTTGAACATCACCATGTAAGAAACACCCAGAGATGTTCGCATTCTAAAGAAAAATAACATGGCACAATCTGGATAATCCGGTGAGAGCAGACACACACAAGAGGGAAATGGAGAGAGGGAAGAGAAAATGATGCAAAACAATAAAGATTATTGATATAGTGGCTAAAACTTGAAAACTGAGAGGGGGGATGCACATCCAAGGAATTTACAAATAATTACTACAGGAGGAACAAGGGCAAGAGGATTGCAGATTGTCCTTCCCATAAAACAAAAATGAGCAAACAGATAATTATAAGACAAACAAATAAAAAAAACTTCCTATCCTCAAACCCACTTCAAAAGAAAAGGAAGAACAATCAAAATGAGGGAGCCAAAATAAAATGCATCAATATCTTGATCTTCATGCATTAGGAAAGCTATTTTTGACATACAAGTTAAATGCCAGATATGAAACCAAAAATCACTACCAAAGAACAACTTTAAAATCATTAAAAAGAACTCAAAATTATCATAGAAGAAACATTTCAAACATCAACAAGAAGACAGCAAGCATTCAGTGGAAAAATCCATTAAGAGAGACAATCATTCGAGGTGTTGCAGAGAATTATCCAGGAAGAGCACAATAAAGCTACAAAAGGTCACCCTTGAAGTAGTGTTTGTAGTGGGATAGGTTCTTCAAAGTTGAGAATGTTGGATTTAAAGTTAATGAAAGTCTGAGCGTCTTGTAAACTAGGATTGAAAGGAATAAGTTTCCTTGGGCTCTTGCAGACTACAAATTAGAATGGCAATAGTTGGCGTATAAGAACTCTTGAATGGTTTAATTTGATGGTAAAGGCTAGGGAGTTGTGTTGGTGTTTACAGTTCGAAATGGTTAAAGAATGGACAAAATTTGAGGATGAATAAACGAAGGAAAATGGAGTAATTTATCCTGAGGTACAGTGACAGCAACATTTTAGAAACTATGATCCCATTTGATGGAAAAACAAGTACAACTAGGGTTTATGTTGAACGGTTGATTATTGTAAGGAAACATTGTGGACATGTGAGAAACTCAGCAGAGAATTAAGAAAAAAAGGTAATGCAAAAACATTACAGCAGATTTCAACTGAAACACAAATCATGTGACAGATTCAAAGTAAGAAATCTTACCATATGCTGGAGGATTGGCAATGATGGCATCTGCCTTAAAAGGGATGCCTGAATCAATATCAGGTTCCTTGCAGGCAGGTAGCAATGAGTTTATAATTTCTTTTATTTGATTTCGTTGAATGGGTATCTCAGAAGGCCCTGATGGCAAGAAGCCTTTATTTTTTACCATGTCTGCTCATTAAAGAAAAAACAAACAACGAAAGTTACTGAAGGAGCTTATAATCTGATTTCGCAAAATTCCAATAAAGCATAAACTCTAGTAAATCAGACTCGCACATCAACAGAGTTATTTTTCAGAGAATTACAGTCTCAAATATATTTTAAGAAATTCTTAATAGAAGCTTGTACTCAAAGCAACTTACTGGGGCTAAAAAGCTGTCTAGTGGAAAAAAAATGATATTTCAGATAAATCCCCAAGATTCTCCAGTCAAACTCTTGCAACAAAAAACTTGTCTGCGCACTGTTTTATAATATATACAGAAATGAAAGAAAATACAAAAGCATGCATTATCTGTTGCCAGTGATACTTAGTTACTACTATTGTTTAAGTATAACTTTAACTTTTTGTCCATGCCAAGTAATTCACAAGTAGAATTCTACAACTTTGGCAAAAGATTAAATGAACTTCGCTTTGTTATAGTGAATAAGCAATGCATATTTGCCCCAAAAGCACCATTCACAGGCTGCAACGTGATAAATGGAAACCATTTTGCAAGAATTCTTGTGATGACATAAGAAATATTGAACCATTTCAAAAGACTAAAACAGCAAGATTAGAGAGAGAGAGAGAGACCAATAAGTTTTAAAAGAAAGTGGCATTTCTAGATACATACAACCAGCAAGAACTTTAGGATCTCCGCCTAAAGGAAAAAACTCCAACCCAGCTGTCACGACAAATTCTTTGAAATTTGAATGAGTTGCTAGTCTAACACGATGGCCATAATCCTGCACAAAAAGTGCCTGTAAATGAACCAATATTTGCAAATGAAAAGTCCTAAGAAAATATCCTGCAACAGTTCAGCCTTATATATACTCTTTCATTGTAAATATTCATTGTGTTAACAAAGAAAATGTAACTTCGTATTTTCTTGTTTACATAACAAAACAAGACGCAAGCTTTTTCTACAACTAATACTTAAGAAAGCACACAGCGAGACACTGTAAATAAGTAAAACAATTAGAGAGGTAAGCCAAAAATGATGAGGATGACAAACTGCAGCAACAAAGATGTCAAAAGTGAAATTGTGCCATCCTTCATATTTATTCAAAGCTTTTTTCCGAACAAATAGCAAACATCTTACACATGATTAAATTTGAAAAGATCAAAACATTCAAACACCTGTTCACAGATAGTGCTCAGAATGAAATGCTGCAAAATAGAAAATAAGCATTGCGACTGACCTGTAGACATTTACCAATTGCAATAAACGGTTGCACATCTCCTCGTGTGCCAACAATAAGCATTACTATTTGCAGTGGTATATATCGAAGGTCCGTTGCATCAAGAGGCTCATTACCAACTACTGTATTACATGTATCATCAGATCCAACACCAAGAGCTTGGAGTTCTACATCCCCTGGAACCTCAAATTCTACAGTTCCATGTTTGACACTAGCTACTCTTTCCAACAATTTACGCTGCATAGTTTTAAGAAGTCAAATAAAAACACTAAGCAAAGTTCCACCATCTTCAGCAACTTAAACATTTTCACCGCAGTTTTATGAAATAAAAACCCAAATCAACTAGGCAAAACTAATCACTCTCCAAAAACTGAAGTCATGAGGAAGAAAATAAACTAAAATTATATCCACATTCAGTAATATTACCATTAAAAGTTCGAATCCGGTGCCTCCAAGCTTGCTAAATACACTAGCGATATATAGAATATTAATTGTAATTAGGAAAATGAAGAGCTCAAGCAGACACAATATCAATACCTTCTTCCAAACAGGAATCTTGTCATTGCAAATCTGTGCAGCCTCTTCAGCGAGTATATTTTTATGTCTTTGCGCCTTCTTTTTGGCTTTGTATCTTTCTAGCTTGGAAAGCTGACTCGGAGCTGGTTCGGACGTAGTGTCGCCCCCTCTGATTACTAACAAAGAAATCTATAAGCTCATGATACCACCAGCTTTTGTCACACCATGCTCAACAATGTTAACGTAATCAGAAACGAACACAGTCAAAACAAACCGATTTAAACTCGAAATACCGTTACTGGCTGAATCAACACCAGCTGCCTCTCTGCTCTCCGATTCATCATCGCCGATTTCACCTTCGATTATCAACGACGAAAAGGATGAAGAAGACGAATTCCGTCGCCGTGACTCCTCCATCGCCGCGACCAACTCCAGCGATCTCTTCTTGTTCTGGTCCAGATCTGACGGTAGTTTGTAAAGTGAGAGTTTAGTGCGTGAGAGGGTGTTTGGATTCCGAGAAAAAAGCACATCAGGAGAGAATTTTTTTATATTTTCCTTTTCTTGCGAGCTGAGAGGAATCCAAGAATGCTCGAGGAGTGAGGAAAGAGTGGAGAAGGTGATGTGTCGGGGAGAGGTTAAGGGGTGACACGCATGCATTTTCACCTGCCAGAATGCTTATGATCGCTGTCAATTACGATTTTTTCTATTGGAAAGAGGGGATGACGTGGAATGGTATCCGATTCTGTTGTTTGTCTTCAATTGCTTATGTTTTGTCGAAGTTAGTAATTTAATTTATAGCAAAAAAATTTTTAAAAAAAATTATATATTTTTTAGTGTTTTAAAATTAATTTAAAGCACTGATATTAAAAATATATTTTAAAAAATAATATATATTATATGATTCAATTAATGTTATAGATTTTTATTTTTATTTTTATTTTTATTCTAAAAATTTGTTTGATATTTATATTTTTTATTTGAAAATATATATATTATTTTAATACATTTTCAAATAAAAAATATAAATATCAAACAAATTTTTATAATAAAAATAAAAATAAAAATAAAAATCTATAACATTAATTGAATCATATAACATATACAACATGTGTCACAATAACATCTATGAGTCGATGAAGAGACATATCCAAAGACAATTTATTTAACTATTAACTCAATGTCCAAAGAAATCATAATTCATACAATTCAAATAGTCAATTTTCAACCCTAAAACACAATTCACATATGCAACATAAAATCTTCAATCATAATTAATAAAATTAGACCGACAATTAATATAACATAACATTTTATTAGAATTAGATTAACTATGCATATATTCATAATTCTCATGACATGTAATTATATCTAGTAATTTCATCGGCTTGTGGAAGGCTTTAAAAATATTGCAGATGAGTCTATAGCACCACCCCAACTCATTCAACTTGAAAATAGATTTATAGCGTCCATATAGGTGTGAGGAGAAACAATATTATTTTGACTAAAGGAAAAATCTAAGACCCTCGCTAACAAACTCGCACCATCATCCCCAACTAGTCCACCTTGAAAACAAGTATGTGTGAGTGTCAACATCAATATCACCTCACTTATAGACTGGTTTGAAATGCTCATGACTGACTGCCATCTCCCACGCTTACATGATGAGCAATCTCATTTTTTGTCAGTGTCGATTCAAGACGATCAACCTCCTTAACCTCTTGAAATCCACCACAACACAATTGATAATAATGTTGACCTCAATATATCTCATCTCATCAATATCTTTACGAATAATCATTTTTATTTTCCAAACCTTCCATATTAATTAATGAATCTATATGCATACATTAAAAAGCAACTATTGCTAATCATCCGTAATAAAAATAACAATATTTAATAAATGTTACATGTAAAACAATATTGTATATGAATTTATTATGTCTCAAATATCAAAGCATGATGCATTAAATTATTTAGATACCTTGGGAAATACAACTAGATAGGTGTAATAAAATAACATGAACTAGTCAGGCACAATCCCATGTATGTATCTATTTTAATCACTGAAAGTCGCTCCTCGAAAAATGATTTTTCTTAGCATCCAAAAAATCTAAGTAAGATTCATGAATCACTAGCCAATCTCCTCCACACTTATCCTAACAGTTAATATAATTCGATGTATCATAAGATAGTTCAAATTGTCACATTACTTTTCCTAAACAATGCATCTTTACAATGTTAAAGTAATGTAATAGGATCTATGATAGCCAAATGTTATATCTCTCATGGTATATAGGTGAAGATGAAAGTATCAAGTCCTTTTTATATCATAGTTGTCAATTTCAACTAAAATGGCCGAAACATTTCGTTCCAGTTAAAAAAACAAGACAAATTAACGTTATTTTTATCTCGGTTAAAATTTCAGAATGTTCTGGATTTTTCAGCCAAATACCAGCCGAAACATACCGGAATTGCTTCGTCTGTGCCGTTTTGGCTATAGAAAAAAAAATTCAACTCCCACCTGACTTGACTTTCTTGCTTTTCATCTCGCGTCGTTGTTTTATATATATATATATATATATATATATATATATATATATATATATATAATTAAGAACCAAAATTAAAACAATAAAATTATAAAAATATATATTATAAAAAAATAAAATTGTTGCGTCAACTTTGATTTTATAAAAAATAAAAATTATATATATATTTTTTGCTTTTTAATTTTTTTCATATATATAATTAATTAATTATATATGAACAGTACAACCCCTGAAATGACACGCCGAAATGCTGTGAAACCGAAATATTTTGTACCAATAGAAAAACGAAACGTCAACCGAAATGAAACTGACAGCTATGCTTTATATGACATTCATATAACCTATCGAAACATATAAAAGACGTGTATCAAATAACAAGTCAAAACTAAATAATTGATGCCCAAATAAGTAAATTACAATACATTTATAACTCATACTTGATATGGTCATTGTGCGCCCAACTCATCCGAGTAAAACTCGTGGATATAAAAGGGATTTACCATAAAATATCTAGCCCCCCACCATCTAACATTACAAGCCATAAAGTTAGTACAATATTTGTATTCAATTTATATAAATAAACATGTTGATGGCATTTGACTTTATTTTATTATTACTTAAAGCCAATGGTTAATGACTTTTGAGTGGCAATGTCCAAAATATTACCACCCCAACTCTCCAAAGCTAATTCAAATTGGATGTTCAATATGAATACGCTTTTACGACTAGAGACTATATTAATTAACATTGATAATTAAGTTAGTATTTAAATTTTCAACAATTTTGATAATTAAGGAATTTAAAATAATTATACGCAGAGAAATAATAAACACTCGAGAATAATTATTTAAACAATTGAAATAGTTAAATTTTAGTTAATTAAAAATGTTATTAATATACCTCTCACTCGAGAATAATTATTTAAACTTTGAATTCTCCGAATCGATTTCAAGGGCTCCAAGGACCAGCTTCTCGAACAGATGGGCTTCGTAGTGTCAGTGCCGGCGCCAAGGATGGCCTCTCTTCCGATAGCATTTCCCGCTTTCTCTTGCCGGCCTCCCAATGCGAATTTACACTCAATTCTGTATTTTCTCAATTCCCTTCTTCTTCTTACTCCATTTTACGACAAATACAATGTATTTTTTTTCGAGTTGTTTAATTAACATCCAAATATACTAATTGAATCAAAAAAAAAAATCTTGGAGGAGCTGCAGAAAGATCCTAGGCCGGTTCCATCCCATCAGCGGGCTAGCAGGTGCACCAGCACTGCATTCAGTGTGGCTACTTGTTTGTTAGGAGCTTGTGTTCCTGGTTCTGGTGCTAGAATTATGGCTTTCATTGGTGGTCCATCCACTTAAGGACTTGGCTCTGCAAGGGTTTCATTTTCTTTGATTTTCTGTTAGGTGTGGAGTTGACACTATCTTTCAAAATTCAAATTTAAATCTCTTAGTATTTTTAAATCATTTTGATGTACAGTTGTCAAGAATAATTTTTACAAAATAAAAAAAAAATATCATTTTGATATATTTCTGAATGAAAAACATTTTCAAAAACAATCTCAATCACACTCCCAATCAGAATCAGAGTGCTGCACTAAGACAATAATGCTGGATCTGGAAGCGAGACCCATCTCATGTTTAGCAGTGTATTAAGCTAGAGATATGAGGTATGAATGCAAGCCCCACCTTCTATCATTGAATTATCACCATATCTTTAAACCTTCTAAACAAAAGCTTATACTCAAAATTAATTTTTCAAAAAATATTGACCCATGTAGAATAATTGCGCAAATTAAAGCTTTGGGGATTTATTACGCGCAAGGCCAAGGCAGAAGCTAAGGCTGAAAATATATACATGGAGAGGTTGGAGCACAAATGGAGCTGCATGGTATACTGATCATCAGAGTATTCTAGAGAAAAAGTAAATTTTATGCACGTATACAGTAGTTCTTGGAAGGTATACTGATTCATCATCAGTTAAGTGCTACCTTGAGGCATAAGAACTCAACTCCACAAATGACAGTCACGGATTATTATCAAACATTGACACTACTTAGGATTTATGCTGCATTGGAACATTGAGTTTGTGGAGAATTCACCTTGCATCATAGACAAATTGTACACATCAACTATCCTACTAGCTACCTCGGTAAGTAGTAAATGAAAAGGGGGAAAGTAGAAGGGGAACGTGAAAATGTTCCCGGTTCTGTGATTCTTTGATTTCAAACACAATAGAAACACAGGGAAAGAACCCAGAAGGACAATACTTGCCTGTGTTAAAACTTATTCTGTATATTCCTGGGTTCACAACATCAACAATGCTCATCAGTTGACCACCTCGCCCATCACCATCTGTGGTTGAGGACCCTTGAATTACCCAACCACCGACATCTGGCTCACCAAACAATGGACGAGGATGAGTTCCCTTCCATATTTCTAGGCATACCTCAACACCTGCAGCTGGGGAGCCTTGAGAAACATCCAAGACATGGGTTGTAATTGGTGGACGGGTGCGAGTTGAAATTTGAGATGCCTTTCCAAATGAAGATTCGCTAGTTTTGGTTAAGTGCCCACCAATGATACTCACACGATCTTCTAGAGTTCACAAGCAAATAATCAGTGACTCAAACAGTCATAAGCACATAGGACACACAGCATGTTCTAGGGAGAGACTCGGGACTGAATTGCAATCAAAAGCCAGAAATTACAAGAATGACTTTTTTTTTCAACCCCTGTTTCTAGGAAAGGTCATGTGTTATTACAAACATTTTCAACCTAATACAAAAACACTTCAAAACTTGGAATAGGTGTCTCAGGGACTTGTCTATATCGACAAAGACCTAAAAAATTTATTGTTCCATTTATTGTTCAGAGACCTAAAATTTTGATTTCATTGCATGGAGAGGTAGAATAAAATAAACATGTTACAAAATAATAGATAACTCAGTTGATGATATTATATTAAAATTGGGGATAACATATTGAGACTGTAAAGAAAGGGTCCACAGGAAAATTAGCATTGCACATGCAGAGACTGTTAAGAAGGGAAGTGCTGGGATGCAAGCAGTAAAGAAGCTCAGGAACCCATGGTGTTTCAAGGAAAGTAGAAAAAAAGGCTCCAAATAAATAAAATCAACAATGAAGATAGCAAAAATGCAACTACCTTCTGCTTTCTTTACAGAAACTGTGGCATGTTGGTCGCCTTTTGAAGTAGATTTTATTTTACTTGAAAAGAGTTTCACAAGACGTAGTTCTGTAACTTTCATCTGTTCCTGAGCTGCGATCTCAAACTCAACTATGGGCCTGTTTGGATATCGTTTCTGCATAGAGCAAAATAAGAACCACTCATCTTGGAATGCCAATCTCGAAAGTGAAAATGGAAGATGTCGGAAAAGGGGCTAAATAAAGGGCCGAGAGAAATCAAATGTGAAAGTGTAGGCACAAATTATGCATATGCAGCAGGAGAGAAGTTGCATAAAATGGTAGCAGAAGAGCACAACTCGTGCCAGAGTTTTATGAGATCGGCATGGAGTGAATACAAAAACACCAGCACCAACAACACCTCCATAAACAAGTCATGTGTTTTCCTCGAGCAAACTTTTTCTTAAAAACAATCTACAGAGAGGCGGGTTTTTTGATTGCAAGTTGTTTCAAAAGGAACTACAAGGGAAATTCCTTCATATAATATCGAATAATTCACCAGTAACATAGAAATAAACTTGAAAAACTTGACACAAACACACACATATATATAAAGCAAAACAAAGGGCACCTTCAAGTCAGCAAGTATTTCAGCAGTTGAGCGTCCAGATGCACAAATAAGAAAAATAAATCCAAACTTATGTTTATATCGAGCATTCCAGTCAAATAGTTCCTGCAACACACACACGGGCGCGCGCATTAATGATAATTAGTATGAGAGTAGCAAGTTGTAGCAGAAGTAGAGAAAAGCTGTATGCGGTACCTGTAAGGTGGAAGTAGTAGCAGTAGCCAAAGCAGTGGATTGCTCTCCCTTACTCCACCTACAGGGAGGAAAACACCATTAATCAAAATATTAGTTTTGTACTTGTTTGATAAGAATTTGTAATTAGTATAATATTAATATTAGTTAATTAAATTAAATTTTAAAAAAAAAAACACTCAACTGAGCAGCAGCGGTAGGGTGATTGGGAGAAGGGGATTGACCAATCTGAGGATGAGCAGAGAATGCTTCCAACCAACCATTCACATCAACCTATTAATTAATTAAATCAGTGATTCCTTTGATCTCCAAATACTCTCATCCGATCCGATCCGATCATCATAATAATAAAAACACCAGGAAGAATAAGCTAAGCGAGCCGAGATGGATAGGGAAGTTAGGTGGGGAGGTACCTTGTTGAACCAGATGTCTCTGGCAGCTGCGACGGCTTCATGGACAGACGCAAAAGGAGAAGCCTTCACCATTTCTTTTGCGAATTGGGTGCTTCCACAGCATGCCAAATACTCCTCCTCTTCATACCTTTCCATTTCCTCTCTCTCTCTCTCTCTCTCTCTACTGTATCCGCGACTGTGATCCACTCTGTCCTCCGCCCACTCATTATTAATAGCCGGCTCATTGATTCTTATTTTTTTTTAATTTAATTTTATTAATATTCAAATACCAGCTTAGCCTTGTCCTTCATTACGGTCTAATCATGATTTTAAAATTATATATATACTCCTAAAAAAAACAAAAAAATATTATGAAATTCAACATTAACTACATTGTTAAACAAGTCTTTAGCATCTATTTAGAAGTGTAGTTACTTGTGCTTTTAAATATTTTTAAAAGTATTTTTTATTTAAAATTATATTAAAATAATTTTTTATTTTTTTTACCTCTGATTTCAACACTTTTTTTTGAACAAAATATTCAAAATGGATTAATAAAGGGAAATACATAGAGCCTGTCAGCTCAATGCCAAAGGGTCGAGCTTAAAGACAGGGAAGCGGCATTCCGCTTTTAAAGAAAACAAATCGGCCTATTGGCCTTACAATGAAAACAAAGGGACAAAGCCCATACAAGAAAGAAGCTGGCCCCAAGAAACGGAGTCCACAATCCCAACCCTGAGGGAGACAAGGCCTTGCATGTAATTTCTGTCAAACAACCTTGCAAACGATCAAACTTCGAGAATCTCAGACGTTCCACCAAATTCTCGCTATCTCTGGAATTTGGCCTTGGAAGTTGAGCAACAGTATCCGTATTTGGGAGGCTATGTCATTGGAAAGGAGCCCAGCTTGCTTAAACTTGTGCTGGAAAATTCTACTGTTCCTCTCTTTCCAAATAAAATAGACAGTCGTGGCCAGTGTATGCTTAGCAATGAGATTGGTGTACCCTTTCCTCCCTTTGAACTTTAAGCCCCGCCCTAATGAAGAAGATTTGGCGCTTTAATCTCGACCAATGAAGTCGAGATTGAGCAGATGAGGTTGGACCAAACCGTAGTCGAGTAAGGGCAGCTGAAGAAGATATGGTCATGGGATTCAGGCTCAAGATCACACAACACACATTGACGGTTAACCATGATATCCTGCATATGGGGCCTATCCGTAGTCGATAATCTCCCCAAAGCAGCCAGCCACAAGGTCAACGAGTACCTTGGAAAATAGTTAGGGTACCAAATCAAGCAATACATGTGATATTTTTCCTTCTTACTTCTGACCCAATTCCAAGCAGAAGCGATGGAGAACTTACCTGAAGAGTGGCCTTTCCAAACAATTGTATCTGGGCAATGAGACCTCGGGTTAAAAGAAATGTTGTTCCAAATTCGTTGCAGATCCAGGTGACAAGGAGGGAAAACCCAAACCCCGTTCCTAATGATGGCAGCTACTTTGGCATTCCAAGAAAGCCCTGCAGAAGCTACTGTGCTTGCTGTGATAGTATCATAGACCCTCTCCCCATTTGGCAGCCAATAATCGAACCATAGAGAAGTTCTTTCTCCATTCCCAATTCTGTGAGTGAAGAGCCCCTTGCACCACTTCATGCTATCCAGAATCTTCCTCCAGGACCACGATGCTCTAGAAGGTATCCTCACTTCCCAGAAGTTATTGTTCTTAAGAAGGACTGAGCGCACCCAGGAGGTCCAGATTGAGCTGTCATCAGTCAATATTCTCCAAATATGCTTGAGCAGTGCAACATTATTCCAGTCCTTTATGCGTTTTATGCCTAGACCCCCTTCTTCCAAGGGGTAGCAGATTTGGTCCCAACTTACTTTCGCCCCATTTTTCTCCAAGGATGATCCCTTCCAAAGGAAGCGGGAAAGGATTCGCTCAATGGTCCTAATAACCACCACTGGCAAAGTGAACATACTGAGCCAGTAAACCTGCATAGAGAAAAGAGTGGATTTTATGAGCTGCATCCTTCCTGCGTAGCTGAGAGAGGCTGAAGTCCATAGCTTAATTCGCGCCGTGATCTTCTCCACCAGTAGGTTACAGTCCCCACTGGTCAGCCTTTTAGATACCAGGGGGACTCCCAGGTAAGTGACTGGAGGAGTCTTGGGCTGGAAGCCTAACAGGCATTGAATATTTGTCTTCTCATTCGGATCTACTCCAGTCAAGAACATGGAGCTTTTAGCCTGATTTAAACTGAGCCCTGACTGGTGCAAAAATTTTTGCAGGCCTTGCTGTAAAATCCTCACTGAATTCATATCTGCACGGCAAAACATTAGGAGATCATCTGCAAAACAAATATGGGTGATGTGGTTAGTTTTACACCTCCAGTGGTAGTGAAAAGCTGGGTCTTTTGCGGCGTCCTTCATTTGGCCGTTAAGCCCTTCCATAGCCAACACGAAGAGGTAAGGGGACAGGGGGTCTCCTTGCCTGATACCTCGAGCTGCTTGAAACCAACCGTGAAGCTCCCCATTAACTTTTACGGAGAAGAAGGGCGTGGTAATACACTGCTGCACCCAGTTTACCATAGCATCTGGAATACCAATCTTCCTTAAACCTTCCAGGATGTAATCCCATTTGATGGTGTCAAAGGCTTTTCTCAAGTCAATCTTAAGAGCACACCGAGGAGGCCCTTTGTCCAGATGATAATTATGCATCAACTCCTGGGAGAGTAAGACTGCATCTGCAATGAGTCTGCCCGGAACAAAGGCAGTTTGAGCTGGGCCTATGATGTGACCTAGGGCTTCCTTCAGACGAGACACTAGCACTTTTGAGATGGTTTTGTAGATGGTATTACAGCAAGAGATGGGCCTGTAGTCATCCAAAGAGATCGGATTCTCCACCTTAGGGATTAGGGATATAGCCGTTGCATTGACACACTTTGGCATGATGCTGGTTTCAAAAAATTCTAAACATCAAGCTAGACATAGAACACGCTAGCTAAATTTCAATCTAATTAAATAAAAATTATATTTTTTTTTCCTTAAAAAAAACACCCTCAAATTTCTCCTTTGTACTTGAATTCTTTGATACACACGTCGTCTGTGAATCAGCTTTATCACGGCATGACATTAATTTTGACAGAGCACAAAGCAGCTACATGAGGGCGCATGTGCAGGTGTGATCTAAATCGTTCGGTTAATTATAAAGGCAACCTGTTTCCTGAATACTTGGAGACTGTCCTGGAGTTAGTCAAGACATGTTACACTCTACAGTTATGTTTCGAGATTCAGACCACCATGGCTTGTCCAGAGAGTCACAACGACTTGCTCGGAATCCTATTGGTCATATAAACCACCGTTCACTCTATTAATAATTTGCTGTTTACTTATTTCTCACTTTCTTGGATTTAGCAATTCGGCTCGAAACTACAAGAGATTTGGGAAACATTTACCGCACAAAAATAAGTCTCTCTTGCATGGTATTGCAGAATCCAGACCGACCCTTTTCTCTTTCAGGTGCCAAACATTTGGAGGTGATCAAATTCCACGTGGAAAGTGCGGATTTCCATGGGGAAAAGCTCCACCACTAGCCTGGCAGGGTCAACGGGCCCTCCCCGGACCACCTTGGATTCTTCTCCGGCGGAGCCTTCTACTTTCCAAACCAACCTCTTCTTCTCCATGTCAGTTCTTTCTTGATTGCCAGATAAGCTCAATTCTGTCACTTTAACTATCTGAAAAAACGAAAAAAAGTATTGACTTTGATTGTTAAAATCAACGCTTGCTACTCTTGGTAAGAACCTGTCCAACCATGAAAAGTTCCTGTCCTACTAAACGGTGCCTGCTGCTTTTACCTCCTTTGGAAATATCTTTTTCAGTTCCACGCTTGCCATTACTGAATAATCCTTGTCCTCCCCAGTCTTCTCACACAGCATGCCCACCAAAACAAGAATTCAGCATTGTTGTAATACAGCATGAGAATTCAACAACGACAATTCATTCTAACAGAAGTGACAAAAGCAGAAAGTAGATGGCGGGAAAAGAGAAAAGGGTTGCAACAGGTTGATCCAAGAACAGCCCGAGTTAGTTTCGTTCTGAAGAAGGCAACAAGTTTATAAAGGCTTAATAGAAATAAGAGAGGAACTGCAACCTCATATAGGTGAGCCAACCGAAGCAGCACTTTCCCGTTATCAAGTTCCTGTGAAGAAAAGCAACAAATCTTTATTTCTCCCACACTTGTAAGTGGAGATCAAATCAGTGTTCACTGTCTCATGTTTAGGTTATTGAGAAGAAACGAAGTGAATGCGTCCTTTTTTTCTCCCATGGCATAACAAGTAGCTTGTTTGGAGAAATTTTCAAGAGGAATTTTTTCTTGCTTACCTGGAGAGTTATGACAGCAACATTATTGGGCAAGGAGTAAGATGGATCGATTCCTGAAAAAGTTGGTTGTGGGAAATTTATCTCGTTACTTCCATCCTGCAAAACAGAAAATTGATCAGCCAAGCAATGCAGCCTCAAGTAACAATGTCAACATCAGAACTTTATTAAACCTGCTCTGTGAAGGCTAACAGAACTGGGGAATATATCTCTTGGCCAAATGTTCGACGCCACTTGGCACCTTCTCCCAGTTGATCAATTCTGAGAAAGAACTTTCCTTGGATCTGAAAAAGAAATTTCACATCAAGACAGCATCTGTATCTCAATTTTCCAAAATCCCCTGATAAAGACCAAAACCCTGAACCATGAAAATAATAGGAGCTTGTGAATATGGGCTCATATCAGATGCTTACAGTTAAACCTTCACATCTATCCAAGAAACAGACTGTCTCATTCAACACTTCACCAACACCTCTTAAATCGTCATGAAGCAGCCTCCTATAAATGGATGTCATTAGAGATCATTGCAACACAAGTAAATCTGACTGGGAGGAGGAAAGGTGTTAAATGTATTTAGAAGGTAATTAATTCAGACAAACCTATGTAGCATCAGCTCTATTTGACCATCCACTAAGCTAGATCCTCCCACTGAGCGGTCCACCAACACAGAGAGCTCCGTGCTGTTGTCTTGAACATAAATTCCAAGATTTACCTGTAAAATTAGAAGTACATAAAGGAAGAGGCAAAAACAAATGTCTAAAAAAGACAGGAAATAGACATTAAGAATGACAGGACAAAGAAAATTAACAAAATGAATAGGCAAAAATAAAGAAAATGAGTTCAATGCAACTAAAAGCGGGATAGATGTTTAGAAGGGATTCATTCTTTTGAAAGTAGGCCAATTTCACCTAAATATGTCCTTTTTAGGCAAGTAAGCCATCTTAGCAGAATAGGTAGAAAGAAAATTGTTTGACCAGTTTAACCAGCTCAGTTAGTACGGGCTTTAACATGCTAGGTGGCCAGCAGAAACTTGGTCTCTGCAGCTTCCCAGACAGGCACCCAATTGTCATGAAGCAAATTGCAAGATGAACAGTCAACAAGTAAAGTCAGTGCTATCAGAAAATATAGTCAACCACCAACTCTTTTTTTTTTTTATGTCTAACAAAAACCAACCAGAATATAGAACGATAAGTAACATAATTTAAGTTGAATGACAAGTTTTCCAAAGAAGAAATTGTTGGGTATCAGCAAGTAAATGCACTTCAGATTTTAAATGATGCTCATAAACAATTTTAGGATTACTGGCTAATTGAAGTTTCAAAAACTGCCTCTCAATATTCTAAGCAAGCAGTTTACTTTTAACCAGAGATCATGACTTGTGATGCTTTGTAGAAGAAACATACAGGGTAATAATTTCCAGCAATTGGTTGGTTAGCTTGGAGCTCCCAGTCTGTCCTTGAGTCTCGCACCTGAAATTTTTTGGAAGAATCAGACACAAATACCACATAGGCAAAGATAACATGAAAATGAGCACCCTGAAGCCAAGCCGCTCTCCTACACGTTCTTCTCTTCCAAATATCTGTACTAAAATTCTCATACAAAATAATAAACACATGGGAGTAACAGAATAAGAATTGCTGTTCGTAAGATGACTTGAATGTTATATAGGATTGCAAGCAGTAACAAGCAAGTGTACCCTTTTAATGAAGTCACGCCCATTAGAGTCTGTGTAGAATGTTCTGTTGCTCTTTATTGTGGCTGTGATTTGGGTTGTGATTTCTTTCCCTATTCCATCATCCACAGGTATCGGCCCAATCTGGAGATATGTTCATGAATAACATCAAATCAAAACACATTCTCTTAGTGATCAAATAACCCCAACCTAAAGGAATTGCACTCTTATAACAAAATTGTTGTGAAAGGGTAACTTACAGTGAATTCAACTTCAGCATGCTCCTTTCCTTTGTAGACCCTGGTAACCTGTGCACGGATATGGCTTTGTGTTATTGAAAGTAAAAGAGACAAAATTCTTTGTTTTTTTATTTTCCCTCGAAACAAAAATCCAAGACTCTTGTTTTTCATCTAGTTAATTTTATAATAACATCAAATAAGGTATTCAAATTATTCAGGTCGAGAACTCATTGCCTACTACAATTTCCTCTTCTTTTTTTTTATAAACTGAATTTAAAGCACCATCTGAACTTTAAGTCTTCTCTCAGATGATGCAGGAAAAATCAACCAAAAAGTACACAGTTGAAATCACCCATTAGCAATATGTACAATTTGTAGGAGAAGTGGCCGCAAGAGAAAAGGATGAATGTTTAAACATGTTCAACCAGTCCTAGTGCCACTGAAAGACTATCTTCACAAATAGACTTTATGACTGAAGTTGTGCAGCTCTTTCTTAATCTTCACACTATCTCCACGCACTTGATCTATGCTTCATTAGGGCCTTATTTTGCATAGTTAGTGCTAGATTTAACTTCATTTTTTAATGTGAATATTAATGTTGCTGGTAATAGAAACAGGAAGGTTTTATGATAGAAGTTGGTACATTAGTAGGAGATTTTTTGATAAGTTAACCACCTGTGATATCCATGAATTAAGCTGTTGGTGTACTTCATCCAGTAGTGGACCCCGCATAACAGTTAAAGGAACCTGGAACCAAAAAAATGTCATTTTCCTTCAATTGTTTGATATTTCATAACAGCATGAGTTTATGATCCACGTATTAAATGAAACACAATTACCTGGTATTGGGGTTTTATTGGTAATGTACTGTTTGGTCGAAAAACATATGCCCCAGAGGCCTTCAGCATGTAAAATGAATATCACCCAGGTAAAGTTACAAAATACATTCTGAAGTAAACTGAAAACTAGAGCAAGTAATGTAAAATGCAGTAAGTGATTCACAAGTATAAGAAGTCAAGTTTGGATGCTTGGAGATTGCCCACCTGTGGATCTTTATCAGTCCCATCATTTCCAGTATAATAACTGTATGATTGTCCAGCAGTGGAGGTAACCTTCGGTAAATAAAAAAATTATAGAGCTATTAGTAGCATTAAGAATCTACCATTTGAAGACCTTCATATAGTAGCACAAATAGTTATTCAAAGAGACAGACATCCAAAAAATGAAAGAAGAGGTATCATGACTGAAGGGTTAAACATAAATCACGGTAGACATCAAGAAAACAATATACCAAGCTTCTGCTATTCAAATAATGAGAGAGTTTCCCTTCATCTGCAGAATAAAGTAGCTTCAAACTTCCTTGGCCGACTTCTATGGTTTCATTTGTACTTTCATTTGATGTCTGTACCAATGAGATAGTTGAACTAGGGCCTTCAACAAAGTGAGATTACAAAATAGAAATCCATCAGTAACTTGGAAACACTATCCTGGTCATTCAATTCACAGTAACATATTATTACAAGTGAAGATAATATAGCAACCTGCTTGTTTTGCTCCAGAAACGATGTAAGTGTTGAAACCAAGGGGTGGTAGGGATGCTGAAAATGCAAGCCAATACTTAAGTGCATCATGTGGGGATTCACCCAAATATGCTTTTACATATTTCCTTATGTGCAGTGTTGCATTTGATATAGGTAGAAGCTGAGATTCAATTTCCCCCCCACTAGAATCTCGAACCATAACTCTTTCAGTGGAAACCTATGGCAAGCATGAGCTGAAGTTAGTTAAACGCATGATACCATCAAATTTATCTTTAATAATTGCTGAAGGGCACTTTTATAAAAAAAAAAAAAAAAACTCCATTACAATTGCACAAAAGGACAACAGATCATTAAATGAAATAGCCCCTCTACTTCATTTAGCAATGGAAACCATATTAGAGAGGCTCCTAGAGTGAAAATGCTGAATTGAAAAGATGAGAGCAAAGATTTAAAACTCACTGGAATTCGTATGACTTCCTCTCTTTTCCATCCTAGAGGATTGTAAGCAACCACCACCTGTGAGATAGGAAAGAACCCAAGATAGTGAGTGAATAAACCATCTCTAATCTTGAAAGTCAAATTATGCATAAGGGGAAAAACCTCTTACCAAGCTTTTCCCACCAGACAAGTCAGCTTCTGAAGGAGGACAGTAACTTATATTTAGAAGTGGACACTGGCAACAAAATTCACAGAATAGATTTCAGCAAACTTTTCCATTCAATGTCTACAGGAAGGATAATCTAGTATAACATCTCTTAAGATGCAAAAATATCACTATGAACAATAAACCAAGTGATTCTCAGAGCATGCAAGGAAAGGGGCGAGGAAAGCAGGAAAATAATGGCACATTCTGAATAATATTTCATGTCTGGCAACATTTTTAGATACTATATATCACAAAGACACACAGACAGACAGATTATTTTTAATTTATCACATGGTCAAATCAATCAGGGTTCATTTTCTTGTTTTGCCCCTCATTCTCTATTCAAATAAAGTTCTTTTACTATTTGTAAACTAAGCAATTTATGTAAATATAAATTAGTTAAAAAAAAAATAATTATTTCAATAGTATTTTTTAATTAATAAAAAAATTAAACAACTTGAATATCCACATGCTCGTATATTTTCAAAGAGCAGGCAGTTGTAACTTCAAATCTTCACTCTTCTAAGGCTTACACTAGCTACCAAACTACCCTATAACCCTATAGAACCACACATGCATCAACAAGTCTTCAAACCATTTAGGTTCCTGATAACATCCCAGCAAAAAACTCTCCCCAGGGGTAAATTTTTGTATAGTTGCAATGCACCAAAGAAATAGCACGAATAAACAGATATTACTTGCTGAAAACTGGTGACAGTTTTCCCTTGTCTGATATTTGAAGTTGACTCTGCCAAAGAAGCAAGTGAAGAGGCAACCAATTTCTCAGCCTGTGGAGAAAAATAAGCGAAATGTATCAGAAAAGTCATAGGTCCTAATCCAAACCTACCTAGAATTTTGTTGGACACCAAACTGATAAGCACCTCCTTATAGCCAATTGACAGTCGTAGAGCATAATCAGCAGCAACATGCTGCCTTTCTGTACCACTAACTGCATCATGATGTTGCGCAATTGCCAAAGCATCAGCAAGAGCATCAGTGTTTGGCCCTGAAGTATTTCTGCCTTTAAAGAACTCTAGCTGCCTTGCGGCCTAGTTATACAGCAATACTATTAGCAATGGAAATGAGAGCATAACAGGATATTTAGTGAAGAAATAAAGGGCCAAGATCTTACAAGATAGTAGCCACTCATCAGTCTGACATAGCCTTTGAAGGCTGGCCTACTTGTAAAATAACCAGTCCAATATGCATTTGGATGATCCGCATATCTAGAAAGCAGTTATAATCTTTCAGCAAGGTTAGCAAAATATGTACAAGTAGGATATCAGCATTATGACATAAAACTCACGGGAAAAAATCTTCGGTTTTGAGAGGCCACTCTTCATCTGCTGCATATTTCACATCAGTATAAATGGATGGGGTTGAATATAGAGCATTTACCCGACCATCCTGAGAATTTTTCAATCAATAAGCTAGCACGGAATCTATACATTTTCTTTTTATTTGACCTTCTTTTGGATGTAGGAAGTACCTGATTAACATAATGAATGAACTTGTCCATCTGCCTGAACCATGAATTTGCATACTGATAGCGAAAATCTGTCCCCATCAACCACATTATATGATTTGTCCTGGTTACATTAGCCTAAAATGGGGAAAGAAGAAGAGAACATATGCTTGTAACTGACATTAATTGTATCTCAGAATGGACAATTAATGGCTCTTTGATTCTAATAATTAAACTCTAATCGGCCTTTAATCCCATCTAGGAAAATTAAAACACAACAGTAAAAATCTAAAATCCAGCATAAAGCAAACATTTGGAGAGAATAAATAGCCCTTTTTTATATCACACCTGAGCTAAAGCAGCAGCAACAAAGGCATTGACTCTCTCTTGAACATTATAGTCAAACAGGAGAACATCGTCCTTCAAAACAAAAGCTGTGTTGATAGGAAATTCAAAAAAGAAAATTGAAATAATCCTATCATTCTTTAAATATATGCACCTGAATAGGAGGGGACACGTCATTTATTTCAAATGTGAATCCATCAGGAGGGTCATAATGCCTGGGAAATATACCGGTAAATATCTGCACGTGGAATTGATAATGCAAAGAAATTAAAAAAAAAATGGTTCAAATATCATGACAACCATGTAATTATATCTCAATAAAGCTAGCAGTAATCAATAAATGGTAACAAATCACAATTCTGATATAAAAATTGTAAAAGGCAAAAGAAATATACAGATTTAATATGCCAACCTGTGAAGTTGAACCAAGGGACTTGGAACCCCGCCAGACAACCTCAAGATTCTTCTCCTTCAATCGCTTAGCTCTATCTTGGTAATCGATTCGAGCAAAAAAGAGAGAGTCGAATCCTAACTGCAAACTTAAACAAAAACTTAAGCACGTGGATTCCAGAGCTATGCTTACAAAAAGATCTCGACTTGGCATGTTTGCAAATGAATGATAAGCAACTTGGTTTGAGACTCCATCATGTACATACATACACACAACCTTGGCTAGGTTATATAGTTCTTGGGGGTATGCACAATCCATCGCATATAGAAAAAATTGTAAGAGATAATGCTGAAAGTAATAAACAAAAACCAGTAAAGAAGTTCAAAGGGCAATCAGAATATACCTCAGCACCAAGCAAATAGGCTTGAACAGCAGAATGTCCAAAAGGGTCAATCTGCCAACCAACTCTTGGAAGTTGACCAAATTCATCTTTGATATATTTATGGCCTAAAGTTGTCTGATCAATCAAATCAATATAATGCGGGGTTGCCTCATCATGCATACACATGCCCCCATTTCTTGTTCCCAAAAACAAGAAAATAATAAACCCATCATCAGTTAAGTCTAGAGAGAGTGAACTTCAACATTAACTAGTACTTCGATAGCAGCTAAAAAAGAAAAAAAGATGGAAAAAAAGAAAAGAGTAAAAGTTAACTGAAAAATAGAAGGAGAAGTACATGAATTCAAGTTGACCAGAGTTGACAAGGTCCTTGACTTTAATCTTCATTGCTTCACTTTGCTGTCTCCACCATCTCTGGAAGAATGCCTGGCCAAATTGAGCCCCGAACAGGCAATTGATCATGACCCAGAAATATCTAAGAACATAGAAAGTAGACTGGTAGTTGAAAAATGAGAAAAAGGGCACCTACCATCTCTACATAGATGAACTTGCGATTCTTATCCTCAAACAAAGAAGACATTACAGAGTCTATCACATTCTGTACACACGCTCCCTACACACACACACACATAAAGACTCGTCATAACAGTTCAATTCAGGAAAGGAAAAGAAAAGGTAGGAGAGAAAGAATACCCGGATAGAATTGTTACCGCCAAAATAGTACTGATCAACAGTCTTCAACCACCCAACATCATCGTGAGAGTGAGGTACCAAATGAACGTTAATCTTCCCAGGAACGATTCTCCCTGAGGTGTTATAAGCTATGTACTTGGATTCCACCGACAACCAAAGCCCCCTCTGCAAGCAGATTGTTAAACTCAACAAAAACATCGCCGCCGCCGCCGCCATTGCTGCTACTTCTTGTACACCCTTTGCTCTGTAATTCAAAAGGACAGTGATGAGGAAATCATGGGGAAAACAGAACTGAGCATGCCATCTTTGTCTTAGCTAAGTCTCAGTGGTGGGTTTTGTGCTGCTCTCTCTTCTGCATCTTCTTATGGGCAAAGTCTAGAGCAATCTAATGATGAAGTCTCGCTTATTTAGAAAGCAAGAAAGCTCCTTTTCTTGTTATTATTAACTCTGTTGTGTCTTGTGTCTGAAGAGAGGCGTGCACACCGAGACTGCTGCTTCTTTTCTTGCATTTTTTTTCTCCTTTGAAAGTGATATGATGATAAAATGGATTAAGTTTTGAATAATAAAAATAAAATATTCTTTTCAAAAATATTTATAAAATGTAAAAACAAATGATACAGACGGATTTAAATCGAATTAGCTTTTTAGTTGAATTATATAAAACATTAATTTAGCCAAATTGGTTGACCCTTGTGTTTTTAATTGTGTTTAGTTCGTTTCAAAAATACATTTACTTTTAAAAAACATAAAATTAAAATTTTTAATTAATTTTAATGTGTTGTTATTAAAAATTAGAAAAATATATATTTTAAAAAATATATATTTACACCGTAATATCAAAGTTATTTAGATCAATATTCTATTGTTTTAATAATATAATTAATCCGAGCAACTTGATGACTTATAAAGTGAATTGATTGATCCAGCAACGCATATCCTAAGTTTTGGATAGTGTTTCTTGGATAAAGTTATCTGCTTGGCCTGACTTCTTGTTTTATTAGTATTATTATTAATTATTATTATTGTCTTGGATTAAAAAAACAAAAAAAATAGGATTTTAAAAAAAAAAAATTGTCCTATTTACCTAATTCCCATACAATGCAAGGTTAGTGTTGAAAAGAAAAGGGAAAATAAGAAAGAAAATGTTGAGTTATGAGATGACAAAAAGGCTTAATTGATTAAGAACATGTTTGGAATTGTGTTTTAAAATTGTTTTTTTTTAAGTTATTTTTATTTTAAATTAAATTTTTTAGATCATTTTTATATGTAAATAAATAAAAACTATATAATGCTGAAATTGTAATTTATATAAGATAAATAGACATGAAAAAAAATCTCAAAACCGAAATCATTAATTTTGTTTTATTCTGTTTAAAATTACTAATATATCTAGTTCTAGTTTAAAAATCATAACAAAACAAAATAATTTTTAAATTATGGCTGAAATATTTTAATTAATTTCCAGCTAAAATAATATTGTTTAAAAAATATATATTATTTAGTTTTGTATTTTCATTAATCTCTTGCGTTGAATCGAGAATACCAGCGAAGAGCTTGGAGGTCAGTGTTTTCATCGAGTAGGCTTCACCCCTTTGGTTCAGCTCCAAATGAATCCTTATAAGAAAATCCATCAAACATTTTGACAATTCAACTCCCTAAATTTGCTCACATTTTAGTCCAATTGGAAAAATATGATGAATAAGGGGGGTATAATAGAATAAATATTTCGTAAAGGGACCTATCCAACAAATGTACACAAGAACAAGGACTAATGGATAAAATCAATCAAGCACGAGAGGGAGTACAGAAGCGGCCTTTCCTTCCTCATCTTCAGAAGACAGAGACATTGTTAAAGTCAAAAGCTTTTCAAACCCTAGCTAGCTAACAAGCTCCCCCCCATTTCCATGGAAGACAGTTTCAGAGCCCGAGTGGAGAAAGCCTTCGGTTCCCTCCCTTCTTCAACAATACAAACCCAGCAACCTTCCTCCTCCTCCTCCTCTCTAAGCTCTCCGTGGTGTCTCACTGACGAAGAAATCCAGCGAAACCAATGGATTCGAGACCGCAAGGAGGAAAGCCATGAAACCGAGACCCAACCCCAACCGTACTTTGATCCAGATAAACCCCACGATGTGGATTTCGAGTCTGATGAGATCGAAAGAGACCTTGATGATTTAGACGACGGCGAGGAGGATTCACGCGCCTTGAAACTCAAACCTGAAGATTATAACGATGAAGAATGGGACATCAAGAAATCTATTGGCCTGGATTGTACTCTTGATTATGAGGTATTAATTAATTAAGTGTTCCTTAATTATGTCTTCCCGCCTCGTTGATTATCATGTTATTTTGCTGCCGCTGCTCTTTTTTCATGTGATTAATTAATCTGATTTCTTGAGCTAGGACGCATACATACATTGTACTGTATACTAATCCATTTCAAGAATGTAATCTAAGCTTTGGTCCCGACATAAGTGCTATTGTGGGTATCTCTAAGCCCAGTGGAATTATAGTAAAATAAAAATAAATTAAGATGATGGTTTCGTGGGATTTGTGGGTGGGAAATATCTTATGCGTGATTGGTGATGATTATCAATAGGGAATATATTTTTATTCACATGGGTATGATTTGCGATGACTTACGGATAGAATTATGATTTCTTTTGGCAGGAAGAGGAAGATCATTATGACAAAGTAGCTGTTGGCAGGGAAAAGGCTGGAGATGAACGCCTTTATGTGACAGCAATGGATGATTATGGCATAGATATTGATTCTGGAAATGAGATTCCTAATTCATTTGAGGATGTTGCTAGGGACCCGCGTGCTAATCACCTTGCTGCAAAAATTAGGCTAAAGGAAGATGCAGAAGCAGCTAACAAGTTGGATTCCTTGAGGGTTACTGTAAAGGAAAATATTAGTGTATCTGATAACAGTAATCTGAAATCCATTCTGAAGAGGAAGAAGGATTTTCAATTGGATTCGAATACTATCGAGAATGATTTGGATTCTAAGCTACGAAAGCGAGTCCGGTTTGACCCGGAATGCAAAGACAGTAACGATGAAGAGTATGATGGATTTGAAGACACACAGATGGAAACTAGTGATTCAACAGAAGAAACTGTACCATGTCATTTGCCGCCAGATTATCCTTCTGGAATTCCAGATTACATCCAAAATCCTTCGAAATACACACACTATACTTTTGATTCATCAACTGGTGTAGATGAAGAATCAAACCGAGGAGCGTATATGGACTTCCTCAAGATGCTGCAGCAAGCAAAGACTACAGAATTACATCCAGATGATGTTCCTGTTGATCTTTCAAAACCACTCGCCTTCATACCGAAAAAGAAAACCGGTGTTGTTACAGTGACTGATAACTGCGTCGATTCTAAACAAAACCAGGATGATGCCAGTGAAGACTTCAAGCTTAAGAGAGGGGTGCCTATTAGGATTGCAGCTGGCGATGACCTTGATACAGAAACTTGTGCCATGGAGGAAGATAAACCAGAAACAGCAGCTAATCGGACTAGTTCACGGAGACCAGACCGTCAGTATAGGACGAAGGCCAAGTTGGAGACATGAGTTAACTTGAACCTTGTGGCTTTTACTTAAACATGATAGCTTCCATATTATTGAAAACTAACGTATCTTCTTATGGTTCCAACTCAAGTATTGTATACTAAATGCCTGTGACTCATGTAGTTGTATGCTAATATCGTGCTGGTTTCTAGCCCATATTTTGTTTTAGAATTGACTTGTCTGTGACCAATTTTATTTTAAACGTAAAAAATAACACTAATCCAATGCGACTTTTTGACAAGTAAATCTTGAAATTACTTGACTCGGCTCCATACATGGTGAAAGTTCAAGTAAGTTTTTGATTGAACTATATAAGAGCTAACTTAATGTGAATTAGTTGATGTCATAGATTTGAATTTTTTTGGAATAATTGGCACAAACATATATTAATTTATATATAAGAAGAAAAAACAAGATTTTTTATTTATAAAAAAAAACTATTGAGACAACGACGATGAGCTTCATCGCACGCAACTCAATTCATAAGAATACATAGTGAAAATAAAAACACCATAACTTCACACTTAATTAATGCCAGCAAAATACATACTATTTGATGGGTGGACAAAGTTATCAGCTCTGCAGGGGATTGGCCGAAGAATACTGATTATAGCAACTTTTTTGTCAAGAAGCCATCGAGATACTCCATTGCTAGCCACTTTCGGGATTGGGCTACTCCCTACCTGGCTTGAACAGGATACTAACATCAACGAGACAAGATACTAAAATAAAAGAGCCACTCCTCGAAAGCATGGCATCCTTATTGATATTTGATATTAAATTCCAAGCTGCTATTTATTTTAAAATAAATTTTTTTTTAAAAAAAAAAAAAACATTATTTTTTTTTAAATAAAACAATTATCTCACGCCCGCAAACCCACAATTATATGCAAAACAGCTATTGAGTAGCAAAACTTTATACAAGGGCACTGTGGAAACAGTAAAAAATTCATATATATAATTCCAAAACATTCATGAAAGCACTACAATGTATTTTTTTTTCTTTGTTCGTGACTGCAAGTTACAACGTTAACACATGGCTGTGACCTTTGACAACTCAGGATTTTAGTTGAAAATGAATCTCACTAAAAAAAGTTGGTGGAGGGCTTGTCGGGTGCGTCAGTTAATGTTTTTCACAAGGCAGCAGCGTGATAAACCCTTATACTAACCGATTGTCAATGTACACGTCCCTAGTGCAAGGCAAAATTCCCCAACGAGAATGTCAAAAGAGCAGGACGGTCAGTTTGGATGAACGAAAGAAATCTTACTAGAACAAGCGCTTCCTGCAATCTGCTGCACCACAGTAGCACAGCATCTGTTTTATTTTTCCACTGGGGCCATAGACGCTATCCAGGGCATAGCCATAGTCATAAGTAAGCTCCTGTAAGAAAGCAACAGAAATGGTAAGTTCATGTGGAATGCAAGTTAAAATACTAAATAAATGTCAAACATTCATATAGTTAAGCGAATGTCATGAACAGAACTTATTGACCTTTAAAGTATATAGATAAAAAATTCACCCATGACATCCAGGGGACAAACTGATCTGAAGACGTCTTTTTTTAGAGTCGACCTTTTTATTGCAGAGAAAAATACAAATGACTTCATCCACATGCAACCATGAAGACCAGGACAATTAATAGTTATCGCCTATCGAGTAAGTTCCATCTGTGATGATTAAACACCACGGATCCTTTCAAAAATAGGCGTCCATCGAACACATAATGGAACAAAGATTGAAGGGTCTTTTGGATTGATTTTTCAAAACTATATTGTTCTTGGGATTTAAAAACATAGTTTCAAATAAGCAAACAAACAACTGATGAAATATTTTCCAACAACTCTACCACAACCCCGACATGCTCAAGATAAAGGGAAGAAGCTCCTATTTTCTGTCCATAATCACACAGAGGATGTTATGTAAGCATGCTTTCTGCCCCATTTCCAGTCACAACCATCCTCCGCCCAGGTTTTAAAATTGTCCAGTGAAATCAGTTACATGCCCAAAATGATTGAATTCTGGTTTTATGTTTTCCAGCCAAGCAATTTTGGGAATGAGAATAGCAGTTTTCCTCCCATTCCAGGTGGCCTACTACTGATATCCATACACATACAGTACCTATCATCCTCAGCTTGAGTTTAACAGATTATAAAAAAAATGAGCATGTCTACGGCACCCAACAGAGCCAGGGAAATAGTTAATAACCTGCATAGGAGGTATGTTATCTGCTGCAAACAGCATCACCCGAGCAAGTTTGACATCGTGATGTGAGCTCAGGACACATTGCACAAAGAGATTGGGCTCACAACTATGATTGATGAACCTGGCAATATTTCCAGTGGAACCTGCATCAATACAAAACTCTGGAACACTTTCAGATTTCTGATCATCTCCATCAAAGCAGTTAATCGCTGGCACCGATACATCTCCTAGTCGCCTCTGTTCAAAAAGAGCAAAAGAGAACATCAGCAGAACACATTTGGTATGGAAATATAAATGAAAAAAACAGTAAACACATGATAAATAATCAGCAAACAAGCCAAGGTGTGTCAAAAATGATGGACAAACTTTATTTCACAAGAAATTTCAATGACATGCAAGTACTTAGTTAATCAACATGTGCTAAACACATGACGAAACCTAAATGATGGTTAATTTCTAATACTATTAGCATTTATACTTGAATGTAATTAACATTATTTCAAAAGAAAATAAAATTGTTCAGTAGCCAAATATTCCAAGATTGCTCAGTGAAAGAGGAGAAGCAAACTTAGGAAATAACACAGCCAATTTAGTGAGGTACTCAACTTCCAAGCAGAAATTCAACCAGCTTCCATTGACTATAACTACAGGGTGTCACTGTCACAGTGCTGCACCAAACAACTTGGATGCAGAATACAAATAAACAAAAAAGAATAGTTTCCAGTCTTAGAGAATACATAGGAGTCAGTACCTCTCTTCCACCAAGCCCCCTCATTGTTTGCAAGCAGTCAATGTCAAAAATATAATTGTTCTCACAGACATGATCCGTGTCTTCAGTTCTCACAAGCGCCCCTATGTACTCACAAACAGGCGCCCCAGCCGGTATAAATTCCCATGATCTAACAGCCCATCCTTTCTTAGGAGTACGGAAAACCTGTCGACATTAACCAGCAAGAATTTAGAGCAAGTGCAAACAAAATCAACTTGACAAAGAGGAAAACAAGATTGGAATTCCAAGGAAATGGAAATAAATGACACCTCAAGACGATGCTTGATGCCTCGTTGTGATGTCCGGTTTACACAACCAGGTCCACACCCACAATTTGGACCACATTCGAAAACAACTGCCCTGGCTTCAATTAACCTGAAGGTAAAAAACAAAACAAAAGTACTATTATGCAAGAATAACCAAGTAAACATAATGTAAAGGACTTTACAATTTAGGATTTGACAGAGTTCTGTTATATCCATGGTTAAACAACACTTACCTGCCACCATTAAGTTGTACATATGGAAAATCAGAGCCATTAAGCTTAGCACAAGCACAAGTCCTTGGATCCACACAAGTACCTTGGCAGTTGCATCCACTCACATTTGCAGGAAGCTTCACATTTTTGGCAATTTGAAGAGACTTGCAGTAGGTATAACCTGAGATTTTCAAGGATTCAAATTCACAAGATTAATTCTGGAGGATGCTATCTAGAACTTCTTGTGGGTCCCAGCAGTACACCAGGTAAGCTAGAGTCATGCCTTTTAAGCTGACTCCTCCCTGGGGTTGATGCACAACAGTCCAACTGTCGAAGTAAAGAAACAGCATACCATTTGTAACTATAAAAATGGCCCTCAAAAAATAAAAATGGCCAAAAACCCAGTCCAGACTGATTTTTTAAGGTTTCATTTTGCTCCAAGTCTGGAAGGAATTTTCATTTACTCGCCCACTGGTAATTTGGTCCCAAGTTCAAACTTGACACAAATTTCACACTTCTTTTTGGCATTGCCCATAAAAGCATTAAAATGCTCTTGAACCCTCTTCCCTAATCTAGTTATATACCAAGCCAAATCTGTAGTTCATAAAACTTCATGCTTCATGTTAATGCAAGCTAGAAAAATCAAACGAAAATGGTATTTATTTAAACCTTTAAAATTATCCACCTTTTCCCTTCCATGATTTCAACAACGCTTCATATTAGCTAATTTTTCAGTTTTTCATCTTCCAGATATATCTTTTAATTTTACCACGCATTTTGAAGGCCCAGACCATTTTTTTAGGATTTAATCATGTGTCTGTCATCAGAAAAGGTAAAATATGAAGAACTAAATCATTTTCCATAATATAATACTAATTAAATCCTTTAACGTTTTCATTATTCACATTTTATCAAGTTATCTTTAATGTTTCATGTCTTTCACTTGTTTCATCCTTTCTAATGTTTTTCGTAATTTCAACCTTTAAATACAAAGCATCTTTGAATGTTACAAGAGTATCAACTTATACGATTTAAAATTCCTGATACCATTTAATTTCTAACTTCTTTCACATACAGAGACATCTTTTTTATTTATTTATTTTGATAAAATCACCTTCATCTCCATCTCTAAGAGGGGTTTTTTAACTTGCAATCTTGAAAACATTTTTCCTGTAAAGGATAGTCATATCACATGCAGATTAATTCGTTTCAACATATCACAATAACAAAGCTCAAAGTTATTGTTCTCAGCAAAAGACTAGATATCCCTTTTCTAAACCTTTTATTTTTTACCATCTCTTTAGATTTAATTCTTTTAATATTTGAATCAAGTGTCATTTACACAATAAAAACATCAGAACAATATGTTTCATAGACTTGAAGGGAATTTTAAGGAGTAAATTCCTTTTCCCTTTCCACATATCATACTTGATTTTAAAAAATCAGATCATTTAATTTTTTTTATCCTTCAACCACCCAATTTGCCTCTCAAACAAAAAATGGGATTTTTATTTTAATATTTTTTTTAAAGAGGACCAATAATACCCTTACAAAATTCATTTAGAATACCCTTACGAAGTTTATTAATTCTTGAATTTTGATACAGAATCCATTGCATTGCAAAGGATAGCTACACCACATGAGCAGATTTCTTGTTGCCAGTGGAACCAGAAAATTTCAAGCTTGCCACCTTGACAAGTGCTTAGAGGAAAAACTTTTTCAAGCTTCTAACTCAGCATATGAGATACTAAACATATGTACTACTGAATATTGACTTGGGGTTGCTAATGAATCAAAAAGCAACAGTCACAATGCTTTGACTGCAGTTGCGGCCACGATTTTAAACTATGTTAACTTCCACTTTCACATTATATGTAGAATAGTAACCGATTAAGCTTACAAATTTAAGAATCTAACTTGCCTGATGGAGCAACAGGTGGATCATCAACCAAATTGGTAGCTGGAATTGGGACATCCTCTTGACCTCCACTAATATCCTCACACACCAACCTTTGCAAATGAAACAACAGAAACTAATTATGCCTCATAGTAATGCAAGAAGCAATGAGCTTCAAGACTATAATAGAATGATATTCTTCTTATACCCTCGTATTTCAGCAACAGATTGGGGAACACGTCCATAACTGAATTGAACCTGTCATAAGAGTGAACAAACGTGCAATCCAAGGCCATTCAGGATAGATATAGAGTGAACAAACGTGCAATCCAAGGCCATTCAGGATAGATGTAGAGTGAACAAACGTGCAATCTAAGGCCATTCAGGATAGATATAGAGTGAAAACTGTATTTCGGAATGCAGAAGAGGGAAAAAGTGATTAATAGAAATCACTACATCCTATCAAGTATAAGCAGAATCGAGTTGGCTATGAAGAATATGGAGAACAGTATCCAAACAACACTCTGTTCTTATAAGCAACATTCAATCAAAGAAAAGTGATTGAAATGGAGGGAACATCCACTATATTATGCATAGAATAAAAACATGATGGTTGAGAGAAGCAGCATCACTGGAGTATTTTACAATCAAAAAATTTTATGGAGTAAGAAACCAAATAAAAATTGTACTTTCTGCAGAAAGTTGAGGTGAGCCCTATCAACAATTAGTTAAGGGACGGTGGTGTAAGATGCTTTCAACATAATCCAAGTGAACCTATGAATGCACCGGTTACAAAGAAGATCACTCAAATTGAGGCGTTAAGAATGGGGAGGACAAGAATTCATGTAGCCATTTATCTAACCAAAACTAAAGAGCTGTAGCATTTAATGTTGTCAGTCTCATTCTGAAAATTTAAAGCCAGCCATGGTGGGAGAGGAACACTGTTGCAGTAGGAATTTTGCCAAAGGGGAGAATGATAGAATAAAACCTATTTGGCTATGCCATACTATCAATAGAATGCTCTAGAACCCACATCATGTGTGAGAATTGATGATATTTATTCGAGGTTTGGTGAACATAGAAGCAATCTGAGCTGGCACTATGAATGCTGAACTGAGGTACAACAGGTGGTAATGAAACTGACCTCACCTAATTCTCCTGCTGACTTTAATCAGCTGGACCCGAGTGTGTTTGGAGCATCTTAAACTAAAATGTGGGCATGTCCAATGCATGGGATGTATAGCATATGCTTTCCAAACACTATTTTTTTACAGCATGTTTGTATTCATAGACAACCCTGTGGTAATTGCCTAAAATTGGTGCACCATTCGATACCAACAACTGAGAGTGTGTTGCTGGTGAAATTTGCTTTTATTAATCGCACAAGCAAATAAATAAAGACATTTAGTTGAGCCTATTGTACAACAAGACCAATGAGCTGCATGAGCCTACACTGCAGCTTTAAGTCTGATTCAGACAATTGTAAATATAGAAAATAATAGCCCTACTGGTATCTCTAAGCAAGAGATTTTGCCAATGAACAACAGTCAATCAAGAAAGCAGAAATATCTTTGATTAGAGAAGGAAACGTGAAAACCTGGTTGGTGGTCAGAATTGGCTGCCCTTCCAGCCGCCTCAGTCGATACTTAAACACAGTAAATCCAGATAAACCTTTCTCTGCCCAGTATTGAACAACCTGTAAGACAAGTAAAAACACTATCAGCTGAAAATAGAATTAGGTTATTCCTGGCAAAACATGAATAGGAAGGGATGAAAAAATACAAGAGGTATGCATGAGCAAGGAATAAAATAAGTAAGAAATATGCAACCGCCCCCTATGTCCTATAGTAAAGGTCCAACATTACTTCTTCAAGCCCTTGCAGTTACCCCAAGACTGAGGGTGATTATTGTGGAAGTTCTTATTTTGCCCATTGCTGTAAGCAAAAAGGTCATACTATGGACAAGATCTTTAATAGAGCAATAAGGTTCAAACTTTTTTCTTCCAATAAATGGTTGGCTGGTGTGGAAGAATGAAGGTGTACATATGAAGGGTAATTACCACACTAGTTCAAAAGTTGTTCTGTATGGAAATGGACTGGCATTATGGACACAGAGAGAGCTATTCGCTAATGATTGAACTTCATGATGTCACTTCTTACAGTTTAATTATGTTTTCTTTTTTCAGGAGAACTTCAAAAGATCCCCTGTTAAACTTGAATTGGTTGGCAAAGGCAAACCTCGATTTTAATTCAGGTGACATGATATCAATTGCCCTTTTAACAAACTGCAGCCTTCAAAACAGGAAAATGGGGCAGCCTAATTTGCACAGTTGCTGCTCACTGTCCATCATCTCATTTTCAATTCAACTCTTAGTCGCTAAACTTAGACAATTTTCAATTAATTTCTTTTAGATAATAAGAGCTTGATGGACAATCTTCAGTCTAAACCTGATTAAACCAAGATCTTATGTACATAAAACTGAAAGAGTGGACTTATTTAAAAATGAATACGAAAAAACAAAATCTGGGCCACAACATAGCTAGTACGGTTTTCTCGCAACTCATTGCATCAAATTAATTGGCACAACAAGTACGCAAACACCATGTGAATTAAAGATGTACCTTGTACAAGCCATCATAGGTGTAAACTCTGCCACAGTAGCTGCTGGCACATTCATGGCCACGAACAACTCGTACAGGAACACATTGCTCCACACAATTCTGCAAGTAAATGCAGAACAAGCAGCAATCAAGGAATGAGATTTTACATCCAAAGCCAAGCCACAGGATCCTACATCAGTCTACCAGCCCAACAAAAGTGCATGCATTCATGGAGAGAAAAAATGTCAGTTTAATAGTCTCATCTCGAACCCTTTATATTGTGTGGGTGTTTACGTATGTGTGTACACATGCATGCATAGAGGGGGGAGTGGGGGTAAAATGTCGCTTTAATGATCTAAATGGTAAACCCTTGGTGTCTGGGTGTCTCCATTTATATATGCATGCATACATCATGCACACGCATATGCACTTGCAGAGACATTTGTATGAATTTGTGTATAAATTCAAATCAAGACAACCTCTGATGCGTTTCTCTTTAGTCCTTGACTTCAACCAGAAGTGACAGTGTAAACATGACACAACACTAACTATAGAATCACAAGAAGCTACAAAACAGTGAAATCATGGGGTGGGGGTAGAGAGGATCAGCTTTTCAAGTAGCAAATTGGAGTTCTTTTAATGCTGACAAGGCTGTAGTCTCACCTTTCCCCTTGTGCTTGCTCTCCTATGTACCAACAGCGAAAAAGTGACAGACTTGCTAATTTAAACCATAAACACACCTGGAAACCAGACCCAAATTGTCTAGTGTACCTATTAGCAAGACAACAGTGGTCCATTGATGCATAAAATGATTTTATGGTTAGGAAATGCAACTATTTACATCAGTGTTCAAAATATCGAGAAAAATATTGTGATATTCGAAGCAAATAAGCAAAGATCATTTCCTCTTCCTCAATTTATCCTGGCTTACTACTAGTTGGCTAAATACAGGATGTTTAACTTGTTATATTTTAAAATGGTGAAAGAACTTTACTGGAGACAAAGCAAATGGGCACTCACAAATCTGATTGACACCCAACCCTAGCCCAAAGAATGGCCCTAGAAAGTAAGGAACATAACACTAAATTTCCTAGCATAAATTTTGAGCATCCAACTCAAATTTAAGATAACAAGAGTAGAAACCAATAGTCCAATATGCCATGTAAGGCATAACAAACTTTACACATTATTAATACCTTAATACTAAATAATATATGTGCAAGTTCACTTGCCACCAGTTGAAAACAAATACCCATTGAGGAGGTTTTGGGATTAAGTTAATTGAACCTTCAATGCCAAATTACCGCGCTCCAACTTTTGGTCACGAATTTGACGCTTATTTCCAGTTAAATCATGCCCGCCTTGGCCAGTATAGATAACATCCTCAGCATTATCGAGGTCATCCTCATACATCCCCGATATAACAATGGCCACGGCAAGTGGGAACGTATAATTATGGTACTCCTGAAAAGTTGGAAGGAAAAGTGGTTGTCACATCAATCTGTGTTGTGTAATGTACAAATTCATTGTGTCAAAATCCTCCAATTACAAGTAGGTATTGACTCATGAAATTTAGATGTACGAAAATATGATTTTACACCATGACTGAGCAAGAAACTTCAATTGTTGATAACCTATCACAGATGTCCAAAAAATACTGAGAAATACCAAGGGATTGATAAAGATATGCTTAAGCAACATCCTTCATTCTAAAGAACACTATGTTTCATAAAAGAGTATTGTATCAATGTAAAGTAAAGAAGTGAAGATTAAAATGTGGAGAACTAGATTCCTCCATGTCTCACATCAAAGTCACTACAAAAGGGCAAAACAATCCCATCAAATATCAGTCATATAAACTCCTATAAAAAACTACGGAACAAAATCAAAAAGGCTTGTATCTCTCAGTACTGCTACAAAAAGGAACAGCTTTTTAAGAACATGTGATTTGAAACCCATCCAAATACACCAGGACGCATAAGACACAAGACATCTCCATGGAATAAGTGCCCTCTCCCATACCAAAAACTACAATATTCACATAATAAAATGTACACTGCCTTAATCAGAGCCACTGACTTCTCCCTCAAAAAGCAAAGTGTCTATTCTACATATCATAGGGAACTGGACAATTCAAGATGGAGAAATTTAAAAAAAATGATCATACATCCACCTGACATCCAAGGCAAATAGGAAAGAATAAGAATAATGGTAACAGTATAAATAAAAATGGATGCTTACCCCCTTCCTGTAGGACAGCCCCATATAATCAATTCCATTCAGCCAGTGGCTATGAAAGCCAACAGCAACCATTTCAGCCCTAGAATAGAACCTGTGCCCGACACTGATACCTGCCAGTTGGACCCAACAATCACTTCCCAGCATGAAACATATGATTGTTTCGGAATCATACATGTTAAAGGAGATACTAAAAGCAGTATTCAGGTTAATCAAGTCAAACAAAAGTATTAAAGTGTAAATGGTCAAAAACAATAGAAAGACAATTTACCAACCTGGAAGATCACCAATTCTTTTTTCAGGGTACATTGTAGCGTTAGCTTCAAACATCTGCCAGAGTATTTCAATTTGAAGAGGAAATAAAGATTATTTCCTAGTTGCAAAGAAACAAAAAATAACATCATGTTTTTCTACAATCAGTCCTGTTCAATTTAAATACAAAGTACAGAGTTTGATAGGAAAAAAATGAAAAGGGGCATTGTCATCGTCATATCTAAACATCAAGATGCAGAGATGATAATTGTCCAGGTACAGATATGACCATGAGATAAAAAGAAATAGAGAAAACCGACTCAATCTTCCAGTGGTTGAAAAGTTAACATATATAGTACATTTTGATTCATGTATTTAAAATCACGAACTTAGCAGGTGCACAAGTGAAACAAAGAATAAATACTCAATGTCTATCCATTTATGACAAGCTGAGCAATCAATAAAGGTGGAATTGCTCCTGAGATGAATTATTCATAAAGGGTGGCTCTATTAGAAGTAACACCCCAAGAAGTGACATAAGTAAAATTTCTAAATAAGAGCCACAGACTCATTGCATCTTCACTTACCTTAGTTATTGCCTTTAAATCAGGACGCTTGGCTTTTTTTTTTTCACCATCTTCAGATGGTTTTTCTTTCTGCACCAAAATTATAGATCAGCATGTGTAGGAAGGAGAAAATATGCACTGCCCAGATCACAAAACAACATTCAACTTGCTAATATTATTTGAAAATCATCAGTGCACATATATGTTAGAAGATGTTACAAAGCACATTTCAAGATGAAGAATTAAAGAATAGCTCTGATAGTGAAAGGACAGCAAATAACTCAATTCAAACTTTGTTTGGTAACAGCATCCCAATTAGACACTCTCAATGCTTTAAAGCACAATCAATCACTCAAATGCTCCTGCTTCAAATACGTTCATGACTCAAATAGATGAAGAAAAAACCATAAGTTACTTTAATTTGATTTTTAGATTTTAAGATTTCTTGTACACGTAGTCTAACTAGGAATTCATTATGCTTAGAAAATATTAATATTATCTAGGAATATTAGCTTATTTAGGGAACTACAATATTCATTAGGAGCATCTAATATTTATGGCATTCCTTTTCCTTATTGCTTTTCTATTTCTAATTTAGTTTAGGACACCTAGACCATTTTGGTCTCCTATAAAAGGAACACCTATGCGCATTAAGTGGAGGACTTCAGATAATTTTTAAGTATTCTGGTTTATTTGAAGGCTGCTTCCTATTGTAGCTCCTTGTTGGTAGGCAAGATGTCCTTGTACAAATTGAATCACCGATGGACCTATTTTATTAATAAAGAGAGAATAAGAATGAGTTTGGTGTTGTGATGCAAGTGCTTTTCAATTGAAAATGCATCAAAATGATATTTTTTCAGATTTTGTTTTTCATTTAGACAAAGCACGTCAAAATCATCTGGAAACACCTAAAAAAACATCAATTTGATGCTTTTCCAGGCAAAAAGCAGGTTGTAATGCAAAAACAAACACTCACTAGACTACAAACACCAACTAGTGCCACCCATTCACAGGAAATGGCATCAAAATAATATAGGTTTCAACAATAATTCAAAGACCACAGAGAGCATTCTGCATGCAAATACATCTAACTTTCAATCCCGTTTCCATAAAAACAGTGATTGTCATACATTCAAGGAGAATAATTCCTTCACCCTTTGCACGATTTATTCACAAAAAATGTTTTCTATTATTATTGAGTTCCTTTCTAGCCTTATCATCCTCCTCCAGGTCCCCAATCAGCCTTTGTGCTATAATATAAACCAACTGATAAAAAACAAAGCACTGGATCTCTCAAATATGGCATGGACCATATTCTGCTAAATGTTCACATCAGCACTATTGAAGTAGGAGCTTGCCATAGTGTCTCTATCCCAGAGGACCTCAAAATGGATAGGAAGTCACATAATGAGAAGATTAAGACAATAAAGTTTCATTCAAGGCACTCTAATGGCATAAGAGCGTAATTCGTCAAATGTTTGCATGAAAGATGCAGATTAAGAAACGATCCATATTCCATACCACTTGATACACCTTCGCATATGAAAAGTAAAAAGTATGAACAAGGGTAGTAAGCCAAGTGAAAGCGTGGACCGAGGGAAAGAAATTGCACAGCTGAAGCAAAAGTCAGAAGGAGAAGCTAACCTTGGATTTATAAGATGATTTTTTCGAACCTTTGATGATTTTTTTTGAACCTTGGGAGACCTTTATATCAACTTTTGCTTTCGCACATCTCAGCTCTTCTTCCTATGCACCATGGAAAAAAATGTAAACTCCCCTAACTCAAATTTAATGAAACATATACGCAAGATCTTCAAGAGCCAACACTTTAACAAGCGATGACACTAAACACACAGCAAAAATCAGGCCAAACAAGTAACCCATTATGAAACCACCCAGCTTAATACCTGAAATCAAGAAAAAAAATTACAAAAAAAAGCAAAACAGTAAACATGGCAACAACAAAACACTAGAAGGAGAAGAGAGGAAAAAATGGGTTTCTAAAGAGAAAAATACCTGAACTAACTGGAGATAAAATTTGTTAAACAGCCTTAAAGTATCCTTAACTTTAACAGTAGCACTTTTCTCGGGCACCACACCACCAGCATCACCTAAAGTCACCTCGTTTTGCACTTCAGTTGACCCCAAAGCTTGTTTTACCATCTTTTCAGCCATTGCAACCTCCTTTTTCTCCTTCTCCTCCAACTCCTCTCCAGTCGCATTGACGTTCGGTCTCTTTATAGGGTTTCCTTTATCTTCTTGTCCATCCAATATCTGCACTCTCTTTCTCACCAATTGCTCCTTCTCCTCTCTCTGCTTGTTCTTGATTCTATCACTCGTCCTTCTCTGTGTCTCTGTTTTTTTGCTCTCTTTTTTCCCATTTTTCGCTACTGTTTTCCTTTCCAGACCATTGCTCACGCATTGCTCCACCATTATTCACCTCACGAATCTAAAATAAAAATAAAAATCACCAGTGGAATTAGGGATTTGCGAGAGGAGAAATAGGGGGTTTGAATTTTTAGGGATTTGAGAGGGAGGGAGGCGCGTGGGATGAAAATATTTTTTAAGTGACAGATGATGGTTACTATTGCGAAGCAAAAAGGAGAAAAGGGAGGGAAGGAGGGATTCGAAAGGGAGGGAGGCGCGTGAGATTGAAAATAATCTAAGTGACAGGCAGCTGATAGTGACTGACTGTGAAGCGAGAAGGAGAAAAAGGTGGGAAGAGGATGCTCCTCGTTGATTGATCCTCTCCATAACTGTAGGGTACGGTCCCAGCGCGTGCGATGCAAACCAAACCTGTAGCTTTTTTTTTTTTATCTTTATCATCCCGCCTTCCTGCTTAGTGTTTTCTATTTTTTTCCCGCGCCTAAAGTCAAAAAAATAATAATAAAATAAAACTAACCAAATCTAAATAAAATGTGGTGTTCTATGTGTGTTTTTTAAGTGATGTTAAAGTGTTTTTAATTTTAAAAAATATTAAATTAATATGATTATTTTTAGTATTTTTAATAAGTTGATATTAAAAAAAATATCTAATAAAAATATCTTTTTTGAGAATTGATTTGAAAAAAAATGGATTATCAGATTAATTCAAGGTCAATGGTTCAACTCAATTATATTAAGGTTTTGTTTGGCACTGTGTTTCAAAAACACTTCTGAAAAAATTTATAATTTTTTTATTTTTATTCTTTACTTGAAAAAAATATTATTTTTAAATCATTTTCATGCGCTCATGTCAAAAATATTATTTTTAAAAAATTGTATTATTTTGATGTATTTCTAAACAAAAAACATTTTTAAAAAACAAATTCAATCATATTTTCAAACGGCCATTGAGACATCATTTTTTTTAATTTTTAAAATTGTATTTAGGCGTGTTTCGAGAATGAGTTTACCCTAAAAAAATTAATGGTTTTAATATAATGATATTAAAAGTTAAAAATTATATATATATGTGTGTGTGTGTGCGCGAGAGAGAGAGAGAGAGAGAGAGAGAGAGAGAGATTTATAAGCAAAAACATATTTTTTAAAAATATCATACAATATAATAACAAACATATCAATTTCCAACTCTCTAGTTAAATTTTGTATTTATTAAAATGATAGTGTTTTTTCATATCATCTTTTTCTATGATATTGTTATATTTTTTTTTAAGCATTGAACAATCACCATAACCAAAATATTTTGCAAGTGTTATTAAAAAAATCATTGTACATGCAAATCACATAATACAAGTTATTAACCACCTTGACTATAATAAATAAATAAAATTAATATGACCAAATAATTAAGCAACTATCCCATCTAAAACATGTATTCTTTAACTATTTCGATTCTTAGAAACATCATCAACTACCAAACCATTTTCAGTGTTTATTTGAGAATATGATTGAGATTGTTTTTTAAAATGTTTTTTATTCGTAACTGTATCAAGATAATAATTTTTTAAAAATTATTTTTGATATCAGCGCATGAAAATAATCTAAAAACACCAAAAAATAATTTAAAGTAAAAAATTAAAATTTTCACCTTTTAAAAAAATAAAATTAAAACGTAATAACAAACAGAGTATTGGAGATCATCACCCTCTTGCAATGAGTGATGATTTCAATTCACAAATTGGCTCTTGTTGATGAGAAAAATTGTGGCTAGATCTTGAATCGCAATTTGAAATCCACCATTGTAAACTTTATTTTAAAATGCATGTTTAATCTCTTTGGGTGAGTTGCAAGAGAAAATATTTTGATTTGGGTGAATTTGAAAAGAATAATAAGTTTTCCAAAAGAGCCAATAAAAAATTGAAACCAAAACAACAAGGATCAAATTGCAAAATACAGTAGCATTAGTTTTGTTTAAAGGGTGGGATAAAAAAACATTAAAACTTCTACAAAAGGATAAAAAAACTAGACATAGAGAAATAACCAAAAAAATAATTAAGGATCATGATGAAAAAATATAATATTTAGTAAACTATGATTGAAAAATGAGGGTTAAAACAAATAAAACCTATACAACAAGGCCTAAAGAAAAAAATCATAAATAAAAAGAACAGGGATGAGAATTTAAATACAAATAACAAAGATGATCAAACCATAAATTTAAAGGGAGAAGTGAGAAAAAAATCAATCGACGACAAATCAGATCATCAACCATCACGCGTGCATTGCCACACAAAATAAAACATGATGACCTTTTTAAAAACACAGCAGGAGGGCTTTTTACGGATACCCATGCTTGTTTGATATTGTATTTCAAAAATGCTTTTGAATTTTTTTTTTAAAATGAAATATTGAGAACATTATTATTTTTTTATTTAAAGAAAAAAAACAATTTTTTGAATTTAAAATTCAACCGGCTCTGTATCTTGATCTTTTCAATCCGGTCTACTCATGAAAACGAGCTCAACTCAACAACTACTGTTTCGAGGCATCCAGACAAAAGTTTGTAAAGGCTTCTTGTAAGATTAGTCTAAAGAATATATGAATAAATTAACGGGCGGTATCTTATTAATTATTATGTCGAGTTCACCTTTAGAAAAAACAAACACGTGTAAAAATCATAAATTAAATTGATGACCCACTACAAATAATAAATATATCTCCACCTATACTGTTTTTTCTCATTATTTTTATCCGGGCTTGGATAATGTTTCTTTTTATGGTAAAACCATGTTTTTAAAAAAATATTTTTATATTTTTAAAAAATATATTAAAAATAAAAAAATATATATATTTTAAAAAATATATTAAAATAATAAGTAGCATGCACAAAAACGCCATAAAATTACTCCTCCACGAGGACCAACCAGCCACGTTTTCAATTGTGTCAAACTAACAATAATACGGGACAAAGCAAAGGCAGGGTGCGATAGGCCGAGCCTAACAGGAGCCACTGATTGGTCGAAGCGAGCCCGAAGCTAGCGAATGGAGGATTGAATGTTCAACCTTCCCTCAATTCGTTAACCACCCGTTCGTTCCTCCCGAGCCCATCGGCTTCACAAAACCACAGGCTAGACTCGTCTCATCTCCGTGCCTCTAAAAACCTAGCCAATCAGGAGAAGAAGATAACCCTGACGACCTAGACCAAAAAAATAAAAATAAAAATTCTCTCTCTTTTCATCCTCTCGTTGTCGTCGTTCCCTTGCTTTACTTGTGCGTTCGATACAGAGCAAGCGCCCTCCACTGTTAATCCAAGGGCTGCCGGTTTCTTTTCTCTTCGAGGCATGTTTTCCGTTCGATTATCTAGGATTTTGCGTATTTTCAACTCGAAAAACCTTATCTTTTTACTTTGTGTGTCTGTTTTTCTTAATCTCAATTTTACCTGCTTCGATTAAATTTATTCCGGCCTATCTATTTTTGCTCCCTGGGTTGCATAATTGCATTGTCTGATAAGATTTTTTTTTTGTTCTAACATCTGATTTTTTCAGCTATTGCTGGTTTAAATAATTACAAATATATAGTATCCTTAATCTATTATAGAAACTTGAACTTGTTGACTAATTAATGAAGTGTTTTTTTCTTTTTTTTTTCTTGTGGATAATAACACAGGTTTATGCTTAAAAAATGATACTTTAATCTTCCACGAAGGATTGATTGTTGACATCTTGTGCGGTGCTAATGGCGGCTGATCAACGGAGAAATCGGCTCAATGGGGTCAGCCTGGCGGGTTGTAGTTCCTGGGAGCCCTACAGAACTAAAAAGAAGAAGAAATCGAAGCATGACTTGAATGAAAAATCTCTTATTTCTCTTGAGTGGGATGGAATGCGAAAAAAGGTTGTTGCCAAAAGGGAGCAAATTGGCATCAGTCAGAGAGATTTAAGGCCATTTATTGATTATGTTCCCCAATATCACAATCTCTTAGCAGATGTTTTCCCTGTTCCGCGAGAAATCTTTGAGTTGAAGAATTTGACGGAGGTCCTCTCGAATGAGGTGACTGTAACTTATTTATTTATTAATTATTATTATTATTATTATTATTATTATTATTTTATTATTATATGTTTCTTGCCTGTTTAGGTTTCTTACGCCTCTCTGTGGAATCTGATGCAGGTTTGGCAGACTCATTTATCAGAAAATGAGAGAAACTTTCTCACGCAGTTCCTACCAACGGGACCAGGTACAGAAGAAGTTGTGGAAGCATTGCTTTCTGGGGACAACTTTCGTTTTGGAAACCCATTACTTAGATGGTAAGTATCAATATTGGATGTTAGTCCCCCCCCGGAATGAGCCATTTTTGCAATCCCTTTGGAGACATGGCAATACAGACACATGCATGAATTTTGATTTTTTTCTTTCAGTTCTCTGGTCAAGACTCTATGCAGGGATACACTGTTTTTATCTTTCACGACCTTATAAGCAATTGCCATGTGGAACTAAAGGTTTTCTTCCCCTCCACTTTCAAAGAATGCCTTGTGATCCAACCTGATCTGGGAAAGATGTGTTTTATATATATACGAGGAGCAAATTTCATACTCATTTTCTAGCTGATTGTTCTAGAGGAATATTGTCATATTCTGGGTTTTTGGCATCTAAGTAAAGAAAAGAAGTACGAGAATAGCAGCTTGAAGTGGCTGGATTTTTTTGGCATCTTCTTTTTCATTTGCTACTGCTTTAGTGGGAGCAAATTGTATTTTGTGTTGCAGCATCAAGTTTGTTGGTTCTCAGTGCCATCTTTCTTCAATATTATATGAGTTTCTATATCTCATAACTGCTTGCCTGTTTGTAGTTTCCGGGATGACATTGATATGTGTGGGTTTCCCAGTATCAGCAAATTAAAAAATAAAAACAAGGAACTCTATTGTGGCTTTCCATGAAGCTGTATCTTTTTATGAGCTTAAGATCTTGGTTCAAAGTTTGATTGGACTGTTTTTGTTGAAAACGTTGTTGCAGGGGTGCTTCACTTTGTTCTGGTACTCTTCACCCTGATGCGGTTCTTTGTCAGGAACAGCGTCTAAAGGCTGATAAAAAAACATACTACTCCAAGTTACAGGATTATCATAATGAGTATGGAAGACTTCTTTGTTATGTCCTGTTACTTAACAAAGTTTGATTTATGTGCCACATGTTGTCATTAACAATGTTTGCTAAATTTCTTGTTTTTTCTGGTTATGGCAGCATGATAACGTATTTGCAGGAGTTGAAGGACACATGGGAAAGCAGCAAGGATCCAGAAAAGGAAGTTTTGCAGAACACGTGGAGGTTTGTACCTGCTGCATGCTGTACCTTGGGTGTAAATTTCATGTATAATGTGCAAGCGAAGCAGACATTGTACTTGCCGAGCCATCTTCCTCAAATGTTTTTTTGCCTTTACCATGCTTAACTATTCATTCCTAAAATCTAAATGTGATGCTCTATAGTCTTGATAAGGGGAAAGAAGAATTTTGATCCCATCACATGCATTAAAAGAAAAAAGGGGAGCGATACAAATGTGCAGTGTCATGTAAGTTGGTGGAAACCTGAACTATGATTTTAACTGAATTTGTAAAAGTGACCGGTAATTAGTCAGGGGCTTCTGTTACATTTAAAATGCCAAATGTTTTAACTCACCTGATTATAATTAGTCACTTGACTTAGCTGTATCTAATGACACCACACTCCCTCATTCGTGTTCTGGGAAAACCATTTCGACAAAGTCCACTCTTGAATAAAGAGAATTTTGGGCAGGAATCATATTATATATAATTTTCTTCCATGATTCATTAATCACTTGCATGCACCATACTTTTTGATTACTTGACTGTGTTTCTATTTTTCACTGTTGAAATGTGTATTTTATACTTTTATATTTTCATTGCTTTGTTCGGAACGGAATAGTTAACTTTTTAGGTTTTAATTCATTCAATGACTCATTTGGTTCTTGAAGAGCTTTCGCAGCCTCTTCTTTCATGAAGTTCTTTTATCAAGCCATTTAGGCTCTTTGATTTCTTCATATAAGTTTTGATCTCATTTGCACATTATTTTTTCTTAAGGAGGTCAAGAAGTGATGCGGATGAAAGAGTTTTCCCTTGCGATAATGAGTCTAAATTTCATGACCTTGGGGAGAATTTGGTGGTGACATCTGAATCCTGTTCCTTAGTTGCAGAGGAGAAAGATTCTAGCAGTGATAATCAGAACTCTCCTGAAACAAGGGGCGGAGAGTTTCATAAGAGGTAATTAATATTTCCTCATGAAGTCTTTCTGGCCGTGCATTTGATTGTTGTTGCTTCCAGTTTCTCAAGCCTTACTGAAGTGATTTTTTTTTCAAAACAACTGTATGCACCTCTGTGATATGTGAAATTAATTTGAAAACTTATTCTTATGTTTCTGATTAAAGATCCCTGTAAAGGATTGATAGCTCTGCTTTAGTGTTCAATCTCTGAAAGATAAACATTGTAAAGATACAAGTTAAAAGAAGGATAAATAAGCCTTTCTGTTATTTTCAGATATCTTGCTTTACAGATAACTCTGTTTGAGGGCCTCTACTAGATTCCTGTATCACCCATCCCCAAAACAAACAGTTGGCTGATTTGGTTTGGGATACATCTTTTCTGCTTTACTATCTTCTCACACCACCACTTATACGCCTGAGGTTATGCCTTTACAGGCTCATGTTGGAAACCTGTTTCGATCACCATGACTGTTGCAAATATTAGTATCATTTTCTTTCTGGGAGGGTGAAGAATTTAAGGCCTCCTGTTTTCTTGTATTCTTGTGCTTTCTGTTCTTCTGATAAAATTTATGCTACCCCCCACTTCAACAACACCTTCTGTCAAAGTAAGCAAATAAATAAGTTGTGCTGCCTTTGGATCATGTATATGCTTTTGACAGTGCTGGTTGGTTTGATGCAGACATTCAGGGCTTAATATCCTTGTTTTTTTAATGCTATTCTAAGCATTGTAATTTATTTCTCCCATTTTTGGCTTGAAGTTGCCTCAATCTTTAGCAGTTCACAATTTGCTGTAGCCTTACATCTTTTCCAAATAATAATTACACAATGAGAAGATCTTAGACCTTATGTTGCCCTATTTGTCTTGCATTCCCTGCACAATGGCATAAGAATCTCATCAGTCACCTTTGGTCTCAGGATTTTTGAGAAAGGCTCCATGAAGGAGAACCGTAGAAAGCCATTGGTTGCTTCAGATGATGCAACTCCTGGAAAAGGAGACAAGATACGCAAGCGCAATATCTACCATAGCGATGGTGCCAAATACATGTCATACTTAAAGGTTAGGTTTCTTTGGTACTTCTTAGTTGGTATCCAGAGCTTTAGAATTTTTTCCTTGCCTTTATAGCAGGATTTATCTGATATTTTCTCTACAAATCAAGCAATCTATAGGCAAAAATCTTTTTAGTGGGGTGGTGTAACAACCCCAAATTTTTTTTTCTCCTATTTGTTTATTCGTTAATCTTTACTCCTATAAAAGGGTAGATAAAGCATGAAATTTTTTTCGGCAGAGTCTCCCCTATATCGGGAGATCCCAAGTTATCAATAACACAACCTGCACACAATTTGGATCACAGCTCACCCATAATCACATTCATGTTTAATACAATTAACTGCATAATTCATTTCAGAATATGCTCAGGACCATATTCATTCCCAAACTTCATCTTACATCACACGCATAAGATAAAAATTAAAAAGCCATTTCACACATGAAGATTCCACATATATACATATACATAGAACATAACATAGTTTAATATTCTAAGATAATCTAATACTTTCTAATATCCGGAGCATAGGTGGATACATTTAATATTCCAGAAACAAAATTTACAAAAATACTATTCTATACAATTTACATGTTCTTCTACATATCAAAATTTCACCATAACTCCCTAAGTTCCTAACTTATACAAAAAGAAATTAAGGTTTAAAATCTATTCCTGACGAGAATGGGAAGAACCTGCAAAATATAGATTTTCCATATAAGTAAAACAATTTAGTAAATACTAGCAATTTACAGAAAAATTTATACAACATATCCATCAATCTACTTAGATCATATGAGATTTTAAATACAACCATATACACCATTTTTTTTTTAGATTATATAAAAGAAAATTTATTTCTTTTAACTGCTTCGCTTTCATCTCAGAAAGCTTATCAAGTCTATTAATTTTGCCGATATCGACTTCACCCGCCGATATCATTAACTATTCTAAAACCGAATAGCTAATCAAGTTTATAAATCATGCCGATATCGACGTCACCCGCCGATATCATTAACTATTCTGAAACCGAATAGTTAATCAAGTTTATAAATTATGCCGATATCGACGTCACCCGCCGATATCATTAACTATTCTGAAACCGAATAGTTAGAGTTTGGGGGAAACTGGGAAGACTTGCTACCGTTGGTAGAGTTCACGTATAATAATAGTTATCAAGCTTCTATCGGGATGGCTCCATATGAAGCCCTTTATGGGAGAAAATGTCGCACTCCGATATGTTGGGATGAAATTGGAGAAAGGAAACTCCTGGGTCCTGAACTGATACAAATAACAACTGATAAAGTAAAGGTAATCAGGCAAAGAATGAAGGAAGCCCAAGATAGACAGAAGAGTTATGCAGACAAGCGGAGGAGACCCTTAGAATTCCAAATAGGGGATAGAGCCTTCTTAAAGGTGGCACCATGGAAGGGCATCATTCGGTTTGGAATGAAAGGAAAGCTTGCTCCAAGGTATATTGGCCCATTTGAGGTGATAGCTAGGGTAGGGCCGATGGCTTATCGCTTGAAGCTACCAGCACACCTAGAGAAGATTCACAATGTATTCCATGTATCACTATTACGGAAGGCAGAAGTGGATCCTTCCCGAGTGTTACCTCTAGTTCCTATTGAAGTAAGAGAGGACTTGACACTCGAGACTAGGCCAGTCAAGATCATGGATCGTAGTGAAAAAACATTGAGAAATAAGAAAGTATCACTTGTCAGAGTATTGTGGAGAAACTCACAAATTGAGGAAGAAACGTGGGAGAGAGAGTCAGAGAGGAAAAATACCCCCATCTATTCCTTGAGTCAGGTATGTAGTTTAAATTTCGGGGACGAAATTTTTATTAGGAAGGGAGAATGTGAAACCCGAGAATAAAGTATACATAGAGGTAGGAGATTTAAAAAAAAAATTAAAATGTTGTTATTATACAAAATTTAGGAAAAAAAAAGGAAAAAAAAAAAGGGGGTCAAAATAGAATTAAGAAGAGATGGGACTATAAATACCCATCTCTTCTCAGCCATGTCCAGCTGAAACAAAAGAGAGAGGGGAGGGAGAATTTCGAAATTCATCTCATAAAAACCAAGAGTAAACACCCAAAAAATTGTAAACCTATACAAGCCTTGGATTTCTAAAGTGGAAGAGCATAATTGGGTGGAGAAGTAACAAGAAGAAAGTGAAGAAATTGGGGAAGAAAGGAGGAAGAGTGGCTGGGTATTTTTAAGGAGAAGAAGGTTAGGATTCTTCCAAAATTGTTAGATTTCATCCAAGAAGAACCGCGGGTGAAGGGCAACAACAACAACAACAGGGTAACGCAAGTCGAACATTCACAGCAGGTAGGTACTTGGTACCTATATTTGCTTTATCTAATAATTATTTTCTTTACTAGTTATTGAACTATAAGTTATAATTTGGTGCTTATTGATGAGGAAAAGAAAACGGGTAAAGGAAAGGTTAGGGGATGGAAAAATAGATATATATGTGTGTGTAGAAAGAAACAAGCTGATCGATATCGGCATAATTTATAAACCTGATTAACTATTCAATTTTGGAATAGTTAATGATATCGGCGGGTGACGTCGATATCGGCATAATTTATAAACTTGATTAACTATTCGGTTTCAGAATAGTTAATGATATCGGCGGGTGACGTCGATATCGGCATGATTTATAAACTTGATTAGCTATTCGGTTTCAGAATAGTTAATGATATCAGCGGGTGACGTTGATATCGGCATAATTTATAAACTTGATTAACTATTCGATTTCAGAATAGTTAATGATATCGGCGGGTGATGTCGATATCAACATGATTTATAAACTTGATTAGCTATTCGGTTTCAGAATAGTTAATGATATCGACGGGTGAAGTCGATATCGGCAAAATTAATAGACTTGATAAGCTTTCTGAGATGAAAGCGAAGCAGTTAAAAGAAATAAATTTTCTTTTATATAATAAAAAAAAATGGTGTATATGGTTGTATTTAAAATCTCATATGATCTAAGTAGATTGATGGATATGTTGTATAAATTTTGCCGATATCGACATCACCCGCCGATATCGACCAGCTTGTTTCTTTCTACACACACATATATATCTATTTTTCCATCCCCTAACATTTCTTTTACCCGTTTTCTTTTCCTCATCAATAAGCACCAAATTATAACTTATAGTTCAATAACTAGTAAAGAAAATAATTATTAGATAAAGCAAATATAGGTACAAAGTACCTACCTGCTGTGAATGTTTGACTTGCGTTACCCTGTTGTTGTTGTTGTTGCCCTTCACCCGCGGTTCTTCTTGGATGAAATCTAACAATTTTGGAAGAATCCTAGCCTTCTTCTCCTTAAAAATACCCAGCCACTCTTCCTCCTTTCTTCCCTAATTTCTTCACTTTCTTCTTGTTACTTCTCCATCCAATTGTGCTCTTCCACTTTAGAAATCCAAGGCTTGTATGGGTTTACAATTTTTTGGGTGTTTACTCTTGGTTTTTATGAGATGAATTTCGAAATTCTCCCTCCCCTCTCTCTTTTGTTTCAGCTGGACATGGCTGAGAAGAGATGGGTATTTATAGTCCCATCTCTTCTTAATTCTATTTTGACCCCCTTTTTTTTTCCTAAATTTTGTATAATAACAACATTTTAATTATTTTTTTTTTTTAAATCTCCTACCTCTGTATACTTTATTCTCGGGTTTCACAGGTGGTCTTATATTTTACTTTTATTATAGAAAAAGCATGTATATGTATTACTAAATCTTAATGTTCTAATTGTAAGAAAATCATTGAAAATAATAATTTTTTGACAACTACACTTGAATACTTGGAACGTATGTGCTAGGTTTCTGTAATAGGAAACAGGATTTAAATAGAAGAAATTGGATAAACCTCCTATTTGGGCCTTGTATTTTCATGAATTCATAAAAAAAACCTCTTTTATCAATCTGGTTCATTGGGCACCTATATTTTTTTTATTTCAGTCAATCGAGTACAATTTGCCTAAATTGATAAAAAGGATTACTCAATGGGATGAATGGAGTGGATGATGATATTAATAAGGATGAAAGTAAAGTTTATAATAATGACTCAAGAAGAGTAATCAGTTGGTTATGGTAAATTTTCAATTTAAAGAAATTGTACTCAATAGACTGAAATTGAGAATTTACATGTTTAATTGTCTGAATTAATAACATATGATTTTTTTTCTACGAATTGATGAAATCATGAAATAGCGGTTTTAGCCGAAGAAAATCCCTGATAGCTTTAATGGTAGAATCCGAAAGGACATGATATTCTAAAAACTAACTTTCCCACATAGCTTTGAAGTCTTGAATTAATGAAATTTTGAGTAAACAATTCCTTGTAATGCATCAATCACTTGCATGGATTTTTCTTCAAGTAATTCGAGGTTCAGTTTCTGAAGCAGTTAGCTTCACTCCCCAAACATTCATTGGACTTATATAACTTGGCTCTCCTGTTTGTCTACACTTGTCTCACGTGTCTACACTTTCCATCCTGCATGCTTAGGTGACTACCACAATTGATGTTTCCCTTTAGTAAGTAGTAACTGAATCAGGTGATAATGAGCTTCACTTTTGCATATAACAATAAAGTTAAAATTGCAAAATGTTGGACACGTAGAAAATACATGCAATTCTTCTCCTTATTTTTTTTTCTTTTTTTGAGGATTTGTTGATAATCTGCATTTGATATTTCAGATAAGCAAGAAGCAGCTCCAACTTGTCAAGGACATGAAGCAATCTGGTAAAAGCATGCAATCTAAGTCTCTTAACTGTGTGTTAGGTGACCTTGATACTTTGCATGTACAACCATATGAAGAATTTGTGAAAGAGGAACATAAGAAGTTGCTGGAGCATTGGTAAGTTGGACTGCACCTTTTTATATGGACACAAAAATGTATGATTTCTTCCCCCTCAATTTGATTTTGTTTCGTGTAGGATGCAATTGGTACACAAAGATCTTCCTACAGCATATGCGATCTGGAGAGAAAGACAGTTTCAGAGACAGAAAATAACCAAATCTATGGAGCAAGAGATGGAAGGCAGATTAAAATATCCAGTGGAGGTCTGCCTTTCTGGCCTGTATATTTTTCCTTTTCACTCTGGTCCTGTGGGCTCATATTATTTTGTTGGATGTTCAGTCCAGCAAAAATTGCGTGTGAAAAACTATAAATCTTCCTTTTCTATACTTAACTTGTTTGGTTTCTGAACCAGAATCTGGAGAAGGATGGCCATGAGACTGTGCTTCTGGATCAGAGTGATCAGGGTGCAAACAAACATGAAACCAACATGGAGGTTTATTTCTCTGTCATCATTATATCTCCCCCCCCCCCCTTGTATGATGGTATAAATATTCCATATTTGATTTAAAGTTTGACGTTCTTGTCATTGTTTTTTCAGGATGTGCAAGAACAGAACCATGAGATCATGCTTCAGGGTCAGAACGACCATGGAACAAGATACCAAGAATCTGACATCTCTGACAATGGTAATTCTGGTTCTATCTCCCCACAGGATCAGTCTCCACATCATATTTCGTCATTTTCTGTTGGCCAGGAACTTGACCCGGTGGATGTGAATATGGAAAATAATCATGCCCATTCAAACTCCAATTCTGATGAAGCTTCTCCACATTTATCGGAATACTCAGGCAGCATGCATGCTGCTGATGCTCCCATCAATCAGGGAATCCCTATCTCTTCTTCTGGTGGAGATGTCTGGTCATCAGTTAGCATTCCCACTTCATATTATGATGCTGCTGCAAACCATGAATACACATCTACTGGTGGATTGTCACTGCCACATCAAGTTAATGAAGAGCAACGGTCCCGGTTGATTGGTTTGGAAACTGAAATGAATGAAGAAGACGCTGGAAAAGATTTGTTGCACGGACAATCTGATGGTGGTTCTTTCAGCTCTTACCCAAACCATGATCGCAGTGGATTGCTTCAATCTTTGTTCAGAAGTCAGGCAATATTACCCTACCATAATGAACAAAAACAAAACAGGCTAGATTTTCAATCACCAAATGGTGTTATAATGCAAGATGGTCAGTTTACAGGACATCTCCAGGGGCAGCTTCAACCTTCACTGTCACTTGAACAGGGACAGAAGAGGCACACTGAAGATTACTTGCAACAAAATATATCAGAGGGCATTTATTCCGAGGGAGGAGGGTTCTTGATTCCAAGACAAGTAAATAATGCTCCGCCGGTCAATCTGCAAGACTGGAATGTTAATCCTGCACGGATGCCAGCACGGATCCAATCCCATCTAAATGATGGTGGATTGTTAACTCAGAACTGGTTCTCTGGGGAGCATCAAGTTCGCGGGGACTGGACTGGTGCAGGTGGTCCTAGTGTCTCAAGCCAGAGCATTGGAAGTAATGCAGATCAAAGCCTATTTAGTGTTCTATCCCAGTGTAACCAATTGCATACGAGAAACCCCATTAACCAATTGCGTTCAGGTAGCCCTGTCAATCAGCGTTCAAGTGGTCCCTTTGATTTAGTGGGGTCTGCTGAGCAGTTTGTGTTGCCGAGGACCTATGGTATGGTGAGTGGGGTTCCTCCCAGGATCAACAATACTCTACCACAAGCAGTTCATCCACTTGACTACTATGGCGGGCGTGACACTGTTAGCTCCCTGATGCCTGATGACATGGGATGGATGACTTTGCCTCAGAATTCTGCCTTACATGATCCAGTGGGAAAACCACACTTAAGGTCATGGAATCAATGAATGTTTTTCCTCTTATTTTTGGCAGGTGAAGTTCAAGGTCATGATCATGAGAAGAAATGCCAAATTCAAGATGCCTTAAAAGGAAATCTTGACTTTTTACCTGTAGGTTGCGGGAAGAGACTTTTGAGCTGAATGCAATATTTGCAGAAGTGCAAAAGCTCGTGACAAATTCCAAGATAGGTTTCTGTACATACTTTATACGAGAGCCAATTCAGACACCATGTAAATATCCAGATGTTAGATAGGCAGGTGAGAGCAAAGATGAGGAAGGATCAAAAAGGTCCTGATATCTTCTATCTGGTAGGTGAGTTACACCTTGCATTTTTGTTTCCAGTCACATTCCCCCTTGTTGACCGAGAAACATCTTTCAATAATTTTGAAGGCTATAAATTGCCTAAGGCTCTCGCATCATTGTTTTTGATTTACTGGTTTTCGAATGTTATTCAATGGTTTAAAAATGAGGAGAAATAATTTTTTAGTTTTAATTTAAAATTATTTTCAAACGTTACCCGATTTTCTAGTTTTTACTTGTATTTATATTTCATGATTATTAAGTTGTAGGACGCATGTCTCTCCCAAGTGATTTTGATGGGATGATTTAAAAGTTCAAAACACCTAACCATAACAAAAATAAATAAATAGGGGAAAAATAGCATAAAAAATAAAACCCTTAGAAATTAAAATAAAAAAGAGTACATGATGCCTATGATCATGAACAGAAACTAGACAAGTATATGGTTGACAACTATTCACGCAATCAATGATTTTTTTGCTCAATTTTAATGTTATTGAATGTTTGAACTCATTAGAATCCACAATCCAACTTGACAAATTAATCCGAATTTGCCAGAATTAATTTAGCATATTATTTTCTTGATGTTTAAATAAAAGTGAGCTTCATTTTTTTAATTTTTTTTTAACAATTGTCTAATTTGCCTGTAAACCCCATGCATAGTCTTTAATTTTTATGCTATTTGTAAGACACCATATATTATAAATTGATCCAACAATCTAATGACTTGAACCTTTTACTAGGTAAGACACCATATATTATAACCATGTCTATCAATAAAAAAAATAAGGGTGCTTATGAATATAGCTGAGGTATGCTTGAATCCATGATTGTATTTAACATTTTAACCTGATTTATGATATTTTATAAAATTCAGACCTAATCCATTAAGTTCTTTTTTGGATCTGAATGAGTTGAATATTTCAAATCGGGCTATTTTTTTACGAATAATACAAATATCCATGAGTTGAGCTTAAATTACTAATTTTTATGGATCTTCATTTCAACATGGAATTCAGGTGTCATGATACTCCAATACTAGATATACTTTTTATACATTACACCACCATTAAATTCTAATAACCCCCACCTTTCCTTCAACAAAGAGACAAAATCTTTTTTTGTTATGTTAAATAAATTTAATAGAAGATACAATAATAAATTTTTTAGAAAAAAAACACTTGTATATAAAATAAAATATCTCATTTATAAATTAACAAATATAAAAACAAAAAATATAAAATATATATCGAGTTTAAAAATTCCAATTCACTGTCTAAACCATGATATCCATTTTTTTTTTAACTAATTATCATCTACACTATCTATGTTATATAATTTTCACTATTAAATTAGTTATACATATTAGCCAATTTCTTAACACCCTTGTACTAAAAAAGAAAATCAATCAATAAAAAGTTTTCGGCTGCTGCTGCAAAGACAACACAAATGGGGACGGAAGTAAAACTAAAACACAAGTGGAAGGTTCATCGACATTCGACAGAGTACATACAGCCGTGCGATGAAAAATAAATATTTTTGAAAAATAAATATTTTTTTTACTCTAAAATATTTTTTAATATTTTAATATCATGTTAATATCAAAAATATTTTTTTAAATATTAATTTAATACATTTCTTAAAAAAAAACAATTTGAAAAATAAAAAAGTCAACCATAATTTTAAAGGCGTACTTAACTTATTTGCATTCATCACTATAGTCTTTGAATTGTTTCAATCGAGTCCATCACTCTAGTCTAAACAGTAAGAAAATAAAAATAAAGAATAAAAATGAAATTTCCCTCCGAAGAGGAGGGGCTTGGTTACTGCCTAGGTGGTGAAAGAGCTGAAGGAGAAGTTAATGGATCGCACAAAGTAAACTGAAGTGATTCAGTCATCAATTCATATAACCGAAACAAACCCCTCATTTACTTTCTCTCTCTCTCTCTCTCTTTGGTTTGGGAAAAAAAAAACCTTTTCTCTGTTTTCATGCCTAGCTAGAATCTCCTTACCTTCACTCTACTTTCTTTCTAAAATTCCCAGAAACAAGGTTGTTTTTTGAGGTAGAACTGGGTTTTGTTTCGTTTTGTTTTTGAGGGAGAAATGGAGAGTAAGAAGAAGGAGATGATAAGATTGGAAAGGGAATCAGTGATTCCAATTCTGAAACCAAAGCTCATCATGACCTTGGCCGACCTCATTGGTATGTAATGTATCATCTTTTCCCTCAAATTTCTTCTCTCTCTTTTCTTTTAACGTACAGATAGATATAATAGAATAATGGGTTCTTTTGTTTTCTCAAATTTATGACAGTTGGGTCCATTTGACCAGATTTCAGATTGTTTCTCTTTTATTATGAATGCGAATGTGAATGTTAAAGAAAGAGAACGTGAATCTGTTTTCTATTTGATTTAATTAGAAATGAACTCAATCTTTGCAACTGACACGAGAATTCTCATAAAAACTTCAACATTTTTTGTTGCAGAACATGGTTCTGACAGGACTGAGTTTCTAAAATTATGTAAGAGAGTTGAGTACACAATACGAGCTTGGTATTTTCTGCAGTTCGAGGATTTGATGGTACTAGTTAATTTTTGGCTGTCTTTATTCAGTTCAGACAATGCATTGCAATAGCCTTGTCAAATCAAGATGTTTTTCACATTTATGTTTTGTTTCCAGCAACTGTATTCTCTGTTTGACCCTGTGTCTGGGGCTAAGAAACTGGAGCAGCAGAACCTATCTCCTGGGGAAATTGATGTGCTTGAACAGAATTTCTTGACCTACTTATTTCAGGTTTGGCACCTGTTGTTACTTCATGTGGGTGGGTGAGTTCGGACATGCATGGAATGAAACAAGTAATACTAGTTGTTGTAATGGCTAAGAAGGGAATAGAAAGACCTTTTTTTTTTTTTGAAAGAAAAACAAAAAGCTAGAGCTTTTTTGCAACTTTAAACTATGATAAATTGAAGAGAGGCGATTCTGTTGTTAGACAGGATGTGGTGGAGAATCAAATCAAGATGGTAAATAATTCTGCTGCAATTTATTTTTCTGTTTTTTTTATAAAAAGGTGATGGATAAGAGCAACTTCAAGATAACCACTGATGAGGAGATTGATGTTGCACTCTCAGGACAATATCTTCTAAATCTTCCCATCAAAGTTGATGAGTCCAAGGTTTGTGATCACATGCCTGAGTAATTTCATTTTGAAGAGATGCATACATGCTTAGACTTTTTTTGTGGTGTGTTCCATGGATATTTTCATGCATCTTCAAATTTTCGTGTTCCACAATCCTTTTTCTTTTTCCTTATGTGCAGCTTGACAAGAAACTTTTGAAGGCTTACTTTAATGATCATCCCCGTGAAAACCTCCCTGACTTTTCTGATAAGGTATTGCACTAAACTGAACTTAAAATGATGCTGATAATTTGAAAACCACATGTACATGACTGCTTTTGTGAGCATCAATCAACACAAATTTTCCCGGTTGCTGTGGCTCTTGATGCCTGTGCATCATGTGGAATGGTTGGCTCCTAGTCACATGTCAAAACCTGTGAAAAGCACTAGCAATTGCAATACCAAACACTCCCATATTGTGCTTGCTTGCAATCTTATTCAATATATATGCCATTGCAACTTCTAAATTTCTTTGATTTTCTGCACCTAGCCTTGCACTTTGCACTTCACTTTAAGAAATAATTGATGCAAACCGTGAAAGTTTGAGGTTAAATGCTATTTATAAGTCTTATAAAAGTTTCAAAATATCCACATCAGTTCTGGATCACTATACTATGAAGAGGAATTGCTCTACCAGAGCCTATACTCATGTGAATTTTGGCCTTAACAATGCCTCTTCATTGTTGTGTGACTTGTGTCTCAAGCGGCTGTCATGAGTGTATTTTGTTTTCACACTTAATGCTCCGCATTTCTCACTATCGTCCTGGAACTTTTCCTAAACCATTTGCTCAAGCCATGACATATTGCAGCAACTTTCTAAATTCTAATTCCTTTATCCAATGGAGCACATTTTGCAATTGACTTTGTTGTTGCCTGGAGTTGTGAAATGAAAGATAATTCTAAAACATTTTCAGTTGTAGGTATCCAAATCTCATGTTCTTTGTTTCTGCCACATTGTGCTATTTTCTTTTCTATGTGAAAAGGGAAAGTCACTGCTTTTGGAACCAAAGCCTGTTTCCTGGCATAATGCTGAATCAGATGGAACTGTTAGAATTTAGGATCTTTAGCTGATGATGTGACAGACTCAGTGCAATTCTAGTGAACTCTTCTACTAGCATAAAATAATCATACTCCTTCTGAAAAACAAATATCTCAGGCAGAAACGATCCATAATGTAAAGCAATTTCAGTTTCAAGGATACCTTTTGTTTTTCTATTTTTGTATTCGTTAAAATTTTAGATGCAGAAACCTCTGTTCCTTAATTTTATCAATGCTTGTCGTCAAATAGTTCATTTCAACTTGTTTGGGTCTTTAAGAAGGTAATGGCTTTAATGGGTGACATATGTTAGGGAATTTGACTCCAGTTTTCTTGATAACTAGAGCCTTGACGAATGATGCATGCTCACTCACTTGACCAATATTGACCTCTGTGATGCAATAACTTTCATGATCGTAATATGGCCAATGTTATTGTGGTTGAATGTTCATTAGTGAATGCAAATGTATTGAATGAAGTGCAGATAGGTCTTAAATTGATGACTACAACACTTATGATAGATACCGAGTTTTCTTTTCTTATTATGTTCATTAGTGATGCAAATGTATTAAATGAAGTGCAGATAGGTCTTAAATTGATGACTACAACACTTATGATAGATACTGAGTTTTCTTTTCTTATTATATCTCATTCAAGGAAACTAATCTTTATCATTACTTATTTTTAGTACATAATCTTTCGGCGTGGGATTGGAATTGATAGAACAATGGATTATTTTTTCATGGAGAAAGTGGACATGCTGATTGGACGTTTTTGGGGATTTCTTATGAGAGTAACCCGGTAAGAAATTTCCTGCCGATGATGTAAAAACTTTGCTGTATCTAAGATATGACTGCACATAATTTTAGGGAGTCTAGATCTAAAATAGTTTGCATATTCTGTAGGAAAATGCACGAATAGTATTTAACCATATCAAATGAAATAAAAAAAATGATCATTTTCCTTACAAGCTTATTGATGGTAATCAGGAGGCATGCAATTATTTCCCATTAATGTTCCTAAACTTGAACTGATTGTTTGATAAGGGACACTTGACATGTAAATTATTTTCAAAATGAACACTGTTCCCTTCATGCTTGACAATTTAGATTGTCTTACGTATTCCTCATCTTTTTTTAATTTTTTCTGGGTTTTTGGTACTTGTAGGCTAGAAAAAATTTTCGCAAGAAAGTCAAGTGGAAAGCGCAAGAAAGATCAAAAGAAGGATGATGACCTCAACGCTGAAGCAGACCAGGATGATTTGTTCGTCGAAAGACTCCGACTGGAAAAAATGGATTTAAGGTTGTATGCCGTGTTTTGTCAAATAACCCCCCCTCCACACTCATGAACAAAGTTTGAGAAAATTGAAACTTAACGACGAGTACCTACATCTTTCCTGGTCATGCTTTTTAAATCCCTTCATATAAATTATAATTTAGTTCTGCAAGTATACTATAGTTAAACCAAAAATTACATTCTGGTCAAGATGCTTGAATTTAAGCAAAAGTTTGAAACTTGAAAATCTTGTTCCAGATCTGTGTCTGCTGTTATATGACCAGGTAATCAATCATGGTTGTGTTTATGTTATCCAATCAGTTACTATGTCTTTTGTTGGAACAAAGTGGGAAAAACTTCTTATAATGAATGCCAAAAGGCAAGTATTATAGTAATACATGCACAATGACACAAACACCTGAGAAGTGTGTGCTTGCTTATGTTGCATGTATTGAATCTCTTGTGATTATCCTATGTTATGACGTTCATACTTCTTCCTTGTTCCTCCAGTGTCAGCAATTTGCTGAGCAAGACTACAATACAGGAACCTACATTTGATAGGATCATAGTTGTTTACAGGTATTTCTTATTTTCATTTATCTGAAAAATTATCTAAGTTTTGTCTCTCTGAAACTTTACGACCTATATTGCTAAAGAAAATAAAGAAACCTAGTTTTCACATTGATGTTTCATTTCACCATCCTTTAGATCTATGTTAAGGATCCATTAATTTCACGTTGAAATGACTCATTTGCCCCAACATTTGCATGCACACACATGCATGCACACAGATAGCCACCCACCCACTTTGGGATGGATCCAGGATGTGGCATTTGGGGGGCCTATTTCGTAGAATTTATCTAAAATTATATGCAACATTGGGAGGGGTTTTGATTTTTTTTTTAAACTTTGCTTGGGGAGGCCACCCCCTATATTCCATGAAACCACCCAACCGCAAACACTTCTATGTAAATGCACACACAATATTCCTTAAATCTAATGTATTGTTTATTATTTTCTCTGTTGGGAGAGTGAGGTGGAATGCCGAACTTGTTGTTCGAAGCATTTTGCATAAAACCAATCCTTAAAAGATCATGATATCTAATTTATTGGCATTGATGACATTTTTCCAGGCAGGCATCCACAAAATCAAAAACAGAACGAGGGATATATGTTAAACATTTCAAAAGCATTCCAATGGCTGATATGGAAATTGTTCTTGTGAGATTTTGACTGCTTTCTCTTTTTTGATTCTAGTATGTATTTGCTGCCCCATATTTAAGAGATCCACCTTACTTCATGTACATCCTCTCTTTTTCAACAGCCTGAAAAGAAGAACCCTGGGTTGACTCCAATGGACTGGGTCAAGTTCCTGGTTTCTGCTGTAGTTGGGCTGGTGAGTTTCATGAATAAAGTTGCTTCAGTTGACTGCACTCTGGCTCTCAATCATTTTGTTCAAATATACTTAACATGTCTTTCTTTGCAGGTTGCTGTGATTGGTTCAGTTGAAATGCCCAAGGCTGATCTTTGGGTCATTTTCGCTGTCCTTTCCACAGTTGTTGGTTACTGTGCTAAAACATACTTCACGTTGAGTCTCTCTTTCTTGCTCTCCCATTACTTTTTTTTTTACCATTTTTTATTCCTAGAATATCATAATGTGCTTTTCATTTTTATCACTATGCATGTGGCAAATTGGTTGTGGATCGAATGAATGGTTCACTGGATGATTTGGATTGATTCTGAACATTTTGTTTCATGTTACCATCCTTCCTTTCTTTGGTTCTTAGGGTGGCAAGACCAGGACTCAAACGTGAGACCTGTCCACTAATGCAGGCCCACAAGATACATTTTTTATAGAGTATATTTTAGAAAGAAATGTCGACTTCAGTTTTGTTATTTTAGCTCCTTGTGTGCCGCACCATACCTTGATATTCAGTTTTTCTTTAGTTTGCGATCTTGTTGCTGGCTCTTCACCACCAACTCTTTCGTATTCATAAGAATGAGTACCATTGGGATAAACTCCCATTGGTCTTATAGTCTTATTTTATTCTCCCATTATAATTGCTACGATAACCTATACTGAATTTCTTGGGGATTTGTAACATTTTAATACTGTGGGTCAGTCGACCAATTTTCTTCAAACTACTATTTTACTGTGGCACTTCATTTATGCAATGCTTTTAGGTGCACATAATTTGGGGTATTCACTCCATCATTGGAGGGGGTTGACTTGTCATAAATTCCCTTGTCCAGGCTTGAGTTTATTCAGATAAGGCAATTTATTTTTTAAGATTTCATTGCTACATTCACCAAAATTTTCTTATCCTGACTGCACACTGCTAACCTTTTTGCTGCTTCCCACTTCAAGATTGAATACTTAGCTAGTCTCCTCTGTCTGTCCTGTGACATTTTCTTTCTAGATATAAATGTCCTTCATTTCTTCAACTTTTTTTTTAATAACTGATGTGGCTATTGTGTTTTCAACTACCTGCAGGTTTCAGCAAAATTTGGCTGCATATCAAAACTTGATTACACAGTCCATGTATGATAAACAACTAGATAGTGGAAGGGGCACGCTTCTTCACCTGTGTGATGATGTGATTCAACAGGAAGTGAGCCTCAAGCTTCGTGATTTCTTTTCCAGTTACTTTGCAACATGTTCACTATTTTGCTCTCTGCAAGAATTTATACTTGTTTCTTTCAATGAGCTATATAAAGTGTATAATGGCTCTTTTAACAATAACTTCAGAAGAAGATAGCTGTGACTATTCATAACATGTAGTTGACTAATTAATATTGTTGTTCGGGCGAGGAGTTTGAATAGGGGAGTGAGGGAAATGAGGACTGGAGATTCATTTGGCAATCAAGATCCAAACCATCACCTTTTCTCTTACAATCCTTCAGTTTTTCATGTGCATGGGCTGTTTTAGTATGATTACATAGTAGACGAAAGAAGATGCCAAATTGCTCCCCCCCTCTCTTTTTAAAGTATGTACCAAATTGATGCTTACGAGTGGCAGTCCATGAAAATCAATTTTGTGAGGGGGAATATTCCAGAAGTATTGAGCAATTGCTCAAGATATGTGAAGTAATCAGTGTCTTATTTTTTAATAATATTCAGGATTGGGGTTTGCTTATGGACAGTAACAAATGCTTAAATTAATTCATTTTCAGGTCAAAGAGGTTATTATTTCCTTCTTTATATTGATGGAACAAGGCAAAGCTACTAGACAGGTATGGATCACTTCTTTATCTTTCTATTTTTGTTTACTGCTCTTGAATCTTGATCATTGGAGGACAAAATCTCCCTTTCACTGTTTTTTAGCTATAACTTTGTTACACTGTGAAACAGGATTTGGATTTGCGTTGTGAGGAACTGATTAAAGAAGAGTTTGGCGAGAGCTGTAATTTTGATGTGGATGATGCAGTTGAAAAGTTAGAGAAGCTGGGCATCGTTGCTCGGGTAAGTAACAGCTCTCTTGACTGAATATGATCAGTCAGAACTGGGATTTTGGCAGTTCTTATCTAAGCTAACTGACGTTAATATCATTCCCACATATAGACATCCAATAAGGACAAGTTGGATAAGCAGGGATCTTTTGCATCATTTAAATAAGTTTGTCAAAAGCTTCTGCTACCCAACTCTTTCAATTTGTTGAGGCCGCAAATGGCTTCCACGGAGACTAAAAATATAGGACCACTGGGAAATCTATCTATATATCTGAAATATGGTTGGATAAAAGTTAAATTGGCATTTGGCTAAGCATTGAACTGGACTCGGTGCATTCGGGAGACACCCTTTTGAAAATCACGCACACTAATAATGTCATGCATATTTTTTTTTTGAATTTTGAGATCACTATTGCAATTGGATGAAGCTAGTCCTTGGAGTGAGCATGAATTTTCTATGCAATCTTCTGTGCTCGCAAGTTATCTGTTTCTTTTGATCAGGAAGTAAATTTGAATACAGGATTCTCTTGGACGATATTTCTGTGTTGGGCTAAAACGTGCTAATGAGATTATTGGCACCACAACTGAAGAGCTCGTCCTCAAGGCAAAGCAGGGTTTTGCTAATTCTTGAGTCTTTGTAAACATTTTTTCTTCTCTACCATAACTGTTCAAATCCAGCTACTTTCCAGCGCTAGTAGATCAAATACTTGTATGCAGTTTGACAGCTGTGCTTCCAAGCATCTCTGAACAGTTCTTGATAACCTATTTTACTTCATTGGTTTCTGTGCAATTTTGAGCTCCATTTTTCTTCCTCTTTCGTTAATATTAGTTAGAAACTTGAACCAGAGAACTCTTCTGGGGAAGGAGGACATGGGTTCCAATGGTGCCACAATCTCATTGGATATATGTAAATCTTCAATGAGTAAAGAGCCAAAGAGCCAATTGTGAGAGGAAAATTGAGGAGTGAGCTGCCAGAGAGCAGCAGTAGCAGTGGCTGCCACAAGCAGCACTGCAGTGAGAGAGAGAGAGTTGGGAGTTGAGTAGAGATGATGATTCCTCCCTCCTCCATTGTTGTAGTTAAATATTGTGTTCTGTCTCCAATGAGCAAAGATCAGACCACCTGCGACCCTGACACAATGATCCTCTGAATAGATACTTCATCATGCTGAAAATAAGTACCATCATTGCATGTTTATGGAGATGTTTTCTGAAAGTAACCATGTAAGTGGATGTTTTTATAGCGTTGGAAGCCTGGTTCTATAGCTGTTCTATCATGGCTTCCATTTTTTGGATGAAGGTTAGAAAGGCTTTTCTTCAGAAAGCCATATGCACATACGTTGAATGAATCGTAGCTGTAAAATCTAACTTGCCGAGAGGGTGCCCTAAATTATTTTTAAAAACTATTATCATTTTGATAGAAAGTCAGCTGATTGAGGGCTAAGTTTTGATGGGGTAAATGAAATATTAAAATATAAAATATGCATTAATTATTAATTAATACTCGTAATATTAAAAATATTAAGATAAAATTCTTGAATTTAATTTTTTTAGTTCTCATAAATAGACAGCGACGAAATGGAATACCGTCGCCAATGCAGATTTCTAATTTATGAATTGGCGACGACCCAGAGTCCGTTTAGAAAAGTAAAAAAAGCAAATAGTTTTTTTTTAATAAAAATAGTTAATCTAATAATCTTCGAGTTAACTCAGTTACCTTGTTTTTTTTTTCCCCCGAGTTTACTACTAGCAATGAACGAGTGATGTTGTCTTACGTTGTCGAGCCTGTTATGACACGTTAAGGTTTTCCCTTCGTTCTTTCTCGATCTTTTATCCCATGTTCGTTATCTTTGTCGTATAGTAAATGGCGTAAATATGTTACAGACAGAGACAGCCAAGATGAGATGGCTCTGTTACAGGGAGGACATACAAAATAAACTCTTACACAACATAAAATCTTACAACTTGCAGTAGCAGACAACATTTGTCCTGCTTTACAGCCCACACAAAAATAAACTACCTCTTCTACAACAACAACAATAATGACGACGACAACAACAGCTCTGTCCGTTTCTTGTTCAATCTTATTTATTTAAAAAATCCAAGTATTTTTATTTTGCTTGATAATAAGAGTCTTCCACTTTAGATGAGCTTAACAACGAAAGAATAAGAGCATTGGGTTTTGTTTTCTAATTAAAGTAAAGATTTTTTTTTGTATAGTAAAGGAATATTTGTGATTTAGAATATTCAGAGTAATGGGTTTTTGTTGTTTGAGTTTGGTTGTGAGGGTGGGGGAGTAGTCGTAGGAGGGAGGAGTAATAAGCCATCTCTCCCCTGGTCGCGTTGTCGGCGCGAGGTCACTTTCTGTCGGCAATGTCTGTACTGTATCCAACGATGATTCTCTTCTTTATTATTTCTTAATATTAATTTAAAGAAAAAACGTACAGCAAGTTGCTGATTGATTTCATTCTTTCTTTCTTTCCTGCATCTGTAACAGTTTGTTTCTTTTTGGACCGGACCTTTAAACTTTGTTCATTTTTACCATCTGGGGTTCCTTTTCTTTCCGTTTTTTTGGAGAATTTGTTGCTGGGAATGTGGGGTTGGTTTTGATTTTGGTGATTGTGTCCTTGGAAAACTGATCCATTTGTCATTGGCAAATGAAGCTGAGGTTTCTGGAGATCTGGCTGCTCAATTTGTTTGTGAATACAGGTTAGAAGATTTCAGATTTTCTTTTTAATCTCAGTTCTGACACTTTTCACATCTCTTTTGCTAGTCTGGAAGGCAGCAGTTGCTGCTCTGAATAAACTTGATAGTCTCTTTGATTTGATTGGTGAGGGTTTAACCACATGATTGGAATACTGGAGTTTTCCTGTCAATGGCTATTTGCTATTGGGATTCAACATTTCGCTCAGCTCACTTTATAAACAGTTATTTTCTTTGCGGTTGACTCCTAAGAAGATCTTTTTCAGGGACCAGACAACTATTTGACAATAAGAATTATCAAATCCTGCACTAATGTTGCAGTGTTATTTGTTTGTTACCGCGAATGCTGCGTCCTTTTGTTCTGGCATTTTCTTTTCTTCATTATTGCTCTTCTGCCTTTTTTCCCTCCAGGTTCCATGTATATTGTCTCATATTGCACTGAAACCTTACAGCATAGCTGAAGTGGTTCCTAAACTAAATGTCAAGGACTCTTGCAGCCATATTGGGAGGTGCTGCAGGAGTCATGGCATTGGCTGGGGTAGCCATTTTTGTTCTGTGGTGGTTATATCACAAAAAGAGTGTGTCAAGAACTTCGGAGACAGGATCTTCCGAAACATCAATTCAAGGTAGCAGCAGTTGTATCATATGTCTTTCATGCGAGGTTGCAAGCAAGTGATTACATGGTAAATGTGGCTGTTTTTCTGTTTACCTGCAGTAGGAAGGCATGCAGGGATCGAGTTGTCATCACAAGAAGCAAGGCGTTTTGAGATGGAAGAATTGGCTCTGGCCACGAAAGGTTTTAGTGAGAAAAACTTGATCGGGTCAGGAAAATTTGGGGAGGTATACAAGGGTTTGCTTAATAATGGGATGATTGTAGCCATCAAAAAGAGACCTGGAGCTCCTAGTCCGGAATTTGTTGATGAGGTAAGCATTGATTGCTGAAAGAATCGAGTTTCAGTCTTACAGATGAAACATTCTCCCCATAATAGTTCCAATTTTCCTTCCATCATGAATGCTGCATTGAACAGTGGAAGAGATTGCGATACTAGCTTTCCACGCCAAATTTCATGATGAACGAATAATAAATGTAAATTCTCATTACAGACATCATTTAAGCTTTTTGTTCCTCCTAATTCTTAAGATAATCTATTGCATGATGGTTTATGCCATAGCCTGGTTATTGCCTTTATATAACTACAAGCTATTCAATGCAGCCCCCTCCCAATTCATATGGGTTGATCCTTTTGCTGGACAACTCTGATAAAACTAGCTTATGAATTTCATTTATGCCATCCTTGATTGTCATTCATGCATGCCTACTATATTATCTCTATTGTCACATTGTCCAAGTTTTGATCTAACAGGACTGACTTCTTGAATGTCAGGTGCGCTACCTTTCACCTATTCAGCATCGGAGTCTTGTGAAACTTTTGGGCTACTGCCAGGAAAATAACTTGCAGGTTCTTGTATATGAGTACATCTCTAGTGGGAGTGTTTCCAATCACTTGTATGGTAACTCTCTATCCAGTCACCACTTTTACTTGATCTGTATATGCTGTATAGAATTTACTGGTTTATTATGTTTCTATACTGTTCTTCTCCATTTAAGCTTCCATGAGACATATAGCCCTAAATTTTCCATGCATTACCATGAGATACGCAAGTTTGCCATTTCCAACAGTTTCCTCTTGTCCTTGGTTCCATGGATACAGACCCTGTATCCATAATAGTTGATTCTAATTCACAATAAAGTCATGATATTTTCCTTGCAGGAGTTGGTCACACTTTGGATGGGAAGCTAGAATTCAAGCATAGACTTTCAATCGCTCTCGAGGCTGCTAAAGGTGATCCTCTGCAAAACCAGTGAGCATTTTGGCTTTCCTGTTATCGGTTTTTCTTTTCTTTATATTCAATGCCAATGATCAGAACAAAAATCTAGAAAGGGGAAGGGGGAGAAAAGAAAAGAAAAGGAATATCAATATTGGTTTCACAAAATGATTTTGAGTATGTAAGACTTAATAGGTTCCTCTTTCCATGAATGAATGGTCTCAATGTGCATATGCCACCCTATTTATCTCATTCCACGCTGCAGGTTTGGCTCACCTTCACTCTCTAACTCCACGTTTGGTGCACAAGAATTTCAAAACAGCCAATGTTCTCGTGGATGAAAATTTCATAGCTAAAGTTGCAGATGCAGGACTTCGTAATTTCCTGGGAAGAGGTGATATTGCAGGCCCATCTACACAAGTGACAGCAGACGAGATATTTCTTGCCCCGGAGTATTACTCCTCAACTTTCCATGTTCTATATACATCTGTTAACGCATTATTGCTTGTCAGTTTACACATATGGCCTTCACAAATGCAGGGTGAGAGAGTTCAGACGATTTTCTGAAAAAAGTGATGTTTTCAGTTTTGGTGTATTCCTTCTAGAGTTGCTATGCGGCAAGGAAGCAACAGAACCATCTCCAGAGACCAGCCAAAACCTGGTCGAATGGGTGAGTTACCAGTCTTCATCACTTCAGATTATGCTGTGATGTAAAGTTTTGAAGTTATTTACTCAGCTTGATTTCTCACTAGCTCAACTAGATTGAACTAGCGAATGTCCGCGAATGGACAGGATTGCGAAAAAAACTGTTATCATCACTATCTTCCATTCTTCAGAAATCAATACAGCTTGCAGCAAGTGGGGCATCAGTAAATTGTCACCAGTTTCAAGCTATAATGAATCTCATCTTCTCATTTAGGTGCAAGATACTCAAGACTACACCAACTTTTCCAGCATCGTCGACCAAAGATTGGGGAGTAGCTTCACTGCTGAAGGCATGGAAGAGTTTATACAGCTGATGCTTCAATGTGTGGAACCTTCAAGCGAGAGGAGACCTGTAATGAGTTATGTGGTAATGGAACTTGATCGTATACTCGAGAAGGAGAGGAACTTGACGACGTTCATGGGGGAAGGAACCCCGACAGTGACCCTCGGAAGCCAGTTATTTAGAGCAACCGAGTAAAACAACTTTGTGTTCCTTCAAAAGTGTTTCAGAGAGTGATTTTTGTGATACGTCAATTGTTTATTTCAAGTGTTTCTTCCCTTTTTTTTGAGAGCTCAGAGAATGTAGCAAGTGTATAAAAGAACATCCATCTTATATTATTTTTGCATTTTTTTATTGTATTGATAATCTTTTGTAAACCATTATTTCTTGCAAATATTATCAAGGTGAAAATTGAGATTTACATGTTTTTTTTATTTTTATATATATATATATATATATATATATATATATTTAATTTTTTGTTATATATATATTTTTATATTTTTTAAAGCTATTTAATTTTAGCTGACATGCTCTCATATGTTATTTAAGGTAACCTTTAATTGAATCACTTTTTTTGTTTGTCAGATAAGAGATTCGGATTTGTTTTGTAGATTGTCTATTGTGGTGGGAGAATTATGGTTTCTGCTTTATTCTTATGGAATTAATTATGTTTATCTCATAAACTTTTGACCCAATTCAGATTCGGCTTTGTAGGGTTGTTTTTCAAAAAAAATTAAAAATATGTATTTTATATTTTTTAAAATTTATTTTTAATATTATCATATTAAAACAATTTTAAAACACTAAAAATAATTAATCTAAAACAAATAATTTTTTTTTTAAATATTTTCAAAAAATGAAAATAAACAGGTTCCCGAAAGGATTAACATGAGTATATTTATAAATCCAGTTTACTTGATATAAGATTATAGTTATATAGATCCGATTATTTTTGAAATAATTTAATTTAATTTTTTATCTAAATAAAATAATTTTGTTATGTAGACAGAAGTTTTTAAAGTTATTTTTCAAATACATTTAATCAGGTCTAGCACGTGCTTGAAAAATGACAAGATAAGCACGTGCGATGGGATAAAGCCTTCAACCATGAAGAACAAGAATCAAGTGAAAGTTTGAAAATTGAAGGAGTGGATGATGATGATACAAATCCAGAATATAATATTTGTCGTCCCTGAGATCACATCAGTCTATAAAATCATAATTGAGTTTTCGGACATTAAATTAACTAACAGTAACAACAACAATAATTTAAGGTTAATAGTGATAATATTGGGCAGTCGTGTCTTGCCTGTTCCTTGCCGAACTCCACTAAAGCCAGACCCACTCTCAGAGGCTCAGAGAGAGAGAGAGAGAGAGAGAGATAAGAGTTCCTTAAGGCTTACGTCTGCTTTGCCCCTGCCAATGGAGGCAGAATCTGGAACTCAACGCTCTCCTAATCCCTCTCAGGTTATGCCTCTCCCTCTCGTTGTTTTTTCTATATTGTTTTCTATATGATTCATTATTTGAGCAATCATCAGTAGAAACGTAAAGAGAGGAAGTGGGGAATGGTATTTGTTGCAGTTTTCAAATGGAAGTTAGTTTGTAATTGTATGTCTAAAGATTTAGCAGTGAAATGGATGGATTGGATGCATCAGACAGTTTCACTGAGATCTTATTTGAAGGATTTCAGTGATTTAGACTGTCAGAAATGAAACAGCCCTTCATAAGATTAGTTCCAGATGACTCCTCTCTCTATGTATTTTCATGTTTTATTGTATTGTTTTGTAAGATTTCCAAATGATTTTTCAACTGCAGTAGTTGGTTTTTATGATTTATGATTTCTTTTATTTGGTCAACTTCTTGTGTGCTTCGTTGGCCCTTTGATCAGTTGTTTCTTTTTTATTCGTGTTAGTGAGATTAGCTTCTTTTTCCAATGTGAATTTTTTAACTCTTGGCATGGCAAGAATGGATTCTTCGTGACGAAGTCAAGAATTGAACCCCCCCCAACATGATATGATATTTTACTCTCTGTTCTTATTTTAAAGCATTATATGAACGGTTTACATAGGCTGATGCTAGGATTGTTGCGGTTGCATGCTTGTGTGTTAAGTTATATGCTGAATCATCAAATGAGAGAGGTCGAGTATTTTGTCACATCATAGTCATTGATGATCATTTATTTTAAACATTATGTATAAAGAGACAAAATTTATTCAATGGTTTCAGCATGAATAGTTTCAGTCAATGGCAAAGTAAGGTGAGTACCATGATGGGTTAAATTGAAAACATAGATATTACTCTAAGGATATTTAGTATAAACAAAAATCAAGCAAGGGGGAAGGCCTTCTTTTTCATTTTTATTCTTCCCGTCCAGGATTATGCCTAGATAAAAATCCAAAAATGAAAAGAGATGATTTCTGTTTTTTTTTTTTTTTTTTTAATGTGCCTAATCAAAGTGTGCCACTCGTGCTTTCCAACAAGTCTTGTTGCCTCCCTGTAGTTCTCAACTCAGGTCGGCTGTATTTCTTGGCATCAGAAGTGAATTAAACAGGAGTACAGTATTTTATGGAGCTAAAATATCAATAGTTTCCTTGACTTTGAGCCATAGCTTGACTTGCATGATTTTGCAGCTTTCATGGGTAACTCTATCCAGGAATCTACTATTCACATATCAAAGCTTTGGGGTAGTGTATGGAGACCTAAGTACTTCACCTCTTTATGTTTATTCAAGCATGTTTGGTGGGAGGATGCAGAATCATCAGACTGAGGAAGTAATATTTGGAGCATTTTCCTTGGTTTTCTGGACCCTTACATTGATACCTTTGATCAAGTATGTCTGTATCGTATTGAGCGCAGATGACAATGGTGAAGGTGAGACAAAAACTTCCCTGTCAAATATTTCTCTCAAATGAATTTTAATTCCATGCTCTGTTTCTGATACACTTTAATCTATGTCAGGCGGCACATTTGCTCTTTACTCGTTGCTTTGCAGGCATGCAAAGTTTAGCTTACTTCCCAATCAACAAGCAGCTGATGAGGAGCTCTCATCCTACAAATATGGCCCTTCAACACATGCTACGGCCTCCTCACCATTGAAGAGATTTCTGGAGAAGCACAAAAGGCTTCGGACTGCCCTACTTATTGTCGTCTTGTTTGGTGCTAGCATGGTCATTGGTGATGGCGTGCTTACTCCAGCAATTTCTGGTAATGCATTGCTAAGTTACTAATAATCATGTGTTTTCCGAAACTGCACGAGTGTCATGTCCTTACCAACTTTTGAGCATTGGAAATGCTGTAAGAAAATCTCATTGCTTCCATATTTTGCTCTCTTCTATCCTGCAAGGCATGTACAATCAGGGAAGATCTTTATAGATCTTGCTATTACTATTTATTTTGTTTGTAAATTAATTCAATGAAAGTCCCACAAATTCAGAATAAGGAGTCTAGCACTCTGATACTTGTCTTCAATTTCTTTTATTATGTTGGCATTAGTCATCTCATTAGCAATGGGAATTGGTGCTGATGGCAGTAGGGGGTTTTAATTTCTGCATTTTAATTAACTTTATGTTTTATTCTTCTCTTTTTATGAATTTTGAATTATTCTTCAGCAGGATCTTCATTACTTCACCTTGCAGAAACTTGTTACATAGAAGTAGCAATATCAACATTTCTTTTCTCGACTTCAATAGTTTGTTCGTTGATTAAATTTATATATCAAATTTGTTGTGGTTGCAGTTTTGTCAGCGGTATCCGGGCTGCAAGAAGCTAACAGCAAATTGACTAAGGGTAAATTAGTTATTCTTACCAATCTGTCCTTTCAACATTTCCATTATGATGTTTATCTAATATTTTAACATTCCTTTACACCTTACGGCTTTGTAATACTCATTTTGGAAAAATTATGCTTCTTGTTCTTGGTAGGCGAACTTGTCTTGCTTGCCTGTGTCATTTTGGTCGGCCTCTTTGCTCTGCAACATTGTGGCACCCACAAGGTAGCCTTTATGTTTGCACCAATTGTAATCATCTGGCTGGTTTCGATTCTCTCCATTGGACTGTACAACATTGTACATTGGAACCCAAAGATTGTTCATGCTTTGTCGCCTCATTACATTATAAAGTTCTTCAGCCATACTGGTAAAGAAGGTTGGATTTCACTTGGAGGGGTTCTTCTTTCCATAACTGGTATGTTGGATCTGGACATTGACCTTGCATGATTTTACACTGGCTTGTTGCATGTGATTGTCAGTTTTCATTGTGAGTGAAAACTTTTCAGTTCTCCTAACATGAAAGAACTGATTTAGTTTTGTGCATAGCTAGTGTCAGTGCACTAATTACCAACAATTAACTGGGTCTTACCAGGCACTGAAGCAATGTTTGCTGATCTTGGTCATTTCACTGCCTTATCTATTAGGGTGAGTGTAAAACTCGAACTTTGTTATTTATGACTGAGGTACTACTTATAATTGTATTTCCAAGTGATAAATTTAATGATGCTCTTGCCTGTGCAGCTTGCTTTTGCATTGGTAATTTACCCTTGTTTGGTTGTACAATACATGGGCCAGGCTGCATTTCTGTCTAAAAATCCCAACTCCATTCCAAACAGTTTCTATGAATCAATACCTGGTATTCAACGAGACATTGAGTAACAATTATTCCAGAAATTTGCTGTCCTTTTGGTGCTGGTTTAATTTGATGCATAATTGTATATTGCAGACAAGATATTCTGGCCTTTATGCGTTATTGCCACCCTTGCTGCCATTGTTGGGAGTCAGGCTGTTATCACTGCCACTTTCTCTATTGTTAAACAATGCCATGCCCTTGGATGTTTTCCACGAGTTAAAGTTGTTCACACCTCGAAAAACATATATGGGCAGATCTACATCCCAGAAATAAACTGGATCCTCATGATCCTTACTCTTGCTATAACTGTTGGATTTCAAGACACAACTTTGATTGGAAATGCTTATGGTAAGCCATTCATCTTCTCTGTATCATGCTATGTCATTTCCTCAATCATCTGATGGTTAGGTGGCAAGTATATGCAATAATGCCCTTTAGTTTAGCCATATGCACATTTAAGAGAAATAAGATTTTCAGTTCAGTTGTGCAATTCAATGCTAGACATTTAGGAGTTCAGCTGCACAAGGTTGGTAGAAATGGTCTCGTCACTGCTTGCTGCCTCTTAATTTTTCTTTCTGGTGACTCTTTCTATACTTCTTGGGACAATGCATGCCCATTTTCCTGGGTTGTCATATTGAGGCCATAGCTGCTGTATAAGTCTCCTGAGGTTTGTATACAGAGGCATGGAAGCATTCTTTTCTCCTGTTTACTTGCTTTTATTAGGCGAACGAGTATCTTTGTTTAGGCATATGATCATGGTTGAATATTTTAGTGATCATGTTTGAATGCTGGTTCCCAGGACTTGCTTGCATGACAGTTATGCTCGTCACAACATTTCTGATGGCACTTGTCATAATCTTCGTTTGGCAGAAGAGTGTCATTCTGGGTGTGCTTTTCCTTCTATTCTTTGGGTTCGTTGAGGGTGTATACTTGTCAGCAGCCCTCATGAAAGTGCCCCAGGGAGGATGGGCTCCTCTTGTGCTCTCGGCCATTTTTATGTTTATTATGTACATTTGGCATTATGGGACTCGCAAGAAGTACAGCTTTGATCTGCACAACAAAGTTTCATTAAAATGGTTACTCGGCCTGGGCCCCAGCCTTGGCATTGTCCGTGTACCGGGAATAGGTCTCATATACTCCGAATTGGCCACTGGAGTTCCAGCAATCTTCTCCCACTTTGTGACAAATCTCCCTGCATTTCATAAGGTTCTAGTTTTCGTCTGTGTAAAATCAGTTCCTGTTCCATATGTTTCCCCTGAAGAACGCTTCCTCATTGGTCGAGTATGCCCAAGACCATACCGCATGTATAGGTGCATAGTGAGGTATGGTTACAAGGACATCCAGAGGGATGATGGTGTCTTTGAGGACATGCTTATACAGAGCATAGCAGAGTTCATTCAGATGGAAGCAGTCGAGCCACCATTCTCTTCATCTGAGAGTTCATCCCTTGATGGCAGGATGGCTGTTATGAGCACCAGGCCTGTCCAATCTAGCTTGAGCTTAATAGTATCCGATCGAGACTTTCTTAGCATCGACGACTCTATCCAAAACAGCAGATCCTTAACCCTCCAGAGCTTGCAATCTGCTTACGACGATGACAATCTTCATATCAGAAGGCACCATGTCAGGTTTCAGCTGCCATCAAATCCCGGGATGGACCCCGAAGTTAGGGACGAGCTGACGGATCTGATCCAGGCCAAGGAAGCCGGGGCAGCCTACATAATGGGGCATTCATATGTGAAGGCTAGGAGAACTTCCCCTTTGCTGAAAAAACTAGCTATTGATATCGGGTATTCATTTCTTCGGAAGAATTGCAGGGGCCCGGCTGTGGCACTGAACATTCCTCACATCAGCCTTATCGAAGTTGGCATGATATACTATGTATAATCTCCTGGAAATTATCATCCATTTAACCCCAGCTGGTCATATTTTGAACGGGTGGATGTGAAACAGACGACATTAGATGCTATGTATGTATGTATGTATGTATGTATGGGTTAGGTTATCTTATAGCAGTTGTTCCATGAGACAGTTTTTCTTTTGTACAGATAGCCTTCTGGAGACCTCTTCATCTGATAAATCACCAAGGTTCTTACATGTGTAATAATCAAGTGATAATAGAAAAGAAGCTTAAATTCATATCATGTCAGTTTAGAGATGATACAAGGCACTTGTTCCAAACAATTTTTAAAATTTGGTAAATATTAGCTGTTAAAAGTAAAGATGGATTGGCTATTTGACAAGGATAATAATGCCTAGGAAATCAAATAAAACTATGAAAAGGAATGAGCAAGATTTAGAAACAAGGAAGAAAATGGTTTTTTTTAACCAAATAAATACTAGCTATGAAAAGAAAAAAAATCATGACTTTTATTAACCAAAAATTGATTTAGTTGCTTCTCTAATCTTTCATTCTTATCTTCTTTTTTTTTTAATTTCTCCAACAAGAAAAGTCAAAATAATTAACCAAGTTAATTGGGAATAAGTATTTTTATAGTTTTACCCTTTCTAGTAAAAAAAAAAAATCAGCACTGAACTATTGAGAAAAATGATTTTTTTTCTCACAATACCCAGTAATTATTATCGTATTAATTGGGAATAAGTATTTCTTTTCATTTAAAACCACTATAAAATCATCAAAATACTCTTGGTAGAAAAAAAAAAAAAATTGGTGTTGACTGTTTTTGTATTTTCATCGTGGTTTTTTCATTATTATCTTGTCATTTGAGGAGCAATTTTATACTCTATCAAATATATATATAAAAAAAACAAAAAGCACAATAAAAAGACTAAAATACCTTTAAAAATACAATCTAAAATTGATATTAAAGAGCTTTTTTTTGTTATTATAAGGTCAGTTGAGAAACAATTTAGTATTTAACAAAATTATAATAAAAAAACATAAAACACATTGAAATGACCATAATGTCTTTTAAAAAAATCTTAAAATTAGAGGTTTTTGTTTTGTTTTTATCAAGTCAGTTGAAATGTAATTTTGTGCGATTGATGGTGACATGGTTAAAAAATTAATCTAGAATTATAAATTTTACCTAGAATTTAAATTAAATTTTACATATTAGGACTTGGCGAGTTGATACACTTTTACGTTAACCCAAATAAATTCGTCCAGTCAAAATTATCGAATTTAAAAAATAAAACATTTTATTTTGAAAAAATAGTAGAAATAAAGACTCACGAGTTGATAAAATGATGTACTGGTCTAAATGGGTCCTCAAATGGCACCATCCAATTTCTACGAACAAAAATCAAATACAAATAAAATAAAATAATATATATAAATAAAAAATAAAAACATTTGATGCTGTGTTAAACCTCTCCAAAACCTCCAGTGATTGGCTATCTATCTCCTCTCCTAACCACTAACGAAAAAAACATGTCCCAATTCTTCAACTGAACTGAAACACGCACGTCGTCCTCCTGTCTTCCTCCTCCCTCGTATCTTCAAGTTCAATGGCTTCTCTTGACATCTTTACACCTCTTATCTTCAAGATCAATTCCTCTGCTAAGCTGCGGAAGCTTTTCTCTTTGAAGTGTCCTTATCGCCACAAGCACAGACCATCGCTTTTCCTCACCAATGCCGTCCACACCCAACCGGCACTTTCCTTTTCCGGCCGTCCCACCACCCCAAAATACAAGATTGAGTCGGAGCAGGACCCCATCTCCATCCTCAACGAGAGAATTCGGTGCCAACACCATGGGAAGAGAGAGGGCTCAAACTCGAAGCCGATAATGGACTCCGAGGAGGCTGATCAGTACATACAGATGGTGAAAGAGCAGCAGCAGAGAGGATTGCTGAAGTTGAAAGGAGACAGGGTAGCAAAAGAAGGGGATGTTTTCAGTTACAAGGTGGACCCTTATACGCTTAGTTCCGGGGATTATGTTGTGCATAAGAAGGTGGGAATTGGGAGGTTTGTTGGGATTAAGTTTGATGTGCCAAAGGGTTCTTCCGAGGCTATTGAATATGTGTTCATTGAATATGCTGATGGGATGGCTAAGCTTCCTGTTAAGCAAGCTTCTCGCATGCTTTATCGATATAATCTGTAGGTTCTCTCTACTCTCTTGAACTGATTTTACATGCTCAGCTTGCTTATTTATTGTAATGTTTGATGAATTGTTGCTTCTTCTTTTTTTATTCAATCTGTTAAGCTATTTAGTTTAAACTGTTAGTCAAGTTCATTGGTGTATTCAGTTGCCAAAACAGTCGGTATGAATTCTCTAATTGGCATGTGAAAATGTTTTCATGTTTTCTTACCATGCCCTTCCAGCCCGAATGATACAAAAAAGCCTCGGACCTTGAGCAAATTGAGCGATAATGGTGCCTGGGAAAGGAGAAAGACGAAAGGAAAGGTTGCAATACAGAAAATGGTGGTTGACTTAATGGAGCTGTATTTACATAGGCTGAAACAAAGGAGACCTCCCTACCCAAAGACTCCTGCCATGGCTGAATTTACGTCTCAATTTCCTTACGAACCCACACCAGATCAGAAGCAGGTAGCTACTCTATCTTGCAAATTCTTACTCCAGTCTTGTTAAAATCTGGATGGGAGGTTTCTTACGCGTCCTTGTTTATGTCAATGAAATGCTTATACTCTTTGCGTAGTGCAAGACAATCCAATTTTGTTTTTAGTTACTGTTGAGATGATGTATGCATGTACAATTATTTTTCATTTGTTTGGAGGGGATAGGAAGCCTCACCCATAGATATAGCCATAGATTTCACAGAATTCAACACCTTTTCCCTTTCGACAGGTTCACCATCCATTATTTCTTAACACATGACACGATAAACTTAACAAGTTTATCTAAACAAGTGTTGTCCTTTTCTTTTCCTGTGCTCACAATTTGGATACTCGTTCCAGGCTTTCATTGATGTCGAGAGGGATTTAACCGAGAGAGAAACTCCAATGGACCGATTAATTTGTGGAGATGTTGGGTTTGGTAAAACAGAGGTTGCTCTACGTGCTATCTTTTGTGTTGTCTCAGCTGGAAAACAAACTATGGTTTTAGCACCAACAATTGTTCTAGCCAAACAGCATTTCGAAGTTATTTCAGAACGCTTTTCCAAGTACCCCCATATCAAGGTTGCTCTTCTGAGTCGGTTTCAGGTATGTAATTTATCTTTCTAGCCAATTCAGTGTTGCTTAGGAGCTGGCTCATATTCCTATTTGTGTTTATTTTTGCGCAAAAAGAGTTAACATGAACAAAATCCATTCAAGATATCTCTAGAAATAGCGTTCATTGGCTGATTATGAACGTCTGACAACCATTTTTGTAATCAGGCATGCGGTTCATCGTCAGTTATATGCTCTTTTGATTTATAATTACTATTTTTATTTTAAGAATGTCAGACCTGTTACTGCATGCAGGGTAAAGCAGAGAAAGAGACGTATTTGGAAATGATTAAAGATGGTCATTTGGACATTATCGTTGGGACTCACACACTTCTTGGAAGTCGTGTTGTGTATAACAATCTAGGTCTTCTTGTAGTGGATGAAGAACAGGTCTGCCTCCAGAGCATATTTCAATTATGTGCAATGATCTTTGCCTTGTTGCTTCACAATACTAGTTCCTTTTAGACAAATAATAAGAGAAAAAGTAAAGGTAACTTTTCCATCAACCATGACTTCGATAATTGGAAGGAAAAGAAAGAATTTCGGGTGTGTGGCTGTCTTGGCAATCTAATAATCACCTCAAAATAATAAAGAAATTTCTTTTCTTTAAGCTCCTTATATGTAAAACACACACGCGTACTGAAATTTCAAATTGGTCATGTGGATGCGTCAAAATGTGATGTATGCAAGAGTGGGATCAAATTGCATCAAGTTTGTAACGTAACTACCATACCCCTGTTGGATTTGATCCTTAATCTAATACAAATCATGCATGCCAATTTTCATTTTATTGGGTGTCGTAGACATTGAGGCTTTAGAGCTCTTTGATTTAATATTTTCCTTTATATTTTTCACTGTCGAAGTTGTTACAGTGTAAATGAAGAACTTGTCGTAAGGTTAACTGGGTGTCATTGGATGTTCAGGCTATACAGCACTATAAATTGAATGTTATATTTTATCGAACTAAACAATGAAGTTGGTGTTTGGCATGCAGTATCCATTGCTTATGCATGCACCCAAGAATTTGTGTGACTACACTTTTGGACTTGTTTTGATAGCTCTAGTTTCCTAACTTATCCCATTATTTTCAATTTGAATTGAAATAGTGTCTCTTGTGATCCGAATGTGCAATGTTCTTTGCTTTCCAGAGATTTGGTGTCAAACAGAAGGAGAAAATTGCTTCATTCAAAACTTCAGTCGATGTTCTTACTCTCACTGCAACACCTATACCTCGGACACTTTACTTAGCATTGACTGGATTTCGGGATGCAAGGTAACATACCTGAGGCAAATGTTTATTGAGTTTGCTACCAGAGTAGATCCTGGATCCAGACATCTAGTTTAGTTTAACCAGGCAGTATTGAATTATAAAAGTCTGTTACTATAGAAATATGTTTTGTCGGATATCTATTGTGAAAATAAATCCAGACATGATGCAACCTAAATAATGATCTAAAGATATTAAAACTTACTGTGCTGTTTGAAGACTTGGACCTTTTTTTCCTTGAACATATTTTGAAATTACTGGTTTGCTGATCTATAAGTCGATTGATAACCTTAATGATTTACTTACATTTTCAGTTTAATTTCAACTCCACCTCCAGAAAGAGTTCCTATAAGGACTCATCTGTCGGCATACAGTAAAGAGAGGCTAATATCAGCAATCAAATATGAGCTGGACCGTGGTGGTCAAGTATTTTATGTCTTGCCTCGTATTAAAGGTATCGCACATGCCTTTTGATTTTTTTGTTTTTTAAGCAAAATGAATTTTAATCAGTCTCGGATCACACCTCTCTCTCTCACTCTCTCTCTCTCTCTCTAAAGAGTCTCTACCTTTCTCTAGAAGATGGATATGAGTGAATACTTAGGCAAAAACTTGCAATCCTGTTCTGTATACTAAATAGGATTACAGGGTTAAACATGCACAATACACTACTGATACTAGTAATAATTATATAATCGCCTATTTGGTACATAAGTCTATTCATTTACCACCTTGCTTAGGCTGTATCAAGGATAATGAATTTTCTTAGTTGCATAACTTAGTATCAGCTGATTTGTTTGGTACATTGTCAAACGTTTTCATCTAACACAAAAAGTAAGAGCCAGTATTAAATATGAAAAAGTCAATTAGTTGGCCATTTTCTGTGGTTTGTTTTCCTAGTATACTTCAAAAGTTGATTGCTTTTCTCATTTTGGTGACGTGGATATCTACTTCATCCTTGCCTAACAGGGCTGGAAGAAGTGAAGGATTTCCTTGAACAATCATTTTCAAATGTTGAAATAGCTGTTGCACATGGGCAGGTAATTTTTTATATAAGAAAATGTTATATGTTTAACTAGCAATCATCTCTCTGCGGGTATACTAAAGTACCCTACACCACCCAAAGTTCCATGTTTAAACATGTGTTACCATAGCTTGGTATAATTACTGAACTTCATTGCTTAAAAAATTGACTCCCTTTCTTCCCTTCTGTTTTGAAAAAAAGCTATGTTTTATTTATAAGAAAGCCCTCTTTCTCCTCTCTTAAGCTTAAAAATTGTTTTCAAAACTTCATGACTTAAATTAACTTATTTTATTAAATATGTTTTTTCCTTGTCTTAAATTTCCATGCTAGTTATTATTATTTAATGCTTGTCTCTTGGAATCATGTTTAGGTTGCTTGTTTGTTTTATTTGTGTTGTATCAGCATACATGTATTCGGGTTGCTCTTCATATGTTTGCAAGTTGAATGAGTTGTGATTGTAGGAGCATGCTTGCTAGGTGACTTGAGAAGACACGTGATTGCACTCATTTCATTAGGAAAGGTTAAGGCCAAGCTAGGTATCACCTTAACAAACCCTACTCCAAGTCTTCCACGTCAAATCTCCTACCACATTATGGCTAGATCATTAACCCTTCTTGCTTTTTGTTAGTAAAGGTAGCACCACCTTTCAGAAATATTTAGAGATTGAATTGAGACTTGGTGTGCCGCTGGTTTGGTGCTCAATATATGCTGTAAATTGCATACGAGTGCACTAATTCCTACATTAAGGGGTTTGTGCGCACCACCTCTTAAATAAATTGATGCTAACTCCTTATGGGTGGCCATCTCCTGCTGCTTAAAAAAGGGGATATGGACCTTTTCTCATGGTCTATTCATGAAGTAGAGTGACTTTACCTGGAAAGTCATGTGTTGATCTGAACTCTTCTATGGTTATTAAGTTTTAATTCCTCCCAGCATACAAATTTATCTTTTGGTTTCCCACACATTGTGATTTCGTTTTCTCGTTTTGTGTGTTTAGCAATACTCAAAGCAGCTTGAGGACACCATGGAGCAATTTGCACAAGGTGAAATTAAGATTCTTATATGCACAAATATAGTAGAAAGCGGGCTTGATATTCAAAACGCAAATACCATCATAATTCAGGATGTTCAACTATTTGGTCTAGCTCAATTGTATCAGGTTCTGCCCTCTTCACTTTCTCTTGTTTAATTATTGTTTAAACATTTCTCCAAAATGCTCACAAAATATTCAAAAGCTTTCTTTTCTTCTCTACTCTCTTTTTTTTTTAAAAAAAATCTTCTCAAAACTATGAGACCTCAAGCATGTTATTTCACTTTGTTTGCAGCTACAGCCCTCGAACTAACAACCCGTTCTTAAATGTTTTGCTCCTCGCTGTTTTTTCCCACCTAAAAATTAGCATCAGATTTACTCAAAATAAGTCTCATGTCTCCTATAAGTAGAAGAAAAATTGGCCTTTTCACTTCCCTATTCCCTCCTAAACTATGCATTTATCTTTGGAGATCTAATTAATGCAGAAGTGTTTATGGAATTAAGTTACTCCCTTTACTATTCATATCATCTATGTAAAATCAGCCAGTAGCTTCAATGATTTATGAAACAAAGCAACTGGAATGTGTCTAGAATTCTTTATCTTGTTTTTGCTGTTGATGGAAAATATTTTATCTTTTTTTCAATCTTCGATATTATTGCAATAGTTGCGTGGAAGAGTAGGCAGGGCAGATAAGGAAGCTCATGCACATTTATTTTACCCTGACAAATCAATGTTAACTGATCAAGCGCTGGTATGTTCTGCAATACATCCATTTCTTTGTGTTAGTGCACCTAGATGATATTCATATCCCTACCACAATTTTCAAGTAACTTTTGCAATCTTTTGACTTTTCAGGAGAGGTTAGCAGCTCTAGAAGAATGCCAAGAACTTGGCCGAGGTTTCCAACTTGCAGAGAGAGACATGGGTATAAGAGGCTTTGGTACTATCTTTGGTGAGCAACAGACTGGGGATGTTGGGAATGTTGGAATTGATTTCTTCTTCGAAATGCTTTTCGAAAGTTTGTCCAAGGTCTGCTTCATGATAGATTTTATATATCTTATATGATGAGAAAGAAGACGCTTTGTTTAATTGTTATGTATTTAATGTTTTGGATATCTATGCATTCTGGTTCTTTTCGGTTTCCAATCTTCATCATGCTGTCTTAGTCTAATTGGATAGATCAAGTAAAACCAATGTCACAGTTTCTGCTCTACAAAAAGATCGCTAGTGAATTCAGTATATGTACTAGTACTTGGATCATATTTCTAATGTCACTGATTTAAACTTCAAATTTCTGTACTGCTACTTTTGCTTCCCTTAACCCTCTTGAATTTTGTTTTTAGGTTGACGAGCACCGTGTAATTTCAGTTCCTTACCAGTCAGTACAGGTAGACCTCTTTAATCTCTGGCATAATTTCAGTCAGAATACAAATATTTTCAGTCAGACTGCATATGGAAACTACGAGGATTTAGGGTGCCATGAAATTTCCTTTGGCATCATTTTTCTTATGTTGATATATTCTCATGAAAGAGTGGTTTTTGAAAATTCTGAAAGAGCTTCTCGTGTCAGGAAAAAAAAAACAAGAAGAAGAAATCTCCATTTTATGTCTTGAGAAACGTATGCTCATGAGTTTCTTTAATAACAGAAATTGGCCTTACGGACTATAGCATGAAAGCTCTAGTATAGAAGAGAAGCATGACCAGGAGCACTAATCTTATGACATGAAACAGTAACAATTGGTTACAAGTGTAAAATGAAAACTGACTTCAACATGGACATGTCAACTGTCCTGACTAGCTAGCTTGATGAGAATAATTTCTGATAGAAATATCTGTATTCATCTCAGAGTTGTATGTTATCTCATAACGAATCTACATTACTGAAGTACCTACCAATTTCCATTTAACCTCCAATTTCCAGTGTTGATAGATGTGTTAAGTTTATGACTGACAGTGATTTTACTCCAATCAATCCATTGTTTGTGGTTTTCAATGCCAGGTTGATTTAAATATAAATCCTCATCTCCCTTCAAGCTACATAAATTCCCTGGAGAACCCCTTGGAGATTATTAATGAAGCTGAGAAAGCTGCAGAGACAGATATTTGGAGTTTGATGCAATTTACAGAAAATTTGCGTCGCCAATATGGAAAAGAGCCTTCCTCCATGGAAATTCTATTGAAGAAGCTTTACATTAGGAGAATGGCAGCAGATATTGGGGTAACGAGAATTTATGCATCTGGAAAGATGGTTGGCATGGAAACAAACATGAGTAAAAAGGTTTTCAAGCTGATGACAGATTCAATGTCATCTGATATCCACCGAAACTCTTTGTTTTTTGATGGAAACCAAATAAAGGTAATTTGTATATTTCTTGTGGGGTTACCTTTACGATAGGTGGCATATATTGATTGGTTCTCACTTCTTTGACATACATATTCTTACTCTTGTCACTTCCACCATCATTAATGTAGTTTGAGTTTTCACTCCCTTTGTCTTCTGGATCACTATGGATTCTGATAGCAGTTTAGGATTGTTTAAAGCTCTGTTTGTAGTTTAAAATCTTTTCTTTTAACATTTATTGTTCTTGGTTAATTAATCACAGCACGGATATAATCTATCACTTAAATGCATGGTTGTTTAAATCAATCTTTCGAATTCAAACATTATCCTCAACATTTATTTTAATACTTTTCGTTGCTAATTATTCACAGGCTGAACTTCTTCTGGAGCTACCGAGAGCGCAACTGCTTAATTGGATCTTTCAATGCATATCAGAACTTCATTCTTGCCTGCCTGCCCTTATAAAATACTAGCATTGCTTGCTCTGCAGATTTAGCAAGAACGCACAACTCCACGTTTTGTTACACTCCGATCAAAACTGCTTGTGAAATCACATCAAGATGTTGCAGAAGCTGTATTATATCTAATTCATGGCAGGTGGTTGGGATTATACTGGGGTATTATCACGTCAAGGTGAGTCACAGAAGCTGTTTTTTCTCGTGCAAATCATCACTGCTCTTGACCAGCTTTGACTTTGCAGGATACTTGGGTGTATAATGGTTGGATTAAGCTGTTCTCGCCGCCACGAAGAGCAGTTTTCACACGGAGAAGACTGGCCGTATTGGCGATGGCCAAGATGTACAATATGAATTCAGCAAGGGGATAGAAATACCATTGCCGCGAAGAAGCTTCCCTGTTGTTTTGCAGAACCTGGTGAGTGCATAAAGAATCATTAATGGTGTCAACTACATCCTAGCATGTAGTTTCTGAGAAATGGAAGATGGTGGTTTAGTTGCTGTTTATAGGTGATTTAGGGAAACGTTACATTCCTTTCAGAAATCATTTGTGCCTTTGAAAAAGTATACTCCATCTGTGTTCACCTTCGGTCATTCAGCCTAATTTAGCCCAGCGGATCATTACTTGGTTATAGGCTTATAGCTGTTTCTTTTTTTTGTTTTAAGTGATTTTAAAAAAAAATGAATTTTTGATTTTTTTATTGATTCATATTCAATTTATTTAGTGTTTTACTGTTTTTAGATCATGTTAATGTAATGATGTAAAAAATAATTTTTTAAAAATAAAATTAATATTATTTTAATATATTTCTAAGTTAAAAGTACTTTTAAAGCAACTATTATGATACTTTAAACATATTTTTATGTTTCAAAAGTGCCTTTTAAAAAAAATCTAGTTTTTTTCTTTGCTTCAATTTTTTTTTCATGCTTTTAGATTATTTTGATGTATTAATATCAATAATATTTTTTAAAAAAAAATATTATTTTAATGCATTTTCAAACATTGAGTTGAAATCAAGGTTGTCAATTCTGTTTTGGTTGGTATTTTTTTTTTCAATTAGAATGAAATATTTCAGTTTTGAAACATTTCGATGTTCAGTTTTGAGGTTATAAATATTCAACAAACAAAATTTTAGTTCAAATTCAAAAATAAAATTATTTAAAATTGTGCAATTTAAATTTCAAACATGAGTAAAAAAAAATAAGAGTTGAACTAATATAACTCGATTGACTTGATGAGTCTAAAGATTACATGAAAAAATAATAAAAATATAGTTTAACTAAAAAAATCAAGTTGATATCTTAAAAAAATATTAAAACGATGATATATTGGATTAACTCGGGTAAACTTGGATTAACATTTTAAATATATGGCCTGCGTTATAAGACAATGATAGCCTTAAATAAAGCAAATCAAAGAAAATTTTAAAGTTCAATTTCTAATAAACTCATTGTTGAATAATAAAATTCAGAAAAAAAATCTAAAAAAACACACAATAAAATTATTTTTTCTGAACAAAATTATGAACCTGGATAATATTGCAAGAATGTCTTCATCAATCTCGCATGATTTTTATATTCTCTGATTGCTCTGAAATTTTAACTCAATATATTTATAAATATATCAAGAGATTCATCGTAAAGTCTTATCTCAATTTAACAGTCAGATTAAGAGATATGATTGATATTGTAAAATTATTCATTGTTTTATAAAAAAACATTATTTAGCTAGAACGGAACGGAACCAGAATATTCCAGGAAAAAAATTGGGAGGAATCTCCGAAATAGACTGAAATTCTGAGAGAGATAAAATTTGCTCTAATTTATTATGTTTTTTAATTGAAATAGAATGAAACAGAACAGAAATGACAACCTTGGTTGAAATATAATGGTCTAAAATCTTTCTCCTCTTCTTTTTTAATTATTCCCCCATCTCAATATCTAGAGATTATAACATTAAAAAAAACAAGATTTTAGAACCAAAACATAAAATTTTAATACTCTAGGGATTAAAAATTTAAAAATAAAAAATTTACAAAAATGATTTTTTTTCAACAATCAAAGACAAACAACTATAGAAAAATGAAGTTTTATTAAAATTTTATTCCGTTTTTCCATAAATAAAAGGCGTTGTTGTAAATGCTAGCGCCGTGCACAAGGAGCGTGGGGGGAGGCACAATCTAGTTATCAAAGAGAGGAGGAGCATGCAATAGAAGATGTGCTTTCAAGCAGCTCGTCCCAGCAAATAACTTTCTTCTGGCAACTCACCCTGGTCATCACCACAAAGGTTCAGTGATTGTGTTTACACCGTGCTTTTTTTTAAATAAAAAAAAAGATTTTTTTGTAATTTTTATTTTTTAAAAATTATATACTTTCACTATTTTTGTTGAATCAAATCCAATGAACAGAAATAATCCATACAAAATGAATGGCCTTAGTCAATATCCCAGGGAAAGGCTACTACTCACTACAAGCTGATTAAATAATCTACTGCCTTTGTATTCAGCCATTGAAAATCTTTGCCCTGATCACAGCCTAGAAACCATCACACCAGCATGAGAATTCTATCACTTTCCCGGAAAACTTTTTGACACACCTTCGTTTATCATCCTGGGACAACAAAATTCTGTGATGATCATGTAACAAACCTAGTGTATAATCTTGTGATACCAGCAAGTCATAGTTCTTTTATATCACAGCATTAAATCTATAATGTCAAGCACACAAAAAAAAGGAGTGTAGGACGGCAGCTGCATCAATTACTATTTCATTGTGCATTGCCTGCCCTGTAAAGTTACATTCAAGGGATGTAACACAGTTCATAATCTGGCAACCACCAATCTCAAAATCTCAATAACGGGCCAATCAGCTTACTCATTGTTAAAAATGCAATCTTGGGCAGGAAAAGAAAAATACAGGAGCAACAACTGGAAATCTTGATAAAAGAAACAAATTTTGCCTTACTCGAACCTTCAAACACCAAATATATTGAAGAAGACCTGAGTATAATCATTGAAAGGCATGCTAACCGAGTAAGAAATCAAGAAACGCACAAATATCCAAAAAAATCAAGACAGTTGGATCGAAAGAAACAGAGCTACCGAATAACAAAGCAAAAGGGCTTGTTGTATGCACAAGAACTGGTCAGTCATGTTTCGGGAGGTTACAATGTCTCATTCAATCAATCAACCGGAAATGTAAAAAAGAAGTGAGACAGTAACTTTCTTTCTTCTTCAATTCCCACGTAGCATAACCACCATCATCGTCTCATGTCAAAATAGAAGGAAAGAGAGAATGAACTAACCAAAGATCAGGCCTGCGTGCCTGTCAAAGCCTTCATTTGAATATGATTAGAAGAGGATTCAGCAGGTGAAGAAGCAGCAACAGGCAAAGCCTCGTAAGATCCTCCTAATCTTCTAACCCCATAAGTCTTAGCAGCAACACCATAAGTAACCATAACAATGAGCACCACAAACATGGCATGAACCACAAAAACCAGATCCAAAATAGCCACCGCTCTCAATCTAGAGTCCTCCAACTCGCACTTCGTCGACCCCTCCACACCACTCACCACATCCAGCAACTTGTGGCAACCATCCGGGATAAATGCGTCCACGTAAAGCGAGAGTCCGGTCTGCAGCATCCAGAGTCCCTGCAAGCAAACAGCCCCGCCCAATCCCACATCCGCGACGAACATTCTAGGCTGGCAAGCGAGGATCAGGCAGAGGAGGGCGGCGAGGGCGGAGATTTGGGCGGAGACGGAGTCGCATTTGGCTTGGAGATCGGAGGTCTGGACAGACGCGGAGGAGGCGGATGACGAGGACTGGAGGAAGAATACGGCGGAGGCGAGAGCGAAGAAGAGATCGGAAGGGAGAGGGAGTAGGGAAGTGGCGTCGGAGATGAGGAGAGAAAGGGAGAGGATGAGGAAGAGGAAGAGGACGGCGGCGGATTGCAGCGAGGTGAAGCGGTGTACAGGTGTACTTCCTTTGAGGAGAGGGTCGGAGTCGGAGGAAATTAGGGTTTGGTGAGCAAAGGCAATGAGGAGGCAGGTGATAAGGAGGTAAAGCTGGAGGTACTTAAAGCGATGGGAAGAGGAGACAGGGTGGTAGGGTTTGGCGACGTAAGCGAGCGGAGATTTGAGGTAGGTGGTGGTGGCGGAGACGAGATGGTAGAGTGCTAGCGAAACCAGGGCTGCTGACGAGAAAATGTGGTAAAAAACACCTCCTCCCATTTTCTCGTCTCTTCTATTGATTATGGGATCCGACTGAGAAACACATTTGAAGAGAAACAAACAACCATCGGCAGCAAAACAAAATCATCTGAAGACTTTTTGAACACTAGGTGGTCAACTAAAAGGAAAATTCTTTTTTGAGCTGTTGAATTATGAATCGATCTAAAGTAATAATTAATATTAAATTGGTAAAGCACTTTTTTTAAAAAACATTAATTGATATTAATTTCACCACTTTTTTAAAAAAAAGAAAATTCCAATCCAATCAATTAGATTTCTAGCCATTATATTTATATTTATGTTGAATAAAAAAAAAACTCATACTTGCAGCTCTATGATCTAGCCCGTCTAGATCATTGAAATAAAAAGCCTATGATAGTTGACAGACCTTCAAGCCCAGGCCCAAAGTTTTTATTTTTTATTTTTTATTTTTTATTTTTTATAGGGACGACAAATGCTTGTCATCCGTCATGGAAAATGACATGTCGTCTACAAGCTTATAATCCGGTAACACTGAAGGAACCGGACCCAACTAAACACGGGTAAGAACACAGTACCAAACAGGGTAGTAGTATGCATTGGGCATGCCTTGAAATCCACCCAGCACATGAGCAGTGTTCTTTGCTGGTGAGATTAAGTATTTTTGCACGTCGGCTGGTTGAGAGCAGACCTTAACTGGGTTTTCCCACTTTGGAGGAGCTGCAATGGAGATGTACGTATAGACCTTAGCCGTGTACCTTCTATCTTGCTAGGAGGTTTACGTACAGGCCTTCCCTTTTGCATTTCAATTGTGATGTTTTTTTCATGGCAAAACTTTCAGCAATGCGTCGAGTTTTTTTTTTCTTGCAGAATTAACTGATAAATTTACCAATAAACACTTTGAATTCTCCAAATTGCCTTTTCTTTATGTAAGGGAAGGCAATGTAGGAGCAAATTACCATTGATCAATTCATGTTTGGACTCAGTTCGGTTAATTAGGTTCTACCATGTTGATATCTTGTTCAAGTCTTTGGTAACCATTATATCGAGATTTCGGAATTTTAACCCTCCCTGATCAGAATTTCACTATTCGGGCTACATGAAGATGTTAAAAGCATTTTGGTATTTGTGGGATGAGGTGATAATCTCTTCATGAAATAATCCCTTGCAAGATGCAGAGGCTAGATTAAGAGGGCACGGTGCGCGTACCTTATGTTTTGTTTTGTTTTCGCCTTTAGTTCTTCCATGAAAGTGAAAGCACCGTACAGAGCAAATCAACTCAAAACCCTAGCTGCTCTGGCGGCCTTTTCGGGTCAAACTCTTCAGACCTGCATTGATGCGAGAATCGTCAAAACGGGTTTCGACCCCGTCACGAGCCGCTTCAATTTCATGATCAAGGATCTTTCCGAAAGAGGGCAGTTATTTCAAGCACGCCAGCTGCTTGATCAAATGCCTAATAGAAATTCATTCTCTACAGACATCATTATTTCTGGATACGTCAAGTCGGGCAATCTTACAGTTGCTAGAAGAATTTTTGATGATACAATTGAACGCACTGTTGTCACATGGACAACTATGATTGGTGCGTACTCGAAGAGTAATCGTTTTGGAGATGCGTTTAAGCTTTTTGCTGAGATGCATGGGTCCGGTTCTGAGCCTGATTATGTCACCTATATAACTCTTTTAGCAGGGTGCAATGACCTCAAAATGGCCAAAGAATTATATCAGGTTCATGCCCAGATTGTAAAACTCGGTCACCATCTGAACCTTAGAGTTTGCAATACATTGCTTGATTCTTATTTTAAAACAGGTGGCCTAGATTCAGCTCGTCGGATCTTTATGGAAATGGGTGGATGGGATTCTGTTTCTTTTAATGTGATGATAACAGGGTATGCAAACAATGGGTTGAACGAAGGGGCGATTAAGCTTTTTGTGGAAATGCAAAATTTAGGTTTCAAACCTTCTGATTTTACTTTTGCAGCAGTTATAGGTGCCAGTACAGGGTTAGATAACACAGCGTTTGGGCAACAAATCCATGGTTTTGTTGTGAAGACCAGTTTTATCAGGAATGTGTTTGTGGGGAATGCGTTCCTTGATTTTTACTCAAAACATGATTGTGTGGATGAAGTGAGGAAACTTTTTAATGAGATGCCGGAGTGGGATGGTATTTCTTACAACGTTACCATCACAGCATATGCTTGGGTTGGGAAAGTAAAAGAATCAACTGATCTTTTTCAGGAACTTCAGTTTACAACTTTTGATCGCAAGAATTTCCCTTTCCCAACTATGTTAAGCATAGCTGCAAGTTCATTAGATTTGCAAATGGGTCGGCAACTTCATGCCCAGGTCGTTGTGTCAATGGATGATCCAGATTTTCGTGTTTCAAATTCTTTGGTTGACATGTATGCCAAGTGTGGCAAATTTGAGGAAGCTGACAGGATATTTCTGAAACTGAGCAGTAGAAGCACAGTCCCATGGACAGCCATGATTTCAGCTAATGTTCAGAGAGGACTCCATGAAAATGGCCTGAAACTGTTTTATGAGATGCGCAGAGCTGATGTAAGTGCTGACCAGGCTACTTTTGCCTGTGTCTTAAAAGCCTCTGCTAATCTGGCTTCAATTTTACTGGGGAAACAGTTACATTCTTGCGTGATCAGATCAGGCTTCATGAATGTTTATTCTGGATGCGCGCTGGTGGACATGTATGCAAACTGTGCCTCTATTAAAGATGCAATCAAAACTTTCGAAGAAATGTCAGAAAGGAACGTAGTTACTTGGAATGCTTTATTGTCGGCATATGCACAAAATGGAGATGGCAAGGGCACACTTAGATCTTTCAAAGAGATGATTCTGTCAGGTTATCAACCTGATTCAGTTAGCTTCCTTTGCATTTTAACTGCTTGCAGCCATTGTAGATTAGTTGAAGAAGGATTGAAATACTTCAATGACATGGCTGGTGTCTATAAACTGGCTCCTAAGAGAGAACACTATACGGCCATGGTCGACGCATTGTGTCGGAGTGGACGATTTGATGAAGCAGAGAAGCTCGTGGGGCAAATGCCATTTGAACCAGATGAGATCTTGTGGACATCCGTTTTGAACTCATGTAGGATTCATAAGAACTATGCGCTGGCTAGAAAAGCAGCTGGTCAACTTTTTAATATGAAGGTGCTTAGAGATGCTGCCCCTTATGTCACCATGTCCAATATCTTTGCGGAAGCTGGCCAGTGGGACAGTGTAGTGGAAGTGAAAAAGGCAATGAGGGATAGAGGAGTCCGAAAGCTTCCAGCATATAGTTGGGTTGAAATTAAACATAAGGTCCATGTTTTTTCGGCAAATGATGATAAACACCCACAGCAGTTGGAAATCCTGCGAAAGATTGAAATGTTGGCAGAGCAGATGGAAAAAGAAGGGTACGATCCTGATATCAGTTGTGCCCACCAGAACGTGGATAAAGAAAGTAAAATTGACTCGCTTAAATATCACAGTGAACGCTTAGCAATAGCATTCGCACTAATCAATACTCCAGAGGGATCACCAATCCTGGTGATGAAGAACTTGCGAGCTTGCACAGACTGCCATGCTGCGATCAAGGTGATATCAAAAATCGTTGGGAGGGAAATTACAGTCAGGGATTCAAACAGGTTCCATCATTTTAGAGATGGTTCTTGCTCTTGCGGGGATTATTGGTGAATGCCAAGTGCGTGAACAAAGGGAGGTTCTACTTTCCTTTTCTCAGGGATTGCACGAGCAATGTCATTGTTGAAGAGTGGAAAGATTCTTTTGGAAAGAATCCATCTGCGTCACGTTGCTTTTTACCAATCCTTGCAGCCTTTCTTGAGAAAGAAGAAGTGGATTATATAAGAACACAGGATTTGCTACCTATTGCGTTGTATTGAAGAAAGTCGGTATTCAGAAAGGATCGACAACTTGAGCTTATATCATGACGACAGCTGATGATGCCCTAGTTTTTGGAAATCACAGGGACTAGGCCCGGGGGCACAATCAAGGGGAAATTGGGAACCGACGCCATTGAAACCCACCGAGTTTGCCAACCAAGAATCGGCCTTCCTGCATAATTGTGCTTGATGCCGCCTTCTCAGACACTCTCTTATCGTGAAATTTTGTTGTTTTTTAACCAGAAAATGCCTTGTTAATTCAATTGGATACAGAATTCTGTCATCTTCAACTATCTATGCATTGTTCTCCACAGTAGAAAAAAAATGAAAGAAAACCATTGACGCAAGCAAGAATTTGACTTTGTTGCCATTTCCAAATCTTCAGGATACAAAAAGCGTTTCCAATGAATGCCCACATTAGAATTGAACACCAAAACTCTCAAGAAAGAAGAAAAAAAAGATACTGCATTGAATCTAAGATAAAAACATAAGCAGGAGGGAAAGATTAGCATAAAACCCAGAAGAAAAAAATAACCCTAATCCTTCTTGTTAGCATTCTTCTTCTTGTTGTTGTTGAAAAGCTCATCTGGAACAACCTTAAGCATCTTCCTATCCCTAGACTTAGAAATCTTCTTGAGAGTTTTAGGGTTAGTGATCTTCTGCAACTTAGTACCAGTCCTCAATATATTTTCCTTCTTCCTCTTCTCTCTCTCTTCTTTCATCTTCCTCTTCTCCACCTTATTCTTCCTAATCTCCTCCTTCAGCTCATCCTTCCTCTCTCTGTATGCTTTCTTTATCTCCTTGTCCTTCTGCCTCTCCTCATAACCCGTGCCCCTCTTGCTCACTTGCTTCGCCGACGCTCTGTGTTTCCTTGGCTGCTTCCAGTTCCTTCCAGACACCTTCCCTGCGATGACCCCATCGTATGTTGGCTTTCCCACGGCTACAGGTTTTTCTGGATTATCCGCTGAAGGTATTGCCGATCGCTTTGCCGGTGGCGCGTCAATCTCCATCGATGCATCGGCGGTTGTGGTTGCAGAGTTGATTAGCGCTTCTTGTTCGCGTTTACGCTTGTACGTCTTGCCTCCGAAGCCTTCGTCAAGGAAACGCAAGTCGAGTGTGCAAGCCATGACTGCTGTTTTTTTTTTTCTTTCTGAAACCCTAATGAGAAAATGTGGTGTTTTGATTTTATACTTTAGCTGGGGAGGTTACGGGTTTGGATACTTTATAAAACGGTGCGGATTCGGGTATGGCTGTTTATGGGATCGGGTTGTCTGAAATGAATTTTAGACGGCCCGAAATAATTGCTGTATGTTAGTGTATATTTTGCTTACAAATATATTTAAATAATTTATTTTTATTTTTAAAATTTTATTTTTGGTATTAATATAAAAAAATTTAAATTCAAAAAAATGTAATAACAAACCAGCTCCTAAAATGTTATTTTCACTCTAATATTAACACTTATTTCTTTTTCGATTAACTAATAATGTTATTTAATTTTTAAATTTACATTATAAATTAAATTTTTGGTAAATGTGTATAAATCAATTTATATATTGTAAGGAAAAATGCCTGTTTTATATGAAAGATTTTCATAAACTTATAATTAAATTCTTTCAAGAAACGGTGGAGACAGAGTTGGCTCGGTGAACTATTTTTTTTTTTGTGAATCTTTTCAAAAAGTCTCTCTGGCAAAAACTTAGTAAGTTTTTTTATGTGTGTATGTTTAGCATGGTTCTTGATAGAGATTTATTTTGGGGGGGGAGCTCAAATAGAAAGGCAATAAAAAATTATGTTTTTATATTTTCATACTACTGCATATGAAAATAAATTAATAATTAATTCGAAAAAAATCAATAAAAGTTTCATGATAAAAAAAAATGTTATTATTATTAGATTGAAAAATTTTGAGATATTTAAAAAACAAATACATGTTAATTTCACATATAATCATTCATAAAATAATTACTAACATTACCATTAAAAGAACAAATAGTACGGTATTATCATGTAATTTTTAAATCATCATTATAATTGCTTTATTTGAAGAAAAAAAAAAAGCTTTTATTTTAAAATGTTAAAAAAAAATGTAGGAGGGATGAAGAGGAAAGGGCAGCAAAGTCAAGTTTAGGCTCTACGGTTAGCCCATGGCTTGGCTCTAAAAATCAGAGCCCAGAGTGTACCTCAGCTCGAAAGTCCAAGCTCGCGAGTCTTTTTTAACTCGAGCATGTAACAAATTGTTTTCATACTTTTTCATCAATGATAAATCATCTCTGTAAAGGCTAAAAACTAATTTGCATTGGTAATAATAATAATAATAATAATAATAATAATAATAATAATAAAGCCAAAAATGGGTTCCAGACGAATCAATAGCCATTACCAGCTAAGATCTGCAACTGAGAAATTAAATTATTCAACCTACAAAATTGGCTACATCTTAATCTTAGGAGGGAAACAATTCCCTGATCTATGTAAAACCAGATATGGAATGGATATCTAGGGCAAATAGATTAAAACAGGAAAATCAACGATCATGATCACGTTGAGGCAGACATTGCCAACACATTCTCATTGTAATTTTAAGAGATATAGTAGAAAAAAGAATCATGATGACTTCATCATGTCGAGGCAGAACCATTACCAGATACACACTCCCACTCTAACTCAGAGATGTCAGTTTCAAAGAAAGCTTTGTGGAGACTCTTGACACACTGCTCTGCTTCGTCGTCATTCACGATTAATGAGATATTAACCTGGTAAGAAAACCAAAATGGTGAGTTGCTTGATCACGACGACGATCATCAAATCTCGCTTAGAAGCATTCGAGCTCCATGCTTTAAGAACCAGATGCCCCCATTTACGGCAGCTTCTGGAACCTTCGAAGGAATATAATGTGCATGAGAGGTGCTCACAAGCCTATTCTAGGGTTCTAAAGCTGCAATGTGCATTACATACTAAAAAAGACCTGCAAAGGAAATCATGGTTGAGATGTGATACCTTCGAAGCACCCTGTGATATCATCTGAACATTGACGCCAAGAGTACGAAGAACATGGAAGGCCTGCAATAACATCAATCCAATAATTAACAGAAATGAAGAGGCAAATAAATAAAAGATGAGGCTCAAACCCTTCACCACAACATTCTTAACACTGCTGTAAAATATATTAAGAAAAAAGTTGTAGCATAAGACCATGCCTAAATATAACAACCAAGTGTCCTTTGAAACTAACTTCCGGGTCATGTAAGTTTTATACTGAGCTATGATTTTAGAATGAAAAAAAAAAATGAATAGATATTTTTAGTTAGAGGACAGGAGCGGGGTGGGGGGAGTCAGAATCCTTTTTTTCACACAAAGCAGAAACAAGTTTTCAAAAGACACATCTCATCTAAAACCAATAAGAAAAGTGCAATGTAGAACCTTTTCTAATATCAGAGAGGACCTCTGGACATTCCCAATGAGAGAGATTATTGATCTACGCTGCAGGAGATTGACTACAGCAATTTTCTCAAGCTCCTCAACAACATGGTCGAGTTCCTGTTTAAGGAATACAACAATAGATGAGATTGAATGCCAAAAGTAGACACAAATAATATATCCTGCTGGAGAATAATACCAACATATAAATCATAACAAAAATAAAGACACTGTATGCTTGCCTGCTGAATCAGCTCTCTACTCCAAAGCTTTGATGGATCGAGTGTCAAGGAGATACTGACTTCACTGGTAGCTACAACATCCACTGATATTCCCAAATCTTCAAAGGTTGAAAACACCTGAAAGGATGAATTTTATAGCAATGAGAAAACTGAACCGACAGCTGGTATATCCAGGGATCAGAATCGGGCTTTAGCTGCTAACCTTAGCAAGAAAACCAAATTGGCCAAGCATGCGGGTGCTAACAATATCCAACATAGTAACATTCCGTTTCAAAACAATGCTAGTTAGTACTGCCTGAAATCAGGACAAACAAAAGGTTAATTTTATTTTATGTTCTTCACATTAAAATCATTTAGAATCATCTAATACAGACCTTACTCATATCTCGTGATCTGGTGATAAGAGTTCCTGGAGCATTTGGATTGTAAGAATTTTTAACCCTGACAGGAATATCACCCTCCCTGGCAGGCCTCATGGATTGTGGATGCAAGACCTGCAGAAACACACAAACAAAAAGGTTACAGAAGACATGCTTGCTTAGGCCATCTGTTTCTACTTCCGCTAGAATTTCCTCATATTAACATTTTGTCAGTCATAAATAGAATAGTTATTAGTAACTCCAGCTTGACCGTGATCAATAAACAAACTAGTGAAAAAAAACATGCAAGTTAGGAGGAGGGGGATTGCATATATGTAGCTCGAGCTGGTTAACAAAAACCAAATTGAGGTTGTTTCAAGCCCCTCAACCACAACTCCTCCCCAACCCCCAACCCAACCAAAAAGTACAAGGAAAAAAAGGAAGTTTAAAGATTCATCATCATGTATGGTTTGGACAAGACATTTAAGTTATGATACCTGCGCCCCAAAATATGCTAGTTCTGCTGCCTCATCAAATGTCAAGTACGGCACAGGTTCAGCATGTGGATATATATTAGGATCACATGTCAAAACACCATCAACATCCTTCCACACCTATAATAGACAAAAGCATTAGTCTGATTTCAATAAGAAAATATAATTTCTACAGAAATATATAAGAGGCTTCCATCAAATTCAGTAAATTCTAATTTTTTTCCAGAAAAAAGCATTTTCTTGCATGCTCACATTTCATGTGTAAATGCACTATGAATGAAGAAACACAGTCACAGAAAATAGATGAAACAAGAATAATGTCAGCATGTACATGCAGTGGAGACACGGCCATCTTTTCACACAATATCTGTACGGATAATGGAGAAACAGTAAATATGAGTACAAGATGGTCCCTTCCTTCTGTCTCATTTTTCCCCTCTCACACACTCTTTTCATAATTTTGATATAATCTTTAAGTCTGAGTTTCCTATCCTTGATCTTGGATCTAAGTTTCCTATCCTTTTCTACCCTCTCTTGCTTGAGATAAAAACCATCTATGGTATACTTGGCTTTGCATTTGGGTTTCACTGGAGGTGGTAGCGCTTCGGTATTTTGACTGGTATTGAGGTGGCGGTAAGGCTGGTGGAGTCAATGGTCTAAGGTTGTAAAGAAGGTGGTGTGATTTCTTCCTTGTGTTGCCGAATATGACAGGTACCAGTCATTGAGGATTGAGTGGTGGTGCTGGTTAGATTGGTGGTTTTATGGTTTTGGAGGACTGGGCAATGAGAACTTTGGTGCTGGTATTGACTACATACAAGGTGGTGTTGGTGTATTGGCGTTTGTGTTCGCTAGTAGATTAGGCTGCAGCATTGAGGAAGTGCTGATGTTGGTGCTGAAGGTAATGGTAGTGTTGGTGGTTTGGATGGATAGTTATATTGGCATTTGAGGAAAGCTCGAGCTACAGGAATCAAGGCTGAGAATCAAAAATGGGGTAATGATGACAGCAGATGGAATTTTTTTTCTTTCCTTTTTGTGGTTCTCGAGGTAATGGTACTTTAGTGAGTCCAGCTATAACTTGTCTCCTAGACGACTGGTGGTGTAATGTCATCAGGTTACAGGATCTCGTGTTTTTAGTGGTCAGCTTTTATATTAATTAATAAACTTTGACTTAATAAACAAATGGACAACTTAATATTGATGTAATTTCTTGTATTGGGAGGGGAAGTTACGGAAAAAATCCTTGGAGCACTATGTATTGCAAACTTCCAGTGTCTGCAATTACCTGAATCTCACTCAAACCTAATGCTTTTCCAATGGTTGTGGCCGTCAAATCACTACCACCACGACCTAATGTAGTAATAGCACAAGATCTCCAGCCCTGGAAAAGAAAGAAATAAAAGGTAAAAAAATATATATTATTATGAAGCTATCCAGAAACTCTCACTAAAAACAAGTTCATTAATTTCACAAACAAGGTGTCCTGCTGAACAATTAGCTAGGGAAAGACCTTTCCAAGGTAGCCAGTAACAATAGGAATTGCAGGATCACTGATCCAATCTCCAAGCAAACTCTTTGCAACAGCAGGATAAGTTGCTTCAAGAATGTCTGCATTTGTGAAGTCATCTGTGGTGATGAAACCGATTTCGAAAGCATCATACTGCAAAAAAGAGGGGGGAAATGCAACATATTATAGTGCTGTCATCAGGATAGTGTTCATGTCACAGTAAAATCCCAAAGCAGTAACACCATGGGCATCATGTTATTTATAAATTGACTGCAATACTACAATGCACTTTTATCTTCACTTTTCTCAATCTAAATACACCAAATCTTCATGGGAAGGAAACTATAGATCTACTGTCATCTTTGATCCATCTTTAGTATAGTATAATAACAATTTGGATATTTTTCATTCCTTAATAATACCACAAATAGATCAGAAACGTTTTTAAGCAGCTTTGAGCAATAGCTGCACTCCTCTTTCAAACCTATTTGCCATAGTCCAGGTGATTCTTTATCTTGATTATTGCTACGTACAATTGTTCCAATAAGAAACAAAAGATATAAGGTTTATTTCATCCTATTAAAATTTAATCACTGAAGAGTATGAACATATTACATCACAAACCCTTGAAACTTTAAATTGCTCACACAATAGATTTACATCTTTTTTATTTGTTTTGCAATAAGAGGCTGCCATGATTGGTAATTTATTACATTGGATTAAGAATTCACATTAAACACGTGATTGTTAAAGCCTTTCCAATCATACAGACAAATGACACTACGGAGAAAATCTTAAATTTAAAATTAGCTGCTCATGCACCCCCTAATTGAAAGAAAGTGGAATTAAGTATGAGTAGATTCCAAACAAATTGTTCTGCAGCTATTTTTCAGCATGGTTGAATGATTGCTGCATACGCAATTACAGCAAATGGAGATCAACAGATGTTTGATTTATAATATCAAGTTGTCATTGTAGGCATGTGGATTCAATAAGCAGCTCCACAAGAAATCTTTACAGGCAATGACAATAACCATTCAGGTTAAGATGGTTTGAAAAGGAAAAAGGGACAGAGAAAGAGAACTGCATACTTGCCGAGCTTTTGCACCAATTTTATTCATATATGCTGCAAAAATCCTTGTGGACATGCACTCCCCAAAAGAAACAAGGTAATCTTTAGTGCGTGGAGTCAACTCTTTCATCATAGCAATTCCCTTCAAAAGCTGCTCTAATTCCTCCAAGTGTTCTGCAAAAGGAGCAGCATGAGAGGTTTCCGCGTGTCCATGAGGCTAAGGAATTGATAAAGGAAATACTACGAGTCCTAGCATCGTTGGCTTTGTAATGAGAAGTACAACTTGATTCTACGATTCCCCCTCCTCGCCTCTATAATTTTTTATAAATTACAGCTAAATACTATCTATCTAAAAAGTAGAAGAACTTTCATAATGCTTTCCGGCAGCAAGCTCAGTTTCAAACATTAACCACAAATGAGTGCCAATAGATACTCACTTGCAATAACCGACTCGTCTACTTCCAGTTCCTTCACGGTCCTGATATGACAGAATATTTTCAATTGAATTTTATGGTTCGTGGAACAATAATAAAATAAAAAAAGAAGCAAGAATCAAAATCCTCACCGCTTATGCAATTCCTTTATGAAACCCAGCTCTTCAATACTATCTACATTAGTAACACCGCAACAAACAGCCTTCTCTCCAGCCTATAATTAAGTTGACCATATTAACACTTTTTCCCCGCGAAAAATAAATAAAAATAACAGAACATCAAGGTACAGGCAGGCATACCAGCAAAAGATTGTTAGTCGTTTTTCCCATAGCAGAAAGAACAATGACAGGCCTCTCATTTGGAAAGCTAAGTATAAGTTCAGCCACCTCTCTCATTCTCTCGGCAGACGCCACCGAAGAACCACCGAACTTCATCACGCATGTTATTTTCTTCTCGGCTTCTTTATCGATTTTGTTCGTTTCAAGTAGATCAACATTGGCTGCCTCACAACTCACTTTCAAGGATCTACGACTTCTTTTTGACAGCACCAAACTTGTAGCCACGAATTTATAATTATAATTAAGCGGCGGCGACGGCCTGTGCCATGAAGATTGGCAATGCATCCTCTTGGAGAAAACAGGGGAGGCAGCTTGTACAGTCGCACAAAATTGCAATGCGTTCGCCATAATAGTGTGTTATCGTTGCAGTATCCAGTCGACAAATAAGAGAATTTTCCGGTGGAGCAACGGTATCTATCTAGCAAGCAAAAAAACGATTTATTTACCGAACCAATCGATCATTTCGGAGAGAAATCTAGCAGAAAACGGATTGATGGTCAAATGAAGACAAAATCAAAAACAATACGAGCAGAGAAACAAGTACCTTCGAGAGAGAAACGTAGTAGCAGAGCTAGAAATGAATGAGAGAGCCGATGGATGGATTGCTCTATAGAAGAAATGAAAGCGAAAGGTAGAAAGCGACTAACAAACTTTTCAGAGGCAGAAAAATGCAAATAAAAAACGAAACCAGCACGGGGCCGACGTCGGGGAAGGCAAATGCGATTCGAAAAATTCAAACGAAAACCAGCACGGCGGCGGCTTTCTTTCTTTCCGTCTATCTCGGTCTGGTCTTTCCTTTTTCACATTTGTAATTAAAATAGTATTAAGTTCAATGCTTCATATTTGACAATTTATAAATTAGTCCTTTTGACTCATTTTCATCTTTCTTTACACCTTGACTAAAGTGTTTGTTTGTTTGTGCAGCACACGTTCTTAAAAATGTTTTTTTAACACCATATGAAAACACACATAGTAAATTTAGATTGTATTTTTAATTAATTATATATTAATAATTATAATCAAATAATAAATAGAAAATAGAAATTTTCAATCATCTTAAAATACATAAAAAGTTCAAATATGCAAATCAACTGAACAATCAATTGACCAGTTATTCATACATATCCAAAAAAAATTGTTTATCTTATATTTTCTGTAAACTAGTAAAATGGTTTAATTTTACCAATTTTACACAAGTTAGTCATACTAGGGGGTTAGCTTACATGTTTTCAAACAAGAAGAACTGAGTTATAACCGAGTCAAAAATGGAAGGACTGGAGAGTTATTTACTCTATTGATTTTAGAAACCCTTCCGTAGTTTCAGCTGAATCCGATGGCGGAGATTGTAGATTGTGCTAATAAATTCCTTACGTTAGATCTTGTAGGATAAATCGAACGGTAGAGAAAGACCATGTCATGAAAATCAACAGTGTCTATGTGCTTTTCAAAGTCTTCAGGGGTTGAATAAAAGCATTTCCCACGTGGACCTTTATGTCAGTTAAGCCGACCACGGCCGGCAATTCCTCTCTTATTGTCAATATGTTAAACTTTAAACTCTATTAAATTTATAATATAATGTCTGGTTGTATATAATATATCATGGCTCATTACGTGATTTAATAAATTATATATCTATATTTTATATAATATATAATGATTTATTTTATTTCTATATTTGATTATGTAAATTTTAGAATTATAATTGATGAATAATTAAAACGATTTGTTATATTTTAAACATCATACAGGAAAAAAAAATATGTAATAAATTGTTGCGTGATTAGTAGGAAATTCATGCAGGGTATAATTAAAAAAAATCTTCACAGTTAAGAAAATAACAAACTGTGGTTTTTATAATACACAACGACCAAAAAAAACTTTCAAATAAATTCCAATTTGTAAATAAAATAAAATATGTACTTTTCAAATTACATCGAGATTAAAATAAATATTTGTCAAAACCTCTATTACATTATATTATTTTCCAGTATACATAGGAGTGTATTATATTATACTTCATGTGTTAGAATTGTAGTTATTAAACTCAGTCAGGGATAACCCAGTAAAAAGTCAGGTCTTAATTATCCTGAATTATATTTATAAAAAAAATTAATTTTAATATCTCATGTGAAAAATTAAAAAAATAATTCATGTGGATATAGATCATAGAGGAACATATGTTATAAACAATAAAATTTAAAAATTTCTTTTTATCCCACACTGCAAATATATTATCATTTTCTTGTAAATTGAAGTATTTCAACTAAAAATATTTCTTATCCCACGTTGAAAAAAATTATAATTTTCTTCTTTTGCAGATATAATATATATAATCATTGGTTTTTAATCTCACATTTGAAAAATATAATTTTCAACAATCACTAAAAATAAAATTACAAGGCCGCTTATTAACTTTTAGCATGAAAGATTTTTGGCATGCTGCCATTGTTTTTTTTTTTTTTACTTAAATCATATTTGGCATCATGATTTAAAAGTGGTTTTTTTTTAAATAGAATTTTTATTTTGTTTTATTATTTTAAATTTTAAAAAATATTATTTTTAGATTATATTCATATGTTAATATCAAAAATAATTTAAAAAAAAATATTATTTTTATATTTTTCTAAAAAAAAAACATTTTAAAAAACAAACTCAATTATAACATAAATTCATATTATATTATGGCCTATGGGTTTTCATGCAGTTGTTTAATACCTATAGCTTAAGTTCAATAATACAGTTCAAACCTGGTTCACAAGAAAGAAGAAGAAGAAGACGTCGGAGAGAATGATGATGAAGCCAAAAGATGTGAAAATGGTTACAGAAATTCATGGGGAGAAGGGAATGGAAGATTTTTGAAGCAGGTGAACCCTCCATCCACGACAAGGTTATGCCCAGTTACGTACTTCGCTTCATCGGATGCCAGATACAGAGCAGCTCCGGCGACATCTGCTTCTTCACACTTGGCCCCCTTCAGCTGCCCCAGCCCATTCACGATCTCAACCAGCTGTTCATGGGAGGCACCGGGATAAATCAAGCCTATCTGAGCCAAGGTGAGCGGCGTCGGAATTGGACCCGGCGAGATGCAGTTGATCCTGATCCCATTCTTGCACAGCTCGCTGGCCACAGACTTGACAATCCCAGGCACCGTAGATTTTGATGCTGAGTAGGAATGCGAGCCAGCTCCGCCGATGATTCCGCCGATACTGGATGTGCAGAGAATACAGCCTGAGCCGGCAGGTATCATCGCTCGAGCTGCATGCTTTATCCCCGCCACCGTGCCTCTAACATTGACTTGCATGACCTCGTCAAAATCATCTAGATCAAGATCGGCGATGCTCGGTGGATAAGATGGCCCTGTTACTCCGGCGTTGTTGTACATTATGTCAAGTCTCCCATGGTTTGCCATGGCAATCTTCACCGCCTCTTCCACCTGAGCCTCCGCTGCGACGTCGCACTGGACAAAGAGGGCTGCCGGACCCAGCTCAGTGGCAGCTTGCGGACCAGTTTGGGAATCCTTGTCGGCGATTATGACTCGGGCTCCATGCTTGATGAATTCGCGGGCTGTGGTCTTGCCAATGCCGCTCGCGCCTCCAGTTATTAAGGCCACTTTGCCTTCCAGCCTGCTCGGAAAATAAAAATATGCGTGTGTGCAAATAAATAAATAAATAACTTTTTATACAAATCTAATTAGGTTAAGTTAACATGGGACACTGTGTCAATTTTGTGTTTCATATTATAAAATCTTTTTAAAAAAAATTATCTTCTTAAACTCATGATCGAGTCATTAAAACAGAGCCAAAAAAACCCTAATATCCCTTACTCCGATTAATTAAATTTCTTGAATCTAATAATACATGCGTAACTCTATTGTTTATATTAAAAAAAAATACGTAAACACCTCCATCCGGAACCTTTATTTTTTAATTTCTTGAGAGTATTTTGTTATTTTATTGTTCATAAATATACTGAATCAACCGAAATTCCCTTAAACAAATCCATAATACTTCATGCATTATATAAAAAGACAAAAACACTCTTATTTCAAAGGTAAGTGATTTTTCATGTGAATGATAAATGCTTAGTATATTTGTTAATTTGATTTAAGACATGAATTACGAGTTTGTCGGGTCAATTTATAAATAGATGAATCAAACCAATTTAATCTTAAAAATAAAAGAATATAATTGTAATATCATTTTAAAAAATGAAATAACCCAACCGGGTTTGGACTAGATTTGGTTGTATCAAACAAGGTTGAAAGAATTTGTTAACAAAAATAGGAAGACATATTGCCCATAAGAGCTGTAATTAAAGATCGTTGCCTAGCTAGATCAGCTGAATGAGAACATGGAATCATGCAGAAATTTTGGCAATTTTCCGTGCAAACATCACGGTGAAAAGCTTGCCGGCGCCGGCGTGTAGGAGGCTGTTTAGTCTACTCTTTTTCAATTTTCTAACCTAATCAGCTTAGCTTGCCGGCGTTTTGTGCTCATAGGACGGAGATACCTCCCCAAACCCCTTCCCCTTGATATATATTCTATATTTATCTAAAATAATATCATTTTGATTTTTTAATTATTTTTTTCCAAAACAAAATCGCTCACGAGCCTAGCTAACTAATTAAGGTGATAAACAATAGATGATCAGGCATGAATCCTGGGATGATTCAACAAAGAATTCTCAGAAACTCGTCCAGAAAAGTCTATATATATAATCAAGAAAACATCACTTACAGTGACTTTAGAGTCACATAAGCTAGCGAAGAAGAAGATGAGCTTACCTTCTGCAACAATCAGTTGAATACCTTCTTCCTTGCTTACTGATCAGCACACCATCAGCAATAAACTTGAGCCCTCTGTAGTTTTCGATAGAAGATAATCAGAGAACGAGGGGATAGAATGGCATGGCTCGTAATTTTTAAGAGCGTTGTTAGGGCTGAAGAAGAAATGATTTATGTTAAAACAGCAGATACCTGGCTAGATAGGATCTGAGCATGTCTGCAGCGAATTAAGACCTTGAAGAACGTGGAGAAGGAGGCTTTGATGGATCTATCGAAAGGCTTGTTGTTTCTGTGGGAGAGGAGGCAGATTAAACGGTGTCGTCGTTATATCAGACGCACATCTCCATGCAGCAGAGAGAGAGAGAGAGTGAGAGAGAGAGAGTCTGAACATGGCTTCTGGCACTGTGACCTGACCTATTTAATGATTCTCCAGTGGAAGGAAGCTATTAGCTATGGCTCCTCCTGTGTTCATTTCCATCATTTCCCGGAAAGAAAGCAAGGGTTAAATACAAATTCATCCCTTTCCGGTGAGCTTTTTGAATATGTTAAAAATATTTTTTGTTTAAAAAAATATTTTTTTATTAAAAAAAAAATTCAAAATCATTTCAAGTAAAAAAAATATTATTAAATTTTAGTTAAAAATACTTTAAAATACAATATCAAACATACCATACCCGACCAGCCTCTCCGGCGGATTATTCAAAAAAACCTGCTAGCTTTGGGGTCAGCTCGAACCGGTTGTATCAATATAATTTTTTAAAATAATATTCAAAATAATATTATTTTTAATTATAGTCTAGATTGACACGGTAAATTCTTTGTTGAAACCTTGAACTATTAGTAGATAAAATATAAAAAATAATATAAAATAGTATATTTTAAAATTCTTTGTTAAGTCTCGAATCAAATCTAATATAAAATAATTAGTAGATAAAATATCTATTAGTCTCAAATTCAGCTCACGAAAGCTTCATTGAAAGATGATTTGGATTATTAATAATAATAATAATAATTAATAATAATATATGTGAAAGATTATATGGATTCTCACGAAAGCTTCGTTGCTGGACCGACCATGCATTTCGATTATATTTATTTATTATCCTTAAGATCAATTCTATGTGAAAGTGAACTTTTAACAAGACCACGCTCTTTGCTATTTTTTTATTCAACTATGAGGGTGCTTTTGAAAAATAAAATATACTTTGAATACAAAACTAAATCTTTTAGCGACTGGATTCTAATAAAGTCATCTGCAATTGAATTAAATTAATATGTTCTTGAAATTATTTTCTTACTACCTCTTTTATGATTCAAATTTGAACGATAAGAACGAGTAATTAAAGAAACATTTCTGTCGTATTTTATTTTTTATGTATATATTAATGGAATTTCTTGGGTTTAGAGTCTAGACAACGACTAAAGTTCAAGATAGAAGCAGTCCAAAACACCATCGTCCGAGCACAAAAACAAATATTAAGGAAATAAAAAAGAAACTCAAATAAAATATATAATTCCCAGATGCCCAAATGCAAAAATATATTTTTTAAATCATGGAAAATATATAGCTCTTTAGTTATTATATTTTTAAAAAATAATTGTTACCCCTCTCCCAAACACCCCCTCTTAATTTGTGTATTTATAACTAGTAGACCTAACTTGATTTAATGGGTCAATTTTCAATTTAGCTGACTAGTTTTCTCAGTGTCAATAAATTTAACCCTCCGACCATAGAGTAAAAAAAAAAAACTTGAGAACACAAGACAGCATCAATAAGAAAATTAAGAAAAAAAACCAGGATCACAGATTTGTGTGGTGGGACGGCTCTAACGCTATCATTATTAATGGAAGCTCACCTAACTTAAAAGTCAAAACAAAGCCATGGAAACAGGCACAAAAGGATCATATATTATTATTAAAATAAATCATAATTAGAGATAATTAGAGAAATAACTAGGTTGTCATCTTATTGAGGTTGTGGAGACAACTCGATGATCCTAAGGATATAAAATTCCATGTAGACGTGTTCATTATTAATATTCTTAGATCATTAAGGTAGCTTCACGCTAATGGTAATTACAAGTATATTGCTTATAATTAATTGCTTTAATCATTAATCTATGTTTTTTTTAATACTACTTTCAATTATCATAAAGGCAGCTTTATAAATATCAGTGTCCAAGGATTAAAAAATCCCAAATTTTAGATAACTTATAAATTATGGTGTCTCATAGTTGTTAAACACCCTTCAAATTACCTTAAAAAAATCAAAACTTAAAACTTAATTTGTGTTTTTCAATTGAATTGGATATGATATTAACTTGATAGAACTTGATTTAACAAGTTGTGTTTTTAGATATTATATATCGACGAATTGTATCGTTCTATGGTTAAAAATATCCAATATCTATACAATCAATTCCAAACAATATTATTCGAACTTGGTTGATTTTGATGATATTTGAGAAGTCTAGACAAAGCAATGAAAGGAAAATTTGAATTTTAAAAAAATTGGCTAAATTTAAGTAAACATATAAATTTATTATGTCAAGTAATAAAAAAATAAGCTCGTAAAAAACCTAAATAAAATATCTTACTGGAAAAGCCGAATACCTTAGACCATTGGAAAAGCCAAAAATATACTTGATATCGATGGATTTCAAAAGTGTTTTTGAAAAAAAAAATAAAAAAAAAATATATATTTTTTTATTTTTTACTTGAAATTAATTTTTTTAGTGTTTCTATATCATATTCATATGTCAATGTCATTTTTTTTTTTAAAATAAAATAATATATAAACTTAAGGATGGTCAACATAGGTCATGAAACTCCAATTATTTCTAACACTGCCATGGGGAATGATTAACTGATATTTATATTTTTAAAGATGTTGTACAAAATAATTATTTTTTAAAACTAAATAGAGAAAGAAATTAAAAAAAATAAAGGAAAATATTTTTTTATATCAAGGAGACAAAAATTCCTTTTCCTTTAAAAATCCTCCTCCATGGGCTAGAAAGAACTTGTCTACAATCTCAAACTGATCATGTTCTGATCTCATTGATATTCAATCAAAACTCTCCAACTTTTTTTTTGTTTGTTTTGCTTCAAATGTATAACAATTTTAGATATTAACTCTTTATCTTTTTGCATAAAAAAACAACAAAATTAGTAAATTATTTATATTCCATTAGTTTTTAAGTAATGAATTGAAAACAACAACAATATTATTAATCGTATCATCATCATAATTATTGTTATTATTATTATTTTCAATATCATTATCAATACAATCGTAATTAAAAAAAATATATTATAGACTGACAAAGAACATTAACTCATATCTATTTTTTTTTATTCGAGGAAACTCCACTCCCTGAAAAACGTATTTTGTGGGCCCAGATGAGTGAGTAAAGCCCAGTTGTCCCAGACTCTTACAAGAAGTGTCGTCCTGACTCGAATTTGAGATCTGCTATGCATATCTCAAATTCTTTGTCACCACGTCACATCCCCTGGAGACTATATTACTATAAACAAGAACACTAGAATCCTTGTAATGCTTATCTCAATTAAAAATTATCTCCACTATTCTTGCATTTAAAACGACTTTTCAAAGCTAATAATAAATACGTTCAAAGCTAATAATAAATACGTGACCACTCTTCGTACAACTCCTTAAAAATTTTATATTCATGAATTAATTTATATTCATAAATTAATGTCCACTCTTCGCATGTTTTATGAACGTTACTTTCCACAATATGTTTTCGTCACGATAATTTCTAAGTTAACCATAAAAAAATCATTGGATTTTAATATCAATTAATACAAATAAAAACAGCAATAAATAAATACACAAGCTAATATGAAATATTTTCTCTTGATTTCATGTACTAAGATATAAGTTAAACAATCATATTGATACTAGTCTTCACTCTGTCTTCCAAGTGAAAAAAATAATAATAAATAGTTATGGAAATTTTAAACAAGATAACAAAATATAATTACTAAATATAGTATTTAATTTTTTAAGCTAAATAAAAAAACAAAACTAAATAGAATAAAAATAATTATTTTTCCTCTAGTCTTCTTGCATCACTGTCATGGCTTCTTACATAAAATAACAAAAAAACATTAACATATCACCGATCTCTGTCCCTCACTCACCTGTTTTTGTATCAATGCATTTCCGAAATCCAAATCGAAATCACCCTTGAATCCATTGAATCGCATCACAAATAATCATGGGCTCCACCCAGTCCGCACAAGCAGCTCAAGATGACGACGAGGAAGAAGAAGCAAGCGAAGAAGATGAGGAGGAGGAAGAAGAAGAAGAGCTGGGACAGCCTAACGATAGAGAAATCATCGAGAACAACAATAATTTACTCAACAAGGTTCTACAACAAGAGCCAGAGATGCTGCCCTGTTACGCATCAGCATCGCCTCTCTCTCCTCAACTCTCATCTCTAGGCACCCCAAAGCTCGGCCCTTCTATCAAGGTGTGGGACCCTTACAACGTCCTGGCACCGCCTCCTCCCCCGCCCCCGCCTCCTTTCTCCTCCTCCGATGAGGTTGGTGTTTTAGAGGTGTTTTTGATCAGTCATGGAGAGTGCGAGCTCGATCTGAGGCCTGATTTAGTCGGCGGAAGGTGCCACGTGGCTGACTTGACTCCCAAAGGGAAACGACAAGCCAGGGCTCTTGCTGTCTTCTTCAACTCTCAAAGGGTCTGCTTCCATTCCGTTTATTCATCGCCCTTGAATCGTGCTAGATCAATGGCTGTCTCCGTCTGTCAGGTAATATTATCAGAGCTAAAAGTATGGAAATGGGTGTCAACGTTTGTACATTATACTTACTGACAAACAAAAGGTAGATGGTATTGGTAACTTTGTATTAAGATTCTAGTGGTAAAAGGGGATTGCATCAAATGTAAATATTAGTCGCTTGAAGCATGATTGATTGCTTGTTCTTGCATGTGATCATTTGTCAATCAAATTCCATTCAATATTTAGCGGAATTTTTCGTAGGAATATTATATTATAGTGAAATGTGTAATTTTAGGAGAAATAAAGGGTTAGTTTTTCATTTATTTGGTGCGAGGGATCCAGATTGGAGCTGATTCCTAGAGGAATCCGTCATTGATCAAGGAAGGTTTTCTGAAGAGAGAAAGAGGGAAGCACTTAATGGTTGAGATTTACGGCTTTGGTCAGTGATTAAACTAGTAATGATTTTGATGCCGGAAAAATACAGAGGGTATGTGCTAATGACATTCTTGTTAGTTTAGATGTTGGAGATGGATGGAATGGAGGTGTTGAGAAAGGAATTCATACACCTCTTAGAATGGATTGAACACCGATGCTGTTTTTTGTGGGGGTGGGGGAGGATTTCAAGAAGATTCTGGCTAGTTTGTAGGACGGATATTCCACCCTGTTAGTGATAAAGAAAATCACTACTCTAGGGAATAGACAGGGTTATACTCGCAAAGTTTAAGGATAGAAAAACCCCACACCTTAGAATTAAGAGTTCAAGATAGCTCACACACAACTTAATGGAATCCAGCAAAGAGATGCAAAACTAACATACAAGCTAAACAAGCTCAATTTGATTTCATGCAACTTCAACTCTCTCTACAATGATGTACACAAGCATAATATTTGTACTTGGAACAAAACCTCTTAGCTATGAAAAAAACGGACCATACACATCTCATCTAGACATGAAATTTAAACTACCTAGTGACTAGAAGGTGAAGTAATTCTCAAGGTAGCAGATTTTCTACCAAGGCTGTCACCATGTGTTTCTAGTCCTAGATGTTGATTTTATTGAAGCAAACTCTGACCACTCAGACTAGGCAATAATTGATGTGATATGCTGCTTAATTGTTAAAGTTTCATATACTGGTTGTTGAGATAAAAGATAGAATTATGCGAGATAAAATTAATGATAGGGAGAGATTTCGGATTTCCCAACAGCCTGCATATGTGGATTGCCTGGTGTTTTCTGCAGAATTGATAATGCTCTGCCTTTGAAGTTAATCCTGAAATCGGAGCCTGCTATGAGAATTTTCAGCTGTCCTGAATCTTATTTAGCGCCATTTATCCTTCCTTTGTTTTTCATAATACTTTTTTTCTTCTATTATTAGGAATGCTCCTGCATCAAATTTGGACAGAAATGATGAGATTTTATTCACCCCCACCAGAAAAAAAGAGAAAGAAAGAAGTTAGATATTTTGGTCATTGATTGTGTTTGTTCACTTATGATTCATAATGTATCTCATTATTGTTTCTAGGTATATCAGCTGTGAAAATGCTAGAATTTTTTTCTGCCAATTCTCTTATATCTGATTTGAAATATGAAAGTGATAGATTGTAGTTATAGTATGTGCTTGTTTGCTTGTCAATGATAATGTATACCCTCATCATCAGCTTGTGAGTTGTGACCAATGGATTGGCTATGAAGATTTTTTTTCTTCTTATCTGTAACGGGAATTAAGAAAACAAGTTGATTTCAAATGGAGAATGATCTTATACTGAGTTGTTTCATTCAAGAGCTCTCTTTAAAACGTGCCTTCTACATCTAATCTCAAAGCAGCTTTGATGTCACTAGGAATACTTTCCTCTACAGCCTGTGTCATGCAGTTGAGTGAATTGTCCATGTGTAAAAATATTGCAGGAAATGAATTTTGCCGAGGAACAAATACGACCATCAGATGCACTAATGGAGATGAGTATGGGGCACTGGGAGGGTTGCTCCCGTTCAGAAATATATACACCTGAAGTTCAGAGCCTGCTTGAAAATTTTCAGCCTGACTTTTGTGCACCATCTGGAGAATCACTTAGGCAAGTGGAATTTAGGATGGTTCAGTTCCTAACTGGGACAGTTCTGGGACTCCCTGAAAAGCTGAGATCAGATTTATTGATGCACCATCAAACTGAGAGCCAAGGGTTCTCTCACGACAGAGACGGGCCTCTTCTGCAACTGCCTTCACACTGGGAAATGCTTCATAGGCACCGACAGGGCCTCACGAGGAAAAAGTCCGGTAAGAGTAGGCTGCAACATGTGACCACTACCGGCAATCACGTGGCTGAGGATGAGGTCTCTCCCAGGGAAGCCAGCCACCAACATGTGCTTCCTGATCTGAATAACAGGAGCTCACCCTCCATAGCCTCTTCTTGCGTCGGCATTTTCACGCATTCCATTCCGATCAAGTGTCTGCTCACAGGCCTCCTGGGGTGCAGCCCAGTAATGATGCATAAGATCTGCATTGAAGATTCTTCAGTGACTGTGTTGCAGCACTCATGGAAAACAGGTTGGCAGATTAAACGCCTGAATGATACTGCACATCTGAGACTTCTCTAGCTGGAAAATTCTTGGCTCCGAGTTGTTGATAGGATTATGAGCTGTTAATTATCAGAAGCTGTTGTTTTTATAATTTATGGATTGTATCAGGGCTCACAATTTCACACGTTACGCTGCTTCTGAATCCTGCTGTAATAACTTTGTTTTTTTTTGCTTCCACCTTGCCAACTTGCATCAAACAAAAATAGATTGGCTTGCAAGTTGGATTTTGTATTGGATGATTCTTTTGATCTATAGCATTTACAAGTGCTGATGTAAAGTGAATTTAATATTGTTTTGGGGTTCATGTATGTAGTTGGGTTGAGTTTGCGTCTATAATTATATTTAAGTTAATTTTTGATATTTTATGAATTATAAGCTTTATTTATTCAGATTTTTTAATCTTTAATCTATTTTTTTAATATACATATTATCTAACTTAGATAAATTAAGTTGGACTTACAAATATATTAAATGATATATGTATATATATATTCACGAGTTTGCCATGGTATAATTAATACTAAGTATAATTTATAATTTACTCTTTTAAGTTGATTAAGTTATATCATATAATACAAATAGTGTCGATAAGCCTGTTGTTTTGAAGACCTCTAATTGTTTCATTCAATATTACAGACTTCGTTTACTACATGCCTCATGCTTTGTTCTTAATTAATGGGATTAATATTTTAAAATAGAATGGATAAATAATAGAAATTACATATAAAAATAAAATAAAGTTTTTCTTGGCCATGTCTCTAAACAATATATTACATTATCTCCTAATAATTTATTTATTGGAGCAGAGCTGGAAAGTGCCCATCCACAAATGGTGATATATGGTGATGTTCGTGAAGGGCTCTGCAAGCTAGAAGCAGCCGTCGTCAACCTCACGCACAAAAGCCCTGAGATTCTTATCGGAGGAGCCACCTTCCCTGACAGCGTCTCTCGCTAGATCTCTCCATTTCCCGGCGTTCTTTCTGATCTCTTCCCCCGTCTTTCCAGGTGACATAACCACATCCAGGCACCTCTTAATCTCATCGCCTTCAACTATCCCTTCTTCATTAGCCACCACCCTAACTCCTGTCTTCCACACGTCTGCAATCAGCTTGGCATTTGTTCCCTGATCTGTCCAGTGAGGAAACGCCACGACAGGAACCTCGGAAACTAAGCTCTCCAAAGTTGAGTTCCACCCACAGTGCGTCACAAAACATCCTGTCGAAGGATGGGACAGAACCTCCACTTGACAGCACCATGGCACTATCTTCCCTTGCCCTTCCAATATCGCCTCTCTGCAGGCACTCAAATGGCCGACTTCTTCGTCTTCTTCCTCTCCATTCTTGTTCTGTTCATCCCTTATAATCCACAGGAATGGAAAACCACTATCTACCAGTCCACGAGCAACCTCTTCTACCTGTCGCTCTGACAGCACCAGAATGCTTCCAAAAGATACATAAACCACTGATGATTCAGTCTTTGAGCTCAGCCATTCGGTGTAATCCTCGGAGCCTCGGAAAAGATCCCCTCCAAAGGATCTATCCAGTGGATCTTTCCCGTCCAAGAAAGCAGACGGAATCAACGGCCCGATCCCAATCAATTTGAACTTTTCAGTGGCATTCATGGGTCCCAATTCCAATGCATCGAAAGAGTTGACAAGCACTCTCGGGTTGGTTTCTTGGCTGAGATGCTCCAGCTGCTCCTGAAACGCTTGGATTATCACAGTGTAAGTATTTGAAGGAAGTGTAAACGAGGGAAGGTCGCGGCTTGTTAATGGCGGGAGCCCTGGCAATTCAATAACATACGAACTGTCCTTGCAATTGTTGAAGATATCACCATAGCCATTGAAGTAATAGTAATAGATGTCAAAGACAGTTGCAGGCTGAATCCAAAGAAGTGCTGCTGGGAGATGCTGTGCGCGTGCCACGTCAGCTGCCCAGTGCAGAAAAATGGTGTAAACCACGCAGGTGACGGGCTTCCCTTCTTTTGCACTATCAGCGATAACCTCGTTGAGAGTTTGTGAGCCTCGACGTTTGAGCTCGGACGCGAGGCGCTCCAAGTCACCTCCGGGATTAAGCCCGTCGTCAAATCCATCTGAAAAGGTAACGAATGACAAACCGTCAGGAAAAGAAGTTTTGGACATGCGGCGGCCGGCAGAGAGAGAGGTGACGAGGGTGACGAGAGCACCAATACGTGTCAGACGCTTGGCCAATTGGAGGGAGGGATTTATGTGGCCTTGTGCGGGATAGGTTACCAGAAGGAAGTGAGGCTTCACCACCATGGTGGTTGCTCCTGTGGCGGCGCCGGTGGACTGGAGTGGTGAGTTTGACTAGCTAGAAGGAGTGAGCAAATGGTTTTGTTTGCTGAGCTCTCGTCCGAAATTAGGAGAGTTCCTCCTCCACTCACGTTGCGCTCAGGGAAAGGCCTCCTTAATTAAGTAGAAGTGGATGTGAAAGGTGACGTTTGCAGTGACGACTACGTAGATGTTGCGAATTGTTATTTTTAAGTGCATGTTTCGTTTCAAAATAAATTTTAAAAATATTTTATTTTTTTAGATTATTTTAATATACTTAAATCAAAAATAGCTTTTTAAAAATAAAAAAATAATTTTAAAAAACAAAATCAACTGCCTTTAATCCTGATGTAACATGTTTATGTCGCTACGTGGAGCTGAAGTTTTAAAAGAGGACACGGCAAGTTAAGGTTGTCTGTCTCATTTGATTTTCATTCATTTATTTATTTATTATTGGTATTCTTACTATTTTTTATTAACACTTTACATTAATACACACACACACACACTACTTTAAATTATTATTGCACCCTAATATCTCAAATAAATCCTTTGAAATAATAGTAAAAATGATGAAAATAAAAATTAAAGTTTAAAAAATCAAAAAAGAAAAGAAAGAAATGTTTGTTTTTTTTGTAAGTTCCTATTTTTGGTTTGAAAAAGCATCAAATTGATGCTTTTATATGTTTTTCTATATATAATTTAAATGTGTTAATATAAAAAATAAAATAAAATAAAATATTATTTTAATATATTTGTAATTAAAAAATATTATGAAGCTATGTCGTAAAAATAAAATAAAATTCAGATTATATATACAAATGATTGATGTCATCCACCATGAAGCTATAATTATCAACACAGGATGATATTTTTTTTTATTAAAATATAATTATCATGTTTTTTTTTAATATTTGTTTTGGTGTTGATTGGTTTAATTAATTAAATCACTGAAAGTTCAATTGAATTAATATTTTGTTATTCAATTAAAAACTTTATCAGCCTCCAGACTCATATTTATGGGCCAGCCCACCGGCCCAGATCTGTTATAACAAGTGACCACAGTCCACAGCATGTTCTTCAATAAAGATCCAACCCGATCGTATTTCCCGCCACAACTCGTTACTTTCCCGCCATCAATATATATACAACCCTCTAATCCCGCTCAAATCTTCTCCCTCTCTCTAAAGAATCTCTCAATAGATTCCTATCTCTCAATCCACCCCCCACCCCCACCCCCCCACCCCCGGATCCCTCAGCCATGAAAGGAGAAGAAGCTCCAAAGCTCATCCCCAACAAACGAAGTGAACCATCCCCTCCTTACATGGGGGTAGGGATCTGCACTGGCAGTAAACACCACAGTGTCTTGTCTCAATCGCTTAACAAGAGGTTCCGAATGACAAGAAATGGTGATTCTGCCGACATAGATGACTGGTCTTCCGTTTTAATCAAAGATCTTCGCACCAGGAGGGTTTTCTCTCCAGCTCCAAGAGCTGTTGACAAACAAGGCATGAAGGGATCTGATAAGGAGAAAAATATTGGGATTCTTTGTGATTCCCAGAATTTTCCAAGTACAACTGATTCTTTGGCTGTGAAAGAAGATGCGGAGTATTCCTGCAAAGAGCAGATCACGGAGGAAGGCATCAATATTTCCAATGGCGAGATTTTGAATGTCAAATGTATGAAAGGAACGCCTCCTGATGCAGAGATGTTTAGTTATAGATTCGCTGAAAATGGAGGCAGCTATTCGAAGGAAACGGGACAAGCTTCTCAGGATCCATCAATCGGAAGCGTGCTGAAAAGGGGGTCAGAGAAGAAGGACATTGGCAATAATGCTGCAACCAAATTTGTAAGCGACCCTTTGAAATCTTCATTTACTCGAACGTGATTTTGTTTTTTTCTTGTTTTCTATGATTTTGTGGTGATTAGTCTATTATGATGTCATGTTAATTTAAGCTGGTGTTGGATTTCTGGATTAGGTCCATAGGCCATGGTCGCTGCTTAAGGTATTCAAGACCCCAGGTTCAATAAGTTACCGAAGATTGCTTCCATATCTGATGGATATGGTCAAAGATGACTCTTGTAACTTCTCAACTCTTCTCTACTTTTGAACCTGATTGTAGAATCATTGGAGATGAGTATATTGTTAACCAAACTATAAAGTTAAATCTCATTATGATTGATTTTCATAGGTGCTCCCAAGAAATCTAACTGCCCAAACATAGAGGGTGGTCCAGGAATATCGATGCATCACTCTCAGAGAGACAATTCCTTGGAGGGTAATGATGGTGGTTCTGACAACAAGCCACATCGTGTACAATTTCCTGTCAACGGCTCATCTGGTGCTAGTGACTTGAATGTAACACCTCCTGAACAACTTAGTTTAGAGAGGGATTGTTGCGTGAGTTTTAATAGCCACAGATCAGTGAACGATGATTGTTGTTCAAAGCCTCTTGTGAATGAAGAGAATGGGAAATTGGAGACAGGGGCTTCTTTAACTGTGCACGCTTCTTGTTTTGATGGTTATTCTACTGATACAAAGCCTCTTAATGGCGAAGAGATCAAAAGAACTGATGTTGGGGTTTCTAGTGATGATCAAGATGTTATGGATGCATGGCGGAGCAAGGAGAAGCACCAATCAAATGAAAGTAACGAAGATGGTCGACATTTTGATCATACTACAGCATATGACCCTGCTGTAGGTGTAGAAGAAACTGACACGACTTCTGAAGCTGTTGGTCTAAATCATATAGGCCCTGATTTGTTCGATACTGAGAGAATCAGCAGGACTTGTGGCGCAAAGAAGGAAGTTGATCTTAAAGGTCATGTTTTGGAAAAGAGTGGTGAAGAGTCTATCCAGCTGACTCCAGTCAGTCCACTAGATACCGGTATTTTTGATAAACCAGAGGCCTACACTAATGTGGATAGCGGAGTTAAATGCGTCTCAAAGAGAGTTGATCGAGTTATCGGGAGGCCATTGGATGAAACAGCTCTCAGAAGCAATAGACTTCTTGGTGATAACATGACCGGGTCCAAAATTTCTAAAAGAAAATTGGTAAGTTATCATGAGGAGCCCTTTTTGGGGATAGCTCATATGTATGTTATTTGATATTTGATTTTATGGGACTGTCAAAAATTCTCTAATTATACAAGTAGACTAATGATGCTGTGTCATAGTCGCAAATCTTATACCTCCTTTTTTCTTCACTAATGTGATTTGCATTTCACATTGGAATAGGGTTTAAGTCCATCCTCACAGCTGAAGCTATTTAAGACTCCAAGCTCTTTCAACTATAGAAGGTTGCTTCCATATCTGATGGATATCACTAAAGACAGTTCTGGTAATCTCTCTCCTTCATGCCAACAATTATATGGTTCAGTTGCATCAGAAAATCGTGGGGATTCATTGAGGGCATAATATCATCAACCTAATCATTCTTGAAAATTGTTTGCTCAGGTGCTTCTGGAAATGTTCATTACCCAAAACTTGAGAAGCGCTCAGGAGAAGATTCAGTCTCTCTACTCTCACCACTATCAACTTCTGATCGTAATGAGAATCTCATTGAAAAGTCTGATGGAGAATGTTGTCTCGTGAAATATGATTCTGACCCTTCACATACTGGGAAAATCTCTTTGACAGCTACCAATGATGAATATAATGACGCTCAACCAGATTCAACATCTGCTGAACACAAGTCCGAAACTACAGTATCACTTGGTTCACCAGAAAGGGAAATTAAAGGAGATGTTATACCAGAGAAAGATAAGCAGTTGGAGGCTGTCCTTGATATTGTGCCTTCAATTCATGGAAGCTGCTCGGCAGTTAAGCCATCATGTTTTGTCTCTGAATGTAGCCCTAACTCAGGGGCACCTGAATTACCTGTTGTTAGTGAAGGGGGCTGTATGGAATCAGGATTGAAACTAACTAGTGCAGCAAAGCCAGAGGAAGCAGAATCATCCCAACTTGAAGCCCCCGATCCCTTGGGAAATCCTCCTCATGGACCCAAGAGGAGTATTCTTAAGAGAAATCCAAGAGGATGCAGAGGAAGTTGCGAATGTTTAAACTGTGCTTCCTTTCGCCTCCATGCAGAAAGGGGGTTTGAGTTCTCAAAAAATCAGATGCAAGATGCTGAAGAAGTGGCCTATGATTTGATAAACGAACTGTCTCGCCTGCGGAGATTACTGGAGAAATCAACATCTGGTTCCGATGATCATCCTGCTGTCTGTACTGATCAGGTAAATTCTGAATGAGCTCAATATGCTTTGAGTCATTCTTCCCACTCTATATACAATAGTTAGTAATATATTATAAATAGAGTCCATCTCCTAAACCTTGTGATGAATAAATGTAGGCATTTGCTAGATCCTATAATTGAGCTTCTACAAGTTAATTGTTCAAAATAGAGACTCTGTGGGTCAAGATTATACTAGTAAGGTGAACTCATCAAAGGGATGACAAACCAGTAAGCCTGCTTGATTGGCCCATTTGTGAATATATAGAAGGGATAGATCAGCCGTTTTCCCCTCTCACATTTAGAACAATGTTGTGGGCAGTCACTTTCTTCTCATTCTAGTTACTTAATCCTCGAGGAAAAATCTCAACTTTCTTTAGCAGTGGGCGCTTCAATACTGCTAGATTCATCCTGGTTTAAAATATGGTAGCAACCGGTGCAGCATCAGTAGAGCCGGCATCTGTCAAGCTACTAAACATGCTGGAAAAAAGAAAAAGGGAAAAAAGTTATAAAGTGTTAACATTATTATTGAACTTTGTTTTAAGGCCGATCAAGCATCATTGGATCTGCTTTACTCTTGACTACTTGAGCTGTAACCTAGTCTTTACTCTTTGACTACTTGTGCTGTAATCTAGTTTCCTCCTGACTACTTGTGCTGTAATCTAGTTTCCTCCTGACTACTTTATCTAAATAAGCTGTAGTTGCAGCATCGCTTGCTTGTGTGGCTGCATGTTTTATAGTGTTCACCTTAGGTTTAGATCGGTTTGCCACTTCCTACATGTTTGCTTAAAGTTAAGAATACAGGAGTTCTGATATTGAATTTCCCTGTTATTTTCCCTACCATTGCATTTTACTCGACTCCATCGAACATGTATTCTGAATCTTATCACTTCTTGATTCAGGTGAAAGAAGCCTGCAGGAAAGCATCTGAAGCAGAAGAACTAGCAAAAACACGCCTTCAAGGAATGAATTACGATCTGAACATCCACTGCAGAATCACAGTAAGTGGATAGAGCATGACGAGCATTTAAACCTGTTCATCTCTGATGCTCTTCCTAGGAAGATACCACTCACGTATTCAAGAATATAATAACTGTGATCCCTGTTATTTCCATGCAGTGTGGAGAGAGACCGCGGGTTAGTTTCGCAAATGTTGTGGACGAAAGAGTCATTCCATAAGCACAGACATTTGAAGCAAACCCTAATTAAAATGCTACTAGTTTCGCAAATGGTGTGGACGAAAGATCAAATATGTTGCTTGCAGAAAATCATTGCAGATGCGTTTAACAGTTGCTTATAAATGCTACTGGGTGAGGTGGTGCACACAGCAGCTTCAGTTTCTCAAGTTTGATCCCAAGAAAATGAAGATAAGCAAATATGATTTGTTCAAGGGATTTCTATCTTTGGTTGTGTACATAGTAGATTTTGTGGTTTTCCAGCTACAGTCAATGGGAATTTAACCTTGGCGATTGTTTTTTCCGGATGAACAGCACAGTTTTTTTTTTTTTTTTTGTGGTACAGAGCTGCTACCATCGTTGCCCTTCGATTTATGCACAGGTAGCCTAAAGCTAGATCTGGGTTGCAAATTCTAACTGATTTTTTAAATAAAATTATTTAAAATGATATTGTTATAATTTATTTATTAAAAAATTAAAATACGAATTGTTTCGAAGTGTAATGTGATGTTTTTTTTGTCCAACCTTGTGTTTTTGATAACTGATTTTTTTTATTTCAAATTATTTTTCTTTTAAATTGTTTCAATAATATATATATAAAAACAAAAATAATAATATTTTAGTAAGTTTACATATAAAAATATTTTTAAATATTTACTTATTCCTAACACCACCAAAGAATGCATCCTCCATCTTTGTTTTCATGAAATCCTCCTGGCTTTTATATAAATTCAAGGCGGGCTGTTTTTGAAAATATACAGTTTTTTTTTATTGTTAAATAAAGTAGGGAGAATATAAAAATCAAAGTGTTTAGCATTAATCAAACAAGGTTAATTAAAATGATCTTAGCAAAAAGTAACACAAATTATTTTAGATATGTATTAAAAGTTAAAAATAACATAAATTATTTATCTATATATAAATCCAACTAGCCTCCACCTTTATAATTAAGTTAATCGGATATTCTTAACTATTTTTTGTTAAAAAATAATATAAATTATATATTGATGTGGCTTAATTGTGAGATAAAATCTCGACGACATCGTTTCCAGAAATTGAAAAAGAATTTCTACAATGATAACCAAGCGCCATCAGTACAGGGAGAGGGTTGCAGAAGAGATGGATTATTTTCAGAAAGGCTGCTGAGCAGAGATACAGGCGAGTGACCAGCAGTGCACTGAATTATGATACAGCATGCATGCATGTTTCAATATTTGATTTTTATCCTTATCTTCTTGTTCAGACCAACCTGCCTCTTCTGACAAATTTTTTTTTTTTCCTGTAATTGACATGTGATGGAAATTTAAATATTGTTGTTCAATCAAATTAAGTTTTAGATTTTTTATGATTTTTTATATCAAAATAATATTTTTTAAAAATTATTTTTAATATCAACATATAAAAATATTTAAAAACATAAAATATTAATTTTAAATAAAAATAAAAATTCTTCCGTAAACAGTCTATATGGTAATGTGATTACAATTATTTTTAAAAATATATTTTATTTAAAATACATCAAAATGATATTTTTTTTAATAATAAAAACAATATTTTAAAATAAAAAAATATTTTGAATTTTTTTTTTTTGAAAAGGACTACAAACTTGTTTACGCGGCCAACCGCGTTTTAAATTGTGTTATTGGCCGGGAGACAAGCCAACCTTAAATTAGGGAATTCTTAATTTGAATTAATTATATTAAAAAGAAAAAGATATTCAGAAACACTAATAAACTCAAACAAGAAACTTTATTATTATCTAGAGCAGAATTTACAGCCATCATCAACAGCATGACAAACGTAGCTAATAATAAAATAAAATAAAATAAAAAACAAGAAACAAAAGAATTGGATTTTATTCTAGCCTCGACTCAGGCCAAGTGGAGTACATGGTATATGCAATGTGTCTGTCTTCAACCTCGGGCTCGGACACCATAAATCTCAAGAAAAGCTCCATCCATGGATCTCTCAGAATCTCGAGCGTTCGCACTCAGGAGGGAAGCCCTGAGGGAAGCGTTTCAGGTCAGCGCAGTAGTTGTAAATCATGAAATATTTCTGGACCCATCTCAGCCTCCTTCTGCTAGGAGCGTCGAGCGAATTAGTATGCCATGCAGGATCAGAGAAAGAACTGGAAGACCTGGAGCCACAAGAAGACGATCCAGAAGACCAAGAACAGGCATCAGCTTTGAAGTTTCTGTAGTAAGCTGTGAATGGCGCCTTCGTCCAGTCCGTTTTAACCAGCCCACCTCTCGTCGCCCAGTCATCGGCGTTCCAGAGGCTGGAGTAGATCCTCATCGGCTGGCTCTTGGGGAAAGGAACTCCGATTGATTCACCATTTTTGAACACCCTGATCGGAATATTATCCACCAGGAAGCTGAAAAGAGATGATTATGATAACCTGTCAGTAACTCAAGACTAGATCGAGGAGGCAGGCAATCAATCAACCAATCAAATAAATAATAATTACATGATGTGTTGCTGGCTCCAGATGATGGAGTAAGTGTGGAAGTTTCTTGTGGGATCAAACCAGAGATAGAACTGCTGCTCTCTGTTTCCCTTCCCCTGAGTGAAAACATTAGTGTGCAGAATGTAAGGGTCGCCGCTGAGATTCCCCAAGAACTCGAAGTCGATCTCGTCATGTGTTGGTCCCTGAGAAGACAGCTGCATGGAGAAAAACAAACAAAGAATTATGCTTTTTAAAAACCCTTTCTTCTTCTTCTAGTATCCACCTAGTCAGGATCATCTAATTCATCAAAAATCTAGTTTATTAATTAAATTTATATATTTTTTGAAAAAAACACGACCCTTTTCCCTCGATTATTTAAACAAGTGGTTGACGTGAGGATAATCAATGCCACTGGAACTGTTCATGACAGAAGCAGGGCAGAGAAGTATCCTTCTCGTGACCTATTCTATGAACACTGCTTTGTATCAAGTTCATTCTACTCTGAAAGTGACTGTAAATGGTAAATAAATAATGAATTAAACTGTATTTATCGTAATTAATTAGGAAATTAAGAATCAAGCTGCGTTTTTTTTGCTTATAATCATCATATACGTACGTAGTAGGCAGTCACAGTGCCGGCAGAGTTGCCGGCAACAAGTTTGAGCTGCATATCAATCCTCCCGAACAAGTATTCCTTCTTGGACCGGAATCCAGACCCAGAAACCTTGTCCAGGGACAAGGAGAGAAGCTGTCCGCCGTTGAATATCTTTGCACGATGGTCACCCCATGTCAAGTCAAAATCCTGATAAAAACTACCTGAAGCAGCCACCGCCATGGAGCAAACTATCAGAAACAGAGAGAACCCATTACAAAACAACCCCATTTTCTTGTTATATCAAGATTCAAGAGAGGGAGAGGCAGAGGGGGAGACAAGTGTTTAGTGCGAATGTTGGGGGTGGTGGTGATAGGGTTTATGTGGAGAGCTATATATATATACATACATACATATATATACAGAGAGAGAGAGAGAGAGAGAGAGAGAGAGAGAGAGAGAAGGGAGGTATACTTGTGAGGTAGAAGAGAGACGGGGGGCGATTTGGCAATTACTGGAGGAGGTAGAGATCCAAAGCTGGTGCCAGCTTTGCACACGTTCCAAGCTGGAAGCTTTTGTTCTTGAGCATTCGAATAGTGTAGGGTTTTGCCACCTTTTTTGGCTTTTAGCTTTAGAAACTCTGTTCGTCGATTCTATCCATTGTTTTAGATTTTTTTTTTCTCTGTACATATGTTTTTAAAAATTTCTAGTTTTTTTTTAATATTTTGTTATTGTTTTGATAAAGAATAATAATATTTTTAATTAAAAAAACAGTCTATGCTATAATTCCAAATATTATCTTAATTGTAATGACATATCTTAAAATTATTTTTATTTACATTGAAAATTGTATTTTTTTTATAATAATATAGAATTAGTTGTGCAAATAATTCACAAATATCACATTTATGTGATCGTTTTCATGTTCAAATTAGATTAAGTTATTTTTGAGAGTTTGATTGTTGTTATTTTTTTAATTATTTTTTATTTAAAAATACATCAAAACTATATTTGTTTATTTTTAAAAATTATTTTTGATTTTAGTACATGAAAATGATATAAAAACATCAAAAACATTATCTAATTTAAAAAATTTCAACATTTTTTTAAAACAGAGTGACAAATAATATAATTTTATAAATTAGATTAGCTCACTGTTTACATAGTCTTATAAATTATTAATATCAAGAATTTTTAAATTGTAATTCTTTTTAATTTAAATTCGTGAAATAAAGAATTGGTAATTTTCACTATTCAGTGAGTGAGAAGAGTCAGAAGACAGAAAAGAAAACACATTCAATGATTTGTTCCACGGAACAAGGGGCAGGGCCCTTTGGTTCTGATTGGAAAAGACTCTGGTGGTGGATGCCAACCAGGTCTGGTGTGGGCGAATAAAGTGTAGCTGTTCTCATTTGGGACCACCTTTGTTTTGTGCTCCCCCTTCCCGTTCTGATCCTGCCACGTGGCCGATGGTAAAATCTAAGCCGCCTCTAATCAGTTTCTCTTCGGCCATCACAGGCCCTGAAGCTGGGTTCATGTCGTTGCTAAAACGGCACCGTTTGAATGCCGAGTATCTCGCCGATGGTTATTTTGTCAAAACTTCATCGCAATTTTAACTATAGCCGGTAATTTTGATCGTGTACTGTGTGACTTGATTTAGAAAATATAAAATTTGATTTAGATCTGGATTTTTGTTGAACGAGATGAAACATAAATCGATCAAGCTAAAGTAATAAAATAAAACATTGTTATTGAAATAATATATATATATCTATATAGCTATTCGATTTGATTCAATAATTTATATTAATTAGATTATTTTCTAAATCATTTTTTTTCACAAATATAGTCTCAATCCAACTTTATCGATGAAAAGAAAATGCTTAGGCGTCTCTTTCATGTGCTCCTTTATTTAGGTTATGGACTTGTAATCTAGGATAGTAGCTGTATTATTTTTAACTTCTTCTGCAGGCTGGCATCGTGGGATTAGCGTGCAAGTCATCGTAACTTTTTTTTAAAAAAATATATATACTTATAGTTGTTTTTTAAAATATTTTTTATATATTAAAATAATATATTTTTATCTTAACATTTACATATTAAAATAATTTAAAAATATCAAGAAAATATTTAATTTGGAGCAGATTTTTTTTTCTTTGAAGAAACGCTTTTAAAATTCTTCCATAACACCCCTCATGTGAGAGTTTTTCCTATGAAGTTTCTACTAGCTATGACCCTATCATGTATTAGCACTTACTATAAGTTACCGTTTAAAAGTCTAGTTGAAATTGATCATGAAAATATTTTTTGTTCAAAAATATATTAAAATAATATTTTTTATTTTTTAAAATTTATTTTTTGACATCATCATATGAAAATAATTTAAAAATATATTTGAAAAATTCATTTTTTTTCAAATATACTTTTAAAATACAATATCAAACAGTATATAAATCTCGTGACCGTGGTAATAGATCTATGCCAAATTCAATCTACCATAGTAAAGAAAAGGGAAAGGGAGTGAGTTGTGACAAAAAAAAAAAAAAAAAAAAAAAAAGAGAGTAGATTACGAAACCTAGCCTAAAGGGACTCTAATGATGGAGATGTTATCCAAGAAGATGGTCCAATATGGAGAAATTGTGCCACGAAAATCTTCTCTAAATCTTGGCTTCTATATAGCTCATAGAAGCTTTCCATCAACTCAATACTTGTCACATACGATACATGCCAAGCAATGAAAGAAAATTGCTTACACATTCAATCTCTTAGGTGATAAGATCTTCAAATATAGTCGTTATACACTTGTTTTAAGATTTGATATGATTTAGAATTTGGATCGTAGGATTTTTAAATAAGTTTGGATTAGCAATCTTGTCTAAAATAGTATTGTTTTAATTGAATATTATTTAAATTTAATTTGATCAAATAACTCGCGACTCAATCCATAAACTTATTTAATTTATGATTTTTTGATAATAAATGAAAAAAATATACTTTCCTAGGCATCAAATGCACTCGAATTCGAATCGCTTGCAATTAATCATTTGACATTCATGATAATGTTCTTAAAGCTCCATGGGAAAGTGCCAAGGTGTCAATGGGAGATTTTGTTATTGGCTTAAAGCTGGATGCAACTAAGAATCTTTAATTATGCCACCGATTTAATTTAAAAACAACTACTAAAACATTCCATTTATTCTTTTGGGTTCTTTTATGCCGTGTTCTAAAAGTGTTTTTTTTTTAAATAAAATTTTTATTTTTTATTTTAAATTAAATATTTTTAATGTTTTTAGATTATTTTCGTGCATTGATATCAAAAATAATTTATATAAAATAAAAAAATATATATTTTAATAGGTGCTTCTTTGGTTGCAAGTAATTCATATGTATAGTATATTAGACGGTATCGTGGAATATAAATTTAAAGTAAAGTTGGTGCGGTAACCTCAATTAGAAAAAGGTAGGCATATAGGCAAAGATCCTGAATTTGAATTTTAAAAGACGAGGTAGAATTTATTTATCATCAAAATTTAATTTGATTTTAAAATGAATAAATAAAAATAAAAATAAAAATAAAATGATATTATTTTAATTAACATGAGTTGATTAATCTAACCTAAATTTTAAGCCTTTAACTGTATTATAATTAAACCGAGTTTAACAACTTCACTATAAAAATTATATATGTTTATAATTGTCTTAGAGTGGTGGCTACACCGAAAAAAGAAGCGTTACCTTAATCTGCCGCCATGATTAACCACTGTGGGCGGTGGTGCTGATTAGCTAGGTTTGGGTGGGGCCACCATCCACATAATTCATGATTGGTGGGCTCCTTCGAATTTGAAAGAGATCCGTTTCTAATTGGACCGTCTGTCACAGTGGACGCGTGTCGACTCCTGGTCCTATGATCTCAAAGCTAAAACAACACGCGACATCATCATCATCATGGAACCATTATATTCACCATGGAAAGTTAGCTTGCCCACCACCAAAATATTCTCTACACATTCTTTACGTGTTTTTTTTATAAAAAAAATCGAGTTATTTTTTTCTTTAAATGATTGACAATTAAATAACTTTTCATATTATATTCAATAATATATAACTTATTTATTAAATGAAAGTGTAATTTTCATATTATATTCAATAATATACAGCATATTTAATAAATAAAATTCAATCAATCTAATTAATGAACTCAAAAATTCTAAAGCTTCAATTCTGTTCTAAGTTAGATTTTCTAATTGAATTGGATAATATATAAGTTCAGCTAAATCGAACCTAAATGGTTAATAACTCAATCATATCGATATATATTTTGATTATGATCATAGTTTTTTAAACTTAGCCCGAAGTTATGGGTTTTAACCGGGTCATCTCAATTTGATCTTGATTTTTTTTATAAATAAAAAATAGCATTGTTTTTAATTAAATTAAATAAACAATTAATAGGTTGCAATCGAGTTTTTTAATGAGTCTTGCTGAGTTGATCGAGTCAACTTGACTTTTTAACTAGGTCACTTGCATTTTTTCTCTATCTTAAACTCAACCTGATTATAATTCTAAATTGGTCAAATTTAGAGTTAACTCGTTAATCATGACAAGTTTTAAAGCTATGATTATGATAGTTTAAAAATAAATGAAGGAAAAACTAGTTGTTTAACTTTAACATAAAAAGTAATATAAAAATTATAAAATCCTCATGAAGATAGTTATCTGTTGAATGTGAATATTCTATCCATAAAATACGATTAAATTTAATGATTTGATATTAACTTTCACATAAAAAGTGACAATACTTAGTGTATAAAAAAATCATAAATATTGAATTAACCGTTAATTTTTTTAATCATAGTTTTAATTTGGTTTGTTTTTTTATAGATAAAAATCGATCCGAACTAGAAATGATCACCCATATATTATACCATAATGCTATAAACTATGTAATGTCCCTTGAATTTATCATAATAACTTAAGTTTTTTCATCTTTGGACAAATACTTTTATAAATTTGTTGTAACTTAACGTGTTTCGTGGGAATAAATATCATAATATGACGGGATAAAGGTGAAATGTATTTTATAGATTCATGAGAACGAATAAAATTCCCGGTTATTCTAGTTTGTTATAAGAAATATACAATCTGATTTAAATTCAAAATTTATTGTATAAATTGCAAGTTTTTTATCATTACATCATGATTTTTTTGGGACAACATCTCGAAACTCAATTGTGTTTATTGCCAAACACAACTGACCATGTGCTATCAGACCTAAATCGATCAATAAAAGGTATGTGGCTTCCATTAGTGGAGAAATATTGCTCGCAACTTTCCATGTTAGAATCCTGGAATCGATCTGGGGCTGTAAAGTAAGATTTATTTAGGAGCTACACGATGAACAGATTATTCCTAAGATGTTGGCATTAGGTTTTATTTGGCAATGCGGTTGAACTGTATTTTTTTTAAATTATTTCCTTATATATTTTTAAAATATATAGTAAAAAATATTTTAAAAAGTAATGTTGACTACATTGTCAAACATATAATCCAAGGCTTAGGTAGTGGGATAGTCGGTTCAACTGCATGTAAGTATGGTATTCAATTTATTTTATTATTTTAAAATAAACACAAAACAAATTTACCGCTGTGCCGCATGTTCCGAGTTACCCTTCATACAAGTTTTAATTAAAAAACTACTTTTTAAAAAAAAAATAGTGTTCAAAATAAACCCTAACAAGACAATGCTTACTGTATCAACACATCACATCCAGCCAGATTTTATAAATGTGATTTTGACTTTGGTAGATATAATGGTCACGATGGCTTGAAATTGTTTTTTAAAATAATTTTTATTAAAAATATATTTTTTAAAAAATTATTTTTAATATCAGTACATGAAAATAATATATATATATAGGATAGGGCAATAGCTACCAGAAATTGTCTACAAGTAACAAAAATAGGTTAGATAGCCAAGATTATTTTTCAACATCAATTATTTTTCATGTCACGGTCGATCCCTTCTTTTCATTCCCTCAATTATTTTCAAAATCATAGGGAAAATCATAATCCATTCCTACTCTGGAACACCTTACGATCCTGGGTTCTGCAGATGGATTATATTTTCAATAAATAAATAAAGTTATTATTTAAATACTTTTAAACAAATAATGGTAGATGATTTATGATTTGTATATTAAATTTTGATTTTGAGTGCAATTGTTTTTTAAAAACTAATATAATATATCAAATAAACAGTAATATTCCCTGTTAACTTGTCTTGAAGCTCGTCCAAGAAGACGTATGGCCCAAGCAATTGTGATTTGATGAAGAAACTCCGGGCACCGGAGGGCACAGGTAATCCGCCGCACCATTTCCTCCGGGCACCGTGTGGCTAGCTTGATAGGAACACCGAGTTCCCATCTGAAAGCCGGATTTTGGAGGTTTGTGCCCATTCCAAACGATATATATCTTTCAAACCTAGCTATGCAAGAATCTGAGATGATCATTTCAGGAAACAAGTGGATAGAATCAGAATTCACTGATTGAAAAGTCTTCTCCATTAATAACTCCCCAACAACTCTTTGCCAGCCTTCTATTGTTACTCCTTGATGAATCCTTCTCATTACCTTGAAGTGGTTCATAATCCAATAAAACTCCATAGGAGTTTATTGAACTAGAAAAGTGCAATTCCGGTTATGTATTTTTTTTTGTGATAAATATGGTTGTTCGGATCATCTTGCACATATCTCGACCAATCCCACAAGTCTATAAAATTAACAACCATATAAGTCTCTAATGGTCATCATATTAACAACCACATGGCTCAAACCTGAGATCACGAGGAGCAAATCTCTTAATCTCAAAATTGTACCATGAGCAACCTAGTAGAAAGCTAAGTCCGGTTATAGTTAAATCTAAGGTAGCTCGATCATTGTAATGAGATAAATATCTAAAGTCTCAAGTTCCATCCCATCATACCAGCTTGTAATCAGCCTCCTCAATGGGAGCAACCATATATATATAAACCAGTTACTAACTCAAAAGGGGCTCGTACTTGAATATAAAAAGAGGAAAGCTACCACTACTGCTTAGAATTTTCATGTCCGCCTTTTTTTCGTCTGCTAAGACTCGTTACATCTGGAGTTCAAATGCCTCGTTCAACCAAATTAGATTCAACACACAGCGGCGGAATACATCAGTCTGCAACACGCTGTAAAACATGGTTATACTGGGAGCAAAAGAAGGATGAACAAAAAAGGTAAAATTATGATCGCAGCCGCAGATTTTGAAGTCTGAATGCATGGCTGTGTATAGCTAAACGACAATTGACTGAGAAGAAAACCATCACCTACATCCGCTATTGCTTGGGAGGAGTGGTTGAAACATCAAAACCAGGAGGGATGAAGACAACATCATCCCAGGTTGTAGCAGAACCCTCCTGCAAAATTTTATTTCTTGTCATTTTAGCCTCAGAATTTAAAATCTTCCGTATTATATTCCCTGAAGATAGGCAAAAAGAATTGCTGTGACAGAAATGAGGATGAAATCATCCCAAACAGATGAGAAAGCCTGTTATAGAAATTCCTTATATTCTACATTGATCACCCACAGCTTGAAAATGAAAAATTAATATCATGCCTGCTTTTTATTAGCTAAGTCAACATACCTTCATACTCTTAATTATCTCTTCGAAAACAGCAACCTACAAAACAAAGTTGATAATACAAGTAAAGGCAGCTAAGAAAATGAATGATACTAACAAAAGATGGCTAAAAATGCAATACCTCAATATCCCCCTGCTTGAAGGCAGGATTTAATTTATGCTGTTCATGGGAAGCTCGTGATAGTGATTTTTCTAAATCCTCCTAGATAAACAACCAGGGCAAGAAAAATGAATCCACTACATAATTAACAAGAATAGTAGTAAATAATAAGGTCATCTTCTTTACTAACCTTTCTAAAAAATACTGGACGGTAGCTTTTGTTTTGACTTTTCAATACCAAACTCCGTGACTGAAGCAAATATTTAAAAACTTTTTAGTCCAGAAATCTCTGAATATGACCACATGTGAGATCATTGAAAAGAGAAAAGGATGGGGAGGGGGAGCAAAAGCCAACTCATGGCAACTCCAAGGCTCCACTGAGCATTGGCCAGATACAAATCTACTAGATTTTTTTTTTACACAGATGAAAACAGGATAAAAAAAACTATATAGAAACAAAAGGAACAAAAAAGAATATATTGTGTCACAAAGCATCAAGAGGGATATCAAGACAAACAAATTACGATTTTTTCCAAGTTTGCAAACCTCAACACTCATTTCCCAGTCTGAAAGCATGGAAAATGGACACCAAACTCCAGAGGTGAAAGTCATTATTTATGTAATCATGCAAATGCCAATAGAATGCTCACACAACACTGTACATGTATCCATTATTGTTACTCCATGAACTCGTCAGTTTCAAAATGAAACCTCCTAACTGTGGCAAGTTGACAAACAAATGTATATTTCACCCACTAATTTAGTTCAATATCTTCAATCTCTGCTGAGGAAAACTGAAATAAATGGCTGGCAAATATGATCATGTACTTGCTAGATTGTAATCAAGAAAGCTTTAGAGTAAAGATAGGAAACATTCTGGTATTGCTACCTAGCCATGACACATCACATATTTACAGAACTAAGTTGCAAGTAGTACAAGGATGAAGTAAGTTGCTGGATTCTTACCCAATGAACGATGCACTGCATTTAATGCATACACTACATACACAGATGGCATGAGTTGTTCATTCCCAAAATTGATTCAGTTTCCTCAACAATAATACATGGGGAAAAAATGCTTCTTTTATCATTTACTCGATATAATTATTCACTTGATTACAATCACAATTTTTTTATGCAGCATCAAAATTCTCCAAATAATCAATATATCAGAAATAGAACACTTATGAGAAGACGGATTATTTGGAACCTGGAAAACTGGAACCCCGGAGAAGGCATCATCAGATAAACCAGCTTGCTCCCTTTCCTACAACAAAATAAGCACAATACAATCAATAAGTATACACACACAAACAGAGATCCCACATTTATAAGAAAAAAAAGAGAGAAGAGTAAGTTGGTTATAACAGATTTCATGAATAGCACACACAGAAAAGAAGAGTTCAAATGAAGGTCTGATTGTTTTACATATAACATTATATAGAAAGAAAATTTTACAAAAAGATTTGCATTGATAATATTTTCAGGTATTTTTGCAAGCAATGACAAAAAGAATACAAATTATGCTTCAGATTTGGTTACGATGATCAACTGGGTAATGATACTCATGGTGGTGATTTTATTGTGGTAATAAGATGATGGTGGTGGAAGCAGAGAGATGGTGGGCTGTAGCAAAGATATAATAACAAAGTGATAGTGGTGGGGTAGTGGACTGATAATGGTGATAAGATGGTGGTGGTAGCAATAGTGGTAAGATTGTGGTGGTTTGATGAAATAATGAAACCAAGTCTGCAATGGCAGTGGGGCGGCGACGGTGGTGATTGCTAGGAGATATAGTGAGCTGGTAGTTCTTTGTAAAATATTTCTCCATCTTCATGAGGTAACATATTTACCCAGAATAATCTATGTTTTAAAGCTGTCTATTGAGGGAGTATCAGCTAACAGATTTTCATTCATCACTAGACACTGAATATATATAAATTCTTGCAAAATATTATATGAAAAAAATGAACTCTACAAATAAAGATCATATGATAACATGCTTTTGTCCTTGAAAAAAATATCAGCATAAATAATGTGGATTATTAATACTTTAGTTTGATATGCACTTGGATAAATATAAAACATGTGCACTGACAATTGACAAGGAAGTACATCATCTTAAAGTCAGCACCGCAATCATAATGATCTTAACAGTGTTTGCTGGAAAGATGATCCCAATTTGAAACTGTGGACTACTACACTTACTCCAAGTATTCTATGGATTAACAAATTCAAGTTCATTAGACTGGCTATTTACGCTAATTATAGCATATTCCTATTAAAAAGAGAAAAATTACTAATTCAAATAAATCAATTATACCAAGTGGTTAAACCTAAATGGGTCTTCATCTTGAGCCTTCAAAATGTACACTCGAGTTTAGATCTACTTCATTTAGGAGCAGGTGATGTGTCGCTCACCTTTATTTTATTTTATTTAAAATAAAATAAAATTTGATTGGCACCTAAATTTCAACTGTCCGTTCCATGCCCACCACAACCCGGGTCATGAGACCTAAACTGTGATGCAAAGAGGTGAAATGTTTAAGGTAGCTAGTATGCTAAGATTTCTAAATATTAAAATACTCAAGTAGGTTAGGTTTACAAGAAACAACGCACATGATCAAGTAAACTAATTTCTAAACTTCTTTCTCCTAAAATGCATAAAAAAAGCTGATTATCTCTGGTTGCTACAGACTTGCAAACATCCACAGGTTAAGATCAAGATGGTAGCAAATGCTGGAAATTATGTTTTACAGCACATATTAGAGCTTTCTTCTCATTAAGCAAAATCCAAGCTGAAGTAAAGTGGAGCAAAATTTACAGAAAACTCACCATAAGTGCATTCTTGACTTGTGAAGGTTCTGGTATCAACCTAAAAGCCACCCCGTCAACTTTTAACTGAAAAACCTGCAAAGGCTCAAGGAATTAGAAGGGAAGAAGAAGAAGAAGAAAAGGACAAACTGAACAGAACAGGCCAAAATAAACGCAAACAGAAAGAAAGAAAGAAAACCCACCTTGTTTAACGCAACAGGAACAACTTTAGAGCCGCCTTTTCTCATTCCAGGGTCCATGCTCTTCATTTGCTCAAGCAGCGCCTCGGCATCCTCCTGTTTGAAACAAAACAACCCGAGAGACTTCCCCGTTGAAAGCCCAGAAACCAATACGAATTCTTCATTGGAATTACTCAAAGCATACACGGGCACGCCAGCCAATCTCTCTTCAATGGTTTCAGTTGACATGGAAGTGCCTGGATGACTGATGGGCTCGTGAGAAATTCGAGCCCATGAAGGGTTCTTGGAGGAAAGAATAGTTGGGGCTGAGGCGAGAGATAAGAGTGTCGAGTGATTGTCTTGTATGGGTTTGGAAGTTGGGATTGAAGAGAGGGAATTGGTGAGAGAGGTTTTGGAGAAATGTAGAGCAGTGGTCTTGGAGAGTTGTGAAGGCATGGTGGAGGTTAATTTGCGGGGCTTGTTTGGATGCTGGGAAAATTTGTTGGTCGGTGGACTTGGGGAGGAAGTTCATGATTTTCTCTGGAGTATTTGAGGAGGAGAGGGGAAAACAGGGAGGGTTTATGAAGACACAGATTTCGGAGAGATAGGAGATTGTGCTGCTGCTGCTGCTGCTGCTGCTGGGTTTTAGCCTTTAGGTGTAGTTGTCGTCTTCCAGGTCACCTTGGAGGTACTGTTTTATTTTTTAATTTTTTTAAAAACAATTATATATATATATATATATATATATTAAAATTGTTTTCATAACTCATTTTAAAAATAAATTTTAAATAATAATAAAATATTATTTTAATATGTTTTCAAATAAAAAATATTTTGAAAAACAATAATTATCATACTATCAAACAAAATCTTCATGGGTGATTGTTTTTCTATAAAATTATTTATCTAAAGAATATATTTTTATATTGTTTTTTCAGGTTCATGTGTATAAAAAATATGTATTTTCACTTGAAGAATTTTTTTTTAAAATATTTTATACTGCAACACCAAACACACAAATATTTCCTGCTTAGTTAGAAATGCTTTTAAATGAAATAGAATTTTTTTAAAATAATTTTTAAATTTTTAAAGAAAAAAAATCAAACTGCAGCAACAAAATCATGAAAATATATTGTTTTGGATTGAAAAATTAAAAAACTAAAATAAATTTAAATAATTTTTTTTTTAAATCTTAAAACTAAAATATCTTATCTTAAAATAAGATAAAGAGTTGTGATGATAATGGCAATTAATAGTAATGATAATGTTAGCAATGGTCATATCAATAATGATAATGATAATAATATAACAATAATGATGATATTACTTATTAATAATAGTAACCATAATGATTTTGATCCTCATTTCATGAATTGCTATTTTTAAGATCTTTTAGTATAAATATGTTTTTTTTTTCAATTTTATCATTTGATATCTATTTTTTTAAGAATTAATCTCTGTATTTTTTTTTTAAAAAAAAAAATTGGATGCTTCAAGTTTAATGACTCGAATTATTAGTTTAAGAAGTAAACATATTTTAAAAAAAAGAGTTTTTAATTCTTTTTATTTTCTATTAGTTTATTCCAGTCACATAATTTGAACAACGAGTTTAACAAGTACCTCGAGTTAACTTGACCATAATTAGTGTTTTTACATGCTTGCTATAAATGGTTTTTTATATTTTTTTATACACAAACATTTATTTTTGCTCAAAAAAATAATCCATTTTCGTGGCAAAACATAAGCATGAATGCTAGTATTCATTAAATGAGAGTCTCATGATTTTACATTAAAATTAAAATCAAATTATCTATGATTTTTTAGAAGATTTCTTTGCTATTGTAATTTATCCTTATTTGTTTATAATCATCTTGAGGAATTCAAAAGAGTGAACTACTCGCCGCGGCACACATAAATATATATTTTTAACGGCGAGTAACCTACTTAAATATTTCCATGATAAAATCTTTATCACTAAAAGAAATAATATGATGTTGTCATTAATAAAATAAATAATTAGATGCTGTCATTAATAATAATAATAATATTTTTTGTAATAAAAATTGATTTTTGATTAGAAAAAAACAATTAAGATTATTAATTTAATTTAATAACGCATATATTTCAAACAATATAATATAATTAAATTTTATAAGTTAATGTTTTATTTTAAATATAATAAATTAAATTAAATTTTATATATCACTTCCTACAAACATTCAGTCAAAGAATCATCATAATGGACAAAATCCTAAAGACGACTTCTTTTCTCTGCCCTCTTCCCTCGCAAAGCCCAAAAGGGACACACATTTATGTCTTATTTATAAAAATCTCTGCTTTCGCCTGTAGTCAACACTTTGTCTTTCTTTATTATAGACTACACGAACTCGCACAGTTCTTTCTCCAATTCGTTGGAAATGGATAGCCAAGAACCCAGAAAGAATCATGCACCAACACCAGGTTTCATTCTTGATTTCACTCCCTTGGTTTTCTTTTTTATTTACTTCCATGGGTTTTCTTTAGTATTAAATCTTGTCTTTTTTGGGTTTCTTCAACTTTTCTGTGGAAAAGGATTCTGGGTTGTGTTTTTTCTATTCACATTTTGTGGAAATTCACTTTCTTTGTTTATTTAGTGAAATTGTCTTGGGGTGGTTGGTCCCTGTGGATGGTTGGTGATGTGGGTTTTTGTTGAAACTTGCAGGGCATGGGAGCCATGGAGTTCATGTGTGTCACAAATGTGGGTGGCCCTTTCCGAACCCACATCCAAGTGCAAGACGCAAGCGTGCACACAAGAAGATATGTGGAACTCTTGAAGGATACAAGATTGTTGACTCCGAGGAGACTTCACTCTCGGCACTTTCTGATGATGATAGTGTTTCTGATGAAGACCCTGAAACCCCTAGTGAGAATTCTTGCTACAGAATTATGTTTTTATTTTTATTTTCCATAAAACGTGGGAAGAGAATTAATATAGTGTTACGGATGCTTGACTTTATTGTATAGCGCTGCATTTCCCTACCCCTTAACTAATACCGGTCAATTTGGCTGTGCAAGGTCCAAAAGTTTTGGTGAGTAGTAGCAATGAGAAGGGTAGTATCGGAATAGGGGACATATCAAATAGATCAGAAGATGAGGTCTTTACGGATGCTGTTACGGAATTTCCTGAAAGTGGATACAGTTCGGTGACGGGAGAGCATACTAGGGATGTTAAAGAACAGGAAATTGACCAAGAGTTCAATAAAGCCACAGCTCAAACATCCAGGGATGGTTCAATTGCTGGTAAGCTTTCAACGGGACCAGATAATTTATTGATTTGAGCTATTTTTTCTGCATACGAGTGTATAACATGTTTGATTTGTGCTAGGATAGCTGCAATATTTAATGCTTGTCTGAAGTTGTCATTTAATTTATTGTGACTCTCTCATACAAAAGACGCTTTAGTTTATTTTTTTCTTTAAATAGGCTACATTTCATAATCCTATAAGCTCATCACTGAGTGCATTTTCAAATATGATGGAGTCGTTTGAAGCGATGGGTAGGATGGGTCAAATAAGCCACTAGGCATCCTTGGAGCATGCTATATGGTGTTAAAGTAGAATTATTTATTGGAACACAAGACAAAAACCTCAATTGAGATCCTGGATCGATAAGTGGGGTACTTGAGAAAGTTTAGTTGTGGCAAACACCTTTTGGATTCAAGAACTTTAGATATGACCATCGGACTCATTGGTGAATGTTGTTTGACATGCTTCATTTCTAGTTTTCTGGCACAATCTGGTTAATGAGAAGCCACAGGGATTTCATAGTTGGATTGTATATATTTGGATCACATCTGGTTTGCTGTGTGTAACTAATCTCTCCCTTCAACTCTGGTTGTCTTATTGTAACTTGGTTGTAAAGAGTTCTGATAGCACAGGAATTGAGTGGCTTGGCTGAAGGACTAAGAAGTTGAGGTGTGATTAAATTAAACAAAGTAAGGGAATCAAATGGAGATATCTCTCTCTGAAAATTTTGTTTTTTTTTCTTGGAATATGTATATCTTCACGTGAAATTGTTCATTGTGCTTCATTTCACAGGGTAGGTAAGCTGAACATTTTAGCCCGCCTACTGTGTTCATTTCATGCATGCATTTAGGACACAGGACAATATCTATCGATTCTATTTTTTCTGGTTTTTAATTGAGTTAAGATAACTTCTGATGAGGGCTCTTTTTGGAATCTTTCTCTTGTAATTGATATTTCTTACTAATTTTAATTTTTTGAACATCACTTCTGACCAAGATTTTCAAGAAGATTATGGGAAAACTCAAATCATCTTGTATCTCCTTGAATGTGAACTTTGCATTTACAATGCGTTTCGAATATGTTGCTTTTTAGGTAGCATTTGATTACTGTTCTGAGATAGAAAGGAGAAAGACAATAAAGACAAGTTAAAGAGACATAGACAAAGATATACAAATAAATTTCTCTCTGTAACAATTTTAGAATGAATTTATATTTTTTTTTATAGAAAAATGTATTCCAAAATTGTTCATCTAAGACAAATAAGGACAAAAATAATTATTATCATAGAATTATTTCAACACTCAATATAAACTAAAGTAAAAAAAAATAATTAATTATTTTTAAAACATGCAAGTTTGACAACAATAAAACTAAAATATATTTTTTCATATTTTATTATGTTTTGTCCACCATAATACAAAGATGGTCACTTTGTTTTGTACATCACTACCAAACATAATTTTGTTCCTGTCTTCTTTTCTGTTTTGTCTTCTTTGTCCTTACTGTCTCTATTTCTTTTGTCCCAGGATAGTAAACAAACACTACCTAACCGTCTATAATGACATTGTTTAAATCCAGGGGTTTAGACAATTTTGAAACTCAAATGAGTTCTTGCCCTTTCTTTTCCGAGGAAGGAAAATAATGAGATTCTGAGTGTATGTGCACTAGTAATTCCATGTGTGGAGTAATTAATATCCTGCAATCACTTATGTAGACAGATTATTTGTGGATATAGGATAGTTAAAATTCATATCGGTGAGCATTTTAGCTATGTATAAAGATTGTTACTTTATGAAATAATGCAGTTACCAGCCCACGTCCTAGCAATTCAGCCGACCCCATCCGAATGCAAAGTACTGAAGCTCCAGTGTGTAATCTGTATGGAAAAGCACAAGAATTCCTAGATCATGACTCAAATTCTACCATTGGCTTCATGACTAGACCTTTAACAGATTGCAGAGATGAAGAATCTGGCTTTGAGCATAGCCATGATAATGAAGGTTCTGCATGTGATTCCATCCCCGTCAAACTTGAAACACAAACAGAAGCATCACAAGAGAATAAAAAGATTGGTGCTGGCAAGGATTTGGCAGAGACTGATGCAAAAGGACATAAGGGAGCTAAATTTGACGCAGGGGAAGCATCTGAGATGGTATCCAAGTTTCAGAAGATGGAGGATGTAACTTCAGAGCCTGCGCCTACTGCAGAATTCCTTAAATTGAAGGAAGGCCATGCAGATGTTTTAGCCTCTGGAATGTCTTTAAATGATCTATCCCCTGAAGTTAAATCAGATGAACCTGTCGATTCTTCTGTTGATGCTGCTCAGACCAAGGGGGGTGGTGATCAAGAAATGGACTCTACTGATTATGTCAATTCAATAGAGCGCTATGATTACAAGGGAGAAGGGGATGAAAATGTACACGTGCTTATAGTTCCCCATGACTTTCCTGTTGTAGCTGATGCTGAGAACATGGTTAAAGGTTTTAAAGACCATGAAGGAGGGAAATTACCCCAACTTATGAATGTGGATTCATCTGAAGTATTTAACAATGTTAAGGATTCTGACGCCAAGGAAAATCCTTCTGGTTTTAATCTAAGGCCATTGACCAAGGACACCAAAGTATCTACATCAGATTTGCATGTTTTGGATGATAATCTTGAACCCAAAGGTATGGTTAGCCAGCTTATTGTTGAAGAATTCCCTGATGAAGCAGAAGATGCTGATCCCCTTAAATCAGAAGTTGGTGTAACAGATGTTGTGGTAGGTGACCTGAAGAAGAGCATTTCTGTTCAATCTCCCGAAGAAGTACCTCGTGATCATTGTGAAACTTCATCTCTGACGAGTTATCTACAGCATGCTATAAATGCCATAACTGTTACTAACACCCCGGTTGTGCCAATGGATGCTGAGGCCAGGCAGACAAACTTGGGTGATACTGGTAATCATGATAAAGATAAAATTGTAAGTTCTGAAATAGCTGTAAATGTCAAAAACAAAAAAAATGCAGTGGAGAATTGTGCAGAAAACAAAATACCAACTTCTGGGCATGCTGGTATTCCCTCTGAACAAGTTGATCAAGGGAACAGTGTACTTGGAGATGTCAATGCTGCTGCTCATGAGGAGGGTAAAATGGAAAGATGCAATGTGTCTAAAATTGAAACTGAGGGTGATTCTGTATCTGGATTGGGGGAGGAAAATATCCTGAGGGAGCCAAAAGCAACACCTGAATCTGCTGTGAATTTTGAATACCATTTTACCTCAGAGAATGAAATTAATGTGTGTGGGGCTAAGCTGTCAGAACATGAACACATAAATTTAGGTAGAGTTTTGGAGCTTCAAGATAGCAGAAAGGCACCTGAAAGCAATAGTATGGCCAATCTACAAGAGCATGCTGGGAAAGTTAGTTCAGCTGCTGACTCAGATGGTCGTGGAGACGTTGAGGTATTATGGAAGTCTTCCGAAGACAAAATGGTGAGAGAGCCTCTAGTTTCTCCTCCAGAGATTTCACCTTCCCTTCAAAATCCTTCCCCTATTGCAGTTAGTCACGCCAGAGATTTCCTTGCAGTTGCATCTGGGAAAACAACAGACTTTTTCCCTGATGAAGGTGATAATACCTTAGTCACACAGCAGGTTGTTGCATCTGCTAGTGACTTTTCAGTTGATTCAAGTAGCCAAACTGATAGCTTGGAAGGTCATTGGGGTTCCGTTTCAGGTACATTTAACTCAATAACAGAGTACCTTGAATTCAGTTCTACTATTTATATTATTCTACCTTTTGTAGGTGTGACATGTAGGGAGTAATTGGGACCCAGAGCCCCCTAATATATTGTATTTGCATAATATAAAGTGCTGTATAGAATCACAATAGATTAATAAATTTTGTTAGGTGATTTAAATGATCTTTCCCAAACAAACACTTGTTACAATTGCTACCATGTTTCGTTTTATTGGTTATCCTTGATTAGGTTGAGCTCCTTAAAGCATTGATAACATGTGTAGTAAGCTTGTTTGCAAACCATTCTTTCCATGATGCTACCACTTAAATGCATATGTATTTTATTTTTATATCTTAACAGAACAAGTTGTCTTGTTTTCATTAATTGAATCTATGTTGTGATTTTTAATCCTTGGAACAGTGCTTTCCACCCAATCGGATATACCAACTACTCTTGATGCTGAGCCTCTGCCATCAAGTGGCTCCCAAGCTTTAGCAGAGAAAGCCACCTCGAAGATGCTGAGAGCTGCTTCGGAGACTGAACATGCTGATAAATCAGATGTTTTTGAGGCCCCTTCTTTCATGACTTTGGTTGAACCTAGAGATGGAATTGACCAGAAAGCTGCTGCGTCTGAAACCCGGACAACACAAAACCCTCAACAGCCAAAAGCTGCTTCTCTACAAGCTGGTTGGTTTCCATCGATTACTAATGTCGTTAACGAGTCTCCGGGGAGAAAGAAGAATGAAAAGATGATGGCCAAGGTCATGAACTGGAGCACGGGGAAGCAGCACCCTCTCTTGAAGAGCCCACAACATGCTCCTTCGATAACCCTTTCGAGTGAGGCAAGCATGAAAACCAAACCCAAGTCTCCAGATGCGATGGAAATCCCAGTCGACAAAAGTTGACCCTGCGGCGAATGGTAAGGGCACGTCGCCTAAAACAGTGAGCCCCGTTCTGGTTCCTCAAGAACCCGTGGGTGAGCCTGTCAAGGATGGAGAGAAAACTCATAAATTTCCAGCTGCAGATATTAAGAGAGAGAAGAAAAAAGTGAAGGGAAGACCATACTGGGCACAATTTGGTTGCTGCTCATCTGTAAACGAGGATAGTTAGTGCCTTTGGCTATGCAAGTAAATATAGGAATGTTGATGCAAGTGGAGATGGCTCCCCACCGAGCTGGCTATAGCAAAGATTTGTGCTTGTTGAACTCTGTCGTTCACCATCACAATATCATCCTATATGGCGTTCGGTGAATTTTTGAACTCTGGTGGAATTAAAAGTACATATGAATATAGCTCATTGGTTTAGTATTAGCTTCGACAAGTGTTCTGGTGCCGGTAACGTTGTTTTACCATCACAATATTATTTCCTTGGTGCCTGTTTAAAAATGTAGTTAAGTTTGTTTTTAAAGTGTTTTATCTTGATATATATTAAAATATATATTTTTATATTTTTTAAAGTTTATTTTTGAAATGATGTTGTTTTGAGATATACTTGAGTTCTTATCTAACTCACGGGTTAGCTCGGTCAACCTATCAGTCAAGCCTATGATGAAGTCTTATTGTATTACTATTAGAAGGTAAATTAAGAAAATGTTTTCCCTAATTATTATAAAACTTAAAACTACCAGAGGGGTTGTGGCTCAGTGATTGTTGGGGAATATTCTTTTTCATTCGAACATGATTCGAGTTCCAATGGGAGTGGGGTTAGAGGGTTCCTCCCTTCTTGTCTCTACTGAGTTCATCCTTGCGTGGTATGTCTGTCACCTCCGCGGTGTCTTACATGCTCACTGAGCTCCCAATGTCGAGGTGCACGTAAGCTGGTTCGGACATCTTATCACAAAAAAAAACTTAAAACTCAGTCGTGGTCAATCTAAGACTCAAAACAAAGCCCAGGACCCCTCCCCCTCCAAATTTCTTATATAATAAAAAAAACCTACAAATTAATTGACCTCCGGGTCACCCTCTTTTTTTCCTTCTACATGGACCGGTTCAAACATGGACCCGTTCAAACCTCAAGTCGACCCATTCAGACCTTGATCGACTCAACCGATCCGGGTTCAACAGCAGTGGTAGCATGCATGCAGCTAAGATCCCTGGGTTAATCATTTAAGGAAGAACACACAGATAAGAGAAAACAAGAAGAAACCCAAATCCCAGACATGGATGAGGCTGTAATTAATTAATCATTTCATTTATTCATATAGACTACTTGCGCACCCAAGCATATAGACATTGTTCTTACATACAGACTCGCAAACACAAAAACAGAAGTGATTCCTTAATTTCTTCAACTCCTGCTGTTGAAATTAAGTATCACGAAAATCTTTATTATCTGGGTTTTCAGCTTCTCATTCTCTAACCCTCGGCTCAGTGGAAGGCTCAAAGGTAAGCAGCTCCTTGGATCGAAGCCAAGGCTTGACCACGAGCACCGAGTCAAACATACGCTTCTCTTTCTTCTGTGTGGCAGCCATGATCCTTAAATAATACTTGACCCCAGAAACCACCTGCGTCTGCGCCTCCACCACTTCAGAGAACAGCAGTTCTCCGACTTCACCGCCTTTCTCGTACTTCCTCCGGTTGTTGTTGAACTCCTTCACGGAGAACCTTCCCAGCTCCTGAACCTCCTTGTTCGTCTTCACATCGCTCAGCTTGGTTCTCCCGCCTACCATTCCTCCTCTGGATCCACTCGCTCCTGACACAAGAAGCGCGTAGAGAGCGAGAAAAACAAACAATGGTGCTGAGGACTTCACAAGTTTTGCCATGGCTAGCTAGCTAGAGGGTGTGTTAATTTGATGAGAATGGCGAAGAGAGTACCAGATGAGCTATATATAGAGAGGAGGAGGGATGGAGGGGTGTGTGCCATGATCAGCAATGATCAGTTTGTGGTGACGATGGTGACCAGAGGTTGACACGCAAATTAAGGCGGTGTGCCTGTCGTGGGGCCGGGTGCCTGCACCATCGGCGTGCCGCGTAATTGAAAGATGCATGAGCTAGGTGAGGTGGCTAGACGAAACAGGCAAAACGACAGGAGGTGTGACGGGATGATCTGTTTTTCTCAGAAATGTTGTCGTTTCAGCTTTTGTATTTTGTGAATTTTCCGTGGATGGGTTGCTCTTTGCATGGTTATGGTCCGGTTCTACGGGTCAGTCCGGTAACGCACTCATAATAAAATAAATATATTTAAAAAAAAACATTATGCATTCCAATATTAAGCACACACATATGAGCGTGTTTGGCTGGACGGCTTAGCATGTTTTTCATCAAAATTTAAATTTTTTTTCTATTAAATTTGTTTTTATTATGTTTTTTATGACCTGTTAAAAATATATTTTTTTAAAAATAAACATATATATTATTTTAATATATTTATCAAGCACCCTCCCATTAAACTAATTTCTAACCTATTATACTAACACTCAATGGGTGTGTGTGTTTATATATAATAATATATATATATTTTTCTTAAAAAATTATCTGAATTGTGGATTATACGAAATTTCGCTGTATTATTGAAATTGCTATATAAGATGATAAGGAAAAGCCTTGCTATGAAAAGAGGAAAGTGCTTGGAAATATGTCGTTTGCTTAGGCTCTACGTGTCACGGCTATTATCAGAGCGTGTATAGATACGCGCGCATGCAGACGGACAAATGCCGCAATGCTGGTCCATGCTGTCATTTTCTGCCTGCAAGACTGCATACAACTTGAATTTATTGGTTTGGAATAATAGTTATAACGAGTTGGTTAGCCCGCGCGTTGCGCCGGGCTTTTTATATATAGCAAACTTATTATTTATGTGGTAAACAAAGAATTTTTTAGTTGATAAATAGATAATTATAAATTTTAAATCATGCTATAATTTTTTTTTATGTATTGAATTAGTTGATTATTGTTATAAGCTTAAATACTCAGATAATAATTCCATTTTGAAATTTAAAAATTATAAGTGATAAAATTTATGAAAGATTAGCGAATTGTAATTTGAGTATTGCAAGACCATAATTGATTAATTGTTCAGTATGTATTAATTGTTTTGATGGTTATTTAATTGGTTGATGTAAATCTGTAATCAATAAAATGAATGAAAGATGATTTTTTGTTGTCTTGAACTGAATGTTTGATGGTTAAATATTTTTTAACAGTTACTAAGTATTTAACTGGTTGATAGCAATATTGTAATCGCTGAAATCTATTAAAGATATATTATTTTTTGTTTGCATTGATCTGGTTGGTTGTTGACATTATTTTACTGGCTTGGAGAATATTTTAGTCACAGTTTGGATTTGAATTGTGTGTTGATTTAATTAACTCATAGATAGCAAAATTGCAATGTTTTGATTATCTGGTGTGTTTTAATTGGATTGATAATTATATAATCAGTTGGTCGAAAAAATATAATAGATTAAATCGATTAGAGATTGTTGTTCATTTGTAGCCAATTGGGAATTTGTTGGTTGTTGATTTTGTTGTAATTGTGTGGCCGATCATCTAATTTTTTCTTTATTCAGGTTGTGTTTTCTTGGTTATGGAAATATTTTTTTGTATCCATTTGTATGGTGAATTATTTGATTGTTTGGTGTGATATTTTTTTGTTGTAGTTTATTGATCAATTTGTGAATGTG